>OU342738.1:291624818-293077090 GCA_910589765.1 Avena atlantica
ACGGGGGTAGACCCGCGGGTCCCTCGGATTAGGGTTTCGTCGGAAAAGGACCACCCGAGTGCCGGGATGCCACGGGAACATGCGTGTGGCCCTAGCATACATGCACAAGGGTGGTGGATTGCCCCTAGACGGAAAACCTAGCTCCGGGGTGTGACCGTCCACGTTGCATGCGGTAAAACCTATAGAAGCGTGCGGACATGTAGGAGTAGGCTCCCGTCGCGGGTCCAACAAGGGTAGACCGGTGGAACCCTTGGCCTATCCTTTGTTTTTCCATGTAGATATGACCCAAACAAACCTAAACCACCGAGAGAGTGCGTTGTTCAAAACCCTCGTACGGAGAATCTACGGGGTAGACCCGCGGGTCCCTCGGATTAGGGTTTCGTCGGAAAAGGACCGCCCGAGTGTCGGGATGCCACGGAAAACATGCGTGTGGCCCTAGCATACATGCACAAGGGTGGTGGATTGCCCCTAGACGGAAAACCTAGCTCCCGGGTGTGACCGTCCACGTTGCATGTGATAACACCTATAGAAGCGTGCTGGACATGTAGGAGTAGGCTCCCTCGCGGGTCAAACAAGGGTAGACCGGTGGAACCCTGGCCTATCCTTTATTTCCATGTAGATATGACCCAAACAAACCTAAACCACCGAGAGAGTGCGTTGTTCAACCCTCGTACGGAGAATGCTACGGGGGTAGACCCGCGGGTCCCTCGGATTAGGTTTCGTCGGAAAAGGACCGCCCGAGTGTCGGGATGCCACGGGAACATGCGTGTGGCCCTAGCATACATGCACAAGGGTGGTGGATTGCCCCTAGATGGAAAATCTAGCTCCGGGGTGTGACCGTCCACGTTGCATGCGATAACACCTATAGAAGTGTGCTGGACATGTAGGAGTAGGCTCCCGCCGCGGGTCAAACGAGGGTAGACCGGTGGAACCATGGGCCTATCCTTGTTTTCCATGTAGATATGACCCAAACAAACCTAATCCACCGAGAGAGTGCGTTGTTCAACCCTCGTACGGAGAATGCTACGGGGGTAGACCCGCAGGTCCCTCGGATTAGGGTTTCGTCGGAAAAGGACCGCCCGAGTGCCGGGATGCCACGGGAACATGCGTGTGGCCCTATCATACATGCACAAGGGTGGTGGATTGCCCCTAGATGGAAAACCTAGCTCCGGGTGTGACCGTCCACGTTGCATGCGATAACACCTATAGAAGTGTGCTGGACATGTAGGAGTAGGCTCCCGCCGCGGGTCAAACGAGGGTAGACCGGTGGAACCAAGGGCCTATCCCCTGTTTTCCATGTAGATATGACCCAAACAAACCTAAAACCACCGAGAGAGTGCGTTGTTCAAACCCTCGTACGGAGAATGCTACGGGGGTAGACCCGCGGGTCCCTCGGATTAGGGTTTTCGTCGGAAAAGGATCGCCCGAGTGCCGGGATGCCACGGGAACATGCGTGTGGCCCTAGCATACATGCACAAGGGTGGTGGATTGCCCCTAGATGGAAACCTAGCTCCGGGGGTGACCGTCCACGTTGCATGCGATAACACCTATAGAAGTGTGCTGGACATGTAGGAGTAGGCTCCCTCCGCGGGTCAACGAGGGTAGACCGGTGGAACCATGGGCCTATCATTGGTTTCCATATAGATATGACCTAAACAAACAAACCAAACCACCGAGAGAGTGCGTTGTTCAACCCTTGTACGGAGAATGCTACGGGGGTAGACCCGCGGGTCCCTCGGATTAGGGTTTCGTCGAAAAGGACCGCCCGAGTGCCGGGATGCCACGGGAACATGCGTGTGGCCCTAGCATACATGAAAAAGGGTGGTGGATTGCCCCTAGATGGAAAACCTAGCTCCGGGGTGTGACCGTCCACGTTGCATGCGATAACACCTATAGAAGTGTGCTGGAAATGTAGGAGTAGGCTCCCTGCGCGGGTCAAAAGAGGGTAGACCGGTGGAACCATGGGCCTATCCTTGGTTTTCCATGTAGATATGACCTAAACAAACTAAACCACCGAGAGAGTGCGTTGTTCAACCCTCGTACGGAGAATGCTACGGGGGTAGACCCGCGGGTCCCTCGGATTAGGGGTTTCGTCAGAAAAGGACCGCCCGAGTGCCGGGATGCCACGCGAACATGCGTGTGGCCCTAGCATACATGCACAAGGGTGGTGGATTGCCCCTAGACGGAAAACCTAGCTCCGGGGTGTGACCGTCCACGTTGCATGCGATAACACCTATAGAAGCGTGCTGGACATGTAGGATTAGGCTCCCGCCGCGGGTCAAACGAGGGTAGACCGGTGGAACCCTGGGCCTATCCTTGGTTTCCATGTAGATATGACCCAAACAAACCTAAACCACCGAGAGAGTGCGTTGTTCAACCCTCGTACGGAGAATTCTATGGGGGTAGACCCGCGGGTCCCTCGGATTAGGGTTTCGTCGGAAAGGACCGCCCGAGTGCCGGGATGCCACGGGAACATGCGTGGGCCCTAGCATACATGCACAAGGGTGGTGGATTGCCCCTAGGGAAAACCTAGCTCCCGGGTGTGACCGTCCAATGTTGCATGCGATAACACTTATAGAAGCGTGCTGGACATGTAGGAGTAGGCTCCCTCCGCGGGTCAAACAGGGTAGACCGGTGGAACCATGGGCCTATCCTTTGTTTTCCATGTAGATATGACCCAAACAAACCTAAACCACCGAGAGAGTGCGTTGTTCAACCCTCGTACGGAGAATGCTACGGGGGTAGACCCGCGGGTCCCTCGGTTAGGGTTTCGTCGGAAAAGGACCGCCCGAGTGCCGGGATGCACGGGAACATGCGTGTGGCCCTAGCATACATGCACAAGGGTGGTGGATTGCCCTAGACGGAAAACCTAGCTCCCGGGTGTGACCGTCCACGTTGCATGTGATAACACCTATAGAAGCGTGCTGGACATGTAGGTGTAGGCTCCCTCCGCGGGTCAAACAAGGGTAGACCGGTGGAACCTGGGCCTATCCTTTGTTTTCCATGTAGATATGACCCAAACAAACCTAACCAACCGAGAGAGTGCGTTGTTCAACCCTCGTACGGAGAATTCTATGGGGGTAGACCCGCGGTCCCTCTCGGATTAGGGTTTCGTCGGAAAGGACCGCCCGAGTGCCGGGCTGCCACGGGAACATGCGTGTGGCCCTAGCATACATGCACAAGGGTGGTGGATTGCCCCTAGACGGAAAACCTAGCTCCCGGGTGTGACCGTCCATGTTGCATGCGATAACACGTATAGAAGCGTGCTCCACATGTAGGAGTAGGCTCCCCGCGGGGTCAAACAAGGGTAGAGCGGTGGAACCCTGGGCCTATCCTTTGTTTCCATGTAGATATGACCCAAACAAACCTAAAAACCACGAGAGAGTGCGTTGTTCAACCCTCGTACGGAGAATGCTACGGGGGTAGACCCGCGGGTCCCTCGGATTAGGGTTTCGTCGGAAAAGGACCGCCCGAGTGCCGGGATGCCACGGGAACATGCGTGTGGCCCTAGCATACATGCACAAGGGTGGTGGATTGCCCCTAGATGGAAAACCTAGCTCCGGGGTGTGACCGTCCACGTTGCATGCGATAACACCTATAGAAGTGTGCTGGACATGTAGGAGTAGGCTCCCGCCGCGGGTCAAACGAGGGTAAACCGGTGGAACCATGGGCCTATCCTTGGTTTTCTATGTAGATATGACCCAAACAAACCTAAACCACCAGAGAGTGCGTTGTTCAAACCCTCGTACGGAGAATGCTACGGGGGTAGACCCGCGGGTCCCTCGGATTAGGGTTTTGTCGGAAAAGGACCGCCCGAGTGCCGGGATGCCACGGGAACATGCGTGTGGCCCTAGCATACATGCACAAGGGTGGTGGATTGCCCCTAGTTGGAAAACCTAGCTCCGGGGTGTGACCGTCCACGTTGCATGCGATAACACCTATAGAAGTGTGCTGGACATGTAGGAGTAGGCTCCCGCCGCGGGTCACACGAGGGTAGACCGGTGGAACCATGGGCCTATCCTTGGTTTTCCATGTAGATATGACCCAAACAAACCTAAACCACCGAGAGAGTGTGTTGTTCAACCCTCGTACGGAGAATGCTACGGGGGTAGACCCGCGGGTCTCTCGGATTAGGGTTTCGTCGGAAAACGACCGCCCGAGTGCCGGGATGCCACGGGAACATGCGTGTGGCCCTAGCATACATGCACAAGGGTGGTGGATTGCCCCTAGATGGAAAACCTAGCTCCGGGGTATGACCGTCCACGTTGCATGCGATAACACCTATAGAAGTGTGCTGGACATGTAGGAGTAGGCTCCCGCCGCGGGTCAAACGAGGGTAGACCGGTGGAACCAAGGGCCTATCCTTGGTTTTCCATGTAGATATGACCCAAACAAACCTAAACCACTGAGAGAGTGCGTTGTTCAACCCTCGTACGGAGAATGCTACGGGGGTAGACCCGCGGGTCCCTCGGATTAGGGTTTCGTCGGAAAAGGACCGCCCGAGTGTCGGGATGCCACGGGAACATGCGTGTGGCCCTAGCATACATGCACAAGGGTGGTGGATTGCCCCTAGATGGAAAACCTAGCTCCGGGGTGTGACCGTCCACGTTGCATGCGATAACACCTATAGAAGTGTGCTGGACATGTAGGAGTATGCTCCCGCCGCGGGTCAAACGAGGGTAAACCGGTGGAACCATGGGCCTATCCTTGGTTTTCCATGTAGATATGACCCAAACAAACCTAAACCACCGAGAGAGTGCGTTGTTCAACCCTCGTACGGAGAATGCTACGGGGGTAGACCCGCGGGTCCCTCGGATTAGGGTTTTGTCGGAAAAGGACCGCCCGAGTGCCGGGATGCCACGGGAACATGCGTGTGGCCCTAGCATACATGCACAAGGGTGGTGGATTGCCCCTAGTTGGAAAACCTAGCTCCGGGGTGTGACCGTCCACGTTGCATGCGATAACACCTATAGAAGTGTGCTGGACATGTAGGAGTAGGCTCCCGCCGCGGGTCAAACGAGGGTAGACCGGTGGAACCATGGGCCTATCCTTGGTTTTCCATGTAGATATGACCCAAACAAACCTAAACCACCGAGAGAGTGCGTTGTTCAACCCTCGTACGGAGAATGCTACGGGGGTAGACCCGCGGGTCCCTCGAATTAGGGTTTCGTCGGAAAACGACCGCCCGAGTGCCGGGATGCCACGGGAACATGCGTGTGGCCCTAGCATACATGCACAAGGGTGGTGGATTGTCCCTAGATGGAAAACCTAGCTCCGGGGTGTGACCGTCCACGTTGCATGCGATAACACCTATAGAAGTGTGCTGGACATGTAGGAGTAGGCTCCCTCCGCGGGTCAAACGAGGGTAGACCGGTGGAACCATGGGCCTATCCTTGGTTTTCCATGTAGATATGACCTAAACAAACCTAAACCACCGAGAGAGTGCGTTGTTCAACCCTCGTACGGAGAATTCTACGAGGGTAGACCCACGGGTCCCTCGGATTAGGGTTTCGTCGGAAAATGACCGCCCGAGTGCCGGGATGCCACGGGAACATGCGTGTGGCCCTAGCATACATGCACAAGGGTGGTGGATTGCCCCTAGATGGAAAACCTAGCTCCGGGGTGTGACCGTCCACGTTGCATGCGATAACACCTATAGAAGTGTGCTGGAAATGTAGGAGTAGGCTCCCTGCGCGGGTCAAACGAGGGTAGACCGGTGGAACCATGGGCCTATCCTTGGTTTTCCATGTAGATATGACCTAAACAAACCTAAACCACCGAGAGAGTGCGTTGTTCAACCCTCGAACGGAGAATGCTACGGGGGTAGACCCGCGGGTCCCTCGGATTAGGGTTTCGTCGGAAAAGGATCGCCCGAGTGCCGGGATGCCACGGGAACATGCGTGTGGCCCTAGCATACATGCACAAGGGTGGTGGATTGCCCCTAGACGGAAAACCTAGCTCCGGGGTGTGACCGTCCACGTTGCATGCGGTAACACCTATAGAAGCGTGCTGGACATGTAGGAGTAGGCTCCCGTCGCGGGTCAAACGAGAGTAGACCGGTGGAACCCTGGGCCTATCCTTGGTTTTCCATGTAGATATGACCCAAACAAACCTAAACCACCGAGAGAGTGCGTTGTTCAACCCTCGTACGGAGAATTCTACGGGGGTAGACCCACGGGTCCCTCAGATTAGGGTCTCGTCGGAAAAGGACCGCCCGAGTGCCGGGATGCCACGGGAACATGCGTGTGGCCCTGTCATACATGCACAAGGGTGGTGGATTGCCCCTAGACGGAAAACCTAGCTCCCGGGTGTGACCGTCCACGTTGCATGCGATAACACCTATAGAAGCGTGCTGGACATGTAGGAGTAGGCTCCCTCCGCGGGTCAAACAAGGGTAGACCGGTGGAACCCTAGGCCTATCCTTTGTTTTCCATGTAGATATGACCCAAACAAACCTAAACCACCGAGAGAGTGCGTTGTTCAACCCTCGTACGGAGAATGCTACGGGGGTAGACCCGCGGGTCCCTCGGGATTAGGGTTTCGTCGGAAAAGGACCGCCCGAGTGCCGGGATGCCACGCGAACATGCGTGTGGCCCTAGCATACATGCACAAGGGTGGTGGATTGCCCCTAGACGGAAAACCTAGCTCCGGGGTGTGACCGTCCACGTTGCATGCGATAACACCTATAGAAGTGTGCTGGACATGTAGGAGTAGGCTCCCGCCGCGGGTCAAACGAGGGTAGACCGGCGGAACCATGGGCCTATCCTTGGTTTTCCATGTAGATATGACCCAAACAAACCTAAACCACCGAGAGAGTGCGTTGTTCAACCCTCGTACGGAGAATGCTACGGGGGTAGACCCGCGGGTCCCTCGAATTAGGGTTTCGTCGGAAAAGGACCGCCCGAGTGCCGGGATGCCACGCGAACATGCGTGTGGCCCTAGCATACAAGGGTGGTGGATTGCCCCTAGACGGAAAACCTAGCTCCCGGGTGTGACCGTCCACGTTGCATGCGATAACACCTATAGAAGTGTGCTGGACATGTAGGAGTAGCCTCCCGCCGCGGGTCAAACGAGGGTAAACCGGTGGAACCATGGGCCTATCCTTGGTTTTCCATGTAGATATGACCCAAACAAACCTAAACCACCGAGAGAGTGCGTTGTTCAACCCTCGTACGGAGAATGCTACGGGGGTAGACCCGCGGGTCCCTCGGGATTAGGGGTTTGTCGGAAAAGGACCGCCCGAGTGCCGGGATGCCACGGATACATGCGTGTGGCCCTAGCATACATGCACAAGGGTGGTGGATTGCCCCTAGTTGGAAAACCTAGCTCCGGGGTGTGACCGTCCATGTTGCATGCGATAACACCTATAGAAGTGTGCTGGACATGTAGGAGTAGGCTCCCGCCGCGGGTCAAACGAGGGTAGACCGGTGGAACCATGGGCCTATCCTTGGTTTTCCACGTAGATATGACCCAAACAAACCTAAACCACCGAGAGAGTGCGTTGTTCAACCCTCATACGGAGAATGCTACGGGGGTAGACCCGCGGGTCCCTCGGATTAGGGTTTCGTCGGAAAACGATCGCTCGAGTGCCGGGATGCCACGGGAACATGCGTGTGGCCCTAGCATACATGCACAAGGGTGGTGGATTGCCACTAGATGGAAAACCTAGCTCCGGGGTGTGACCGTCCACGTTGCATGCGATAACACCTATAGAAGTGTGCTGGAAATGTAGGAGTAGGCTCCTTGCGCGGGTCAAACGAGGGTAGACCGGTGGAACCATGGGTCTATCCTTGGTTTTCCATGTAGATATGACCTAAACAAACCTAAACCACCGCGAGAGTGCGTTGTTCAACCCTCGTACGGAGAATGCTACGGGGGTAGACCCGCGGGTCCCTCGGATTAGGGTTTCGTCGGAAAAGGACCACCCGAGTGCCGGGATGCCACGGGAACATGCGTGTGGCCCTAGCATACATGCACAAGGGTGGTGGATTGCCCCTAGACGGAAAACCTAGCTCCGGGGTGTGACCGTCCACGTTGCATGCGGTAACACCTATAGAAGCGTGCCGGACATGTAGGAGTAGGCTCCCATCGCGGGTCAAACGAGGGTAGACCGGTGGAACCCTTGGCCTATCCTTTGTTTTCCATGTAGATATGACCCAAACAAACCTAAACCACCGAGAGAGTGCGTTGTTCAACCCTCGTACGGAGAATTCTACGGGGGTAGACCCGCGGGTCCCTCGGATTAGGGTTTCGTCGGAAAAGGACCGCCCGAGTGTCGGGATGCCACGGGAACATGCGTGTGGCCCTAGCATACATGCACAAGGGTGGTGGATTGCCCCTAGACGGAAAACCTAGCTCCCGGGTGTGACCGTCCACGTTGCATGTGATAACACCTATAGAAGCGTGCTGGACATGTAGGAGTAGGCTCCCTCCGCGGGTCAAACAAGGGTAGACCGGTGGAACCCTGGGCCTATCCTTTGTTTTCCATGTAGATATGACCCAAACAAACCTAAACCACCGAGAGAGTGCGTTGTTCAACCCTCGTACGGAGAATGCTACGGGGGTAGACCCGCGGGTCCCTCGGATTAGGGTTTCATCGGAAAAGGACCGCCCGAGTGCCGGGATGCCACGGGAACATGCGTGTGGCCCTAGCATACATGCACAAGGGTGGTGGATTGCCCCTAGATGGAAAATCTAGCTCCGGGGTGTGACCGTCCACGTTGCATGCGATAACACCTATAAAAGTGTGCTGGACATGTAGGAGTAGGCTCCCTCCGCGGGTCAAACGAGGGTAGACCGGTGGAACCATGGGCCTATCCTTGGTTTTCCATGTAGATATGACCCAAACAAACCTAAACCACCGAGAGAGTGCGTTGTTCAACCCTCGTACGGAGAATGCTACGCGGGTAGACCCGCAGGTCCCTCGGATTAGGGTTTCGTCGGAAAAGGACCGCCCGAGTGCCGGGATGCCACGGGAACATGCGTGTGGCCCTATCATACATGCACAAGGGTGGTGGATTGCCCCTAGATGGAAAACCTAGCTCCGGGGTGTGACCATCCACGTTGCATGCGATAACACCTATAGAAGTGTGCTGGACATGTAGGAGTAGGCTCCCGCCGCGGGTCAAACGAGGGTAGATCGATGGAACCAAGGGCCTATCCCCTGTTTTCCATGTAGATATGACCCAAACAAACCTAAACCACTGAGAGAGTGCGTTGTTCAACCCTCGTACGGAGAATGCTACGGGGGTAGACCCGCGGGTCCCTCGGATTAGGGTTTCGTCGGAAAAGGACCGCCCGAGTGCCGGGATGCCACGGGAACATGCGTGTGGCCCTAGCATACATGCACAAGGGTGGTGGATTGCCCCTAGATGGAAAACCTAGCTCCGGGGTGTGACCATCCACGTTGCATGCGATAACACCTATAGAAGTGTGCTCGACATGTTGGAGTATGCTCCCGCCGCGGGTCAAACGAGGGTAAACCGGTGGAACCATGGGCCTATCCTTGGTTTTCCATGTAGATATGACCCAAACAAACCTAAACCACCGAGAGAGTGCGTTGTTCAACCCTCGTACGGAGAATGCTACGGGTGTAGACCCGCGGGTCCCTCGGATTAGGGTTTTGTCGGAAAAGGACCGCCCGAGTGCCGGGATGCCACGGGAACATGCGTGTGGCCCTAGCATACATGCACAAGGGTGGTGGATTGCCCCTAGTTAGAAAACCTAGCTCCGGGGTGTGACCGTCCACGTTGCATGCGATAACACCTATAGAAGTGTGCTGGACATGTAGGAGTAGGCTCCCGCCGCGGGTCAAACGAGGGTAGACCGGTGGAACCCTGGGCCTATCCTTGGTTTTCCATGTAGATATGACCCAAACAAACCTAAACCACCGAGAGAGTGCGTTGTTCAACCCTCGTACGGAGAATTCTAAGGGGGTAGACCCACGGGTCCCTCGGATTCGGGTTTCGTCGGAAAAGGACCGCCCGAGTGCCGGGATGCCACGGGAACATGCGTGTGGCCCTAGCATACATGCACAAGGGTGGTGGATTGCCCCTAGACGGAAAACCTAGCTCCCGGGTGTGACCGTCCACGTTGCATGCGATAACACCTATAGAAGCGTGCTGGACATGTAGGAGTAGGCTCCCTCCGCGGGTCAAACAAGGGTAGACCGGTGGAACCCTAGGCCTATCCTTTGTTTTCCATGTAGATATGACCCAAACAAACCTAAACCACCGAGAGAGTGCGTTGTTCAACCCTCGTACGGAGAATGCTACGGGGGTAGACCCGCGGGTCCCTCGGATTAGGGTTTCGTCGGAAAAGGACCGCCCGAGTGCCGGGATGCCACGGGAACAAGCGTGTGGCCCTAGCATACATGCACAAGGGTGGTGGATTTCCCCTAGATGGAAAACCTAGCTCCGGGGTGTGACCGTCCACGTTGCATGCGATAACACCTATAGAAGTGTGCTGGACATGTAGGAGTAGCCTCCCGCCGCGGGTCAAACGAGGGTAAACCGGTGGAACCATGGGCCTATCCTTGGTTTTCCATGTAGATATGACCCAAACAAACCTAAACCACCGAGAGAGTGCGTTGTTCAACCCTCGTACGGAGAATGCTACGGGGGTAGACCCGCGGGTCCCTCGGATTTGGGTTTTGTCGGAAAAGGACCGCCCGAGTGCCGGGATGCCACGGGAACATGCGTGTGGCCCTAGCATACATGCACAAGGGTGGTGGATTGCCCCTAGTTGGAAAACCTAGCTCCGGGGTGTGACCGTCCATGTTGCATGCGATAACACCTATAGAAGTGTGCTGGACATGTAGGAGTAGGCTCCCGCCGCGGGTCAAACGAGGGTAGACCGGTGGAACCATGGGCCTATCCTTGGTTTTCCATGTAGATATGACCCAAAGAAACCTAAACCACCGAGAGAGTGCGTTGTTCAACCCTCATACGGAGAATGCTACGGGGGTAGACCCGCGGGTCCTTCGGATTAGGGTTTCGTCGGAAAACGACCGCCCGAGTGCCGGGATGCCACGGGAACATGCGTGTGGCCCTAGCATACATGCACAAGGGTGGTGGATTGCCACTAGATGGAAAACCTAGCTCCGGGGTGTGACCGCCCACGTTGCATGCGATAACACCTATAGAAGTGTGCTGGAAATGTAGGAGTAGGCTCCTTGCGCGGGTCAAACGAGGGTAGACCGGTGGAAACATGGGTCTATCCTTGGTTTTCCATGTAGATATGACCTAAACAAACCTAAACCACCGCGAGAGTGCGTTGTTCAACCCTCGTACGGAGAATGCTACGGGGGTAGACCCGCGGGTCCCTCGGATTAGGGTTTCGTCGGAAAAGGACCGCCCGAGTGCCGGGATGCCACGGGAACATGCGTGTGGCCCTAGCATACATGCACAAGGGTGGTGGATTTCCCCTAGACGGAAAACCTAGCTCCGGGGTGTGACCGTCCACGTTGCATGCGGTAACACCTATAGAAGCGTGCCGGACATGTAGGAGTAGGCTCCCGTCGCGGGTCAAACGAGGGTAGACCGGTGGAACCCTTGGCCTATCCTTGGTTTTCCATGTAGATATGACCCAAACAAACCTAAACCACCGAGAGAGTGCGTTGTTCAACCCTCGTACGGAGAATTCTACGGGGGTAGACCCGCGGGTCCCTCGGATTAGGGTTTCGTCGGAAAAGGTCCGCCCGAGTGTCGGGATGCCACGGGAACATGCGTGTGGCCCTAGCATACATGCACAAGGGTGGTGGATCGCCCCTAGACGGAAAACCTAGCTCCCGGGTGTGACCGTCCACGTTGCATGTGATAACACCTATAGAAGCGTGCTGGACATGTAGGAGTAGGCCCCCTCCGCGGGTCAAACAAGGGTAGACCGGTGGAACCCTGGGGCTATCCTTTGTTTTCCATGTAGATATGACCCAAACAAACCTAAACCACCGAGAGAGTGCGTTGTTCAACCCTCGTACGGAGAATGCTACGGGGGTAGACCCGCGGGTCCCTCGGATTAGGGTTTCGTCGGAAAAGGACCGCCCGAGTGCCGGGATGCCACGGGAACATGAGTGTGGCCCTAGCATACATGCACAAGGGTGGTGGATTGCCCCTAGATGGAAAACCTAGCTCCGGGGTGTGACCGTCCACGTTGCATGCGATAACACCTATAGAAGTGTGCTGGACATGTAGGAGTAGGCTCCCGCCGCGGGTCAAACGAGGGTAAACCGGTGGAACCATGGGCCTATCCTTGGTTTTCCATGTAGATATGACCCAAACAAACCGAAACCACCGAGAGAGTGCGTTGTTCAACCCTCGTACGGAGAATGCTACGGGGGTAGACCCGCGGGTCCCTCGGATTAGGGTTTTGTCGGAGACCGCCCGAGTGTCGGGATGCCACGGGAACATGCGTGTGGCCCTAGCATACATGCACAAGGGTGGTGGATTGCCCCTAGTTGGAAAACCTAGCTCCGGGGTGTGACCGTCCACGTTGCATGCGATAACACCTATAGAAGTGTTCTGGACATGTAGGAGTAGGCTCCCGCCGCGCGTCAAACGAGGGTAGACCGGTGGAACCATGGGCCTATCCTTGGTTTTCCATGTAGATATGACCCAAACAAACCTAAACCAGCGAGAGAGTGCGTTGTTTAACCCTCGTACGGAGAATGCTACGGGGGTAGACCCGCGGGTCCCTCGGATTAGGGTTTCGTCGGAAAACGACCGCCCGAGTGCCGGGATGCCACGGGAACATGCGTGTGGCCCTAGCATACATGCACAAGGGTGGTGGATTGCCCCTAGATGGAAAACCTAGCTCCGGGGTGTGACCGTCCACGTTGCATGCGATAACACCTATAGAAGTGTGCTGGACATGTAGGAGTAGGCTCCCGCCGCGGGTCAAACGAGGGTAGACCGGTGGAACCATGGGCCTATCCTTGGTTTTCCATGTAGATATGACCCAAACAAACCTAAACCACCGAGAGAGTGCGTTGTTCAACCCTCGTACGGAGAATGCTACGGGGGTAGACCCGCGGGTCCCTCGGATTAGGGTTTCGTCGGAAAAGGACCGCCCGAGTTCCGGGATGCCACGGGAAATGCGTGTGGCCCTAGCATACATGCACAAGGGTGGTGGATTGCCCCTAGATGGAAAACCTAGCTCCGGGGTGTGACCGTCCACGTTGCATGCGATAACACCTATAGAAGTATGCTGGACATGTAGGAGTAGTCTCCCTCCGTGGGTCAAACGAGGGTAGACCGGTGGAACCATGGGCCTATCCTTGGTTTTCCATGTAGATATGACCTAAACAAACCTAAACCACCGAGAGAGTGCGTTGTTCAACCCGCGTACGGAGAATGCTACGGGGGTAGACCCGCGGGTCCCTCGGATTAGGGTTTCGTCGGAAAAGGACCGCCCGAGTGCCGGGATGCCACGGGAACATGCGTGTGGCCCTAGCATACATGCACAAGGGTGGTGGATTGCCCCTAGATGGAAAACCTAGCTCCGGGGTGTGACCGTCCACGTTGCATGCGATAACACCTATAGAAGTGTGCTGGACATGTAGGAGTAGGCTCCCGCCGCGGGTCAAACGAGGGTAAACCGGTGGAACCATGGGCCTATCCTTGGTTTTCCATGTAGATATGACCCAAACAAACCGAAACCACCGAGAGAGTGCGTTGTTCAACCCTCGTACGGAGAATGCTACGGGGGTAGACCCGCGGGTCCCTCGTATTAGGGTTTTGTCGGAGACCGCCCGAGTGCCGGGATGCCACGGGAACATGCGTGTGGCCCTAGCATACATGCACAAGACTATGTTTAGTATCTTTATTATGCTTAGTATCTTTATTATGCTTAGTATCTTTATTATGCTTAGTATTTATGTTTAATATCTTTATTATGCTTAGTATCTTTATTATGCTTAGTATCTTTATTATGCTTAGTATTTATGTTTAATATCTTTATTATGCTTAGTATTTTTATTATGCTTGACTAATTTTTTTACCTCTGCTCAATGTAGGTGATTGACCAATATGAGCCAACGCAAGGAATCACCGTCCTCTATCCTTAAGTGGAAGCAGGAGAAGGTTACCAAAAGTGGAAGAGCACCCATTCCCAACTCGCGTTACAATGACGACAATGCGGGAGGAGGAGGACGAGGTGAGGTAGGAGGAGGTGGACTTCCTCCGAGGCCAGGACGAGGTGCAGGACGAGGTGAGGGAGGAGGCGGACTTCCCCCGTGGGCAGGACGAGGTGCAGGACGAGGTGAGGGAGGAGGCGGACTTCCCCCGAGGGCAGGACGAGGCGGAGGACGAGGCGCAGGACGAGGTGGAGGACGAGGACGAGTTGGAGTACGAGGTTTACGCCTTCTGAGTGACCTACCCTCCGCTTCTGGCGACGTGACTTTCGAGTCTGCTTACTCGGAGTCTCCTGACGAGGAGGAGTCTCGAGACTTGGAGGAGGAGTCTCGATACCAGGAGGGGGGGTCTCGAGACCAGTACTTTGATTCTCGAGACCAGGAGGGGGAGTCTCGAGACACGGAGGGGGAGCCCCGAGACCAGGAGTCGGGGCCGTCGACGCGGCCGAAGAAGCCAAAGATTCGTGGGGAATCGGGTGTCGCAGTGGACGAACCTGCTTCTGAGGAGGAGAAACCCATCATTACGCCTAACGGCATTGAGTAAGTGGCTATACTAATTTTGAACATGTAATTTCATTTTGGTCATAAGAATTTGGCATGTACTAATGTTTTACTATTGTGCAGCAACTGGACATTTCCTCCAGGTACCCGTGCGCCTAACACCTTGGTTGGAGCTCTGATTAGGAAATTTTGGCCAGGCTTTTACACTCCCGTCCCCAACGGCGAGAGGAAGCTAGCCACCAGTTGGGCGCACTATGAGGCCGCCAAAAACTCGGGCTATGCTGGGAAAGCTTCTGAAGCCGTGATCACCAAGTTTTGGGTAAGGCAAAGTTTTCGAGTTTCGTTCATAGTTGATGACCCCACCATGCTAACTTATGACCCTCACAATATTTTGTATGTATGATTACAGAGATTCTATAGGGTGCTTCCGGAGGACCAGGAGAAGGCGGACAAGACTTTGCGGGGGGCTTGTCAGAGGTTGACACGGCAGCAGTTTTACAATCAGAAGCATACCACCACCAGTCTATACAGCTCCGAGAAGTTGAGAAAGAGGGCGCCGAAGCATTTGAATGTGAAGGCCCAACCAAAGATGACCGAGGAAGATTATGCCGGGGTAAGTAAATTGTCAATCAGATTCTATGTTGTTGCTAATTGCATTATCCATTCTTCAAATGAGTATTGTTTTTTCAGTTTATGCCCACGTGGGCCGATGGTAAGGAGGACGCATGGCTGGCGTTGTCGGCGAGGTGGCGCGGGGAAGACGCCGAGTTCAACGCCTTGAGCGAGCGGAACAAGGCAAACCGTGGCTCCGGAGGGACACACTGTGCGGGAAACCGCAACCATGGTCGCTTCAAGGCCCATATGGTATACATGTATACATGGAACAATATGTATTTATTTCCCTTCGTGATCCTACTTGATACGCATAACATTTTTTTGTCCATGCAGGAGACACATCTAGAGAGGCCTTGTTCTGACTATGAAGTATGGGAAATGATGAAGCAGAAGAAGCCTGATATGTCCCAGCCTCAGCCCTCGCTTCCAGAGTTCTATGGCACTGCCAAGGAGGATGGTGCTAACTACCTCGAGGCGTTCACTGGTTTTCATTCGGAGGTGGAAGATCCTAGAGCAGCGGAGACCGACGAGACAGCGGTGGTCGTGGCGGGGCGCGGCCGGGAGCACGGCCGTTTCAAGATTCTCAATAGGGTGATCCCGCGAACTCCTGCTTTGAGCCTCACGCGGATCAAGGATACCCTCACCGCCGACGACCCCGCTATCCCGCCTCGACGGCCTTCCCGAGCGAACGACGATGTAAGTTTTTCTCATTTCCATCATATTTCCGAAAGTCATTCGTGAGTTGCTAAGTTGACGAGATTCATTGTTTTTGAAATTGTAACCTGTTTTGGACGCGGCCTACAAGGCCGCTTTTGTGGAACACTTGGTGACGCTCGAGACGTGGTCCCAGACCCGAGCGGCCTACGAGCAGTGGGCAGAGTTACGCGATGATGTAAGTTTCCACCTTTATTTTTGCAAAATATGACAAGTCTCGCATTCCCTAGTTTGAATCTTTATTTCTGCAACGCCTCATATCTAAACTATCTTGCAGCTTTTGGAGAGGTTTTATGGCACTGGAGAGCGAGCCACTCTACCGCCACGGCCACCTAGGCCAGGGCCGCAGCCAATCTTCCCATCAAAGGACGAATATGCTTTGACCTTCTACTCAGGGACCCCGGTAAGTTTTTTGCCAAACCGGTTGTTACAACAAACCTGTGTCTTGGTGGTTGCTAACTCTGCCTCAAACATGTAGGGACCGGGATGCTCCGGCAATACACACTTTGGTCATCCTAATGCCTCGCCGACTATCTCGCGCGCGATGACACCGGTTCGTACCGGCCGTGCTTCTCCTGGTGCTTCTGGTGGTGGTGGTGGTGGTGGTGGTGGCGGTGGTGGTGATTCTCCTTCTTTCCATCGTGCCGAGGGTGGCAGTGCTTCTCCTTCTACCGGTGGTGGTGGTCATGGCGGTACTTCTCCTTCTTCCGGTGCTGGTTCGACGGCGGCTACTCGACGTCAAGCTTCACCTTTCTTCACGCGGGGAGACATGGGTCTCTCGAGTAGCTCTCCGGAGGTGTAGGCATGTGCATGTGTTAGGATGCACCTATGCGTGGATGATGATGTACCTATCTATGTGTGGATGATGATGTACCTATCTATGTGTGGATGATGATGTACCTATATATGTATGGATGATCTTATATGTTTGTGTCCATGTGCATGTGTTGTTTGTGGGAATTTAATATGTGAATTGTTTGTGGGAATTTAAAATATGCAGGGAAGAAACAAACAAAAAAAAACTGGACAGAGCTAACGCCGACGGCATTGCCGTCGGCGTAGCTAATGACCATATGGCACGGCTTGGTCTTGGCCGACGGGGTGGCTGTCGGCGTATAGCTAGCTAGGCCGACTGGGTGGCCGTCGGCGTATACACCTACACAGGCCAGCAGAAGGCAACATGTGGCACTCTAGGCCGACGGCCTTGCCGTCGGCGTACATCGCCTGCCGTTAACGGCTGTTAGCTGGTGCAAGTGGGACCCACAGAGGCTATGCCGACGGTTTGTAGACCGACGGTATCGTATAGCCGTCGGCCTACAACGTACGCCGACGGGGTCAGATACGCCGACGGGATTTCCGTATACGCCTACGGGGACATAGGCCGACGCCGTTACGCCGACGGTAGCCGTTGGCGTAGCCTACGCCGACGGCTTTCGGTGGCTACGCCGACGGGGTACAGCCGTCGGCCTATTCCCTGTTTCCTGTAGCGATGAGTGTTGCTTTTACTGTGTGATAGTGTGCGTGTAACTGCTCAAGGCGTGAATTGAGTGCAATATGAGTATGGTGTATGCGAGTTTGGTTTGTTATTCCAACTTAATCTAACATCAAGCATGGTCTTTGCAAGGTGTGTTCTGCTTTTGTTCTGCCTTTGTTCTTGTTTAACACTTCCACACAATGAAGAGAATATAGTCTGTTCATATGTATTCTATCTGGTTTTGCTTTCTCAGTTAGTCTATTGTAAACGTACGGCCATCTCCTTATCTTTTCCTCAAGCACTTTGATGGTAAACTGGTATGTTTGTTGATTAGCACAACATGCAGTGATGTTGAGATAATGGTATCTGGAAATGTACGATAGATCAACTGATTCACTGGTGTATTAGTGTATAACATGGCGTATTGTTTGCTTGCATATCACAGGGGCGCTGTGCTTTTTAGTTTGTTTGGTGTCTAGTTGAAGTGTGTGTTGCTTCACTAACTGTAAACATCATGTAAGACTTAGGCAGCAGGGAAACAAGTAGTCCCCCCCCACGTCGCTCTCCAGGGGGCGGCTCAGGCGAAAACCCTAGCCGCCGCCCCCAGCGTCTCCTCTCTTGCCGTCAGAGGATGCTGGCGGTCAAAGGCCTTCGGTCGACGGTGGAGGCGGGATAGCCTCATCACATAGCGGCCTCTCCCGCACGGGAAGCCATTCGGTCACATCGGTACATCGCCCCAGACGACGCGCTCATGATGGTGGAGGTTGGGAACCGAGGCAGCGGTCCCGGGAGGCAGTGTTAGTCCTCCCATGGTGGATGGCGGCGAGGGTCGCGTTTGCTGACCGGGAAACAACGCTTGGTGAAGGACGCTCTGGCGTGATCCTGCGGTGGTGGTGCGGACGCGTGGTCTGCATCAATGACGTGGTGTTGGCTCGCCACTGGTGTGTTGGAAGTTGTGAGCCTTCTAGCGCAGGCTTTGGGTGTCACGGGTCGTCTTCGCTACTGGCCGTGCATTCGGGCTACCGGTGGGATTTGGGGCGGCTGATCCTGGTTGAGGCCAGCGGGTGGTGTGGGGGTTGCCGGCTTGGATCTAATAAATACGGTTGTCTTAGGGTTACTCTCAAGTCAAGAAGTCAATCTGATGCGTGTCTCTAGTGATCTGGCCAAAGTGTCGACTTCTGAAATGCTCCGTCGGTGAATTCCCCTGTGGTAGTCATGCTCGGATTGCCGGATCATATAGGATTCAGTCGCGTGCAACCATTTTTTCTAATCGTTTGGTTTCAGAGGGAGCGAGGCAAAGCTCTGCAGTATGTTGCCATCATGGAACATGTCTTTAGCTCCATGGTAAAGTCAGTGTGCAGAGAATGTCATGAAAGCCGAGATCCGAGGACTAATAATGGTGGTTCGAGTCCTAGTGACGATGGGGAATTGGCTTGGTGATTCGGGACTTATAGCAGCGGTATCGGAAAGTGGGGGCAAACACATGAGAAGTTCAGGTCTAAGCTTTCAGGGTGAAAACCCAAGGTCTAACCTTAATTAGTTTTGCCTAGCAATGGTCTTATTGAAGGCATGTTGTTTTGAGAGCATGGATTTGATTGGGTGATGTTGGCGCTTGTGCATTATTCCCTTCTTGAAGGCGTCGCTTTTGGATAAGTTTGATTTCTGGTGTTGTCTTGGTGGTTGATAACTGCAAGTGCACAAATTAATTGTAGCTAGATTCAAAAGTAAGAGTATCAAACCAAAGAGAGCTATTTTGTTAAGACTTTTATGGCCCTCGTCACTATCTAGCAAAGGATACTTAGAGATGCCGTTGATTTCAAGTAAGAGTGTTTTAAGAGAGTTTTTTTGCAAAAGAGTAAAGAATAAAGTAAAGTAAATGAGTGTGGTGAGAACTGTAATGGATCTTTAGTAAGGCTAAATGTTCTCAGGGTGTTAGGGTCCACCTCTAGCATTGGTATTAACTATGAGTAGGATAAATTTATATCTTTTGTTATGATATGTGTGGCGAGATTTCTATAATAAGATGTGGTCAGAAAACCATCGGTCATCACATCTCTAAATAACAACTGCAACGATCTTCGGCAGCCACATATGGATCCATTGCAATTAAGGGTTACCCCATGGATATCGATATGAACTTAATGAATCCCTCCTTATCCCCCTTTTCCATATGCTAATGCGTCGAACACGGTATGTCACTCCTGCCGTTTGCAATTCCATACTTCCAAGGGTAATTCCCTCTCTAGTCTCTAAGGAAAATATTACTTGGTCGACTTCATATAATATCTATAGAGATAACTAACACACATTCATAGCACAAAGTTATAGATCATCTTCATTTCATATTATAATATTCCTAGGGTTTCTCCATCTCCCCAAGAACAAGGTAAACTACTCACACATGGAGACAATCAACAACATTATCATAATCATGCGGATGGAATGAAAGTGTATGGATAAATTTGTGTATAAATCCACAATATCAATTGAAAGTACAACTAATTTGAGATAAGTAAGATGAGGGAATGATGGAGATGCAGCAGTTGATGATGAAGGGGATGATGTCTTGTCCTCCAATGATCTGTGTAGCAGCGAGGATGATGCCTTCCTATGAGTTCCTCCTCCAAGTCCCTTCAAGAGGTGAAGTTTCAGTGTTTCTAGTGTCTATGAATGTTGGATCTCAGACCTGTCTGTGCCAAGTGAAAGTATTTGACAAGGTGAGGCCGAAGGAGGCCCATACGAGCGCGCGATACATGCGGGCTTCTCCCATACTGATTCTCATTATGGCCTCTGATGCTTCTCCTCGCGTCCTCCTTTTACCCAGTTGCGTGGAAAGTTATTTAGATGACTTTTATCACTTCAAAATATCATATTAACACATAATATAATATTTATTATTGATATGTTCATCATTGGCTTAATATTTTGGGATCCTGCGGAAACAAGCATAAAAGATGCGCGCTAGCGCGAGAAAATACCAAAATCCTACCACTATACATGCAAAAACATTAGGAAAAAATGCTTCAATTATGCACTCATCAGTGGTCTTTGGTCTGCTATTATAAAGAACATATCACTCTAACGGGACTTTTTTTGGCCATTCTTCTTTATTTTTTGGATATGTGCATCCGTATTGCCATTAGGGCACTGTATTGTTTCAGAGGCTTGGTGCAATTGGCATCTTCGCAATATTAATATATTTCCTTTGTCAAAAGAAAAAATGGAAGTAATACTTATCTTGTTTACCAAATATAATAGGTAGGCTAAAGGTAGCAGTTGGTAATGGCCATATGGGTATATTATAGCAGTGTCCATTAACAAACTAAACAATATAGCTAGACTAGATATAGATGGTTACTTTGGTATGAAATATTACAACATATCATAACCGCCTATGCTAGGTAGGTACTCCCTCTGTTATAAAATATAAGTTTTAGCCTTTTTTTCTAAAACACATGTATCTAGATGCATTTTAGTGTGTAGGTTCAGAGTAAAATGAGTGAGCACTAAAAGTTGTCTAGATACATGTGTTTCAATAAAATGCCAAAATATCTTATAAGTTGTCTAGATGTGATTCGTGTTGTATTTAAGGTATATTGCATTAAAATTTAGGTATAAAAGTAGCTAGATTGGTAGGTGTATAAAGTACTGTTAAATACCACACGTAAAAGTTGTCTTCTCAGTTTATGACATGTGGGTACCATGGTTTTGTGTCTCACATGCAAGTAAGTTGCGGGTATGTTTGCATGGAAAAGTGGAATGAGCTGTCACCCCACTCATCCTTTTTAATTTGGTTCTCAAATTTCTATCGTACTTATCTTTTGAATCAAAACTCTGATTTTCGATCTGTTTGATATTTGAATTCCTCGTAATTAAATCTTCCAAACTAGATCGATTTTGAACACATTTTGAAAAAGTTCAACATTTGGAATTTGAAAATTTGTTGAAATTGTAATGAAACTTTAATGAAATCAATGTATCACATTTGAATTATTCAATTTATACTGTATATGCAGGAGTATGCTAGATGTAGGGTTTGCAGCATAGAAAACAAAAAATATCCTACGATGGGAACAACTATGTATCAAGATCTATCTACTAGATACAAGCAACGGACGGATATACATCCATAGAGAACATACCCTTGAAGACCGACAAAGCTTAACGAGGTTGAACTCGTGGTTGATGTGGACGATCTCTTGCCGATCTCAGGATCGAGAGAACGTCCTAGCGTCGCAAATCAGCGGCGCATCCGTGCTCGCACACACTTCCGAGGCACCGAGCAACCTCCGCCTCCTCGCTCCAGCGATGCAGCGGAAGCACAACCTTTTCTTGCTGAATATCCACCGGGAACATGTATCTCGCTAGTCCGAGACCATGGAGATAAATACTAGAGGGGGAGAGAGATCCTTCACGAAGAGGTGTAAGTGAGAGAGAGGGAGGGGGCTCCTTTTATAGGAGGAGGAGGGGCACCCCAAGGGGGTGGCCGACGCATGGGGCTGCCCCTTTGCCCTCCCTCAGTTGATGTGGGTGGACACTCCACTCACAAAAATGCCTTTCAATTTCCTCCACTAAAAAACCCACTCAAATTCCCATTAAATTTCTACCAAATTTAATGCAAACTCTCATTAAATAAAACTCCTTTTATTTATTCAGAATTTTGTCAATTACTTTAATGACAAACATTCACATATAACCCCTTGCTAGTATTTCATTTCACATGCAAAAACACTTTCTGCAATTTCACCTAAAAACCCATTTCAGTATCTAGTGAAATAAATTCCCGCGCTTGTTATTCTTTCCGGCATGAAACTTCTGCTCCAAATGGTGTCGTGTCTCTTAAGTGTGTCAGCCTACGGTTTGCGAATAATGCGGACATGATCGAGACACCTCTCGGATCAATAATCAGAAGCAAGACCTAGAGATCCATACTGACTCCCACACATTCAACGATGACTTTCTTGTGATCGCGAGAACCTTTTACGCTAGTATCTTAATCCTTTTGTTTCGCGATATATTACATGTCCGAGATTCAATTATCGGTATCTCCATACCTAGTTTGATCTCGTTACTGACATGTACTCTTTTCTCGTTCCCATGATATAACATTCTAGTGATCAAATCACTTGCTTGCAAGCTAATCAATGTGATATCACCGAGAGGGCCCAGAGCATATCTATCCGTCATCGGGATGAACAAATTCCACTCTCGATCCATGGGCCTCAACATAACACTTTAGTAGTATTGAACCCATCTTTATAATCACCCTGTTACTGATGGGAATATGCCCTGAGAGGCAATAATAAAGTGTTTATTATGTGTATTCCAAGTATATGATAAATGTTTATTTTGCATGCTATAATTGTATTGATACGGAAACATTAATACATGTGTGTTTAATAAACAAACAGAAAGTTCCTAGTTATGCCTCTCTCATAAACTAGCTCGTTGATTAACAAGATGATCAAGGTTTCCTGATCATGGACATTGGATATTGTTAATAACGGGATCACAACATTAGTGTAATGGTGTGATGAACATTCATCCGAAGTATAGCATTACGATCAAAGTCATTGAGTTTATATTGCTATAACAACTTACGAAGTGATCCTAATCCTTAGACCATGAGATCATGTCAATCACTAACACCGGAAGAGTTTCTTGATAACATCAAACGTCACACCGTAACCGGGTGATTATAAAAATGGATTCAGAACTAATAAAGTGTTATGTTGATGCTCATGGATCGAGAGTGGGATTTGTTCATCCCGATGACGGATAGATATACTCTGGGCCCTCTCGGTTATATCACATTTATTAGCTTGCAAGCAAGTGATTTGATCACTGGAATGTTATATCATGGGAACGAGAAAAGAGTGCATGTCAGTAACGAGATCAAACTAGGTATGGAGATACCGATGATCGAATCTCGGACATGTAATATATCGTGAAACAAAGGGATTAAGATACTAGCGTAAAAGGTTCCGACGATCACAAGAAAGTCATCGTTGAATGTGTGGGAGTCAGTATGGGTCTCCAGATCCCGCTTCTGATTATTGATCCGAGAGGGGTCTCGATCATGTCCGCATTATTCACGAACCGTAGGGTGACACACTTAAGAGACACCGACATCCAATTGGAGCAAATGTTTCATGCCGAAAGAATGAACAAGCGCAGGAATTTATTTCACTAGATACCGAAACAGGTTTTCGGGTGAAATTGCATAAAGTGGTTATGCATGTGAAATAGAATTCTAGCAAGGGGTTATTTGTGAATGTTTGTCATTAAAGTAATTGACAAAATTATGAATAAAATAAAAGAGTTTTATTTAATGAGAGTTTGCATTAAATTTGGTGGAAATTTAATGGGAATTTGAGTGGACTTTTGAGTGGAGGGAATTTAAAGGAGATTTGTGAGTGGAGTGTCCACCCACATGAAGAGGGGAGGGCAAGGGGGCAGCCCCCTGCGCCGGCCACCCCCTTGGGGTTCCCCCCTCCTCCTATAAAAGGAGCCCCCCTCCTCACTTGTCTCACACACCTCCTCGTGAAGGATCTCTCTCCCCCTCTAGAATTTATCCCCCATGGTCTCGGACTAGCGAGATACATGTTCCCGGTGGCTATTCGGCAAGAAAGAGTTGTGCTTCCGCTGCATCGCTGGAGCGAGGAGGCGGAGGTTGCTCGGTGCCTCGAACATGTGTGCGAGCACGGATGCGCTGCTGATTTGCGGCGCTAGGACTTCCTCTCGATCTTGAGATCGGCAAGAGATCGTCTATATCAACCACGAGTTGAACTCGTTAAGCTTTGTCGGTCTTCAAGGGTATGTTCTCTACGGATATACATCCGCCCGTTGTTTGTATCTAGTAGATAGATCTTGGTATATAGTTCACATCGTAGGAAATTTTTTGTTTTCTATGCTGCGAACCCTACAGTGGTATCAGAGCCAGATCTATGCGTAGATACTTTACACGGGTAGTACACATATGAGTATGTGGGCGATGATGATCATGTTGTTGCTCCTTTGTTGTAATTTTGGATATTGGTGGCATAGTGGGATGAAGCGGCCCGGACAAACTTTACATGTCCTCGCACATGAGACCTGTTCCACGCTTGACATGCAACTAGTTTGCATAAGTGGCTAGCGGGTTTATGTCTCTCCTACTATAGTCACTATCTATTTTGCAAGCGAGTTGTCAACAATTTGATTATCCTCGTTGTGGTTCATGTTCGTAGGTAAGAACGGTTCTATCTCGAAAGCCCTAAGCCACGTAAAACTTGCAATGGATAAATTAGATGCGTCTAGTTTAGATTGTTGCTGAGCTAGTGTTATGATATGGTAGTGTTGTAAGTAGAAGTATGAGATGATACTCTTACAACACACATAGCGTGTAAAATCCATAGACCTTGGATTTACACATATAGGTATGATAGTGATCATACCACGATGCACATGATAGAGATCATCTGCGGGAACCATATAATTTCACTAATAAACATATGATGTTTGATAGCATCTTATATTGCTTGTTTAGCGCTTTGTTAGCATAATAAGATGATCCCTCATTTAAATATCAAGATAAGAATGTGTTCTTCCTTTAGTATGCACCGATTATGTTTTCGTCGCTCCAAGACATCACGTGATGATCGGGTGTTCTTGGATCCACGACCATATTTCGGGTGTAAAACAGTTACACACGCGAATACTAAGGTTCTAACTTGGCGAGCCTAGCATGTACAGACATGGCCTCGGAACACGGACCGAAAGGTTAAGCATGAGTCATATAGTTGATATGATGCCCATTTGATTCTCGCCTTTGAAGCTATACCGACTCACGTGATGATTGGACTTGGTGTAGTGGATTTGGTTCATGTAATCACCAAAAAGGCACGAGGGATGTCTTTTTTGAGTGGGAGTTCATTCGTAATATAGATTAGTTGAACTCAATCTATCATACACTTAGTCTAAACTTTACAAATTCTGTTGTAGATGGCACCACCTGCTTTTAATTTCAATGTGTTCATGGAGAAAGAGAAACTAGCAACGAACGGTAGAAACTTTACCGAATGGGCCATGAATTTGAGGATTCTCCTCTCTGCTGCACAAAAGCAATATGTGCTAGAAGCACCGTTAGGCCCCCCACCTTTAGATGATGCCCCTGACGAGGAGAAGAATGTCTATCAGACTCGTCAGGAGGACCACAACTTAGTTCATTGCGGCATATTGTATGGTCTAGAGCCGGAACTTCAAAAGCGTTTCGAAAACGGCAATGCATTTGATACAATGGGTGAGTTGAAAATGATTTTCGACACACATGCTGCTGTAAAGAGCTACAACGCTTCAGAAAAGTTCTTTAGCTGCATGATGGAAGAGCACATCTCCGTTAGTGAGCATGTACTCAAGATGTCGGGTTACGCCGATAAGCTTGTGTCCTTGGGAATATCGATTCCCATTGACTTAGGCATCCATCGTGTTCTGCAGTCTCTGCCACCTAGCTATAAGAGCTTCGTGATGAACTATAATATGCAAGGCATGAAGAAGTCTCTCCCCGAGCTTCTGTCAATGCTTAAAACTGCAGAAGTGGAGATCAAAAAGGAACATCAAGTGTTGATGATCAATAGGAACACTGGTTTCAAGAAAGACAAGAAGGGAAAACGGAAGGGAAGTAAGGGCGGCAAGCCTATTGCCGCGCCTGAAAAGAAACCCCGAGTTGGACCTAAGTCTGATTCCGAGTGCTACTATTGTAAGGGGACTGGCCACTGGAAGCGCAACTGCCCCAAGTATCTGGCAGACAAGAAGGCCGGCAAGGCAAACAAAGGTATATATGATATACATGTTATTGATGTGTACTTGACTAGTGCTCGCAGTAGCACCTGGGTATTTGATACCGGTTCAGTTGCTAATATTTGTAACTCGAATCAGGGGCTGCGGAACAAGCGACCGCTAGCAAGGGGTGAGGTCAAGATGCGTGTCGGAAATGGATCAAGCGTTGATGTGATCGCCGTCGGAATGCTGCCTCTCCACTTACCGTCGGGATTAGTTATAAACTTGAATAAATGTTATCTGGTGCCTGCACTGAGCATGAACATTGTATCTGGATCGTGTTTGATGCGAAGTGGTTATTCATTTAAATCCGAGAACAATGGTTGTTCCATTTATATGAATGAAATCTTTTATGGTCATGCACCGATGATGAATGGTTTATTTCTATTAGATCTCGATGATAATGTTACACATATTCATAATGTTGATGCTAAAAGGATTAAACTTAATGATGATATATCCGCATATATGTGGCACTGCCGTCTAGGTCATATTGGCGTTAAACGCATGAAGAAGCTCCATTCGGATGGACTTTTGGAATCACTTGATTATGAATCATTTGATACATGTGAGCCATGCCTTATGGGCAAGATGACTAGAACGCCGTTTTCCGGTTCAATGGAACGGGCGACAGATTTATTGGAAATCATACATTCTGATGTATGTGGTCCAATGAGTGTGTCGGCGCGAGGTGGATATCGTTATTTTGTTACTTTCACGGATGATTTGAGTAGATACGGTTATATCTA
Organism: Avena atlantica; assembly: GCA_910589765.1. Classification (NCBI taxonomy): domain Eukaryota; kingdom Viridiplantae; phylum Streptophyta; class Magnoliopsida; order Poales; family Poaceae; genus Avena; species Avena atlantica. The sequence continues at coordinate 291,651,817 of OU342738.1, forward strand.
CTTGATGAAACACAAGTCTGAAACCTTTGAAAAGTTCAAGGAATTTCAGAATGAAGTGGAAAATCATCGTAATAGAAAGATCAAATTTCTACGGTCCGACCGTGGAGGTGAGTATCTAAGTTACGAGTTTAGCACTCACATGAAAGAGTGTGGAATTGTTTCACAACTCACACCTGCCGAAACACCACAGCTAAATGGTGTGTCGGAACGTCGTAATCGTACTTTATTAGATATGGTTCGATCTATGATGTCTCTGACGGACTTGTCGTTGTCATTTTGGGGTTATGCACTAGAAACTGCTGCATTCACTTTAAATCGGGCACCATCTAAATCCGTTGAAAAGACACCGTATGAATTGTGGTTTGGAAACAAACCTAAGGTGTCATTTCTTAAAGTTTGGGGATGCGATGTTTATGTGAAGAAACTTCAACTGGATAAACTCGAACCCAAAGCGGAAAAATGCGTCTTCATAGGATACCCTAAAGAAACTATTGGGTATTCCTTCTATCACAGATCCGAGGGCAAGGTTTTTGTTGCCAAGAATGGATCCTTTCTAAAGAAAGAGTTTCTCGCGAAAGGTGTGAGTAGTCGGAAGGTAGAACTCGAAGAGGTTGTGGAACCTTCTCTTCAAAGTATGGCGAGTAGCGCAGCGCCGGAAGTTGTTCCGGAGTTGGCTCCACCTGTTGAAGAGGGAACTAATGATAATGATCATGAAACTCCGAAAGAGAGTACTACCGAACCTCGCAGGTCAAACAGGACGCGTGCAGCTCCCGAGCTGTACGGAAATCCTGTCATGAATTTCATGGTTGATGAAAATGATGACCCTGCGACGTATGAAGAAGCGATGATGAGCCCGGATTCCAACAAATGGTTAGAATCCATGAAATCCGAGATGGAATCCATGTATGAAAATCAAGTTTGGAACTTGGTGGAATTACCTCACGACCGAAAGTCCGTGGAGAACAAATGCATTTTCAAAAGGAAAACTGATGCTGATGGTAATGCGACCGTCTATAAAGCTCGACTTGTCGCAAAGGGGTTTCGACAAATTCAAGGAGTTGACTACGATGAGACTTTCTCTCCCGTAGCGATGCTAAAGTCAGTTAGGATTATGTTAGCAATTGCTGCATATTTCGATTATGAGATATGGCAGATGGATGTCAAAACCGCGTTTCTCAATGGTAATATTGAAGAAGAGTTGTATATGATACAACCAAAGGGTTTTGTCGATCCTAAGGATGCTAACAAGGTGTGCAAGCTTCAACGATCCATCTATGGATTGAAGCAAGCATCACGAAGTTGGAATCTCCGCTTTGATGAGGTGATCAAAGAGTTTGGATTTGTCCAAACTTATGGAGAAGCTTGTATTTACAAGAAAGTGAGTGGGAGCAATGTGGCATTTCTGATATTATATGTGGATGACATATTATTGATCGGAAATGATATAGATCTTTTAAACAGTGTTAAAAGTTATCTAAACAACAAATTTTCAATGAAGGACCTAGGTGAAGCGTCATACATATTAGGCATAAAGATCTATAGAGATAGATCTAGGCGCCTAATAGGGCTATCACAAAGTACATACCTTGATAAGATTTTAAAGAAGTTTAAAATGGACGGAGGTAAGAAGGGGTTCTTACCTATGTTGCAAGGCAAGACATTGAGTAAGACTCAAAGTCCGGCTTCGGCGGAAGAAAGAGAGATAATGGACAAAGTCCCCTATGCTTCAGCCATAGGCTCTATAATGTACGCCATGCTATGTACAAGACCGGATGTGGCACATGCTATTAGTTTGACTAGTAGGTACCAATCGGATCCAGGTTCGGAACACTGGATAGCGGTCAAGAATATCCTTAAGTACTTACGAAGAACTAAGGATATGTTTCTTGTATACGGAGGTGAAGAAGAGCTCGTCGCTAAGTGTTATGTCGATGCTAGCTTTGACACCGATCCGGATGACTCTAAGTCTCAATCCGGATACGTATTTCTCATGAATGGCGGAGCGGTTAGTTGGAGGAGCTCCAAAAAACCTGTGGTAGCAGGATCAACAACGGAGGACGAATATGTTGCTGCTTCGGAAGCGGCTCAGGAAGCAGTTTGGATGAAGGAGTTCATATCCGAACTAGGAGTGGTGGCAAACGCGTTGGACCCAATGGTGATCTATTGTGACAACAATGGTGCCATTGCCAATGCCAAAGAGCCAAGGTCTCACAAGCATTCCAAGCATATTAAGCGCCGGTTTCACTCCATCCGCGAGCATGTCAAGGATGGATATATAAAGATTTGTAAAGTACATACGGATCTCAATGTAGCAGATCCGTTGACTAAAACTCTCCCTAGAGCAAAACATGATCAACACCAGAACTCAATGGGTGTTAGATTTATCACTATGTAACTAGATTATTGTCTCTAGTGCAAGTGGGAGACTGAAGGGAATATGCCGTGAGAGGCAATAATAAAGTGTTTATTATGTATATTCCAAGTATATGATAGATGTTTATTTTGCATGCTATAATTGTATTAATACGGAAACGTTAATACATGTGTGTTTAATAAACAAACAGAAAGTTCCTAGTTATGCCTCTCTCATAAACTAGCTCGTTGATTAACAAGATGATCAAGGTTTCCTGATCATGGACATTGGATGTTGTTAATAACGGGATCACAACATTAGTGTAATGGTGTGATGAACATTCATCCGAAGTATAGCATTACGATCAAAGTCATTGAGTTTATATTGCTATAACAACTTACGAAGTGATCCGAATCCTTAGACCATGAGATCATGTCAATCACTAACACCGGAAGAGTTTCTTGATAACATCAAACGTCACACCGTAACAGGGTGATTATAAAGATGGATTCAGAACTAATAAAGTGTTATGTTGAGGCTCATGGATCGAGAGTGGAATTTGTTCATCCCGATGACGGATAGATATACTCTGGGCCCTCTCGGTGATATCACATTGATTAGCTTGCAAGCAAGTGATTTGATCACTAGAATGTTATATCACAGGAACGAGAAAAGAGTGCATGTCGGTAACGAGATCAAACTAGGTATGGAGATACCGATGATCGAATCTCGGACATGTAATATATCGTGAAACAAAGGGATTAAGATACTAGCGTAAAAGGTTCCGACGATCACAAGAAAGTCATCGTTGAATGTGTGGGAGTCAGTATGGGTCTTCAGATCCCGCTTCTGATTATTGATCCGAGAGGGGTCTCGATCATGTCCGCATTATTCACGAACCGCAGGGTGACACACTTAAGAGACACCGACATCCAATTGGAGCAAATGTTTCATGCCGAAAGAATGAACAAGCGCAGGAATTTATTTCACTAGATACCGAAACAGGTTTTCGGGTGAAATTGCATAAAGTGGTTATGCATGTGAAATAGAATTCTAGCAAGGGGTTATTTGTGAATGTTTGTCATTAAATTAATTGACAAAATTCTGAATAAAATAAAAGAGTTTTATTTAATGAGAGTTTGCATTAAATTTGGTGGAAATTTAATGGGAATTTGAGTGGGCTTTTGAGTGGAGGGAATTTAAAGGAGATTTGTGAGTGGAGTGTCCACCCACATGAAGAGGGGAGGGCAAGGGGGCAGCCCCCATGCGCCGGCCACCCCCTTGGGCTTCCCCCCTCCTCCTATAAAAGGAGCCCCCCTCCTCACTTGTCTCACACACCTCCTCGTGAAGGATCTCTCTCCCCCTCTAGAATTTATCCCCCATAGTCTCGGACTAGCGAGATACATGTTCCCGGTGGCTATTCGGCAAGAAAGAGTTGTGCTTCCGCTGCATCGCTGGAGCGAGGAGGCGGAGGTTGCTCGGTGCCTCGAACGTGTGTGCGAGCACGGATGCGCTGCTGATTTGCGACGCTAGGACTTCCTCTCGATCTTGAGATCGGCAAGAGATCGTCTACATCAACCACGAGTTGAACTCGTTAAGCTTTGTCGGTCTTCAAGGGTATGTTCTCTACGGATATACATCCGCCCGTTGTTTGTATCTAGTAGATAGATCTTGGTATATAGTTCACATCGTAGGAAAATTTTTGTTTTCTATGCTGCGAACCCTACACCACCTTGCCGACGTAGCGCCGGTCAACCCGGGTCGGACGAGATTAGGACCTGTGATGAATCACTTAGAAACAATCAGGACCTCAATGTTCATTTCTGAAGAACTGGGACCTACTTGACGTTTCGTCGAAATAATTAGGACCGCTGGTGCGATTTACTTTATTTACTACCAGTTGTGATACATTTAGGTGCACCTACAAAATCTATTGGTTGTGATATTTGTAGGTTTGGTACAAATTATTATTAACCGAGTAAGTTTAGTTACTTACCTTAAGTTCTCTTACGAGCATCTTTGCTTCTGATCTATTTGGCTACAATCATGACAACTTATCGGTTATGATCAACATCGTAACTAAAAATAGCCAGTGTCGTATACAAATAAAAGAATGTCCACAAAGTTGATAGTCAGATCAGTTAGCGGAACAGTAAGCTAGCTAGGAAGCACGGCGCAGCTAGGCTGGTCAACAATGGTATTAACAGAGGGAATGTTTTGCAAAATGAAAATAGTTCAAACTCTACCAATATTAACACAAAAATCTATCTCAGTGAAAAGCGATTGGTCGGAGATCTATCATCTGACACTTGCATTGTGCAAACGACATGACATGCCTCTATAATTCCAGTCCTCGTGGGACATGGAGGTAGACCACCTCATACAAGCGGTCCACAAGAGCAGCTTCCCCAATGACGATTCCGCCGGCCTTCACAATCTCGCATTTCCCGCTGTGGAAGGCGCTGCACAAGCCATGCTCTTTGTCGAGCTGGCTGACAGATATTACGTTCATCGCAAGGCCCGACACGTAGCGGACATTGGGGACTCCGTAGGACCGAGTATAGGTCCCACACTCGCTCAGACCATTGAACAATAGAGTCCCAATGCCAACAATGGGAAGGCAGAAACCATCTGCCAAGGAAACACTCTGACGCTGGTCATGAGGAAAATATATAATGTCCTGTAGCATACTGGCGTCACCAACAAAATGTGAACTGGCGCCAGAGTCCATTATCAAGTGAGCACGACCAGGTGAAGAAGAACCAAATGCCGCAATTTTTTCAGAAGGATTCATCCTGAATGATAGATCAGGCTAGCATCATCAGAATCTCATCTAATATTAAGGCGTAACGAATTCAGCGCTAGTGATATATGCACGTGATTCTTGAAAACGTGACAGCTTACGGGTAGGATATTAGAAAAGATGAATGTGCTTTGGTATCAGAAACTCTAGTTGGTGGTTAAATACTGCACCTTGGTTTTGGGAAATTCTGGCTTTCGATGCGCTTCAGGAGCCGCTGTCAAAGAGGCAAAAGATAAAATAATCAGCAATCTAGTGTTGCTTCACGGAGAAACAAGTACTACTCAGTTTGGACTTATGGCTGCATGTTTTATTCGTAATACAAGGGCCATATCATGAGAACATATTTAAATGACACACAGTACTATTTAAACCAATTGGACATATGACTCGCAGAAATTCTAATACAAATCAAACTTCACAAAAGAATAATACTCTCTCCATTGTACGAAACCAATGACACTTAATATAGAATGGAGAGAGTATGTATAATAAAATCAATTGTGTTTGTTTTTGAGTGGTATTATAGAGTTAGAAACAAGTTCATATATATAGACATCCCTTCAAAATAATGGAATGCCTCTTTCTAGACGAATATGTCCTAAAATAATGTAATACCTGAATAATATAAGGACAAAACATAATAGCAGTTGACCAGACATCCATGATCCAGGTAGTCCTCCTTTTCTTTTCAAAAGAAGTCTTCTGCCTCGAAACATGGCAACCCATCCTGTTATGTTCAAACAAACATTAGTTTATACACTGACTTGTGTCATAGCCATAATAGTGGTTATACAACAGGGATGGATGCCAGCAAAATTTAACAAATGTCCACCTTTTTTTGTGGAAGGCACACCTAAAAAATCATATTTCCTCTTGTAAAATAAATAATAACTGTCTAGCTATATGTTAAGTCATAATGTTTTTCCAACTGAACCGATAATTGGATTGCCCCTTGAGTTAAAAAATTAAATGCTTTTTTTCTACTGAACTTATTATAAACAGGTAAAAGAAAACCTGGAAATGCTTAAACAGGACAGAACACAGTAACTGTTATCTCTAAAATAGAACAATGTGGGAGTGTGTTATGGGGAGCTATAGAAATGAAAGAAAAAATGGTGTGACATAATGCCATTGCAAGTTGTAGCTTGTACTTTCAGAAACACCAAACTGGTAAGTAGCGTTAAAACATTATAACTAGATTGCTATTTATTTTTACATTTTTTTTCTTGAAATGAGGCAAAAGCTTTGCCTTTATATTGATATAGGAGGAGCAAACATGGGGAGCCTAAGACATAAAAAAATAAAAAAACACAACCCTGAAAACAAAGTTCAGCCGACAAGCGCCGCAAGGTTTCTTGCCCGGCTAAGATCCATTCCTTTCCTTCCATTCTGATTTTGCTGAAGAGTTCCGATGGCAAAGAAAATTTGTGTTTGAAGACCCTCTCATTCCTTTAAATGGAATTTAAAGAGGGAAACCAAAGATTTTGCCATCAAAGGGTGATAAATCACCGGTTCACATTTTGAAGAGCAGTGTGAATCTTGTACTTTCATAAACTCCAGGCTGGTATGTAGCGTTAAAACATTACAACTTGATTAGGGCATCTCTATCCGATCCCCTAAAGTTTAGAGGTGTAAACCTCCGGAGAAGAGTAAAAGTACTTCTCTAACCGATAGCTATTTCTAACCGAAGTACAAAACTTAGAGGAGGAAATCAGTTGATCACCACAAAATTTGATCAAATTTGACCGATTCAAACCGAATTTGAAACCTACTTTTTTATTTACTTTAATTTATACATATTACACCCAAAAGTCGGCAGAATTTCACTAAATCCGATCGGATTTCAACTAAACCTAACCTAATCCTCGTCTCACTCGAAGGAGGAGTCACTATCGAGCTCGATGACCGTTGTCGCCGTCGACGGGCCCGTGAAGCTGCCGATGTCCTCCTTCCTCACCCTGGCCAGCGCCGGAGCTGCCGACGACCCCGCAGCATAGGCAACCCCTTCTTCTTCACCGCATCCACCTTCCGCTTAGACTGGGAGAATTCCTCGAGCCCTGCCACTCCTCCTCGACGAGCTCTGGGTTGAGCCTGATGAGCGTTGTCGCCATTGCCACATCGAGGCGCTCCGCGTCGAGGCGCTCATGGGCCTCCCTGTCCTCCCGAAGCTCGCGGTCGGAGATGAGTCGAAAGCCGACCAGTTCCAAGTCCGGCACCATGCAGCACCCTAGCAGGAAGTTGATATCGCCGCAGTCGGAGGCGTGGAGCTTGACATTCTTCATGTCGTATGCCAGCGCCGCCTACTCCGGCGACTGGAAGGTATCGATCCAGACCTTCCGGTGGGTGTTGTGGTCGGTGATTTCGGCGACCGACGCCCCCACGACCATTGCCGCATGCCGCGGTAGACCAGCGTTGATGGCACCGGTAGGTCAAGGATGCCGGTGGACCGCCGGGCTGCCCCTGGCGCTTGGGTGATGCCAATCGATGAGGGGAATGGTGGCAGGAAGCGGGAGTGCCGGGGGGCTGCGATGGCGGCGAGCGCTGGGAATGGGCGGCAGGGATGGCCGGCGAGAAGATCGAGCCATCTCGGTCTTTGGTGGTGGCTTGAGTGGCGGCAATCAGAGACGAGGCTCGCCGGAGGTGGAGGAGAAGCCAAGGAGAGGCGAGCGTGAACGCGTGGGAGGAGAGGAATGTTTTACTCCTCCGAGGGGTGGAGGAGTGAAAATAGGAGTCGGCCGACCCAACTCCTAAAAAATTTACTCCGTTAACACCGATTGGGCTTTGGTTAGGTACACTTATAGGAGTAAAATGGCATCTTTTACTACTCTAACCGTTATTAGGGGATCGGTTAGAGATGCGCTTAGTATTTACTTCTACAAATGTTTCTTTTTATCTATTATATACTAAAAGAAATATAAAGATGTTTTTCGAGACACCAGGTTGATTCACATCTTCTAAATTATTTAAACTGTTATATACTAAAAGCAATATAAAGGTGTTTTTCGAGACACCAGGTTGATCCACATCTTCTAAATTATTTAATCTGTTAGATCTATAATTAGCAGACGAGATTAAAAGACCTAAAAGTTACATACATACAAATACATAGTCCGGTTTTTGTCATGCACCTACAATGCACGGTAACAACGTGTTGCAGCCTTTCCTCTAAAAGAAGACCAGGTGCAACACGAAACGGGTGGGCTTGACATGCATGCGCTGACATCATCAATGACTTCAGCAGATCAATGCAATGGTTTTCGGTTAAATTGTTTCTTATCGATGACTTTTTTTTTGCGAATTTGTTATCGATGACTTTCAAAATTATTCTTGTATTAAAAAATTCATGTGCATATAAAGTATTCTACTAGGAATTCTAATCATTTTAAGAGCCTTTTGCTACGTGTTTCTTCGTATATGTTGTACTATATACTATAAGCAATATAAGAGTATTTTTTGAGACACTAGGTTGATCCATATCTTCTAAAGTATTTAAACTGTTAGATCTATAATTAGCTAAAAGTTACGTACATACAAATATATAGTCCAGTTCATGTCATACACCCTACAATGCACGGTAACAACGTGTTGCAGCCTTTCCTAAAAGAAGACCAGGTGCAACACGAAACGGGCGGGCTTGACATACATGCGCTGACATCATCAATGACATCAGCAGATCAATGCAATGGTTTTCGGTTAAATTGTTTCCTATCGGTGACTTTTAAAATTATTCTTGTATTAAAAAATCATGTGTATATAAAGTATTCTACTAGGACTTCTAATCATTTTAAGAGCCTTTTCCTAACGTGTTTCTTCATAAAATTACAATCTACCGAATATAATATGTCTAACATGGGGTTCGACGTTGACAAATGATGATTTTGAGACAAGCCAAAAGAAATGGTTGAGATCTAGAGATAAAAAACAATGGCTGAGATTTTAGTCATGGATGAATGAATAAAATACGGATAGTCGCATAGAAAGATAGCTCATGATTTTTAAAATCTTCACATCGTACCCGTTACTTTAAAAATCTTCATGGCGTACCCGTTACTTTTTATAAGACGTAACACATGGAAGCTGCAACCATGCAAATTCTTTTGAATTCAATTTGAATTCGAGTTAGAAGGATAGAATAGCCACGAGGATGTGAAATGAAAAGAAAAACACTTTTAAGTAGTTTATAGAGATCTAAGTTTTATATACAAATAAAATAATTTGCCATCTCGCAATTATAAAAAAATCCATTGTTCAGGTTAAGTTTATAGGTTAATTACTATCACTAGCAAAAAATTAAGCCAAGTTCACTTGATTAAGAATGTTGAGGTACCAACCTGGTTTAACTCCTCTCGGATATGATTTGATTTCTAATTATCTTTAAAAACAAAAAGAATAAACTGTAGGATCCTACATCACTGTGTCCCTTTAATAAAACTCTACTAGGACCTATTGCTATTAACTGCATGTTTAATATTGTACTAACATGTATACTTATGGGGTGGCATCACAAATTGTACAAGTCTAAGACATGATTTTAGGCTCTATAAGTGGGACATGTTCATCTTCAAATTACCATATGATTTTTTTTGTAAAACAAAAATTTATCCAAACATGGTGGTGAGATATAAATCAAAAAATACGCAATAAAGTATTGTCTAATCATTTTGAAAGATTTTATGAAATGTGTTTTTCAAAAATATTTCACTCTATCGAATATAATATGTCTAACACGTGGCTTGACATTGATAATAATGATTTTAAGAATGCACAAGAAATTGTTGAGATTCATAGGTAAAAAATAATAGTTGAGATTTCAGTAATGGATGAAGGAAAAAATGGATATTCACATGGAAATTTTCTTGAAGATTCATGCCGTGCCATAACACCTATTTTTTATGGAGGCATACACACTCATGAATGAGTGCTGACATATGGAAGCTACAACCATGCAATTTCTTTAGAATCTAATTTGAAATCCAATCAGAAGGATGGAAAGGCCACGAGGATGAGAAAAATATATTTTAAAGTAGTTTATATAGATCTAATTTTTATGTACATATAGAGCAATTTGACACCTAGCAACTACAAAAAAAAACAATTGGTTGGGTTAAGTGTAAAGGTTAACTCTGATCGTTTTGCCATTTCTATACGATTCAAGATATGGAAATAATATCTAAACTTTCGTGTGATGAATTTAAAAATAGCAAAGAAGTAAGCCAAGCAAAAAAAAGTAAGCCAAGGTCACTTAATTAAGAGAGTGGATATACCAACCAGGTTTAAGTCCTCATATATGCTATTTGATTTCTAATTCTCTTTAATAAAGCATTGTAGGATCCTCCCTTACTGCACCCCTTTAACAAAACAACACTAGCAACTAATTGTTAATCACCTCAAATGTTTAAAAATTCTTCGTGAACTTTGCAAGCTTATGGTCCAAAATAACTATTAAGTGGATACAACGATTTATATGTAATGTACTACCACATCACCATTTTAAGGAATGGACACTGGTAATTTTATTGCCTCATCAGATGTTAAAACTATTAATAAAGCATGCCCCAGAACAACAATGAAGGTCAGAACTAGGGTTTTCATCCTGAACTGAAGACTCTGTACTTAAACAACACCATTGCAATCAAAATAACTATGATGTGGTATTTTGGGAATGCAAAATTCATGATTCAGTGCCAATTTAAAGATGATTAAATATATTTACGGTAGATGAAATAGTATATTTAGCTTTATGTTCATGGTGACAATACAACGTGTAATTTCATGACAAAAAAATGGGAATAACCATAAACTTGCAAATTATTCCAGAAACACTTTCAACACAATACAATGATGCCCTCGCAATTAAACATAAAAGGGTGTGAAACAGGGAATCATTGTTGCATACTGGCCTTAATATAGAATGGTTATAAAATCTTATTTTCCTTGTTGTGGAAAGCATTTTAATTCGTACAGGTAAATAAATTATGAATAGGTTATAACAAGATCGTACATGACATCTTCAAAGCAACCCAAGAAGATGTCCGATGGGCTTTTGTGTGGTTCTCGGATTAATCTGCAAGAAGAACAGAATAGAGAAGTTTTAGGCTGAACACAATGATCTGTGGAGGTATTCTAGAAAACAATGATCTCTGGAAAGTATAAGGATCCATAGCAGGATTCTAACCTCGACATAAGAGTCAACAAACATAAAAAAATGCGCTCTTTGTCGAAATGTGGATACAGCGCTAAGGCCCCACCTAGGACACACGAATACAAACCGTACTCTGTACATCCCATGCTATCTTAAACTAGAACGTAAAGACAACTAGCGTCCGTCCGGTCCAGGATTCTTTAATTGACTGCTAACACAATTCGAAATAACGATAACTCATAAAATACATGTAAATCAAACTTAAAATTAGGATTATTTCCAGTTCCAGCGCCCCGCACTTAACAGCGAATGATTTGTTAACTTTGAGTTGACTAGCTATGGAAAAAGCGAGCTTGAAGAACAGTTGCTTGCGACAGAGAGATCCTACCTTCGGGCAAAGTGATAGCACACCAGGGCTAGATTTAGGCTGCAAGATGAATAGATCAGCAAATTTATGGCATGAAAAGGATGATCGGTTTCCCAAAAAAGTGGGGATTCATTGGAGCAAGATTTTTACCTGGCCTCAATAACATTCGCGAAAAACACCTGCACACGGATCATCCGGAACATGAAGGTGGTGCTCATTCGCAGACGGAACGAGTAGTCCCAGTCGCCCAGCGTGTCTAACGGCTCCTTCCGTTGTTCTCGCATGGGACGGAACGAGTAGTCCCAGTCCCCAAGCGTGTCTAACGGGTCCTTCCGTTCTCGCCTGGGACGTACCATGGCAGCGGACAGAGTGGAGAGTTTCTGTGCTAGGTCGGCGGTGGCTGCTGCATAGCCTGCTTTCTCGTTGGCTTCGATTTCGACGGCGCACGCGGCTTTGCTTCGTCGCAGGTCTAGAACTGGGGTCTCTCTACGCGTGCTGTTGCTTTGCTTGGTCACCGGTGGTTGGTGGTGGTGGAACAGTGTATCAACATCATAGTCTACATTGGTTTTTCGTCACCACACATAAACGAATGGAGCAGGTAAGGGCGGCTAATGGAAAGATAAGGTCGGCCAAGGACTTTCCTCCATCTAGCGTAGCCAAGTTCCTCACCGGCACTCACACTTCTTTTTATTTTTTCCTATCTTTGCCTGATGGCGTTGCCGCTGCCTTCTTCTTCCCCATCACCGGGCATCGACGCATCCAAGACGGACTCCAGGCCATGCAACAGGTATGATATCGATCCGGCAACCTGCTCCTCCTCTGCTAGATTGTATCAGATTAATTCGTATATGTCAACCTCTAGGCGAGGAATTTCTTAGATCGGCAGTAAATTCAGGACTTGATTTGTGCTAGATATGAGAAGCAGGAGGGAGAGTTTTTGGGAATACCCAAGCCACCACCGGATGAGGGAGCCGACCCCAAGGGCGGAAATCAGCCCCTCTGTCGGATTTGGGATTATCTGTTTGGTCCGGTAATGCTCGTCGCAAAAATGGTTACCGGCGCCCATGCAGAAAGGCGCTTCATCCTTGATTCAGGAGCCAGCGTCCACAGGACGGCCATACATGAACTGCTTCAAGACTTCAAAGGCACCTCCGCTGCTGCTACCCCCGCCGTAGACGCCTCCAACCGCAGGCACCTGCGAACTGAAGGAGTCGGCAGCTTGGCCTGCCATGGTTTCTCTATCCCCAATGTACATTACGTCAAAGAGCTCGCACCCGGACATACCCTGGTCTCGGTGCAGCAGCTCGCCGGTTGTGGGTACCTCGTTTTGTTTGGCGGTGGGCGTTGCTATGTCAAGAACAGAAAAGACGGTAGCCTGGTGGGGAAAGGCCGCCTGCAGGAAGACGACGGGTCCTATCATCTCGAATTCCTCAAGATCCCTCTCGACGCGCACCAAGGATCGAACTGATATGTAGTCGTCTTGTTCATTTCTCCTTCATATATCCTTTTTTTTGTTGTTGCATGGATTCTATTTCATGTCCTTGCGTATCATATGTTTGTAATTAACTTAATGATACTAGTTTTGTAATGATCTTGTATAATATTTTGTTCTGCATCGTCATATGGTTTAACACGAAGCTCCAGCATCGCTTTTCCCCATGGCTACGGATATCTCTGCCCAAACTGTCACGAAGTCTTCCATATGATTCAGTTATTTGCTCGTCTGACGTGTCATATTAGAGGAGTGAACAATGCTTAATTTGTCCCTGCTTTGTCGGGATTAATCTGATCTGCATTCCATGCTTTAATTGTCAAGACACTACGGGACACGCGTGCTACGCCGAGGGCAAAAGGCCGTCGGCGTAGGCCAAAATGCCCTCGGCGTATGGTACGCCGAGGGCTGCCCTCGGCGTAGCCTCCTCGGCAAAGATCTCCCTCGGCGGAGCACACTCAAGCCGTCGGCGTATCAAAATGCCGTCGGCGTATGCTACGCCGATGGCTTTGCCGTCGGCGTAGCGGCCGTCGGCATAGCCTGTCGACCGGTTGCAAAAATATTTATTTTTTGATTTTTTTCTCAATTGTTTTATTCTTTGAATTGTTTCACTTGTTAATTTCCTACTTTGAACATTTTTAACACTAATTATACTTACTATTTGATTAAATTTCAGTATTAGTCAAACTTCCCAGCAGGTCACCCATCCTAATACTACTCCAGCTTCAGCACGCTTAACATCCTCGTTCCTTCAGAATCCGTTTCCACAAAGTAATTCATACATTGGTGTCAATACTATGATATCAATCGTATTAACTCTTATATCATCATGTCACATGTTTGTATTTTTTGAAATTACAAACAATTATTTAAGTAAATATTAATGAATAAGTAAAAATATTATTGAATTCAAATAAAAATATAATAATTTTTTTTTTGTATTTTTCTATTTAATATAGAATAATTAATATCTTTAAATCTGTAAATCAAAATTCAACAAATAATATGTTTAAATTGATCAGAAAAATGAGAGGAATCCAAATATGATATCCATATCAACTAATCACAAACCCTCTGTTTTTGAATTAGCTATTTGGTGGTTGCTTTAGAAAATTCCCTTTTTGCGCTCGGATAATGAAAAATGCCTTTTTGGTGCGATGAAAAGGAAAACTTGCATTGGATCTTTGATAAAATAGCATATTGTGAACCTAAAAATGATTTTTGTAAAAAAACATGAGCATCGGATCATGTACCTGTAGTTCATATCTGACCCTCTTCCTGCCGATTCGGCAGAAATTTGTCTTTTTCACCAAAGGTGGACGGAAAGGTTTCGGATCCCCCTGTTGGGACATTGTCCATATAAGGTGGTATAGTATTTTTGTAAAATGTGGTGGTAGTATTTTGAATTAGCCATTTGGTGGTTGCTTCACAAAACCGTCCGTTTTTTATGCTCGGAAAATGGGAAATGGCTTTTTGGTGCGACGAAAAGGAAAACTTCCTCCTGCAACATTGTTCGCCATCCCATGATGCATGTGTATGCACAATATGGGTACATTATCACAAACTATGCCTTGATTCTAGCCATAACATTGGTCATTTGACCCGAAAGCCAAGAAACCTCGAATGAGATAGTTCATTTTGTGAAGTTTTCTTTGAGACATAATTAATATACCAAGTTTGATATTTTTCCTTCTAACTATGTCACATAATATAACAGCACGCGAAGTTTTCGCATTGTTTCGATCGTTTTTGAATTTTTTATGCCCGTTTTAAACTATATATAATGTTTTATATTTTACTTAATTTTTATTTATAAATGTGTAATATTTAATTGTAGATAGATAGGTCTTATTTTTCTGCAAATTTTGATATATTATTTGTATTTTTCTGAATTAGAATGATTTAGTTATGATTTTTCAAAGTTTCATGAGATAAAATAAAAAATAGCTACGCCGAGGGCAGCCGTCGGCGTATGCTACGCCGAGGGCAGCCGTCGGCGTAGCATAGAATATGCCGAGGACAATTTTACGCCGACGGCTGCTTGGCGGGGCTGGCCTGGACGATGGCTACGCCGACGGCCCCGACGTTTGGCCGTCGGCGTAGCGACCGGCCGTCGGCATAGCTTCCCAGTCCTGTAGTGAGATTCCTATGGAGTACCTATTATTTGTCCCTGTAATTCAATATCCATCCTACCCACCTTCGAACTAAGGTATTGCAGGAACACTCTTGCTTCCGTATCCCCCCACCCCCTCCCCGAAGGGAAATTTTTGAAGCGTTACCGGGTTATGGGTGGGGTAGGGGTGGGAACCGGGTGTGGGTTGGCCCCTGCAGTATGTGGACCTATTTGGTTAGGTTTTGGAGACGGCTTGAGAAGCGTGTTGGGAAAAAGTACCTACCGGTCGTATGTGTCGATCGAACCTTGCTACGTGTCGAATATTTGGTGCCTCCCAGCCCGTCTTCTACGACGCTGCCGCCTCTTTCATCCCGTCCTTAAGGTATCTCCATCGGCTCGACGTATCCCGTCTGAGCGTGTCCGCGCGGACGCGTAGGACGACGTCCCAGCGGACCGACCCATCCGGACAAATCCGTGTCTTCCAAACTGTCAGGAAGTCTTCCATACGGATATCTCTGCCCAAACTGTCAGGAAGTCTTCCATATGATTCAGTTATTTGCTTGTCTGACGTGTGGTATTAGAGGAGTGAACAATGCTTAATTTGTCCATCTGTAATACTCCTGTGCAGTACCTATTACAGGGCTCCTGTGCACTTGCTTGCAATACTCCTGTGCAGTACCTATTATTTGTCCCTGTAATTCAATATCCATCCTACTCACCTTCGAGCTAAGGTATTGCACAGGAGCTATGTTCGCCTTCTTCTACTTAGATATGTTAAGCTTTGTCCTAAACTAGCTCGAGGAGTGAACTTGCTTGCAATACTCCTGTGCAGTACCTATTATTTGTCCCTGTAATTCAATATCCATCCTACTCACCTTCGAGCTAAGGTATTGCACAGGAGCTATGTTCGCCTTCTTCTATTTAGATATGTTAAGCATTGTCCTAAACTAGCAAGATGGCCCTCGCAAATGCGAGGGCATCATCTTTGTTAATTTAAAGGTTTGGGAAACAAAATTAGTTTCTCACAAATATTCACATTATATGAACGAAATTATACATTTTTATAGTCATATAAAATTACAATAAATTATGCCATGATCAACTCAGTAGTTTTATGAGTTGTTAGATTATTAGTTTCTGGGTTAACATTCAAATTGGCGACTTGATGAATTCAGATGTATATAAAAATTGCAGATAATAATTAGGGTCTACCAAATAGTTGCTCATATGATGTCTAGATGATCTTTCTAATGACCACATAATAAACTAAATGAAAATAACTTATCATTCAATGTCCAATTGAAAGTAAGAGTTATCATTATACTTTGTGAAAAAATCAAATCTTGTTTATTTCCTCCACCGTAAAATGAATGAGCATCTTATTTTGATTTAAAATATGTGAACTTATCCATTTGTGCCATTATACCTAAGTTATTGCGTTCGAGTTTGACCAAAATTGTACGTATGAATATTTTAGTAATAAGTTAGAGTATTT
Source organism: Avena atlantica (assembly GCA_910589765.1). Taxonomy (NCBI): domain Eukaryota; kingdom Viridiplantae; phylum Streptophyta; class Magnoliopsida; order Poales; family Poaceae; genus Avena; species Avena atlantica. Next base: position 291,668,582 of record OU342738.1, read on the forward strand.
AGAGTGCATTATTCATTTGTTATGGTGTAATTTTTCTAGATGCTCATTTGTTCTAAACCGAGATAGCATTGTGGTTGTCTATTTTGCTTGACTATCTGCCTAGATATCCCCTCTACTGAAGACAATCATTCCAAGTTCTCTCTCTGTTATATATTTTTTGTGTAACGTGACATGATTATGTTAAAATGAACAACTCATAGTTTAAATATACTAATCGGTCAATTTGAGTGAATGTCCTCTTAAATTATAAACGGATTATGAACCATTGAAGTTAACGCAGAAGTATATGTTTCTTACCACATCATAAGAAAAATTTAGAAACTAATAAGCCACTAATATTGACCGATATTGATCTACCTTAATGGTACTGATGTTCTCTCTTAGGAAAGCACATCCCTAATTAGCTACTGACATGGTTATACCCCGTGGGTACACGATCTCAGTATACCTGGTCCAGCCCAAAGAAGGCCCACGACAAATATACGCCGGCCCATGAAGACTTTCGGGTGGCCAAGGACCATGATGCCTTCGGATCCTTGGAGAGCAAGACTAGAGTAGATAGGAAATTCAAAGGGGTAAACCCTAGAACCTATAACCGACTAGATCTGTGCCTGGGACCTGCCTAAGTCTATATAAAGGCCAGGAGGGCACGACCTAGATCTCTCTCTCATACTTTCGCATATGCACCTCCACGCCAGATTGCATCTGCGCACCCCTGTAATCACCGGTTCCGCCGTAATCAAGAGCAGACAAGCAGGAGTAGGGTTTTCCCTCCGGGGTCCTGAACCTGGGTAAACCCCGTGTCTCGTGTTGCTTGTTTGCTAACCGTTCCGCGATCTCTAGCATCCCCATCTTCTCCAAAACCCAAGTCCATAACAATGGGCATTGACGACATTAAACCTCGTCAATTGGCGCCGTCTGTGGGAACTGGGGACGCTGATTGTGCGATCGTGACGGTCCCAACCCGAGCGATCTACAACTCTGCGGCGACGGAGAGTCACCTCCTCTTCGACGCTTTCGACTTCACCGCCCACTCACCGGCCACCATGAAGGACTTCGAGCCCGTAGGCGACGGACTCGAGATCCTATTCGGGAGCTTCTTCTTTCAGGTGGGGCAAACCGGCACCCTCCGCCTCCCAGAGCGGGTGCCCCTACCATCAATTAGGCCCGCTTCATGGGACCCACACCCTATGCTATGCATATCATCATCAACAGATGAGTCATACGACAGCAGCATCTGCAACTCTGATCTGTGCGATCCGCCATCGGATGAAGGGACCTACGGTTCCAGATCCAAAAGCTACGGCACTAGTGGACCAATCTACGAGCGCTACCAATGCGCCATAGTCATCCAGGGCGACGTGGATCAGCAAACACCCAACCCGCCACCTAACCCGCAGGACCGAAGCGTCGGGAACCGAAGAAGCCAGTCCCTCCCACCCGAAGGGGATAACACCGGCCATGTCATCCGCCTTAGCAAAGAAGGATGGGCCCAGGCACGCGCCACGTGGCGGGCAGCACGATCCTGCCTGCAGACGCCTCACGGGACCTGCTGATGGCATACCATTTGCTCCTGATCGAGGAGCACAAGAAGCAGGTCAAGATGCAAGAGGTGCTTGACAAACACATTCAAGCAGTCTCGGAGTCCAGCGCGACGAGCTGCGCTTTCCGCCATGGGCATCGGATCCAGCTCGAACGGCAACCACGGCAACAAGCACCGCTCCCGGACGAAGAACATGGACCCCAAGGAGCGCCGTGAGGTGACCCGAACCCTCCACACATCCTTCATGGAGATGGATGCCGACGGCAACATCATCCCGAAGACGCCGCAAGCTGCGATCATGGCAGCCACCGCGTACCTCGCGTCCCACCCACCTCCAGAGGGGGACTCGAAAAGAGCCATGCACAAGTCCGCACTCACCGGACTCGGACTCGTCGGAGCTGCGCTCCATCAAGAAGCTCCTACGGAGCCGAAAAAGAAAGCTACGGTCAGGTTCGACCGCAGCCCCACTCCAAATCGACAAAGCGCGAGCCAAGCGCGCATGCTCGTCTGAATCCGAGATGGACGAAGACAAAGAACTTTGCGGAGCCCAGTGCTTCAGCAGATCTGTCCGACGGACACGGATGCCGCGAAATTTCAAGCTTCCTTCGGATACTCCGAAGTTCGACGGCACACAGGACCCAAAGGCGTGGCTCAGCGACCACCTGTCATCCGTCAAGCTGCACGGTGGAAACAACGAAACCGCCATGCAATGCCTTCAGCTGCAGCTGACAGGCGCAGCCCGGATCTGGCTTAGCAACATATCTTCAGGATCCATCCGAAGTTGGGAGGAGCTAGCTTACAGTTTCATCCAAAACTTCAAAGGCACCAGCAAGAGGCCCGCCTCGATCTTAGAGTTGCGAGCCTGTACTCAACGAACGGGCGAATCCATTCGCTCGTACATATTGCGCTGGTCGAACACCAAAAACTCCTCGGAGCACATCTCTGAAGAAAGGGCCATCGACGCCTTCAAGGACGGCGTCAAGCTCCAGGACTTCAAGGAGGAACTTGGGCGCGTCAAGCCCAAGACACTCGACCACCTCATGGACATCGCCAACAGGTGGGCCGACAGAGAAGATTCCGTCCACCGGGCACAATCGGAGGAAGAGGACGATTATGGCCGACAACGGGCACGCCGTAATAAAAGGAGACCGCGTGTCTACGACGATCGCGATGGACCCGACATGGTCGCGGCCGGCTACGCCGATCGCCGCAATGACACCAACCACAACAACGACAGATACCGCGGAGGAAACTTTCGCAACGGAGGACGCCCAACGCAGTCGTGGCAGCGCCGCGGTCGCGACGACGGACCCTCGGCATACGAAAAACTGTCGGGTCCATGCACCATCCACTTCTACATCGACAAGCATGGTGGTAAGAAGAAGGCAAGCCACATGCTCAAGGACTGCCGCGAGTTCCAGAAGCTCAGCGAAAGCATGGTTCAGATGAGGCAGCAAGCTCCACCCCCTGGATTTGGGAACGCACCCGCACCAGGAGAGATAACGCATGGAGCTCCTCCACAGCCACCTGTAGGAGGCCCGAACCAACCAGTCGCACCAGCACAGAACAACGCTGGGTATGGATATCCCCCGCCGAAAGGAGCACTGATGATCCAGAAGGGGCGCCCCACGAATAGGATGCAGAAGAAAATCACCCGTCAGATCAACCTGGCTGTGACAACTCCACCCGCCATCCCTGAGTACCTCAGCGGATCGGAGTCCTGCATCACATTCAGCCGTTCGGACCACCCTTGCCAGATCCCTCGCCCAGGTCATGCTGCCCTGGTGCTGGAGGCGCAGATCGGAGGTTTCGAGATGAGCCGCGTCTTCATGGACGGCGGCAGCGGCATCAACCTGATGTTCGCAAGTACTCTAGCAGCCTAGATCAGTCAGACACAACGTTCCACGACATCGTCCGAGGAAAGTGCATATTCCCCTGGGAAAAATATGGCTCGACGTCATCTTCGGCAAGCCGGACAACTTTTGATGCGAGCGGATCGAATTCTAAGTGGTGGACTGGCCATCACAATACCACGCCATCCTCGGGCGTGTAGCATTCACAAGGTTCTTGGCTGTACCACACTACGCGTACCTGCTACTCAAGATGCCAGGACCCAGGGGCGTCATCACGGTCCACGGGAGCTTCACCCGATCGGACCACTGCGATAGGGACTTCAACAGAATCTCCAAGTCATTCGGCATGCAGGAGGAGCTCGTAAGGCTCCACGAGGTGACGGACAACGGGGCACCCCCAGTCGCACGACAAAACGCACCTGATTTGTCTTTTGACTCCACCGTCAACACAAAGAAGGTGCAAGTCCACCCGATGGATGCCTCCAAGACGACGCTGATTGCTAACGATCTCAGCCCCGCATAGGAAAGCGCGCTCGTCGATGGCACCAGAAAATAGTCTTGATGACCCACAAGTATAGGGGGTGTATCGTAGTACTTTCGATAAATAGGAGTGTCGATCCCAACGAGGAGTAGAAGGTGCTGAACAATGGTATGGAGCAGAAAATCCCTGTGAATACTTAGCAAACCAATTTTTAGTGGTTTTCTGACAAGGCAACAAAACAAGGAGCAAGTAACAAAGGTAACAAACAAACGGAGCAAGTGGCCCAATCCTTTCTTAGCAAAGGACAAGCCGGTGGAAATACTTATAAGGACCAAAAATTCTCGAGGACACATGGGAATTCTTTTAAGTGCTTTCGCTTCAAATAGCTGAGTACTCTTCTTTGGTGTTTGTAAGTGTTGTGTGGGTGAACCCGTGCTAACATACCGCCCTTCCTAGGACTAATACATACTTGTGATTAAACCCCCTGCAAACATCCGTAACTACATGAAAGTAATTAAGATATAAATCTAACCACAACCTTAAACTTTGAGATCCTACACTCTCTTGTGCAAAGGTGTCCTAACGGGGGTTCAGGTTTCTTTCACTCCGGAAACCCCATGATTAGTAGCCAAATACAAAATGCATACCCCTAGGCCCATAAATGGTGAAGTGTCATGTAGTCGATGTTCACATGACACCACTAGAAGAATAGCACCACAACTTAATTACTAAACCATTGAATAATAACTCATCACAGATTCACTACTAACAACATGACTTCTCCCATGTCCTCAAGAACTAGATGAACTACTCACAAGACATCATATGGATCAAGATCAAAGATGATATGATAATGGATAATAATCTGAACATAAACAATAATCCAATGGTTCCACTCACAAGCATCAACTACAATAGTAATCAACACCGGGAAAGTTTCCCCTAAGAACTAAAGTAATATCCAACACAATTGTTATAGCGGGACGGAGTGGTGATGATGGTGCTGGTGGAGATGATGGTGTGGATGATGATGATGATGATGATCCCGATGAAGCCTAGCTTGATGACGGTGTTGATGGCGACAGTCTCCCCTCTCCAGGAAGGAATTCCTCCGACAGAAATCTGTTTGCCGGAGAGATCTTTCTCTCTCGGTGTGTTTTCCGCCCCCAGAGGCGGTGGAAATCTATCTGTGGTCGCTCCCCTCACCTTAGGGTTTCGTAGGGAAGATATAGGCGAAGGGGCGGAGTCGGAGGCCGGGCAGGTGGGCCACACCTTCCCTAGGCGTGGGGCCAGGTGGGCCCGTGCCTAGGGGGTGTGGGTCCCCTGAGGCCCCACTTCGTCCCTCCTTCTGGCTTCCTTCGTCTTCTGGTAAAATATGTTTCCATATTTTTCTGGTATTTTTCTGATCTTCGCGAAATTGCACCAAAACGCCTTCTTTTCCATCAGAATCCAGACTCCGGCAGCCCATCCTTCAGGAATCATCCAACATGCACAAACAGATGAAAAAGCCATAAGTAATACCTCATAATAAGACAAACATCAATGAATAGAGGTAAATTATGATATAGAAAGGTGATGCAAATTGGGCGTATCAGGTAGTCAAGAGCAAACCTCCACAAATGGATTCTCATCTTACCCGGTGCCTATATGCACCACATGGCTTTCCATTGCTTATCCCTTAGGGTGTGTTTGATAGTCCGGGCCAGCAGAGAATAGCTATCTCCACTCATACAAGATGACCCTAGCTAGGCTGAGCTCAGATTTTCACACGTGTTTGGTAGCTCATGTTTGTTGAGACATGTTAAGTGTGTCTGTTGTTTGGTGGGTTGTATGGGGAAAGAAATGCTGAGGAGGCACAATACTTACACAGAAACCCCGAATACAAAAATGAAACATCAATTGGATCCCTGTGTACAAAATAAAAAGCAACCGGGTCCCTGTCAACCGAAATAAAAACGCAATTGGGTCCTCGCCATGGTGGCGCTCGCCGTGGCTAGCCGTGGTGGCGTTGCCCGTGGATGGCCGTCGAGGCTCTGGCCAGGGAGGCGTTGTCCGTGGAGGCGCTGGTCGGGGCGGTGCTCGTCCTGCTTGTTGAGGTACCAGAGGTGGTGCAGATCGGGGTGCAGCCGGCGTGCTGCGATGCCGTCGAGGAGGAGGCGGCGCTGGCCATGGCTGTCCGTGGAGGCTCTAGACAGGGTGGTGCTCGTCCGTGCTTGTCGGGGTGTGGGGCGGGGCGCTGGTGCGGCGGAGGCTGGTGGAGGCGATGGTGCAGCGCGGTGCTGGCCTAGAGACCATGGTGCGGGGATGCCGTGGAGGCACGGTGCAGGGCGCTGGTTGGGCAGGGGCCGGCATCGATGAGGAGGAGGCGGCGTAGGCCAGCGTCAAGGTGCGGGGCGGCGGTGCTTGTTTGGGCGGAGGAGGAAAAGGTGGAGTGGGCGACAGCGGATCTGGGGGGCAAATGAGGGGCGGGCGGTTGACCCCTGTTGGATTTCAGCCCAAGTGCAGGGGCAGAGGGGATTTTGCGGGTGAGGCCAGCCCTGCCAAGTAGCGAAGCTTGATTTCTGATTCTCTACCGGGCAGGGCTGAGAGCTCTTTTCTAGGTTATTTGGGCAGTGCCCACATGGAAGAACTAGTTTAACAAACAACCAGATTCTCAGAAATCTCCACTTGAGATGTGAATTATTAGGTTGGCCCCCGGTCTATCAAACACACCCGTATCGTTGTATTCGACCTAATGTCTTCCCTGATTGGCTAAGTGGAAATTTAGAATATCGAGCAACATTACATGCTGGATGGACTATGCATGAGTCAAACAGTGAATACTTATGCATAAAAAATTATAGATACGTTTATGACGTATCACGTACCACAAGCGTTGTAACTTGGAGTTCATTGGCCTTGACCAAAAAGTCAAACAGTGAATGCTTATGTATGACAAAATCCTCGAGATGTAGTCGCAACTGGATCTTCTCCTTGACCTCCTTCGAAATAGCCCGAGCAAAATAATAGGTTAGCAAAGCGTGCATGATCCTTTCCTCCCTGCCACAGAACATACAAGACCGAGAAGCCGAAACTTGGCATTTGACCAATTGTACACCTCTTGGTAGGTAGTCAAGAGAAAACCTCCACAAATGGATTCTCATCTTACCCGGTGCCTATATGCACCATATGGCTTTCCATTGCTTATCGCTTAGGATGTGTTTGATAGTCTAGGCCAGCAGAGAATAGTTATCTCCACTCATACAAGGTGACCCTAGCTAGCCTGAGCTCAGATTTTCACACGTGTTTGGTAGCTCATGTTTGTTGAAACATGTTAAGTATGTCTGCTGTTTGGTGGGTTGTATGGAGGAAGAAATGCTGAGGAGGTCCAATACTTGCACAGAAACCCTGAATACAAAAATGAAACATCAATTGGGTCCCTGTGTACAAAATAAAAAGCAATCAGGTCCCTGTCAATAGAAATAAAAACGCAATCGGGTCCTGGCCGTGGTGGCGCTCGCCGTGGTGGCGTTGCCCGAGTTTGGCCGTCGAGGCTCTGGACAGGGAGGCGTTGTCCGTGGAGGCGCTGGCCAGGGCGGTGCTCGTTCTGCTAGTTGAGGTACCGGAGGTGGAGCAGATCGGGGTGCAGCCGGCCTGCTGCGATGCCGTCGAGGAGGAGACGGCGCTGGCCATGGCTGGCCATGGAGGCTCTAGACGGGGTGGTGCTCGTTCGTGCTCGTCGGGGTGCGGGGCAGGGCGCTAGTGCGGCGGAGGCTGGTGGAGGCGATGGCGCGGTGCGGTGCTGGCCGTAGAGGCCATAGTGCGGGTAGGCCGTGGAGGCGCGGTGCGGGGCGCTGGTGCGGCAGGGGCTGGCATCAAGGAGGAGGAGGAGGCATAGGCCGGCGTCAAGGTGCGGGGCAGCGGTGCTTGTTTGGGCGGAGGAGGCAAAGGTGGAATGGGAGACAGCGGATCTGGGGTCCAAATGAGGGGCGGGGCGGTTGACCCCTGTTGGGTTTTGGCCCAAGTACAGGCCGCGGAGGGGATTTTTCGGGCGAGGCTAGCCCTGCCGAGTAGCGAAGCTCAATTTCAGCTTCTCTACCGGGCATGGCTGAGAGCTCTTTTCTGGGTTATTTGGGCAGTGCCCACATGGGAGAATCGGGCTAACCAACAGCCAAATTCTCAGAAATCTCGGTGGAGATGAGAATTATTGGGTTGGTCCAGTGTATTAAACACATCCTTACCGTCGTATTCGACCTAATGTCTTCCCTTATTGGCTAAGTGGAAATTTAGAATAGCGAGCCACGTTACATGCCGAATGGACTGTGCATGTGCCATCTTGGTATACGGCCAACAGACGAAATCGCCGCCAACATGGCTAGAGACGGGAGTCATCAGAATTTGTGCAGCAACATCTGGGCTAAAATAGCACGTACTTTCTCGTGGTTCTACGTTCATGTTTCCTCATCTAGCGAACGGTTCACTGTCGCCAAATTTGAAATCGGTGAGGTTGGCTTCCGCAGCTCCGGCGGGTAACGTGGGACCCAATTGTCACTTTGAATCTTGACAGTCTTTCCGCCCGCAATACCCAAACGAATGCCCTGGGCTAGAAGATCGCTTCCATGCAAGACACTTCTCCAGGTATAGAGGACCAGGATGACCATGCTGGCTCTGGAGAATGCTAGAAATCAGAATTCGGGAAATACCTACCCATTAACACTTTATTAATTAGAACACGAGCACGAACGAAGATAGTGTCTTATGTCTGAGTCGAATTCTAAAGAGTACAACACTTTACTTAACAGGAAACAACTGAAACATAAAACAAAAACATCATGCATGACAATAATGAAATTACAGTATTACGACGTTTTTCATTGCGCGCTTGATGTCGCGACTAGAGAGCTGCTCGGTAGAAGTGTTCTGCCATAAGCCATATGATGGTGGTCATGTCGCCACCACTATTGAGCTTCTGTGCATGAGAATTCCTGCTGCATTTGTTGCTCGCGTAGATGAGAATGTCTATCCACACGTCAAAGACAAGGTCCAACGAGTTGATACGGCCATCTCTCTCATTCTCCAGCAGCTGCTTGGCAAGTCGAGCCACATGAGTGAGACGAGGAGCAACGAGGCTGAACTCCTTCTCCACGTACTCATCGTACAACTTGTTGGCGAGCTCGTCTCTCTCGGCGGCCCTTGAACTGCTGTAGCCTGCTGGGCCGTCGTGCACCTGGAACAGATTCTTGATACCATTCCGAAGACGGCTCGTTGATCGCATGCTGACCAATTTCTCACAGGTTCGTTTGTACAACTTGCTTTGGGGCTGGCCTGGCAACATATATGGGCGTTCCACCAACAAGAACATCATGTAGTTGGACAACACCTTAATGGCGTCCACCGTAGGCGCCGCGTGGTCGGCCTTGGCTACCTTGCTCTTTGCGAGGAAAACATCGGTGCCGATGTGCCAGATGATGATTCCCTCCTGGAACTCGATCGACGCCGAGGGAATCCTTAAGAATGCCGTCTACATAAAGACCGCAAAGGTCCAATGGGTGCTTGCCCCACTTCATTCCGAGCCTCACGGTGTTCAACAACTTTCCCTTGCTATATAGACGATTCAGATACCTACTGATAGAACGCCTGTTAAAAGTCGACATCTTAGTGGTCCCTGAGTAATGCTTCCTGTTCCACCACTCACTGAGTCCAAGCTTCTTTGCAAGCCATCCGAGAAATGGGCCGGCGAATGGCCCGTGGGTGGTGCATGGCACGAGTGCAGAAGTGTAGCATGTTGTACTGCCCGATGATGGTGTACGACAATCTCCCTGATTTGTACCTGCTAGTACTACCACCTCCGCTGACAAGATGGTGAAGATACACAACCGCACGCCGAAGCCTGTCCCATCTCTGGCTGCAAAGGGCTGCATATCGAAGCCATCGCCACCTGGTGGTGCTTAGGAAGGCAAACGTCCATGACGAGGCTAGCGCATTCACGAGTGACGCTGTCTCCATGAACACGGCTCCGGCCAGCAAGACATATAGGTGATGGCAATGTCGGCTCTACTATGACCGTCCTTGCCAGTGAGCAGGAATTAACAACACCAGCGAGGCGGCAGCGGTGAGCGGCGAGATGACACGGACCAAGTATCCGAACGCGGTGTGGACCACGGCCGCCTTGGTGTACAGGAGGTCGTACATGAGAGATAACTCGATCCCCATCAGCACCCATAGGTCGGCTTTGTCCATCAATTTGCTGGTGTACTCTGCGTGGATCTCAACGGTGTCAGTCTCGATCACCGAGGAATCGACAATGGCGCGCTTGCAGACGTGGAACAGTGAGTGCGCTTGTCGCACGAGGAACTCCTCCTCCGACGCTTCATCCTGAGGGTGGAAATGGTTGTGGATGGACAGTGGCTGCGTCATGACGGAGACGCCGATGCTTTCTAGCGTTCCGCGCTTGAGTGCCCACGCCTCTCCCCGGCCGTACTTGACGACGCCCAGGCCGAACATCAGAAAGGAGGCGAGCCGGAGCAAGTGCCCGTCGCCATCGTTGCTGGGGATGTAGTACTTGTTAAGGACGACGTAGGCTGCTCCGAGGACCTGCACGACGAGGATTTGGAGGTGGCGAAGCCAGAGCTGGTTGTCCTGGAGCGCAAAGGCAGTGATGTTGTCCGGGCCGCCGAGGTGGAGAAGCAGGAATGGCCCCCAGAACGTCACAAGCTGAGAATCATGCACGGTGGCGCTCAACGACAGGTGGCCAAGGGCATAAACAGCCGTGGAGTCGGCCATGAGGTACGCTAGCCAGAGGAGGAGCCTCCGAACAGGGGCGCCTTCACGCCGGCGGATCCCGGCAAAGATAAAGAGGACAAACTGGAGCCCGAGGCTGAGGAGGACCAGGATCTGCATCGACCGGTGGTTCCAGAGTTCCAATGGACCTCCAGCCATAATGTTCTGATCTGCTCCGTTTTGGAATGAAGGAATTTTCACTGTTCTGTTTCATATAGTATAGCATAAACGACACTTTGTTGTTAACGTACTGAGAAAAACGAGAACAATATCTAACGAAATACAAATGCGTGGATAATAGTGCATTCTCATGTCATGTCCAGTAAATGCATGAATTTTGATGTAAGCAACTAATTTTATCTTTTGCTGACATTAGTAAACTATAACGCAGTTTCAGTAGCCTAGCATTTCTTTTTTTTTTAGAAAAATAGGAGTTGCCCCCCGATTCCATTCCCATGAAATCAAACAAGATATCCAAACTGAACACAAAAGGAAAGACAAATTGGGAAGCGAACTGTCCCAGGAAATAGCCTAGCATTTCTCCTTTTGCTATGTAGAATACTTGTACTGTATCCTCACTCGCTGGATGCATCAGTTTCTAGAAAAAAGCAGACTCCTCGTGAATGTACTTATATGTAACTACTACATAGTACATACTCGCGACCAATAACTCACAAATGATGGTGTATATATACATACTCCCTCCGATTCATATTACTTGTCATTGAAATGGATGCATCTAGCACTAAAACATGTCTAGATACATCCATTTTAGTGACAAGTAATATGGATCGGAGGGAGTAGTACATACCGGCACGGCAGGAAGAAGAGCAGGTGCGAAACCAGTCGATTTTGTCGGTGAGATGACGAGGCGGCAGCAGTTCGGCAGCGAACTCGCTAATTATCGCCGAAAAGGGAAGAGAGGATCAGTGGAGCTCGCAGCTGGATACTACTAACGAGCGGGCATGCCAAGTCCATCAGAAGCTCGCGGGATCTCCTTGTTATTACTTCGTGGCTCTTGTAGTTGGAGATGTAGATAGCGATGTAGATTGATGCAACAAAAACCCCAGTGCAAAGCTGGCAGGATTGCCAGGATACAATATACTAGAGTACACTTGCAGATTGGACAAAGCTGTATTTACTTATCACTATTAGGTTGAGGATCTGCTACCCAGTGGCATGTTACTTCCAAGGTGTTAGGTTGGGTGCGCATATACAACTTGGAAGAAATAAATAATGGACTGCACCGCCGCAGATTGGACAAAGTTGTATTTACTTATCACGATTAGCTTGAGTAATCTGCTACCCAGTGGCATGTTACTTCCAAGGGGTTAGGTTAGAAGCATATATACTCTCCCTTCGTTTTAAAATATAAAATGTTTTAGGTTTATGAAAAAAGTGTACCTCTAGACTTCTTTTAATGAGTAGATTTACTCAAACACGAGTGAACCTACATACTAAAAATAGCCTAGATATATCTGCTTCACAAAACTAAAACATCTTATATTTTGAAATGGAGGGAGTGCAACTTGGAAGCAATAAACAATGGACTGTAACCCCCACCCTATGATTCTCGATCGAGGACCATATTTTCTCACGCAAGAGCAGCGTCAGCTTATTTCGTCATGTATGTCGTTTTTTTAACGTCGAAAGGCCACGATGGGCCTAGACTCTGCATAAAATAGCAAAGGGTGTACAACTTATAGAGGGGACCCTAAAGAAAAGAAAATAACACCAAGGTCCAAATTTTTTTACCCCAAACACCCCAAAAACTATCGCAGAAACGCGATCATGTCCTTGGTTGCCGACGATTGCTCGCCTCAGAATCCGGCCACCATTGCAGGCACCGGGGACGGCACCACTTGGGCTTGCAGCAGCACAGCACGCCGGACTGAGGGAGAGAGAAGGCCTCCCATGCTACAGGTTGAAGACGCTCTTTCCATCTTGGCCAACGAGCCCGGCTCGGCCTGGATTTTGGCCAAAGGTAGCGGTTACTCATCTTGGGATCCACTTGGGATTCACCGGAGAGGAAACCGGGCCGCCATCTTTATCGGACGGAAGCACCTTCCCAGCACCTTCTCGTCCTGATGATGTGGCTCAGATCACTGTAGAGCTTCGTTGGGAGACCTCAAGAGAAAGGTATAATGAGCACAGCAGCAAGTTTTCCCTCAGTAAGAAACCAAGGTTATCGAACTAGTAGGAGGAAGGAAACGACTCAAAGGTGTTGCTAGCAACTGGAAACCTGCACAACACAAACTCAAGACTTTTCCCCAACGAACAGTGAGGTTGTCAATCTCACCGGTTTGCTGAAAACAAATGATTAACTGTATGATGTGGAAGGTAATGGTGGTTTGCAAAAAGTAAACAATAAATATTGGAAGATGTATTAATGGTAAAAATTGGACCGGGTTTCATAGTTCACTAGAGGTGTTCTTCTTAAGATAAACAACATAACATGCTGGGTAAACAAATTATAGCTGGGCAATTGACAGGACAGAGCAAGGTTATCATCCGAACCCCCTCCAGTATTAAGTTACAAGCAACGGATAACTGATTTAAGCAAGGTGTGTAAAATAAACAATACAATTGTTACATAAACAAGAGATTGTTGTTTTCTCCCTAGTAGCAACAGCACATCTACAACCTTAGAGATTCCTGTCACTTCTCTAGATTAAATAGAGGCATGCACCCACTATCGAGCATAAATACCTCCTCTTGGAGTCACTAGCATTTACTTGGCCAAGATAGCTACTAGAAACGGAGAGCATGCAAGATCACAAATAACACAAACATGATAGAATCAATAAAATAGAATCATTCACCAATCTGACATGGTAATCTCAATATCCATCAGATCTCCGCAAACACAATATGTATGATTACAAATAGATGATCTTGATTATGAACGGAGCTCACAAAATCTAAACATGGTAGCATAAAGAAGGAGAAACAACCATCTAGCTACTACATGGACCCGTAGTCTACGGTGGAACTACTCACGCTTCATACCGGAGACTGCCATGGTGATGAAGAAGGCTTCCGGGATGATCTCTCCCCTCCGGTAGGATGCCAGGAAGAGCTTCAGACCCTCCCTATCTAGGGACGATGGTGGCGACGGCTAGGATTGTTTCGTGGAAGATTGATCGGGTTCTTAGGGTTTAGGTATCGGGGATTTCTTATAGGCGAAGAGGGAGGCCGATTGAAAATTAAAGGAGAGTTTTTTTATAACATAGAATTTAATTTAGCACAAACAAACTATTGAGTGATATACTAGGACATAATAACAAAGAATACTATAATTAATTTTCAAAACATTGTCATATGGTTAATTATGCCATCTAAGTAAATAAAATTGTACATATCAATACTAGAGTAGCAAACATAAGTTTAAATAAGTATAACAGTTTAGTATAAAACATAATTATTTTCCGTGGATCCAATTTTTGTTTGGATCGGCCCTGCATGGATAGCATACCTAGAGCGTAGACCTACAGATCATAGAATAAAAAAAAAGATCAGTTCCTAGCTAGTTTAGTTAATGAGAAGGCTCCTACCTTAGGATTTCTTACTTGATTGCGGACGGACTCCAGCTCTGATGAATGTAGGTGAAGTCCTTGTCGTATGAGCCCCTACATCGCTGTGGAGGCTCGATGCCCCCAAATACAGCGTCGTTCATTGACGAATGAGAGTTGGCGATGCCGCCATCCACATGCCGATTATCATGCCAAGGCCACCAAAGCCGGGCCAGTCGTCAGGCGACTTCCCCATGTGGTAGGGGGGGTTGAGGAATGCCGGTGTTTGCATGGTCTGCCAATACCAGATGACGTTGGGGAAGTCTCGGACGAATTCGGGCTTGGCGGAGACCCGCTCCACCTCCTCCTCCGTCAACCACGCAGAGAAGCCGTGGACCAGGGTCCGATACGAGCATCACAGTCATGGCTCACCCAGAGCCATGGTCATCAATGGCAGGAAGGACTAGTGCCATGCTCTGTGAGAATCGACATCCATGTCTTGGCCTCCTGCAGGTGGCTCGAGAAGGACTGTGTACGTGTTTCGTCCGCCGGCTTGAGGTGTGTCTCCCTCATATCTTCCAGCATGGTGTAGGATGCATCAGTGCTGATCACCGCTGTCAGGACCAGCCGACTGGGCAAGACCGTTTGCGCGTACGGACACCAGTTTATTTTGCCGGTGCAGCAACATGCCTTTCCACTGCACTAAAACGGTTTCACTTATGATTGTGTCTCAATTATTATTCAAGCTAAGGTATGTACATGTTGGCTGACTGGTTGTTGCCTATTTTGCCGTAAAACTAGACTCAACTGGTCTACTCCATAGACCGCTATCTCGCTTCTCTGTGTCGTCCCTGAAGCCAGCAGGTCCAGCAAATGATGCAACCGGGTGGCGTTACCTAGACGAGAATGGCTAAGCAGTTGCGTACTTTGAGTCTTTTGGAACCTGACTGATATCGATTGGATGGAGTACCAAATAGATGATGTTGATGGGTTGGTGGTCGAGTGAGGCAACAACAACCACCCTGAACGCGAGTGTTACCTTGACGTGGTGATGTCTATGTATGGTTTCGGTGTACTGCAACATTTGCAGTTAGTCAAGTTTAAATCAAAAGTCATGTGAAAGCAATATTTTGATAATTGTGGAGTTCGGACCTTGGTCAAATTATATATTTTGCAAAACAAATCATGCGCTCAAACATGATGCCGCAGGTCGAGCAAAGCTACCTTTGCTTTTTTTGGACCTGTGGCAGGACGGGTGCCACATGCTTCTGCCAACTCTCCCAGACACATACTCAATAAACCGATTTCCCGAGGATGGTGGGGATATCCGGTTACCGACCGGTAACCGGATTTCCCGACCGGTAACCAAAACCTTGATTGCAACTACATTGAAGAAATAGTGAGGACAGCAAATTTGCGTCTTCCGTTGGAGTTGCTCACACTGGGTGACAAACAAACAAATTTCGCCCTTCAATTCCCAAAAAAAAAGCATTCGGTTAACACTACATGATGTGCAACCAAATTATAATTCACACCAGTGTCAACAGGAATACCGGATGCATCCATCACTTGATTAACCAACAAGACCCAAATGACACACAACAGAATTTTGTGTGTGCAGCATTCTTGCTCAATGATCAGCGTACAATCTATTGCCATCTACCACTCCGACGCTTCTAGCCCCAAATAGTTATGTACCTCCCTGCAAGTTGCCTCCAACATTGAGACCAAAAAAGTACAGTATCATCCAACACCGAGACCCAAAAAATGTCATAAAAAGTGAAGGGAAAATTCAAGGAATTTGAATTTCATAAACCTTAATTATACTAGATGGGCATCGCGCGCTTTGCTGCGCCATTTAGGTTTTCTATGTTTTTTGCTTCATCAGCACATCAATTAATTTGACGTGTCATTTCTGATCTCCTACCCTCATCCCTCCCATTCTGCAGAAGCACTTTTGTAATCACACGGTGTCGTGGTTAAGGTCATCTCCCCCCCCCCCCCCCCCCCCCCCCCTCCCCCACCCCTTGGTCTCTGTTGTAAACACTTGGGTTTTCCCCTTGGTCTATAAAACTCTAGTAAGAATCAAGAAATTTTACAAGGTTACGACTTCCACAATAGAACATATCCAATGAGAAAAATTACCCTAGGTGATTTATTTATATGGCTTATATATCCCTATTACACGTCACGGTAATCCCCACATAATTTGATTTGTACGTAGAGACACTCTGTTATTATTAAAGATGATGAACAGTCACCAATTCAGGGTAGGAGTAGTATAAATATTTATAAAAATCAAATAAATATGCTGATAATCTCTAATTGTTTCATCGGAACGGGTTACAATCAAAATACACTGTCATATGTAAATTAAGAGGAGATTTATTCGATATTATAGCACGTAATGTACATTAATGTGTTGTGTGTTGCGATTGAATTGAGCACAATCCAGGAGATGATCAAATCAATGTGCTATATGTCACCTCCTTATATAATGCAACCATGCTAAGGCCGGAAAGAGACCTTTGCTCCCGGGCACCAGTGATCCTGGTGTTAAACAAAAGCATTCCGTAGGTGCACACTATCCGCTCCTTGATCATATTGGTGTCATGGGAGCTTTGGAAGGAGCGAAACAACCGTGTCTTCAAGGATAAGTCTTCATCGCTGCGCCGCCTAGTCCAGCTCGTTCACGATGATGCCCAAAGCTGGGTCTTTGCCGGAGCAAAGAGGCTCAAAAGGCTGATTTGGGAGCGACCCTGATTTTTGTGCCTCTCTAGTCCTAGTCCTTGTTTTTCAGTCCTCTTACTCTTTCTTTTTGTTTACCCCTTTGGTGTAATACCAACATGTAAATATTCTACCTTCTATCAAAATCCGAAGCCAGCAATTGCTGGATCTTTCAAAAAAAAAAGAAATTATCCATTCTTTGCAGTAAGCCAGCAACCCCTCATATGTATCTGCAAAACTAATGATCTTTGCACTTCATGTTATAACATAACTTGGATCTGACTATCACACGGTACAACTATCGGAGGGTGTGGACGAATTCAAATGGAAATTACTACAAAGTGGTAAATTTTCTGTTGATTTAATATATAGAGCTTTGATCCAACCTGATATTCCAGTCAATGATAATAGTAAAATTTAGAAGATGAAAATACCCATTAGAACGAAGATATTCGCTTGGTATCTCCGTAAGAGGGTCATCCTTACTAAAAATAATCTTGTTAAGAGGAATTGGCATGGAAGTACACAATGCGTCTTTTGTCACCATAATGAGACAATCCGGCATTTATTCTTCCAGTGTAAATTTGCTCGTGCTATATGGTATCCAATTAGCCTCTGGTTTATCTCCTCCACGTTTGGTAGCCAATGTATTTGGCAACTGGTTGTACGGGATTAAGGATAAATATGAGACTATCTAGGGTGGGAGCGCTTGCCATTATTTGGTCGCTTTGGCTATATAGAAATGACAAGATTTTAATAATATTGTATCTTCTCCCCTGCAGGTTATCTATCGGGCCACGACTACGCTCCGATCATGGACTAATCTACAATATATGGAGTTTCACGACTTGTTTGTAGAGGGGTGTACTCGATTGGAGGACACAGTAGGGGATATTTTCTTTCGACATGGATGACAACGTGATCTACGGATAGATCTGCCATAGCTCGAGGCCGTTTAGCTATTAGTATGTTTTGCAATACTTTACTTTTGCTTTGGTCACTAGTGTGTGGTTGATCTGTTGTGTGCATCCTAGCTATACAGAGGCCGGGTGTAAATATTACTATTACATATAAAGTGCCCATTTCCAAAAAAAAAATCTGACTATCAGTGTTAACTTGTCCAACAAACCAAATCCCATAATGATGACCGGTGCAAGTTTTCATTAGATTATGACCAAAGCGTAGCTCAAAGCATCTGCTAGGCTTTAAGCTTTAGATATCAAAATTCATGTGAATTTGAATGATAGTACTCCCTCCGACCCAAATTACTTGACTTAGATTTGTCTAGATTCGATTGTATCTAGACATGAGTTAGTATTAGATTCATCCATATCTTGATAAATTTGAGTCAACTAATTTGGATCGGAGGGGGTACATGTTTCACACAAAAGTCCTCACAAGAAATCCATCTACTTGGATAACTATACAATTATTGAGATCCAACTATGAAGAATTTCAAAGCTCCAAAAAGTAGAATGACAAATCATAACATGGAAATAAAATATGTATAGATCAATAAAATAGAGAAACCAGAAGCAGACAATTGAGCAACAAATTTAGGAGCATGATACTTCATGCACTCCTAAGGCTGGTCCTAGTGCTAGTATCATAAGGTGTATCATGCATGCCAACTTGGCAAAAATCTGATGTGGCGCCATAATTAATGAAGAGAGAGGTGGTTAGTGTATCATAGGTAGATACTGTATCATAGCACGTATAGCTAGAAATCATAATGACAAGTAAATCTTGTACACACGTTTTACATAGAGATTCTACAAATCAATAAACATACTACCACTATGATACTACTATATGATACAATGCACTAGAGACATAGTATCATATATTAGTATCATATGCATGATACTAGTAGTATGATACTACCACTAGGACCAGCCTAAATGATCCGCAACAATCCAGAGCATAATAAATGCCCTCTAAATTTGACCGTAAAAGAGTTACATATGGCCTCCATCTTTGGAATGTAACATGTGGTGCGAACTAAAAGAGTTCACTTCCGAGGTGGTCTCTGCCTTCAAAGTGAAACAACAAGATAATGAAGCCATCTAAGGACAGACACGCTAGTGTACACTTTTCCATTCAGCTATTCGGGAGTATCATGGAGACTCAAGATAGTACTTGTTGTGGCACATCGTAGTATTATCTTGCCTGCTCCTTATAATACCTGAAAAGAAAAAAATGCTAAAAAAGTTCAAGTATAAAGTGAGGAGAAAAGTCGCGAAGTAACACTACCTAATTTATTGTGTACACAGAAATCAATGTGATATTAAACATCTAAAATGTATCGGATCAGAAATGTACATCTCTTGCATACTCATATACAACCACAATATGGTTATGTTCAACACCAAACAATTCAAAATAAGTAAGAGACCCAATTCAGACGTCAAAATCCCGAGGGAACGATATATGGAATGGAAGGTGAGGATATTTACCGATCCGTAGCAAGTCGAGATGCACTCCGATTGAAAAGGTGATTTAGAAACCTATCTTTACAAAAAAAAACTCCAATATAATATATCTCAAGATCCAATTTTGCATCCTTGAGAACCTCTAAATCTTAGCATGCTCATGCATAGAAAATACATCACTAAGATAATTAAATACTGGCAAATGTGTGTAGAACTTGCTACAACAATAAAAACTTGACAAAAAAATTGAAATAGCCTTCAGCAAACCACAGTGACTGATTAAGCACCATAAAGATACTAAGCTTGTGTCAAATATTTATCAGTTCACACATACAAATGAAAGACATATTTTCCTGCAATACAGTTAAGCAGAAAATAATATTTGGACGGTCATCACTTGACATGCTAGAACTACTTTACAAAAACAAACTTCAGAAAACAAGTGAGTAACTAAGAAACACATATACAATGGACCTGCACTATATTAAGCCTCTACTTACCAGCTCTCGTACAAACATACACCAACACGTTAATTGTGTTAGATGTATATATCTGTATATTGTATTTCTCCCATATGTTAGGGGGTTTCCTGCATATTTGTTCTGTACCTGTAATATATATTGTAGCCTTTGGCCCTCAGAGGAATACAACTTGTCTATTTCTAACATGGTATCAAAGCCGGTTTTAGGGTATCCGTGCCCACCGGTCCTCTCCTTGTGATCGCCGCCGCCGTCAGCTCGTCCCGGCCACCGCCGGTTCCCGTTCTGGCCGCTTGCGTGAAGTCCTTGCCCGTGCGTGGTCCTTTGTTTCCAGATCAGATCTGCCAAACCTCACGGCCGATCGGATCCGATCTACATCTCCTGATATTCCTTCCACTGCCGCTCGGACCCTGCCACCGGCGATCCGGCCCCGCCACCACTCACCCGCCGTCTGCGCTCTTCCACGCGGCCTGTCCCTTCTGTCCTCTAGCCTCCGCATCTACACACATACATACAAATCTGAAAAATCATCCACACCTCACCTCCTGCATAACCTCCTGCATATACTCCCACCGCCGCTTGGGCCCCGCCACCACCGTCCGCCTCACCCGCCGTCTGCGCTCTGCCACGGGGCATGTCCCGTCTGTCCTTTAGCCTCTGCATCTACACACATCCATACAAATCTGAAAAATCATCTACACCTCACCTCCTGCATACCCTCCTTGGTATCTCTCACCGCCGCTTGGGCCCCACCACCGTCCGCCCTCAGCTTGTCCTTTGTCCTTTGCACCTACACCTGTCTGGCTGCATCGAAAATCTCGTCGGATTTTGTCTGCTGACGTCAGCTTGCATCGGACCAGTCAGTCTAGTTCTGATCTGTTAAAAAAAATAGATAGATATGTCTTCTTTCTCGGGTTATGTTGCGATTCCTCGCTGCCCGGTGATTTTTGATGGCGCGAATTATCCTGATTTCGCTGCCTTTATGCGCGTTCACATGCACGGTCTCCGTCTTTGGGGTGTGCTCTCCGGCGAGGTCTCCTGTCCGTCGTGCCCCCCTGCTCCTGTGGCTCCTCTTCCGCCGACGCCGATTGTTCTCGGTGCTGATGCTTCTCAGGAGGCCAAGGATGCTTCTCAGAGTGCTGATGATAGTGTTGTTGCTGCTTATGACCTAAAGTTCAAGCAGTACTCTTCTGATCTTGAGGCCTATCGACACGCTCTGACTACTTACACTCAGTGGGTTCATGAGGATGCTCGTGCTGCTGCTGTTATCACCTCCAGTGTTATGCCACAGTATGCTGCTGAGTTCATGAGTCTCCCTACTATTGCTTCTTAGTGGGCACATCTTCGTCAGCGCTATCAGCCGTCTGGGGATGCTCTTTACCTGTATGTGGTTCGCCAGGAGCATGCTCTCCAGCAGGGTGATTCTACTATTGATGAGTTCTATACTCAGAGTGCTGCTATCTGGCGTCAACTTGATTATCTTCATACTGCTGTTTGTGGCACATGCTCGTGTTGCCAGATTGTGCATTCGGATTTGGAGTTTCACCGCATCTATGAGTTTCTGTCTCGGCTCCGCTAGGAGTTTGAGCCCCGGCGTGCTCAGGTGAACGCTTGTGGTCGTGTTCCGCTCTCTGAGGTGTTGTCTGAGCTTCGGGCTGAGGAGACCCGTCTCCGTGGTGTTGGTCTTCTTGCGATTCCATCTGTGCTTGCTACCCGTGGTCCTCCTATGCCGTCGATTCCCTCGACTCAGCCGCAGTCCTCTGTGCTGCCGCCGATACTACCCACTCCTCTAGGTCAGGGTTAGAGTCAGCACCAGCAGTTTCAGGGTCAGAGTCAGCACCAGCAGTTTCAGGGCCAGAGTCAGCACCAGCAGGCTCGTGGTCAGGGTCGCCGTGGTTCTCTTTGTCACTGCTCTTACTGTAACAAGGATGGCCACACTTGGGCCACCTGTTATACACGGGATCCCAGCTTACGTCAGCAGCACCAGGCTCGTGAGCAGTCGGCTCCTTCTGGATCTTCAGCAGTTTCTCTCTCCGATCAGGACATTATCAGGAGTCTTCGCGGTCTGCTTGCTGCTACACGCTCTTCTTCGACAGGCACTGCTGGTTGTGTGACTGATTCTTCAGGCCCTGTGCGACCACCACCTTCTACATAGTTAGGTACGTCCCCATGGTATCTGGATTCTGGAGCTTGTTTTCATATGACCTCTGAGTCTTCTTTTCTGTCCGCTCTTCATTCTCTCCCTTCTCATGTCCGTGTTTTCACAGCTGATGGTACCTCTCTCCCTGTTTCTAGTCGGGGCACCCTCTATACTTCTTCCTTTTTTGTTCCTGATATTTCTCATGTCCCTCTTCTTAAGATGAATCTGTTCTCTGCTAGCCAGCTTACTGACTCTGGTTGTCGCGTCATTCTTGATGTTGATTCTTGTGTTGTCCAGGACCGTCGCACGCAGGCCCTGGTTGGAGTTGGCCCTCGCAGCCGTGACTCTTCAGGACTTTGGGAGTTAGACTGGCTTCGTGTTCCTTCCGCTGCCACTTCATCTTCTAGTTCTTCTTCGGTCGTCGCCTCTGCTACCAGCTCCTTTCAGCAGTGGCATCATCGTCTTGGTAACCTTTGTTACTCTCGCCTTTCGTCATTAGTTCATCGTGGTCTTCTGGGGTCTGTCTCAGGAGATGGGTCTTTACATTGTCAGTGCTTTAGGTTGGTAAATAGATCCAGCTTCCCTATCCTACTAGCGCGTCTGTATCTCAGCGACCTTTTGATTTAGTTCATTCAGATGTTTGGGGTCCGGCTCCTTTCGATTTGAAAGGGGGCCATCGCTACTATATTTTATTCATCGATGATTTCTCTCGGTACACTTGGTTGTATTTTATGCGCTCTCGTAGTGAGGTTCTTTCCATATATCAGCATTTTGCGGCTATGGTCCATAGTCAATATTCTACCCCCATTCGTGTGTTTCGTGCTGATTCTGCTGGTGAGTATATCTCTCAGATGTTGCGAGGTGTTCTTGCTGAGCAGGGCACCCTTGATCAGTTCTCCTGTCCTGGTGCACATGCTCAGAATGGTGTTGCTGAGCGTAAGCATCGCCATCTTCTTGAGACCACTCGTGCCATGATGATTGCCTCTTCTCTTCCACCGCATTTCTAGGCTGAGGCTGTCGCTACGTCAGCTTACCTCATCAATATTCAGCCTTCTGCCGCTCTGCAGGGTGGCATCCTCTTGAGCGCCTATCTGGATAGTCTCCAGACTATTCCATGCTTCGCTTGTTTGGTTGTGTTTGCTATGTTCTCCTTACTCCTCGCGAACGCACCAAACTGACCGCTCAGTCTGTTGAGTGTGTTTTCCTTGGATATAGTGATGAGCATAAGGGCTATCGCTGTTGGGACCCCGTTGGTCGTCGGATGCGTATCTCTCGTGATGTTACTTTTGATGAGATGCGTCCTTTCTATCCTCGTCCCACCGCTGGTACCTACCCGGTGGAAGATATCTCGTTTTTTCTCTTTCCTGACACACCCCCTCTGTCTACTCCTTCTACTCCTATTGTGTCTTCTTTAGGATCTCGTACACCTAATGTCTCTTCTTCTACACCGTCCTCCTCTGTTCCATCTAGTTCTCCTAGTTCTCCTTGTTCTCCAGATTCTTCCTCTGCTATTCCTTCTTCTTCATCATTGTCTCCTGGTTCGCCTTCCTCTGACGAGCTTCCCTCTACTCGTCCTGTTTGTCAGCGTCGTGCCCCCGATTGTTACTCTCCTAGCCAGTATGGTCTTTCTGTTGCCTCCGAGCCGACTTCTTATCGGGATGCTGAGCATCATCCTAAATGGTAGCTGGCCATGGCTGAGGAGATTGTTGCGCTTGAGCGCACTGGCACCTGGGATCTTGTTTCTTCCCCTCCCGGTGTTCGTCCTATCACGTGTAAGTGGGTCTATAATATTAAGACCCGCTCTGATGGATCTCTTGAGCGCTATACAGCGCGTCTTGTGGCTCGTGGTTTTCAGCAAGAGCATGGTTGGTGACTATGATGAGACCTTTGCTCCTGTGGCTCATATAACCACTGTGCGTAATCTTCTTGCTGTTGCTTCTGTTCGTCACTGGTATGTGTCTCAGCTTGATGTTCAGAACGCCTTTCTCAATGGTGAGTTGAGTGAGGAGGTTTATATGCAGCCTCCTCTTGGGTATTCTATTCCCGAGAGGATGGTTTGTCGTCTTCGACGGTCTCTTTATGGCCTCAAACAGTCCCCTCGTGCCTGGTTTGAGCGCTTTGCTTCTGTAGTGACTGCTGCTGGTTTCTCCCCTAGTGCTCATGATCCAGCGCTGTTTGTTCACACTTCTCCTCGTGGACGCACTCTTCTTCTTCTCTATGTTGATGATATGATCATTACTGGTGATGATCCTGAGTATATCACCTTTGTTAAGGCTCGTGTTCGTGATCAGTTTCTTATGACTGATCTTGGTCCTCTTCGATACTTTCTTGGGATTGAGGTTTCCTCCACTTTTGATGGCTTTTACATCTCTCAGGAAAAGTATATTCAGGATCTTCTTGCTCATGCTGCTCTTAGGGATGAGCGCATTGTTGAGACACTTATGGAGCTTAATGTTAAGCTTCAACCTACTGATGGTGATCCTCTTTCTGATCCGACGCGTTATTGTCATCTTGTTGGGAGTCTAGTTTATCTTGCTGTCACTCGTCCTGACATCTCTTATCATGTTCATATTCTGAGTCACTTTGTCTCTGCTCCTACCACTGTTCACTATAGTCATCTTCTCCGTGTTCTTCGTTATCTTCATGGTACGATCACTCGTCGCCTTTTCTTTCCTCGTTCCAGCTTTCTCCAGCTCCAGTGCTATTCAGATGCTACGTGGGCGAGTGATCCTTCGGATCGTCGTTCAGTTTCTGCTTACCCTGTGTTTCTTGGTGGTTCGCTCATTGCTTGGAAGACGGAGAAACAGACAGCGGTTTCCCGTTCGAGTGTTGAGGCTGAGTTGCATGCTATGGCCTTGTTGACTGCTGAGGTGACCTGGTTACGGTGGTTACTTGTGGATTCTGGGGTCTCTGTTACCACACCTACTCTGGTTTTGTTTGACAGTACATGTGCTATTAGTGTTGCACGTGATCCGGTCAAGCATGAGCTTACCACGCATATTGGTGTTGATGATTTCTATACACGTGCTCAGGTACAGGCTCAGGTTGTTGCGCTTCAGTATGTGCCTTCAGATTTACAGTTGGAGGATTTCTTTACGAAGGCACAAACCCGAGCGCAGCATGATTTCTTACTCTCCAAACTCGGTGTTGTGGATCCACCATGAGTTTGAGGGGGGGTGTTAGATGTATATATCTGTATATTGTATTTCCCCCATATGTTAGGGGGCTTCCTACATATTTCCTCTGTACCTGTAATATATATTGTGGCCTTTGGCCCTCAGAGGAATACAACTTGTCTATTCCTAACAAATTAGTACACTACAAATTATTCGATTAACCATGGCTAATCAGTGGCTATGAAGGAGTCACCCCTGAGAAAATTCTTACCTCCAAAACGTTTGTGAAAATTTGAATATAAGCTCCAGCAAACCGCCAGATAGGTAGGGTGTGCTCAGACGAGTGCCACACCGTGGAGAAATTTTCTCTAAATAAGAGCGATAGATCGTGGATCGGAACTCATTGGCTACAGCCTTTTGGTATATTTTCTATGTGCTATGGTAACAGAGATTTGAACCCTCATGATACGTGAAAAGGCGTTATATGCTATTTGTTCTTTTGAGAGAATTAAGGTTTCCAACTCGTTTTCAAAAGCTATATCATTTGATTGGAAGTTTAAAAATTGAAAGTTGAGAGGTTTTGGTTCAAAGTAGTTTTCTAAAATTCATAGTTGCAGAAAGTATGGCTCCATATATAGTATTGTGAAGGGAATTATAAATTTGTACATTCCTCTACTGGAGGCACACTAGTGCACACACAGGCCTCTAACACCGGTTCGGACCAGCCTCTAACAGCGGTTGTAGAACC
The DNA here is from genome assembly GCA_910589765.1 of Avena atlantica. Classification (NCBI taxonomy): domain Eukaryota; kingdom Viridiplantae; phylum Streptophyta; class Magnoliopsida; order Poales; family Poaceae; genus Avena; species Avena atlantica. The sequence goes on from OU342738.1 coordinate 291,694,372, forward strand.
GATGTTGGCGGTTCGGTTTTAGAGCCCCCCTTTAACAACGGTTCTTATACGAACCGATGTTAAAGGATGGTGCACGTGGGGTTGTCGCAGCGCTCAGCCCCCCTTTTAACACTGGTTCGTAACATGAATCGGTGTTAAAGGTTCTGTGCCGCGGCAGGAAAAAGAGATAAATCTCTGTCGCGGCAGAGTTCTATCGCGGCAGGAAAATAACCTAAATCTCTGCCGCGGCAGAGTTCCGCCGCCGCCCCGTTCTGGGCGTATTTCTGCGGCGCGGAGGGACGGGGAGGGGGGAGGGGGAATCGATCGGGAGCGGTATACACATACATCATCATCGGTATATACGAGTCCATGAATAATTAAGCAATTATTATTATAAACAAACATCGTCATTGTGTGGTATTCTCCGTAAACGTTGAAGCATCAAGTACAAGACAAACACGTTCAAGCATATATACAACGTTCATTTTTGTGGATATCTAAAGAGTTCTCCGCCAGGTGTGACGACCTCATCAAGTATGAACCCCGCCAATTCCTCTTGAATGGCTCGTATGCGGTCAAATGGTAGGAGTTGGTCCCGCATCTGTTCGACCTAATATATATGAAGAATGGGGTCAATGTATATATAAGAATAAAACTCAACACAATTGATGGTAATAAAATAATGTTGTGTACTTTGTTTACTTACTCTAAGTTGTTCTAGTGCGGCTTGGCCCGTCACACATATCGTGTTGCGAATGAACTCACAAACATAGTATCCACATAAGTTATTGCCGGGTCCCTGATGCACGCACTTTATGAGAATAGAGAGTTCAATCAAAATAATAATCAATAAATCATGATATAATGGAATTGGAAGCAGAATCAAAGAGATACGCAAACCTAGCTAGCTAGTATTACTTACATTTTGGTCTACAAATTTTAGTTTTTCTGACCATTCACCCACGGCCCTGCCCGTGACCCTTTTCCAAACCCTATCCGACAAAGAAAATGGATAAATGAGTAATTAATTACTTGTTGTCACGAAAGTTGCCGATCTAGTGCGATAATATGATTGAAATTACCTCTAGAGCATCTCTTTAAAGTCTGCCCATAGCTCTTGTTCTTTTCGTAACGAGTCCATGACAAGGACTTTTCTTGAGTCAGGTTGAATGACTAGCAGAATAAAGTGGAACCTACGCACCCATAACTCATCATCAGTTACACTTAACATCGAGTAAGCCGAAACAGAATGTGTACAAGAGAGGGTAACAATACTCACGAGAAGTTGTAAGGCAATAGTATTTTCCTTTTGGTTTGTTCTCTCAGTAAAGACGTTAACAAGAAATCTTCTGTTTTCCCGGGTCTGTGTCTTACCACTTCTTCATGAAATCTATTTGGGTCAACGAACCCAATGTCAAAAGGGCCTTCTTTCATGCATTCCATAACCTTTTTCCTGCATAATAGTATATACATATATGTTGAGCATATATATATATACATGCAATTAATGAATTGAATCAGATGAGATAGAAATTACATAAATAGTACTTACACACAATAAAGGCTGATGGCAGCTTTGTCGAGTTCCTTCTGATTGAATAGAAAATGCAAGTCTTGAATGTTGAAGGCGATCTCGTCGTCTCCGCACAAGAAAATATGATCCCTTATATGCGTCGTGATCCATTCTTCCTTTCTCGTCTTGCAGAAAGCAAGGTACCACTTGTGCAATCTTCGCATCTTTGTTGGTAGATTCTTGAGCTCCTCTTTATTGACGAGATTCTTCTCATACTTCCATGGCTGTATGGGGTTGACATCGCCTGTGGGCAAGTTGTCTCCCATAATATTCAAGTATGCAATGTAAGTCATTCCCATTTCATTGGCCTTTCTTTGTAGCTCTGTCTCGTAATCATTTACAGGAGGAGCGTTCCGTGTGTCGAACACTTGGAGCAGGGCACATGATTTGTTTTCCTTCTCTCCGAGCATGGGAACTGTTATCTGGGGTGCCGCACGACTGCTACTTCCAGTCTCCCTCCGCCTTGCATCCCCCTTCAAAATTTGGCGCTAGTAGTCCGACACAAGTGGGGTTTCAGGTTTGAAAAGATTATTGTAAAACTTCTCCACCACCGCCGGATCTAGTTTCTCCTTTGGCTCGGCCCGTCTAGGTGCAAAGAATTTCTTGACCTCTTCTTCCGAGATCCTATTGGTCTCCTCGTCGCTGCCATTCCATGGTAAAAACAGCAATGTCTTGGCGGAAGGCTGCGGGACGTAATTTCTTGAACTCTTTGGCGTACGGTTTCCCGCGGATTTCTTCGTGGCAGTTCTAGTGATGCTCTTCGTGGCGGTGCTCTTCCGCTTACGCTGAGGAGATGGCTGAAGCCCCAGAGATGGCTGACGCGTAGGAGATGGCTGGCGCGCCGAAGATGGCTGAAGCGTAGGAGATGGCTGGCGCGCCGGAGATGGCTGCCGCGCAGGAGATGGCTGAAGCGCCGGAGACGACAGGGGAGTATTCTGATGACTTGGAGACGGCTGAGGCGGCTCAGACTGCTGACGCTGCGGAGACGGCGGGGGTGCCAGTGGCCTCCAATTTGGAAGCACGATGTGTTCCTTCTTCCAAAGAATGGTTGTTTTCACTACAAATTTGAATTGAGTTTCCCCTTCACCTATAGCATGGTCAAGTTGTGCTTCCTCATATTCCTTCACAACCTCATCCACCCCGACAATAGCATAGCCATCTAGAATCGGTCGGCATTGGTAAGTTCCACTAGCTACAGGAGGTAAGGCATAGCCGACCGCCACCTTAATGGATAAGCCCATTAATCTCACATGCAAATCGGCGTGTTCGCTCTCCGTGATCTCATCCACGGGGTATCGAGGACCCGCCATTTCAAGCGTGGGATGCACGTTCTCCGTGGAAGCCACATTGCTTTTCCGCGCAGAGTCTGGGCCGCCGGCAGCTTCCAATGCAGGCTCTTCATGCCGCTGAGATGGGCCGGTAGCTTGCTGGCTTTTTTGTGCATTCACTTGCGCCTGCAGCGCCACAAGTGCATGTTCTATCAGTGTCATCCGCTCTGTACGCTCTTTTTCTTTTCTGCCACGCCATCTGTAGGAGTCGCCCCACTCGGCAAAACCATCCTTCCACGTCATACCCCTTGTGCCTCGTGCAAGTCCAGGGTGTTCTTTTTTACCGATGGCGTGTGTGAGCTGGTCATTCTCTCTGTCGGGATGGAAGGTCCTGGCGGCTTCTCCTCGTATGCATTGATGAGTTCAATAACGGGTTTGGCAAGGAGGGTTGGGAAGATACACAATCCCGTTTATGGGTCCAACCTTGCCCCTATTCCGTAGAACCAAGTCTTTGCACGTAGGTCCCACCCATGTGTCTGGGGTGTGATCCCTCTATCGCACAGGGCCTTCTCATCTTCCTCCCACTTAGCCCTCTGGGATATGTAGCCACCTGACCCCGTCCTCTAGTGATATTCCTTCTTCTGGGCATTTAGCGTATTGGTTTCTAGCCTCTTTGTTGCTATAACACCTTCCTTGTATGCCACAAATTCGGGCCAGTGAGGTCTTATCTTCGCATAATAGGCGGATGTTTCCTCGTATGTCGTGATGAGTTCAGTGACGGGTTTGGAAAGGAGGGTTGGGAAGATACACAATCCTGTTTCTGGGTCCAACCTTGTCCCGATTCCGTAGAACCAAGTCTTTGCACGTAGGTCCCACCCATCTATCTGGGGTGTGATCCCTCTCTCGCGCAGGGCCTTCTCAGCTTCCTCCCACTTAGGCCTCTGAGATATGTAGCCACCTGACCCCGTCCTCTGGTGATATTCCTTCTTCAGGGCATTAAGAGTATTGGTTTCTGACCTCTTTTTAGCTATAGCACTTTTTTTATATGTCTCAAATTCGGGCCAGTGAGGTCTTATCTTCGCATAATATGCGTCTTCGAAATTTGGAGTCTCGCCAGATTTGACAAATTTGTTCAATTTTGTCTTCCAGTTGCGGAAAGCGTCAGCCATCTTCTTTAGAGTCCACTCTTTGACCATTTCCTTTATAACCGGTTTGTTTTCATCCTCCTCTGGCGGAAGGGTGAAATTTACCAACAACGAATTCTAAAGCATTTATTTGGATCTTTCATCGACAAAGGTACCATCGCCCTTCTTTGGCTTATTCCAATATTCAATTATGATTGGGATTTGGTCTCTAACAAGAACTCCAGTCTGACGTACAAATTTTTCTGCGGCCTTCTTGGGCTCCATCGCCCTGCCATCAACACAGACTGCTTCGGTCGTGAACTTTGCACGATCTTGCAACCGATGGCTCGCGCCTCACTTACTCTTTTTCATAGAAGAAGATTGTTGCTGGATGATTGATCCAGAGGGCTAAAATAAGAAATAAGTGTTAATTAATACATGTACATATATACAAATCAATCGGTGCAAGTTAGCAGAGGCTTAATAAATGCATATACCTCGCCGGACTTTGTAATCACTAAATTACGTTCTTTGGAGTCTTCATCTTCTCCATGACTACTTGAGCTGTCATCATGTCCCTCCAAGTTCAGATATTGTGAGGTGTCCTCATGGATCATGTTCTCCATTATTTCTTCTTCTTCAAGGTTTCTACTGAGTGGATCCATAGTTTCTAAAACAATAATATTATCTAGAGTAAGAGAGTAAACATTCAAGTGGACTTGGATTCATAATAAATATTCTAGAGTAAGATCATGGTAGACATTTATAATTTTAAACCCTAACTTCTATGCAAGTTATAACAAACTATTTATCTTGATATCGCTTAAGCTCATGGGAATAATATTAACCATCTTAATTCCTCAGAACTTTATGTGTCATATAATAATGAAGGATCACCATATAAAAATTTCTTTAATATTATAAGTTATTAAGAATCAAATCTCATGAATTAATAGTAATACATCCTTTAATAAGTTATGGTTTATATAGGTAAATCAAATTAATAACAAAAGCCTCTACAAAATATTAATAGGAAAAGGACCTATATAAAGAAAATAAAGAAAATATAATACATATACTTTCTTATGTATACAAACACTACAATACATACACTTTCATCATAATCCTTTCTTTTGTTCATACATAAAATATGCATACCCTTTATTTTTGTTCATACGCAACAATATATATATATATATACATATACTTTCTTATACATACATATACATACACTTTCCTAATAATCCTTTTTTTGTTCATACACACAAATAAAATTATTCAATACAATATATATTAGGATATTTATATGCAACAATATATATACATATATGCATATATGCAACATTTATATACATATTAGGATAAAATTACACACAAATAAAATTATTCATACACAACAATATATATACATAAATGCAACATTTATCCAATATACACACAAATAACATTTATCCAATATCCAATATCCAATATCCAATATCCAATATACACACAAACGCTCACCGCCGGTGGCGGCAAACTCGAACGGGGTCGGCGGCAGCGGGCGTGGGCGGGGTTGGCGGCGGATCCGAGTTGGCGGAGGCTCCGGTGTTGGCGCGCGGCGGATCCGAGCAGTGGCGACGGCTCCCGCGAGTGGACGGGGGTGGCGGCCGACGCGGGCGCGCGCGGTGGCCGACGGTGCTGGCGCGGCGGGGGTTGTTCGCGTCGACTGGGGGCTCCTCGTCTCTATTCCTTCGGCGAGGAGGCTCAGTATAGCGAGGCGAAGGCGAGGGCGTGGACGGCAACGGCGAGGGCGTGGACGGCGACGCGGTCCGGCAGCCTCTGTTGTTCTTCCTCTGCGCGCGCTTGATCTGGCTGGGGGGAAGAAGGAAGTGGCGTGCGTTATAAATCCCCCCCTTTAACACCGTTAAAGGGGGGAATTCGTTTCGCGCCAGCACCTCCCCTTTAACACCGGTTCCAGCCACGAACCGGTGTTAAAGGGGGTGCGTGTGCCCGCGCGAAATGAAATAAATGCCCCCCCTTTAACACCAGTTCCTGGATGGAACCGGTGTTAAAGGGGGCGGGGCATTTATTTCGTACATTAAAGGGGTGGGGGCATTTTTAATTCAAAAAATAGGATAGAATTTAGAAAATTCATATCTTTTTCATTTCAACTCAGACAAATATGAATAATATATCATAATTTTCAGAAAAATAAGATCTATCCATTCTTATAAAAACATTATATAGTTACTTTAGATGAATTTTTTCAAAATGATTAAAACACTTACATATAAATTTTGATTATTCAATTAAAACAAAAATAAAATAGTCAAACCCTAAAACTTTGAACATAAGAAATATTAAGCATATAAAAAGGAATCTAACCCTATTTTATTAGAGCAAATTATATTTTATTTTGTATTAACATTTTTGAATTGTTTGGATATTTAAATGCCGCATCTTTTGTATACTTTGGAATCTGACAAAACCTCGCTATACTTGCATTGGATTTTTGATAAAATAGCATACTGTGAACCTAAAAATGATTTTTGTAAAAAAACATGAGCATCTTATTATGTACCTGTAGTTCATATCTGACCCCCTTCCTGCCGATTCGGATCATTTTTGTAAAAATGATTTGTCTTTTTCACCAAAGGTGGACGGAAAGGTTTCAGATCCCCCTGTTGGTACATTTTCCATATAAGGTGGTCTAGTATTTTTGTAAAATATGGTGGTAGTTTTTTGAATTAGCCATTTGGTGGTTGCTTGACAAAACCGTCCGTTTTTATGCTCGGAAAATGGAAAATGCCTTTTTGGTGCGACAAAAAGGAAAACTTCCTCTTCCAACATTGTTTGCCATCCCATGATGCACATGTATGCACAATATGGCCACATTATCACAAACCATGCCTTGATTCTAGCCATAACATTGGTCATTTGACCCGAAAGCCAAGAAACCTCGAATGAGATAGGTCATCTTGTGAAGGTTTTTTTGAGACATAATCAACAATATACCAAGTTTGATATTTTTATTATGATAGAACTGGAATGAAAGTACATAATGCAACTAACAGTAAGTTACATAAAGCACAACTGAAAATTAAGATACATAAAAGAACTGAAAATTAAGATACATGGCCAGATTAAGTCACAATCGGCCGAGCTTGTTTTGGAATGTTGGAGTGATTCAGCCATGCTCCTGCCTACACCTATAATACTCGCCATTGTAGTCGTCGTACTCGCCGCGGCCGTCGTCGCTGTCGTCGTCGGGGTCACCGGAATTGAACCTTGAAGGATGAGTACGCGTGGGCTGGACTTTAGGGTAGTGCAGACGGGGGGTTAGAGTCGGCGGCAGTGTCGTAGGCCATGACGCTCTGGAGAGTCCGACCACGCCACCACAGCCGTCGGCCGGCCTCGTTGAAGTTCGGAGGAGGTGAGCCGTCCTCCTCGTGCCTGGCGAGCGCCCTCTCACTCTGATCTCCGAAGAAGGCTTCCCAAGTAGGGAAATAGTCAGGATGCCATCTGGGATTCCTCCGCTGCTCCGGCGTGAGCTCAATGTAGTAGTGTCTCGTGATGGCCATCCGGAGCACCACACCTAGAGGGACAGGAGGAACCGGCATGCCTCCGGCGCTCAGTATCCAGCCGAAGGGGACACAGTAGCCCGGCGGGCAGGGGTAGTTCGAGGCGCAAAGCGCCTCCGCCTCCCTGGGGGTTAGTGCTACGGTGGAATCCATGGGAAAGAGTGATGAGGTTGTAGATATGAGTCTAGAGATGTGCATGACAATGGAGGCCAACCCTACATATATATATAGTGAGAAATGGCAGGAAGATAACTGAAGGGAAGAATTGGCGGGAAAAACTGGCGGGAAGAAATGGCGGGAATAAAAATGACGGGAAGAAAAATGGCTCATTTAATACATATACTGTTAATAGAAGAAATATGACATTGATTTCCATGTTGAGATACATATGTGTGCCAAAAATGGCTCAATTAATACATATAGTCAATCTTATGATCGCGTTGGCCGTAACCATGGAGTATCAACACCGTTTAACAGGATGATTGGGCCAGTCTTCACTCTGAAGGGCAGAATTTCATCAAACTTATTATAATCTTCTGACTTGTCTGTCTTGTCCTCCACTCCCACGATGTTTCATTTCCCTGAAAGAACTATGTGACGCTTTGGCTCATCGTGTGATGTATCTACTTGCTTATTTTTTCTTTTTTTTGGTTTGGTAGACATGTCCTTCACATAGAAAACCTGAGCCACATCATTGGCTAAGACGAATGGTTCGTCTAAGTTCTTGTCTACCTTCATAAGATTGTTGAGATCCACTGTTGTCATTCCGTACTTCTTGTCTACCTCAACCCCTCCTCCTATTAGCTTGACCCATTTGCATTGAAACAAGGGGACCTTAAAATTAGGTCCATAGTCAAGTTCCCATATCTCCTCTATGAACCCATAATACGTGGTCGTTTGCCCATTGTCTTCTGCAGCATCAAAGCGGACACCACTGTTTTGGTTGGTGCTCTTTTTATCTTGGCCTATCATATAAAATGTATTCCCATTTATCTCGTACCCTTGGAAAGTACATATAGTCGAAGGTGGTGTCCTGGACAACAAGTACAGCTGATCCCCAACAATTTTGTTATTCGTGAGAAGTCTTTGCAGCCAGCCGCCAAAATTCGCCATGTGTTCACTTATAATCCATTCATCAGACTGTCCCAGGTGTTTGAGGCGTATTAAATTCTTGTGTTCATTGATATACAGGGCAACCAAGATAGATCTTTGTAAAACCATATAGTGTGCTTGATTGAGAGAATGCCCGTCCATACATATCATTGCTTTAGATCCTAGGGTACCTTTTCCACGCAGTCTCCCCTCATGTCGTGATTCTGGAACACCAATCGCCTTAAGGTCAGGAATAAAATCAACACAGAACTCAATGACCTCCTCTGTTACATAGCCCATGGAGATGCTTCCTTCTGGCCTAGCATGGTTATAAACATATTTCTTTAAGACTCCCATGTACCTCTCAAAGGGGAACATATTGTGTAGAAATACAGGACCGAGAATGGCAATCTCTTCTACTAGGTGAACCGGGAGATGCGTCATAATATTGAAGAAGGATGGTGGGAACACCAACTCAAAGCTGACAAGACATTGGGCCACATCTGTCTGTAACCTTGGTAGGCTTTCTGGATCGATTACCTTCTGAGATATTGCATTGAGGAATGCACTTAGCTTCACAATGGGTACTCGAATATTTTCAGGTAGAAGCCCCCTCAATGCAATCGGAAGCAATTATGTCATAATCACATGGCAGTCATGAGACTTCAGGTTTTGGAATTTTTTCTCTGCCATATTTATTATTCCCTTTATATTCGACGAGAAGCCAGACGGGACCTTGATACTGCTGAGGCATTCAAAAAAGATTTCCTTATCTGCTTTGGTAAGAGCGTAGCTGGCAGGAGTTAAGTGACATCGTTTACCCTTCTCGTTCTCAGGATGCATAGGCTCTTCAGGGTCTTTCATACGTTGCTGGTCCTGCCGTGCTTCAGGTGTATCTTTTGTATTCCCATACACTCCTAGGAAGCCTAGCAGGTTCACGCAAACATTCTTCGTCACGTGCATCACGTCGATTCAAGAGCGGACCTCTAAGACTTTCCAATAGGGTAGGTCCCAAAATATAGATTGCTTCTTCCACATGGGCACGTGTCCGGCATCGTCATTCGCAACAGATAGACTGCCAGGACCTTTTTCAAAGATTACTTCTAGGTCCTTGACCATACCAAATACCTCCTCATCGGTACGGAGGACAGGCTTCCTCCGGGGTTCTGCCAGTCGTTTGAAATGCTTGCCTTTCTTTCTTACTGGATGCAGGTGCAGAAGAAATCGACGATACCCTAGGTACACAACCTTCTTACATTTCTCCAAATATACACTTTCAGTCTCATCTAAACAGTGTGTGCATGCATTGTATTCCTTGTTTGTCTGTCCTGAAATGTTACTAAGAGCAGGCCAATCATTGATGGTTACGAAAAGCAACGCTCGTAGGTCAAATGGCTCCCCTTTGTGCTCATCCCACATACATACACCTGGTTTGGCCCACAGCTGTAAAAGTTCTTCAACTAATGGCGTTAGGTATACATCAATGTCTTTGCCGGGTTGCCTCGGGCCTTGGATGAGCACTGGCATGATAATGAACTTCCTCTTCATGCACAACCAAGGATGAAGGTTATAGATACATAGTCACAGGCCAGGTGATGTGACTGTAGCTCTGCTCACCAAAAGGATTCATGCCATCTGTACTTAGACCAAACCTTAAGTTCCTTGCGTCACGTGCGAAGTCCGGGTACTCTCGCTCAATTTTTCTCCACTGTGACCCATCAGCGGGGTGTCTCAACATCGCGTCTTTTTTACGGTCTTCCATGTGCCATCGCAACAACTTGGCATGCTCTTTATTTCTGAAGAGACGTTTTAACCGTGGTATTATAGGAGCATACCAGATAACCTTGGAAGGAACCTTATTCCTAGGGGCCTCTCCCTCAACATCGCCAGTGCAGTGCATACCGGGCATGCATCCAAATTCTCGTACTTCTCACCGCGGTAGAGGATGCAGTCATTAATGTAGGCATGTATCTTTTGCACGTCTAATCCTAGAGGGCAGACAACCTTTTTTGCTTGGTATGTACTGTTGGGCCACTCATTATTTCTTGGAAGCAGATTCTTCATTTTTACCAACAACTTTGAAAATGCGCTGTCAGTCACACCGTTCTCTGCCTTCCATTGCAGCAAATCCAGTGTGGTACCTATCTTTTTGTGGCCATCTTCGCAAGTTGGGTACAACAATGTTTTGTGATCCTTTAACATCTGCTCTAGCTTGTCCTTCTCCTTTTCAGTTTCACATTCTTCCTTTATATCAGTAATGGCCCGACCAAGATCGTCATCAGCGGGCCCATTTGTTGCCTCTTGATCTTCATTATCTACCCCCGTTGCTGTATCATCATATTCAGGATACATATTATGATAGTTGTCATCATCCTCTTCTTCTTCGTTGTCTTCCATCACAACCCCTTTTTCTCTGTGCTTGGTCCAACAATAATAGCTGGGCATGAAACTGGTTCGAACCAGGTGGGTGTGAATGGTTCTGGTATTTGAGTAGTCTTTCTTGTTCTGACAATGAACACACAGACAACACATAAAACCAGACCATGGTTTGCATTAGCCACAATGATGAAATTTTGGAGGCCCGTAATGTACTCGGAAGTGCGTCGGTCATCGTACATCCATTGTCGGTTCATCTGCATTAATATATAGTATATCAAAAATTAATAGGGAGATGACCATTTATATATAGTACATCAATGACACATGAAAGGATAAAGTTGCCTACCTCGACCGAGAAGGAAAGAGCAACAAGAAAACTTATTTCGAGCTCTCGGGCATTTCACCGAACACCTCTTGTGCATAGGAAAAAACACAAACTAGCACACCTCTCACCCTCTTGCTAGGCTCCAAAATGAGAGAGTGAAAAAAATGGAAGAGAGGGGTGTGGGCTGCGGTGTGTTATATAGCCCTCCTTTAACACCGGTTCAAGCCACGAACCGATGTTAAAAGGGGGGCTGCGCGGGCCACTGGTGCAGGGCCTTTAACACCGGTTCGTGGCACAAACCGGTGTTAAAGGAGGTGTTCCTTTTTGTTGCACGGGCCACGCTGGTAGACGAACCGGTGTTAAAACCCATTTTCGACCTCAATCAAATGCCTCGTTTCCACTAGTGGCAGGCGGTGGTAGCTAGATGGACCTTGTATCTATTATATACTAAAAGCAATATAAGGGTGTTTTTCAAGGCACCAGATTGATTCACATCATCTAAATTATTTAGATAGTTAGATCTATAATTATCGGATGAGATTAAAAGATCTATAAGTTACGTGCATACAAATATATAGTCCGATTCACGTCCTACGTCCTATACCAGACAGGTTACTAAGAGATAGATTAGTTGTTCCGATTTAAACTGACATATAATAGAAGAAAAAATACGTGCTATAAAAGATTGGAGGTGCTAACGTGTTGCAGCCCGTGCGTTAAAAAAAAACGTGTTACAATCCGTACTAGAAGAAAACCAGGGCAACACGACAGCGAGTGTGCCATGCATGTGCTGACATAGGCTGATTCACACAATAAATGATATTTAGTTAAGTACGTGGCTTAGGTCGATCTAGATTTAGTTTATAGCCAGATCGCTCCGATCAGGATTCTTTTTCCTTTTTGGACGCCGGAGGTCAGACAACCCACTAATATTTCTATTTTTGGAATAGAAAAAGAAAATGAGCTTTGTCTTTATTCTAAAAAATAGATACACCACTACTCTGCCTTACTGCATGCACTTTATCCCATGTATATAATTACGAAATCCAAAAATTTGAAATGTTTTCTAGCTCAAACCTTTTGTCCGATTCAAGATCTGTTTTTACCGTTAGGCTTGTGGCGATGAGATCTTCAAAACTAGATCCCATGTCAATATGTTTCGACTATTTTTTTAGAGGACGTAAGTTTGTGAAAGTTACATCCGATCAAAGTTACATCTTGCATCCTCTATTTAAAATTGTTTCTACCATCCTTGCCTCCACAAAAACTGCCATCCTATCAGTTCCCCAGATTTGGAAGGGACCATCGCTACAGAAATTACATCCCAAAATGAACAATTACCATCCCTGCATCACAAAATCTACCATCCTTGCATCCACAAAAACTGCTATCCACAAAAACTGCCATCCACAAAATCTATCATCCTTGCACCCACAAAAACCGTCATCCCCGCATCACAACTCAGTTCCCCAGATTTGGATGTCTGTGCTATACATACCCCAAAAATGCTACACGCGAGATAGGCTGCGGGATGGGAGGTTCGCTGGGGGTCGTCCAATCGCGATCGTGCGGCGTCAAGCTCCCCAGATTTGGATGCATGTGCTACACGTACCCCAGAAATGTTACATAGTTGAAAGGAAAAATACCAGACTTGGTATATTGACCATGTTTCGAAAAAACCTTCATAAAATGACCTATCATGTTCGAGGTTTCATGGCTTTCGGTCCAAATGACCGATGTTATGTGCTGAATCACGGCATAGTTTGTGATGTTGTGCCCATATTATGCATGTGTGTGGACATTGGTATGGAGAACAATGTTGCAGGAGGAAGTTTTCCTTTTTGTCGCACGGAAAAGCCCTTTTCCATTTTCCGAGCGCAAAAAACGGGTCGTTTTGTGAAGTAACCACCAAAATGCAGTTTCAGAATGCTACCATCCTATTTTCCTAAAATACTAGACCACCTTACATGGACTATATCCCAACCGGTACATCTCAAACCTTTTCGTCCATCCCGGGTAAAAAGGACAAATGTCTGCCGAATCGGCATGAAGTGGGTCCGGTTTGTACTACATGTACATGATCTATCGCCCGTGATTTTTTGAAAAAATCATTTTTAGACTCGCAATATGTGGTTTCTTCAGAGATCCAATGCAAGTTCTAACGATGTCCGTCCCCTATCTTCCCGATTGATAGTTAGATTTCCCGATTAGTTAAATTGCCTCCTATCACACCGAATATCCCCATTGGTGGCCGCGCACAGGTAGCTCTGTATTCCGTCCGCCATCTCCATTTTTGGTGATTTTTGCCTTCGAGAAAGCTTAAAATAATGCGAAAAAATATTTGCATGTGGCCAAAGAATTGCACCACCCATCTGAAAAGTTTCAATCTCAAATTTCTTATATATCGGGCGCAGCAAAAAAGATAAATTTTGAGGTATTTCGTATTTTCGCACGATTTTTTATGCCAAAAATCATGTGAAAATATCTGAAAATTTTAATGCATGAATAGTATACATACGAAATGCATCAATATTTATATGATTTTTGGCCCAAAATACAACGTATGTTCACACGATTTTTGGCACATGCGTAATATATATGATAATCTACATGCTCGTATTTTTCGTATTGTTCTGAATCTATAACTATGAACCTTTTAAAGTTTTAAAGAAAAAATAAAGGACTCGGTATAGCCCAGGTCCCGTTACGCCGCTCTCCGTATCAGACCCCTTATAAAAACTATAATAAGACCTGCTGCTATTACATGCATGTAAGGATTGTACTAATATATAGAACATGTACACGTATTCGGTGACAGCACAAATAGTACAAGTGTAAGATATAATTTTGAAAATCTAGGGATGTAGTTTACAAAAATAAGAAAAATATATGAACATAATTGGTGCTTATTTTACCGCCTCTCGAGCTCTCACCCGGAGTCTAACATCGGTAGAACCCTATATTTGTGTTAACCGCTCAGGGAGTGGGACACACTTATATTCAAATTACCATTTGAATTTTTTTGTAAAAGAAAAATGTAGCCAAACATGGTGGTGAGGTTTAAATCATCTATTATAAAGTATTGTCTAAGCCTTTCTCTAACATGTTTCTTTAAAAGACTAATATAGACATTTAATGATTTTAGGATGCAAAAGAAATGGGGGATCACGTTGACAAAGAATGATATTAGGCCCAAAATAAATGGTTTAGATACTATAGATCAAAGAATGACTGAGATTTTAGCCATGGATGAAGAAAAAACAGGATATTCAGATAGAAATATATCTTTTGATATTCATAAAGTGGCATCTCGTACTATAACACCTATATTGTTATGGAGGCATACACACTTCTCTGACACATGGAATTTGCAACCATGCGATTTTTTAATACAGTTTAAAATCTAAGATTATGTACATATTAAGTAATTTTTAAGTAGTTTACAAAGATCTCAATTTACGTACAGATAAAATAATTTGGCACCTCACAACTACAAAAATTAAATTGGGCAGGTTAAGTGTGAAGATTAAATCTGATCACTTTTTCCATCTATATAATCCCTCAATATCAAAATATAAGGCGTCTAAGGATTAGTCAAAAGTAAAATCCTACTAACTTGGACTAAATATTTAGGTAAAAATATTGAATAGATACATTAAGAAAATATACTTTATGGTTAATCTATTGATATTGCTTCAGTTTTGTAAATGTTCATATTTTTATGTATAATCTTGATCAAACTTAGAAAATATTAATTTTTGACTAATTGTTAGGCGTCTTATATTTTAGGATGGAGGGAGTACAAGACAAGACAAGACATGTACATAATATCTTAATCTTTGATTAATGAATTTAACACTCGCAAAGAAGTGAGGCAATGTCACTATATATTAACAAAATGGATGTACCAACCAGGTTTAAGCCTTCACGGATGTTCTAATTCTCCTTAAAAAAATCACGGCAGGTTCCTCCCTTAATGCGTTCTTCAAAAAATTAACACTACCAAATAATTGTTAATCACCTAAGATATTTAGAAACTCTTCATGAAGCTTGCAACATTATAATAAAAAGGAACTATTAAGTGGATAAAAATACAACTATAATTTATATGTAATGAAAACCTATATTACCCTTTTAAAGAATTTAGATCAATAACTATATTGGCTCATGAGGTGTTAAACTATTGAATAAAGCATGCCTCTCGCACACCCACGAAGGTTAGAACTAGAGTTTTCACCCTGCAACTAGAGATTTGGTACTTATAGAACAAAACCGAGAACAAAATCACCCTGACAAAGGTCATGGACATGATCAAAGATCGCTATCTATCAACAAGAGATGAATAGATGTTTGCTTCCCCTCCCTTCACCATGGTCAAGCACATGCATGCATGCATATGTACCAGCAAATGAATCAATGAACAGGCAAATATGTGAGCCCATGTTCGGAACAAAAGGTACGTATTGATTAGCAATATAGATAAAACCCACTTCTTTTGTACTTTCGCCATTACTAATGCACGTTTGGTTTGTTTAATTAGCTATAATCTTTAGACGGCAATATATCGTTCTAGATTTATGCATTGTCTCCCAGATGCATGTTTGTTTGTTGGTTTTCATATGAATATGTTGGAAATATAATCATAAAATTATATTGCTATATATGAAAATTATTTTATAACAAATATAATGATAGACTTTACCTATACAATCATAATACTATTTGTGTATTTGTTCATATTCTATAATATCTATATTTTCTTGGCATAATAGTTTCCATACTTATAATTATATATAAGTAGGCCGCATAACATGGCTCATGGTTTAATTCCCTAATGACATTTTGCACACATATCAAATTGTGTTTACTCTTTCAAAATTTCCACACTTGCGAAAGAAATATACAAACTATAAATATATTTGAGGATATATTGATGTCCATGATGAACTTATAAAGACTGTGTGCACATTATTGAAGTTTTGTAGTTGGATTTCTGCTTGAAGTTATAGTTATGAGAACCTACTATCACAATTGGTGTTCAATCAAGAGCGATGTAAACACATCAGATGTACATAGAGCTAATGTTTGTTGATCCATGATTAGGTAGAACGATGATAATACTATAGAAGTAGCAATGTCAACATCCTACATTGTTTTGAGATGAAGTAACCAGTAAGGCTATATCTTTGGTATCGACAACACGGATATGCAAACATGCGGTTACATGAATTTCAAATGGACTTTGTGGAAATTTATTCTTGGACATATTCGTATTGAGATAGTTTGATGCGTAGGATCAAAATATTAAGAATTATCTATATTTATGAAACCCTATTTAAATTTAAAGAAAAAACTCATGTCGATCTAATTCTTTGCAAATACATATTGGGGCCATGAGGGTTTATGTCCTTTCCACGATCTAATCAAATACTATTTTCAATCTAATATGGTCTCTAAATCTTGAAGATTTAATTGAACATGTTAATGCAAGGGTAGTATTTACTATTTAATTGGAAATGCCATTGTAAGGGTAGTATTTAATAAAGTGTCGGGGGGTACTATGGAGATGCTATTGTGGATGTTCATAACCGATTGGGCATCATTCAATGGTGAAAACATGTAGTAAGGATATACCGTAAACGCGACCGCTTAAAATTCTAAAACTTTGGTCAAATTGGCATAGTCAGGTTATGTGCTAAAACTCTGAAGTCACGTTATAGGACAACTAATAAATTGTAGGCACATTGACATGTGGAGAGTGAAAGTAAATCATGGATTATAGACAATGTTCTAGAATATGATAGAGACATGCAATTTTAGTGCAATTTGTAATACTAATTCTTCAATAAATTAGAATTTTTCATATTTATAAACCATGATATTTACTAAAAACAACATTCCTATGTAATCTATGGAATAATATTATTGATATAGAAATATATTAAAAATTAATAGAACCATAACGAACAAGAAAATCAAGAATTGTTCCAACCTTGGCTCGGGTCTATCTGGAACTGAAAAATTGTTCTCTCTCATCTAATTTATTTCAAGAACACATTCAAGGTACATATGATGTTGCCCTCGCATTTGCGAGGGCCACATGGCTAGTTATTGTAGAAGGTCCGTCGATTCAAACCGTAGTAGGTACACTACACTGCAGTAGTGTAGCTTTATCACAAACATATCTCTGGTTCTCATGCCTGTAAACTATTGATGCATGTTATCATTTCTCTGTCTCCTCCCAGGAGTGCTATAAGAAATGACTTCAGCTCAGAAGCGTTCATTGAATTCATTGCATCCACAATTTTAGATATGGAGGGCACTAAGAATTCTGATGTGTGCGCATCGATGCTAAGAGTGTCTTGGTCGAATCAGAACTATTTCCTTGCTACATGCTAAACATCCAGACGTTGGAGCTTGTAACCATCGGCTAGATCAGTCATGTAGTCATAATGTTTGTCTCCCAAAACGTATCTTCTCCTCTCCATATGTACTTTCAACAAAGCGAGAGAGGTTTGGGTAGCATGGTTGTAAGATGAGACATGGTGGAGATCGACCAAGGTTGAGCGTATTGTAGAATATGCATAGGAATGCGCACATGAATGTTGAGGGATGTGATATTGCATGGGCATGGGAGCGGCATCATTCTCATTAGTTTCACTCTACCAGACAAATGATCCATACCGAGCAAAATGATTGTGGCAGCAGGAATACTTGGGCCCTCATGACTGTTGATATAGAAAACATTTGTTATCCATCTCAATCGTTAGTGGTCTCAAAACATCACATCAAAACTAGCTCTTGATTCCAAAACCTCAATCTAGTTCCAAAAATTTTGTTGAATATTTTTAAGAAGTAAGCTGAAGTCTGTCTATTTGGTTGAAGTTCAAAAAAGATGAAAAATGTCAAATCCTGTTAGGAGCTCCAAAGTTAAATTAAATGTTAAAAAACGATAGTCCAAACTTGTATAATTCTTCGAGATAAAAAAGTATTCCAACTACAAAGATGGTTTGACCTTCAGTTGGAAATTAAAAAAGCACTTTTGGAACGGTCTATAATTACTTGAAATTGTAGAGAATTTGTATATTCAAACTTGTTACCTAAAATTCGCATCCAGAAAACTGATGACTCCATATCTTTGTGCCTGTATTTATATATGCTTGTGCACGCGCATGTACTTTGAGGCGGCAATAGACACATGTCATTACCTGACTAGTGTATAGTAGGTAGTTGATCACACCATAAGTGGTACACTACAATAATGCAACTTTATCTCGGATCATCATGTGTACTACTCTCTATATATACTTCATTTGTTTTTTCCCTCCGGGCATAACTATATATATAAGACATGACTTCAGAAGCTCACAGTTACTTTTCTTTGGAAAGCCTTCTTTAACTTATGTGCATCCATGGTTCTAGTCACGAGTTGTTTCGGAATGAAGGGCATTGGGAACCATGGTGTGCGAGCGTTCAAGCTAAGTTGGGTGTGTACGGGCTGGAAGTGTGCATTTGCATGTAAGGATATGTGTTCACCCACCACGCGTACGATCTTGTAGACGGTCCTTAGATAATCGCATGTATAGTGGAAAGTTCTTTTTTTTCAAAATGGGGGATTGTCACCCCGGCCTCTGCATCAATTGATGCACACACCCTTTTATTAAAAGAGTATAATATAGTGCTTTTACAACTCACGAATCAGCCAAAGTTGCACAAAAATCAACCAGCGAAATAAAAGAAACATATAGCATCTAGACATCTAGTCTACTAATATGCGGCCACCCAGCCCGAATGAAGATATCCCGAGCGACTGTCAGGATCCGGGTGTAACCAGAGACCATGGCATCTCGCTACTCCGTAGGAAGAAGATATGCCCAGATCTGTACCCAATGCGTCAACATAAAGATAACCTGCAAAAAATTAAAAGACCGCTTGTTGTTAAATATTATATCATTCCTGCACCTCCATATGGACCAACATAAGGCTGAGACACCTATGCGTACTCTGGCCTTAGTAGCATTATCCAACCCATTTAACCAATTGCCAATCATATTGTCAATATTAGTCAAAGATAACAGATCATAAGTAATAGTAACAATGCGCCAAATAAGACGAGCAAAAGGACAAGACAAGAACAAATGTTCTACAGTTTCCATTGAACCGCATAAGAAACATTTTGTACATCCCACCCAATTCCATCTTGCAAGATTATCTTTTGTAAGAAGAACTTTATTATGAAGGAACCACATAAATATTTTGATCTTTAAAGGTATTTTAAGTTTCCACAAATACTTCCTAAGAGAAGGCATATGATCATTCATAAGATCCTCATACATTGATTTAAAAGTAAAAGTCCGCGAAGAAGTAAGATTCCACATAAATTTATCTGACTCCTGAGTCAACCGTACACTCCTTAAGTGTTGGCATAAATGTAACCATGAGGTCTATTTATTACCTGTTAGCGTTCGCCTAAAACCAATATTTAAAGGAACACTAGCCAAAACATCTGCAACAAGAACATTTTTATTTTGCAAAATGTTATTTAATAATGGATACTGTTGAGCAAGAGATAAATCACCTAACCAAACGTCCTCCCAAAATCTCGTGGCAGCCCCGTCTCCTATTTTAAAATATCCTCTTTTAAAGAAATCATCTATCACTTTCATAAGACCCTTCCAGAAGGGTGAATCAGTCTGTTTTGCTTGGACTTAGGCTAAAGTCCTGTGGTTAAGATACTTATTATGCAACATTTCCTGCCACACACCCTCTTCATTAAGTAGTTTAAAGAGCCATTTTCTCAATAAACACTTATTCTTGAGTTCAAGTACCTCAATTTCAAGCCCACCTTGATATTTTGGTCTACATATAATATTCCATTTCGTAATCCTATATTTATTTTTATTTTCATCACTTTGCCAAAAGAAACGAGATCTATAAAAATCTAGTTTTTTCCTTACCCCCTTCGGGATTTCTAAGAACGACAACATAAACATAGGAAGGCTAGTCAAAACGGAATTAATAAGGACCAGCCTATCTCCATAAGGTAACATTTTTTCCTTTCCGGCAGCCTAGTGTAACACCCTCAGAATCGGCCCTATGCAAGTTTTAGCAAAATTCGCCAAACCCGCATAGAAACGATTCGAAGGTGCCCACCAGGCACTTTCGTGCGGGTGGAAAAACAAAGTAATAACATTACACAACAGTCCGCGATGGGACCCACAGAACAGATATATACAACAGCGACTCGAAGAGTCAAGAATACAAATATACGGTACAAAGATCCAAATCACCTCGAAAACGATGGAGCGTCCGACTACGGACAAGATGCAAATGGGGCTAAGAGCCCTGAAGAATAACCAATGGCGTCCATAACCCTGCCCAGGCCAAGCCGGAAGGGTAACCCTGCTAACGGCGTCGATCTCAAACCTGCTTAAACAAAAGGGGTGCCGACAAAGGGCAAAGGAAAAAGAAGGAGCGTCAGTACTGAGGCCAGTACACGGCGAGGCTAGAATTCGGCGGTCCTCGCCTACATAGGTATGGTGGACTGAGCGGCAGCGGCAGCATGCACTGAACAACCTATAGAGACTCGATACAAATGGCGGTTATCAGAGGGGGGTGAGAATGACCTATCCGGATCCAACCTGAAGCTATCACCAAACAAACCCATCCTGGCGTTTCCCCCTCGAGACCATCGAGGAAGTCAACCGAGGAACTCACACAGTTGGCAGTTTTACTTATTTAGTTATCGTTGCAGCAATTACTAGTCAGGCTTAGATAATCGTCCTGATAAAGTAAGCAGTGGGCAATTTTAGTTAATCATTCTGTTATAGTGGCATCGCTTACTAGTCAGTTACATTTATCATGAGATAACCCCAAACCCAGCAGTTGTTGGTACTTTTATTTAGCCATTCCGTTGTAGTGAAGCTGATTACTAATCATATCGAATACAAGTCAATTTATAACAGTAAACTTTAGTTATAGTTGTCTATGATCAGACACTGTGCTCCAAGTCGTCCATAACCGCGGACACGGCTTCTCGAAAAGATTTAACCCTGCAGGGGTGCACCAAAGTATCCACAGGCACTTCGACCCTTTTTGCCAGATCAGTTAACATACACCCATCGGTATGTCGGCGGGGCCTAAGTCACGACGTTCCCAGACACAAAGCAAGTACGGGGGGCCACCCCACCGAGTCGACACCCGCAACGGAGTCGGCCGGTCTCCGAGACGGTCTCAGGGTTTGGGTAGACGGCAGTGAGCGACAGCAAATCCCCAAACGGGGACTGTCGACACCGCGAAAACGTGTCCCGATCCTAAACAGTACAGTGTGCAGTACCTCGCACAATCGTAAATAAAGCGGTAAACATGGCATAAGTACAGGATAGTAATAAAGCCCCAAACTACTTTGTGGCCCCCAGTACAATACTTTGAAATCAGGTAATTATCAATGGGGGGCCCATATCTCCCCACCTGTGGTTAGCGCGCTCGATCTCGGAACAGGTGTCAAGAACTCGGGTCCTACGGGACACAAGTGGGCGGTCGGAAACCAAATCTTACCTATCACCCACCGATGCCTCTGCTTAACTCATTTTAGTTGTTAAACAGGAATTAAAGTGATACAATAAGTAAACCACGATCATCTCCAACGTCAACATGCGGCAATCCTCCAACAAAGGTGTTACTTGACGACAAGCGAAACACTAGAGCAAGCGACTACGACACGCGGGCCCACTATCTACCAAACAACAGGTAATAGGATGTGTCCAGGGCTATATATGGCTGCAAGGGATATCACGGGTACGAAACTAGAGCATCGCAACACAGATAGCAAAGATCAACAGGAGGGAAATAAATACTAGAAAAGTAAGATGGGTAGAAAGAGGGAGATGCTCGCCTGAAAACATTGTCGAAGGGTTCAACTGAAGATCGGGGCGAAGCTCACATCAACTCAACGGCCTTATCCGCGAAGAAGCAAAACACTAGAATAAACACCGGATGCAATATTTAATACAACGGCAGAAGATCGGCATGATGCATGTATGATGCATGACATGGCAAAGGTGCGGTGCAATTAGGTCAAGTTTAAGCGGAACCGGGGTCCCGACAATTAATTATATTGTTCAAGTTATTTAATTACCCCGCATATTAAACGTTGTTTAAACAAGGCAAGATAAGATACCGGTTCGCTACACATGTTTAAATGAGGCCGATATGAGACTAGATTTGCCCGCATATGGGCCCCATGTTTAATTATTAGGTGAATCTGCATAAGGCCCCCAAACCAATGCTATGCATGCGGGAATGACAATTTAATGTGCAACAAATTGATATGTTATAAAATAGGGTTCGAGGAAAAAGGGGTTCACACATCAGAGGGGGCTCGACGATCTCGGGGTTCCGGGGTTCGGGGTGGTTCTCGGGGTTCGGCGGATCTGGGGTCCAGGGTTCTGACGGGGTCGGTCTCGCGGGAACGTTCTCGGACTCCGGGGTCGTTCTCGGTATCGGGCAGATCTTGTCGCATCGGGGTCTCGATGTCCGGGGAGCAGAACTTGGGTCGGTGTCGTCCTTATCGTCGTGCAGATCTTGTCGGTTTCCCAGGGTCGTTCTGGCCGTTGCGAGGGTCTTGTCGGGCCCGCGCCATCGAGGCGGTCTTGGCGAGGGAAGAAGTACTTGGCGTTCTGCGTCGATGTTCTCATCGTCCGGGTTCTCGAGCATCGCATCCGAGGAGTACTTGGCGTCCAGGGTTCGTGAGGCGGACTTGGCGTTCGGGTCGCGGCATCCTCGGTTCCGTGATGAAGTTCTTGTCGGGTTTTGCATCGGGAACCTTGTAACCGGGGTACTCCTGTTCCTGGAGCTCGAACGCGGTTCCATAGGCGGCGGAGGTTGGCGCAGGACGGCGAAGGGTGGTTGTCGAGGTCGGCCTGATGGCGGTCTTGGCGAGGTGGGCTCCGACGGAGAGGGCCCGCGCGGGGTCCGACGCGGCGGTGTCCTGCGGGCTGCTGCTGGCTTGCGAGCTTCAACTGCTCCGGGGGTGGAGCTTGCAGGGAGGTGACGAGGCACCAGCGGCGGCGGGATTCGACGGAGCTCGCCGGGGATGCGCGCAGGACGGCGGAGGGAGGGGCTCGCCCGCGAAGGGGACGACGACCGGCGGGACGCGGTCGCGGGCTCGGTCGGGCGGCTCGAGGTGAGCGCGCAGGGACGGAGCGGGACGCGACGCGCGGCGGCTCCGGCGAGGGCGCGGCTTGCAGGCGGCCGGAGCGCAGAGGTTGGCCGCGCCGGGGGGGGGGGGCGAGGAAGGCCGTGCCGGCGGGCGGCGCAGGCTGCTTGCGGGGGGGCGAGGCGGCTATGGCAGAGGGACAGGCGCGCGGCGTCGGGTGCGGCCAGGCCGCGCGGGGCGAGCCGGGGCAGACGCGCGCGGCGAGCTCGCCGGCGACGGCGGGAGGAGCGGCGGCCTAGGCCGTTGGCTGCAGGGCGGCCGCAGAGAGGGGACGGGGGGGAAGGCGCGCGGCGGCGGTGGTCTGGGGACGGGGCGGGGACGGCGCGCGGAAGCGGTGGAGAGGGGGGCGGCACAGGCGGCGGTTGGAGGGCCCGCCGGCGAGGGGCGGCGAAGCGAGGGGGGGGCCTGGGGAGAAGGTCGGCGAGCAGAGGGGTCCGCGGAGGCGCGAGCGGGCCTGGGGAAGGGGCGATGCGCGCAGGCGGCGGAGGCGAGAGAGGGAGAGGCAGCGAGCGGTCCGCCGGCGGGCAGCGCTCGGCCAGGGACGGGGTGGAGCGGGACTCAGAGAAAGGTAGGAGAAGGGAGGGCGCACGCGGTGGTGGGTGGTGGGCCTGGTGGGGCCAGGGGCAGGTGAGGACGGGGCCAGCTGGGGGAGGCGCGGGTGAGCGCGTGCGTGTAGGTCGTGTGGGCTGGGTGAGAGTGGTTGATGTGTGGTTGGGAAGCTGAGTGGAGGGAGGGAGGCTAGGCCACGTGGCAGGTTTAGATAGGTCAGGGGAGAGGGGGTAGCTGAGGTGGCGGGTGGGGATAGGCCAGGGTGAGGTGGAGGGAGAGAGAGGGTAGATTCCTGGGTAGCTGTAGGATTAGATGGGGCAGGTGGGTGGACCGTTTTAGTTTTCTGGGGCGGTCGTTCGGTCGGTTCGGACCGTTCGACTGCCCCACCCAAAATAATTATAATTTTTATTTAATTTATTTGGGCCGTTTGCAACCCGGCAGCGGACAAAACAAAATATTCCGGGGACCCGGGGTTTGGCGTTTGAATGAGAGAGGAGGTTCAGAAATCAAAATAGGTTTTTCTGAAATAGTTTTAGACAAACAACACGTGATGATGACGATGCAATGCACAAATTCAACGCGATTTTCTAGTAGTGGTTTCTGCGGGATGCCACAATTCGACACCACTAACAAGGGATCTCGCCCTCGAGATCCGCCTCATGGTACCGGAAGGAAGGTCGGCGTTCTCCGTCTTCTCGCGCCATGTAGATTTTCGCGACACCACCAACAAGAGGTCGTTGTCCCTGATCAACAAGAGAACACTCCGGATAAACAGCGGACGAAGTTAAAGGTAAGGCCACCTCTAACTTCAGCGGAAGGAGTAAAATTGCATCGATCCACCATTCAATGTACAAAAGCGAATGATAAGAGTAGTGGTATGGTCGCGACTCCATCCCGCACTCGAAGCATTACTCTGTACACGAATAGTCAGATTATGCAACCAACCCTCGGATTCAGACTGAAGATCTCGACAAGCGAGGTTCGGATCAAAGGAGTGATGCAGACTCTGCATCGGATTTGGCGTAGAGGATGATGGCGTCGTGTCGGAAAACACCGGAAGGCACAAGCAAGGAACAAAGGATGGTAACACCGTAGACGGATTCATCAGGCAGCTTGAACACCGGATGGTAGAACACCGTTACCAAAGGAGGAAGCGAAACCCTAAAGGTACGACGGAAACCCAACCACGAGAATTCCTGGACTCGAAGAAAGGGAAGAGAGCGGATTCAAAACGCGTAAAGATAAGAGGAGAATAGCAGAGGGGTAAGGAGTAAAATCAGACCTAATCAGAACTATCCAACCGATTTTGCAAAATAGTTTTGGACACTCTACTTCGGCCGTTAGCTAGGTTATCCTACAGGCTGGACTTGTGGGGTATCGCAACTGCTGAGCTCTGATACCACTCTGTAACACCCTCAGAATCGGCCCTATGCAAGTTTTAGCAAAATTCGCCAAACCCGCATAGAAACGATTCGAAGGTGCCCACCAGGCACTTTCGTGCGGGTGGAAAAACAAAGTAATAACATTACACAACAGTCCTCGATGGGACCCACAGAACAGATATATACAACAGCGACTCGAAGAGTCAAGAATACAAATATACGGTACAAAGATCCAAATCACCTCGAAAACGATGGAGCGTCCGACTACGGACAAGATGCAAATGGGGCTAAGAGCCCTGAAGAATAACCAATGGCGTCCATAACCCTGCCCAGGCCAAGCCGGAAGGGTAACCCTGCTAACGGCGTCGATCTCAAACCTGCTTAAACAAAAGGGGTGCCGACAAAGGGCAAAGGAAAAAGAAGGAGCGTCAGTACTGAGGCCAGTACACGGCGAGGCTAGAATTCGGCGGTCCTCGCCTACATAGGTATGGTGGACTGAGCGGCAGCGGCAGCATGCACTGAACAACCTATAGAGACTCGATACAAATGGCGGTTATCAGAGGGGGGTGAGAATGACCTATCCGGATCCAACCTGAAGCTATCACCAAACAAACCCATCCTGGCGTTTCCCCCTCGAGACCATCGAGGAAGTCAACCGAGGAACTCACACAGTTGGCAGTTTTACTTATTTAGTTATCGTTGCAGCAATTACTAGTCAGGCTTAGATAATCGTCCTGATAAAGTAAGCAGTGGGCAATTTTAGTTAATCATTCTGTTATAGTGGCATCGCTTACTAGTCAGTTACATTTATCATGAGATAACCCCAAACCCAGCAGTTGTTGGTACTTTTATTTAGCCATTCCGTTGTAGTGAAGCTGATTACTAATCATATCGAATACAAGTCAATTTATAACAGTAAACTTTAGTTATAGTTGTCTATGATCAGACACTGTGCTCCAAGTCGTCCATAACCGCGGACACGGCTTCTCGAAAAGATTTAACCCTGCAGGGGTGCACCAAAGTATCCACAGGCACTTCGACCCTTTTTGCCAGATCAGTTAACATACACCCATCGGTATGTCGGCGGGGCCTAAGTCACGACGTTCCCAGACACAAAGCAAGTACGGGGGGCCACCCCACCGAGTCGACACCCGCAACGGAGTCGGCCGGTCTCCGAGACGGTCTCAGGGTTTGGGTAGACGGCAGTGAGCGACAGCAAATCCCCAAACGGGGACTGTCGACACCGCGAAAACGTGTCCCGATCCTAAACAGTACAGTGTGCAGTACCTCGCACAATCGTAAATAAAGCGGTAAACATGGCATAAGTACAGGATAGTAATAAAGCCCCAAACTACTTTGTGGCCCCCAGTACAATACTTTGAAATCAGGTAATTATCAATGGGGGGCCCATATCTCCCCACCTGTGGTTAGCGCGCTCGATCTCGGAACAGGTGTCAAGAACTCGGGTCCTACGGGACACAAGTGGGCGGTCGGAAACCAAATCTTACCTATCACCCACCGATGCCTCTGCTTAACTCATTTTAGTTGTTAAACAGGAATTAAAGTGATACAATAAGTAAACCACGATCATCTCCAACGTCAACATGCGGCAATCCTCCAACAAAGGTGTTACTTGACGACAAGCGAAACACTAGAGCAAGCGACTACGACACGCGGGCCCACTATCTACCAAACAACAGGTAATAGGATGTGTCCAGGGCTATATATGGCTGCAAGGGATATCACGGGTACGAAACTAGAGCATCGCAACACAGATAGCAAAGATCAACAGGAGGGAAATAAATACTAGAAAAGTAAGATGGGTAGAAAGAGGGAGATGCTCGCCTGAAAACATTGTCGAAGGGTTCAACTGAAGATCGGGGCGAAGCTCACATCAACTCAACGGCCTTATCCGCGAAGAAGCAAAACACTAGAATAAACACCGGATGCAATATTTAATACAACGGCAGAAGATCGGCATGATGCATGTATGATGCATGACATGGCAAAGGTGCGGTGCAATTAGGTCAAGTTTAAGCGGAACCGGGGTCCCGACAATTAATTATATTGTTCAAGTTATTTAATTACCCCGCATATTAAACGTTGTTTAAACAAGGCAAGATAAGATACCGGTTCGCTACACATGTTTAAATGAGGCCGATATGAGACTAGATTTGCCCGCATATGGGCCCCATGTTTAATTATTAGGTGAATCTGCATAAGGCCCCCAAACCAATGCTATGCATGCGGGAATGACAATTTAATGTGCAACAAATTGATATGTTATAAAATAGGGTTCGAGGAAAAAGGGGTTCACACATCAGAGGGGGCTCGACGATCTCGGGGTTCCGGGGTTCGGGGTGGTTCTCGGGGTTCGGCGGATCTGGGGTCCAGGGTTCTGACGGGGTCGGTCTCGCGGGAACGTTCTCGGACTCCGGGGTCGTTCTCGGTATCGGGCAGATCTTGTCGCATCGGGGTCTCGATGTCCGGGGAGCAGAACTTGGGTCGGTGTCGTCCTTATCGTCGTGCAGATCTTGTCGGTTTCCCAGGGTCGTTCTGGCCGTTGCGAGGGTCTTGTCGGGCCCGCGCCATCGAGGCGGTCTTGGCGAGGGAAGAAGTACTTGGCGTTCTGCGTCGATGTTCTCATCGTCCAGGTTCTCGAGCATCGCATCCGAGGAGTACTTGGCGTCCAGGGTTCGTGAGGCGGACTTGGCGTTCGGGTCGCGGCATCCTCGGTTCCGTGATGAAGTTCTTGTCGGGTTTTGCATCGGGAACCTTGCAACCGGGGTACTCCTGTTCCTGGAGCTCGAACGCGGTTCCATAGGCGGCGGAGGTTGGCGCAGGACGGCGAAGGGTGGTTGTCGAGGTCGGCCTGATGGCGGTCTTGGCGAGGTGGGCTCCGACGGAGAGGGCCCGCGCGGGGTCCGACGCGGCGGTGTCCTGCGGGCTGCTGCTGGCTTGCGAGCTTCAACTGCTCCGGGGGTGGAGCTTGCAGGGAGGTGACGAGGCACCAGCGGCGGCGGGATTCGACGGAGCTCGCCGGGGATGCGCGCAGGACGGCGGAGGGAGGGGCTCGCCCGCGAAGGGGACGACGACCGGCGGGACGCGGTCGCGGGCTCGGTCGGGCGGCTCGAGGTGAGCGCGCAGGGACGGAGCGGGACGCGACGCGCGGCGGCTCCGGCGAGGGCGCGGCTTGCAGGCGGCCGGAGCGCAGAGGTTGGCCGCGCCGGGGGGGGGGGGGGGGGCGAGGAAGGCCGTGCCGGCGGGCGGCGCAGGCTGCTTGCGGGGGGGCGAGGCGGCTATGGCAGAGGGACAGGCGCGCGGCGTCGGGTGCGGCCAGGCCGCGCGGGGCGAGCCGGGGCAGACGCGCGCGGCGAGCTCGCCGGCGACGGCGGGAGGAGCGGCGGCCTAGGCCGTTGGCTGCAGGGCGGCCGCAGAGAGGGGACGGGGGGGAAGGCGCGCGGCGGCGGTGGTCTGGGGACGGGGCGGGGACGGCGCGCGGAAGCGGTGGAGAGGGGGGCGGCACAGGCGGCGGTTGGAGAGGCCCGCCGGCGAGGGGCGGCGAAGCGAGGGGGGGGCCTGGGGAGAAGGTCGGCGAGCAGAGGGGTCCGCGGAGGCGCGAGCGGGCCTGGGGAAGGGGCGATGCGCGCAGGCGGCGGAGGCGAGAGAGGGAGAGGCAGCGAGCGGTCCGCCGGCGGGCAGCGCTCGGCCAGGGACGGGGTGGAGCGGGACTCAGAGAAAGGTAGGAGAAGGGAGGGCGCACGCGGTGGTGGGTGGTGGGCCTGGTGGGGCCAGGGGCAGGTGAGGACGGGGCCAGCTGGGGGAGGCGCGGGTGAGCGCGTGCGTGTAGGTCGTGTGGGCTGGGTGAGAGTGGTTGATGTGTGGTTGGGAAGCTGAGTGGAGGGAGGGAGGCTAGGCCACGTGGCAGGTTTAGATAGGTCAGGGGAGAGGGGGTAGCTGAGGTGGCGGGTGGGGATAGGCCAGGGTGAGGTGGAGGGAGAGAGAGGGTAGATTCCTGGGTAGCTGTAGGATTAGATGGGGCAGGTGGGTGGACCGTTTTAGTTTTCTAGGGCGGTCGTTCGGTCGGTTCGGACCGTTCGACTGCCCCACCCAAAATAATTATAATTTTTATTTAATTTATTTGGGCCGTTTGCAACCCGGCAGCGGACAAAACAAAATATTCCGGGGACCCGGGGTTTGGCGTTTGAATGAGAGAGGAGGTTCAGAAATCAAAATAGGTTTTTCTGAAATAGTTTTAGACAAACAACACGTGATGATGACGATGCAATGCACAAATTCAACGCGATTTTCTAGTAGTGGTTTCTGCGGGATGCCACACCTAGCTTTCCTTCGAAACGTGTTTCCATCGGATACCAATCGGAAATTTTTAACTTTCTGAAATGGATAGGTATCCCTAGATACCGAAAAGGCAAGGATCCAAACTCACATCCAAATATGTGTTTGTACTGTTGTTCCTGTTCTTTTGCATTCCCAAAACAAAATATTTCACTCTTATGGAAATTAATTTTTAACCCAGATAGTTGTTCAAAGATGCATATGATGAGTTTCATATTAACCGCTTTCTCTAGATCATGTTCCATGAACAATATAGTGTCATCAGCATATTGCAGAATTGAAACCCCTCCCTCGACAAGATGAGGGACAAGGCTTCCCACCTGCCCATCCTCTTTTGCCCTCGCAATAAGAAAAGCAAGCATATCCGCAATAATATTAAACAAGATAGGAGACAGAGGGTCCCCCTGCCGTACACCTTTTCTTGTTTGAAAATAATGACCTATATCATCATTAACCTTTATACCCACACTACCATTCTGAACAAATCGCGCAATGAGTCTACACCACTCTGGTGCAAAACCTTTCATCCACAAAGTCTGTTGAAGAAAAGTCCACTTAACCTTATCATACGGCCTTCTCGAAATCAATTTTGAACAAGACACCATCCATTTTCTTCCTATGAAGTTCATGAATGGTTTCATGTAGCACCACTACCCCTTCCAGTATATTCCTACCTGACGTAAAAGCAGATTGAGACGGACGGATAACTTTGTGGGAAATTTCCATAATCCGATTAGCACCCACCTTTGTAAAAATCTTGAAACTCAAATTAAGCAAACAAATTGGTCTATATTGCTGAATCTGAACCGCATTTTCTTTTTTGGGAAGCAAGGTAATTACACCAAAGTTCAACTTATACAATGGTAGGTCCCCTACATGTAGTTGAACAAACATGGCCATAAGATCCTCTTTAATAACCTCCCACAAAGTCTGATAGAACTCCGCCGGGAAACCATCCGGGCCAGGAGCTTTGTTGTGTTTCATCTGGAATATAGCATCATGTACTTCCTTTACCAAAAAGGGAGCAGTAAGGATGCTATTTTCCTCAGGTGAAATCTGCGGTATGTAGTGGAAAGTTCTATCGCCTAAAATAAGATTTCACTGTGGAAGACATGTAGTAGAACCAAGAGAACATTCTGTTGATCACCGGGATGGAAGACATGTTGGATCCAAAACTTGCTAGTGGACCGGAATTGCACGGATAGCAAGAAACGAGAGACTGAGCTAATGTGCATGCATCTCAGCCACATCCAACCCAACCACTGAAGCACACAGTGTCCATTGGGCGATACCTCGCTAGCCTGGTCACCTTTCTCTGGGCGTTAAGAGATCCCGCCGCCTCCATTCCAAGATGAAGATACCAGGGAACAAGGGTGATGATGGAAACATGCGTCAACGGGGATAATAAGTGTTCCTCTTAGCCTACGATATGGGAAAAAACTTTGGAATTTGCTTACTGGCATTTAAGATAAAACATTTTGGTCGCATCTTCACTAAGTAGGCACTAGTGTCAGTGAAACCTTTCTTGAGGCCACATGGATCCACACACTTCATATAACTCAGTCTTTCAACTGAATCAAGACCTCTAACAAATCTATGTCCTATGTGGGCATAAGTATTAAATGAAATGTACCCACGGAGCTAAAATAGTGACGATGTTTGTGTAATTTCATATTTCAAGAAGTATAAATCATGAAGATTTATTAGTACTTTCTACGAGGTAATGGAGGTGAAAAACCTTTGGTAATTCAATCTTTGTTTGAGGTACTAGTGAAGACAAATCATGAGGATTTATCAACCATGCTGGCAGATTGCTTATTCAGAAAGATTATGTTTGTTCAGAGCTCGTCGACATTGGTACACCAGAAGGATCTTCACTGCCTAGATATGGTGATAGGCTAATCAGGACGCTTGGCTTAACTTATATTTTTTTCATGGAGTTTATCTTAACATCTTTTGTTTGGTCCACTAATGATTTGATGAACTTAGTGGGTCCAGTTTGAGTGTACAAAATTCGTGGTCAGTTTCACAATTTAAACATGTGTCAAGTGGATGCCATCCATTTTAAAAGTTGCCTCATCATGTTGCGTGATGTTCTATTTCGAGTGAGGGACACGAATAGGAGATGACATCCACCTCCAGCCCAATCAACACAGCAGAACTTATTCCTAGAGGAGCTTGTGTAATGCAAAATACAAACTGTGTCGTCCATTCTCTGCCGGAACCACTAGCAAGAGAATCAAACAAACACTACCATTTGTTTGCATGTCATGACCATAGCTTGTAATATTTTCACATGTTCTTGTTTCATGTAACTTTTGTTACACAAGTGTACTATGTTTTCAATGGTATATATCTATTATGCTAGAAATTGTTTGCAGTTTTATTAAATGATTCAGTAAGATATTTCAAAGTTGTTTTGTTCCTAGTTGGAAGCTCTGAAGTATGGTTGAACTTTAGAAAACAATAGTTTGTCAAATCTGTTTGAAGATCTGAAGTAAAGTTAAATGTAAAAAAGATAGTTGGAATTTTTCCTTTTTCAAAGAACAATGTTGTCCAATTAAACAACAAAACATATACATTTTTTAGAGGGAAATGAATACATTCAGTTGGAATTAGAAAGAAGTTTGTGTCTAAATTTACTTATTATTTAGAACCTATTTGTTCAAGGTTGATTTCTAAAACAATATCATCAGGACTTATGACTCCAAAAAGAAAAAAAATGGAAGTGTGCATCTAATTATGATAATTATGTTGCGTGATGTTCTGTTTTTAGTGAGGGACATGAACAGGAGATGAGATCCACCTCAAGCCCAACCAACGTAGCACAACTTCTTCCCACGGGAGCTCGTGTAATGCAAAATACAAATTGTATCGGTATTCTTCGCCTCAACCACTAGCAACAAAAATAAGCAAACACTAGCATATTTTGGCTTGTAATATATTCACTTGTTCTTGTTTTAGGTAAGTTTTGGTACATAAGGATTCTATGTTTTAAATGGTATATATTTATTCTATTGGATGTGTTTGCAATATTATTAAATGATTCGATAATTTATTTCAAATTCGTTTTGTTCTTAGTTGGAAGCTCTAAAGTATGGTTGAACTTTATAAAAAAACTGGAATTTATCAAATCTGTTTGAACATCTGAAGTTAAGTTAAATGTAAAAAGATAATTGGAAATTTTCCATTTTTAAAGAACAATGTTGTCCAATTAACCAACGAAATATGTTCATTATTTAGAGGAAAACACATACATTCATTTGTAATTAAAAAGTAGTTTGGGAATTGTCTACATTTACTTGTTACTTTGAATTTATTTGTTCGAGGTTGTTCTCTAAAAAAATATCATAAGGACTTATCACCTCCAAAAAGAAAAAAAAATGGAAGAGTGCATGTAAATAATTATGTTTCGTGATGTTCTATTTTGAGTGACATACATGAAGAGGATATTATATCCACCTCCAACCCAAGCAACATAGCATAACTTCTTCCTGCGGGAGTTCATGTAATGCAAAACAAAAAATTGTATCGTCTCTTCTCCACCACAACCACTAGCAACAAAAATAAACAAACACTACCTTTTTTGCATGTCATGTCCATCGCTTGTATATATTGTTGGGAATATCCCCAAGAGCCAAAAGTTGTTATTATTATATTTAGTGTTCATGGTAAGTGTTCATACTCCATGCTATAATTGTATGAACTAGAAACTAAATACATGCTGAATAAATAAACAACACAGTGGCCCTAGTTAGCCTCTTCCACTAGTTCGTTAGTCAAGTATTGGTTAAGGTTTCCTGACCATGGACATGTCACTTGATAACGTGATCACATCATTAGAAGAATAATGTGATGGACAAAACCAATAATAAGCATAGACATTGATCACATCACTTTGTTTGAGTGTTATCGCTTTTGTATATGTCAAGTATTGTTTTATTAGACCATGAGGTTGTGTTACGCGCTGGCATTGGTGGAATACTTTATGGACATCAACCATCACTTCGTAACTAGGTAATTATAAAGGTGGCTTTCAGGTATCTCCGACGGTGTTTGTTGAGATATCTATGGGCCCTCTTAGTAGTGTAACATTCTAAAGCTTGCAAGCATATGATTAATGTGCTTAGTCACGGGGATCCTATACCACATAATAAGTAAATAAAACTTGTCGGTAACAAGATTGAACTAGGTATGCTGATACCGATGATTGAATCTCGGACAAGTAATATATCGCGAGACAAAGGGAATCGGATACCAGATTAATTCAGTCCTCGACAATGTGGTTCAACCAATAAAAGAACTTCATTGAATATGTAACATCCTCGGTCCCTCTATTGGTTATTGATCGGAGAGGTGTCTCGATCATCCTTGGTCCCTCTATTGGTTCTCGAACCCGCAGGGTCACACACTTACCGCTTTGGTGTCACTAGGTTTCATTGAGATAATAGATGGTGTAATCGAATGATGATTCGTAGTCTGGATGGGACCCGGACACCACAAGGAGCTTTGGAATGGTCGGAGATAAAGAAAAGTATATGTGAAAGTCATTTTGATGATTCCTGGAAAGTTCGGGATTTTCCAGTATTGTACCGTGAAGGTTCTGTAGGTCCATCTATGAGGGACCAACCACGAGGTGGAGACACATGGACCTGGAAGGGGGGGTCACCCCGGCCTAATGGGACACGACGCCATAACCCTCATAGGCCCATGCAGCAAGGAGGGGGCAAAACCCTAGGCGCCTAAGTAGGGGAGGGAGGACAAGTCTCCTCTAGCCCCACTTGGCCGCTGACCATCATCTTCGGAAGGGGGCAATCCTAGGGCTACCCCCACATCTATATAAGAGAGGGGAGGGGTTGTGGCGTCACACCCTTCCACCCATTGCCGCCGCCTCCCTCTCTCTTCTTCCTCCTCTCACGCGCAGCCCCTTTGGCGAAGCGCTGCTGCACTTCTCCACCATAGACCAAGCACTTCCACTGTGCTACTGGGATCTTGTGAAGCTCTTCTCCCTCGCTTGATGGATCAAGGAGGAGGAGACGTCACCAAGACGAAACGTATGGATACCGCGGAGGTGCTACTGGAACGCGAGACTTCATCGTATTGATCTGACACACGTGTACACCTACACCTAAACACTCGTGTAACTTCGAGGGTAAGTAGATCAGATCTATCTTTCTTTACTAGAATCTTGTAGATCGAATCTTGTTAGGTTTCTTCCGCTCGTCCGTAGAATTTTTTGTATTCCATTCAAAAAACCCAACATATATTCACATATTCTTGTTTCATGTAAGTTTTGGTACATATGGGTTCTATGTTTTCAATGGTATATATTTATTCTGCTGGAAGTTCTAATGATCCGATAGGTTATTTCAAAGTGGTTTTGTTCTTAGTTGGAAGCTCTGAAGTATAATTGAACTTCATAAAAAATATGAAATTTATCAAATCTGTTTGAACATATGAAGTTAACTTAAATGCAAAAAAGATAGTTGAAATTTTTCCTTTTGAAGAACAACATTGTCCAATTAATAAGAAAAATATGTACATTTTTAGAGGGAAACTAATACATTTAATTGGAATTTAAAATAATTGTGGAAATGTCTAGATTTACTTCTTATTTTCAATCTATTTGTCAAGGTTGTTTTCTAAAAAAATATCATAAGAACTTATATATTATGACTCAAAAATAAAAAATTGGAAGTGTGCATGTAATTATGATAATTATGCCTGGGTACACACATGTACACAATAGATACATGTTATTACTTGAGAGTACTATTGTATTATTATTTTTTAAATGAGGGGAAGTACTATTGTAGGTATTTTATAAAACTTAGTTGGTAGACTGTAGTAGTTCAACTTTAATTTATCTAATATATGTTCTGAGTGGCATGCTTATAGGTATATATATATATATATACTTCATCCGTCTCTCCTCAAGGGAAAATGTAGGACATGTCTTCAGATCATACTCCACCTTTTTTACTGTCTGTTTCTACGGGAAGCCTTCTATAATTTTAGTGTGCCCATTATTCGATTCACTTCTAGGTTTTGGGCATGGAGAGCATTGGGAAGTCGGATCTGAGTGTGTTCGTGCTACAAGTGACCTCTGTGAGTTGGAAGTGTCCATTTGCATCGGGAAGTACATAGTGAACTTCTACATATATATAGGAGCCTATGGGAAGTGGATGGGTAGCGCACGTAGCCATACTCTTCATCGTCTAAAACAAGTGTTTGTGGCAGTTCATCCAAGAGAGACCGATTTAGTTTGTAACTAAAAGACAAATTGGAAGAAAGGCGGGATGAAGCCAATATTTGCTAGGGAATATGATGAGGGACAGTAGTGGGAATAAAACAGTAATAAAACCCAGTAGTAGTTTCTACACGCTTCTACTATATTCTAGGTAATTTGGTCTTTTAGTTATATGTGTTGTAGTAGTTTCTGGAGTGTTCTATGTGAGTTGTAACCATGTTGTTTGTGTTTACTTCCTAGTTTTAAGTAGTATTCTCTAGAGCCTTCTAGCTATAAGTAGAACTAAGAGGTGGAGGCTCATGAGGCCTATAAATAGGCGTCCTCACCTCTAGCTATGAAATCGGACTATGTACCCACTACCTATCAAATAAATGGAACCTTGTGTTCTTGTTTTAGATCTTGGATTAGATCTTGGATTAGATCTAGTATGTTGAGAGTTTTTGGATTAAACTCTTGATAGCCCCCGTCCCTAGAGCGATATCTAGCCCACGCCTCTAGAGCGATATCTAGCCCAGCACGTTGGAGTGGTTCCTTCAACATTTGTGCTGCCTTTATTATAGCAGCAAGGTGGAGTTGTTCCTCCACAACCCTTGTGCTGCTTTAGAATACCATGTGCATGGCTAGGAAGAAAAGAGAAACAGAGGTCTCAGCCAAAAGGTCAACATGCACCACCAGCAAGAAAGTACTCACTCGGTCTCAAAATAGATGTCTTAGATTTTAAAAAATTTAAATAAATCTACATATTAAATAGTGTCTAAATTCATTTAAATTTTGATAAATTTAAAACTACTATTTTGAGACGGAGGGAGGAAGTACCAGAATGTCGTGTCGTGTAATATCTGTCTGGTTCCTGCAACCTTTGCGCTGCTATGCAGTTGTCCGAACACTGGTGGAAAAAGGGGCTCTAGTCCCGGGCCGCAACGGGCTCTAGTCCCGGTTTTGGGCCCGGGACTGCGAAAACGGGACTAGAGCCCCTCCCCCTCTAGTCCCGGCTCGCAAAGGCCTGCGACTGATAACAACCACGTGGCTGTTTCAGCGCCGCGGGAGGCGGAACCCTCTAGTCCCGGTCTGTAACACCACCCGGGACTAAAAGGTTTTCTGCCGCGGCAGAGAAACACCACATTTCTCTGCCGCGGCAGAGATTGTGTATTTCCTTTTTTTTGCCATTTTGTTCGTTTTTTGTTTTGTGTTTCACTATAACGTAACAAACATATATTTCAGTAGACATATTATACGCTACTACATACACACTACACGTCGATGCATTTATATAAGATCGATCCCTTGCAAGCATACATATAATCAATCATATCAAAAGGAAGAAATGTTTTGAAAATTACATGGTCATTGATGAATATATATATATATCATATGAGCTACATGGAGATGACTAAGGCAAATCGAGTTCCACGTCATCCGCATAATGCTCTCCATGTACATCAAGGACTTCCTTCATCATAAATCCCGCCAGCTCCTCTTGAATTGCTCTTATGCGCTGGTCTGGCTCTAGTGTCTCCCGCAAATCATAAATATAATGTGTGTCAACTTTCTGCTCACTAGTTAACTCGCGGATGTACTCGTAGACGTAGTATCCACATAAATGAGTTCCCGGTGGCTGCTGTAAACTCTTCGCCATTTTATAAGTTAGCTCCTCTTTGAATGGACCTGGTATTTTCTGTCTGAACCGTGTCCAACACCTGCTCGGCAAAGAAAATGAACAAAGGAGTTATTAGTTACTTGATATCAGGAAATGAATGAAAGAGGACGATATAATGCGATACTGATTGAAATTACTTATGGAGCATTGCTTTCATGTCGCTCCACTTCTCTTGGTCCCAACTTAATGAGTCGTGGACTTCGACTAGGGACTTGTCAACTTGAATGTTTAGCAAGATCCAGTGGAATCTGCGGATATTTACATAAGCATACATACATAGCTCATCCAGTAAGCAAAAATAAAATGTGTACAAGATATAAACACTCACTTGAAGTTGTAAGGAAATAGTATTTCCTTAACAAAATTATGCTCGGTTAAGAACCTAGACAGGTCTTCCGCCACGTCTTTGGGGTGATTCTTTAACGTATATTCATTAATGATATATGGGTCAATGAACCCAACGTCGTATCTTCTAGCTCTTTTTCATTCAAGCATCTTCATTCTGCGGAATATAATATCATCATACAAAAGGATATATAGTTAGGATAATATATTAAATGCAATGAACGAGCTAAAGCTACAAACTTAATTATAGAAATAAATAACTTACAGACAATAGCAACCAATGATAGATTTGTCGAGGGCGCGCTGGTTGTATAACTGAAACAGTTCGGTCATTTGAACCTGCATCGAGTATGGTTTGAAGTGATGCTCCTTTCTAACGTCCACCGGAAACCAATCTATATGATGCTTTTTTCTGCTTGCGACATGTACCATTCATGCAGATTTCGCATATGTGTGTATAGATGCGCGAGCTCCTCATTACTGACTAGAGGCTGTCCTTGGACATACTGCCGTACTATCTGACCCACTGGCGTATCTTCATAGCCTAAATATTGACCAAGAGACATATTTGCTTCGTTAGCAAGTGCTTTGGCCTGCGATACAGTGATTCCCATAAGTGCAGCACTATTACGGGCTCTAGGGTCCATTATTTGCATGTCCATATCCATTTCAGCTCTGAAGGCCTTGTCGAGGTCTGAAATGACTTTGAGCGGGGCGATCGATTGATTCTTCTGTGCTCCGAGCTGGGCAACTTGCTTCCCGCTTTTTGCACTTGTGATTTTTTTCTTCTGTGCTTGCTTAATAATCTTCCGGTCATAGTCTGATTCCAGATTCATCGATATCTGGGATGGTTGCTCAAGAAAGGACTTAGCCCACTTTTTTGTTTTTTCGTTATATACCGGTTTTGGCTCAGGCTTTTTGGGTGCAAAATGCGCCTTAACTTGGGCAGCCACATCCGCGTTAGTTTCCTCGTCGGTCTTGTCATAAGGTCTCTTTGGAAGAGCCGGCGGGATATCGACTATCTT
This sequence comes from Avena atlantica, assembly GCA_910589765.1. Classification (NCBI taxonomy): domain Eukaryota; kingdom Viridiplantae; phylum Streptophyta; class Magnoliopsida; order Poales; family Poaceae; genus Avena; species Avena atlantica. Next base: position 291,733,456 of record OU342738.1, read on the forward strand.
CGACGTTTGAACTTTCTTCGATGTGGGGCGCGGGGGACCGTCGAACTTCCGTTTCTTCGACGAGGTAGTAGTATTGCATGGAGGCGGAGGCGAAGATCGAGTTGATGTACTCCTGCTGCGGCGATCGTCAGCGGGGCGGGGTGTACTTGGAGGTTGGCGATAATCGGGTTGGGGTGGACTTGGAGGTTGGCGATAATCGGGTTGGGGTGGACTTGGAGGTTGACGATATTCGATGCAGGGTGGATTTGGATTCCTTGGAGTCGGTGGCCTTGGCGCCGAGCCTGGAAACTTGATGTACTTCTTATTCCATAGAATGATGTTGCGCTTGACATCTCCTAGTTTCGTAAGGCCTTCAGGCGTAGCGATTTCAATCTCTAGGTCCGCAAAATCCTCCACTATGTCATCCACCGTGACACGAGAATAGCCTGGTGGAATCGGAAGTGAATGGTGGAGTGCTCCAGGTAGACAAGGTAAAGCAGTGCCGATCGCCACCTTGAAGGACAAGTTGTTCATTGGCTGATGTAGCTCACATTGTGCCATCTCTCTGACATCATCCACGGGGTAGTGAGGAGCCGGTGCATCATCCAGCAGTGCTTGATCATCAGCACGGACCTCCGTGGAAGCCACGCTGCTTCTCCGTTGGCTAAGATCCAATGCAGTATCATCAGACCGCGGGTGAGTTGACGACGACGGCCTTTGGCTAATTTCATGCATGAGGTTCTTCAGCTCAGCTAGGTCCTGCTCTACCCTGGAGATCTGGTCTGCCTCCCGGTCCTTCTTCCTTTGATGGCTTCTGTAACTAGCATCGTACAGAGGAAACCCTTTCTTCCACGAGACACCGGTGCCTTTGCCTCGTGTTCGTCCTCCCTTTTCAGGATTCCCTAGGGCGCGTGTCAGCTCGTCGTTCTCTCTCTCGGGACGGAACAATCCCAATTGAGCATCGTTCATTGCTTGAATAAGGTCTTTGGAGGGTTTTAGAATTTCATCATGAAATAATGTCTTCCCTGTTTCTGGGTCCAAGGATTCCCCGTGCCCGTACCACCAGTGCTTTGACCTCTCGGGCCATCCATCTGTACCAGGAGTGACGCCTCTAGCCCTCATATCCTTCTCCATAGTTTCCCACTTAGGGATGGCACTCTTGTAGCCACCTGTCCCCATTTTATGATGGTATTTCTTGTTGGCAGCATTTAACGCGTTCTTTGCCGACTTTGCCTTTGCTTTATCAGATTGCTTGTACTGTACAAAATCGGACCACTGTTCTCAACTTCTCGTTTACTCCTGTGAAGTCTGGAGTTTTCTTTTTCGCGACATATTTCGCGTATAAATTTTTCTTGTGGTTCCGGTATAGTTCAGCCATCTTGCTTAGTGCCCACTCCTTGACTTTTTCTCTTTTATCAAGCCCACCCAGCCTTGGGGTAATACCATCTACCTCAAATTCCTCATACTCTGGAGGTAGTATGAAATGCGCTATGAGCTTCTGCCAAAGGTCATCTTTGGCATCATCGGTGACATAGCTGTTGGATTCTTCACTGGGTTTCTTTGACTTATTCCATTCTTGGATGGTGATCGGCAGGTTGTCCCTAACAAGCACCCCACATTGATTTATAAACATCCTCCGGTGCTTCTCTGGAGCAATCAGTTCACCATCATCATCTATTTCTTCGATGGTGAACCTCTGATTACCATCCAACTTTTTGTTCGGACCTCGTTTCGTTCGAGCTGTCGATTGCTTCGATCCGGTGGGCTAAAAGAAGAAGAGAAAGTGACTAATATATATCTAGATCAGTTAATGAATAGAGGTAACACGAGACTTTATATATATATATATATGTACCTCGTCGGATCCTGTCGAGGGGCCATCCTTATTGTTGGCATTTGTTTGCCCTTCGTCCATCTGGTCTTCCCCTTGGTTTTCCTCTAGTCCATCACCGGATGGATTCAGATATGAGGATATCTCTTCCTCGAGCAAAATATCTTCGGTCGTGCCCGTAATAAGAGGAATTTCACCTCTTATCATGCCCTGAAGAAAACCTTCACCGATGCGACCAGGATCTTCGGATGGATCCATGACTTAATTATCTATAACAAAAAGAGAGTTAAACAGGTTAGAAAAAACAATAATCCTAATAACTAAAACAATATAATCCTAATTATAATAACTTAAACAAAATAATAACCCTAATCCTAATTCTAATGGACCTGGTTCTGCGGGCGGCGGCTCTGCGGTACGGAGACGAGGTCGGCGGCGACGCGGGAATCGGCTGGCCGGCGGGCAGCACCTCCCCTGTGTTCGTCGATGGCGCCTCGTCTTCATCTTCGTGGCGTGCTAAGTGCTGGCTCGGCGCGCCAGGGGCGAGCGCGCGTATATATAGGGACAGACCCATTAGTCCCGGGCTAAGCCACCGCCCGCGACTAAAGGGTCTTTAGTCGCGGACCGTGGCTCAACCCGCTAAAGACCCCCCTTTAGTCCCGGGCTAAGCCACGGCCCGGGACTAAAGGGTTTTTTCGGCCGTTCGTTTTCGCGCGCACACTCACCCTTTAGTCCCGGGCAAAAGAAATGCCAGACCGTTGAAATGCTTGCCTTTCTTTCTTAAGGGATGCTTGGCCAAAAGAAATCGACGATGCTCATTGTATACATTCTTCTTACAATATTCCAAATATATACTTGCAGTCTCATCTAAACAGTGTGTGCATGCATTGTATCCCTTGTTTGACTGTCCTGAAAGGTTACTAAGAGCAGGACAATCATTGATTGTTACGAAAAGCAATGCTCGGAGGTTAAATTCTTCCTGCTTGTGCTCATCCCACACGCGTATCCCGGGTTCGTGCCACAACTGTAAAAGTTCTTCCACTAATGGCCTTAGGTACACATCAATGTCATTGCCGGGTTGCTTTGGACCTTGGATCAAGACTGGCATCATAATGAACTTCCGCTTCATGCACAACCAAGGAGGAAGGTTATAGATGCATAGAGTCACGGGCCAGGTGCTGTGACTAGAGCTCTGCTCCCCAAAGGGATTCATGCCATCTGTACTTAGACCAAACCTTAAACTCCTTGCGTCATCTGCAAAGTCCGGGTACTTTCTATCGATTTTTATCCATTGCGACCCATCAGCGGGGTGTCTCAACATCCCGTCTGACTTACGTTCCTCTTTATGCCATCGCAACAACTTGGCGTGCTCTTTGTTTCTGAATAAGCGTTTCAACCATGGTATTATAGGAGCATACCACATCACCTTCGCAGGAACCCTCTTCCGGGGGGCTCGCCCTCAACGTCACCAGGGTCATCTCGTCTAATCTTATACCGAAGTGAAGTGCATACCGGGCATGCATCTAAATTCTCATACTCCTCACCGCGGTAGAGGATGCAGTCATTAGGGCATGCATGTATCTTCTGAACCTCTAAACCTAGAGGGCAGACAACCTTTTTTTCTTCGTATGTACTGGCGGGCAATACATTATCTTTTGGAAGCATATTCTTCATCATTTTCAGCAACTTTTAAAATGAGGAGTCAGGTATAGCACACTCAGCCTTCCATCGCAGCAATTCCAGTGTGCTGCCCAGCTTTTTTAGACCATTTTTGCAATTTGGGTACAACAACTTTTTGTGATCCTCTAGCATGTGATTGAACTTCTCTCTATCCTTTTCAGTTTCACAATCTCTTCGTGCATCGGCAATGGTCCGACCAAGATCATCAGCGGGTTCATCATGTGTCTCTTCTTCATCCTCCCCTTCAGCATCCCCCATGGAAGTATCTCCGTACTCAGGGAAACCATGATAGTTGTCATCCTCCTCCTCTTCTTCATTGTCTTCCATTATAACCCCTCTCTCTCCATGCTTGGTCCAACAATTATAACTGGGCATGAAGCCGGACTTCAACAGGTGGCTGTGAAGGGTTTTTAAGTCAGAGTAATCCTTCTGATTCCTACATCCATTACATGGACAGAATACAAAACCATTGTGCTTGTTTGCATCGGCAACACGGATGAATTCATGCACGCCATTAATGAACTCGCCAGAGCGTCGGTCAGTACCGTACATCCATTCCCGGACCATCTGCATTATAGTAAAAGTATATCAAAAACCATTACACAACATGATAAAATTATTACAAGTTATATTGAGAGCTTCTAGAACACTAATTTTGAATTTTGAAAAATTTACATGCACCAATTTGTGAATTGGAGAAAACAATCAACATGATAAATGTGGAGTTTTTTATTATTGTTCCATCAGTGAAAACCTCATTCCATTCTAAGCTCTGAAACTCTAAAATTACACATTTCAATTTTCAGTAACTATGTGCCTAATCAAAATTTGTTACACATATATATCAAAATCCTTCTAGCTACTTCTAGAGCATGCATGCATTTGATCCATATCTCTATACTTCTAGAGCATTATATAGAGCTAAAGTAGCAATAAGAGATGAAAGAATGAAGTTCTAACCTTTTAAAGCTTTGGATTTAGGTGTTGTAAACTAAATCTTGACAAATTTTAGAAAAAAATGGCATGAACTCTCTTGCTTTGTTTGAGAAAAATGGCCACCATATGCTTTAGGGCAGCTGGCCAGGGAGCTGTATATATAGTAATGGACAATTAGTCCCGGGCCGTGATACGACCCGAGACTAATAGTCCACGAAAAATGACCACCATATGCTTCAGGTTATTAGTCCCGGACCGTATTACGGGCCGAGACTAATACTCTGGTCTGGCCCGGGACTAATGAGTATGTTGATTTCTAGCCGTTGGGGGCCTCACGGACCGGGACTAGTGTTAGCACTAGTCGCGGTTCGTGATGGGCCGGGACTGCTGGGCTTCCAGTGATCGAACGGAAGATGGTTTTTACAGTAGTGGAACAGACCACTCTCCGATCCAAGATGACGGTGCCAGCCTACTGGCGATAAAAGTTCCGCCACGAATTGGGAGTTTAACTTCTGAACCCATACTTAATTACGTATTGTGTGATGATCGATGAACAAAGCTGTGCACCACCACGTCTCTGCGTGGCCACGGCAACGTGCATGCGATTGTCTTTCATGTACCCGGCCCGTACTCCTGCATAGTATGGATGGTGACGATGATCGATCCATTCCTTGATGCATGTGATCGTATCATGAGCAAATCGGCCTCCCGGCGCCATGTTTATTATCGCAGATGAGTGTGAGCACATGCGCACGTGTAAGGGTATGGAAATGTATAACGATAATGGTTGATAAGACAATTTTATCTTATAAATGCCACATAATCTTGATATGACATCAAAACATAATGTACAATGTGTATTTTTTTAGTCCAATAATCTCTATCAACAAAAATCCCTAAATATGTGATGACACATATCATTACTAAGAGATCATCTCTTATCTAAGAGTGTGCAATTTTTTTTGTGTGTTTTTCTCTCCTCTAACTCATAAATCAGCCTACGTGGCATTACTAAGATAAGACTAAAATAAGACCATTGTGTGTGTCCTAATTGTGGGCCCATCATTGTGTACTATTGGTGCTATCTAATACTCGCTCCGGCCCAAATTATGTTGCATATATATTTTAGTCAAAGTAAAAATGTAAAATTTGGCCAAATAAATATGAAAAGTATTACCATCTACTATCAAACTTATATCACAAGAACCATCATGAAATATATTTTCATGTTCTATACAATAGATATTGATAAGCTTAATATATTTATCGTTATATATGGTCAAACTCTAAAAACTTTGTGCAACACATTTTGGGACGGAGGGAGTATCTCAACATTCCGTCTAGGTATATGTTTGGTTGTGAACTGTGTGTTTCTTTCTTCGTGCACTACCATTGCTCGTTGCATTGCGGTAAAGAAGATTCTTCACTAACTCCACACTCCACCAAATCCGCATGTAAGTCCCCGAGTAGTTTGGATCAGCGGATTTGAGGGCAACAAAAAACCATGATATCACGGTTTTTATGGAATATTGCAAATTTCCAAGTGAAAAAATGTTCGCAAAAAGATATCTCCCACTAGAAACAAAAAGAGCACGCCATGACCCATCGTCCCCTATCTCCCCCGCTGCACCTGATGAGACAATTGACAACCCTACCATTGGTCTTCTTCCCTTTGTTGGCTATTACCATGCTCCTTCCTACAGAAAGAAGCCACCGAGCTCCTTCCCTCCAATCAGCCCTCTTTAAACACCTCCCCACACCCAAGCCACCCACTTCTGTCATAACCCATTGGTTGATCGGCCCATGAGGCCATCACCATCGCATCCCGTGCCAAGCCGCATGGGCTCGATGAGGAGACTTAAGAGGTGAAGGCCAACAACGGGTCCGCCTCCGCGTGCTAGGTTATGGGAGAAATTGAACGTCACCATGGTCGCTAGGAGCTCAAATTTAAGCCACAACAAGGGAAACCACACTATGCTGACTTACATCGATCCCTCTAACAGAGAAAGGAGGCACACCGGAATGAGCGCCTCCACAATCCCCTCATGGCTTGTGCAAGCCCATAATAGATCAATCCCAAGCACATGCACTATTTACACTGTGTATTGACTTCCAAATCATTTTCCTATACATTTTTGGGAGAGACTGGAAGAAGAAGATGACCATGAAGATTGTAGAGCGGCTCGGCCAAATAATAGAAGATGCCCTAGCGCTATGGGCTCCATCGTAGAATAGGATTTTGGATTGGGCTGGCAGATTCGATGAAGTGTTTCCAGAGAAGACTTAAATGGTCCTACTATGCGCGTACTATTATGAATACACCGTGAGACTTTAAGAATATGATATGCTAAATCGTTCGGAAAGCGAGGCTAGGTGACGGGGCACGAAGGGGGGGGGGGGGGGGGGGGGGGGGGGGGGGAGTAGAGGCATCTGTTTGAAAAATTGAAGTTGTTGAATTACTCGTCGAAACATATGATGTTTCGTTGAAAATTGAAAAGCAATTTGGGAATTGCCTATATTTACCTGAAAGTTGGGTTTTTTAATTCAAAGTTGTTTTCTGAAATCCGTATTCGGAGAACTTATGGCACCGGATTTGTGTGCATGCAATTAATTAAGTCAATGTACACGTGTACATTAAGGCGACAATAGATGGTGTGTGTTATTACTCCCTCCGTTTCAAAATATAAGATGTTTTAGATTTATAAACAAAATGAATTTAGACTTCTTTTAGTATATAGATTCATTCCAAAGTTGAGTGAATCTACATACTAAAACAAGTCTAGATTCATTTTCTTCACAAACCTAAAACATCTTATATTTTAAAACAGAGTCATGTTCTATACATACACACTTCATTTGCGTCTCTCCTCCCATGAGATATGAACATGGCTTTGGCTCACAATCAATCTTTTAATTTCTTTTTGGAGTAAATTCCGGACTTTACCCCCTAGTTTGATAATTTTGACACTAATTACCCCATTTAACAATTTTTTGTTCGTATTACCCCATTTAATGGGAATTTTGCCAATTTTTACCCTCCCTGAAATTTTACACGTGATTTATCATGTGGGTTTTGTCAGGTAATTTTCCTCCAATTTTTTCTTGTACTCAAAGAAACCTTAAATCCAAAAACATTTTGTCCATAACCACTATCTTGTGAAAATAATCACGACACCCATGACGCGACGCATGTCAGCGTCGCGTCATCTCGGTTGAGTTTTATTTCATCACTGATAGTATTTGTACATTTCCGTGTAGGTATATAATCACATATACTAGTCACATGATCTTGATACCCCGCAAGAAATATGCACGCACGTTTGTGTAAGCGATGACTTTTTCTAGCTACTCGTAGTAGATTTTAGTTGAGCCAGCAAGTTTGTACTTGTTGTTGCAGTTGGCCAAACACATCGTTTCAACATTTTAAAATAAATTCATTTGGTCTCGGGTCATTGCCTCCGGCTGTGAAATCGCAAGCGATCATCTTGACAAGTCCCCTATCACCGACTGCTCCATCAAAATAATATGTACCTACACCAACGACTGTGTGTAAAAGTCGAGCTAATCAGCCATCGGACGATCTGGGCGTGGAAAAAATCTAATAGTAGAAAACGAATGACATCGCATGGCATGTGTACGGTGTACCTGACATAGGGATTCACCTAGTAAAGGGCTCTTGGATTTTTAAAATGGGGTTAAAACTGACAAAAAATTCTCTAAATGGGGTAACATGGATAAAAAATTGTTTAGTGGGGTAATTGGTGTCAAAAATATGAAACTATGGGGTAAAATCTGGAATTTACTCTTCTTTTTGCTTGCGTCCAATGTTCAAGACTCTAGAGGTCTAGGCATGGAGGGTATTGGGAACTGGGATGTGAGTGCACTCATGCTTTGTGCGGTTTGTACGATATGGAAGTGTGCAATGCCCTGCTTTACTGCCTGATGCACCTGCACCCTTTGGTGGTTATAGCCAGTCTTTAGACAATGCTCTATCTCCTGCAACAGGTCCTCACCGTGGTTCAAATAAGAGTCGCATGGTTTAGTTTGTAACTGAACATCGACCCGGGATGAAGATCGGAGGGAACCAGCTGTATTTGCTATAGGACAAGAACTGAACGTCTTGCAAGAAAGCTGTCAGTAAGCTAGTGCGCACGGATCTCAACGACGATCTTGAGAGTTCCTACAGCCCAACCAGCAAAGCGCACTAGCACGCCACGTCCCTGGTCTGCCGCCTCATTGGCGCGCCCTCCTATCAAACATGTTTAGGTAGTGTTTTATCCACCGTTTCAATGAACTGATCACTGTAGCAGGACTTTTGTTTTTTGTAATTTTTTTCTTTTGTTGGTTGTGTGCATCCTTAGTTAATAAGATATTGCGTTTTTTTATAGAGACTGGGTGTAATTGATATCTCATGATATTAATATATGCTCCTTTTCAAAAAAAAAACTATGTGTTTGCGTGAGTTTTATCTCACCTTGGACAAAACTGCCAATGTTGCCTCCGATTCGAGATGACCGGGCCACCAATCGAGCTAGCCGGGGATCAAGGAATTGGTCATAGGGGGGGCCAAAAGAGACGACGAGCACATACAGTATTCCTCTGAAACATTGTATATCAAATTTCACATAAAATCGTATATATATCTTTTGCAACACTGATGCATTGTATATATAACTAGCTAAGTGGCCCTCGTATTTGCGAGGGCATCATCTTTATTACCTTGAAAGAGTTTTAATATAAATGTCTAGTTTAATAGATATTTACGTTAACAGATTGAAAGTTAATAACTTAATTTTAGAATATCATAAGCAAGGACATATTTACTTGTGGTTTACCGATTGTTATGTCATTTGTAAAATTACCTTCAAATTATTTACTGCATGATCATTTTCACATGGCAATATTTATAATAAAAATAAAGGTATGGGAATTTGTATATCATACCTCTAAATGTTTGAAAAGAGAGTAAAATCCCGACAATTGGATTTCCTAGCCAGATTTGTTCTGGCGATAACTAATATTTGAAAGAGATCATCTATCATAGATACTAAAATATTTTCCGATGGAGTGATCTTCCTCTTGTGTCCAATACAGAATTAAAACCTCTACAACTGATTGTAGTAGTTATAATTCACATACAAAATACAACTTCACCTTAAGTGTATAGCCATATGTATCAGATCATTCTTTCATCCTAACCTTGCAAAATATTGGCAATGGAAATAAAAATGTAATAAATGGTCAAGAGATGACCATATTAAAAAGTTCAAAATTATTGGATGTCATGCATGTATGGTTATTTTCTTGAACATGAACTTATCATGATGTAATTCTTGCAAGATTCAGAAGCTAAGAGTCAGCCATGCATATATTAACATACAGTGGCGAAGGACAAACTAAAACTTTGGTATGCAAAGTCGTGCACCATGGACCAAAGAGCTAAAAAATTTAAGTTATCAGTTGTATACTTCATTGAGTTATAAAAGTGTGGCCAGATTAAGGTATGACAAATGCCACGGCTTGCCATAATGGGTCCTCTGCCACTGTTAACATATCTCCAAGTTCTTTGCAAGTCCAACAGAATAAATATTATATGATTGAAAGCTATTGAATCCAAACAAAATATAAGTACATAATAAAAAACTTCATAAATCATAATAATTCGCCAAATTCCATAGGTTGAAACATAACACACAATAATTTAAGAATTTTATTCATTCTTATAATTATGATATAGAAAATACAAGATAAAAGGTAGAAAAGGGGCCGTGTGTTGAGAGTTGAGACCCAATTCAGTTCGATGCCTTTATATTGTCGAATAGGATGCCCTCAAAACCATGAGTCATCTTTTTCCTACACATCCTTTCATTCCGATACTAATCTCTACTCTTCTCACTTCTTATTCTTGTGATCTTGTTTTCTTACAGTGATAAGCTGAAAAATATCTAGGTGCGCTATATAAATTTTAGCATGTACCTCAATTGAACATAAGAAAATTTACAAAAGATTATTAGTACACTTTTTTTCATGAATGTGTTCAAGAAACACCTTTGGAATGTCTAATGGTTTCTAGCAGTTCTCGTCCTACCAGCAGTCTTATAAATCGAATGGTTGAAGTGCCACCTTTTGGGTTCGTAGTTTAACTTGTTCCACTTTAGTTGCATGCATTTCTTTGAGCAAAGTAACAGATGATAGAATAAAAAATTATGCCATAATTTATCCCAATGTGTTCATGGTTTTCTTCATTATTTTATCTCTCCCAGCACATACTGTAATCCTTGGAATCCTTTTGAAAGGCTAACGTTGATCTCAACTTTTCCCTTTCATTGTAGAAGTAACAAATCAAGGTAAGCATTCACTTGTACCATTGTAAATTTCAGAAAGAGCGGCCATATGCCTTACTTCAACCTTTCACATATCTATTAAAAATTACTACAAATTAATACTCATAAAGAATTTGCAGGTCCCCAGCATACAATATGGTTGTACAAACAATTTCCATCTTAGAGAAACTGCCATCGATTGATTATGCATACTGCCATGCTTATATTAAATGTATAATCTAGGGCTTCATGATTTACATACCTTTTCCATCACGTGATGTGGAGAGTACTAAACTTGATTTGGAACATATGTAGTACATATTGCTTTAATTACCTGATGATGAACTACCTCAATACGTCTTACGTTTGAAGTTTCATCAAAGATTTGGTGTGCATATCCTTCGACATGAGACATAGATCGAGCACCTTGCAAACAATCATTTGTCAAGATATATTATTCAGTGTATGGTGTGCACTACATCTAATACTACGCTCGCTACTGTAGACCTGCAGCTCTTCAGAATTTGGTTTTAGATTTTTTGTAAATATAAAACACTTACATAAGAGCTTTTCTATGGGTATAGCCGTACTGTTAACAATTAGCACATAATCCTAGCAAGGAGATGGGATTGCACCATGGGGGGGAGATGCCGTCTTGCAGCGCTCTCGATCAGGCAGGCGACGATCAGAGATTATGACCCTGTCTTTTTCCTTCTGGACGGATAATGTCAACGCACCGGACATCGGTCGGCCGGCGAACCCACGGCGGTATATTTGCTATAGCTGGGCTCGGCGGCGCGCACGGAGGCCGAGATCAGGACTACTACGATTAACGGCAAGAGGCCATGCAAAAGAAAAAACTATCGGTATGACATAGGGCTGTGTTTCCTGGAACCACACGGGCAGACTTACGTGTCAGAAATCAGGTGCAGTAATTCTTGTAAAATCCTAGCCATCAACTATAGATCTAACTGTTAAGATAAATCAGATGATGTGGCTTAACATGGTGTCTTCTAAAGACACCCTTATATTGCTTTTAGTATATAATAGATTTATCTAGGACAATTCTGCTCATGTTTGATAATTATCAGTGTATTTTGACTCCCCGATTTTCTACAAGATACCACTTAATAATCATATCATGGACGCCCTTAGTTGAATTCCAATTTTCATCCCATAAAGGTTCAACCTTGTAGTATGTGGCCTGGAGAAGGCAATGTGCTCTTTTTCCTCAAGTTTTTACATGGAAAAGTATGTCTAACTAAACAAAATACAAATTAGACCTACCTGTAATCTCTAATCTAAGCAAAGTACTATTACTAACTAATGTTCATCTTAGTCTCTCTAAAAATAATGAGCCATATATAACCGCATTAGAAGAAACTAACAGTAGAATTTACGTACCTTCAGAAATTATCTAGTGCTGATTTTCCTGGTTGATTGTGCAGACGGAGCGGTAAGGCCGCAACAGGATCAATGGAGCCAATCTCAAAATATTTGTGTGTGGATTTTAGAGGAAGCAAAGGAGACAAAATTATCTCAGTTGACAACCCACTTCAAGTATGATATAACACGGGCAGGCGGATGTGGCGATCAGTTAACTGATCGTCGTTAGGGGCTTCTCGCTTGATAACTCATAATCCATGTAACCATTGACCTATTGCCATTATAGTCATTGACAACTTGAGTAGGATCTTGCCACCATCGTGAGATCTGAACCTGGGTAACCCGTGTGAAACACCCTTACTGGATGTTCGCCACCTCTCACCCCTAGCTCTAGCTCTAAACTCATAGTTAGGACCCCATCATGACGTACTCGTCAATAATACCACGATAGTGGATGTTGTGTGAAACAATCCTATAGCAGCGGGAACTTGGACATCATGGCCGCCATTGCAAACTTTTTGTATCAACCGATCAAGTGAAATTGTCGAAACATCACCTAATTTTTTTTAAAATGGTATAGGATATTCTGATGTGTTAGTTGAAAGTCGATAGGTTCTTCGTTTGAAGCTGTGAAGATTGGTTGAAGATGATAAACGTATTGAAAGTTGTTAAATCCTATTTGAAGTCATAATTAAAGTTAAATTAAATATTTAAAAAGTTGGTCAAAACTTGTCTGATTCTTTTTGAAATATTGAAGTTGTCGAATTACTCGTTGAAACATATGATGTTTAATTGGAAATTGAAAAGCAATTTGGGAATTGCCTATATTTACCTGAAAGTTGGGTTTTTTTTATTAAATTCAAAGATGCTTCTGAAATCTGTATTCGGAGAACATATGCAATAGTAGAAAAAGGACCTCTAGTATCGGTCGAGAATGGGCTCTAGTCAGTGTACACGTCTACATTAATGCGACACTAGATGGTGTGTTATGACATGATTATTGTGGTAGGTGTATCGAACAGACGGTCATGTTCTATACATACGCACTTCACTTGCGTGTCTCCTCCCCTAAAGACATGGCTTGGGCTCACAATCAATCTTTTAATTTCTTTTTGCGGGAAGCCTTCTTTTACTTCTATATATGCGTCCAATGTTGTAGACTCTAGAGGTTAGGCATGGAGGGTATTGGGAATTGGGATGTGAGTGCGTTCGTGCTTTGTGTGGTTTGTACTATATGGAAGTGTGCAATTGCGTGGAGAGCAGCGTGATGCATCTCCACGCGAAGGAGCTCGTAGTCCGTCCTTAGACAATGCACCTACCCGAAATCTCTATCCTATAAAACAGGTCCTCGCCGAAGTTAAAGCAAGAGAGCATGGTTTAGTCGGTAACTGAATGGCCACCAGGGAGGAAGACCGGATGGAACCAATATCTGCTAGATGACAAGAACTGAACGGCTCCCAGAAAGGTGGGAGTAAGCTCAGGGCCGGCCCTGGGGCAGGGCTGGCGGGGCAGCCGCCCCGGGCCCAAAAAATTCAGGGACCCATGTATGTGTGTTTTGTAGAGGAAGGGATATAAGCCAACACAAAAAGAAAACAGGCAGAGACCACCGATTTGGGCTTGTGCAGGCCGGGGTGTTTAAGTATTTAGACCAAGGCCGGGGCTTGTACGGGCTTATTCTCCCGCTCATCCTCAATCATCTACTCCATATAATTTATTCAGCCGATCCCAAATATCTTTCGCTGGAACTTGGTGATGGAGCTGAGGCCTATAGAAGACCATACAGGCTGTCTCCCTGACGTGATTCCAGAGAGCACAGAAGTAGTATGTCTCTAATTCTCTCACCTATGACCTAATTTTTGCATGATGATCCATGGACAGTCGATTTATAAATAATTATATGATGATTTAAAATTGAGCCGTCGGTGTTAGACAAGGGCCATTAATAATCAACTGACTGTATATTACTTAGCGACATATATTATTGGATTTTGTGATTTTCAAGTTCAATGTGATAATCAAAGCTTTTGTATTTAGTTAGTCTAGTAGGCTAGTAGCTTTGTACCTTTGCGATCATTAATTTAACTAATATGTAAGAAATCATTGAATGAAATTGATAGTGCTAACACCTCCATATAAATGAAAAAAATAGGTGAAGACTCTTCTCCTTCCCCGAGTGAACATTTAAAAGAAAGAAATTGCTACCATAGTCATGAAATTTGTATATATGAATCTAAAGTTTTTTTAAAAAATTTGGGGCCCTAAATTTTAGTTTTACCCCGGACCCTCGAAATCTCAGGACCGGCCCTGAGTAAGCTAATGTGCATTTTGGGGCTGCAACACAGACCCCTTTTTCTACCTTGAGTAGCTACGGAACTCAAGCTAGAACAATGGAGTTTTTGGACTCGCGCTGCCAAACAGCCGAGCTTTTTCTTTCTTTCTCACCGAAACAATCAGCTTACAAGTCCTTAAATATCTATCCTCTCATACGCATGCATGCACGTCCATGCACGTCCACTACGCTGGCCACTAACAACATGAGCCGTACGACCTACATGCATGCCACAATCCGGCCAGGCGGCCACGTGCACGACACGCTCGAACGCCACTATTACAAAAATTCCTATCAGTGGCGTACGGAATATGAAGTATGTGACGCATTGGGCTGTGCTCTACTGTCATGACACAACCTGATATTTTTATCAGTGGCGCAACTGGAGATGTGCCACAGATAAGTCCAGTTATATATCTGTGACGCATGTTAGTTTGGTGCACCATGGATAAGTATTTTAAAATTCAAAGAAAAAGGCGGAATATGAAAAGTTACCTATGGCACATGTGGGTATCACTACGGGAACGAACGCAGATGCTGAGCGGGAAATTCAACGCTGAGAGGAAATGGTCGGGCCGCTCGGCATAGGTCGCGCAGTGCCGTGGGCCACAAAAATACCGTCGGCATAGCAAAACCTTCGGCACAGACGAGCAATGCCGAGAGGGACCCTCGGCGTAGCTATACCCTCAGCGTAGAAGTAGCAATGCCGAAGGGTCCCATCGGCGCAAGCTGAGCACGGGTCTCCTTCCCATGTTGCGGACGGACAATTCACGGTGTATGGCAGTGCCGAGAGGCTTACCGTTGGCATAGCTCTATATAGTGAAAACTAACGGCACAAACCAAAGCCCATGCAAGTTTATTACCTTCCCTACCCATGTTAGAAAGAAGAACTACAGGGCTGGGAAGTTGTGTTCAAGGTATCGCCACATGGTAAGCTTCCCATGCCAAACGAGGACGATTACAATAACATAAACCCCATCACATACGAGGGAGATTTCTACCAAGAGGAAGAGGATGGCACAGACTTTGATGTGCTTATGGGTGGTCTTGAGGACCTTGAGGACGATGCACAAATTCATGGTGAGCCAGTTGTGAATATAAAGGACATAGACATGCTCTCCAAGCTACATCAAGATGTTGATGATGATGAGCCTCCACCGTACGAGGGCCTACCTTCTTGTCACGTGATAGTGATAGTGAGTATGAGACTGATGATTAGCGGTGAGGGTCTTTATGTATTTTTGTGTCACCATGCTTATTAATTTCTGCCATGATTATTAATTGCTATCATGTTTATTGATTGTTACCATGCTTATTTTTTGCTATCATGTTTATTGATTGTTACCAAGCTACCATGATTATTGTTATACTCATTACTAATTGTTTACTCGTTCTCATACAGGTGATTGAACCATGAGCAAGAATTCATCAAAAAGCTTGCTACGTAGGTTGAGGCGGAGCGATGATCCGCCAGGAACAAGTAGTCGCCCTAGAAGACCTCCTAGTCACTTTGTTGACGATGAAGGAGGAGAAGGAGGAGGAGGAGGAGGAGGACGAGGACGAGGAGGAGGAGGAGGAGGACGAGGACGAGGAGGACGAGCTCGAGGTCCCACTTTTGAGGAGCCTCCTAGGAGGACTAGACTACTTCAGGAGGTTGCACCTACACCTGAGGAGGTTGCACCTTCACAGAGGGGTCGACGACGTTCTCGGATTTTGACGCCCCCCTGTAGTGAGGTACCTATTTCTATCATGCCTACTAACTGTTGTCATTATTATTATCCTTAGATACCCTCCACTAATTGCCAATATTTCTTAGATACCCTCCACTAGTGGCACCACAGCTCCCGAGGATGATGATGAGGTGCATCAGAGTGAGCAGGAGGAGGTATGCTATTTTCTCCTATTCCACCCACTTTCTTTCATTCACTTGCATTTTTAATTTGCATTGTAATTTTAATTTCATTTGCAGCAGCACCAGGACGAGGACGAGGACGAGGAGGAGGAGCAGGAGGAGGTACACTCTTTTCTCCTATTCCACCCACTTCCTTTCATTCACTTGCATTTTAATTTGCAGTTGCAGGAGGAGGGCAGGTCGGAGAAGACGGGGGCATTGTGGGTTCGAGGACCAAATAAGCTCCCAAATCCACCAAGAGAAGCGGAGAGAACCCACCTTGAGCCGACCAAAACGTAAGGATATATCTCAATCATATATGAAGGCCTTGTGGTCTATTTCATTTTGATAGTACTTTGTTGGCGTATACTAATATTTTGATTCATGTGTAGGAATTTTAGATTTGTTGATCAGACGACCACCAGACGCCGTATTCCAGGTGCTATTCTTACATCTTTGCTGAAGACATATTGGCCAGGCCTCTACAAAATCCGCCATGGCTCCGATGAAAAGAAGTTGGCCACCAAATGGGAGGATTATGAGGCCGCAATGTCGGCGGGCTATATGACCGATGAGAGCGGTAATGAATTTGTGCCCAGTGTAGCACAAGTTGTGCACAAGAATTTTTGGGTAAGACTTTCTTTGTCAAGTTCTATTCATGGTTCATCATCCCATTATGCTAACTTATGATTCTCACCATAAATGTTTTATGCATAATTGTAGGAATATTATACAGTGGAGGAGGAGCTTGAGGATAAGTCAAACGAGGTCTTCGATCTTATGGCAAAGGGCAAGGTACAACAGATGATTTACGATGCTAGAAAAACTTGCATCTCGCACTACTACGCCGAACAAGGCGAGAAGAAATTGAAGGGCGCGATTGTTAAGGAAAAGATTGAAAATACCTTCAACGTGGAAAATTATTTGATGGTGAGAAAATTGTCTTTTTATTCTATATTCATCCTAAATTCCATCATCTCTTCTTGATTTGTGTTGTTTTCATTTTCTTAGTGTGTTCCAAAGTGGTGTTCTGGAAAGAAGGATGGTTGGGAAGCATTGGTGGATATGTGGACGACCGATCCGGAGTTCTATGCGAGGAGCATGCAAGGCAAGGAAAATCATGGTGATGGGGGAACACACGTTCAAGGAAGCAGGAGCTTCGACCGCTTCAAGGATCACAAGGTATATATATGGCACAACCTTCTTCTATTTCCCAACATGTTCCGTTTGTAATGCTTAACATATGTTTTATGCACTACAGGTGGCCGCTAATGGGGGGGTTGACATTCCTGATGTTCAACTGTGGCAAGCTGCTCATAAGAAGAAGGATCCAAGGCCCAATGAGGATCCATACTACGGCACCACCAGTGAGACCATGAGCAACTACTTTGACAGGTTATTTATTGCCACCATGCATACTAGTCTCTACCATGCTTATTGATTGATACTAATTATTTCCTCAATGTAGGTTCATAGAGTTGTATGGACCGGATTCTCAGCCCCTTCAGGAGCCGGTCGATGAGACGGTGGTGATGCTCGCAGGGGGTGGCAAGCCACATGGCCGCCTCAAGATTCTTAATACGGTGCTTCCTTCTACGACCACTCTCACACATATCAAAGCTACCACGGGAAAATTGGCTTGTATCCCACCTCGTGCACCGCGTCGCGATGTAAGTTGTTTCTCATTTTTATCAAAATTTATACCTTTGATTATGCATGTATATTTTGATGAGATTGATTATGTCAAATTGTAGTCCCGCTATGTGGATGCCTATGATGAGGTTTGCCACGAGTTTCACCAAAAGCTGAAGGAATGGCATGATGCAATTGATGCCCGCGAGGAGCACATTCAAGCGGCACATAAGGTTATTTCTAGCCCATTCGAGCTATTTGCAAGTATTTCGTAGGCTGTATTTTACTTGACCACGCGTGACATATAAACTTACTTCTAGGCATGGTATATGGCTCAAATGAACGGTACTCCAATGCTCCCTTATGTTGATCCTCCACCAAAACCACTGATGCTAGTGTTGCCATCGAAGGCCGAATTCCTCGCACATCTAGCCACGGGGACTCCGGTTAGTAATTCATGGAACTACTAAGTTATTTGTTACTAGTCACGAAAGAACTGCTAAGTTAGTAGTTAATATTGTACTCAAACATATGTAGAAATCATCTCATTCACATACACACTTTGGCCATGCTACCTCCTCGCCACTCGAGTCACCCCGTACCACTCCACTTCACCAAGGAGGCCCTAGTCCTGGTCATTCTGATCGTGACTGGCGTCCACACTCTCCGACCCCGGTTAGTTTCAAGCATGAACTTTGACTTTGACTTGGTAAATATTTTATGATCAACTTGCCATGCATGAACTTTGACTTAGACAATTTGTCATGCTAAACGTGTGTGTTGTTTTATACAATTTTCCATGCTTAACTTGCCATGCATGAACTTTGACTTAGACAATTTGCCATGCTAAACGTGTGTGTTGTATCATTCAATTTTCCATGTTCAACTTGCCATGTATGAATTTTGACTTAGACAATTTGCCATGCTAAACGTGTGTGTTGTTTCATACAATTTTCCATGCTCAACTTGCCATGAATGAACTTTGACTTAGACAATTTGCCATGCTAAACATGCGTGTTCTTTCATACAATTTTCCATGCTCAACTTGTCATGCATGAACTTTGACTTAGACAATTTGCCATGCTAAACATGCGTGTTCTTTCATACAATTTTCTATGCTAAACCAGCATGTTCTTTCATTTTGTAGTGACGGTGCTCTCGAAGACAAAATGTGTTGTGCCAGTGCTTGAAGTGTGTGAAGACCGGTTGCCATGTGGCATTTATCGCATGACTATGTGTAATGAACTTGTAGTGATGATGTTGTCGAACACTATGTGTAATGAACTTGTAGTGATGATGCTATCGAAGACTATGTGCAACGAACTTGTAGTGATGTGTATTTGTGACTACATTTATCTATATATAGAGATTTGATGCTAGACATGTGATATGTTTATGGATGTCATCTATGCTGAAATGTTTTTGCATTGTTATAGCCAATTCTTATATATGTGTATCTACTGTCAATCCCAAAATTGCTGGGAAAAAAAGGCTTGGTGGACATCAACGCCGAGGGTAATCCCCTAGGCATTGGTCCTCAGAGTTGGCTGGTGGACATCAACGCCGAGAGGGATCCCCTCGGCATTGGTCCTTAGAGTGGGCTGGTGGACATCAACGCCGAGAGGGATCCTCTCGGCACAGCTAGCAACGCCGAGCGGGATCCCCTCAGCTCACATCAAGCAAAGCCGAGAGGGAACAACTCAGCACAGAGCAAGCAACGCCGAGAGTACCCCCTCAGCACACATCACACAAAGCCGAGTGGGCTCCCCTCGGCACAGGTCTATCAAAGCATCCTCCCTACTGCTCCACGTGGCAAGTGATGCCGAGTGTATCCCCCTCGGCGTTGCTCCTGGGCGCCGTCTTCTTCGCGCCGTTAACTCCGTGTGCTGACAGCTGGGCTGTGCCGAGGGGCGCTGCTAAACGCTCGGCATAGCCATCTACGCCGAGGGCCGGAGCAATGCCGAAGGTAAACTACTGTGCCGAGGACCACCTACACCGAGGGCTTAATGCCGAGGGTTCCCCTCGGCGTTGAACAGGCCCGAGGGGGAACTGGCCTACGCCGAGCGTTTTCCCGCTTAGCATTGATGTTCCTTCCTGTAGTGTATGATGTGCCACTGATAAAATTTTCAAATTTCAAAAAAAGGATCTAGATCTCGTCATCGTCGCCTCTTCGAGGCCACAACCTAACACCGCAGGAAGGTGTGGGAGGCCGTGGCCACACCGTTAGGAGGCGCTCGGGGCTGAGCATGAGGACGAGGAGATTGAGAACGGCGCCGTGTTGGTCAGGGAGGATCTCGAGGACGACTCCGGTGGGGGTCGAGGAGGAGCTCGAGGACGACGCGGTGACCAGAGAGAGAAGTAGAGGTGGAGGAGAAGAAGAAGGGGAGGAGAAGGGGAGGAGAAGAAGAGGAGGACGAGGAGGAGAAGAAGATGAGGAGGAGGAGAAGGAGAAGAAGAAAGGATGGAGGGAGCTAACCTTTGTTAGCGAAACCGAAGTGAAAGGCCAGCAGTAAAGGCTGGACAGAGCTAAGATACACGCATATTAGAAAAACTTTTTCGATCCACATCAAGCTAGCCACCCAAAAACATCACTCAGGTGATCCCAACATCGCCGACTCAGTGGTCTGACTACATACTGCCGCTGTTCATAAATATAAGACGTTTTTGATTTGTGAATTGAATCTAGACGTCTTTTAGTATATAGATGTGTCGAGATTCGGAGTGAACCTATATATACTAAAAGGGATATTGATATATTCATTTTACAAAGCTAAAATGTATTATATTTCTATACGGAGCGAGTACCACCCAAAGAGAAGAAGCGTGAGCGGCGTTTTCACTATTTGACCATAGTATCCGTCTGAGTCCTCACAACCTTTGTGCTGGTCGTTTTTGGCTGAACACCACCTCTGTTCCAAGACGATGGTGGCACCAAATAAGCTCGTTGGTGCCAATACAGCGACCAAGAAGCACCGTATTGCTCGATCGCGCGAATAATGCTGGTGCCCAGCCGACTTTGAATGGGCACCTCTTGTGAGTTCAATTCCTCCACCCATGACCGATTCGATTCGATTGAGCTGTATACATGGCAACTCATGTGCCTGTTTGCGTCCGTTTGGATGAGGCAACATGATCCAGATCGATCATCCTCGATCGTCGGCGTAGCCTGTCTCTCATGTACCTGGAATCATGGATGTAGGAGTGACGCTATCAATGGCTAGGGAGGTTTTTACAATGCATAATGATAGTCACGGTTGATCGAGTTCAGCGCCATGCCCATGCATAAGATCGTTTCAAGGCAAAGTGCATACCACGATGATCAGAACATTGTGCTTCGACCTCAGGTCACGGGCTTGAACCCCCTCGTTTCAAGTCATTTGTTCATATCAATCTGAGCAAATCTAACATACGAGCATAATCCAACCCACGACCTCGTGCAAGCTCAAGAGAGCCTAATTTCGACGCGCAGAAGCTTCAGTTATGTTAGAGATTGCATACACACTCTATTTGATCCTGTTTTTAATGTTTAAATAGAGATTATCCATTTTCCTAACTGTTGCAACTTATCTTGGGTAACAAAATTTCTTATTACCAATTGGTCACGGTTAATCTTGGCCGAGAAATAAAAATCCTTGCTCGTGCATCCCCAGCATTGCCGTCGGCGTAGGTGGATGAGCTCGGCAGCCGAATGACGCGGCTGTCGGCCCAGCATTGCCACCGGCGTAGGTGGATGGGCTCGGCAGCCGAACGACGAGGCTGTCGCCCTAGCACTGCCATCGGCGTAGGTAAGCAAGCGTCAAAGGCCGACGGCGGCGTAGGCCCATACCGGCCTGACGGTTACCTTCGGCGTTGGTAAGGCCCTTGGCATAAAACACCACGTGGCCCAGGTAACCGGCCCGTCTGACGGGTGCGCGACGGCTTTAGGGTATGGAGCTACGTCGACAGCAATGACGTCGGCCTAGCGGCCTAGCTTTTTTCTTTTTTTCTTTTTTTGTCCCAAGAATCAAATTTATATAGTTGATTTATTTACCCCCCCCCCCATATAATTTTAATGTAGATATAATTTAAAAATAACTTGGAGATTGTACCTTCAAATTTCGGTATCCCACCACCCGCTTAGAGATTGCACACACACTCTCTTTGATCCTGTTTTTAATGTTTAAATAGAGATTATCCTTTTTCTTAACTGTTGCAACTTATCTTGGGGTAACAAAAATTCTCCAACTGGTCACGGTTAATCTCGGCCGAGAAATAAAAATCCTTGCTCGTAGATCCCAGCATTGCCGCCAGCGTAGGTGGATGGGATTGGCAGCCGAACGACATGGTTATCGGCCCAGCATTTCCATCGTCCTAGGTGGATGGGCTCGGCAGCCGAACGACGAGGCTGCCGGCCTAGCATTGATGTCGTTGTAGGGCAGCAAGCGTCGACGTCCTCCGGCGGCGTAGGCCCATATAGGCCTAACGGTTACCGTCGGCGTAGGTAAGGCCGTCGGCAAAAAACGCCACGTGGCCCAGGTAACCAGCCTGTCTGACGGGCGTCCGACAGCGTTAGGGTATGTAGCTACGCCGACGGCAATGACGTCGGCCTAGGGCCTATTTTTTCCTTTTTTGTCCCAATAATCAAATTTATATAGTTGATTTATTTATTCCTCCATATAATTTTAATGTAGATATAATTTATAAATTACTTAGAGATTGTACCTCCAAATTTCGGTATCTCACCACCCGCATAGAATAACGATGGGAATCTTCCGGCACCCGATGCTAAAACATAAATATAAAATAAAAACAACAAAATACACATATAATATACAACTACAACACAGATATTAAAGATATATCTGAATTTACGGACCCTGAAGAACCGAAGCCCCTCTTTTGGAGAAATCCTAGAAACCTTTTTGCTGGTAGTTTTTGTCTGAACACCGCTAACGAGACGTCGACGGCACCGAATGATCTCTTTGGTGCAAATACATCGACCAACAAGGCAACAAGCACCGAGTTGCTTGATCGTGTGAATAATGTTGGTGCCGAGCCGAATTCGAATGGGCACAATTTGTGTGTTTAATTCCTCCAAGCATGACCCATGTATGTAGGTGTGTCAGAACTTAAGGATACGATTTGATTAATTTGTATACATGGCAACTCCGTGGGCCTGTGTGCGGTCATTTTATCTATCATCCTCGCTCGTCGGCTTAGCTTGTGTCTCATGTACTTGGAATCCTGGATATAGGAGAGGAGTGCCGCTGTCAATGGCTAGGGAGGTTTTTACAATGCATAGTGATGGTCATGGTTGATTGATTGTGTTCAGCCATGAATGTGATCGTTTCAATGCATAGTGCTGGCCTGGCGGACCACGTACTGTATGTTCCTCCATTATTTGGCTTTTCAGTCCTGCCCAGCCATGCGTACCTCTACTCCATGAAACCATGCAGGACAACTCGTTCTTCTCTCACTCATGTTCACGTCAAACTGCGCACATTGCGATGAAACCGAGACATGCATGCATAAGCTTATAATCAAGCTAATATTTCCAGTTACATGCCACTGTGCATGCCAACCGAGTTGGGTTCTTTTATGTCACCTACATATATATGCCACTATGCATGCCAACCGAGTTGGGTTCTTTTAAATGGTGTTTTTACCTCTCATGACTCTGACTCATAAGCACTATGTTTTCCAGCTCAAAGAGTTGAACCCATGGGTTTTTTTATTTCGAAATGTTTTACCGGAGGCCGCCGGTAGATCCAGTTATGGATAAATACCGAAAATTTTCTACTTTATCATCCATGTTAATTTGATCGAATATTTAATTCGAAACGTTTAGGCGCAAAGCAAACTAGTTACGAATTAAGTTGACCACAAATGACATGTTAATTTGAGACTGTATAAACTTCTTGGTCGGTTGAGGTTTCATATGTGCATGCCATCAATTTTTAGTTGCATCGTTACACTCGTTCAGTGGTGTTCTCTCTTGTGAGCGAGTGATGCGAAAAAGGAGGACGATATCCCACACCCAAGGCACCATCACCAATAAGAAACAAACGTGAGCACATGTTGGAAGAGCCCGGAAGAAAAGCCATCCCGTTTTATCTGATCTCCCCCCGACCCCGCGTCGTTCCCGCACGGGGCGACTCGGGGTAACCCTAGCCGCCGCCGCCGCCGGAGGGCACCCCCCGCGCGACTCCCTCCGCCGCCACTGCCGCAGGTCCCTCATGCGGTGGCGGCAGGCGCCCTCGCTGCCGAAGGCTGGAGGGGGGCTGCCGTGGAGGCGTTTGGCGGGCCGGGGCGATGGCGCGGCCTGCTCTGGAGGTCGCGAGCGGCGCATGGTGGCTCGGCGGAGGCGGTGTGGCTGGCGTAGGGAGGGGCCTTGCTGCGACGACGACCGTCTGCGGGTGCGCCGCGTAGGATCAATCTGGGGACATCTAGGCCAGGTCGGCCCTCGGCAGGGGCGCCATGGTAGGCAACGGTCAAGGCGTGGTGCTGGGATCCTGCTGGGCGGCGGCTCTGGCGTTGTTGCGGTGGTTCCCGGTTTGGCTCTCTCCCTCTTTTGCCTGCTCGATCCGTCCTCCGGGAATCGGCCGGCGGTGTGGGGATCGCTGTGTCGGATCTAATAAAGGTGGTGGTCCTTTGATGTATTTCGCACGAAGACGAAGATCTTCTTGATGTCTGCCCTCCTTGATCTGGTTTGGAGAGGCGGGTTCCGGAAGGCTCAGCCAGCGAACTCCCATGGGCGTATCATGCCTGGAGATTGCTGGATCGGAAGGTATTCGGTCGCGCACACCTTGTTTTTCCGGCCGTTTGGTTTCAGCGGGAGCGTTGCGAAGCTCTATTGTTTGTTCTCACCAAGTGTCATGCTTTGAGCCATGGTGATGTCAGATGCGGAGAATGTTAGGAAAGCGGAAATTTGAGGGTAGCGATGGTGATTTTTGTTCTTGTGGCGACGGAGATCTGGCTGCGTGATCTGGGAATCGTTGCAGCGACTGTTGGTGCGGGAAGACAACACATGGGAGTTCCCAGTATTATCTTGCAGGGTGAAAATCCAAGGTCTGGCCTTAGCTGGTTGTGCCTGGCAATGACCTTGTTGAAGGCATTGTTTTGTGAGTAAGGACTTTCTCCAGGGTGAAAACCTATGACCTTTGGTCGGGCAACGACGGCGCTTGGGCACTGTTTCCTTCTTGAAGGCGTTGTTATTGGAGTACAGGATTACTGGTGTTGTTTTGATGGTGTCACTGTCATTTCTTTAAGGATTATTTCTCTGTAGCGGGACTTCTCTTTTTTATAATTTCTTTTTTTTTCTAAGTTGTGTGCATCCGTAGAGCCGCTAGGGCATGCGTTGTTGCAGAGGCTGGGTGTAATTGTTGTCCTTGTAATATTAATATATACTCTTTTCCAAAAAAAAAATGTTGGAAGAGCCTGGCGTGTCGCATGTAGAATCCACCCGCGTTAAGAATTTTGGTGCTTTTGCATGTAGGGGTTCTATGTTTTCAATGTTAAGTATCTATGCTCCTTGTAGGTCTCACCAATTATATTGAATGTTTTGATAAGCTAGTTTTTTATTAGTTTAGATAAACTAGTTGAAGGTTCTTTAGTTCTTAGTTGCAGGAAACTCTGAAGTTGTGTTAGATTTAAAAATTAAGTTAAAAGTTAGTTGAATTATATTTCAAACTCACAAGTTAAGGTTAATAATCGAAAAAAGTTAAGTGGAATAATTGAAAACATAGTTGAAAGTTGTCAAATTCTTTTTTAATCTGTCAAGTAAATTGATTTATCTAAAACATTGTGGAAAGTTGTCTTTTGGGCATGTAATAAAGCATGTGTAGACACTCACACGTAACTGAGTCAACAATAGATGCTTGCTATTACTTAGCAGTACTGTAGTAGGAATTTCAATCAAAGCGTAGCTGGTACAGTATAGTAGTGTAACTTTATGTAAGATATATAGTGATTGTCATGCTTCTTGATGTATGAACTTCATCCGTTGCTATCCTCCCGACAGGAGTTTAGGACATGGATTCTACTCATTAGCCATCTTTTATTATCCCTTTTTGTGTAAATTATTCTTTTATTCTAGTGCACCTAAGGTTCCGATCACTTGTAGGATTAGGCATGGAGGGCATCGGGAATGGGGATGTGAGTGTGTTTGTTCTACATGTTTCCTCTAAAGGTTGGAAGTGTGCTTTAACATATGGAACCACGTGGTGAACCTCAAAATATAGGAGCCCGTGATCAATTGCCAGTTAGGTTATGTAGCCACGGTCTTTGTTGCCTAAAGCAAGTGTTTGTCGTAGTTCAACCAAGAGCATCCGGATTGGTTGGCAACTGGATGACAACTCGGGAGAAAGGCAGGAGGAGCCTAATCTTTGTTAGCGAAACCGAAGTTGAAGGCTAGCAGGAAAGGCTGGATGGAGCTAAGCTACACGCATCTCAGCCATACTTTCTTGATCCACATCAAGCCCATCGAAAAAGAGCATCGGTAGGCGATCCCAACGTCCCTAACTCAGTTGTCGGCTACCACCAAAATAGAAGAGGCGCACGAACTGTTAGCACTACTTGACCTGTAATGTAATATCCATCTGAGCCCCCACAATATTTGTGCTGGTTTTTGTTGTTGTCTGAACACCACCTCTTGTCCGAGACGACGAAAACACCGAATGAGCTCACTGCTGCAATAGCAGAAGCCGACAAGAATCGTATTGCTCGATTGCGTGAATAATGGTGGTGCCAAGACAAATTCGAATGGGCACACCGCTTGTACCCCAGACCCATATATGTATGTGTGTCAGGACTCGAGGATCGATTCGATTAAGCTGTATACATGGCAACTCCTCGTGCGTATGTGCAGCCGTGTGCACACGACAACCTGATCCAGATCGATTATCCTCGATCGTCGGCATAGCTTGCCCCTAGGCCTCATGTACATGGAATCATGGATGTAGGACTGCCGTTGCGACTGGCCAGCGCGGCATTTACAACACAGCATAGTGATGACCATGATAGATCCAGCTCCGCGGTGCGTACCCCCGTGTTTTTTCAGCCCTGCCCAGCCATGCGTACCTCCGTTCCATGAAACCATGCATGGTCACTTTCATTCTTCTCTCACTAATGTTCAAGTTAAGCGGCACACATTGTGATAAAATTGAGCCATCATGCATAAGCTTATAATCAATCTAATATTTCCAGTTACATGCCACTATATATGAATGCCAACCGAGCTGGGTTCTTTTATCTTATCCTCCTACATATGTGCATGTCATGGTAATGGCTACCTGCTCATATTTAAATGGTGTTTTTTTAGCTCTCATGACTGACGACTGTGAAGCACTATGTTTTCCAGATCAAAGAGTTAAACCTGGTTTTTTTTTTCTTCCCAATTTTTTTTATGAGAGGGCGCCGGTAGATCTAGTTACGGATAAATACCAAACATTCGCTTCTTTATCATCCAAGTTAATTTGATCGAATTTTGGATTCGAAACTTTTAGGCACAAAAGCAAACAAGTTACGAATTCACTTGACCACAAAATGCGCATACCGCAACAGTGCACTTCGATCTTAGGTCATGGTCTTGAACCCCCTGGTTTCACGTCATTTCGTTCATATTAGTCCGACCAAATCAAAGTGGACGAGCATAATCCAACCCACGACCCCACACAAGCTGAAGAGAGCATGTCTTCCTCATTTCTTTTTTGAAGAAGTAACTAGCCCTTTTTCGCATTCCTTGCAAAGGTATGTCTAGAGGGGTCCATGAGAGTCACAACAGCGTTCCACCTATTCTAAATGCTAGCCATACACTACAGGAATGGGAAGCTACGCCGATGGCCAGTCGCTACGCTGACGGCCAAACGTCTGAACCGTCGGCGTAGCCATCGTCTAGGCTAGCCCCGCCAAGCAGTCGTCGGCGTAGAATTGCCTTCGGCATGTCCTATGCTACGCCGATAGCTGCCCTCGGCGTAGCTATTTTTTTATTTTATCTCATTAAACTTTGAAAAATCATAACTAAATCAATCTAATTCGGAAAAATACAAATAATATATCAAAATTCGCAAAAAAATAAGATCTATCTATCTACACTCAAATATTACACATTTGTAAATAAAAATTAAGTAAAACATAAAACATTATATATAGTTTAAAACATGCATAAAAATTCAAAAATGATCAAAATAATATGAAACCTTCGCGTGGTGTTATATTATGTGACATAGTTAGAAGGAAAATATCAAACTTGGTATATTGATTATGTCTCAAAGAAACCTTCACAAAATGACCTATCTCATTCGAGGTTTCTTGGCTTTCGAGTTAAATGACCAATGTTATGGCTAGAATCAAGGCATAGTTTATGATAATGTGCCCATATTGTGCGTACATGTGCATCATAGGAAGGCGAACAATGTTGCAGGAGGAAGCTTTCCTTTTTTGTCGCACCAAAAAACCATTTTCCATTTTCCGAGCATAAAAAACGGACGGTTTTATGAAGCAACCACCAAATTTCTAATTCAAAATACTACCACCACATTTTACAAAAATACTAGACCACCTTATATGGACAATGTTCCAACAGGGGGATACGAAACCTTTCCGTCCACCTTTGGTGAAAAAGACAAATTCCTGCCGAATCGGCAGGAAGTGGGTCACATATGAACTACAGGTACATGATCCGATGCTCATGTTTTTTTACAAAAAATATTTTTAGGTTCATAATATGCTATTTTATCAAAGATCTAATGCAAGTTTAGCGAGGCTTGGCCCCGAGCTAAGAATCTTCATGCCCGCCGTTTGACAAAGTTTGACGATAGTTTAAAACGGGCTAAAAAATTCAAAAAGATCGAAACAATGCGAAACCTTCGCGTGGTGTCATATTATGTGACGTAGTTATAAGTAAAAAAATCAAACTTGATATATTGATTATGTCTCAAAAAAACCTTCACAAAAATGACCTATCTCATTCGAGGTTTCTTGGCTTTCGGGTCAAATGACCAATGTTATGGCTAGAATCAAGGCATAGTTTGTGATAATGTGCCCATATTGTGCATACGCATGCATCATGGGATGGCGAACAATGTTGCAGGAGGAAGTTTTCTTTTTTGTCGCACCAAAAAGCCATTTCCCATTTTCCGAGCATAAAAAACGGACGGTTTTATGAAGCAACCACCAAATGTCTAAATCAAAATCATACCACCACATTTTACAAAAATACTATACCACCTTATATGGACAATGTCCCAACAGGGGATCTGATATCTTTCCGTCCACCTCTGGTGAAAAAGACAAGTTCCTACCGAATCGGCAGGAAGTGGTGGGTCAGATATGAACTACATTTACATGATCCGATGCTCATATTTTTTTACAAAAATCATTTTAGGTTCACAATATGCTATTTTATCAAAGATCCAATACAAGTTTAGCGAGGCTCGGCCCCGAGCTAAGAATCTTCATGCCCGCCGTTCGACAAAGTTTGACGATAGTTTAAAACGGGCATAAAAAATTCAAAAACAACCGAAACAATGCGAAACCTTCGCGTGGTGTCATACTATGTGACATAGTTATAAGTAATAATATCAAACTTGATATATTGATTATGTCTCAAAAAAACCTTCACAAAATGACTTATCTCATTCGAGGTTTCTTGGCTTTCGGGTCAAATGACCAATGTTATGGCTAGAATCAAGGCATAGTTTGTGATAATGTGCCCATATTATGCATACACATGCATCATGGGATGGCGAACAATGTTGCAGGAGGAAGTTTTCCTTTTCGTCGCACCAAAAAGCCATTTCCCATTTTCCGAGCACAAAAAATGGACGGTTTTGTGAAGCAACCACCAAATGGATAATTCAAAATGCTACCAACACATTTTATAAAAATACTGTACCAACTTATATGGACAATGTCCCAACAGGGGGATCCGAAACCTTTTCGTCCACCTCTGGTGAAAAAGACAAATTCCTGCAGAATCGGTAGGAAGTGGGTCAGATATGAACTACAGGTACATGATCTGATGCTCATGTTTTTTTACAAAAATCATTTTTAGGTTCACAATATGCTATTTTATCAAAGATCCAATGCAAGTTTAGCGAGGCTCGACCCCGAGCTAAGAATCTTCATGCCCGCCGTTCGACAAAGTTTGACGATAGTTTAAAACGGTCATAAAAAATTCAAAAACATCGAAATAATGCGAAACCTTCGCGTGGTTGCATATTATGTGACATAGTTATAAGGAAAAATATCAAACTTGATATATTGATTATGTCTCAAAAACCTTCACAAAATGACCTATCTCATTCGAGTTTTCTTGGCTTTCGGGTCAAATGACCAATGTTATGGCTAGAATTAAGGCATAGTTTGTGATAATGTGCCCATATTGTGCATACACATGCATCATGGGATAGCGAACAATGTTGCAGGAGAAAGTTTTCCTTTTCGTCGCACCAAAAAGCCATTTCCCATTTTCCGAAACAAAAAACGGCCGATTTTGTGAAGCAACCACCAAATGGCTAATTCAAAATGCTATCATCACATTTTACAAAAAATACTATACCACCTTATATGGACAATGTACCAACAGGGGTATCCGAAACCTTTCCGTCCACTTCTGGTGAAAAAGGCAAATTCATGCCGAATCAGTAGGAAGTGGGCGAGATGTGAACTACAAGTACATGATCCGATACTCATGTTTTTTCACAAAAATCATTTTTAGGTTCACAATATGCTATTTTATCAAATATCCAATGCAAGTTTTCCTTTTCATTGCACCAAAAAGGCATTTTTCATTATCCGAGCACAAAAAAGGAATTTTCTAAAGCAACCACCAAATAGCTAATTCAAAAACGGATGGTTTGTGGTTAGTTGATATGGATATCATATTTGGATTCCTATCATTTTCCTGATCAATTTAGACATATTATTTGTTAAATTATGATTTACAGATTTAAAGATATTAATTATTCCATATTAAATAGAAAAATACAAAAAAGTAAAATTATTATATTTTTATTTGAATTCAATAATATTTTTACTTATTCATTAATGTTTACTTAAATAATTGTTTGTAATTTCAAAAAATACAAACATGTGACATGATGATATAAGAGTTAATAGGATTGATATCATAGTATTGACAACAATGTATGAATTACTTTGCAGAAACAGATTATGAAGGAACGAGGAAGTTAAGCGGGCTGGAGCTGGAGTAGTATTAGGATTGGTGATCGGCTGGGAAGTTTGACGAAGACTGCAATTTAATTAAATATTAAATATAATTAGTGTTAAAAATGTTCAAAGTGAGATATTAACGAGTCAAACAATACAATGATTAAAAAATTGAGAAAAAAATAATTTTTTTAAAATGTGTTTACAACATGTCGACAGGCTATGCCGACGGCCGCTACGCCAAGGACATTGCCCTCGATGTAGCATACGCCGACAGTATTTTGATACGCCGACGACCTCTATATGCTCCTCCGAGGGAGACCTTTGCTGAGAAGGCTACGCCGAGGGCAGTCGTCGGCGTATCATACGCCGAGGGCATTTTGGCCTACGCCGACGGCTTTTTGCCCTCGGTGTAGCGCGCGCGTCCTGTAGTGATAGTGACCGAAACAACTTTGAACTTTTGTTACTTGGGCTGCCCCATTTTGTTCCCTTCTCTGTCTCCAGTAGAGTTTATGCTTCTTGCAAATAAATGAATGTTGGAGGGGCACAAGGTCTTTTGGTTCACACGTCTAGATGCAACTATTATTCAAAATTCATTTAATTTTTTATAGAATTCTGGGAAAAAAACCTTTGTCGAATTTTGAACATAATATTAGTTATTTTTGCAGCAGCAACATAATGAATGGACAATGCTCATACTGTTAAACTACTCAGAGAAAAACCCCACACTCAATTGATTTTAGACTTAAAGATGGCAGCTTTGAATGAATTTGAATTGTAGTAATGTAGAGTAAATGGTTAAATGTTGTCACTACCAAGGGGTATGCAATATTACTAGGATAATGTAAAGCTCAAGGTAGTAATAAAGAACCAATATAGCCTTTCAATAGACAGGGACTTGATAGTACTATAGATATGTGCGGTGATCCAACATACCACTGCATGATGTAGTACACTATAGTCGTTGATATAACACCAATGAAACATTGTTCACTAGTATTACATCCCTCAGAGTGGCACAACAGAAACACAGCAGGTCCCATACATGGCTAAAGTTTACAATTCACTCTATACACAAGATCCAGAGAACACTCTAGGGTAAAGAGAGAGAAAGAACTTCTTACAAAGAAGAATCGAAAAATAAACAACGCAAAAACCATCATACTATTAAGACTAGTATTTTCACTAAGAGGTTGGCATTGTTTCTATTGCAATACACTACAGAAATAGGTTCTATGGCTAGAGATTATATTCCTATCTAATCAGTAGCTTCCTCTTGACTTGAGTTGATGTATATATTGACTTTCTTGATTTCATTGAAGATCTTTAGCTTTTGATGATGATTCCTGGAGCATATCTTGATGTAGATGTCGTCTTAATGGCTTCTGAATCAAGCAAGGGTTAAGAAGATACGTTGAGTACGAGCATACTCAGCAAGTTCACTAGAAAAGGAGTGTTCGATGCACTATATCTATAGCCACAGACCGTAGGTCGTAGGCAATGCAAGTTTTCGTAAACATTTCTTTAAAGTTTTTTTTTATTCTGAAAAGCTATATCCGTCAGCTTTCACGGGTTTACCGGAACTTTCATGGAGTTTCTTTCCCGCCGCGTTCGCAGCCCCTTCCCGGAACAGGGAGTAACAAGTTACAGTTCTTATACTCTGTAGAGGTGCGTTACTTTACTCATGAGAGATCAAATCCTTGTTCCACAACCGGGTAGCTTACCCGTCCACAATTCCATATTGTAGGGCCCAGTAGATGATCCAAGCCAATCACTGCCTTCTTCGTGACCTCATATGTCTGCACGATCCTTCGGGCCGGCTCAACTCCGTTAAGCCCCCTTTCGGGAAGGCTAAAACTCTGATGAGTTCCCGAAGACTCTATGACCTGATGATGCCCGAACGAGTACAATTTAAATAGACTATATCCCTAAACACCATTCATAGATAATCTAGACACCAAAAGTGTGGGATGAAAGGGTGCCCACCCATATGTTGGATCCGCACAAGGAATCACAACGTCACGTTAAGATCGTCTTGCCTCCATACGAGAGGAAAAGGATACAGCTGACTTCTCCGTCTCATTCCAAATCTCATGGTTAACGCGTAATATACGGTGCAAGAATCACTGGCGACATTAGTTGTTAAGTCCTAGATAATATGTTCCTTTACCACCGGAACTTTCATAGTAGGTTATTACCTCATGGTAATTAACCTATAATCATATTATTAGGAAAATAGTGTTTTCCGACCTTTTTGAAATGCAGGTGATGACAACACTTGATTTGCAAAAAAATTTATAGAAAATAATCAAAGGACATGAGCAAGTGTGAACTTGCCTTTTGTTATTGCAAGATTATGCACTCACAGTCTTCAAGACAATATAAGATCCAATATCTGAAATCAACATCATTGGTCTGGTAAGGACTAATGTTTAAAAAAGAAATATGCTCTTATGCATAAGTAATGTGATGCGCTTTATAAACGTGAATCCCGGAAATAACGTTGTTCTAGGGTTTGGATACTGGAAAGGGTTTTCTTGGAATGTGTTGTACTTTAAGTTAAGTTTAACACTTGTGCTTCTTGTTAAGGCTTGTGAGTGTGTGAAACAACATGTAATTATAATAACCTAAAACAATGAGATACACACCAACGTGAAATGTAACTAAAGATTGCTTACATTGTAATTGTTTATCTTTAAATTTTACCTTACAAGTAATGGTCTTGATAAGGAACTTAAGTGTTTACAATCCTAAGTATACAAGTAAAGTTTGAAACCATGTGATTGTGATTAATTATCATTTGTTAATTATAATGAGAATTCCTTGAATTTAATTTGTTAAGAGTTGGAGATATTATTATAAAGTTTGTGGATTAAAGTGGCAAAATGAATAAGTTTTGAAGAAAAGATTTCTTTATTAAGGTTTAAACAATCTTTGTAGTTTATCAATTGTGGTCAAGGTTGTTTGTGCTTGCTTGAATAGTTCAGACTTGAGATGCTTTATGACTTAACTATAACAGACCAAAGTTAACTATAAAACATATAACAATGTCTTTAGCATTATATTTAAAGTCTTGTGGACTAAGGTTAACTTTAAAAACATGGATGGTTTGAAAGTGTAATGCTTATGATATTTGTACCTTGTGTACCTTGTAATGTTTCCTTAAAGTTACTTAAGAATGTTTATTCTCCTATTTAAGTAGTGGTTTTTTAATTTTATAATGGAACAAGATCATTTCTTTCCTTATAAAGGTGTGATTATACTTTGTGGATAATAAATAGTACTAGTGACTACTCATGAATTATCTTTGGATTCAGTCCATTATAAGGTTGTGAGTGGAACAATGGTAAAAGGTTGCATTTTATTAAAATATCATTCTTGAAGATTTTATAATTGTTAAAGATCTTTTTAGAAAATAAACTACACATATAGTTAAAGGATAATTCAATAAAATTGTATTTATAATGTTTTGAACTATTATAACTTCATATTATTAATATTTAAGACTAGTATTACTTATTAGACTTTAATTGATTGATTTTATAATATTAAAAAAATTTATCTACCCTTATATGAATTAACAACTAAGGAAATAAGTTTAAATTCAAGTTATTAAAGTGTTTAATTTTTTATTTAACTCAAAAGTGGAATATTATATTTTTAACATGTAGGTATTATTTTTGTGATCATTTTGGTATATTACATTTATTTTTATGATTTATAAATAATAAGATATGAATTTTATAAAATTTATTACTTTATAAATACTTAATAAATAATAAAGATTTATTTAAGTGAAATAATAATGCATGATATAGTTTTAGATTATAGTTCTTATTCTTCTAAGATTTTTGGTATTTTATTTATATTTTTTTTAATATTTACTATTATTAAAATATGAATTATCAAAGTTTCATTACTTAAGAAATCTTTATCAAATAATAATTATTTAAATAACTATCATAATAATGTTTGATAATAGTCTAATTGATAGATTTTATTTTTCTAAACATTTTCATATATTACACGTATTTTTCTGAATTATAAAACAAAAGTTATTGATTTAATAATATTTAATGATTTTATTTTATTTTTGGAATATTTAAATTTGGGTTTATATCATTTATTTATTTCCTAAACAGAAAATAAATTTTTACACTACAGTCAAAGCTACCCTAGGTCACTAACCAGTGGGCCTATGGCCACCTCATCAGCCACGCGTGCAAAGACTGGGTCAAACTGGCTGGCTAGGCATGGGATGATGCGAGCATGACGTCATCGTGATGTCGATTTCGTGCACACGCGGGGCTGGTGTTAGGCTTGTTGGAAAGAGGACGAGGCGAGGAGCCTAGGAGTGGTGGCGCCACTAGCAAATGGTCGTCGGAGGATGGTCAACGATGGTGGAAAACGTTGGCGGTGTCAGGTGCTCGTGGTGGAAGCTATCTAGAACGAAATACAGAGAACAAAAGGTACTAGAAGAACCGGTGTCTCACCAGGATGCTTGTAGTGACGATGGCGAAGAGAGGCGAGCTTAGACGGTGTCGCCATGGTCGACGACGAGCGGCGGACAGACGCGTCCGATGCACATGATTACGGCCTCCCCGGCTCGATTCCTTCTCTGAGCAGACGGAGTCCACCATGGGGGATCTCGTGGTATCACCAGTTGGTCTTGGGGTGGTCTCAAACGGCGACGACAAGCGAGTCTGGCGATCTAGGGTTTCGGGTCCAATGCGAGAGAGAGAGATAGAGAGAGCGAGATGAGATGAGATAGGTATGAGAGGATAAAGGAGGACACGACGATCTTATCTACACCCCTCAGGGTCGGCGGCGAGCATCACGGTGGTCGAATTTTGATGACGACGGCGGACGGCATCGACGGTACGCACGCAGGTGCTTGTGTGTGTGAGGATGACGATGATGATCATTTTGCAGAAAACCCCCTGAGCTTATTCAAAACAAAGCCGCGGTCCCTCTTTGGTCCCACCCGTCAGCCAGAGAAGAGGACAAGCTGGGCTGGCTGCTGGGCCTTTGCAAAGTGAGCGGTAGATTGAGGGTCGAAGAACTAGGCCACGGCCAGAAACTGTTTTTTATTTGTTTTTGTTTTCTATTTTCTATTTTGCTTTTCAGATTTGTATTTTAATCTTTGATTTGAACTTTTTTAACAACGTTTATTTGCTGAATACTTGCAGCAACAATTGATATTGATTGAGATTCATTTTGTAAACCTTTATGATAAATATTTTTTATATTTCTTTATTTTCTTTATATGAATCCCTTTTAATATTTTGTAGAAGCCTTTGTTATTAATTTTCTTTCTATACTAAACCATGGCTTTATTAAATGATATATCCTTATTTGTTTATAAAACTTAATTCTAGTTAGCTCATAGTTTGGATGGAAATTTTTATATAATGATCATATATCATTATTGGATGTATGATATGCAAAGGAAATTATTTGGTTATTATTACTCCCATAGATCTTGGGAATAATAAAGTATATATATTTTATTATAACTAACATATTAATTAGGGTTTGAATTGTAAGTGCTTACCCTAGAGTTTAGGGTTCTTACCATACTTATATTCTTTTGTTGACGTGAGTAAAGATTTAATAGCTAAAACACATTGTCTTTATGTTTGTGATCTTTAATGATATAACCTTTTAAAATAGAAAGTTATAAACTCGAATGTCTTATGGAAAAGAATTGACAAAGATAACTCCTAAGCATATATGGTTATCATAATTGGAAATGATAAAGATATGCTTATGTGATTTGCTATAGGAAAATATACCTATAAAATTGTATGAAGACAATATGATGGATCAATAATATGAAATGAATATTATGTTTGGTTTAAGATTTAGAGTTGGGTGTTTACCAAGAATTCCTATATTCCATACTTCACAATTTTGGACTTCTGATTAGGGAATTCCTTTCCTAGATATTCTACTCCTTCCTATCCACCATCATTTGTTAACATGATGAGCTTTACTTCACAAAAATATTTTTATCCACCTTTTATTCTTCTAAACCCATTGATAAACCCAATGAGTTTGACACTTAAGCTTTTCATGATCTTCACCTATCCAGACTTGGTTATATCAACTACTCTACTACTGGTAACCTCCAATCCAACAAGTAACTACTTCTAACTCCATTCATATTCTTCCTTAATCATCCATCACTATCATTACTCTAATAGATTTGTATATATATATACATGTATCAAATCCTACTTCACCTCAAGTGTTTAATATTTCCAAAAAGGAAACTACAACTTCAATAATCCAACGTTGCTCTAACATCATTTTAATCTTACTATCTTGTCTCTACTTAACTCTAGTATCTAATACTCCAACCTCACATTATATTAATGTGAATTGTCATGGCTAACCTAGAATAATATATCTATACTAGGGTTCAATCATGTTCTATCCACCAATGCCACTTATACATGATATAAGCATTCAATCTTGGTGACAAAAGCATGATCATTATAATCATTTGATCATTTATTGTTTAGATTTCCAGTTGGCTAATCAAGGCTTTCATCACTACAACACTACATTTGTATTATAATTATCTTCTTGATATCTATAGTGGATTATGGAATGTTATTCATGGACTATACCTACTTAGTCCAATAGGATTACTCCTAGTAACTATCCTCAATAATCATCCTTATAATCTTTACCCCAGATACTCTTCTATCATTTCAGGAGTGGGTTAACTCCATCAATAATACTATTGATTCAATCCTCTTCCAACACTCCCATCCTATAGATGATATTGAAATCTAGCATTACCACTTATCTTTCCTTACCTCCTTCTCTAAAGGATTTTAAGTGAATGCTATGATAAAAACAAGAGTTAATAGATCGGGTATTGATGGATTAAGAATTGGTGAATCAATAGTTGATTTCTCAACATTGATGAACAACAGATATTAAAATATGGTCCAATAGAGATAGTAAAGATTGATATGGAAATAAAAATATATGTTGAATGGTCTTGACTTGGTTTCCTTCCTACTCAATCTCATTAAAGAATTAAGGTTAGGTATTACCATGATACTCATGGTATAAGTAGATGGGATTAATATAGATCAAGATTTAGTTGTTACATTCCTATTACTTAAGTTATGTTTATAACTTGGTATTCATGAGTTGTTGTGATGAATATTATGATATGATCCCTTAAGGATCAGATATTAATCATAAAGCAATGCATTATGATTTAATTTTTATCGTATTTTATCTACCCTTAGATCAAATCTTCCTTTACCTAAAATATGTTTTTAGGAAAGGTCATATTGAAACTTATCGCAGTCAACTTGATGATCTACTTCAATTCCATCAAGTTGAGAGAAACTTCAATCACTTTGACAAGTTTTGTTCAAAAGCGCAAAAATTATTCAGATTTTCTATGCATGAATGCAATGCACACATCTGGGTTCAGCTTATTTCTAAGCTCTAATACTGGGATGTTACAATATGTTTCCTCCCCGTTGAAGGAATTTCAACAATACCCGATTTGTTGATATAAGTTGATTAAAACTAGCCTTTCAATAGATGGGGACTTAATAGTACTATATATATGTTTCCTCCATGTTGAAGATATTTCAACAGTACCCAAGTTGTTGATAAGTTGATTAAAAATAGAAATGTCACTTGCATTTCTTTCACACTTAATACTATCTTATGGTACCTTGCGATATTAACCTCATAGATGACATCATCATTCCTAAATTTTATTAAGCAAGTTTTTGGATGGCTTGGCATGTTGGATGTAATATCCGATTACGTAACATTGTTGGCTAACCTTTCATATGTGGGGGATCTATGTCTTTCAATGATAAGTATTTATTCTGTTGGAAGTTCTTTGAAACTTTATTGAATGTTTCGGATGAGCTAATTGAAAGTTCTTCAGTTCTTACTTGGAGGCTCAATTATGGCTAAAATTCAAATTGAAGATTGGAAGTTGTAAAATTATTTTTTGAAGGTGTGAAGTTAACACAGAAAGATGGTTACATGATTTAAAAGAATTTAGTTTTCCAATTACATGCTGAAACCTTTGACCATATGGAATTGAAAAGCAACTTGGAATTTTCTACAATTACTTGAAAGTTTGGAAGTTGTTTTATATACTTCGTATCCGAGAAACTTATAAATCTGTATCTTCGTGCTTGTAATTATGTTGGTGTACACGCATGTACATTGAGGTGATAATATATGCATGCTATTAATTGGAAGTACTGCAGTATATATGCATTTTAATTAGACCATGGCTGGTACACTATAATAGTGCTATACTTTATTTCAAACACATTTTAATTGCCATGCTTGCTACTACATATATGCTCTATTCGTGTCTCTCCTGGGAGAAGTATTGGACATGATGGCTTCAAGATCACAAGCCTTTTTTTACTCCGTTGTTTTGTGGGAAGCCTGCTTTAATTTTAGTGCACGCATTGTCCCAATCTCTTGTGGGTTTAGGCATGGAAGACACACTGGGAATTTGTATCTATTCAGTAATACATTCATGCTACGACTGGCATGTATGAGTTGGAGGTCTGGAGCGACTGCTGCAATTGGCACGGTGATTGGCAAACTATAGGTGTACGCGCGCCCCGTGTGCGGCAAAGTTGGCTCAATCGTGTGTTTGATGGTATTGCTCAGCCAAATTCGAACGAGTGAAGGCACGTGGGTTCATGATTGTGGAACGCTCTAAGAGAGATGTTGCCGTGCCGGCCGGCCGGCCGGCTTCTGGAAGTCGAACAAGCATGTCTCTACGGTGTACACATCATTGGCGTATGCGGTATAAAACGTTTTCCGATGTACACATCATAGGTGTATGCGGGAACCATATCCCACACGAGGTTCGGTTACGTGTTATATGTACTCCCCCCGTTTTAAAATCTAAGATGTTTTAGATTTGTGAAGAATAAACCTAAAATATCTTATATTTTGAAATGAAGGAAGTAGATCGAAACAGCCCTAATCGGGCCCTTGCAGAGACGGGTATATATACTGTTGGTGTACTACTCCTATACGGTACTGTTTACATTGCCTAACACACATATGTGTCTTTTTTAATTGGGAGTGTCTAGATCTCAGGCGTATGAGAACTTCTTATGTCTAAGTTGCTGACATCATTCTACTATTTGTGCTAACTAGCATGGTGGCCCTCGCAAATGCGAGGGCATCATCTCTACTCTTTCATTGTTTGTTCTATTTGCTCTTTAAATATTTATAGTCATGTACATCCATATTATTTCAATAAGATATGCTATTGATTTTACACCACGAAAGATATTAGGCAAATAAAATATTATAGCCACATGGAACATCTTTAATCATCTTTATATTTCATGCAAATGATCATTGTGCTATTTCCATAGTGTTGATCATATGTGGTAATTTATTTCCACGTAGAGTTTAAGTAAGCTTGCTAGCTATTGCATGGTGTTTAAATGAGCCATTAAGATGCAAAGTTGCTTTTGTTTCAAAGTGTGTGTAATAAATAGATAATATTTTAAGTTTCGGATCCTATCGATGAACAATCACCCTTATAGGTGACACCTTGGGTTAAAAACATGTTTCCATTTATATTATTTTTAATAGTTACAATAGTATATATGACATTCTGTTGTGTGCAAGCACATGCTTAATTATCTACCACCGAGACTCCCCCTTTTTGCATTGGTGGTTCTCTCTCTTTCATTCAGAAAAAACTAAGCTAATAGGTTATGGATCTCAACTCAATTGCAAAACACTCATCTAGTTAACCTTTTGACAAAAATATAAGAAATATTTCACGTCTCATCATATCCTACATGCCAAGATATCATTATTATATACTGGGTGCGGCCACATTTAGATATCAATACGAAGATATATTGATTGTGGTCTACTAATAAAGAGGGTCCACATAATTAGTGTTCCAATGTTACGTTTCTAAGACAAATTTAGGGAAAACGTTTTTTCTCTTGCATTATGATTCAATCGTCGGTGATATTTAGTTAAGACGGCATATCTATTAGGATCAGTTGTCCTATTAGATTTTGGGACATATGCTTTGTTGTTCCATGAGAATATTAAATATATGTTTCTTTTCCAGTCATACTGTTTATTTAAACATAGAATAGCTGTAAGAGAAGACACCAAATGGATCAGATGTCTAGTTCACTAAACATAGGAAATAGATTGACAATGAAATTTGAAAAGATATTTTCTTATATAACTGCTATCATTTTCAAATGCAATTATATATGTATAGACATGCAGACTTGTATTTGGGTATGATGTCATTTAGGTATGATTAAGAATATTTATTAGTTGCGGTATACAAACAAAAAGAGATCCACGCCCGATTACTCCCATGTACAAGTAATCTTCGGACCAATCATGTGAACTTTTTTTTTCTTGGCAATTTATTTTTCCAGGTATAAATTTTTACATTGTCAATTTTGATTATAAATATTGATCTATTTCTTTTTATATACTTGTTAATGTGCGGCTAGCCGGAAGGTTTTAGCGTGGCGTGGATATCTTTGAACCCTGTCCTACTTTTTTATCCCTACATGTAATTTAAGCTGGTAGTTTATCTGTTTTGCTACGTTAGCACAAACAAGATAAACTACTAGTTAAGAAATAGTGTAACTCAAATATTATGTGTTTTTTTCTTTAGGGCGTGCCTGACTTAGACCCCATCAGGTTGTTTTTTTCATGTCGGTGGTGGGTGCTATGTTTCAATTTGGCCTCTATGGGCTGGAAGTGTGCATTTATATCTACTAATGAGCGTGTTCCTCACCTTTCCACCTAGTGCTCCTTTCCCTCTTGCTACATTAGTCTTCTCCCTTGAGAGTCGCCCGTGTTCTCCTGGCGCCTCCCTCCTCCTCTTCCGCCGGCGATGCTGGTAGGAGAGGAGATGGGGAAGGTTGTCGGGATCTTCTGTGTAGAGTAGGTGTAGGGCATCTCGCAGTAGGTTTAGGATTAGGGTTAGTCGTTGTTGCCTCCGTGGCGTTTGGCGAGATGCCGATGGGCTTGTCCCCTCTGTCGTTGCCGCTGGGCGACAGATGGCTGTCCTCCTCGTGCTCCGGCGAGTCCCTAAGGTGGGGGAACGCTGGTGGTGCGTCTGAGAACGGAAGCCTCTATAATAACGGCGGCGGCTGCTTCGGCGAGATCTGGAGGCCGGCGCTCGTGCTTCTCCCCCTGACCGGCCGTGGTGGCGAGGGGTGGGAGATGGTTGGCGCGGTGCAAACCAGATCTGCCAAAGAGCCAGGATGCGATCCGCTGGATCTTTCTGGCCAGATCCAGCGCCTGTTGGGAGGAATCCTCGGTGTGGAGCTTCCATGGAGGAAGCCAGATGCAGCGGCGATGACTCCCTTCGGTGGCTCCTCTCATCAGGTCAGTGGCCTCAGTACACCCTGTATGAGGCCTCTTCAACCTTCTCTGGCCGGCCATGGTGGCGAGGGGAGAAGTAGAGAAGTTGCTGCTTTCGTTGTTCAGGATGTGTTGAGGAAGCTGCGAACTGGCATCGGTGGCTCGCCTTCTTCTTCTGCTGTGACGACCTCTGCTGCTGCTGGAGCTCTCAAGATCTCAAGGAATCCCCTCCAGTTTGCAGCCTGGGTGGCTCGGGTGGTTCGCCGGCATCAGTGGTTTCGCTGGCCAGTTTCCGAAGCCCCCTCCTTCAACCTCCGGCGGGAGGCCCCTCTACCTTGCTTGTCTTTGGCAAGGACGCGGCTAGCGATGGTGGCAATTGCATCGCCGGCGAGGTCAGGATTTACTCGAGGACTCGATGGCTCTTGGAAATATTTTTCTAGGGTCCTCTGTGTAAATTGGAAGGACATGGTTGTAATTTACTATCTTTCAGGTCCTTTCTGCAGCATTGTAACAATTTTGATATATTAATACCAGTTCTGGGACCTTCGGGTCCCTTTCCCTGTTCAAAAAAAAAAAATTGAGCGTGTTTGTGCTAGGAGTGTCCTCTATGGGCTGGAAGTGTGCATTTATATCTACTAATGCTTCACCAATCCCTAGACAGCGCATGTATCCACAATCTTGGTCACCTAAAATAGGTTCTCACTACAGGTCAACCAAGAGAGAGCGGTTTAGTTGGTAACTAGTAAGATACAGATGATGGAGAGGAGGGTAGAACGCTGCCAGTTTTTGCTACTGAACACAAAGTGGATGGCTAGCAATAAAGGTGGGACAAACCAAATATACAAAAATTGCAAACATCGCTTTTGAAATGAACTTCTAGGAGACCACCGAATTGCACAAGCACCCTGCGTCTGTTGTCCACCGCCACTACAGGAAACAGGCCAGACGCCCCGTCGGCGTAGCCCCTGATTGCCGTCGGCGTAGGCTACGCCGACGGTTGCCGTCGGCATATGACCCCGTAGGCGTAGCCCGTTTGCCCGTCGGCGTAGAGGATACCGTCGGCGTAAAGGATGTGGGACCCACATCATACAGTTGACGGCCGTTTGCCCTGGCGGCTGCTACGCCGACGGCAATGTCGTTGGCCTAGATGAATTGGCTGGAGCTACGCCGACGGCAATGCCGTCGGCCTATCTTTTTTTAATTTTTTTTCAATTTTTTTTGTTTTAGTTTTGAATTATTAATCTCACAAGCATTTTTTTTTAATTATTTGACTCATTAATCTCACAAGCATTTTTTTAACTCTAAGTATAATTAATTTCCGGTTAAATTATACTAATGGCCAAACTTCCTTATCAGTCACCCATCCTAGCACTACTCC
The DNA here is from genome assembly GCA_910589765.1 of Avena atlantica. NCBI lineage: Eukaryota > Viridiplantae > Streptophyta > Magnoliopsida > Poales > Poaceae > Avena > Avena atlantica. The sequence continues at coordinate 291,777,358 of OU342738.1, forward strand.
AGCCCCAGCACGCTTAACATCTCTGTTCCTTCCAGATAAGCTTCCAATCAGGAAATAGACCTTACTAATAATATTACCATATCAATCCTATTAACCCTTGGAGGATGGTATCACGCGCCTTTATTTTTAAATTTTCAAACATGTATTTCAGAAAACAATAATGAATAAGTAATAATAATCTTGAATTCAAATTAAAATAAAACAAATTTTATTTATTTTTCCTTTTTCCATTTAATATTGAATAATTCACAACTACAAATTCGTAAATCATATTTCGACAAATAATATATCCAAATCAATTAGAAAAATAAGAGGAATCCAAATATGACATCCATATCATATATTTAATTATGTATCGTATATTTTTAACACTAGAACAACCAAAACTATGTTAGGAGTCATGAAACACCCTTTTTTGCACTGGAAAAAAAGGAAAATGGCTTATTGGTGCGACGAAAAAGAAAACTTGAAGTGGATCTCTAATGAAATATAATGTTGTGAACCTAAAAATGATTTTTTTAAAAAATCACGAGCATCATATAATGTATCTGTAGTTCAAATCTAACTCAATTCCTACCGATTCGGCAGAAATTTGTCTTTTTCACGAGGGATGGACGGAAAGGTTTGAGATACCCAGGTTGGGAAATTGTCCATTCAATATGGTCTAGTATTTTTAAAAAATGTGGTATTATCATTTTGAAACTTTCATTTGGTGGTTGCTTCCCAAAAACACCCAGTTTTTTGCACTCGGAAAATGTAAAATGGCTTTTCGGTGCGACGAAAAGGAAAACTTCCTCCTACAACATTGTTCACCATCCCATGATACACATGCGTGCACAACATGGACACATTATTGCAAATTATACCGATATTCTGGCAATAACATTGGTTATTTGACCTGAAATCCAGAAAACCTCGATCGAGATAGGTCATTTTGTGAAGGGTTTTTTGAGACTCAATGAATATACCAAGTTTGGTATTTTTCCATGCAACTATGTCGCATAATATGACACCACACAAAGATTTTGCATTGTTTCATTGTTTTTGAATTTTTTATGCCCATTTCAAACTATCGTCAAACTTTCTAAATCGAGGGGCATGAAGATTCTTAGCTCGGGGCTGGGCCTCACTAAACTTGCATTAGATCTCTGATGAAATAGCATATTGTGAACCTAAAAATGATTTTTGCAAAAAATTATGAGCAACATATCATGTACCTGTAGTTCAAATCTAACTCATTTTCTACCGATTCGGCAGGAATTTGTCTTTTTCACGAGGGATGGACGGAAAGGTTTGAGATACCCAGGTTGGGGAATTGTCTATTCAATATGGTCTAGTATTTTTAAAAAATGTGGTATCATCATTTTGAAACTTTCATTTGGTGGTTGCTTCACAAAAACACCCAGTTTTTTGCACTCGGAAAATGAAAAATGGTTTTTTGGTCCGACGGAAAGGAGAACTTCCTCCTGCAACATTGTCCACCATCCCATGATACACATGCGTGCATAATATGGACACATTATCACAAAGTATACCGATATTCTAGCAATAACATTGGTCATTTGACCTGAAATCCAAAAAACCTCGATTGAGATAGGTCATTTTGTGAAGGTTTTTTTGAGACTCAATGAATATACCAAGTTTCGTATTTTTCCATGCAACTATCTCACATAATATGACACCATGCGAAGGTTTTGCATTGTTTCGATCATTTTTGATTTTTTATGCCCATTTCGAACTATCGTCAAACTTTCTAAATCGAGGGGCATGAAGATTCTTAGCTCGGGGCTGGGCCTCACTAAACTTGCATTAGATCTCCGATGAAATAGCATATTGTGAGCCTAAAAATGATTTTTGCAAACAATCATGAGCATCATATCATGTATCTGTTGTTTAAATCTGACTCATTTCGTACCGATTCGGCAGGAATTTGTCTTTTTCACGAGGGATGTACGAAAAGGTTTGAGATACCCAGGTTAGAAAATTGACCATTCAATATGGTATAGTATTTTAAAAAATGTGGTATTACCATTTTGAAACTTTCATGTGGTGGTTGCTTCACAAAAACACCCTGTTTTTTGCACTCGGAAAATGAAAAATGGCTTTTCGGTGCATCGAAAAGGAGAACTTCCTCCTGCAACATTGTTCACCATACCATGATACACATGTGTGCACAATATGGAAACATTATCGCAAACTATACCGCGATTCTAGCTATAACATTGGTCATTTGACCTGAAATCTAGAAAACCTCGATTGAGATAGGTCATTTTGTGAAGGTTTTTTTGAGACTCAATGAATATACCAAGTTTCGTATTTTTCCATGCAACTATCTCACATAATATGACACAACGCGAAGGTTTTGCATTGTTTCGATCGTTTTTGAATTTTTTATGCCCATTTCGAACTATCGTCAAACTTTCTAAATCGAGGGGCATGAAGATTCTTAGCTCGGAGCTGGGCCTCACTAAACTTGCATTAGATCTCTGATGAAATAGCATATTGTGAGCCTAAAAATGATTTTTGCAAAAAATCAGGAGCATCATATCAGGTACCTGTTGTTCAAATCTAACTCATTTCCTACCGATTCGGCGGGAATTTGTCTTTTTTACGAGAGTTGAACGGAAAGGTTTGAGATTCCTAGGTTAGGAAATTGTCCATTCAATATAGTCTAGTATTTTTAAAATATGGTATTATCATTTTGAAACTTTTTTTGGTGGTTGCTTCACAAAACACCCCTATGTTATATGAAAGTATTTGTATTTTTATGTATTTTTTTGAATAAAAATATATAATATTTAAGTTTATATAGATAGACCTTATTTTTCTACAAATTTTGATATACTATATGTATTTTTCTGAATTTAAATAATTTAGTTATGTTTTTTTTCTAAGATTAATGTGGCAAAAAAAGAAAAATAACTACGCCGACGGCTTTGCCGTCGCCATAGGTTTCAAACCTATGCCGACGGCGACTTGATGCCGTTGCTCTGCCGTTAGCCCAATAGGCTACACCGACTGTCCTGTTTACGCTGACAGCGGTCGTCGGTTTATTTATTCTACGCCGATGGCCCATCGAGCTACGCCGACGGTCCCGACATTTTGCCGTCGACGTATCAAAAGGCCGTCGGCCTATTTGGTTATTCTCGTAGTGCGCCTTGTTGGCGTGACCATCTAGCATTGGTCGTCTGAGATCATGCCGCCATCTAGCGCTGGTCTTTATCAGATAATTCAGCCTCCGATCAGGGATTACCGCGCCACCTAACGAGCTCACTGCGGAGACGCACCAGGGCGGGAGTGCATATACATTGCCAAACTATAGGCTTCAGTGAGCATGCACCATCTACAGGAAACTTGCTCAATCGCACGAGAAAAATGTAGACTAAGACTTTGAATGTGCCTGTCTACCTGGTTCAGTTGCCGCCGGACGACCCGGGACCAAATTCATCATCGTTTGCTCGTAGTCGCCTAGACCTGGGAACACTATGTCTCTGGCTGAAACCTATTCACATACTGTGTGAGGATCAACAATGTTGTCCACCACCACCACCACTCTTGCGTGGCCGTGTGGCCATGACAACGTGTGAAGTGTGATGAAGGACGTCCTCTTTCTTCAGAGTCAGAGCTAGCTGGATTCTCATGTACTTGTATAGATCGATTCTTATTTTTGAGAAATACGCCAAGGAATACCACATTTTTAAGAAACACAGAATGTCAAGTACTCTCTCCATCCAGAAATAACTGACATGAGTTTGTCTAGATTCGCATGTATCTAGACGCATCTCAAGTCAGTTGTTTCTGGATGGAGTGAGTAGAAGATGACTACAACATGCTGGATAGAGTAAATTCCAGTTTTTACCCTCAAGTTTGATATTTTTGACATAAATTACTCCATTTAACAACTTTTCAACCATATTACCCCATTTAACGGAAGTTCTGCCAATTTTTACCCCTTTTAAAAAATTAGAGGCAATCTACTATGTAAATCCTCGCGGTCAGTTACCTGTAGGGTGTGACGACTCTCTTTTTCTCCTGCCGTTCTTTCCACGCCAAATCTTTCTAATTACCAAGGCGCGTTCAATTTTTAACTCATGGTGTTAGGTGTACGTACGCACTGCTTGGAAGCTGGAATTGACGATGGTAAGGGACTTTATCGAGGTAATAGCTAGCGATCTCAGAGACGAAAGCAATTATCCCAATAGGTAGGTTCTTTTGACAATGTCTGGACGGTAAATTTGGCGGATGCAATATCAGGCAAGATGGCTTGTTTAAAATCTAGTATACCTAGCAGGCAACCGACGGGAGACAACGAAAGTTGAGTTGGTATATGCACGTAATTCATATGTGCTTACTTTGTATTTCTTCCAACGTGACAGGCGTATGCAATTATATGTTTACAAGGACAAATCCGAGACGTAACAGCATTCTGCATTGGATCTGACACAACTCGAGCACACGCTTGCAGACTGTGATCAAAGTTTTCTTCAAGTGTGAGTAAAAACATGACAAAAGCTCCCAACAACGGATCGCACGCAAAATCTTAGCAAGGTCGGGTAAAAACTGGCAAAACTTTCGCTAAATGGGGTAACACGGATGAAAAATTATTAAATGGGGTAATTAGTGTCAAAAAATTCAAACTAGGGGGTAAAATTTGAAATTTACTCTGCTGGATACAACGAACGCAGTAGGAACTGTAGTAATTATGTGCCCTAGAGGCAGGATTACATTGTTATAAACATAAGATGTCCTGTATTGAACAATGGAAATCGTCGCGGAATATGTGATTTAGTTGTGGAGCCGTGTGCTTGGAGTCGTTCTTTTTTTTTTCATGTGTCGCAAGTTGATCCGGACACCTAACCTAGACTGATGTGGGAATCATCAGATGATGAGGTTTTACTCACCATGGGCATAGAGATGCCAATCCTCCAACCATGGACTCGGCCAAATAGACAGGAGAGTCAGGCTGACCCAATGGCGAGTCGATATGAGTTACTCTTACCGAATCACACAATGGAATCCTCGAACATGAGGTAGTCGTATGATCGAAGCTGTAGAATAGCTGACTCGGCATGAGTTACTCTTCATGTTACTGAATCGCACAATGCAAAGTTTGAGAAATCACTAAACTATGTATTCAACAAGGAGAATGTAACTAGTCTCTCTCTCTCACACACACACATTTGCAGCATTTACCACCAGCATACGACAAGAAGGACCACCCAGCCATTGCTCGGTATTGACCAAGTTTGACGCTCCCCAACCTCCTTGTTTCATGACCCACGATCCCATCTCGGGCACGCCAAGGTGATGTGGCTAAACAAGGCTGATCATAGTGGGAAGTAACTTGGAGTAGTGTCATGTACATAACACTAGTCTAAGTTACCACCTTTATAAAGGTTAGTAACTTGTGTCTAGTAACATGCATGGTCTTACTTATTAGCTTCTATACTCATCTTTCATTGAAGTGTGTGATGTTATGGTAACATAGCTAGTTACCCCAAGCCTCTCTATTATTATTTAATATGCCACATCATCAAAAAATTTAATTGGTACTGCATATAGATGCATGTTACCACCTTAGTTACTCCCACTGTGACTAACCTTATTATTTTACATACCACATCACCAAAATGTCTAATTGATACTATATATAGATGCATGTTACCACCTTAGTTACTCCCGGTCTAACTAGCCTGATCAGACCTGGGAGCTCACTCCCGATGACTGCTCGATGAGGACCAGGCGAACGATTAAAAAGGAGTTACCCAAAACACTCCAGGCTCCATTAAAGAAGCCTGATTCTAGAACATGTTGGAGAATTTGAGGATCCTGTGGAGGTAGGGTTTTGTCGGAAACACCCTAAATACTAGGAGTATACCATGAGACTTCAAGAAAATGATATGCTTACAGCTCTGGGAAAGGGAGGTTGTAACTGAAAGAGACGTGACAGGGCATGGGGTGACAGAGACATCTTTCTCTACTGGTCATGCCAGGTGGCACGCTAGCAATGTCGAGTGAAATGATCCTAGTGGCAGTAATTATTGGGCCCTCATGACCACCGCTATACAGAAAGTTTTTGTTTCCGTAACTACTAACTATAGATCGGATCAAATTGTCAAAACATCAACTCAGCTTAGCTTCAGATTCTAAAACCTATTGATGGAACCGTACATGTATTTACTTGAAAGTTGATACTCCTGTCTTAAAATAGATGTCTTAAATTTATTAAAATTTGGATAAATCCAGACATTCTTTAATATATAGATTTATTCAAATTTTGAAAAACCTAAGACATCTATTTTAAGACGAAAGGAGTAGTTTTTATTCAAAGTTTTTTTACGTAATTTGTAGCCGAATAACTTTGTGCATGCAACTATGCTTGTGTACACTCATATACGCTGAGGCCAAAATAGGCGCATGCTATTACTTGACTATTGCAGTAGATAATTGATGGGACCATAGCTAGTACACTTGAATAGTACAATTTTACCACAAATCTTGTGTCAGTCATGTGTATATGGGTCTATACATACTTGTCTATGTCTTTCCTCACGAGAGAGAATTATACATGCCATTGCTTCAGCTCACAGGCTTTACTTTATTTTTGGAAAGCCTTCTTTCACTTGTGTACCCAAGCATAGTCACTAGTAGTTTAGGCATGGAGGGCATTGGGAATTAGGACGTGAGTGTGGTCATGCGATTAATGGGGTGCACAAGCCCCAGATGTGCATTTGCGTGTAAACCTACTCGATGAACATTCAAGCATAGTAGGTTTTAGCCTGTGCTTAGAAAATGCCCGTAGCCGATATCTCTATAGTCTAAAACAGATCCTCACCCACATTCAAACAAGAGATCGTGGTTTTATCTGTAACTGAGCAAAAACCGGGGAGGAAGGCAGGACAAAACCAATATTTGCTAGAGAACAGGAACTGAACAGCTCCAAGAAAGGTTGGCGTGAGCTGATGCCCATGCATCCCAGGTGGAGTCTTTGAGTTCAACCTCTAACACAAGCGCTGGCCGTAGGAAACACGGCCGGGAGGTGTAGTGTCCGGTAGACGAAATAATTCATACCTTGCGTTGTCCGCTATGAAATCATGTCCTCCCCGATCCATGAAGACAACATCACCGAACGAACTCGCCAAGGCCTTGTTTGGCTGGAGAGGTTCCAGGTGTTTTCCTGAGTATTAGCACACATGGATGGGGTGAAAGCAATTGATTCACCAAATACTCTTCTTCACCCCAATCCCTTTGCCCATCTATCAAATTTGGTTGTTTTGTACACGGGTTTGATTCAGCAAGGCTTCCTCTTTGTCCAGGACATGGCAGCAGAGTGTAGTGTGCTCTCTAGGGGAGGGGATGGACGAGGTGCCAGATCGGGACATCCCTTCTAGGACCAGGTCAAAGTGTTGAATCCACAGATTAAGAGGCTTGATTAGATTCTGTTTTGTTCCTCCTTAGAGTATCAGACTCCTCTATATTAAGAGGCTGTGTTGAGTTTCATGCCCCTCTTAATGAAGTGATGCTCTTACACATCTGTACACACTCTTTCTCTGAGTTGTTCACACTCATGAATGATGTGTATGCGTAATGATGTGGTTACCCCTATTCTTAGCAATTTTTATTACTTTGAACTTTGAGGACATTATGTAATTCTTAGCGTGATTAGCTAACTTCATCACTAAGAAAAGTTTGATTATGCTACCAAATCCTTAATTCTGGTGCATTCTCTTTGGTCAAAGAGTTAGGCTCGTGCCAAAAATATAAGATTAGGTCTTCTTGCCTCATAAAGCAAGTTTTCTCTTGAACTAAGTGACATATCAGTTTTCCGTGATATTCTAGACACGTCTTCCTAAAATTATTGTCATGTTGCAACATCACCGTGTTGTCAAGTTCTTGGGGAATCTCTAAAATTCGGTTGAAGCTCAAAAAATGTTGATAATTGTGATATCCTATTTGAAGCTCCAAAATTACGTTACATATTAAAAAAGATAGTCCAAGCTTGTTTAATTCTTTGAAATATTAAAATTGTCAAATTACACATTGAAAGCGTTGGACGTTTAGTTGTAAATTAAAAGAAATTTTGGAACTATCTATATGTAATTGATAGTCGAGAATTTCTTTATTCAAATTTGTTTTCTAAAATTCGTACGACTCCACATATCTTGATCCAAGCAGTTATATATGCTCGTGTACCCGCATGTACATTTATGCTACAATACTTATTGCTTGATGAATATAGTTGGTGCTTGATCACAACACAGGTGGTACACTATATTAATGCAATTTTTTCTCAAATTAAGCAGGGGAAGAAATGGCAAACTAGGCTTGAGGGCCCAAGACGAAATCTACCACAACGAACAAAGGAACGTCATGAAAAACCGGGTTGGAGGGCCTTCGAGTGTGTTGTGATGAAATGACCAAGAACGTCAGGGATCCGCGACATTTTCACGATGCGTCATAAAAACACGTCATGGACCGTCGAGATTCTTGCAGTGTTTTTCTTTTTCATGATAGAAATAAATAAAAACACTTTTGTGTCAACTTTTATAGTTTCTAGAATTTTAATTCTTAGACGTATATCCCATGGATGTAATTTAATTCCAATGAATACAATGTATTGATTTTTTTTTAAAAATATCACACTCAGTTTGAATGAAAATATTTATTTGAGTATAAACATTATATAAAGTTATATATGACTCATGATTGCTTATATTTTTCTACATATAATTAAACACAATTTTGATTCAATATTTGTTGCTTTTGATCTTTATAGATTTAGTAGGATATGTTGTTGCAATCATGCAATAAAATTGAGAAATGGTTAAGCTGTCGAATCTATATCGTCAACATAGTCACATTACATGAATCAATAATTACATTTGAGCAAACCTACAACAAATAGATCGGAGAGGAGTTGGGATATATGAAAGATATTAAAGCCAAATTGCTAATGATATATGAGTAGATTAAATCAGTTTTGTGGCGATGATCGTACCCCATTTCAAAATCAACAAGATCAAGAAATCTTACATTAAAAGCTCTCCAGCTTTGAGTGTTGGTATGTAAATATATACATTTAAATAGTATAGAAATTATCATCATATTTGTGCTATTAAATAATTTATTCATTTTATTTAAGTTTTGTTGCATATTTGTATACAGATAATGGTGTAGGTCGCATTTCAAGACTATACACATGTGCTAAGTTGTCACACGTAAAAAATTCTCATATTTAGGAAAAAGAAACAAGTAAGAAGGGAAAACATACAAAGTAAAATAAATTACTTACTATTTTACCGTGTATATTAGAACGGGGATAAACTGTATCTTTTTATGAAAGTAGACATATTTTGTTAACATAGCGAAGTTGATTTGTTGCTCCATTCAAAAGATCATGTAAATAGCATATCAATATATTTCTTATCTGGAGCATAAATTATTATTTGGACAACAACATATCAATTTTTCTAACTTCACATCTAATATAGAGACCGACAATTTGAATGTTAACCTCACATGATTTTATATCATAAAATAACTCACAACCAGTTCTTTAATTTGGTGTATTGATTTTGTATCATGTACAACTGAACACATGGTCATTAATAGAGTCATTTTGTAAATGACATAACCATAGCACTATGTGATATTTTATTTAGCATACATGAAGTTAAAACAGTTTTAGAGTCGTATTAGTTTCAAATGCATAGTGTAACTATGTATGAAGCTATAGATTAATTACTCAATCACTTTCGACACACCAAAGATAATGCCCTCGCATTTACGAGGGCCACGAAGCTAGTTATGTTAAATATTAAAAAAGATAGTCAAAGCTTGTGTAATTCTTTGAAATATTAAAGTTTTCCAATTACACGTTGAAATATTTGACGTTTAGTCGGAAACAACTTTGGAAGTGTTTGTATTTACTTGAAAGTCGAGAATCTCTATATTCAAAGTTGTTTTCTAAAATTGGTATCCGGAGAACCTGCGACTCCACTATCTTGGTCCAATCAGTTATATATGCTCGTGTACCCCCATGTAAATTGGTGCTACAATAGATGTATCTTATTGCTTGATTATTGTAGTTGGTGCTTGATCACACCATAGCTGGTACACTACATTAATGCAACTTTTTCTCAAATATATTGTGACCAACTGACGATCATGTGTGCTGCTCTATATATACTTCAGTTGTGTCTTTCCTCCTGGCATAATTATAGGACATGACTTGAGCATACAAGCCTTACATTACTTTTTTCTTGGAATTCCTTCTTTCAAATATGTGCACCCCTGGTTCTAGTCACTAGTTGTTTGGGAATGGAGGGCATTGGGAAGTGTGGTGTGAGTGCGTTCGTGCTATGATTGTTGTGTAGGAGCTGGAAGTGTGCATTGGCATGTAATGCTAAGTGACTATCCTCCATGCGTACGAGCTTGCAGCCCGTCCTTGGATAATGCACGTAGCGGAAAGCTGTATCGCCTAAAAAAGGCTATCTCTATCACGTAGCGGAAAGCTGTATCGAAGAGCCCGGAGGACGTAGTGGTCAGAAAAGGATGAGTGTAGGCATGCATCCTCTGCAGCCAACTTTCTCTATCGCGTGATTAATGGTGGTTCCCTGAGGAAGAACAGATACAATCCATGGACATGGAGGTATTATGTATAAGAAAAAAATAAGAATATCTATAAGTCAGTATAATTAGAAACATCATAAAACAACAATCGGAGTGAGTTTCAATCGGAGTAGAAACTTTACAAAGATTGAGGTTGACTAAACCCATAATGCATGGTAGTTTCAATCGGAGTGAGTACTATTGCACTAAAACAACAATGAATCCACATGCGGTTGGCGCCCTAATTGACTTCCCTCGGCCTTATCAAGAAAAAAGCCTACCGGAAAAGGCCTCAACAATGAAGAGTTAAATTCTAGCGAAACATTTGATTTTTGATAGAAAAAATGTAAAATGTTCTAGAATGAGATATTTCCGGTAACCTCCCGCAACCCCCCCCCCCCCCCCCCCCCCCACCAACGCCTGATATTTTGTTGGAAGTAACATAGCAAACACTATCAAAATTAGCAGGAAAAAATTGCATATTATAAGGTATATGTCAAAGTATGTCCTCTTTGTTTTCTAGAAGCATAAATAATCACATGCACTCCTTGTTATTTTATTGTACATGTCAAGCCTTTTATAAAGGGTAGTAATTACTCTAGCATTCCAAATTAAGATTTCCCAACACTTATTATTCGTAGCACTGAGAGTGAAAATACAAACTTCCTACAACCTTCAATAGAGGTATGTAATTAAAATACCAAAAGATACACATAAGTTTGTTTCAAAAGTTCCTTTACATATAACATGGAAAACCAAAAGGCATGACAGGTAACTTGTGGAGGAGAAGGGAAACAAAAGCAACTCATTATAATCCTCGTAATCCAACAAAACTCTTCATGAACTCATCACCACTTGTTTTGGTATTTTTGTTGACTTTAGCATTAGGTTTATCTTATGAGAACTTCTCAGGAGATGCCATTCTAAATGATGTAAATAATTTATTTACCACCTTTTTAGAAACTGGTTGGATAGCGTGGCATATCGAGCAAGTTCGTATCAAACAATGTCTACACCTTGAACTCTGTCTAATTTGTCACTTCTACTCTTAACGAAACCACGAATAGGGACTCTTTGTACTCCCTCGTAGCATGAATTATGGAAGTATTTATAAAGCTTTATATGATCAAAAAAGTATTCCTCATGACGAATGGTGTAGAAAGGCACTAGGGAATTTTCCTTCTGGCATTTAAGCAACATTTGGGCTACTCATTTAAATACTTGGATGATATTGGAAAGAGAAAATATTTCTGTAGGAACTAATCGAGACTTTGAACTCAGGAAATGCCTTTGACCAACTAAACTCCTCACAAGACATAAGTCATGCAATGAAGATATACCCACTAAGCTCAAATAGTGACCGCATTTACATACTGTCCGCTCTTTAGAGAATTAAAAAAATCTTTGTCTTTGGTGATCCAAACTCTAGCAGACGTAGTGGACATGAAAAATGGGGAAGATTTATCAACCATGTTGGCTGCCTACTTAATGAATAGTTGGTATCTCTTCAGTGTTGGCAGCCTTTCGTAAACTAGAAGGATCTTCACTAACTCGAGATAGCGATGGGGCAATCAGGGTGCTGCATGCAAGGCTTTGGGCTTGACTTGCCTGCATTTTAATGGGAGTTCACGTACCATTTTTTTGGGCATGTAATAGTCAACCAATGAACAAAGTTGGTGTGGTTGAGAGTGTTATATCCATGGTTGGTTTCACGATTTATATGTAAATCAGGTGCATGCCATCTATTTAAATTAGTTGCCTGATTGTGATATGTGTGGTATTCTCTTTGGTGAGTAAGCGACAAAAATAGGAGATGAGATCCATCTCTACCCAAACAAACAAATCACAACTTCATCTCACAGGGGCTCGCACAATGCAAAATGCACACTATATGATCCACTCATGAAACCAACGACCGGCTCAGTTGGACACAGTTAGAGATGGAACTTTGGAACCTTAAGGGTACCCTCTAGTTTAATCTAGTTCAAAAAAATGAATTAGTTTTCTCAAAAAGTGTTATTTTGCCAAAACTTAGTTTATTTTTTTGTACTAAGTAGGGTAAAGGATACTCTAATGGGTACCCGCTGTCATCCTAAGACACACTCTATGATTGCTTCAAAGTTGAGAATTTTTATTCATATCCTGAGAACTTATGGCTCCGTATATATCTTTATTGACGCAATTATGCTTGTGTGTACACGCATGTGCATTGTGATAACAGATGGATGTTATTACTCAACGATTGTAATGGATAATTGGTCATGCCATATCCCGTACACTACAGTAGTGCAACTTTATCTCAACTATACTGTGACGGACATGTCTATTGCTATATATATACTTCATTGGCGTATATCTTCCAGGAGAAGTATAGAGCATGGCTTCAGCTTGCAATCCTTTTAATTTTTTTGGAGGAAAGACTTCTTTTACTTTTTGCACCCACTAGAGGAAAAAGGGCCATCCGTTCGCGACCCCTCGGAGCATTAGTCCCGGTTGCGCCACCAACCGGGACTAATGCTGGCACGCGTCCCGGTTGGAGCGGGCACGGGGCCAGGGGGCATGCGTCCCGGTTGGTAAGGGGGAATACATCCCGGTTGGAGCCATCAATCGGGACTAAAGGTTTGGCCACAGCCACGTGACGTGGCACGCACCTTTAGTCCCGGTTGCTGGCTCTAACCGGGACTAAAGACCCCTGCCCTCTATAAATGCAACGCCCAACCCCCTCTGTCTCCACTCTGTTTTTTCGAATGGTGTAAGGTGTGAGGGTGTGTGCTAGTTTTTTCTCATGCATGCATTGAAGGTTTTTGTTGAAATGTTTGAGTGAAAAATCCCGTTGAATTTCTCATAGAACAAAAATATAGAAGGTGTCTGATACGCACTTGAGCTTTCTCCTCTTTATTTCCCTCGATCGAGGTTAGCAATCTTATCTTTTCTAGGTCATTGATACAATTCATGTGTCGGTGTGAATTGGTTATTTCACTATTTATGATGTCCTGTTTTTTGATAAACTTACTTATATGATGCAGATGAACGGTCGGGAATGGATGTACGGTGACCGGCGGGTAGCCGGGTATATCAAAGGTGTGGATAAATTTATCGATGTGGCTACGGCAAACAAAGAGAATGGATTTATACGTTGTCCATGTGTTCAATGTCAGAACAACAAGGAGTACTCTTCCTCGAAAATTATTCGCGGCCACCTGATTATGAAAGGTTTCATTCCCAACTATAATTGCTGGACCAAGCACGGGGAAAGAGGGGTTATGATGGAAGATGGTGAAGAAGAAGATGATGATAACAACTATCATCGTATGTTTCCTGAATACAGTGATACTGCAATGGAAGACAATGGAGAGGAAAAAGGTGAAGAACGGGCATCAGATGAGCCGGCTGATGAACTTGGTAGGGTCATTTCTGATGCAAAGCGAGACTGTGAAACAGAAAATGAGAAGTTGAAGTTAGAGGGCATGTTAGAAGATCACAAGAAATTGTTGTACCCGAATTGTGAAGATGGCGGCACAAAGCTCGGTACCACACTGGAATTGTTGCGATGGAAGGCAGAGTGTGGTCTAACTGACTCCTCATTTGAAAAGATGCTAAAAATAATGAAGCCGAAGTTTCCAAAACATAACGAACTTCCCGAGAGTACCTACGAAGCAAAGAAGACTCTCTGTCCTCTGGGATTAGATGTGCAAAAGATACATGCATGCATTAATGACTGCATCCTCTACCGCGGTAAGGAGTATGAGAATTTAGATAAATGTCCGGTATGCAACGCGTTGCGGTATAAGATCAGACGAGATGACTGTTGGAGATATGCCCAAGAGGCAATAATAAAGTGGGTTATTATCATATCTTCATACTTATGATAAATGTTTACATACCATGCTATAATTGTATTAACCGGAAACATTAATACTTGTGTGATTTGTAAACTAAAATAAGAGTCCCTAGTGAAGCCTCTTGTTAAACTAGCTTGTTGGTTAATATATGATCATGGTTTCCTGATCATGAACATGGAGATGTTATTAACAACAGGATCATATCATTAGGAGAATGATGTGATGGACATACTCCTATAGATAAGCGTAGCATAAAGATCAAGTCATTTCAATAGTTCAATTGCTATATGCTTTCTGATACATAGTAACCTAATTCCTTAGACCATGAGATCATGCATATCACCTTTACCGGATGGATGCTTTGATGACATCAAACACCACACCGTAACTGGGTGGCTATAAAGATGGCATTGAGTGTTCGGAAAGTATTGGTTGAGACACATGGATCAAGAGTGGGATTTGTCCATCCATATGACGGATAGATATACTCTGGGCCCTCTCGGTGTAATGTCATCCAATTAGCTTGCAAGCATGTGACTGGCTCACAAGGGATCACATATCACGGGAACGAGAAAAGAGTACTTATCGGTAACGAGGTTGAACTAGGTATGCAGAGATACCGACGATCATAACCTCGGATAAGTAAAGTATCGTGAGACAAAGGGAAATTGGTATCGTATGTAAGTGGTTCATTCGATCGCAAAGTAATCGTAGAAATATGTGGGAGCCATATGAATTTCCAGATTCCTCTATTGGTTATTGTTCGGAGAAGTGTCTCGATCATGTCCGCATAATTCACGAACCGTAGGGAGACACACTTAAGGATTCGACGTTGTTTGAGTAGTTATGGTGTTATGAGAAAGAAACCGAATGTTGTTCGGAGTCTCGGATGGGATCCGGGATATCACGAGGTGATCCGGAATGGTCCGGAGAATAAGATTCATATAAGGAAAGTCCCGTTTCGGAGTTCGGGAATGATTCCGGTGTTTTCATCGGGAATGTTCTAGAAGGTTCCGGATTGTCCGGCACTCCGGGGGGAAGGGGTACATGAATGTGTCATTGCATATTGGAATGATTGCATCATGTACTAAGTGTTCTTGCTGTCCCAAATAAAGGATTAAATTGAATCCTAAAACAGAAAAGTCAAATGTCCAGTTTGAAAGTCAAACGGCTAAAACAAGAAACTGTGGGAAACAAGCAAGAGGAGTTGGAACCAACCTGGAGGAGGAGTTGGACTCCTCCAGGCCGGCGCCCAGCCCAAGGCCGAGTTGGGGAGGGACTCCCTCCCTCCCCTGGCGCGCCAAGACCCCCCTCCCATAAAAGGAGGGGCAGGGCTCCTCCTAGAGACACAACTTTCACCTCTAGATCTCCGGTTTAGAGCCGTTTTGGATTAGAGCTTCTAATTGCTTTAGCCAACGGTTTAGAGCCTTCTAATTGGTTTAGAGCCTTCTAATTGGTGTGTCTAATTACTAGACCACTAATAGCCTCTCTCATAAGCTCCACCATACTCGCACCGGCTTAAGGCGAAGCCCTGCGGGATTTCCCCTCTACTTCCGGTACCACGCCGTTGTGCTGCCGGAATCGCGAGGAGAGTGCTACAACCTCCGCTGCCTGCTGGAACAAGGGAGAGGAAGGTCTTCGTCGAGTACCGAACGTGTGACCGACTGCGGAAGCGCTGCCGGAACGTGGCGCTGGAAGGATCGTCTACACGATCTTGAGATCGGAAAGAGTACGACTACATCACCCACGAGAATCCGCTCTCGTTAAACGCTTTGGAATCTTCGAGGGTAAGTTATACCATCGACTCGTTGCTACAATCTAGTAGATAGATCTTGGCTTGTTTGTTTGCTTGCGATAGAAAATTTTTGTTTTCCATGCTACGAACCCCTACAGTGGTATCAGAGCCGTGTCTATATGTAGATCTGTTGCACGAGTAGAACACAATGGTCATTGTGGGCGTTGATGCTTTTATTGTCGATTGCTTCTTGTGTACTTTGCATCTTGCGGTATGTTGGGATGAAGCGGCCCGGGCTAACCTTACATGACATCGTTCATGAGACTTGCTCCACGCTTGACATGCAACTTGTATTGCATAAGTGGCTTTGCGGGTGCCTGTTTCTCCTAGCATAGTAAAGATCCAATACACAACGGGTGATTAACAATACTTGTGTCAACGTTGTGGTTCATGTTCGTAAGTTAGAACGACACTTATTGAAAGCCCCAAACCACGTAAAACATGCAAAGAAAGTAGAGGCGTCTAACTTTGTTTTGCAGGGGTGTGCAGTGATGTGATATGGCCATGATTGTGATTATATTTGATGTATGCAATGTTCCTTATTGTAAGTCGGCAACCGGCAGGAGCCATATGGTTGTCTTTAATTAATGTTAAGACCCGCGTGTCTATTCAAAGTAGTTGTAATAGTTGAAGCCGGTGGACGACAACCATGGAGTAGCGTCATTGACCTTGATGCAATGCCGGTGATGATGGAGATCATGTTCGTGCTTGAAGATGGAGATCGGAAGCACAAAGAAGAAAGGCCATATCATATCACATATATATTGAATCGCATGTGATGTTAATCCTTTATGCATCTTGTATTGCTTAGTAGACGACGGTAGCATTATAAGATGATCCCTCATGCACATGAATTTCAAGTCATAAAGTGTTCACCCTTAGTTAGCACCGTTGCTAAAGCTTGTTGTTTCGAAGCACCACGTGATGATCGGGTGTGTTAGATTCCGCAAGTGTATACAACGTGGGCAAGCCAGATTTGCTCATGCGGAAGCTAAGGTTTGATCTTGACGAGCCTAGCATGTACAGACATGGTCTCAGGAACACGGATCACCGAAAGGTAAAGCATGAGTCATATAGGAGATATGATGAACATGTTGATTGTTCGCCATTGAAGCTATGTCAACTCTCGTGATGATCGGTTTTGATGTGGTGGATTTGGTTCGTGTGATCACTAAAACAATGTGAGGGATATTGTTTTGAGTGGGAGTTCACCTAGATTAATTTAATTATTAATTAGAACTCAATTTATCATAAACTAAATCAAAGTGAATTTGCATAGTTGTTGTAGTCATTGGCATCCGTTTACCACCTTGCGCTTAGTTATAATTGAGATGTTAGAACTATAGAATTCTGGTTAGTTACTTTACGAACTGGTATCGTATTGTTTTTGAAGTGTTAATCTAAAGTTTAAAAGTCCTATTGCAAACTTTCAGTAAGTTCCGGTTACTCCATGAAGTTTAATAATTGGTATTAAAACAAGAGTAACAATTCCAATGTTAGTATATAAGTATCATGTTTGTCTCCATGATTCTTGATATTCAAAGGATTGTCTTAATATCAAGGTTATCTTGGATCTGAAAGAGTTGTTTCAGAAACCATGATGTGTGGAAGATATTGTGATATCTGAAACGAAGTTTTGGTTACAACATGACAGAGTATAATATGGCAAAGTTCATGTTCTCATATTTTGATGAGAATTTGCAAAAGGGTTGTAGACACTTGTTGTCCTAATCCTCCAAAAGGTTTTGGATAGCAACATTATACTCGTAATTCATCGTTATAAGCTAAAGGTAGTTTGATCATGGACGATTCCATGATAAGGATGAATATTTGATGTAGGTAAAATGTTTACTACACCAAGAGATTACTAAATAAAGGAATTTGAAAGAACACCAAACATTTGATGATGGTGATCTACTTCAAGGTGCAAGTCCAAAGACATTGGTATTTAACTATACATGTTTTGGACTATGTGTCATATGTATGACTCCACTAATTGATGTTGATAGATTCTTTCAAACAGAAAAGGAAATACTGAAAGAGAATCTCATAAATATATGGCAGAAAATAAAAGACTAGAATTGTTCAGTTTAAGTATATAGATGATATACATGTTATGGCTATATTCTTTGCTTATTAAACAATGTGATTCTTAAGTATTTGATACTGAATTTGTTGGTATGAATCGTCATACAAAACAACAGAATTCATGAACTACAGTGGCCTAAGTAATTAGCAAAAGAATATGTGATGATGTTCATCGAGAACAAATGAAGGGTTATTGTGTTGCTCGTTAAACATCAAAGCTTGCCTTCAAGATTTGTTTTATCAGGTGTTATGAGAACAAAAGGGTTGTTCAAATAATTGCCGTAATCCATAAAAGATGGATGATTCACAAATCTCGTTGGAAAAATCACATCCATAAAGCTAATGCTAAAGATGTCGAAAGACAAATTGATTGAAAGATCACTTAGGAAGTGACATCGCCGTTTAAATTATATTGGAAAGAAAACATGAAGAAACTCCATATGTATGGAATTTTGGAGTCTTTTGATTTTGATCAAATGACGCTTGTGAAACTTTCCTAGAGATAATTAAAACTTCGTTCATAGGCCAAAAAGGGAACGAAAGACTAGCTTATTGGAATTTGTACATATTGTTGTACGAAGTCCATTATGTGTAGTCAAGAGCGATGGATTTCAACTTCATATGCTTTCTCCGAAAATTTGAGTGAATATATGAATATTTACTTAATAAGGATGAAGTATGAAACATTTGAAAAGTTCAAAGACTTTCAAAATGAAGTGCAAAATCATTGTAACAAGAATATAAACAGTTTATGATAAAGATCATAAAGGAAGATATTTGAGTTACAGAGTTTAGCATAATACCTAAGATTTAAGGAATCGTTCCGTGGATTTGCATTTCCCGAAACACCATAAGAGTATGGAGCATTCGAGATATGTAATTAAACCTTGTTTGACATGGTGAGATCAAAGGTGTAATTCATAAAATTGCCATTGTATTTTAAAGATTAAAAGCTTTAGAGATTACCGTTTTTCCACTGAAAAGAGCTTCATCATAATCCGTTGAAATGACACCATATAAGGTTATGGTTTGGGATAAAACCCAAGTAGTCCTTTCTTAAACATTGGTATGCTATACATAAGAAAGATGTTTGCAACCAAAGTCGGATGAATCTGTCTTTGTTAAGTATTTCTCCATAACACCGGAGACAAAAGTGTTTGTCGCTTAGAACATCAAGTTTCTTTAAGAAGGAATTTTTCGTGAAAAGTTAAGTGGGAGGACAATAGAACTTTTATAAGGTTGAAAGAACCTTAGCTATATGATCAGAGTTGCACAACGCCGAAAAGTGTTCCGGAGGCAGCAACAATGCTCATGGCTCACGTGCCTCAAAGGTTGTGATCACGGAGATCTAAGTTCCTATTGAAACAAGTAGGTCGGGTAAACAATCAAATACCAAGATTTGAGGGTTGAATCATTATTTGAGAATAATGAACCGACTACATGCAAAGAAGCGATGATGGGCCCTGACTCCGTCAAATGGCTTGAATCCATAAAATCCGTGATAGTTCTATACACGAGAAATCAAGTTTTGAACTTGAAGGACCCTCGAGAAAGGTGTAAGACCTCACAGTTGTGTTTGGATCTATAAATAAATAGACATGGATATTGTACATCTATGAAATAGTCGACATGTTGGGAAAGAGTTCACAACAATGTTCAAAGGTTGACTATGACAAGATTTGATCTTCCATAGTGATATTTAGTCTAGACGGATTAATGTAGCAACCACTACATATAATTTGTTATATGGTAGTTGAATAAACAAAACAAGTTCTTCTAATAGAATCGTTACCTAGGACATGTGCATAACACGGTCCATAGGGTTTTGTTAAATCAAAGGATGCTAATAGCATATGCAAACTTCAATGGTTGAAGTAAGCATAGCGGAGTTGGAATCTTCACTATGATGAAACTGTTAAAAGAGTTTAATTTCATCAGAGACAATGAAGATGCTTGCGTTTGCAAGAAATTAAGTGGGAGCGCTAAGACATATTTCTAATACATTATGTGGAAGACATATTGTTGATTGGAAATAATGTATCTTTTATTAACACATATTAAGAATTTCATCCTGATGAAAGACTTAGGCAAAACCCAAATATTTGGCATCAATAGACGCTAATATGGTTGTGCCAAAAGTACATAGATGATATATTGAATGAGTTCAATATAGGAACTACAAGAAAGTTTCTTGTCGCACAGAAAGGATTGAATGAGTTCAATGTTGATGATATATTCAAGTGTATTGACATTTGGTAAAGTGAAACAAATAATCAAGTATAGATTGATACTTGATGTATGAAATCACAAAGATTATTTATATCAATCATACTGTGATATGTACAAATCCAGATATGTCCTATGCTCTAAATGTTATGAGCATATACCAGAATGATTCGTAAGATGATCATTGGACAATAGTAAGGATATTCTTATGATCTTTTGCAAGAACTAAGAGTATAATATTTGTAGAAGTGACAAATAGATGGTTAGTTCATTGTAAAAGTACTACATTGATACTAGCTTGGTCACAAAGTACAAATTAAGTTTATCTCAATCTAAACTAAGGGTGGCACAATATAATGGAAAGTGAGTTCCATAATGGATTTGGATGAGTTCCAAAGTTAAGACATTGTGACAGATACTACAACAAAAGGCTAAGCATATGACTGCTATTTTAGCAGCAAAAGAGGGCATTTGTGTCAAGTAGTTTGTTATCAAACTAGGTGTAGTTCACAGTGGGATAATACTATGAAGATATATTGTGCGACAATATTATCAACATGTTTTAACCCCAAAGAGCTAAAGGTCACACCGAAAGACCAAATTTATACAAAGCCATCTCATTAGAGAATGAGTGATGCGTAGAGACGCAAAGACATGCAATTACACACGGACCTGGAAGTGTCAGATCCGGAGATCAGTTGACCACTAGCAATCGTGTACATACAACACCGGAAAGCCATAGGTGTTGAAAACACAAAGGTTTGAAACTAGATTATTGACTCTGGTGCAAGTGGGAGACTGTTGGAGATATGCCCAAGAGGCAATAATAAAGTGGGTTATTATCATATCTTCATA
The DNA here is from genome assembly GCA_910589765.1 of Avena atlantica. Classification (NCBI taxonomy): domain Eukaryota; kingdom Viridiplantae; phylum Streptophyta; class Magnoliopsida; order Poales; family Poaceae; genus Avena; species Avena atlantica. The sequence continues at coordinate 291,798,775 of OU342738.1, forward strand.
CTTATGATAAATGTTTACATACCATGCTATAATTGTATTAACCGGAAACATTAATACTTGTGTGATTTGTAAACTAAAATAAGAGTCCCTAGTGAAGCCTCTTGTTAAACTAGCTTGTTGGTTAATATATGATCATGGTTTCCTGATCATGAACATGGAGATGTTATTAACAACAGGATCATATCATTAGGAGAATGATGTGATGGACATACTCCTATAGATAAGCGTAGCATAAAGATCAAGTCATTTCAATAGTTCAATTGCTATATGCTTTCTGATACATAGTAACCTAATTCCTTAGACCATGAGATCATGCATATCACCTTTACCGGATGGATGCTTTGATGACATCAAACACCACACCGTAACTGGGTGGCTATAAAGATGGCATTGAGTGTTCGGAAAGTATTGGTTGAGACACATGGATCAAGAGTGGGATTTGTCCATCCATATGACGGATAGATATACTCTGGGCCCTCTCGGTGTAATGTCATCCAATTAGCTTGCAAGCATGTGACTGGCTCACAAGGGATCACATATCACGGGAACGAGAAAAGAGTACTTATCGGTAACGAGGTTGAACTAGGTATGCAGAGATACCGACGATCATAACCTCGGATAAGTAAAGTATCGTGAGACAAAGGGAAATTGGTATCGTATGTAAGTGGTTCATTCGATCGCAAAGTAATCGTAGAAATATGTGGGAGCCATATGAATTTCCAGATTCCTCTATTGGTTATTGTTCGGAGAAGTGTCTCGATCATGTCCGCATAATTCACGAACCGTAGGGAGACACACTTAAGGATTCGACGTTGTTTGAGTAGTTATGGTGTTATGAGAAAGAAACCGAATGTTGTTCGGAGTCTCGGATGGGATCCGGGATATCACGAGGTGATCCGGAATGGTCCGGAGAATAAGATTCATATAAGGAAAGTCCCGTTTCGGAGTTCGGGAATGATTCCGGTGTTTTCATCGGGAATGTTCTAGAAGGTTCCGGATTGTCCGGCACTCCGGGGGGAAGGGGTACATGAATGTGTCATTGCATATTGGAATGATTGCATCATGTACTAAGTGTTCTTGCTGTCCCAAATAAAGGATTAAATTGAATCCTAAAACAGAAAAGTCAAATGTCCAGTTTGAAAGTCAAACGGCTAAAACAAGAAACTGTGGGAAACAAGCAAGAGGAGTTGGAACCAACCTGGAGGAGGAGTTGGACTCCTCCAGGCCGGCGCCCAGCCCAAGGCCGAGTTGGGGAGGGACTCCCTCCCTCCCCTGGCGCGCCAAGACCCCCCTCCCATAAAAGGAGGGGCAGGGCTCCTCCTAGAGACACAACTTTCACCTCTAGATCTCCGGTTTAGAGCCGTTTTGGATTAGAGCTTCTAATTGCTTTAGCCAACGGTTTAGAGCCTTCTAATTGGTTTAGAGCCTTCTAATTGGTGTGTCTAATTACTAGACCACTAATAGCCTCTCTCATAAGCTCCACCATACTCGCACCGGCTTAAGGCGAAGCCCTGCGGGATTTCCCCTCTACTTCCGGTACCACGCCGTTGTGCTGCCGGAATCGCGAGGAGAGTGCTACAACCTCCGCTGCCTGCTGGAACAAGGGAGAGGAAGGTCTTCGTCGAGTACCGAACGTGTGACCGACTGCGGAAGCGCTGCCGGAACGTGGCGCTGGAAGGATCGTCTACACGATCTTGAGATCGGAAAGAGTACGACTACATCACCCACGAGAATCCGCTCTCGTTAAACGCTTTGGAATCTTCGAGGGTAAGTTATACCATCGACTCGTTGCTACAATCTAGTAGATAGATCTTGGCTTGTTTGTTTGTATGCGATAGAAAATTTTTGTTTTCCATGCTACGAACCCCTACAATGACCCTGGTGATGTTGAGGGAGAGCCCCTCCGGAAGAGGGTTCCTGCTAAGTTTATGTGGTATGCTCCTATAATACCAAGGTTGAAACGCATGTTCAGAAACAAAGAGCATGCCAGGTTGTTGCGATGGCACAAAGAAGACCGTAAGAAAGACGGGGAGTTGAGACACCCTGCTGATGGGTCATAGTGGAGAAAAATCGAGAGAGACTTCCCAGACTTTGCAGGTGACGCAAGGAACTTATGGTTTGGTCTAAGTACGGATGGCATGAATCCTTTTGGGGAGCAGAGCTGCAGTCACAACACCTGGCCCGTGACTCTATGTATCTACAACCTGCCTCCTTGGTTGTGCATGAATCGTAAGTTCATTATGATGCCAGTGCTCAACCAAGGCCCGAAGCAACCGGGCAACGACATTGATGTGTACCTTAGGCCATTAGTTGAAGAACTCTTACAGTTGTGGGGCAAACTAGGTGTACGTGCGTGGGATGAGAACAAACAGGAGCCATTTAATCTACGAGGGTTGTTATTCGTAACCATCAATGATTGGCCTGCTCTTAGTAACCTTTCAGGACAGACAAACAAAGGATATAAGGCATGCACCCACTGTTTAGATAAGACCGAAGGTACATATTTGCATAAATGCAAGAAGGTTGTGTACCTGGCGAATCGACGATTTCTTCCGACCAATCATCCCGTAAGAAAGAAAGGCAAGCATTTCAAAGGTGAGGCAGATCACCGGAAGAAGCCTGAACTCCCTGCTGGTGATGATGTATTTGGTATGGTCAAGGACATAGAAGTAATCTTTGGAAAGGGTCCCGGCGGTCAATCAGTTCCGAACGACGTCGCTACAGGACACGCACCCATGTGGAAGAAGAAATCTATATTTTGGGAGCTGCCATATTGGAAAGTCCTGCGTGTCCGCTCTTCAATCGACGTGATGCACGTGACGAAGAATCTCTGCGTGAACCTGCTAGGATTCCTAGGCGTGTATGGGAAGACAAAAGATACACCTGAAGCACGGGAGGACCAACAAATTATGAAAGACCCAAAGAACATGCATACAGATAACAAGACGGATAAAGGGCGTCACTTAAGTCGTGCCAGCTATGCTCTTACCAAAGCAGAGAAGGAAATCTTTTTTGAAGTCCTTTACAGTATCAAGGTGTCGTCGGGCTTCTCATCTAATATAAAGGAGATAATAAATATGGCAGAGAAAAAGTTCCAAAACCTGAAGTCTCATGACTGTCAGGTGATTATGACGCAGTTGCTTCCGATTGCATTGAGGGGGCTTCTACCGGAAAATGTTCGAGTACCCATTGTGAAGCTGTGTGCATTCCTCAATGCAATATCTCAGAAGGTAATCAATCCAGATATTCTGCCAAGGTTACAGAAGGATGTGGTACAATGTCTTGTTAGTTTTGAATTGGTGTTTCCACCATCCTTCTTCAATATTATGACGCATCTCCTGGTTCATCTAGTGGAAGAGATTGCCATTCTCGGTCCGGTATTTCTGCACAATATGTTCCCCTTTGAGAGGTTCATGGGAGTCTTAAAGAAATATGTTCATAACCGTGCTAGACCAGAAGGAAGCATCTCCAAGGGATATGGAACAGAGGAGGTCATTGAGTTTTGTGTTGACTTTATTCCTGACCTTAAGCCGATTGGTGTTTCTGACTCGCGGCATGAGGGAAGACTAAGTGGAAAAGGCACGCTGAGAAAGAAAGCAATGATATGTAGGGACGGGGATTCTTTCACTAAAGAACACTACACAGTTCTACATAATTCCACCTTGGCAGCTCCGTATATCGAGGAACACAAGAATATTGTACACTCCAAAAACCCGGGGAAGCCTGAATCATGGATTACAGATGAACACATGAAGTCTTTCGGTGGTTGGATGAGGACACATCTCTTGAATGACACCACTGTTGGAGATCAGCTATACTTGTTGGCCGCGTCACCATCTTCTACTGTATTGAATTTCCAAGGGTACGAAATAAATGGGAATACATTCTACACGATCGCCCAAGATAAAAAGAGCATCAACCAAAATAGTGGTGTCCGCTTTGATGCAATAGACGAGAATGGACAAAAGGACACATATTATGGTTACATAGAGGAGATATGGGAACTAGATTATGGAGTCTCTTTTAAGGTCCCTTTGTTTCGCTGCAAATGGGTCAACCTGAATGGGGAAGGGGTAAAGATAGACCAGTTGTACGGAATGACAACAGTGGATCTCAACAATCTTGGTTATTGAGATGAACCATTCGTCCTAGCCAATGATGTGTCTCAGGTTTTCTATGTGAAGGACATGTCCTCCAGACCGAAAAAAAAGAAAAAATATGCAAACGAATACATCATATGATGAGCCAAAGCGTCACATAGTTCTTTCAGGGAAAAGAAACATCGTGGGAATTGAGGACAAGACAGACATGTCAGAATATTATAATAAGTTTGATGAAATTCCGCCCTTCACAGTGAAAACTGACCCAAGCATTCCGTTAAGTAAAGAAGATGCTCCATGGTTACGTCTGAAGCGGTCATAAGGAATGACATATGCCAAGAAGTTCATGCTCATATTATGTAACTCTAGTTCATGTCTTTCGCGGTTTGTGGCTTGACCGAAGGATATCTTTCGCGGTTTGTGGCCTTTAGTCCCGGTTTTGTAGTCTCAGTTTTTAATATTAATAAATGTCTTGAGTGTTAGTCCCGTTTTGTGGCTGGACCGGGAGTGCCTCTATGACCAGTTTCTTGGAGATGCCGGAGGACTGGGCTCCGTCGGCATCTCCCTGAAACTGGTCGTAGTGGTGTCCCTGCTCTCGAAAACCATCTTGCAGCATGTAACTTCACTAACTAGATCAATACGCCTCGGAGCTAACTAATTTCACATATTAGGGAGTGCCTCTATGACCAGTTTCTCGGAGATGCCGGAGGACTGGGCTCCGTCGGCATCTCCCTGAAACTGGCCGCAGTGGTGTCCCTGCTCTCGAAAACCATCTTGCAGCTTGTAACTTCACTAACTAGATCAATACGCCTCGGAGCTAACTAATTTCACATATTAGGGAGTGCCTCTATGACCAGTTTCTCGGAGATGCCGGAGGACTGGGCTCCGTCGGCATCTCCCTGAAACTGGCCGCAGTGGTGTCCCTGCTCTCGAAAACCATCTTGCAGCTTGTAACTTCACTAACTAGATCAATACGCCTCGGAGCTAACTAATTTCACATATTAGGGAGTGCCTCTATGACCAGTTTCTCGGAGATGCCGGAGGACTGGGCTCCGTCGGCATCTCCCTGAAACTGGCCGTAGTGGTGTCCCTGCTCTCTAAAACCATCTTGGAGATGCCTCAAACTGGCTGGAGGACTGGACTCACAAGGATGCATATTTATAGTACAAGCAGCTCGGCATAATGTCGACACTCACGACATAATGTCGACACTCACCCCTATTATTAGTGCTGACTCGTCTTTAGTCCCGGTTGGTGTCTCCAACCGGGACTAAAGGTTCATCTTTAGTCCCGGTTGGTGACACCATCCGGGACAAGGTACAAGCCGCACGACATAATGTCGACACTCACCCCTATTATTAGTGTTGTCTGGCCCACTCTGCCGCAATCCCTTCAGTCGCGGTTGGTTTCTCCAACCGGGACTAAATATGAACCCTCTCTTTATATAGGCATTTCCCTCTATTTATTAGGTAACACTTAAGACATTTATTAATATTAAAAACCGGGACAAACCGGGACTAGCTAACACTCAGGCCTAAAGCCGCCCCCTTTAGTCATAATCATGCCTAGTCCTATAGTACGCAGCTTCAGGGTCTTCATCGTCGTCGTCATCATCATCGTCATCGTCACCTGCCACTCCGGGGATCCTCAGCCCATCCATGGCATATACCAGGGGCCATTCCAGCCTCGGATTCACGGCGGGTGGGGGAGGGGTCTCCTGGAAGACGATGCCGCTACCGCCGGGACAGTGTGGGGCCTGTGGCGGGTGGACTCGTGGGAACCGTAGGCGAGGATGGTCTCCCCCGGCGATGTAGCGCATCACTTCGATGATAGTACGGTTCGCCCGCCACAGACGACGGCCGACTTCGTTGTGGTTCACCGGTGGAGGGCCATCACCCTCGTACCTGGCGAGCTCCCTTTCCCGCCTATTAGCGAAGAAGGCATTCCAGGTGTCATAGTTGTCGGGATCCCACTGGGGATCCATCCGCTGCTCCGACGTGAGCTCGTGGTAGAAGTGGTTTGTGATGGCCGCCTGGCGTGCGGAACCTTGAGGGACAGGAGGGACAGGAACCCCTCCAGCGCTCAGCATCCAGCCGGCGGGCGGCCGGTACCCCGGTGGACAAGGGTAGTTGGAGGTGCACAGCGCCTCGGTCTCCTCGAGGGTCAGAATGGTCCAGTAGGCGTTGTCCATTGTTCTAAGAGAGGAAGGTGTGGATGTGTGGATAGCCATGACACGATCACCCTAAATATAGAGGGAAAGGGTGGGAAAACTTGGCGTGAAGCTTTGGGAAATGGCGGGAAATATCTTTAGTCCCGGTTAGTGACTACATCCGGGACTAAAAGCTCTAGTAGAAAGAAAAGGGCTGGAAAACTTGGCGGGAAGAGGTGGGAAATGGCGGAAAATATTTTTAGTCCCGGTTTGTGACTACATACGGGACTAAATGTGTGCCGAACAATGATCATGTTTCGAAAAAACCTTCACAAAATGACCTATCATGTTCGAGGTTTCATGGCTTTCGGTCCAAATGACCGATGTTATGTGCTGAATCACGGCATAGTTTGTGATGTTGAGCCCATATTATGCATGTGTGTGGACATTGGTATGGAGAACAATGTTGTAGGAGGAAGTTTTCCTTTTTGTCGCACGGAAAAGCCCTTTTCCATTTTCCGAGCGCAAAAAACGGGTCGTTTTGTGAAGTAACCACCAAAATGCCGTTTCAGAATGCTACCGTCCTATTTTCCTAAAATACTAGACCACCTTACATGGACTATATCCCAACCGGTACATCTCAAACCTTTTCGTCCATCCCGGGTAAAAAGGACAAATGTCTGCCGAATCGGTAGGAAGTGGGTCCGGTTTGTACTACAGGTACATGATCTATCGCCCGTGATTTTTTGAAAAAAATCATTTTTAGACTCGCAATATGTGGTTCCTTCAGAGATCCATGCAAGTTCTAACGATGCTCGTCCCCTATCTTCATGCACACCGGTTCGACCATAGTTAGAAATTCAGATAATTCAAAACGGGCATAATAAATTCAAAAAAAATCCGAACAATGAAAATCCTTCGCGTGGTGTCATATTATGTTACATAGTTGAAAGGAAAAATACCAGACTTGGTATATTGATCATGTTTCGAAAAAACCTTCACAAAATGACCTATCATGTTCGAGGTTTCATGGCTTTCGGTCCAAATGACCGATGTTATGTGCTGAATCACAGCATAGTTTGTGATGTTGTGCCCATATTATGCATGTGTGTGGACATTGGTATGGAGAACACTTTTTTGAATTATTTATTTAAATCCAAACACTTTTTATGTTTAAAGTTTTTCTAAATTCCAAATTAATATTAAAAATATATAAGTTAATTCATTTTTAATTGTAAATGGTTCATATTTTAAATGGTTACATTAATTATTTTTTAAAACAGAAAATGTTTTTGAATTATTTATTTAAATCCAAACACTTTTTATGTTTAATTTTTTTCTAAATTCCAAATTAATATTAAAAAATATAAGTTAATTCATTTTAAAAGGTTACGTTAATTATTTTTTAAAAATAGAATATGTTTTTGAATTATTTATTCAAATCCATACACTTCTTATGTTTAAAGTTTTTCTAAATTCCAAATTGATATTAAAAAAATATAAGTTAATTCATTTTTAATTGTAAATGGTTCATATTTTAAATGGTTGCATTAATTATTTTTTAAAACAGAAAATGTTTTTGTATTATTTATTTAAATCCAAACACTTTTTATGTTTAAATTTTTTCTAAATTCCAAATTAATATTCAAAAATATAAGTTAATTCATTTTAAAAGGTTACATTAATTATTTTTTAAAAATAGAATATGTTTTTGAATTATTTATTCAAATCCATACACTTCTTATGTTTAAAGTTTTTCTAAATTCCAAATTGATATTAAAAAAATATAAGTTAATTCATTTTTAATTGTAAATGGTTCATATTTTAAATGGTTACATTAATTATTTTTTAAAACAGAAAATGGTTTTGAATTATTTATTCAAATCCAAAAACTTTTTATGTTTAAAGTTTTTCTAAATTCCAAATTAATTATCATTTAAAAAAAATACAAATTTAAACCCCAAAATAAAAAATAAGGCGGGAACAGAGAAAAAATACCTGAATTTTTTTGAAAACAGTGGAATATGTCCCGGTTGGAGCCACCAACCGGGACTAAAGACCCCCTGCGCGCCAACCCTTGGTCTGCTGAAAATATTGGAGTATAGGTCCCGGTTGGTGGCTCCAACCGGGACGTATAACCCTTTAGTCCCGGTTGGAGCCACCAACCGGGACTAAAGGTCCTTCGGTTATAACTGGGTCGCCTCCTCTTCTTCTTCTTCTTCCCCATCTAATTCATCGACGCGCGCACACAGGAACCCCCCCCCACGACGCCGGCAGGCTGCCCGCCGAGCTCGTCGCCGAGGAGCTCCGCCATGCTGGACTGCGTCTCTACGCCAAAGGAATCGTCCCCGCTCGGCCTTAATCAAGCTCTGCAACCCATCTTCCCGAGCTCCGGCCGCCGTCGATTCGCCTCCGTTCGGCCACCCCTTGCTTCCCCGACCCCGGCATCGCGTTCGTGGTGAGCCACTGGTGCTCTAGCACCTCTTCACACGCTCCCTCTCGTTCTCTAGATCTACCGCGACGACCATCTGTCGCCCCCGCCTCTGTCCGCCGCTGTGCTCGTCGCTCCGGCGACCAATAATGGGCGGCGCAGCCACCATATGGTTCGCCTCGACGAGCTCTTTCGTATGCGCACAGCCCCGCAGTCCCGCGCGCTCCCCAGGGTCGTCGTCGACCACCGTCTGCCGCGCCGCCCGTCGTGGTGACGTGGTGCTCGCGTGGCTACCGCGTGGGGCCCGCGTCGCCCCGGTCCCACTAGCGGGACAGGTTAGGTGCCTCTATGGTACAGGTTAGCCGTGGCCTGGTCCAGGTCCCACCTCCCTGCGTGGAGGCTGAGGTGGCCACGGGCCCCTCTGTCAGCCACTGTGGCTAGCAGTGGCCTCGGTGTAAAAAATGTTTTCTGTTTTGTTTAAATTCAGAAATGGTTTAATTAAATCCATAAATTGATATAATACTGTAAATTCAATAATTAATTATTTATAACTCAGAAAAATACAAATAATATATCAAAATGTTCAGAAAAATGAGATCTAACTATTTAACCTATAATCATGCATTGTTCAACAACTTTCAAGACAATTTTAATTAGAAAACAAAATCAACCCCTCTCATATACTCCGGAGTTTCGCCGAGTTAGGGTTTTCACCAACTAGCTATCTAAGCTATAATCATGCATTGTTCAACAACTTAAATTACAAGTTTAATTAGAAGAACAAATCCACCCCTCTCATGTGTTCCGGAGTTTCTCTGAGTTAGGGTTTTCACCCCTCGGAACCCCGATTAAATCGTCGAGCATTTCTTAGGGTTACATTCCAATGCAAATTAACTTGTCATATCATCATACTTGCTTGAGCATTGCATCGATGCCATGTGTTGATTGTTTCCCTTTCTTTTTGGTGTTTGGATTATTAGGTTTATTATTAGTTAGGTATTATTAGGTTTATTAATTAGTTTGGTATTATTGGTCTTCGGCCCCACTGGTCAGTCACTGTGGGTAGCCCCAGACCCGATTCACATTTTCAAGCAACTTAGGTGCATGTGAGTTCGACGATGTGCCTATCTACTACACGGTTTCCCTTTCTCTTCATTTTTATTATTGTGTATGTATATATTGGGTTTCTCTGAATTAGGGTTTATATCTCTCAACACCGTACTTAACTTTCTCCTTTAGCCGCTTTGACTTATTCGTTTTTCCACCTATGCAGAAAATATGGACCCACACGTCAGAGACGAAGAAAAGGAAGAGTTGATCCAAGGTGTGATCCGTGGGGAAGATAATTTAGACGTATCAACGTTTCTGAACAACTCCGGTGAGGGTGATCCTCTTTTTACCGGAGTAGACAACTTGTTTGAGGTTGAAGGTGTTGCCGTCCGCGAGGGAGAAGGCGATGCCTTGTGTAATCGAGAAGACGACCGCTCCGGCGAGGTGCATGTAATATAAATCAATTCATTAATTAATCATCTGCTATCTATATAGAAATAGTAACGACGATCTTTCTTCTTTTAGCCCTCCGGATCGAAGGAATCTACTGAAAAGAGCAGACGAGGCCCAACCAAAAAGTTGCAAGACCATGAGAGGTTCAGGATCGAAGATGTCGCTGAAGACGGCAGACCGACAGCTCCCGAAGTTGTCGCAACCAAATTTGTGGCACAATGCGGAGTAATCGTTAGGGACTTAATCCCGATCACCATTAGAAATTGGAATAGGCCTGCTAATGCGGATGAAGAGGGAACATGTTTATTTGTCCCTAACCACGCCAAAGATTTACTGTGGAAGAGGCTCATGGTTAATTTCAAACTACCGAAGATAGAGATGGATCCAAATGCGGAGGATCCAGTTGAGGACGCCTTACAACATGGGAGAGCCATGGAGGCTAAGGTCAGGGAGTGGGCTTTGAAGAAGATGGCCCAGTGTTTCACCAACTGGAAGAAAAGATTGCACCTTGACTATGTCGTGAAAAAGAAGACTCCCGATTTCAAGAATATTCAGTTTGAGAAGATAAAACCATTCTGGGATGAGTTTGTGGAATACAAGAAATCAGAAAAGGCTAAGAAAATGTCTGAAACGAATAAGCTGAATGCTGCTAAGAAGAAGTATCACCATACTATGGGGCAAGGTGGCTACAGGGTTGGCATTCCTAAGTGGGAGAAACTTGAGAAGGAACTGCGTGATAAAAATATCACCCCAGAGACAGACGATTGGGTAGAACTTGCAAGGAATTGGTTTTACGGGCATGGGGGCACGTTGTACTCGGAAGGGAGGTGTATATATAACATACGACATAAAGAAGACCCCTTGCCAATCGAGAGGATCAGAAAAGCAGTAAAGGCTGTTAAAGATGGGGACTTCATTCCCGATAGAGAGAATGATGAGCTCACACTCGCCCTTGGAAATAAGGAACATGATGGACGAACATGAGGCACAAGAGGCTCCCAATCATGGAGGACTGGGTTTCCCGAAGAGAGGAAGAAATATCCTGATAGAAGCCGTCAGAGGAGAAAGGACAGGGCGGCAGTTGAAGCAGAAAGTCAGAAAGAGCGAATGCGTTTAATTGAAGAACGATTAAAGCAACAACAAGATGAAATTAACACACTTAAAGAGCAAAGTACTACCGGCGCCCCATCTCAGCAGAACACTGCATTCGATGCTACCGGCCTATCGAATAATCGAAAAAGCAGTGTGGCTTCCACCGAGGTCCCGGGTGATGACAATGGCGATGCCGGTGATGCACCGACGATGGCTCCTGTTGGCTACCCAGTGGATGATATCACAGAGATGACACATTGCGAGCTACATGTCAAAGTTGTGAACATATCAATGAAGGTGGCGATCGGCTATGCCTTACCAATTGGACCCGCACCAACTTACCACTGTCGTCCGGTTCCAGAGGGCTACGCTGTTGTCGGCGTGGATGAAATCATGCCCACCTTTGAGGTTTTGGATCTTCACTACCCTGCTGGTGAAGGGGATGTGACTGTGCTGGGTGACGCAAAAAACGTCACCATTCTATGGCCGAAGGATTGTATCGTGCTTCGAAATCACACGCCAAGGCCATCTTCGCCGCCGCCTCACCCGTCTCCAGCGAGGTCGTCGCCGCCGCGGCAGCCGTCTTCGTCGCCTCACCCGGCTCCGTCGCCTCACCAATCTCCGGTGCAGCCATCGCCGCGGGAGCCATCGCCGGCGCCTTAGGATAAAAAGCGTAAGCGTACCGCTACTGTGCGTCGTAAGCGATCGCCGAAACGTAAACAAGAGCCTCTTCCAAAAGTACCAACGGTTCCTCCCAAGAGAGCTTATGACTGTACTGAAGAGGAGACTGCGGCGATCGTTGATGCGGAAACGACAGCGTTTTTCGCTAAGCTGAGGCGGCCGAAAGAGCCAGAGTTACCCAGCACCAAAGAAGAAAAAGCCAAAGTGTTGAAAATGCTAAAGAATCTTCATCAACCCGAGCCAAAGCTGTCATCACACTATGAGCGTTCTATTCTCAAGTCACATGCGGCACAAAAAGCCTCGAAGAGCAGTACTGATGCAAGTGGAAAATCTGTTGCCCAGCTCGGAGAACAAGCAAAACAGACTTGCGCCCCTCTCAAGGTGATTTCTCAAACCAATGTGGGGTCGAGCAAATATGGGGCCGAAGAGCAGTATGATCCAGAGGTAGTTGCACAATACGGAGAAGCTGCCGCTGCTCAAGGTATGAGTATTGCCCAGTACTTATCCCAGTTAGAGTTCTTCCCCGTGAGTGAAGTAGCATACCAATACCAGTACGGAAAACCTCTCGTCAAACATGAGGAGGTAAACAATCTTCCAACAAAAATGCGAAGATTGCATAACTGGTACATGCATGCCACAAGGGCCGGGGCTAACTGGATAGTACTGAGGGTTACAAAAAGCATCATGGGAAAGATAAGGATGACATGATATCCATTGAATTTCATGAACTATTTCAATTATTCAATCAAGACGCCTTGGACAAATCGATCATGAGTGCCTATTGTCTATAAGTACTAATTCTGTAATTAATTTAGTCTCCAGCTATATTATTTTGTTTATTGCATGTATATAATCATACTGTAATATGCAGAATGAAGATTCTCGAATGCAGCAGAGGACAAATCTATGACATTGGCTTCATTGACCCATATTGGGTTCATGAAGCTAATCTCAAAATAAGCCCCCAGGATACGGAGGATAATATATTACACGCGTTAAGGTTTCAAGAAACCAAAAGGGAAATACTATTTCCTTACAACTTCCAGTAAGTGTTATTGTCTTGTATACACTTTCTATTTCGCTTACTCGATGTTAAGTATATAATTGATTAGTTCTGCATTCGCAGGTACCACTATATTCTGTTAATCATTCAACTTGAAAAAGGGCGTGTACTAGTCATGGACTCGAAACATAAACCCCTTGAGACGTGGAAGGACATGCAGATACTTCTCCAGCGGTAATTCTAATCATTACGACACTATATCGGCAACGTTCGTGAATTTTATGAAATCAAGTACTTAATAACTTATTTTATTCGTTTTCTACGCCGGGCAGCGCTTGGAAACGGTTCACCAAGAAGGCTAGGGGTGTTTGGAAAGAGGAGCTTACATTTCAACCACTAGATGTAAGCACCACTAGCTATATCCGTGCATCTCTTTGATTCTAGTTTTGATACAGTTATTATCATGCTTGATTATTATTTTGATTGAACTTTGTTCTCGTAAAGTGCCTGACGCAGGGACCAGGTAACAATCTATGTGGATACTATGTATGCGAGTTCATCCGGCAGACGTGCGATGAGAAGGGCAGAAATTTAGAGCAACTCCACGTACGTAAACAATTTCTATAATTTTTTATTACAATCAAATTGTGTTTAGTTTCATATTCATATAGGCTGACTCCTTTTTTAAATCAGATCGAACGTCTACGGGACGGTCTTCTGCCAAATGATCGCATACGAGCAATTCAGGAGGAATTGGCGGGATTCTTGGATGCACACAAGGGAAATACTACTCGGCTGTGTATAGACAATAGGAATTGTAAAAATAGCAACTTTCAAGAAATTGGCCGGTAGCATCGAATAGCAACTTTTGTATGTAGTGCATGAACTTGATCCGTGTATTGAATGTAATGTTGTCATGATGATCTTGTGTAATATAAGGTTCCTTTGTTGATAAGTGCAAAACACTAAATAAACAATAAAACAACCTAAATGAATTCTCTGTCGCGTCACAAAAAGTGGCGAAAATGCTGCCGCGGCAACAAAATGTGCCAAAATTAATTCTCTGCCGCGGCAGAGAAATGAGCCAAATCTCTGCCGCGGCAGCAGGTTATTAGTCCCGGTTCGTGTTACGAACCGGGACTAATGCTCCACCCCCCCTCGCTCTCTGATGCCGCCACGTGTGCCCCATTTGTCCCGGTTGGTGGGGCAACCGGGACTAATGGTTAGAGCTTTAGTCCCGATTGCCCCGTCCCGGTTGGGCAACCGGGACTAATGACCCTTACCAACCGGAACGCATGGGCCCTTTTCTACCAGTGACCCATATTAGTTTAGACATGAAAGGCATTGGGAAATGTCGCATGAGTGCATTTGTGCTATGAGTTGTGTGTACGAGTTTGAAGTGTCCAGTCGGAAGACGAAGTACAAGTGCTTTGGTGCTTGTATCCAGTCACTACATAATTCCCGCAGCTGAAATCGCTATTGGCTAAAACAGTCTCTTTCCTTAGTCCAACTATGAGAAGGAAGGCAGGACAGTGCCAACATTTGATAGCGGAAGGGGGATGAACTGCTGACGAGAAAGGCGGGACTGAGCTAATCCGGATGCATCTCAGTCAGATTCTTGATATCAGCCTCCATACCAATCACCAAGCACACTATGTCCATGGTCCGCTGCATCGCTGGCCAGGCCCTTGTCCTTGTCGTCATCCGATTATGATTCATGACACCTCCGATCCGAGGTTGTCGCTAGAGTGAACAAATCTTCTGTTGGAACGAAGGCAGGCAGGGCCAGTCCTGAGAATAGGGTGCCCGATGCGAATTTAAATTTTGTATATTTTATTTTGATGTACATGTACGAAATAATAAAAAATAAATGCTTCAAATGTACCCAATTGGAATATTTATATAGAAATAACAATGTTTATGTTTTACGTTAATTTTTCTCTGCACCGGATTCAGGCTTTCCATGCAGCGTAACCAGTTAACCACACTGAAAATAAGAAAAAAATTCACTAATCAGAACTAGAATTAGCACATAAACTAGTAGCCAAATCAGTAAAAAAAAATAGTAACAAATCACATATCACAGATGTTAATGTTCTGACGACTGATACATTCTAAGCTTACCAGACTAGTGTTGGAACAAGCGTTCGAGAGGTAAGAGGCGACGGGTGATGGCGTACCTGCTTCAGTCTCCGTTTCTGATCGAGATGAAGAGACGAAAAGTTATGATATGGAAACACTGAAGGAGAGTCGCTAGGTCCGGTAAAGCGCACAGACACATGTCCTAATATCTAAATCGGAAATAGAAAACAAAAAGGATCTTATCTTGCCAACTTGTCCAAGCGCGGAAATGCACAATTGTTAGTATCATGTATTTTTTTCTGCGATGTATACTGATCAATATATAGAGCATATGTCTGGGGCCCCATTTTTTTTGGACATGGGGTGGCCAGTCCTCGAGACCCCCCAAAGGGCTGGCCTTGAAGACAGGACAGAGACAACATAAGGATGATCTTCGCATCAGGCCTCTATTGTCTTAGGCATTTTATTGGTTCTTCTGATGAGCTTCTTGTAATTCACATTTTTTTCCTTTTTTTGATTCGTGAACTTATGTCAGCTGTATGCATCATGGTTATACAGAGGCTGGGTGTCATACTTAAAACATTTTAAGTAATATATCACCCATGTAAAAAAAATGTTAAGCATGCGAGTAATGCCAGGGGAGACCCACCCATTACAAAATATGATTCCAGATTAGCATCCTCCTTAGCAAAATTATAGAAAACACATTTAGCATCATGGGGCAGACCACGCTTTGCAAGGTGATTTGCACTCCAAATCTTTCCACGCAGGTTCTACCACATCGTCGACTTACAACAATGTGGCGCCCATGACTTCTAGATAGCCATCTCTGAGTCACAGATAGTTGATGCCACAAAGTATAGAACATTACAGATGACGGAGAAATTGTAGTGTCGTATAAATGTAAGGTGCGGCCTATTACTTTGTCGTGTTTGTTACATCTTTTAGTGGCAAAACAGTCAATGTCAATGAAAGATTACATAATCTTTTCTAATATAATCAGATTGGGTTTACACTTAGTTAATTTATAAAATTTTGTTTTATTACAATACATAAAACTCATTACATTATAATTTGATCATTATTGCACTCTTCTAAGAAGTTGATTTTAAAATGCATAGGCCAGTTTTAATACTTAACACCCTAACCTAGTAATGCTTTGCCTTTCCCTGCTTTTTTGTTTTTGGTATTTGGTTTTGTTGTATGCATATTAGTTGTACGGAGACCCGATGTAATACTAAACAGTTTTAAGTAATAACGCATCAATTACCGGAAAAATGGTCGATTTAAAAATCAACAATGATTCTAAAAGAGCAATATATAGAATTCGATCTGTTAACCTAACATCCTAACCTAGTTGCAGTAATTTTTGTCCATTGGTAGAGCTTTTGAGCATCACACATCTATATAGGATGCCAATGACGATCTCCCGTGCGGTGAATCTGCACAGAGATGGCCACCCTATTATGTGAGGTGTATCTATAAAGCGTTGGCCACTATCTTCCGCGCGTCAGTAATTTAAGTTGTATTTGTTTTCACTATGCATTACATGTGTGCTTATAGAACTTATTTTTAAGGTCGATAAAAAGACCCAATACAAGTTTCTTCATATACATGTTAGTAGCTAGTACATTACAACAAAGATGATCAAACACTTTTCAAGGTAACAACGCTGGTGACCATCTTCCGCGTGTTGGATCTACATAGTGCTGACCACCATCTTCCGCGTAGTAGTGCTGCCATCATCCGATCCGGAAGACCCAGATCTAGGGTTAACACTAGAACATTCGGATAGGAGGCGACAAATTCTTAGTGACGATATCTGCAACAAGGTAATGACGTGTGTGGGCGCCACAATTGTCGTCTTTGACCTCGTCGTTGCGTGGATCAGCAGTCAAATGTCTTGCTTCCTAGATCCATCACGAGGGCGTCCGGGGCAACCCAAAGCCATTCTCGGGGAGCAGCCGAATGACGCCAAGGAAGAAGCTCCACTGGAGTCTGGGCAAGCCATCGAACATATCCATCATTGCCTCATGCCTAGCCGGGATCCAACTTGCGCATTACAGCCATAAAGGCCGAGACACAGGAGAAAGAGCCATATCCACGTGATCCTAGTGCCACCATTCTTGTTGTGGAGGCGGCCACCATGTCATCCTCCATAGAAGCACAATGACACCCAATGGCCGCACTACACACATGCCATAGGGCGTTGTCACGAGATGGCTCCTTCGGGCGAGTAGTTGAGAGGAGGCCTCACTAGGCCCGCCCAATCTTCGAACGGCCGCTCCTTTTGGTAGCAAGGGAGAAGGAGTGTTCAATCCCGGTCGCCACGCGGGGGTGACACGAGAGGGTAGCGAATGTTCAGAGGTGTGACACGGAAGGGTGTGGAAACGGCATCATTCTTATCTTCTTCATGCTAAGAGACAAGACCATGGCGTCTGAAATGATTGTGACAACATGAATTCTTGGTGCCTCAGTGGTCATCGTACAAAATCGATTTATTGACCATCTCTATCGACTAGGTGAAATTATGGAAACATCACACAAAACTAGCTCCTGATTCGAGAGCCTCAAACTAGGACTTTGAACTTTATTGAATGCTCGTTATGTTAGTTGAAAGTCGTCCATTTCTCAGGTGGAATCTCGAAATCTTATTTGAAGTTCCATAGCTAAGTTAAATACTAAAAACATAGTGAAAAATTGTCCAATTCTTTGAAATATTAGAGTTGTCCAATTAATCGTTGAAAGCTTTGAAGCCTAGTTGTGAATTACAAATGATTTTTTGTTACGGTCTGCATTTAATTACTTGAGAATTTGCTTATTCAAAGTTGTTTTCTAAAATTCGCGTCTATCAAAATTATGACTCCATATCTTTGTGTATGCAAGTATGTTTGTGTACACGCATGTAAATTGATGTGACAATATACGCATGCTCTTACTTGACTATTGTAGTAGGTACTTGATCGGACAATAGCTGGTACACTACAATAGTCCAACTTTATCTCCAATATATTGTGACGGTCATGTTTATTGGTATATAAATGCGTGAGTTGTTGTGTATCTCCTTGTTGGGGAGAATTATAGGACATGGTTTCATCTCCACAAGCCTGACTGTACATATGTTGGGGTAAACGAGCATCATCCATGGTTCTAGTCACTTGTTGTTTAGGAATGGAGGGCATTGGGAGTTGTGATGTGAGTGTGAACGTGCTATGAGTGGTGTGTACGAGCTGAAGGGGTGCCTTTCGGTGTTAGGCCACGTGATGAACGTTCACGCATAGGAGCGCGTAGCCACTGCTTACACCACGCACGTAGCAAAAATGTCTATCGCCTAAAACAGTATCTCATCATAGTCCAACCAAGAAAACTCGGTTCAGTTCGTAACCCGAACCGCGCAGGGGAAAGAAGGCAGGATGGAGGCAATATTTTCTACAGGACTGGAAGAGGCCGTCTGGAAAGAAATGGGGCACTAGGCTAATGCGCACTGATCTCAGCCAGTCAGTACAGATGAGCATCCAACTCGGTCACCAAACCACACAAGCACGGCGTGTCGGCGGTTCACCCCTGGCTATCCTGGCCACCTTGTGGCTTGCGCAACTCGTCATCGGATCATGATGCTTCCAACCCAAGATGACCGCTCTCCACCGAGCTAGGTGGAATCTGCTGGGCCAGAGGGCGTCGCCACGGGGCAAACAATAGGGGTAAACATGCATCGTGTGATGGGCGGCAATTTCTCCGCCAAAGTCCAACTGATGCAAGGATTTTTACAGTACCCGTGAGGAAAAGGGAGTACCGTACAAATCTGACCATCCATTTATAGGGGTAGTTTACACACTCATTCGCTAGTAATGCAAGATATTAATGGGAACCAAACATCCTCATGTGTTCATGATGAGTGCGCGCAACTGCCGGCCATCTCGCCCGCTTCTCCCGATTGAGCTAGCCACCCTGTATCCCTCTGTCGCACATCTTTCCTTTCTTCTCTCGTCGTTTTTCACCAGAACTTGCAATTATTTTGCGGTGCTGATTGCTGAAAACGATTGCATCATGCATGTCATTCACATTGGCTACGGATGTATCTCGATCCAATGGTGGTAATCAAGGGGATCAGTTAAGCCTAACGAAAGGTTTCTGCTATCCGCAAAACTTAGTTTCACCGTACGAGTTAGAATTGGCTACCCTTGATCATTGACGGGTCGGAATTACGAGCACCGTCAATTCTAATTTCAATGGAACGGCTTCAATTCTAAGCCACCGTAGCTCCCGGCGGGTGGTAGATCACCGGCCGGCCCTCTGGTATTCATCACTTGGAGTAGGGGCATTTCATCAATGATTAACCAAGGTAGCTTGAGTTTCGAGATTGCTAGTTTTGGCACACTAAGCTAATTAATGGTAATATATCCTTTTGTGGCAAGTGCAGCTACTGCAAAGGCTTTGTCATTGGCAGAGACAGAATGTCCAAGTGTGGCACTTCACTTGCATGTTCCGATGCGTCGAAACAGGGACATGCAGGCACTGACACTACTCAGATCGCAAATTAGACACAGAGAAGAGAGCCAGACATTCCTGCAATGGAACCGCGTGATGCATGTATCTGCTATACAATACATTGGGGATGTGAGATTGAAATGTGTGAAGCGGTGTTCAATGTTGTGGCCTTTGCATAGTCGGTGTAGCAGATAAAAGTGTGGAAGCGCACGACATCTTGGGACGTGTGATGCTTGCCTCTGTTTGTAGCTACACAGAGCTAATCGAAAGAGAGAGAGAGGGAGAGAGAGCGAGAGGGGGAGCCGGAGAGGGAGGGAGGGAGGGAGGGAGAGGGAGAAAGAGGGTTTAGGTAACTTAATGTGGGAAAAAATTCAAGATGGATCCATTACAGGAATGGGAAGCTACGCCGACGGCCAAACGTCGGGGCCGTCGGCATAGCCATCCTCTAGGCCAGCCCCGCCAAGCAGCCGTCGGCGTAGAATTGTCCTCGGCATATCCTATGCTACGCTGACGGCTGCCCTCGGCGTAGCATACACCGACGGCTGCCCTCGGCGTAGCTATTTTTTATTTTATCTCATTAAACTTTAAAAAATTATAACTAAATAATTCTAATTCGGAAAACTACAAATAATATATCAAAATTTGCAGAAAAATAAGACCTATCTATCTATACTAGATGGCTCTAGTTTTTGCAAGCTTAATGTGGGGAAAAATTCAAGATGGATCCAGCTTTTGCTAGCTGGGACTAGATGGCTGGCAATAATGGCTTGACCGAGCTAATCTATCTCAATAAAAAAATTGTTTGGACGATCAAGATCGTGTTTCCTAACCTAACAATACACAACACAAAGTGAGATGGAAGATTAACATCAACAAAGCGCTAAGTTAAAAAATGATACACATGAGACAGGAAACAAGTGATTGGGTGGCGGCTGTAAAGCCACCTAGGGGTTTGTCCCCTCGCCGGTGATGCCGCTAGACCACTTCACCTTCGTTCGCCTTTGGGCCTTGGAGGCATGGTGGACCACAAACTCTTGCTAGCGGAAGGGTTTCCTTTATATGTAGCTCATTTTCGAGTCACTACAGGAATGGGAAGCTACGCCGACGGCCAGTCGCTACGCCGACGGCCAAACATCGGGGCCGTCGGCGTAGCCATCGTCTAGGCCAGCTCCGCCAAGCAGCCGTCGGCGTAGAATTGCCCTCGGCATATCCTATGCTACGCCGACGGCTGCCCTCGGCATAGCATACGCCGACGGCTGCCCTCGGCGTAGCTATTTTTTATTTTATCTCATTAAACTTTGAAAAATCATAACTAAATCATTCTAATTCGAAAAAATACAAATAATATATCAAAATTTGCAGAAAAATAAGACCTATCTATCTACACTCAAATATTACACATTTATAAATAAAAATTAAGTAAAACATAAGAAATTATATATAGTTTAAAATGGGCATAAAAAATTCAAAAATGATCGAAACAATGCGAAACCTTCGCGTGGTGTTATATTATGTGACATAGTTAGAAGGAAAAATATAAAACTTGGTATATTGATTATGTCTCAAAAAAACCTTCACAAAATGACCTATCTCATTCGAGGTTTCTTGGCTTTCGGGTCAAATGACCAATGTTATGGCTAGAATCAAGACATAGTTTGTGATAATATGCCCATATTGTGCATACACATGCATCATGGGATGACGAACAATGTTGCAGGAGAAAGTTTTCCTTTTCGTCGCACCAAAAAGCCATTTCCCATTTTCTGAGCACAAAACACGGATGATTTTGTAAAGCAACCACCAAATGGCTAATTCAAAATGGTACCACCGCATTTTACAAAAATACTATACCACCTTATATAGACAATGTCCCAATAGGGGAATCCGAAACCTTTCCGTCCACCTCTGGTGAAAAAGACAAATTCCTGCCGAATCGGTAGAAAGTGGGTCAGATATGAACTACAGGTACATGATCCGATGCTCATGTTTTTTTACAAAAATCATTTTTAGGTTCACAATATGCTATTTTATCAAAGATCCAATGCAAGTTTAGCGAGGCTCGGCCCCGAGCTAAGAATCTTCATGCCCGTCGTTCGACAAAGTTTGACGATAATTTAAAAGGGGCATAAAAAATTCAAAAACGATCGAAACAATGCGAAACCTTCGCGTGGTGTCATATTATGTGACATAGTTATAAGGAAAAATATTAAACTTGATATATTGATTATGTCTCAAAAAAACCTTCACAAAATGACCTATCTCATTCGAGGTTTCTTGGCTTTCGGGTCAAATGACCAATGTTATGGCTAGAATCAAGGCATAGTTTGTGATAATGTGCCCATATTGTGCATACACATGCATCATGGGATGGCGAACAATGTTGCAGGAGAAAGTTTTCCTTTTCGTCGCACCAAAAAGCCATTTCCCATTTTCTGAGCACAAAACACGGACGATTTTGTAAAGCAACCACCAAATGGTTAATTCAAAATGGTACCACCACATTTTACAAAAATACTATACCACCTTATATAGACAATGTCCCAATAGGGGAATCCGAAACCTTTCCGTCCACCTCTGGTGAAAAAGACAAATTCCTGCCGAATCGGTAGAAAGTGGGTCAGATATGAACTACAGGTACATGATCCGATGCTCATGTTTTTTTACAAAAATCATTTTTAGGTTCACAATATGCTATTTTATCAAAGATCCAATGCAAGTTTAGCGAGGCTCGGCCCCGAGCTAAGAATCTTCATGCCCGCCGTTCGACAAAGTTTGACGATAATTTAAAAGGGGCATAAAAAATTCAAAAACGATCGAAACAATGTGAAACCTTCGCGTGGTGTCATATTATGTGACATAGTTATAAGGAAAAATATTAAACTTGATATATTGATTATGTCTCAAAAAAACCTTCACAAAATGACCTATCTCATTCGAGGTTTCTTGGCTTTCGGGTCAAATGACCAATGTTATGGCTAGAATCAAGGCATAGTTTGTGATAATGTTCCCATATTGTGCATACACATGTATTATGGGATGACGAACAATGTTGCAGGAGGAAGTTTTCCTTTTCGTCGTACCAAAAAGCCATTTCCCATTTTCCGATCATAAAAAACGGACGATTTTGTGAAGCAACCACCAAATGGCTAATTCAAAATGCTACCACCATATTTTACTAAAATAATATACCACCTTATATGGACAATGTCCCAACACGGGGTTCCGAAACCTTTCCGTCCACCTCTGATAAAAAAGACAAATTCCTGCCGAATCGGTAGAAAGTGGGTCAGATATGAACTACAGGTACATGATCCGATGCTCATGTTTTTTTACAAAAATCATTTTTAGGTTCACAATATGCTATTTTATCAAAGATCCAATGCAAGTTTAGCGAGGCTCGGCCCCGAGCTAAGAATCTTCATGCCCGCCGTTCGACAAAGTTTGACGATAGTTTAAAACGGGCATAAAAAATTCAAAAATGATCGAAACAATGCGAAACCTTCGCGTGGTGTCATATTATGTGACATAGTTATAAGCAAAAATATTAAACTTGATATATTGATTATGTTTCAAAAAAACCTTCACAAAATGACCTATCTCATTCGAGGTTTCTTGGCTTTCGGGTCAAATGACCAATGTTATGGCTAGAATCAAGACATAGTTTGTGATAATGTTCCCATATTGTGCATACACATGCATCATGGGATGGCGAACAATGTTGCAGGAGGAATGCAAGTTTTCCTTTTCATCGCACCAAAAAGCCATTTTTCATTATCCGAGCGCAAAAAGGGAATTTTCTAAAGCAACCACCAAATAGATAATTCAAAAACGGAGGGTTTGTGATTAGTTTATATGGATATCATATTTGGATTCCTCTCATTTTTCTGATCAATTTAGACATTTTATTTGTTAAATTCCGATTTATAGATTTAAAGATATTAATTATTCCATATTAAATAGAAAAATACAAAAAAGTAAAATTATTATATTTTTATTTGAATTCAATAATATTTTTACTTATTCATTAATGTTTATTTAAATAGTTGTTTGTAATTTCAAAAAATACAAACATGTGACATGTTGATATAAGGGTTAATAGGATTGGTATCATAGTATTGACAACAATGTATGAATTACTTTGCGGAAACAGATTCTGAAGGAACGAGGAAGTTAAGCGTGCTGGAGCTGGAGTAGTATTAGGATGGGTGACCTTCCGGGAAGTTCGACCAAGACTGCAATTTAATTAAGTATTAAGTGTAATTAGTGTTAAAAATGTTCAAAGTGAGAGATTAACGAGTCAAACAGTTCAAAGATCAAAAAATTAAGAAAAAAAAATTTATTTTTTTTTAAAAAATATTTTTGCAACCGGTCGACAAGCTATGCCGACGGCCGCTACGCCGACGGCATTGCCCTCGGCGTAGCATACGCCGACGGCATTTTGATACGCCGACGGCCTCTATGTGCTCCGCCGAGGGAGCCCTTTGCCGAGGAGGCTACGCCGAGGGCAGCCGTCGGCGTAGCATACGCCGAGGGCATTTTAGGCTACGCCGACGGCTTTTTGCCCTCGGCGTAGCGCGCGCGTCCTGTAGTGAGTGTCTTCTTCAGATGGTGAAGCGGCAACTACCTCTTGATGGCAAAATAAGGTCATTCTCGCCATCTACTCGATCATGTTGTGCGTCTAGCATTAGAAGAGGGCGCACGAAGTCATTTGTCTAGCGGATCTTTGGAGATCTAGTCGTTTTTGTGTTCATCGGTGTGGTTTGATGCCAGTCTCTTATAATCTACAGTCTTGTTTATTGGTGGTGGTTCATGCTCTGTTGCGCTGGTTATTTGGAATCTTAGCGCAACGACTTCTCGTGTGTCTACTATAACAAGCTTTACTACGGTATGTTCCGACTCCGGTGATGGAGGGTTAGTACGGCGGTGTGCTTTTGGCTCGCAGTAGTCATCGCTAGGCGGGCCAATGCCCTATTTATATTTTTAATTATTTTTAGGGTGCTTTATATAGTTATTGATAATTACTAATGAAAGTTTATTTGTTTAAAGATTCTAAAGTTCACTTCCACATAACTTATGACACCACATATTTTCAGCATGCAATGGTGCTTGCGTACACACACACACACCTACACTGACATCATAACTAATGCATGTTATTAGTTGACGGTATTCTAGTAGGTATTTCGACGAGATAACACTTAACAACCTAGCACATCAACTTTATCTCGAATTTTTTGTCACAATCATTCTTATTGCTATATATCTATACTTCAAGCGTCTCACTCCACTTGGGAGAAGTACACAACATTGTTTCACCTCACAAGTCTTCGTCCTTTTTTTTTGCGGGATTTCTTCTTCTACTTCAGTGCACCAATGGTTCCAATCGGTAATAAGTTTAGGCATAGAGGGCATTGGGAACTGAGATGTGAGGATGTGCAGAAGAAGAAGAAGCACTACAGTTCAACAAAGAGTGGCCTAGTATCTACTCTCTTCGTTTTAATATAAGATGTTTTAGCTTTGTGAGGCAAATGTTCTAGACTTATTTTAGTATGTAGGTTCACTCATGTTTGGAGTGAATCTACACACTAAAATAAATATAGATATATTTTCTTTATAAACCTAAAACATCTTATATTTTAAAAATGGAGGGAGTAGTAAACATGCAGTCGAGATGGAGGCAATGTGTCAACCAGAATTTTATCATGTCAATCGAGTGCCTAATGTAACCTGACACAAGCCACGGTGTTTTTGTTTTTCTCAGGAACAACTACTATAGCGTGATTGTTTTTTATGCTATATTCAGTTAATCCTCTCCTCAAGAGGATTGGAGTGGAATGGGATGGATTTGAGGGGATTTTGACTTGTATGGGATTTAATCCATCCCAAACCCTTTCAATTCTCTTCGATCCCGGCTAAACCGAACAAGGCCTTATGGTGGTATGGAAAGGAGAGATCCACCTCCACCACAACAAACGAAGCGTGCAAACATTGCCGTGCCCGTATTCCGTTGCCTCACTGGCCCAAGGATAGAGAACAAACTTGACCACACGGTTTACACGATCTAGGTGATTGTATATATACTGCCTTTTCACGTTCTGGCAACCTTTGAGATGGTCGTCGCGTCCTAACACGACGTCTCCTATGAGAGACAATGGCGCCACCGAACAAGCTTGCCTGGCTTCTTGCCCGGTGTCGGCAACGAAAGTAATCTGCTTGCATGCCTAGGTATGTGCGTACATGCATCCATGCAACTTGCAACGAGCGTTCAGTAATTATTAAGTTACTTGAAAGATGTATAGCTCTTAGGTGGAAGCGATGAAGTTGGCTGAAGTCAGTCGTCGAAAGTTAATTATGGTTTTTGAGAGCAAAGTAATCTAACTAGTTGAAAGCTCTAACATTTAGTTGGAACTAAAAAGAAATAAATCTGTGGATTGCCTATTTTTGCTGGACCGTTGGACAATTTTGTTTGCTCAAAGGTGTTTCTAAATTCGCATTTGAATAACATATAACTCCATGTGCACGGAATAATGGCTGTGTAAACGCATGTACACATACATGCGAGAGTAGATGCATGCTATTACCTTCTCAGTACTATGGTAAGTATTTGGTCGGATTTTCTAGCTCTCGAGCGTCTGAGAACTTAGGTCTCAGTCACCTCTCTCACAATTGGATTCACCTCGCGATTCGTGCAACATGGAACTTTCACATGAGTTACAACTAGGTTGTAACTGGGATTTTAATGAGTTGCAACTAGGTTGCAACTGAGAATTAGTACAAATTATATAATTTGCAACTAGGTTGTAACCGAGAATTATCGCAAATAGTAGGATGATGTCAGCGACTTAAGAAGTTCTCAGCGTCTGAGATCTAGACACTCCCTCTCACTGGTGGAAACGGGGCTATAGGTCCCGGTTGGTACGGGGCTTTAGTCCCGGTTGCCCAACCGGGACGGGGCAATCGGGACTAAAGCCCTAACCTTTAGTCCCGGTTGCCCCACTAACCGGGACAAAAGGGTGCACACGTGGCAGCGACAGAGGGCGAGGGGGGGGGTGGAGCATTAGTCCCGGTTCGTAAAACTTCTGCCGCGGCAGAGATTTGGCCCATTTCTCTGTCGCGGCAGAGAATTCATTTTGGCATACTTTGTTGCCGCGACAGCATTTTCGTCACTTTTTGTGCCGCGGCAGAGAATTGATTTAGGTTGTTTTATTGTTTATTTAGTGATTTGCACTTATCAATGAAGGAACCTTATATTACATCATGAATATCATAACAATATTATATTGAATACACGGATCGAGTTCATGCACTACATACAAAAGTTGCTATTCGATGCTACCGGCCAATTCCTTTAAAGTTGCTATTTTTACAATCCCTATTGTCTATACACAGCCGAATAGTATTCTCCTTTTGGGTCTAGGACTTCTGCATCCAAGAATCCAGTCAATTCCTCTTGAATTGCTCGTACGCGATCCTTTGGCAGAAGACCGTCCCGTAGACGTTCGATCTGATTTAAAAAAGGAGTCAGCCTATATGAATGAAACTAAACATAATTTGATTGTAATTAAAAACTATAGAAATTGTTTACGTACGTGGAGTTGCTCTAAATTTCTGCCCTTCTCATCGCACGTCTGCCGGATGAACTCGCAAACATAGTATCCACATAGATTGTTACCTGGTCCCTGTGTCAGGCACTTTACGAGAACAGAGTTCAATCAAAATAATAATCAAGCATGATAATAACTGTATCAAAACTAGAATCAAAGAGATGCGCGGATATAGCTAGTGGTGCTTACATTTAGTGGTTAAAATGTAAGCTCCTCTTTCCAAACACCCCTAGCCTTGTTGGTGGACCGTTTTCAAGCGCTGTCCGGCGTAGAAAACGAATAAAATAAGTTATTAAGTACTTGATATCATAAAATTCACGAACGTTGCCGATATAGTGTCGTAATGATTAGAATTACCGCTGGAGAAGTATCTGCATGTCCTTCCACGTCTCAAGGGGTTTATGTTTCGAGTCCATGACTAGTACACGCCCTTTGTCAAGTTGAATTATTAACATAATATAGTGAAAGCTGCAAATGCATAACTAATCAATTATATACTTAACATCGAGTAAGCGAAATAGAAAGTGTATACAAGACAATAACACTCACTCGAAGTTGTAAGGAAATAGTATTTCCCTTTTGGTTTCTTGAAACCTTAACGCGTGTACTATATTATCCTCCGTATCCTGGGGGCTTATTTTGAGATTAGCTTTATGAACTCAATATGGGTCAATGAAGCCAATGTCATAGATTTGTCCTCTGCTGCATTCGAGAATCTTCATTCTGCATATTACAGTATGATTATATACATGCAATAAACAAAATAATATAGCTGGAGACTAAATTAATTACAGAATTAGTACTTACAGACAATAGGCACTGATGATCGATTTGTCCAAGGCGTCTTGATTGAATAATTGAAATAGTTCATCAAATTCAATGGATATCATGTCATCCTTTTCTTTACCATGATGCTTTTTTGTAACCCTCAGCACTATCCAGTTAGCCCCGCCCTTGTGGCATGCATGTACCAGTTATGCAATCTTCGCATTTTTGTTGGAAGATTGTTTACCTCCTCAGGTTTGACGAGAGGTTTGCCGTACTGGTATTTGTATGCTACTTCACTCACGGGGAAGAACTCTAACTGGGATAATTACTGGGCAATACTCATACCTTGAGCAGCGGCAGCTTCTCCGTATTGTGCAACTACCTCTGGATCATACTGCTCTTTGGCCCCATATTTGCTCGACCCCACATTGGTTTGGGAAATCTGTAGGGGTTCGTAGCATGGAAAACAAAAAATTTCTATCGCATACAAACAAACAAGCCAAGATCTATCTACTAGATTGTAGCAACGAGTCGATGGAATAACTTACCCTCGAAGATTGCAAAGCGGTTAACGAGAGCAGATTCTCGTGGGTGATGTAGTCGTACTCTTTCCGATCTCAAGGTCGCGTAGACGATCCTTCCGGCGCCACGTTCCGGCAGCGCTTCCGCAGTCGGTCACACGTTCGGTACTCGACGAAGACCTTCCTCTCCCTTGTTCCAGCAGGCAGCGGAGGTTGTAGCACTCTCCTCGCGATTCCGGCAGCACAATGGCGTGGTACCGGAAGTAGAGGGGAGATCCCGCAGGGCTTCGCCTTAAGCCGGAGCGAGTATGGTGGAGTATGAGAGAGAACTATTAGTGGTCTAGGGTTTAGACACACCAATTAGAAGTCTCTAAACAGATGGCTAGGGCAATTAGAAGCTCTAAACCAAAACGGCTCTAAACCGGAGATTAGAGGATAGGAACTTGTGTGTCTAGAGGAGGAGGCCCTGCCCCTCCTCTTATAGGTGGGAGGCGCGGCCAAGGGGAGGGGAGTCCCTCCCCAAGTCGGCCTTGGTTGGCACGCCGGCTTGGGGAGGAGACTCCTCCCCCAAGTCGGTTCCAACCTCCTCTTGCT
The DNA here is from genome assembly GCA_910589765.1 of Avena atlantica. NCBI lineage: Eukaryota > Viridiplantae > Streptophyta > Magnoliopsida > Poales > Poaceae > Avena > Avena atlantica. The sequence goes on from OU342738.1 coordinate 291,827,791, forward strand.
TGTTTCCCACAGTTTCTTGTTTTAGCCGTTTGACTTTCAAACTGGACATTTGACTTTTCTGTTTTAGGATTCAATTTAATCCTTTATTTGGAACAGCAAGAACACTTAGTACATGATGCAATCATTCCAATATGTAATGACACATTCATGTACCCCTTCCCCCCGGAGTGCCGGACATTCCGGAACCTTCTAGAACATTCCCGATGAAAACACCGGAAACATTTCCGAACTCCGAAACGGGACTTTCCTTATATGAATCTTATTCTCCGGACCATTCCGGATCACCTCGTGATATCCCGGATCCCATCCGAGACTCCGAACAACATTCGGTATCTTTCTCATAATACCATAACTACTCAAACAACGTCGAATCCTTAAGTGTGTCTCCCTACGGTTCGTGAATTATGCGGACATGATCGAGACACTTCTCCGAACAATAACCAATAGAGGAATCTGCAAATTCATATGGCTCCCACATATTTCTACGATTACTTTGCGATCGAATGAACCACTTACATACGATACCAATTTCCCTTTGTCTCACGATATTTTACTTATCTGAGGTTATGATCGTCGGTATCTCTGCATACCTAGTTCAACCTCGTTACTGATAAGTACTCTTTTCTCGTTCCTGTGATATGTGATCCCTTGTGAGCCAGTCACATGCTTGCAAGCTAATTGGATGACATTTCACCGAGAGGGCCCAGAGTATATCTATCCGTCATATGGATGGACAAATCCCACTCTTGATCCATGTGTTTCAACCAATACTTTCTGAACACTCAATGCCACCTTTATAGCCACCCTGTTACAGTGTGGTGTTTGATGACATCAAAGTATCCATCCGGAAAAGGTGATATACATGATCTCATGGTCGAAGGAATTAGGTTACTATGTATCAGAAAGCATATAGCAATTGAACTATTGAAATGACTTGATCTTTATGCTACGCTTATCTATAGGAGTATGTCCATCACATCATTCTCCTAATGATATGATCCTGTTGTTAATAACATCTCTATATTCATGATCAGGAAACCATGATCATATATTAACCAACAAGCTAGTTTAACAAGAGGCTTTACTAGGGACTCTTATTTTAGTTTACAAATCACACAAGTATTAATGTTTCCGGTTAATACAATTATAGCATGGTATGTAAACATTTATCATAAGTGTGAAGATATGATAATAACCACTTTATTATTGCCTCTTGGGCATATCTCCAACAGTCTCCCACTTGCACTAGAGTCAATAACCTTGAGAGGGGCGCAAGTCTGTTTTGCTTGTTCTCCGAGCTGGGCAACAGATTTCTCACTTGCATCAGTACTACTCTTCGAGGCTTTTTGTGCCGCATGTGACTTGAGAATAGAACGCTCATAGTCTGATGACAGCTTTGGCTCGGGTTGATGAAGAGTCTTTAGCATTTTCAACACTTTGGCTTTTTCTTCTTTGGTGTTGGGGAACTCTGGCTCTTTCGGCCGCCTCAGCTTAGCGAAAAACGCTGTCGTTTCCGCATCAACGATCGCCGCAGTCTCCTCTTCAGTACAGCCATAAGCTCTCTTGGGAGGAACCTTTGGTACTTTTGGAAGAGTCTATTGTTTACGTTTCGGCGATCGCTTACGACGCACAGTAGCGGTACGCTTACGCTTTTTATCCTGAGGCGCCGGCGATGGCTCCCGCGGCGATGGCTGCACCGGAGATTGGTGAGGCGACGGAGCCGGGTGAGGCGACGGAGCCGGGTGAGGTGACGAAGACGGCTGCCGCGGCGGCGACGACCTCGCTGGAGACGGGTGAGGCGGCGGCGAAGATGGCCTTGGCGTGTGATTTCGAAGCACGATACATTCCTTCGGCCATAGAATGGTGACATTTTTTGCGTCTGCCAGTACAGTCACATCCCCTTCACTTGCAGGGTAGTGAAGATCCAAAACCTCAAAGGTGGGCATGATTTCATCCACGCCGACAACAGCGTAGCCCTCTGGAACCGGACAACAGTGGTAAGTTGGTGTGGGTCCAATTGGTAAGGCATAGCCGACCGCCACCTTCATTGATATGTTCACAACTTTGACATGTAGCTCGCAGTGTGTCATCTCTGTGATATCATCCACTGGGTAGCCAACAGGAGCCATCGTCATCACCCGATACCTCGGTGGAAGCCACACTGCTTTTTCGATTATTCGATAGGCCGGTAGCATCGAATGCAGTGTGCTGCTGAGATGGGCCGATAGTACTTTGCTCTTTCAGTGCGTTAATTTCATCTTGTTGTTGCTTTAATCGTTCTTCAATTAAACGCATTCGCTCTTTCTGACTATCTGCTTCAACTTCCGCCCTGTCCTTTCTCCTCTGACGGCTTCTATCAGGATATTTCTTCCTCTCTTCGGGAAACCCAGTCCTCCATGGTTGGGAGCCTCTTGTGCCTCGTGTTCGTCCATCATGTTCCTTATTTCCAAGGGCGGGTGTGAGCTCATCATTCTCTCTATCGGGAATGAAGTCCCCATCTTTAATAGCCTTTACTGCTTTTCTGATCCTCTCGATTGGCAAGGTGTCTTCTTTATGTCGTATGTTATATATACACCTCCCTTTCGAGTCCAACGTGCCCCCATGCCTGTAAAACCAATTCCTTGCACGTTCTACCCAATCGTTTGTCTCTAGGGTGATCTTTTTATCACGCAGTTCATTCTCAAGTTTCTCCCACTTAGGAATGCCAGCCCTGTAGCCACCTTGCCCCATAGTATGGTGATACTTCTTGTTAGCAGCATTCAGCTTATTCGGTGCAGATATTTTCTTAGATTTTTCTGATGTCTTGTATTCCACAAACTCAGCCCAGAATGGTTTTATCTTCTCAAATTGAATATTCTTGAAATCGGGAGTCTTCTCTTTCACGACATAGTCAAGGTGCAATCTTTTCTTCCAGTTGGTAAAACACTGGGCCATCTTCTTCAAAGCCCACTCCCTGACCTTAGCCTCCATGGCTCTCCCATATTGTCAGGCGTCCTCAACTGGATCCTCCGCATTTGGATCCAGCTCTATCTTCGGTAGTTTGAAATTAACCATGAGCCTCTTCCACAGTAAATCTTTGGCATGGTTAGGGACAAATAAACATGTTCCCTCTTCATCCGCATTAGCAGGCCTATTCCAATTTCTAATGGTGATCGGGATTAAGTCCCTAATGATTACTCCGCATTGTGCCACAAATTTTTTTGCGACAACTTCGGGAGCCGTCGGCTTGCCGTCTTCAGCGACATCTTTGATCCTGAACCTCTCATGGTCTTGCAACTTTTTGGTTGGGCCTCGTCTTCTCTTTTCAGTAGATTCCTTCGATCCGGAGGGCTAAAAGAAAAAAGATCATCGTTACTATTTCTATATAGATAGCAGATGATTAATTAATGAATTGATTATATTACATGCACCTCGCCGGAGCGGTCGTCTTCTCGATTACACAAGGCATCGCCTTCTCCCTCGCGGAAGGCAACACCTTCAACCTCAAACAAGTTGTCTATTCCGGTAAAAAGAGGATCACCCTCACCGGAGTTGTTCAGAAACGTTGATACGTCTAAATTTTCTTCCCCACGGATCACACCTTGGATCAACTCTTCCTTTTCTTCGTCTCTGACGTGTGGGTCCATATTTTCTGCATAGGTGGAAAAACGAATAAGTCAAAGCAGCTAAAGGAGAAAGTTAGGTACGGTGTTGAGAGATATAAACCATAATTCAGAGAAACCCTAATATATACATACACAATAATAAAAATGAAGAGAAACCCTAAACCCTAAACCTAGCTACAAAAAGGAAACCGTGTAGTAGATAGGCACATCGTCGAACCCACATGCACCTAAGGGGTATTAATGATTCCTTATCTAAGATAGGGCTTTTAAGTTGCTTGACAATGTGAATCGGGTCTGGGGCTACCCACAGTGACTGACCAGTGGGGCCGAAGACCAATAATACCAAACTAATTAATAAACCTAATAATACCTAACTAATAATAAACCTAATAATCGAAACACCGAAAAGAAAGGGAAACAATCAACACATGGCATCGATGCAATGCTCAAGCAAGTATGATGATATGACAAGTTAATTTGCATTGGAATGTAACCCTAAGACATGCTCGACGATTTAATCGGGGTTCCGAGGGGTGAAAACCCTAACTCGGGGAAACTCCGGAACATATGAGAGGGGTGCATTTGTTCTTCTAATTATACTTGTCATTTAAGTTGTTGAACAATGCATGATTATAGGTTAAATAGATAGGTTTCATTTTTCTGAACAATTTGATATATTATTTGTATTTTTCTGACTTATAAACAATAAGTTATCGATTTTACAATATTCAATCATTTTCTGGAATTAAAAAAAAGGCAAATAGTTTTTACACCGGGGCGCCCCCTAGCCAGTGAGACTGACAGAAGGGCCCTAGTGCCAACTCATCCTCCACGCGTACAGATCATTTTTATACCACAGAGGAGCCTGCCCACTGAGGCTGACTGATGGGCCCTAGGCCACATCAGCTACCACGCGAGCATGAGTGACGTCAGCACGATGTCACGCTGGCGGTGAGCTCCCAGGCAGCGGCAGCGACGGCGATAACGGGCACGCCTGGACGCGCGGATGGGCGCATTAGAGAGAGCGCGATGCAGGGAGAAAGAGAGTGACGGCGCCGCTCCTTGTTGGTCACCGGAGCTTCGCCTCCGTCGAGCTCGAGCGGCGGCGTCGTCGGGCACACGCGGGGAGAGTAGTACAGGAGGAGAGGGAGAGAAAGAAGAACACCGTGAGGATCAGCATCTCACCAGGAACACGACAGAGGTGATGGCGAGGCCGGGCGAACTCGGGAGACGCCGGAATCGACGGAGACAGACGGCGGACGGAGCTTCCAATCCAGGCGATTGAGGTCACGCGCGAGGGGGAAAAGTAGCAGGGGCGCGCGTGGACGGAGGCAGCGGTGGTGGCGGACGCAACGCGCGGGTGGCGGCGAGCTCGGCCAGCCTGCCGGCGTCGGGGGCGGTTCCTGTGCGCTCGTCGGTGAGATGCAGAGAAGTGAGATGGGGAAGAAGAAGAGGAGGCGCGTTAGTTATAAATGAATGGCCTTTAGTCCCGGTTGGTGGCTCCAACCGGGACTAAAGGGGCGTACGTCCCGGTTGGAGCCACCAACCGGGACGTATACTCCAATATTTTCAGCAGACCAAGGGTTGGCGCGCAGGGGGTCTTTAGTCCCGGTTGGTGGCTCCAACCGGGACATATTCCTCTGTTTTCAAATTTTTTCAGGTATTTTCTCTCTGTTCCCGCCTTATTTTTTATTTTGGGGTTTAAATTTGTATTGTTTTTTAAATGATAATTAATTTGGAATTTAGAAAAACTTTAAACATAAAAAGTGTTTGGATTTGAATAAATAATTCAAAACCATTTTCTGTTTTAAAAAATAATTAATGTAACCATTTAAAATATGAACCATTTACAATTAAAAATGAATTAACTTATATTTTTTAAATATCAATTTGGAATTTAGAAAAACTTTAAACATAAAAAGTGTATGGATTTGAATAAATAATCCAAAACCATTTTCTATTTTTAAAAAATAATTAATGTAACCATTTAAAATGAATTAACTTGTATTTTTGAATATTAATTTGGAATTTAGAAAAACTTTAAACATAAAAAGTGTTTGGATTTGAATAAATAATTCAAAACCATTTTGTGTTTTAAAAAATAATTAATGTAACCATTTAAAATATGAACCATTTACAATTAAAAATGAATTAACTTATATTTTTTAAATATCAATTTGGAATTTAGAAAAACTTTAAACATAAAAAGTGTATGGATTTCAATAAATAATCCAAAACCATTTTCTATTTTTAAAAAATAATTAATGTAACCATTTAAAATGAATTAACTTATATTTTTGAATATTAATTTGGAATTTAGAAAAACTTTAAACATAAAAAGTGTTTGGATTTGAATAAATAATTCAAAACCATTTTCTGTTTTAAAAAATAATTAATGTAACCATTTAAAATATGAACCATTTACAATTAAAAATGAATTAACTTATATTTTTTAAATATCAATTTGGAATTTAGAAATACTTTAAACATAAAAAGTGTATGGATTTGAATAAATAATCCAAAACCATTTTCTATTTTTAAAAAATAATTAATGTAACCATTTAAAATGAATTAACTTGTATTTTTGAATATTAATTTGGAATTTAGAAAAACTTTAAACATAAAAAGTGTTTGGATTTGAATAAATAATTCAAAACCATTTTCTGTTTTAAAAAATAATTAATGTAACCATTTACAATTAAAAATGAATTAACTTATATTTTTTAATATCAATTTGGAATTTAGAAAAACTTTAGTCCCTTGTCCCGGATGGTGTCACCAACCGGGACTAAAGATGAACCTTTAGTCCCGGTTGGAGACACCAACCGGGACAAAACACGAGTCAGCACTAATGATAGGAGTGAGTGTCGACATTATTTCATATGTATAAACCGGACCCACTTCCTGCCGATTCGGCAGTCATTTGTCCTTTTTACCCGGGATGGACGAAAAGTTTTGAGATGTACCTGTTGGGAGATAGTCCATGTAAGGTGGTCTAGTATTTTAGGAAAATGGGACGGTAGCATTCTGAAACGGCATTTTGGTGGTTAATTCACAAAACGACCCGTTTTTTGCGCTTGGAAAATGGAGAAGGGCTTTTTCGTGCGACAAAAAGGAAAACTTCCTCCTGCAACATTTTTCTCCATACCAATGTCCACACACATGCATAATATGGGCACAACATAACAAACTATGCCGTGATTCAGCACATAACATCGGTCATTTGGACCGAAAGCCATGAAACCTCGAACATGATAGGTCATTTTGTGAAGGTTTTTTCGAAACATGACCAATATACCAAGTCTGGTATTTTTCCTTTCAACTATGTAACATAATATGACACCACACGAAGGATTTTCATTGTTCGGATTTTTTTGAATTTATTATGCCTGTTTTGAATTATCTGAATATCTAACTATGGTCGTACCGGTGTGCATGAAGATAGGGGACGAGCATCGCTAGAACTTGCATTGGATCTCTAAAAAAACCACATATTGCGAGTCTAAAAATGATTTTTTCAAAAAATCACGGACGATAGATCATGTACCTGTAGTACAAACCGGACCCACTTCCTGCCGATTCGGCAGACATTTGTCCTTTTTACCCGGGATGGACGAAAAGGTTTGAGAGCAGGGACACCACTACGACCAGTTTCAGGGAGATGCCGTCGGATCCCAGTCCTCCGGCATCTCCAAGAAACTGGTCATAGAGGCACTCCCTAATATGTGACTGCGCGCGTTTGGAGATAAGATCTTAATGGTAAGTACGAATCGGGACAACTTCTTCATAGTCCCGGTCTAGCCACAAAACGGGACTAACACTCAAGACATTTATTAATATTAAAAACTGAGACTACAAAACCGGGACTAAAGGCCACAAACCGCGAAAGATATCATTCGGTCAAGCCACAAACCGCGAAAGACATGACCTAGAGTTACATAACATGAGCATGAACTTCTTGTCATATGTCCTTCCTTATGATCGCTTCAGACGTAACAATGGAGCATCTTCTTTACTTAACGGAATGCTTGGATCAGATCTCACTATGAAGGGCGTAATTTCATCAAACTTATTATAATCTTCTGACATGTCTGTCTTGTCCTCGATTCCCACGATGTTTATTTTCCCTGAAAGAACTATGTGACGCTTTGGCTCATCAAATGATATATTCGTTTGCATATTTTTTCTATTTTTCGGTCTGGAGGACATGTCCTTCACATAGAAAACCTGAGACACATCATTGGCTAGGACGAATGGTTCATCTTTATAACCAAGATTGTTAAGATCCACTGTTGTCATTCCGTACAACTGGTCTATCTTTACCCCTTCCCCATTCAGGTTGACCCATTTGCAGCGAAACAAAGGGACCTTAAAAGAGACTCCATAGTCTAGTTCCCATATCTCCTCTATGTAACCATAATATGTGTCCTTTTGTCCATTCTCGTCTATTGCATCAAAGCGTACACCACTATTTTGGTTGGTGCTCTTTTTATCTTGGGAGATCGTGTAGAATGTATTCCCATTTATTTCGTACCCTTGGAAATTCAGTACAGTAGAAGATGGTGACGCGGCCAACAAGTATAGCTGATCTCCAACAGTGGTGCCATTCAAGAGATGTGTCAGCATCCAACCACCGAAAGACTTCATGTGTTCATCTGTAATCCATGATTCAGGCTTCCCTGGGTTTTTGGAGCGTTTAATATTCTTGTGTTCCTCGATATACGGAGCTGCTAAGGTGGAATTATGTAGAACTGTGTAGTGTGCTTTAGTGAAAGAATCCCCGTCCCTACATATCATTGCTTTCTTTCCCAGCTTGCCTTTTCCACTTAGTCTTCCCTCATGCCGCAAGTCAGAAACACCAATCGGCTTAAGGTCAGGAATAAAGTCAACACAAAACTCAATGACCTCCTCTGTTCCATATCCCTTGGAGATGCTTCCTTCTGGTCTAGCACGGTTATGAACATATTTCTTTAAGACTCCCATGAACCTCTCAAAGGGGAACATATTGTGCAGAAATACCGGACCGAGAATGGCAATCTCTTCCACTAGATGAACCAGGAGATGCGTCATAATATTGAAGAAGGATGGTGGGAACACCAATTCAAAACTAACAAGACATTGTACCACATCCTTCTGTAACCTTGGCAGAATATATGGATTGATTACCTTCTGAAATATTGCATTGAGGAATGAACACAGCTTCACAATAGGTAATCGAACATTTTCCGGTAGAAGCCCCCTCAATGCAATCGGAAGCAACTGCGTCATAATCACGTGACAGTCATGAGACTTCAGGTTTTGGAACTTTTTCTCTGCCATATTTATTATCCCATTTATATTAGATGAGAAGCCCGACGGCACCTTGATACTGTAAAGGACTTCAAAAAAGATTTCCTTCTCTGCTTTGGTAAGAGCATAGCTGGCACGACTTAAGTGACGCCCTTTATCCGTCTTGTTATGTGTATGCATGTTCTTTGGGTCTTTCATAATTTGTTGGTCCTCCCGTGCTTCAGGTGTATATTTTGTCTTCCCATACACGCCTAGGAATCCTAGCAGGTTCACGCAGAGATTCTTCGTCACGTGCATCACGTCGATTGAAGAGCGGACACGCAGGACTTTCCAATATGGCAGCTCCCAAAATATAGATTTCTTCTTCCACATGGGTGCGTGTCCTGTAGCGACGTCGTTCGGAACTGATTGACCGCCGGGACCCTTTCCAAAGATTACTTCTATGTCCTTGACCATACCAAATACATCATCACCAGCAGGGAGTTCAGGCTTCTTCCGGTGATCTCCCTCACCTTTGAAATGCTTGCCTTTCTTTCTTACGGGATGATTGGTCGGAAGAAATCGTCGATTCGCCAGGTACACAACCTTCTTGCATTTATGCAAATATGTACCTTCAGTCTTATCTAAACAGTGGGTGCATGCCTTATATCCCTTGTTTGTCTGTCCTGAAAGGTTACTAAGAGCAGGCCAATCATTGATGGTTACGAATAATAACCCTCGTAGATTAAATGGCTCCTGTTTGTTCTCATCCCACGCACGTACACTTGGTTTGCCCCACAACTGTAAGAGTTCTTCAACTAATGGCCTAAGGTATACATCAATGTCGTTGCCCGGTTGCTTCGGGCGTTGGATGAGCACTGGCATCATAATGAACTTACGCTTCATGCACAACCAAGGAGGCAGGTTGTAGATACATAGAGTCACGGGCCAGGTGCTGCGACTGCAGCTCTGCTCCCCAATAGGATTCATTCCATCCGTACTTAGACCAAACCATAAGTTCCTCGCGTCACCTGCAAAGTCTGGGAAGTCTCTCTCGATTTTTCTCCACTGTGACCCATCAGCAGGGTGTCTCAACTTCCCGTCTTTCTTACGGTCTTCTTTGTGCCATCGCAACAACCAGGCATGCTCTTTGTTTCTGAACATGCGTTTCAACCTTGGTATTATAGGAGCATACCACATAACCTTAGCAGGAACCCTCTTTCGGAGGGGCTCTCCCTCAACATCACCAGGGTCATCTCGTCTGATCTTATACCGCAACGCATTGCATACCGGGCATTTATATAAATTCTCATACTCCTTACCGCGGTAGAGGATGCAGTCATTAATGCATGCATGTATCTTTTGCACATCTAATCCCAGAGGACAGAGAGTCTTCTTTGCTTCGTAGGTACTCTCGGGAAGTTCGTTATGTTTTGGAAACTTCGGCTTCATTATTTTCAGCATCTTTTCAAATGAGGAGTCAGTTAGACCACACTCTGCCTTCCATCGCAACAATTCCAGTGTGGTACCGAGCTTTGTGCTGCCATCTTCACAATTTGGGTACAACAATTTCTTGTGATCTTCTAACATGCCCTCTAACTTCAACTTCTCATTTTCTGTCTCACAGTCTCGCTTTGCATCAGAAATGACCCTACCAAGTTCATCAGCCGGCTCATCTGATGCCCGTTCTTCACCTCTTTCCTCTCCATTGTCTTCCATTGCAGTATCACTGTATTCAAGAAACATATGATGATAGTTGTTATCATCATCTTCTTCTTCACCATCTTCCATCATAACCCCTCTTTCCCCGTGCTTGGTCCAGCAATTATAGTTGGGCATGAAGCCTTTCATAATCAGGTGGCCGCGAATGATTTTTGAGGAAGAGTACTCCTTGTTGTTCCGACATTGAACACATGGACAACGTATAAATCCATTTTCTTTGTTTGCCGTAGCCACATCGATAAATTTATCCACGCCTTTGATATACCCGGCTACGCGCCGGTCACCGTACATCCATTCCCGACCGTTCATCTGCATCATATAAGTAAGTTTATCAAAAAACAGGACATCATAAATAGTGAAATAACCAATTCACACCGACACATGAATTGTATCAATGACCTAGAAAAGATAAGATTGCTAACCTCGATCGAGGGAAATAAAGAGGAGAAAGCTCAAGTGCGTCTCGGACACCTTCTATATTTTTGTTCTATGAGAAATTCAACGGGATTATTCACTCAAACATTTCATCAAACACCTTCAATGCATGCATAGAAGAGAAAAAACTAGCACACCCCTCACACCTTCCACCATTCGAAAAAACAGAGTGAAGGCAGAGGGGGCTGGGGCGTTGCATTTATAGAGGGCAGGAGAATACGTCCCGGTTGGAGCCAGCAACCGGGACTAAAGGTGCGTGCCACGCCACGTGGTTGTGGCCAAACCTTTAGTCCCGGTTGGTGGCTCCAACCGGGACGTATTCCCCCTTACCAACCGGGACGCATGCCCCCTGGCCCCGTGCCCGCTCCAACCGGGACGCGTGCCAGCATTAGTCCCGGTTGGTGGCGCAACCGGGACTAATGCTCCGAGGGGGCGCGAACGGATGGCATGTTTTCTACTAGTGTATTTTGATCGAATCCTATATGATATATAGACTCCAATCTTATCTCTTATAAGGGGAAAAGTATAATACATAGCTTCAACTCAGCTTTAGTACCCATGGTCAAACACTGGTTGGTCTAGGCATGGAAGACATTATGAATTGGGTTGCGAGTATTTTTGTGCTACAATTTGCTTGAACAAGCTGTAGGCGTGCAACTTCGTTTCGAGACACGTGGCATACTTCTCGCCATTGGAGTGGGTAACGAACTCTCAGATAATGCTTGTAGCCGCCTATGACAAGCGCTCACCGTATTTCAACTAAGATGGAATGGTTATGCATGACTGAGCCAAGGTTCACCAACACATAAAAGTTTATCGGGCTCGCGGTCGCCTGGGACTGGTGGCATCTCCAGCTGAAAGTTTTTCCATAAGTTTGGAAATTAACTCATCCACCGATAAATGTGTGTACAGAATTCAAACAAGCTACCCACCATCGCTCCGCGTGCACCCATGTGGGCATGGCAACGTGCAACCAAGATCGTGCACAATCGTCCGCGTGGATGTACAAGAACAAACCCGGCAAGCAACATGTTGTGCGTTTTTCCATTACATGCATGTGGATTGTCCCTCGCGGTTATTGGTGGGGATGAATATGAGGTTATCAGTCTATGTGTGGGAAAATGTCGTACATTCCGTCTTTCAACAACCATGTTGCATTCATACAAGCTCGGTGTTCTTTTTTGTGAGTGAGCGACATGAAGGTGAGATGAGATCCACATCTAGCCCAACCAATAAAAAGCAACCTCTTCTCAAGGGGGTTCTAGCGCAAAAGGTGCACTCAATGGTATGCTTCATCATAGGCTTAATTGATACCTAGGTTTATCAAACCTTGATAAGAATTTGTTTGGCGTAAGATTATATCGAATTATACCTAGAGAACTTATAGTATCATTGTTTATGGGACCTAACATTGATTTTTGTGGTTTGTGTGTAGATGGATGGAGATAGGCCAATGCTAAGGTTCCACATGCAGCTGTGCACACAAACATGGAATAAAAGATAATATTAAGCTCAACATGTATTATGATCAAATTCAGATGCATCTACGTGGGAGATGCATCCATAACTACTAGTATTTGCAACCTCAAAATACTATATACTTGTGTCCAACCACTACACCACCGTTGGGCGAAGCTACGCAATTATTAAGTAAAATAGACCAAAGCTTTATGAATAGTGACATCACCCGGATTCTCAAATGGTTCTCAAACAACTATTGTACTTCCATTACTATCACCAGGTTTTACAATGTAGATGCAGATTACTACTCCTCTCCTTACCTTTAGCGATCCTAGGGGTCTTGGGTGCCTAACAAGTACTTAGATCGAGGAAAAAGACAAATAGACAAATATAGATATAGGGTTCAATAATTAATACAATAATCCCATATTAAGAGATGCACATATTGATGCGGGGCTATGCCTCAGCCCTTAGTCCGCGAGGACTACTCACACATGATAAGATCAACAATTATAAACATTGTATAGATTTTTTTTTAGAGAAATACGAAATAATCTTACAATGTCACCAATCGCGATGAGATCAAGATTACATGTTTTGGACTATGGTTATGGAGGGGAATGGAGTTGGAGATGGAGGGATGACTATGGTGATAACGGTAGTGGCGGCTTAGCGGTGGATATCCTCTCCTTAGTTTGTTTGTTGTGAATAATGTTTGTGTTTCAGGAGGCTCTGTTGCGAATATTATATAGCCTCCTTCATGAATGTTGTTCTATTTTACTCGGCGAAGTTGATGGAAGGTGGTAAGGCTGCATGGTATGGTGGCGCCTGCCACACTGGCACTCGTTAAGACTTCTGAAGCTTGTCGCCATGGCCTCTTTCATTTGGGAAAATTGTCAACTCGCTAATATTTGTTAATTATCCCAGACTTCATAAAAGTGTCCATTTCTGCAAGAAGGAAATTCAAACAAAATATTCACACATTTAAGCAATGATTAGTGATTATGGAAAGTCTAGAGAGATATCTCATCAGATCCTTGACAAATATGTTGTTTAAATGGAAAACAAATGGACAACAAACATGTGAATGTTTGAACGACTTGGCATGTTGCATGCAATACTCTCCCATGTCACAATGTTGGGGAAACAAATGGAATGTAGTGGTTCTCTATTCTACAATGGAGAATATTTATTCTGATGGAAGCTCCTTGGGACTTTATTGAATGTTCTAATTATTAGTTCAAATTTGTATATTTTTAAGTTGGAAGCCGTGAAGTTTATTTGAAGTTCAAAGATATATTTGAAAGTTGACTATTTATGAAAACACCAAAGTAATCCAATGACTCATTGAAACATCTATCATTTAATTGAAATAAAAAACAAATTTGCAAATTGTTTATATTTAGTTGGCTATTGGAAATATGTTTGTTCAAATATGTTTTTTAATTTGCAACCGAATTACTTATAACTCCATATCTATATACATAAAATTATGGTTATGTACACAACATGTACATTGAGTAGATGCATGTCATAAATTGTCGGTGTTGTAGTAAGTATGTTGATCATATTGTGGATGGTACATAGTAATGTTCATTGTTACATATTTGCACTTCAATCGTGTCTCCCCTCCCAGGGAAAAGTACATGACATTACTTCAACATACAAGGCTCTTGTTTTCTGTAGGAAACAATTTTCTTACATTATTGCACCCATAGTTCATTCATCGGTATGTTTGGGTCTGGAAGGCATTAGGAATAGGGATGTAAGTGTTTGTGTGCTACGAGTTGCTTGGATTAGCTGGCTGTGTGCACCTTCCGCTTTAGCTACATGTCCTACTCCTCACAATAGGAGTGTGTGAGAAACTCTTAGATAATGCACACAGTCACAAGCCCACACCCTCTGTCGCCTAAGACAAGCATTTACTATAGTTCAACCTAGAGGGATTGGAATAACCTGTATCTAAAAGACAGCTATAAAGAAAGGCAGTATGGATCGAGCCAATATTGGCAAACACATATGGACTGGACTGTTCATAAGAGGAACATGAATGAGGAGATGTACATGTACCTCGACAAGGATTACTTGGCAGATCAAGGTGTCTAACCCAATGTACATGTACCTTTTCACAATAGTCTGATGTTTTCCTTTTGGTTAGTGGGTGATATGGTGAGGAGATCCATCTCCAATCCAAGCAACAAAGTTCACAAGGATGCACGTGCTTTGCTGGCTTAGAGAGTAACAGGCTTGGCCAGCACCGAAGGAGGAGAACGAGCAGATTTTGCTTGTACTATAATATCCATATGCATTCAGGCAACCATTTGTGTTAGTCGTCATGGAATATGCCTCACCTGATCTGAGAGGTCGGCGCCAAAAAAATGCAAGATCGCTAGTGGAAATACCCTTCGGTAGAAGGGCACGTTGATTGACAAGACATAAATGGAACCATGCACCTTCATCAACCAACTTACTCAATCACCTAATTGGTGGCGTTGCCCATGAAAATTTTGAACGAATGTAGTGGACGTAGCGTTGGCACCCAAACTGTGGTCTAGATTTTCAACGTGCCATGGTTTATGTCATGGAAAAGAGGAAAATAATGTAAATGGATAAAGACTTTTTTAGGCGGAAACAATTTTTTTAGGTGGAAACAAAGACACAAATGGATCAGAATTTTTTGATTGTTTCTGGCTAATGCGGAAATTTCCTTTTAAGTTTTTTCTTTCATGGCCCAATCCATGTTATAACCCATCATGGAGACCATGATTAGGAAGAAAGAAGGGGCAACATAAATGATTATCGTGATGGCGTTGACGACTTCTTAGCGGTAACGCATGCGCTGCACTTCTTTGGTGGCTCCTTGCTATCTTTCTTCCGACCTTCCTTCAAAGTAGTGGTGGATGTAAATGGATCTTGACATGGCGTGGCGGTAGGGCTCGGTGTTGGTGAATGTGGAGATGGATGGCGTTGACGGCTTGTGTGAAGATCGATTGATATTGGAGACGACACATATGGTTTTCCTCCCCTTAAATAGGTTCCTAGAAGTCGGTTTAGTGTTTTTTGTAGAGTTCCCCTTCGAATATTCCCTCCGCCCCATCACAAAGGAGGTTCGGTTTCACGTCACAGATCCGTCGGAGGGTACGGTCATCCCAGCCGTACCGATGCTCATTAAACAATCATATGATATTCATATTGTTTGCACAATTTCCCTATATGTACTCTGATTGAGGTATTCTTAGAGTCATTGGATTTGTATGGACGAGGATTACAACACCATGTCCTTGGATCATTTTTTTCTGATGGAAAAATATCACATCTTTCAGACTCCATATGGCTAAGTTTGGTGTTTGTGAGATCTTCATATTGCATCCTCTTGGCTCCTTTCACCATGCTTTGTTCATTATTTTCGACGCACCTAAAACAATTTAGATTGAAGAAAAATAAAATCCTAGTAAAACTAGTAGTTGTGCAATTCTAACATGAACATGAATGAGAACAAGAAACCATGTGTAATAGGAAAATAATAGATGGATGGAGCATGTGATGAGAGGTTTTATAAATATAAGTATTCTTAAAAAAATAACAACCACTCATCAGTGATGAACTCGGAAAGTGGAGTTTTAGTTCATTGTTTTGTGGCTAGTTTCAGGCTTTATACATATATAAAGTCGTGGGCATGCCATATGTTTAAAGATTTGCCTCATTTTGTCCTGCGATGTTAGTTTTGTAGAGTGAGAGACTTGAAGTGGAGGTGAAATCCACCTCTAACCCAACCAATGATAAATCCCATCTTCTTTTCAACTGGGATCTCTCAAGTCAAAAGGTGTTTTCATGGTCTACTGCCACACCGGCCCAACCACCAACAATAGAAAAAAGAAACACGAGATTGTGTTTACATTGCCTGGCTTGTCCAATGAAATACACTCTAATGTTTCAATTTTCTTGCAACATAAGGTTTCAAGGGGTTCTCTGTTTTCAATTAAAATATTTATTCTACCGGAATCAAAAAAATTGCTAAACCTTTATTGAATGTTCCAGTAATTTAGTCGGAAATTTTGTAGTTAATATTGAGGCTCTAAAAATTTGTTGAAGACCAAAAAATAGTCAAAACATAACTATATTCCTGAAGAACAAATTTGTCAAATTACTCGTTGAAAGATCTAACATTAGTCTGAATATAAATCAATTTGGAATTGTCTATCTTTACTTAACAATTAGAAAATTTCTTTGCTTTTGAAATGGGGAGTATAGACATGTCCTCTGGATCAGAATGATGCACACATCATGTTTTTATTTATGGCAACTAGCAAGAGCCGCCTGTCGATATTTTGGTGGAACGATGCGTACCCTCTCGGGGCATCGGCTGCATGTTAATATAGTAGGAAAAAGCCCCCTACGTGGCTGTGTACAACTTGTATACGTGTCACTACTCCGTGACGTACACGTATAGACATAGATAGCATACATATGATAACATCCCCCCTCAATCTAAACCACGAGAGAGGTTTAGATTGCGCTTAAACTCACCTAATTCCTTCACAGGAAGAGCCTTGGTAAATCCATCAGCAAGTTGATCCTTTGTAGAAATGAACTTGATATCAAGACGATTCTCAGCAACACGTTCACGAACAAAATGATAGTCAATCTCAATGTGTTTTGTACGAGCATGAAAAACTGGATTTGCAGAGAGAAAAGTGGCTCCCAGATTATCACACCATAAGCATGGTCTCTCATAAAGCTTCACACCAAGCTCAGTAAGCACAGCTTCAACCCATATCAATTCAGTAGTTGCATTTGCAAGAGCCTTGTACTCAGCCTCAGTGCTAGAACGAGACACAGTGGCTTGTTTCCTAGCACTCCAGGAAACCAGGTTTGGACCGAGAAATATAGCAAAACCTCCTGTAAAACGTCTGTCCTCAAGACAACCTGCCCAGTCAGCGTCTGAAAAAGCACTGAGTAATGTGGAAGAGGACTTCCGAAAGGTAATACCAAGAGAGGATGTATCCTTGACATAGCGTAGAATGCGTTTGGCAGCCGTCCAATGAGAAGTAGTGGGAGCATGAAGATATTGACAGACTTTATTAACAGAAAACGACAAGTCTGGCCGAGTAAGTGTAAGATACTGTAAACCTCCAACAATACTGCGATACTGAGTGCTGTCATCAGGACCTAGAGGTGTACCTTCATGGAGAGAAAGGGACTCCGATGAAGATAATGGTGTAGGAGCAGCCTTGCAATCCAGCATACCCACACGTGTAAGAATATCTTGAGCATACTTTTCTTGAGTGAGAAGAAGACCATTAGCTGTTCTTTTAACTTCCATACCAAGAAAATAGTGAAGATCGCCCAAATCTTTAATGGCAAAATAAGTGTTCAGATCCTGAAGCAAAACTGAGATAGCATGATCTGATGAGCTGGTCACAATAATATCATCAACATAGATGAGAAAAAAATAGTAACACCATGCTTATCATAGAGAAATAGAGATGTATCAGCTTTAGAAGCAGAAAAGCCAAATTCATGTAATTTAGAGCTTAACCGAGAGTACAGGCCCGTGGGGCTTGTTTCAAACCATAGAGAGCTTTGTTAAGTTTGCAGATATGATGAGGTGCATCAGGATGTTCAAAACCAGGTGGTTGTTTCATATAAACCTCCTCTTCCAGAACACCATGAAGAAACGCGTTCTTGACATCTAGCTACCGAAGACTCCAACCACGAGACACGGAGATGGAGAGAACTATTCTGATAGTGGCAATTTTGACAACAGGACTAAATGTGTCTTCATAATCAATGCCATACCGTTGCTTGAATCCTTTGGCAACCAGCCGTGCTTTATATCGATCAATGGTGCCATCAGCATGTTTCTTGACACGAAAAACCCACTTGCAATCAATAATGTTCTTATTGTGACTTGGAGGATCAAGAGTCCAGGTTTTGTTTTGGATGAGGGCATCATATTCTTCTTGCATAGCAGAACGCCATTTAGAATCTTTGAGAGCAGCAGGTAAATTTCGAGGTTCACCTGTAGAGGAGAACAGACCATATCGCACAGTACCATCAGTGTAGCGTTTGGGTTGGCGAATACCGTGTTGCAAACGTGTACGAGGGCCAGATGGTGAAGCTACACCAGAGGAATCCGCAGACAATCCAGCAGAATTCTGTACAGGGGAAACCACATCAGTGTTGGCCGCAGAAGATCCCAGCGAGACAACTCTGTTGTCGTCACTGTCACTGCAGGCAGACATGAGGGTAGCCAGCTGGGAACCGGCACGTGGCGAAGTGGGGGTGGAGGCTGGCGACCCCTGACGCTGGGACGCGGCGGACTGGGCGCGCGGCAGAGCCGCGACCAGGCGAGCGCGCGTCCCCAGACGCGGGAGAATCACCTCCGGGATCTGCACCATCAGGAGCCGAGATGGCAGGGGAATGTTCCCCAGAATCAGTTTCGATATCTGTGTTAATTTCGTCATTTAGCTCAGAAATTTCAACGGAGGATTGTTGAGGATGTGGTGCACCATTTGGGATAAAAATTTCTCCTGCAGTGTCATCATCCTGTGGAGCATGGTTAGGGACAGGAACAGGTACAATAGTAGTCAAGTGATCATCAATATTGTGGGCACCCTCATTAGATGATGGAAGAAGCAAAATAGCTTGTTGAAGAAGAGCACCGACATTTGTATGAAGTGTTTCAAAGGGAAAAATATTTTCGTCAAAAACGACATCACGAGAGATGTAAACTCGACCAGTGGAGACATCAAGACATTTGACACCTTTATGGAGTGGACTATAACCAAGAAAGACACAACGTTTGGAGCGAAAAGCAAGTTTGCGATTATTGTATGGACGAAGATTAGGCCAGCAAGCACAACCAAAAGTACGAAGAGCATCATAATTTGGGGTAATATGGAGAAGACGTTCAATGGGGGACTCATGATTGATGACTTTACTGGGTAGCAAATTTATAAGGAAGGTGGCTGTAAGGAAAGCTTCATCCCAGTATTTGAGAGGCATGGATGCATTTGCAAGAAGGGCGAGACCAACCTCAACTATATGACGATGTTTTCTTTCAGCAGAACCATTTTGCTGATGTGCATGAGGACATGATACATGATGAGTAATGCCAACTTTTTGAAAGAAAGCATTGAGTTTATCATATTCACCACCCCAATCAGTTTGCATAGTGACAATCTTCGTATCAAACTTGCGTTCAACATAGTGTTGCCAGTTAAGAAAGGCTTGATAAACATCAGATCGCTTTTTAAGAAGATAAATCCAGACAAATTTGCTATAATCATCAATAAAGCTTACATAATAGTCATGACGACCAACAGAAGGTGGAGCAGGAGCCCATACATCAGAGAAAACAAGCTCGAAGGGCACAGTGGATCTACTGGTAGAGATGGGGTATGGCAATTGGTGACTTTTTGCCAGCTGACAAGAGTCACACACATATGGGGTACTATCTGGAGTGTAAGCTATTTTATTTTTCCTAAGAACTTGTTGAACAATGAATGAAGAGGGGTGCCCTAGACGACGATGCCACGTGGATGATGAAGGCTTTATGGTGAGGAAGGCATGCTTGGAAGACTCAGTGAAGAAAGGCATCAAGGGATAGAGACCTCCATGGCAAGGTCCTTTAAACAGAACGCGTCGTGTTGCTTGGTCCTTGATCAAAAAGAAGAAGGGATGAAACTCAATAAAGACATGATTATCAAGGGTAAAACGATGGACAGACAACAAATTTTTGGAAGCACTGGGAACATGTAAAATAGAATTGAGATTGAATGAATTATGTGGGGTGCGCAAAATTGAATGACCAATATGACTGATACGCATACCTATTCCTTCAGCGGTGCGAACACGATCCTGTCCTTGATAAGTATCATAGGTAGAGAGCTTGCTCATCTCAGTAGCAACATGATCAGAGGCTCCGGTGTCACAATACCAGTTGGAATCAACTCCAGCAAAGTGTGCATCTTTGTGTGGGCGATCCTTTCCACTACCACGATCTTCAGTATAACGCCACCAGCAGTCCCGAGCAGGATGACCATGAATAAAGCAAATCTTACAAGTGGTGTCAACATATTTAGTAGGCTTGCGGTCACCACGACGACCACCGTCATCACGCCTTTCTCCATCATCACGGCGCCGAGGGCGATCATCACGACGATCACGATCATCATCAAACTTGCGTCTGTGGTATCCACCACCATCACGACGATCACGCCAGTCATCACGGCGTCCTTGATCATCACGCCGATCACGCCAGTCTCGGCGATCACGGTAGTCCTGCTGGCGACCACGATCATTATCACGAGGCCGGTCATCATAGCGAGGGCGATCAGAACCACGTCCAGGAGGAGCACCACCACGACGAGCCATATTGGCCGAGGAGGAAAAGCTGTTTTCTTCAGGTTTGTTCATGCGATCAAAATCTTGGACTTGACTCAGCAGATCATCAACTGTGGTGCCTGGATTGGCATTGACAGCAGTGCGGAGAGTATTGTAGTGGCTACCAAGTCCTTTGAGGATATACCATAGAAGCTCATCAGAATCAAGGGGCTTGCCAGCAGCAGTCAGTTCAGATGCAATGCACTTCATCTTGGTGAAATATTTTTCTGCAGACAAATCGTTCTTACGGGTATCATTAAGGGCAGAGCGAAGTTGTTGTACGCGGGTCTTGGACGTGGATGAGACGTGGGCATTGATAGCCGACCATGCCTCGGCAGATGTTTCCAGACCGACAACGTGCGCGATCACATCAGGAGAAAGCGCATTAAGGAGCCAGCGGAGCACCTGCTGATCGCGCGCAATCCAGGTGCTGTACTCCGGGTTCTCGATGGTCACCTTTTTTTTGTTGATATCTTCGGTCTCTAGGAGCTTCTCCGGTGCCTGCTCAGTACCCTCGACGAGGTCCAGGACACGGGCACCACGGAGAGCTGGGATGACTAGGGCCTTCCAGATGAGCGCGTTCTCGCGCGTGAGAAGCTGCGAGGGAGGGGACCCGAGTGCGGCAGCAAGGGCCGTGGCAGACGTAGCAGATGAGGACGACATGATGACGTAGATGTAGACCGCGGCGCAGCTGCAGCAGAGGAACCTGCAGCAACGGCGGCGTAGAAGGCGTGGTCGTAAGGCTTGGGATCTGGATGCGGTGGTGCAAGAGGCACAACGGCAGATGGGATCTTGACGAGATCTTGATGTGTGATTTGCTTGGGATTGTACGTGGCTGCAGAGACCGGGAATCGGTAGCTACAGGGAGGCTTGGGTCGTGGGTTTGCTTGATTTGGGATCGGACGTAGCAGCGGCAACAGGGAGCAGCGGCGGAGTAGTTCCGACGATGACAGACCGTGGCGGCTAGATATTTTGGTGGAACGATGCGTATCCTCTCGGGGCATCGGCTGCATGTTAATATAGTAGGAAAAAGCCCCCGTGGCTGTGTACAACTTGTATACGTGTCCGTGCAGAGTACTACTCCGTGACGTACACGTATAGACATAGATAGCATACGTACGATAACACCGCCCTCTCGGAAGCACGTGGGACGAGCGAGCAACATTGTGGAGTCCGCATGAGGCCGCATGTGACATGGGAATCGTCCCGGCCTGTGCATACGCACGAGCGCGGCTCACTCCGCTGGTGCATGCGCGCGAGTATGCCTCGCTCTATTTTTCTTTACTTTTCACATTCCTCTTCTAGCGTACAATGGTACCATTTATGTAAAGAGTGTAAAAAAAGATCGTGCACATATAGTGCACCGAAAAGAGAACATGTGCAACATAGGAAAAAAAGAGAATGCACTGCCTTAAAAATAAAGGGATAAAGAGAAAGCACAGTGCACTGGATCGTCCCCTGCACTGCAACCGAAGACAGTGCAACACAGTAAGAAAAACCAGTGCACGACAGGTGTATCTAAACAAAAACAGTACAACGCCGCACAAAAAGGCAGTGCATTGCCAATATACCTCGCTGTGCTCTTCGGCCAAAGGCAGTGCAATGCAATACAAAAAATTCAGTGCGCGGATAGTGCATTACAAGTCGGTCGTCCCGTGCACTGCGACCGAAGGCAGTGTAATGCAGTACAAAAAAGACAGTGCACAAGCTGTGCACTGCAAGCACACCTCGTTGTGCACTATAAACGAAGGCAGTTTAACGCAATACAAAAATGCAGTGTGCACCGTCCGGTGTTGTGTGATTGAATGCAGAATAATGCAGTAGAAAAAGGATCGTGTCGTGCACAACTAGCACAACCGTGTAAACAGATATGGTTTGGACGATTTGATATCGCATTTTTTGTATTTGAATCTAAAAGATAAAGGGAAAAAGGACCGGCCCTCTCTCTGTAGGCACCACGTCGCGTAGCGGAAGACCAGGGACACAGTGCGAAGAACTCCCCAGGCACCACGTGCAGCAATAGTAGTGATCGCGGGCCGAGCTTAGTAACGCGCGTGCTTTTTCTAGTGTTTATGTTTTTTATTGCATAGTTTTAGAATACTTAGTTATTACAATCACGGATCAGCAGGTTGAAACAAGTATCATCAACCAGCGGAAAAATAAAAATCAACAAGAAGCTATCCATTCTGGAGTCTATTACTATGCGGCCATCCATTAGCCTGAAAATTTCTTTGTTGATAGTTGTTTTCAAAATTCGTATCCAAATAACATATAGCTCCATATATTTGTCCATGCAATGCAGTACACTCATGTGAGTGGATGCGTGTTATTAGTTGCTAGTACTGTACTAGGTATTTCAAATAGTGAGAAGTCGTCATAGTTATTGCTATATATACAATTCTTGTGTGTCTCTCCTCTCGTCTCCTCTTGTGAGAGTTATAGGACATTTCTTGAGCACACAACAAATTCTCTCTTTTGCGGGAAGCGTTCATCGAACTGAGTGCACCCATGGTTATGCACTTTAAATCATTTGTAGGCTTAGGCGTGGTGGGCATTGGGAATTTGTAGGTAAGTATGACAGCACCAGTAGTGGCATGCACGAGTTGGAAGTGTCCTTTGGCTTCATGACCTGCGGGATGAAGTTTCACTTATAGAACAACATAGGAGGTGCATAGATGGTTCCCGTAGCCAAAGTTTACGTGACTTGGCACATGAAATCACTGCAGTTTAACCATGACAGAGTGATTTAGTCAGTAACTAAGCAACAGATATGGCGTCCGTAAGGACAGCGCTAATATGCACACAGGGACTCAGATGGCTCTGGCAAGAAAAGGCTACACATAGATAACGTATATTCGTCTGAATCTGAATATTCTCTGGTCCATCTGAGTTGTGGTTTTTCCATTGTATAGTATTACCATTACACCATAGCTTGATTTTTCCTGAATGGTTATACCTAAGATGAGATCCACCTCCATTGCATGTTTTACACGGCCTGGCCCATTATATGAGAGCTTGATGGTGGAAATGCGCTCGCATGCACCATAAGCATTCAACTTGTCTTGATCACATGATTAACACCGGCGAAATTCAAACAGACGCACGTCGTTCACAGAAGAAAGCACACAACACACGTGATCTGCATCAGGCAGCCGTGTGCGCAAAACAAGCACTGGAGCTTTTGGACCAAATAGTGGTCGTGACTTTGAACATGCCTGCGAATTTAATTTGAACGTGCATTTGCCCCCGGCGGGCCGAGCCATCATCATTGGATCGCATTGACCCATTGATCGGTCCTAGTAGCACTACCTATCTGGCGCTGAAAGTTTCGCGTGACATGAGTTGGAATTTAACTCGTCCACCCAAGAATCGTGCGTGCAGGATCCACCAAGCTACCCACGGCATTTACACGTTTCATCTATGGGAGGTTAATTACGATCCACGTGCGATCTTTTGCTCGAAAAAAAGATCCACGTGCGATTAAGCTCGTGCTCCATCCTCGGAGCTAGTTTGTCTCTCATGTACATGTACCCTAGAACGATTTCAAGATCGTGATCCATCCTCAGAGCTCGTACGGCTACTTCACATGCATGTGAACGATTTCAAATTTTTCAAGAGCCAAGCCCGCAGGCCGCCCAGTCTATGGTACTTCGTCTGTGTATAGGCCTGTGTAAACCCGGTTTGAGAGGTTTGGACGGTTTGAGCTAGTTCAAATTTTTGTACTAGCTTCAAAGTTTGGATTTTATTTGTGAAAAAAAATGAGCTAGGGTATAAGTTTCCGGTTTGGCTAGTTTGACCGGATCCAGATATATTATGCACACCCTTATCTGTGTATGTGGAACCGGTGGCGTTACACAACATTCACTAGTCACCGGACGATGTACATCCGTTCCTTGACCATGAATGTTCAATTGTTCATTCTCTCTCTAGTGTTCTATGCACGCATAGGATAACTCGATGGACAACTTGTCATCGTATTGAAGACAAGTACACCATGAGAGGGTCCTCGAGGCGTGAAAAGAGAGCGGGTGTGATACGTGACTATGTCCGGGACGGGGAGCACACAACTTACTCATGATCAAATCCCGACTGTGGTGGTCGGATCCTACTCCTACAATCAATCCACTATAATCAACAAAGCCGGAGCTTATAGAGGGTTTGACTATGGTTCGCCTATGCGAGTTGAGATTGATCGTGCCCTAAGCACTGCCCATACGCCGACTTATATAGTCATCCAACATAGGTCTTCCTAAAAA
This sequence comes from Avena atlantica, assembly GCA_910589765.1. Taxonomy (NCBI): domain Eukaryota; kingdom Viridiplantae; phylum Streptophyta; class Magnoliopsida; order Poales; family Poaceae; genus Avena; species Avena atlantica. Next base: position 291,852,926 of record OU342738.1, read on the forward strand.
CAAGTTTCCACCCTGCTTTATAAACAAAGCAACAACATCCATGCAAATACAATATCCGAAACAGTCAAGCAAGACGAAAAACCAAACACTGGGGTAACAACACAAACATGCCCAAGTCCAGAACAAAGCACGAACAAACACAAGTTAAAGCGATACAACTCCCGAGGGGAGCACAACTTAGCGGCTGAACCGCGAAGATAAGTGGCGGGCTGCCACTAGTAGGTGCTCCAACATCCTGCCCATCCGCTCCATGTCCGGTTTTCTACACAACGGGTACCACTGCTACAAAAAAGCTAAGAAAATGAAGATCCAGTCAGAGGCATGCCGCAGGAAGACACGCTCGATAACCATATTATTTCTAGTATTCCATTGGTTCCAGGTCGTCATCTCCACAAACACTAATCAGAAGAGCCGCCTCCTCCTACCATTATGGTTTGCGTTGACTTCTAGGAACTCGCCGAGGTCTGTGGCCTGCCACTCGGGCCTAGGTCCTCCCGGAAGAAACTCCATAGGAAGGGAGAAGCATGACAGGTAAAGAAAATATGGGTCCCAGACTCCTGGACCACAAAGAGGGGACAAAGGCCGTCCCATGGCCCATGGCGCTTGGCCATCTCAACACCTATAGGAAGACGGTCACGTAACAGTTCGCACACACAGTTTTTAATTTTCAAGGGAAAGGGGGCCTTCCACAGATGAGAAATTCAGGGGAGGGGAGATAGGACCTTATTTCTACAGCTATAAAGGGGTAAGACAGGGTGATCCTTTCATGTTCAATATGGCAGCTAATTGTGTATCAAGAATGATTTCCACAACTCAAAAAAATGGTTTGTTCTATGGTCTGGTGGGTCATCTGATACCAGGAGGGAACTCTATCCTGCAATATGCTGATGACACTATCCTGCTGATCATCGATAGAAATCTTAAGTTGCTTTTATATATCTTTGAGCACATATATATTCATATCTTTGAGAACATATATATTCATATCTTTGAGCACATATATATATATATATATATATATATATATTCAAACCTTAAGATGGTTTGAGCACATATATATTCATACTCTAACTTCATATCTTTGAGCACATATTTATTCATGCATGCAAGTAGATGTCTAGATGCTTGTTGTTACTTGCTAGTATTATAGTAGGTACTTCAGCAAAGGCTATTTATGGTACAATATATTAGTGTTACTAATTGTCTAAAATATATTATGAAGCCACCATGTCTCTATTGCTATATATGTGAATCTTTTTTATCTATCCCGTCGCGAGAAGCACGAGACATGTCTTGTGCTCACAAAGGGGAGCTTTGTTTCGTGAGTGCACCCACGATTCAAACTTCCAATCACTTGTAGGCTTTAGGTATGGAGGGCATTGGGAATTAGAATGTGAGTCTGCTGCTGCTAATTGTCACATGCCCGAACTGGAATTGTTCTTTGGAATCTAGAGCTAGGGCCTGAACGCCGAAGCATAGAACAATTTAGCCACGGTGCCTAGACAATTCACGCACTGGCACTGTAGGTAGTGTGCTGCCTCACTGGCACGGCCAGAGCATACGAACTCCAGCGCATTTTTTGCTTCGCCACCCCTCCCCCCCCCCCCCCCCCCCCCCCCCCCCCCCCCCCCCCCCTCCCTCTTTTTCAAACTTTGGCAAACAAAAACTTGATACCGATTGTTTAAAGGACTGTACGAATTCACCCGAAGTCCATATGGTCCTCTTAGACATATACTCACCATATACATATACTCATGTGCCCGTGGAAGGCGAAAATCAGAAGTTATATAGCAGCAATAATTTTTTTTTCGAATATGACATGCAAAGACGTAGATCGTGATAATGGGAGGTGAGGTCAGCTGACCGGAACGTGGATTATACCCAGTTCAACCGAGTACATATATATGAAGATATATGTGGCATCAATATGGGTTTCGCCGGATCAAAAAATAAAACGACCCATGCAGCTTAAGTTTAGGGGGAAGAGGGGGGGTGGGGGGGGGGACCGAAGCACACCTCGCAACTTGCATGTGCCTAGCTACCTCTCCAACAAGTCAGTAAAACGGCATTCACCCTAACATCTGGCGACACTTTTTTGGTACGGCCGGAAGGGCAGATCCATGCGCTACAAATGGAATCCCCACTGACTCCCCTCGATCGGCCCTGTTAACCGAAAAGCCATCCGAAAAGGTTTCGGTCCAAACAAGTCTCATTCGACATATATATGTCCTTCAGGGTCCTAGCTAAGCTTTTTTTTTAGATCAGCTAAGCCTAGCCTATCTTAGCTAGCAGCGGCTCCTCTCTGATGCCTCACTTTCACAGGCCGGAATTACACAGACCATCAATTCCAATTTCTATGCAACCACTTCAACTCCATAGGATCGTAACACAGTAGCTCACGGCTAGCTACTGCGTTATTAAAGCAAGCGATCTGTCTAATGTACCTCAAAATATTGCAGGCCATCTTGCTTTTGCTGGTTTTTTCTCGAGGATAGGCGGCCACTGCAGGTACCAAATGGTCGGGCCTTCTGAATCATCGACATGGAAGAGACCGACGCAGAAGGTAGATGACACTGCCCGATGCTTAACTGTCTTCCGCTGCTTAAGAATACAGACACGAGCACGCACATAGTGATATGGATGGCAGTTCCCAGAGAGCAAAAACAAACATACTACTGTAAGAAAGAGGGACATCCTGGCATGGAGCTGCGTGATGCCCGTGTCTTTACATGGAAAAGGCAAGGTCGATCAAAATGTATGGTGTGAGTGCAGAAATGTGGCCTTTGCATCATAGTAGTGGTAGTAAATAAAAGTGTGGAAGCGCAACGGCATCTTGGGACGGGAGGTGCCGCGGACTATGTTTGTAGATAAGGCAGAGTTAATCAAGCCATGTATGCGAATAAACACTTTTGCTTTGGTCCTTGGGGTGATCTCGTAGTTCCTATGATGTCGAGACAATGGGGTTGGTGCAAAAATTATTGAGCCCTCGTGGCCGGTACAAAGAAAGATCTTTTTCCTACTCTATTTCTTGGTTCACATTGTCAAAACATCACACAAACCCAGCTCTACCTGCTTGCAAACTGTCATGTGCTATGGATAAAATGAAATACTCGCTGCTCAAGCATAAGGATTCTACCAAGTAAGATTGTTCTATGTGAAGTTACACGTAGGAACGACAGTGATCAATTTGAGATATGTGTTCTCCTCGAGCACCTTCAACTAACCAGGTTCGAAAGAGATAGGGACCTCCAGATGGTTCGTGTGCTCTAGGTGGCAATCATGAGAATGTTGCCCACATTTTATTTTCAAGCTATTTAACCAGATAGGGACGTTCTATGAGGGACTTTTCAGGCAGGAAGGGCCCAAATAGTTCCCTTTTTCAAGGAAATGTTGGGCTTTTTGCACAGTCCCTAACAAGTTGGAATGCTTTATCATCAATTTTTTCAGTTGACAACTTGTTCACAATGTTCATATGTTTCTTCGGGGTTGGCAGACATTGGTGAAGCAGAAAGACCTTTGGCAACTGTGGCGATGGGGAGATCAAGGGGCTTCATGCAAGGCTTAGGACCTAGCCTACATGCTGTTCCATGGATATCTTCCCATTATTTTTCAGGCATGTACTGATTGACCCATGAACTTAGTGGGTTTAGTTTAAGTGTGTATGACTTTGTGTTTCGTTAGAAATTTTATACATCAAGCTAGGAACATGCCATCAATTTAAAAGGTTGCCTCACTCTATGTAACAATATACTTTTTGGTGAGTGAACGACTCGAAAAGGAGAATAGATCCACCTCCAGTCAAACAACAAAGCATGACATCTTATCACAATGGCTCTTGTAACGCAAAAGACACGCTTTGTGGTCTAATCCATCACCATCCCTGCGACTAGCAATAGAGAACAAACCAATACGAGTGCATTTAACTTTTGGTATCTATAGGTTCTATGTTTCAATGGTGAGTAACCATTCTCCTGGAAGTTATTTGAATTTAATAAAATGTTTAAGTGGGGTAAAGTTTTCTACTCCCTCCGTTTAAAAATATAAGATGTTTTAGGTTTGTGAAGGAGATGTATCTAGACATCTTTTAGTGTATAGGTTCAAATGAATCTAGACACTAAAATATGTCTAGATACATCTCTTTCACAAACCTAAAACATCTTATATTTCCAAACGGAGGGAGTACTTATTAGCCGGAAGCTCGAAAGTGTGGTTCAAGTTAGAAAACAATGGAGATCTTCAAATCATATTCAAAGAACTGTAGTTAAGTCAAATGTTCAGAAAGATAGTCAAACTGCATACTTTTTTCAAAGATCAAAGTTGTCAAATTATTTGTTTAAATATCTAATATATAATTGGAATTATAAAGAAAATTGCATTTTTTTTCTATATTTACTTGAGAGTTCAAAATTATTTTGTTCAAATTAAGTTGTTTTCCAAAATTCTTATCAGAAGAACTTATTACTCCAGATCTTTGTGCATGAAACTATGGTTGTGTATGCACATGGAAATCGAGGAAACAATATATGCATGTAATCACTTGACAATATTGCAGTAGGTCCTTCGATTAGATCGTAGTTTGTACATTGTGGTAGTGCAATCTTATCTCAAATATAATGAGAGAATCCTGTTTCTTGCCATATATACTTCATGTGTGTCCCTCTCCTAAGAGAACTATATGGCATATTTTCACCTCACAAGCCTTTATTTACTTTTTTCCGCGGGAAGCCTCATCTACATCAGTCCAACAATCGCGTCCAATCACTAGTAGATTTAGGAATGGAGGGCACTAGGAATAGGGGCGTGAGTATGTTCGAGCTATTAGTGGCCTATAGGACTTGGAAGAGTGCATGGGGATCTCAAGCTACGTGGTGAATTTGCACAAACAGAACCATGAGATCTCAAGCTACGCTATGAATTTGCACAAACAGAACCATGGGGATCTCAAGCTACGCGATGATTGGCATTTCGTCACCTTCCTCGATAAGTTAGCTGAAAGTTATGTAATCCTTAATTGGAAACTCTAAAGTTGGGTCGAAATTCAAAAGAAGTTGAGATTTGTCAAATTTCACTTTAAGCTTTTGCACTCAATAAAATAGCCAATAAAAAATAGTAGGGAAGTTTATAACCTTTTAGAACGAACGAGTTTGTATAACTATTTCTTGAAAGCCCTCACAACTAGTTGGATTTTAAAATTAATTTTGGGATTGTCTACATTAAGTTGGATGTTCGAAATCTATTTCTCCATTTTCCTTTTATAAAGTGCATATCTAATGAATCCATGGGACCATATCTTTGTGCATGCAATTATGCTCGGTAACACATGTATCTTGAGTAGGATCATTCTATTAATTGGTAGTACCATAATAGTTATAGCTAGCTCCGACATGGCAATCCCCTTCATCTAGGTTGTAAGACTTACGACTATGTCGTTAGAGAGGTGGTTTCAGGTTAATCTATGTATTCTCCTTTGATGGTTTCACTGGATAATAAATTAAGAAGGTTGTGTGCATCATTTTAGTGCAGAGGCCGGGGGTAAGACCTCCATTTTGAAAAAAAATCTCAATTATATTGTACCACTTATGTTTATTCTTATATCCAAATATTTATCAAAAATTGTCTACCGTCAAGTTGAATACGGTAATTTTTGGTTCAAAGTTGATTTCTAAAATTTATATAGGAAGAACGTATGGCACCATATATAGCATTCTACAACTACAAGTAATTATGCAAGTGTACATTGTTGTGTTGTGCATGAGGTGGGTGATAGTTGATGGACGTTATTACATGGTAGTACTATAGTTTTTGTTCAATCAAAACCATAACATCCACATTATAGTGGTGTATATTTATCACCAATAAATTGTTGCTTCTCATGCCGATACACTATGGAAACTGCTTCATCTCCAAAGCCTTATATAACTGTAGTGCATCTATAGTTGTAGATATAGATGGCACTAAGAGTATGGATGTGTGTACGTCCATGATACAATTTGGTTGATGGCAGAACAATGCATTTGATTTTCTTGTTTTCATGCATGGCATCTTAGACAAACCATTTTGAGTTTTAAATTTGTGTCATGGTGGAAATTTGTGTAGGTTTAGGCATGGAAGTCATTAGGAATTGGGATGCGAGTATTCTTGTGCTACAAGTTGCATGAACCAGCTGGAGGTCTGCACCTTCAGTTTATCTTATGCTACCTACTTATCAGCATAGGAGTGTAACAAGATACGCACGTACCCACAAGCCCACGACATGTGTCAACTAAAACAAATGTTCACCGTAGTTCAACCTAGAGGGAGTGGTTTACTTGTCGTTATACAAAAGACGCTGGTCAGAGTCGAGCGTCGCCAACATATATCAGATAGATGGCTTGCGAGAAAAGCAACACCGGGATAATGTCCACGCAGCTCGGCAACGATTGTGTGGCAGATCGACGTAAGGGCTTCCATATTCGGTGATGTTCTCTTTTTTCAGTATATAAAAAATATCGAGAGAAGATCCACCTCCAAACCAAGCAATTGAAGCGAACAAGCATGTGCGTGTTCCCTGTTCGTGATACACACCGCTGGCTCATAGGCCCAGCTACAATCGACGGAGGTCTAGCGGTTGGTCATCGTGGCCTCCGATCCAAGACGACGGCGCCACCAAACGATCTCGGTCGCTAGGCACATTGATTGGCAAAGCAGGATGGACGCAGTAGTGATGCACACGTGCTGTGTGCATGCAACATTCGTGATCGCGTGATACACACACGACCTGCACGGCTACACCCGTGAGCGGTGGCACCGGCCGCCGGCTGTTGCTAGCTTTCAGACCAACCCATCCTAACAGTGGTTGAGCGCTTGAATGTTTCTGTCTCCCAGGGTGCAGTGTCGCATTTTTAGCAGTTGCCGACGGCTTTCAACACCAATGTGGTATCTTCACGTGCACGTGATCATTTCAAGAGCAAAGCCGGCTTACAACACCAATGTTGCATTAGTACGTACGTGCACTAATCGCCATGTTGCGTGCTTCCGTTCCTTGATCATGTTCATTCTCTGACTAATGTTCTCATGTACTACAACAAAGATATCTGGATTGTTCATGTGGGCTATGGTGGCTATGTATTGTGTGTACGGGCGCGTGTTACGCGTACCGATGTTATTTTAGCAGTGCATACCCACGCAACTAAAATTGTGTATTGGATCCGTTCGCCAAACTTGTGGCAGCCAACTTTTTTGCATAAGGCCGCAAGGGCATGTTCGTATGCCACCCGAAATGGAATAATTTTCAGGATATCTTGCCGAGCAAGACGATGTTAGGGTTTTTGTATAGTCCGTACCGATCTAAAATAATTTATTGTCTACCGTGCACAACGGCTGCTGACTATTTGTTCGCAATGTTGGTATGTTTCTTTAGGGCTGGTGGACCTTCAGCAACTGTAGCGATGGGGTGATCAAGGGACTGCGTGCAACACTTAGGGCCAAATCTACTAATTGATTCATGGATGTTATCTTACCATCTTTTATTTGTTCATGTAATGTATGGGTGATGAACTCAATGTGTGTGGTTTTAGTTTGTATGATTCTGTGGCCGATTTCAACTTTTATACATAAGTTGACCTTTATACAAAAGTCGTATGTATACCACCCACTTAAAAAGTTGCCTCACTGTGTCACGCGATGTTACGTTCCCTGAGTGAGCTACATGGAGATGAGATCACCGGCTAGCCCAACCAATGATGGAGCCATATTCTTCTCAGTCGGGCTCTCGCGGTGCAAAAGATATGCTTCCATGTTCCAATTGTATCATAACATTTGGTCAAGGGTGCACAGTACTGACTTACCAAAGGTAATGGGTGGAGATTGAAATCTGATTAGGTTCAGTCATGAAAAAATCTAATGGTAATTTAATTAGAAGGATGGCAGCCTTGAATGAGTTCAGTTTATCAATATTGTGTTTGAACCTCTCCGTTCGTTGAATTTTTGTTGAATGCCCCAATAATTTAGTTGAAAATCGTCTAGTTCCTAGTAGAGGACCTGAAGTTTTGGTTTAAGTTCAAAAAGGAAAGGTGGAAACCAGAAGTTAACTATACTTTAAAGAACAAAGATGTCTAGTTACTCGTTGATAGATCAATTGTTTAGTTGGAATTAAAAACATTGGAATTATCTATATTTTACTAATGGTTGTAAATTTGTTTGCTGACCATTGTTTTCTAAAATTTGTATCCAAACAACTTGTAACTCCATATGTTTGAGCACGCAATCATGCTTGTGTACACACACACACACACACACACACACACACACACACACATACATATATATATATATATATATATATATATATATATATATATATATATATATATATATATATATATATATATATATATGCAAGTGGATGGCTAGAGGCATGTTATTACTTGCTAGTACTGTAGTAGGTATTTCCACCAGACTAGCTGGTACACTATAATAGTTCAATTTATGTAAAATGTATTGCGAAACCATGTTTATTGCTATATATATCACTATCAGGCTATCGGAAGTCTGGCAGTGCAGGACCGGAGCCGCAATCATTGGCTCGCATTCGCCTGGGCCTGGCGACACTACCTATCTGGCTTAAGGGCACGCAAAGCGGCGACCCAAATGATCCGATTTGGTCTGGATGAGTCAGCCCATAGAAAATGGTTCGTGGTCCGGCTAGGTCCAGCGGTGTGCCCATCGGTCTGACGCATTTTGACCGCTCCTCGGGCTATCAACACTTGACGACCTCTCTTTAATGACGACGGAACATCGTGAAGCAGCACCGCCGGCTTTCCGCAAGGCCGGTGTTTCCTGCTCTCGCTGACGCATGTTTCCCGCACGCGCCCGGTGGGTCGTTTCCCGCCCACGGCCAGAAACATCCCATATTGGGCCGGCCGTTTCGCGCCAGGACACGGTCTATAAAAGATGTCCGCCGGCGTGATGATGAACACCAGCCCTAGCACCACCAAGCGCCACCAAAGCACCTGCAAATAGTAGCCATGCCTCGGCTTAAGATCGCCAAATGGAGGAGGATCAGGGAGATGTGCCACAACAATTTCCCGCGGCCCTCCAAGGAGGAGGTGGAGTTGCAGGCCATCGAGCTGGCCCGGCATTAAGTCGATGAGAAGGTGGGCCACTTCGAGCGGCAGGCAAGGTGGATGAGCAGGTGCTAGAGGAGGTGTTCGAGAAAGCTGCACGCTCGTCCGCCAAGGTTGCGGTTCGCGAGATACATCACGTCATGGCCAAGAACGCGGTGGAGGAGGTGGAGAAGGAGTCCGCCTTCGCGGCACTACGCGAGATCCGCCACGAGGTGGCCATGCCAACGCTAGTGGAGGTGGCTAGGGAGGCCGCCAGGTTCACCATGCGCGAGCTCTACCATGCCGCTGCTGCACGCAAGGCAGCAGAAATAGCGGAGCACGAGCACGCTGCCGACGCCACAACAGAGGAGGAACACATGGCGGATTCCGCCGAGGTGGTAGCCGCTTGGGCAATTGTTGATGGGGAAGATACGAAGGTGGAGAAGTGCAAAGGGTAGGAGGAGGTGGACGCGATGAGGCTGAAGCCGAGGCTCAGGTCGCAGCCCATACAGTGACCGCCACGTTGAAAAGGTCGCAGCGTAGGGTAGCGGCGAGAGAGCGCTTCACACGCGAGCGTCATGAGGCGGACGAGAAGCGGGTGAGCATGACATCAGCGGTGCATGCTGGGGTGGAGCTCACCGAAGAGGAGCAAGAGGGGACCAAGCACGAGCTGAGCGACCACTGGACGGCCGAGCTCAAGAAAGCGCTGGCCCTTCGGGTGGTGGAGCACGAGAGGGTAGCAAGAGCGGCACCTGATCGTCGCGTCGTCAGTGAGCGCCACCGCACCATCTCCTTGGACTGCCTAAAACATCCTGCCATCTGGGTGGCACGCGTGGCGATCGACATGGCTAAAGACTCCGACAACAGCGTCCACAGCAACAGCGACGAGTCGACGTAGGGTCGGCCAGTAACATATGTCGTTTTTTTCTTTTTGTTTAACTAGGCCTTTTTGTAAGGAGTGGTTTCAAATCTAATGAAAGCTTGTACTCCCTCCGTTTGGAAATATAAGATGTTTTAAGTTTGTGAATGAGATGTATCTAAACACCTTTTAGTGTCTAGATTCAAATGAATCTAGACACTAAACGGTGTTTAGATACATCTCATTCACAAACTTAAAACATCTTATATTTCTAAACGGAGGGAGTATTATTATAAATGTTCACTTACCATACGGGTTCCAGCTGCCGACTCGACGACATATGTGTGGTCTCGCATGCTATCCATTCTGAAGCAACCGTTGTCCAAATTTTGGGTGCCAATCGGTCGCACTAGACGCGTTGGTCTGAATGGAACACACCGCTAGAGGAGGCGCTTCCAAAACTCGTGTCTGTTCAAACCGATTCGGACGCGGCAGGGCCACTAGAGATGCCCTAAAGTTACAATCGATTCAACCATGCAGTCAACCACACGGTCCACGTGCGTGCGCATGCATGGGCACGACAACATGCGACCAACATATGTCGTGTCATGTGGTCGGCGCTAGGTGTCAATTGTCTCGAAACAGGCATGTGTCCCGCTTTATAAATAAAGCAACATTCAGATACAACTAAGTTCCAACACCACACACAACCGGCCGGAGCCAAAGAAAAAAAAGAAAAAACATAAAAGTCAGCTAGGGCCTTGACACAAGATAGCCCAAAAGGAAAAACAAAAAAGACAACGGAGCTAGGCCGGAAGCACGATGGGCTCCTAGATCATGTGAAGGGGCTGAGAAGGGGTGGACCGCCGCTCCTGGATGATGCCATCCAAATGCTCTCAATCCCGTTGTCTAACTAGCGGGTACCACTGCTGCATGTAGGCGAGAAAAGAAAAAATAGATTCAGAAGCTCGGCTAAGAAAGATCCACTCAATCACCGTCTTTTCCATATATTCCATAAGGTTCAGGCTAAGACCGCAATCACAAGCCAGAAGAGGTGCCTCCTTCCAATATGGTTTACCTCAATTTTCAGGAACTTCTCGAGGTCCTGGGCCTGCCATGCTTCTTCTCAAGACATCCATAGTGCGAAAGACCAACCCGATGCTTATGTCTGCTCTTTCGCCTGGTTCTCTGTTTTTCAATGAAGAGTATATTTACTTAAAGATCAAATTAATCTAATTACTCATTGTAAGGTCCAGCATTTAATTGGTACTTTATTAAAAAAAAGAAATTTCTAGATTGTCTATATTTACTTGACTGTTGAAATATGTTTGTACAAAGATGTTTTTAAAGTTCGTATCCGAAGGACTTACAATTCTATATATAAGTGCATGGAATTATGGTTGTGTGCACGAATGTACTTTCAGTAGATCCATGTTATTACTTGCTATAGTATTGTACGTAGTAGTTATATTAATTAGACCACAAATGTAACGTAGTCATTTTCATTTGCTATATACTATATAGACTTCAATATTGTGTGTCTTGTCGGGGAAAAGTATAGAACAACAGGGCACGGCTTCCGCTCACAAGCTTCGACGTTTTTTGAAGGAAGCAATATATGCTTACTTCTGTGCAACCATAGTTCCAATATAGGCATGGAGGGCATTAGGATTTTGGACGGGGTTATTTTTGCTCTATGAGTTGCTTAGGAAAACTGGAGGTGTGCAGCTCCATTCTCACCTACACGGACTACATCTCTGCATACTACTATGTGAGGAACATTTAGCTAAATGCACATAGCCGTAGGCCCGCAACCTCTGTGGCTTAAAACAAGGTTAGCCCTGTTGTCTATAAGACAACCATAAAGAAAGATAGGACAGGTACAATCTTGGAAAACACATACGGAGTGGACCAGCTAGCCAGAAAATCAGGACTAGGCGAATATACACACATCTCAACAAGGATTACCTGGCAGATAGAGTTTCAGGACCTCATAGGGCTAACTTCCAAAAAGACACGGAGCCATGATTTTTATATTGGGTATTCACAGTAAAAAATTCAGCACGCCAACATAATAAATGTAAATTCCCAATAGCAAGGGCAGAACCATAAAGTCTCATAGTAGTGACAATGTCACCAAAAATTATATTACATTGCAAGATCACAATAAAAATTGGGGAAATATATGTAGTGATCGGTCTGAAAGTTTTCGAACTTGGCGGGCGCGTATAGTGCATTGCCCGGTACGCTGCATGCCACTAAACAACAAACCGAATCAAAATCAGCTAAGAAGCAAATCGAAAATTTAAAATGTTTTCTAGACCAAACCATTTGTTCGATTTAGGATCCGTTTTCACCGTTGGACTAATCGCGATGAGATCTTCGGAACTAGATCCCATGTTGATATGTTTCGATAAAAAAAATCGGACCAAAAAGTTATCAAGCCTTAACACATGAGTTATCCATGTCATAGTATGTAAGTTATCCACCTAAAACATATAAGTTATCCAACATATAAACGAGTCGGATCGAGATGTTCTCGTATTTCTTATGTGGGTAACTTTTATATCTTTCTCACCTCATGAAACCTCGATTGCCCATGTATTTCAATATAATTAATTAAATGTAAGATACGAGCTAGTTAATTGGGACGCGGTAGGATAGGTGTTAGGATACCGAGAATTCGTGTTAGGGCATCGACGAGTGGTGAAGGCTTGGTAACCTAACACCCTTCGAGACTTCGTCACCCGTACCCCGCGGTAGCGACCAGTTGGTGACGAGAGATGAAGGTAAATCTACTCTTAGACAGGTCTGAGAAATTCAAAACCTAGTGGACACGAATAAAGTGTGCTGCATGCGCTGGTGTACTAAAAGACACATTAAATCAGAGCCAGCTATAATGTGAACCTTACTGTCAGCCAGATTAGAATCATATCGAAAATTTAAAATGTCCTGTAGATCAAACCGTTTATCCAATTTAAGATCCGTTTTCACCGTTGCACTAGTCGCGACGAGAATCTTTAAAACCAGATCCCATGTTGATATGTTTCGAGAAAAAATTAGGACCAAAAGGTTATCCACCTTAAACACGTGAGTTATCCATGTCATAATATATAAGTTATCCACTCAGTAACATATAAGTTACCCATCATATAAACATATTGGATAGAAACGTTGCATATGTGTTGAGCAAGTTTAATTGAAACACGATAGACTAGTTATTAGGATACTGAGACTTTATTGCCATAAATGTGTTAGCGTCGACGAGTGACTAAGGCTCGGTATCCTAAAACTCTTTGAGGCTTTGTCACTCGTCCACTACGGTAGTGGCGACGGACGTCGACGAAGTCGAATCGCTAGATTACGGGTTGTGTGTGGTGGGTGGGCTATGCAAAAGAAGCTTAGATTTAGTTTTTAAAAAAAATTATGTCTGATGTTTGGTGCGATAGCCTTTTGAGGTTGAGTAGTCCGTACACTGCGAGAGAGCGACGGACAACAAGGCCGTGTCGTTAAAAAAACTTTTTATATTCTATACGTGAATAAAATTTTATAGTGATGGATAACTTATATGTTATTTGGTGGATAACTTATATGTTGAAGCCTGGATAACTCTCGTGTTACCGATGGATAACTTGTTGGTAAACAAAAAAGTTATACATCTCTAATACATGATCTCTGGGTAAATTTTGTAATAATGGATAACTTATATGTTATTGGGTGGATAACTTACGTGCTGAAGTCCGAATAACTTGTGTGTTACAGGTGGATAACTTTTGGTTCAAAAAAAATATTGTCAGAATATACCAACATGGGATCTAATTTCGAAGATCTCGTCGCGACTTTAATGGTGAAAACGAAACTTAATTCGGACAAACGATTTGACCTAAAAAAACATTTTGAATTTTTGCATGTGAATTGAGCTGGCTAATAAAAATCTTGCGGTTTAGTGATTAGACAATTCGGGAATAGTTGGGCTCCCATGCGCTTCGATCAAAACGTCCGCCGAGTTTGTTACTTTTAGACCGGTCTAAACGTAGCACAGTCCTAAAAATTATTATATTAACTCTACGATCTCCTTTTCTGAAAGTGAGCAATGATGCATGATCCTTTACTTGCAAGAAGGATCGACAATTAAGAAAAGTAACCAATCAAACATTCAACAGAATAGGTTACCCATTTTATTTTCTAAACATATTCTTCATATAATTCAATGAAGAAAACACCACACTAGCAGTCGCCACAAGAATAATTAGCTCCAACTTTTCAATACTCCCTCCGACCCATATTAGTTGACTCCAATTTAGATGTATCTAGACAAGTTTTTGTGACAGATATATCCAAATTGAAGTCAACTAATATGGATCGGAGGGAGTAACTAATTATAGGGAGAATATCAATTGGAGAAAATCAAAAATTAAATTACAAGTGAAGCAACGAATGTTGATTCTGATTCTGAATTCATGCAGTGGCTAGTGTAGCAGGGAGCATGAATTAGTTCCCTACGCGGCAACGACTGTGGCAGAGCCTCGGCGAGTAGGCGGGCTATTTGAGACTGGCGGCGGCACGGGCGCACAACACGACAGCAGGGCGGGCTATTTTAGTTTGAGTCGCGACTCGAAACCGGTTCGAGATGTGGTCGGTTCTTAGAAGAGGAACCATTTGAGTTGGCAAATCCTATATGCCGACAAGGTCTGCGCATACTATGCACCCTATATGCCATCCGGGTTTTTATAGCGGGGGATGAAGGACTTTTAATCCCGGATGTAATACGGCCTTGGACTAAAAATCATTTTTCAAATATTTTTTTATTTTTTAAATTTTTTTCGAATTTTTTCTTAAACTTTTGAATTGTTTGACTCGTAATCCTCTTATTTGGAACATTTTTAGCACTAAGTATATTTACAGTTGTGATAAACTTTTCGGTTGGTCACTCATCCTAGCACTACTCCACCATTAACACGCTTAACTTCTCTGTTCCATCAGGATGTCCTCGTACGAAGCATATTTGTATCTTGTTGTCAATATTACCATATCTATCCTATTAGCCCATATCAATATGCCAATACATCTTTATTTTTTGAAATTACAAACAACTATTTCAGTAAACAACAATGAATAAGTAATAATAATATTTTAATCCAATAAAAGTAAAAAACTAAATAAAATAATATTTTATTCTTTTTTTGCCATTTATTCATTTAATATGGCATAAATAATATCTTTAAATCTGTAAATCGAAATTCTACAAATAATATATCCATAATTATCATAAAAATGTGAGGAATCCAAATATGGAATAAATAAAATTGCAAAAAAATTAATTTTTTAAATAACTTTTTTCCTTTTCGAATTTTAAAAATCTAAAATAACGCAAAACGGCCTAAGGCTGTTGAAATCGAACTCATAATTTTTTCCACACATTTTGATAGGTTGTACATTTTTTTTAATATCGTACGTAAAAGTTATAGCCAATTTAAGTTTTCCTGCCGGGGCCCGCACCCCTTTAGTCCCGTGCCCGAACACCTTTAGTCCCGGGTCGTGTCCGAAACGACCCGAGACTAAAGTTTTCTCGGACTCCTAGCCACCAAAAACTGTACGAACCGGGACTAGTGCTCATACTAGTTCCGGCCCCTAACAAATCGGGACTAGTGTTAGACTCTTAATCGAACCGAAGACCCTTTTTCTACTGGTGGCCGGCCATTGCTAACTTTTTCAAACCGACCGAACCCAACATTGGTCGAGACATTAAACGTGCATGTATGTTGCAGAGTCACATTGTTAGTAGCGGTTGCCCCTCTACGGTCTGCGATCGGAGCTGTCATCATTTGATCGTGCTCGGCCTTGGTCTCGCAGCTCGAGGTCTCTGGCTCAAAGTTTCGCTGCGAGTTGGAAATTGAACTCATCCACTCGTAAACGTGCGTACAAGATCCAAGCAAGATTCCAACACCATCGCTCTGCACACGCGCCTATGGACACGGCAACGTGAGATCAAGCTCGTGCTCCACTTCTCGATCGTCAGATCTTGTTTGGGCTCTAAGCATAATATCAGCAAAAGAATTAGAAGAGGATAAGCTAGTACCTGACAAATCTCTTGCGGAAGCTTGTGCCATCTCGCCCTTTCCTCAATCCTGACATGGGATGCTCCTTGTTCCCCAATCCTAGAGCTTCCTCTAATAACATATTCTTCATTGTTAACAGATATCCCTATCAGATTTTCCTCCATCTGCATTTATAGAAGATATATTCGTTTTGTGGGATTTTGTTGAGTAATATAATAATAAAAGTTTTCTGCATCATTTTCATGCAGAGAGGCCGTTTCAACCTCAATTTTAGAAAAAACATCAGGATGTTACCAAGTATGAGATAGTCATGTGTAAAGTTACGAACATGATTATCTGTCACGAGTCACTCTAACTTTGGGTGACAGAGCTCACTAGATTTACATCAGAGGACCGATGTCCATGAAGCTACGATCATCTTCATTTAGGTGTGCGGTCAATTTGTTTGATGATACAACTTTTTCCCTAGCAGGTAAGGTTGTCTACCCTCGACTGACTAACTTCAAAACAGAAATGTACCCTCATGAAACATAGTATTATGGAACCATCAACCATATCAGTTAACTACCCATCAAAATGATGATGCTCCTTTCAATCCGTTGTTGGCCACTGGTGAAACATAATGATCTTTATAAAGTTGAGCTGACGATGGGGGAATGATGGGGTTGCATGCAAGGTTTATGACCTGACCTCATGATATTTCATGATTGTTACCTTGCCATTTTTTTGTTGCATGTAATGTATGAGAGATGAGCTCAGTGGATGCTCCCACCTCAAAAGAAGCTTTCTGGATCTGAACGGTGGAAGTACGGTGTGTTGCATGTATTTCCCACAGTTTGTGGTTGGAGAAGAAACACGCTTCGAAACCTCTCTAGTAGGAAAAGGAAAGATTAGTCTCACTCAAGTGCGACAACCGGACCGACTATTGACCTTAAAACAAGCTCTCTGGATCAGTACGGTCTTAGTACGGGATGATGCATGTATTCCCCATATTTTGTGGTAGGAGACGCAGCACGCTGGAAATGTCTCTAGTAGGATAAGGAAAGCTTAGTCCCGCTTAATAGCGACAACCGGACTGGCTGTTGACCCACCTCAAAAGAAGCGATCTAGATCAGAACGGTCTTAGTACGGGGTATTGCATGTATTCCCCACAGTTTGTGGTAGGAGACGCAACACGCTGGAAATGTTTCTAGTAGGAGAAGGAAAGCTTAGTCCCGATGAATTGCGACAACCGGACCGGCTGTTGTCTGCCTGCAAGGGCGGATGACTGCCGTCGCTGGACGTCGAAGAGGACTCGCTATCTGGTTGATCCTGCCAGTAGTCATATGCTTGTCTTAAAGATTAAGCCATGCATGCGCAAGTATGAACCAATTTGAACTGTGAAACTACGAATGGCTCATTAAATCAGTTATCGTTTGTTTGATGATACGTGCTACTCGGATAACCGTAGTAATTCTAGAGATAATACATGCAAGAAACCCCGACTTCTAGGAGGGGCGCATTTATTAGATAAAAGGCTGACACGGGCTCTGCCCGCTGATCCGATGATTCATGATAACTCGACGGATCACACGGCCCTTGTGTCGGCGACGCATCATTCAAATTTCTGCCCTATCAACTTTCGATGGTAGGATAGGGGCCTACCATGGTGGTGACGGGTGACGGAGAATTATGGTTCGATTCCGGAGAGGGAGCCTGAGAAACGGCTACCACATCCAAGGAAGGCAGCAGACGCGCAAATTACCCAATCCTGACACGGGGAGGTAGTGACAATAAATAACAATACCGGGCGCATTAGTGTCTGCTAATTGGAATGAGTACAATCTAAATCCCTTAACAAGGATCCATTGGAGGGCAAGTCTGGTGCCAGCATCCGCGGTAATTCCAGCTCCAATAGCGTATATTTAAGTTGTTGCAGTTAAAAAGCTTGTAGTTGGACTTTGGGCCGGGTCGGCCGGTCCGCCTCACGGCGAGCACCGACCTACTCGACCTGGTCGGGTCGTGTGTCCAGCATCGTTACTTTGAAGAAATTAGAGTGCTCAAAGCAAGCCATCACTCTGGATACATTAGCATGGGATAACATCATAAGATTCCGGTCCTATTGTGTTGGCCTTCGGGACCAGAGTAATGATTAATAGGGATAGTCGGGGGCATTCGTATTTCATAGTCAGAGGTGAAATTCTTGGATTTATGAAAAACGAACAACTACGAAAGCATTTGCCAAGGATGTTTTCATTCATCAAGAACGAAAGTTGGGGGCTCGAAGACGATCAGATACCGTCCTAGTCTCAACCATAAACGATGCCGACCAGGGATCGACGGATGTTGCTTATAGGACTCCGCCGGCACGATTTGAGCTCCGCCGCGCAACAACGTGTTAATCCGGTTTCATCCATGATACTTGGGAGCCGTTTCACCGGTCATGTAAACGTTCCCAGTCGGTATGATTCCTCAAAAAGGTGATTACCGCGTTACGTTTTTCGTGTTCCATATGGGCTACTTCTCCTCAGTCGCTCTCGGTGGTCATCCATGTTAACCACGGATAATGCGCTTATCCGGTGTCTTCCGGGATATCGGGGGAGTCGCTGCCCCGGTCTCGTAAACGTTCCCAGTCGGTATGATTTCCCAAAAAAAGGTGATTTCCGCGTTACATTTTTGTGTTCCATATGGGCAACGTCTCCTCGGTCGATCTGGGTGGTCATCCGCGGTAGGCACATTCCATCGCCTCTAGTCCTTTCAGAGAAATGTTGCCCCATGACGGTATCGTTATTCGTGTAACACTCGCGTGCCGTGGACACTTAGGACGCCTTCGTGCAGGCCATTCCCCCGTGCTATGCGTAGGGGGGGGGCTTGGTTGGCTGACCGATGTGGATACGCGAGCAGATGAGTATCTTTGGACCCGTGTCTGTTGTTAGATCCCCCGTCCTCGTGCGGCTGACTAGCGACGCCGTGTCCCGTCATTCGTGTGGCTTATGTTACTGTTGCCTTTCAAGTGCTTGCGTGCATGTACCCGACCTACGGGAAGTGGTGCTTTCCACATGCTTGCCTCGCGGCGGACACCTCCGGGTGTTCCGCTATGGCCTAATGGCACTTGCAGCGTTACCTCGTGGTATTGGCATGTTTCGTGCTTGGTGCTATCAAGGAAGCCTCGCTCTCGCTATTGGTTTCGGATGCCGCTCACGGTAATGGTTAATGGCCCTTCTGGTTGCCGCTCACGATAAAGGTTAATAGCCCAAAGGTTAATAGCCCTTCTGGTTATCGCTAGTCCCACCTCAAAAGAAGCTTTTTGGATCTGAACGGTGGTAGTACGGTGTGTTTCATGTATTTTCCACAGTTTGTGGTTGGAGAAGCAACACGCTTGGAAACCTCTCTAGTAGGGAAAAGGAAAGCTTAGTCCCGCTCAAGTGCGACAACCGGAACGGCTATTGACCTCAAAACAAGCTCTCTGGATCAGAACGGTCTTAGTACGGGGTGATGCATGTATTCCCCACATTTTGTGGTAGAAGACGCAGCACGCTGGAAATGTCTCTAGTAGGAGAAGGAAAGCTTAGTTCCGCTTAATAGCGACAACCGGATCGGCTGTTGACCCACCTCAAAAGAAGCGATCTGGATCAGAACGGTCTTAGTACCGGGTGTTGCATGTATTCCCCACAGTTTGTGGTAGGAGACACAACACGCTGGAAATGTCTCTAGTAGGAGAAGGAAAGCTTAGTCCCGATGAATTGCGACAACCGGACGCTGTTGTCTGTCTGCAAGGACGGATGACTATCGTCGTTGGACGTCGAAGAGGACTCGCTACCTGGTTGATCCTGCCAATAGTCATATGCTTGTCTAAAAAATTAAGCCACGCATGTGCAAGTATGAACCAATTTGAGTTGGAGTGTGTAGAACTTTGTAACTGGTTTCGGACATTTACATAATGCCTTGTGAGGGGCATCATTCTAAAAATGTTTCTCGTTCGATCGATCACTATTCTATTTGTTGTGTGAGTGGCATGAAGACAAGATGAGATTCACCTCCAGCCCTGCTGCTTCTCAAGAAAGCCATAGCGCGAAAGAAGAACATGATGGTCACGTCTGCTGCTTTACGGGAAAGGCAACCAGCAATAGAGAACGAACAAACACGTCCTCGCCGTCACTTGTAACATCCTTCCATTTTTCTATTTTGGGGGCAACATGTTGTATGTACCGCTTCTCTATTTTTCAACGAAGAGTATTTATTGAACTAGAAGCTCTTTGGAAATTTACTGGACGTTCCAGTAAGTTAGTTGAAAGTTGTACAGTTCTTAGTTGAAGTTCAGAAAGATAGTCGAAAGTTGATTTTTTAAAAGACCAAATTAATCCAATTACTCATTGAAAGGTCAAGCATTCAATTAATATTGGTTTTAAAAATCAATTTGTGAATTGTCTATATTTACTTTACTGTTGAAGTATATTCGTACAAAGGTGTTTATAAAATTAGTATCCGAAAGACTTACAACTCATGGAATTGTGGTTGTCCGCATGAATGTACATTGAGTAGACACATGTTATTACTTGTCATATTGTAGTACGTATATTAATTAGACTAGAAATGGTAGCGTAGCAATGTTCATTGCTATATATATAGATACTCCCTTCGTCAACAAATAAGTGTACATTTAGCTTTTGTCTAAGTCAAATATACCAAATTTGACCAATTTTATAGAGAAATATAGCAACATATATTACATCAAATTGACATATTATAAAACTAGATTTAAAAATAAATCTAATGGCAACAATTTAGTGTCATAAATGTTGGTACGTTGTCCTAAAAAATTAGTCAAACTTTACTATATTTAACTTAGGATAAGGTTAGAAGTATACGTATTTGCGGACGGAGGGAGTAGACTTCAATATTGTATCTCCTCCGGTGAAAAAGTATAGGACAATAGGACATGGCTTCCGCTCACAAGCCTAGCGTTTTTGCGTGGGAAGCAATTCGCTTACTCCGTACTTTATTGCACCCATGGTTTTGATAGTAGTAGGTGTAGTAGGCATGGAAGGCATTAGGATTTGGGATGCGGTTAGTTTTGCCCTACGAGTTGGACAAGCTGAGAATGGAGCAGTGACCTACTTCTCTGCATAGGAGTATGTGACAAACTTTGAGATAAATGCACGTAGCAGCAAGCCCGCAGCCTCCGTCGCCTAAAACAAGGTTAGCCATTTAGCCTCGTACTCCTTTCGTTCGGGATTATAGGTCCTACGCGTATACCTAGATTGTTAATTTGACTAACAAAATATAACTTATATATCACAAAAATTATAACATTAGAAAAAATAACCTCTAAAATTTCTAGTGGTATAATTTTTATGCCATATTATTTATGTTTTGTTGTCCAAATTGACAACCTAGTTATCCGCGCGGGACTTATAATTCCAAACGAAGGATGTATCTATAAGACAACCGTACAGAAAGCCATGACGGAACCAACCTTAGCAAACACATGTGGAGTGGACCTGCTTGCAAGAGAAGCAAGAGTGAGCAAATATATACGCATCTCAGCAAGGGTTACCTGGCAGACAGAGTTTCCAAACCTTCTAGGTCTAGCTTCCAGGTCCCACGATGTTCTCTTTTTTTCGTGCACAGTATGATGTTTTCCTTTGGTCTCCAGCACTTCCCTTTATCATGTTCCCTATAGCGTTTCTGGGAGAAACTGGAAAAAAAGGATCTTCCAACAGTTATTCGGTCAATTCCCCTATTCTTCCGACTCCCCTATTCTTCTTCCCAACTCCCCCATCTATAGGGGAACTATAGGACTTCCTATCCATCTCCCGAACGCAGGAAAGCTCCTTCCCGAGCACGGTAGCCATTCATTTTTAAATGGTAATTATAAAAAATTCTTTAAATATAGAATATGGGAGATTTCTAGGGGAAACTGCTGGAGTCGGACAACTTTTAGGGAAGAATAATTTTAGGGGAGTCCAAGATTTTGAGATGTAGGGGATAAATTTTAGGAGAACTGCTCGACTTGCTCTAAGCGACACCCCATTGTAAAAGGCCTTAGAGCTACATAGAGAGTTTTGTCTAGATTTTCATTAAAAATGAAGATCCATTGATTCAAATTTAATTTTAAGAAAGGAGAACATAGACATTCAAATATAGGTGAATCCATACCAATAAACAAATTTAAAATGTGAGAACAATGGAGATGGATTACCTTGTTGTTTGTAATCTGCCGCTCGATCTGCTCGTGGTCGTGGACGTGTTCGTGATGGAGAGGAGAGGCAAAGAACAGAGGTCGGAACACGGTGGATGCGGGGGGTAGGATCTACGCCGAGGAGGCTCACCGGCGGGGCGGCGCCATCCTGCTAGCAACGGTGGCCGAACGGGTCTTGAGAATCCAGCCCATCTCCTCTTTCTCTCATCTCCCTCCGTTAATTCGAAAAAAAGATTGCGGGCCAAACGAGCTGTACTGAGCTAAGCCAGGCTAGGCCCCGAGCTCACCTCGGTCCAGAAACTCTAACTCGGTTCATTCTGGAGTCTCTAGTGTGCCGAGCCCAACTCAAGGTGAGCACAGAAAGCTCCGTGCGAGCTGAAAACTCAGGCCCAACGTCCAGATATACTCACATGCCTGGCCACCATCGACGGGCTGAGGCACATCGCTGGGCATGCCAGTTGTTGCTAACTTTCAGACCAACCCAGCCCAACATTTGTTGAGACAACGTCAAACCGGTGACGAACGAGAAAACAAAGTATGCCCCTAGTTTTTTTGGGGCAACGTAGAGACAAACTTCTTTTGCATCATCGTTATCGCTATGCACTAGAACCACGATGATCGTAAAAGGTCAAATGTCACAGATTTTTTACACCCAGGTCCTCCCACGAGGCGCATTCAACGACAATTTGTTTTCCTCTTGTTAGCGGTAACCCTGTGGGGATCAAGTTCGCGACCCCTCTAGGTCATGGTCTTTTTTTATTTGTCAGTTGTTCATGTTACCGGCGGCGGACTTTCTTAATTTTTTGTTGTTGTGGCGCTATGCCATTTCCCACTAGCGTGGGCTTTCTATTTGCTTTACTACTTTAGCACTAAGATTATTGTTTCATACAACAAGAACAGGCTTGTAGTGCAGTTATCCATAGGCCTTCTGGATCATAAAAATTGAAAGAGGATCTCTTGAGCAGGCACTCATGTGGACATCCCTATCTGGTTGTTCATAGGTGCATCAAAGATCCGTGTTAGCCCTTTTTTTCCTCTCAAAGAATTTATCTGTTTTTAATCCCTCGTACCATACAATGTTTGAACTGGAAAACTTTAGTGGAACATTTGAGATAGAATGTGAGAAAAACACATCGGGATTTTTATGAAATTAAACATATCTATTAGAAGTATTTGTTTTGTATTTAAAATATTCAAAATGTGTAAATTGCGCAAAAAATTCCAAACTATTTTTCTCTCATTCTAGTTGAATTTTTTAAGTAACCTACAAAAGTTTGAATCCTTTTGTCATATAGTTTGGGAGGTATGGAAAATAAAGTCAAAACAAATGGGTGCCATGGTGCTCACTCCAATTTTACCTTAACATGGCAAACACACGATGGCCAAGTGAGGCAAGCAAGGTCAGGCTAGGAAACATGAATACGGAGAATTGCTTTCATGTATACTCCCTCAGTCCAGAAATAATTGACTTGGGTTTGAGTAGATGTGAATGTATATAGACGTATTTTAGTGTATAGATACATTCAAATTTAGACATATCCAAATCTGTTATTTCTGGAAGGGGAGTACTCTGATCGATGATGCTTGCAGATACATACACGCACACAGCGTATGTCGTGACATTGTTTTGGGAATAGGCCTTCTTCGATCTATACAACTAGGGCCGGGAGAGGTGATCATGTTCATTCTTTAGAGAGTACTCCCTCCGTTTAGAAATATAAGATGTTTTAGGTTTATAAAGGAGATACATCTAGACATCTTTTAATGTCTAGATTCATTTGAACCTACACACTAAAAGGTATCTAGATACATCTCCTTCACAAACCTAAAACATCTTATATTTCTAAACGGAGGGAGTACATTAGTAAAACTATAGAAGTGATCAAAATATTTGATCCTCGCTTGAAAACAAAAAAGAGCGGCGATGCTAATTGTAGCTAGCAGATAGAGGAATGAAATTGTAGGGCAGCGGCGAATCTTGGAGGGGAAGACTGCCCTGTTTATGGAATCGGCTCCTTTAACATCGAGGAGGCAAGTCAGGGAAAACAAGAACGGAAAGTCAGCATAATTACTCTATTAAAAATTCTAGTTAATCGCTGTATGTAATTTCTGTAGACATAAAAACTTTAAAATAAATTTAATTACACCATAATTTTGCATGTGTGTAATAACTCAGAAATGCAGAACAAAAATTTGCATTATACGAATTAATTTAGTTCATTTTGGCCTTAATCATACAGTTTGGAGGAAGCAAAGTTAGGGTTTGTACCTTATCTAACTTTCCTTGTGCAAGTTAGATGATCTGGTTCACCTATTTGTAGGCACAGCTACACCAGGAACATATGCGCGTGTACGTTCATGCTGAGAACTGTTTAGTGCAGGCTGTTAATTAATCACAGCGTCCATTTATTAGAAACTCCAATATTTATGCTCGGTTTACAGAAAGGGCCATACTTTTCTTCTTATCTTTTTGACTTGAGAAAGGGTCATTCTACCTGAGCTGCTCCATGCAAGGATATACCAAAAAAAAAAAAAAGATGCCGAAGATGCTGATTGAAACAATCTCAGCAAATTGAAAATTACCCGCAGTTCTTTTTTGGGAAAGGTAGGTTGAGAGTCCGGGTCCATGGAAGAAACACATACGACCTTTATTCATATTTTATTTAACGAAGAACTGGTAATAGCATATATCAAACCATTCGAAGCAACCATACAACATCTACAAACCAGACAATGCGAGAAGAAAATATCATCAGTGTTATGTTCAAAGACCACAAACAAAACCCCACCAGCTAGGTATCCGAGCCACCAACACTCATCCAGACTAGTAGAACCTCAAAGAACCCCTCACGTACTCGCTTTAGAAGTCATCATCATCGTCGAACGACTGAGCTGTCACGCTTCCGGGAACTGATCCGCATAGACTTTGTCAGGTTTTCCATCATTACTTCAGACGGTGCCTCGACCTAAGCGAGTCCATCAAGTCACGGCCGACTTCGAGACTAGTTGCACCATGTCGTCGAGACTCGCCGTCATTAACCTCGTAGATGCAGCACCACTCCACCTTGGTCACCACGAGACAAGCATGTATAGACCGGCACCCAGCCAGCAAAGTCATACACTTGTCTGTCTAGTTGATGTATGTCTCCTAAAAATATGCCCCACTAGGGTGACAACGCAGGAACGTTGCCATCATCCGATCTGGGAAGCCCGAATCTGGGATTCTCCTGGAGCACATATGGAACGAGAAACGCTACCACACCGCCTCTAACAAGGTAAATGACGCCCACAGGGCCACCATTGACGGCAGATCCTCATGTATGTCACACCGGATGGGCTACCAGCTCCTCCTTGTTGTGACCTCCATGTCCCAAGGGCACGTCTGTTCCTCTCAGGAGCTGCCACGTGGACGGTGCCACCGCCTGAATCTCGACACCCTCTGATTGGACTATCGAAAACAGAGGTGCCCACATTGCAACGCGACAAATGCCATATCCCCACCTGGCGCATGTAATATCCGACCATTTTTATTTTGGGGGGCAACATGTGTGATGTAGGAGAGAGACTAGCAAAAGGGCATCCTCCACGAAGCGCGCAAGATGCGGAGCAACCAGTGCACAGGGCTTCCCCACAAGAGACATGTGGCGGCACGCGTGTAGCCGCGTGCGGGTGGTGTATGTCTTTGTGCCGGCGAGCATGACTTAGTACATGAGAATCGATCAGAAATCGATAGTACATGCACGTCACGTATTTGCTCAGCTGTCTGTTTTACAGTTTTTTATGTACAACTGAATTGTGCAAAAAAAATACAGTGCCCTGTCTAACCCCAGAATAAAAGGAAAAAGAAAACGGTGCACCGGAAAAAGGATAAAAAATAGTGTGCCGAAAGCGGTGCATTTAGAACAAAAGGCAGTGCATAGACGATGCAAATAATATAATAAGACAGTGTATTATATACGCAGGGCACTATGACCGAAGACAGCACAATGCAGTACAACAAGGCAGTGCACGGGCAGTGCACTACCAAGATATCGCGCAGTGCATTGTGACCGAAGACAATGCAACAAGGCAGTGCACGGGCAGTATACTGCCAAGACACCGCGCAGTGCACTCCGACCGAAGGCAGTGCAACAGAGTACAAAAGGCAGTGTACGGGCGGTGCACTTCTAAAACATCGTGTAGTGTACTTGACCAAAGGCATCGCAAAGCAGTACAACATGGCAGTGCACAGGTGGTGCACTGCCGGAACACCGCACCAGTGCACTACGATCAAAGTCAGTGTAACGCAGTACAACAAGACAGTGCACGGGCGGTGGACTGCCAAGACACCGCGCAGTGCACTGCGACCGAAGACGGTGCAACACGGTACAACAAGGCATTGCAAAAAAAAGTTTGTTGAAACCTATCAATATGGGATCTAGTTTTGTAGATCTTGATGCGATGAGTGCAGCCGTGAAAACGGATCATGATTTTAACACTTGTTTTGAAAGATATTTATTCTTTCGTATTCAATTCCAAAAAAAAAAGGAAAATAAACAAGCCGTGCACGCTCCACCAGCCTCACCATCAGGGTCATTACAGAATCGCCATGTGTCGCACAGAAACATAGTGAGTGGAGCCGCGAAATGCACCAATAGCCTCCACATGCAGGCAACAGAATAAGTCACATGCGCGCTATCGGGAGCGCCCCCTTTTTCTACTGTTTTCGGTGATGTAGCCGGTTCTCAAGTTTTCAATGAAAAGTATTTATTCTGCAGGGAGCTCTTTGGATCTTTATTGAATGTTCCAATAAGTTAGTTGAAAGTTATATATCTCTAAGTTGGAAGCTCTAAAGTTTGGATGAAGTTCAAATAAATGATTGGAAGTTGAATATGTTTAACACATCAAAGTAACCCCAGTGACTCATTGAAAGCTCTCTAGCATTTAATTTGAACTAAAAAGAAATCTACAAATTGTCTATATGTGCTTGACTGTTGGAAATATGTTGGTTCAAATATGTTTTTTTAATTTGTAACCAAAAAATTTATAACTCCATATCTGTGTGCATGGAATTATGGTTGTCTACACGACATGTACATTGAGTAAATGCATGTTATAAATTACATGTACTATAGTAGCTATATTGATCAGACCGTGGATGGTACATAGTCATTTACTTTTTTCTAAAAGTTATATAGATCTATTTATAATCTATTATATACTAAAAGCAATATAAGAGTGTTTTTTGAGGCATCTAGTTGATCCATATCACCCAAATTATTTTGACAGTTTGATGTATAACTTGCGGTCAGGATTTAATAGGATAAAGAGTTACTTAAGACGCATTTAATTCACGGAGTCTATGTTTAGCCCGTTCAGATCCGTATCGAAACATATCCCGCTAGCTACTTTTTGCTTTTTTTTTTTGACGTGAGCTACCTTTTCCTTTTAACAGGTAATAAATGTCAACGGAGTGATTCCTTTCAAGTTTTTTCTGCCTTAATTGATATGCGGTTGTAAGAAGAAGAAAAAACGACTCATATTTGTAGATGCACCTACTATAATGAAAACATATTTGAAAATGTCTGAAAGTTCTGGAAAATTTTATTTGGCTATACGTCCACAAATTTTTTATTACACAGAAATTCTCACAAAAAGGATATTTTTTGTGGCTTGTGTAGAAGAGAAACTTTCCATGCTCCAAAATAGATATTCACAAGAAGTTTTCGTCTTTTTACACGGGCCAAAAAATGTATTTTTTCTAAAAATAAATTGTGTGCGAACATACAATGTTTGGATGTACATCCGGGATTATTTTGGATTTTATTGATATTTCGATATGCATTTAAAATGAGTTTTTCATAATATGTACCTTCTCTTTTTTTATAATATGTCCATGTACAAATTACGAGTCAAAGTTGTATACCGTAGACATTACATATCTAACACATCATGTATTTCATACCAATATGAGAATGTCATTTATTTTCTGAACAAATGAAATACTTATTGTTTTGCCAGCCTCTATATTGACTTGGATAAATTGGTTTCTATTTACACTATGTATCAATGTTATTTATATTCATTAGAAATGTCTAAAAGTTGTATTGTTAGTGCTCATGTAAACCATAATTATTTATAAAATTAAGGGTTAACCTTGTGTATGGATTTAACATGACATAAGTACCATCTAGATCACTGACTTAACTTAATCGTATATACCATTTTAATATCATGGAAAAATGACATGTATGGTAATTATAGTATTTTATAAAAGAACATGATAATCTTTTAAATGATTAATGATATTTCTACACGTGTGATATTTATTTAGAATAAGTGGTTGCTATAGGTATTGTTATTTTCTATCACATAATGCGAATGTATAAATTTATGTCCTTCTCAATTTTGAAACTGTAAGGTATATGTTCTTCTCTCAAAAAATCAACTAATGATGATACCCTTGCATTTGTGAGGGACACAAAAGGGAAACATCTCATATTCAAATAGATAAATCAAATGAGAGTAGAACACATCTCCACAGAGTGAAATAAAACATGTTAATATTTGACCAAACTAGGTTTATATTAGGATAAATTCCACTTTTTATGGAATTAAGCTTACAAGTTCTGCTATTCCATTTGAATGATCTAAGAATCATCGGAATATTGCTCAAGTGGAACATAGATAAAATTTGGACAACAACATCCAGATTTTTCTAACTGCACATATAATATAACAATAGGAAAACTAAATGTTTTCCTAACATGACCTAATATCGCATAATTACTCATGCGACCAGTACTATAAGTTGATGTACTGATGCTATAGTATCATGTAGAAATGACAAATATTGTCATTAATATGGTAGTTTTGTAAAATAATACAATCAGCCATGCGATATGATATTTAGCAAGCATAAAGATAAGATGACAACATAACCATATTATTTCATGTAGACCAATCTGAACGTATATATATAGATGAAACTAAAGGTTTATTCCAGTCACTTTCGACACAATGAAGGTGATGCCCTCGCATTTGCGAGTGCCAGCTTGCTAGTTATCAACAATGGTACAAAGATATTTTGATTGCTATATATTTGGACTTCAATCTTGCCTCTCTTCTCATAAAAAAATTTAGGACATGGCTTCAGCTCACAAGGTTCTTGTTTTCTGCAGGAAGTTATTTGCTTACTTTAGTGCACCCATTGTTCCAATAACTAGTAGGTTTAGGAATTGGGATACGAGTATTTTTGTGATACGACTTACTTGGGTAAGCTCGAGGTGTGAATGTTCGAGTTGAGCTACGTTTTATTGCAAAAAGGAGGTTGAGAGCACCGGCCTCTTCATCCAAATGATGTACAAAAGC
The DNA here is from genome assembly GCA_910589765.1 of Avena atlantica. Lineage (NCBI taxonomy): Eukaryota > Viridiplantae > Streptophyta > Magnoliopsida > Poales > Poaceae > Avena > Avena atlantica. The sequence goes on from OU342738.1 coordinate 291,882,458, forward strand.
TTTTTTATTCGTTTGTTCACCAAGCCTTACAAGAGGAGTACAGAGATCAACTTAAAGCCACCATCCTAGCAATAGCTTGCTACATTTACAATACTGATAAAGCAGGTGGCCATGAACAGGGTTGTCCGCCCTGACATCACGCCTACCCACCTCATCTATAAAACTGAAGGCTTCAATCAGCTGTCCATCGGCGATCTACGAGCACAACCGGTCCAAGATACATTCATCGCGCACCAATGCACACGCTTTCGAAGTTTCCGCCACCGTCTTCCGCGAACCCTCCTTCGGGAGGGATCAACATTGATCTTGCTAGGCCTGGCGTCATCGCCACCATGACACCAGGATACAACACCGCCATGCGCGTCTAACATCAAGCATCCGTCGCCGAGTCCCCACTATGCCATGCCTCCAAGACTCACCATGGTCAATGCGGTAGACAAAAATTGCAACACGACCAAACCCCTCCAGCCAGAAACATGTTCCAAAAACGATGCACTATCCTTCACATGCCCGGCCACCAGCAATAGAAAACAAAAAACAATCCGGTTTGCACGGCATGGCCCATCGCATGTAATATTCTCCCATGTCCCGATTTTTTGGCAACATATGGTATGTAGTGATTCTTTGTTTTAAAATGGAAAGTATTTGTCCTGCTGTAAGTTCCTTGGAATTTTACCGAATGTTATGATAAGGAGTTGTTTAGTTCTTTGACGGAAGATGTGAAGTTTGGTTGAAATTCGAAAATATAGTCAAAAGTTGACGTTTTAAATAGCACAAAAATCCAATAAATCGTTGAAAGGTTTAACAATTAGTTTGAATTAAAACTCAATGTAGGAATAGTCTATATTACTTGATGGTTGGAAATTTGTTTGTCCAGAGATGTTTTTTCAATTTCTATCCTAATAACTTATAACGCCATGACTTTTGTGCATGCAATTATGGTTGTTTACACACATGTACATTTAGGCGTGAGTAGATACATGTTATTACTTGCTAGTACTGTGGTAGGTATTATTTTATCAGACCATAGATGGTACATGGCGATGTATATATCCTTCAATGTTGTCTCTCTTCTCCAATATAGGACATATTTTCATCTCAAGCCTCACGTTCTTAGTTAAGTGCACCCCTGGTTCCGGTAACTAGTAGGTTTAGGCATGGAATGTATTAGGAATTGGCAAGAGAGTATTTTTAGGCTACGAGTTTCTTTGACAAGCCGGCGGTGTTCTTCATATCTAGCCACGCGGCTTAATTGTGGGCATAGGAATATGTGATAACCTTCTACATGATGCACCTAACCACAAGCCCACAACCGATGTCGCATAAAACAAGCAGTCGTTGTAGTTCAACCCAAATCCATTACTTTAGCTGGTATCTACTAAGAAAGCAGTAAATGAAGGCAAGATGGAGCTAATCTCTGCTAACACACATGGAGTGGATGGATCGTGAGAAAAACAAGACCTAGCTAATATATACGCACTTCAGCAAGGATCATCTGCCATATTGAGAGTTTCTTGAGCTAATATAGGGTTTCTACATCCCATGATGTTACTTGTTTCCAGTATAGGACACGATTTTTTTCCGTGACCTTAATGTTCATGCTCTCACCAATATTCTCATGCGTGAGTTTGTGCGAACTAGGCTAGGCATACCTAGTCCATTGCAAGTCGCACATGCTGAACTAGCAAAGGGAACGCTTCTTCCCTTTAGGGTAGAGATGCGCATAGACCTTGCCATGTCTGCATCACGACTCCAGACAGTTCTCTGCCCTAAGCGAGTCCATCAAGTCACACCCGACATCGAGAGTCTGCTGCACCACCCGGCCGAGAGTCATCATCGTTAAGTAGATGCAGCACCGCTCCGCCTTGGTCACCACGTGACAAGCATGTATAGACCGGCGCACAGTCAACAAAGTCATCCACTTCTTAGTCAAGTTGATGTATGTCTCCCAAAATATGCCCCACAGGTGTGACAATGAAGGAACGTTGCCATCATACAATCTGCGAAACCCGATTCTAGGGTTCCCCTGGAGCTCATATGGAATGAGAAACACCACCAAAATGCCTCCAACAAGGTAATAAATGACACACACAGAGGTGCCACCATCGGCAGATCATCGTGTTTTTCACATAGGTGGGCTACCAGCTCCTCCTCTTCGTTGACCACCATGTCCCAAGGGTGTTTCCAATCCACCCAGGAACTATTGCGAGGATGACGCCACCGCCTGAATCCCGTTACTGCCAGATTGGATAGCCGAAAACAGAGGTGTCCACTTTGCAGCACGACGGATGCCATGGCCACACCTGGCACATGTAGCGGTTCTCAGTTTTCTAGTAAAAAATATTTATTCTGCAGGAAGCTCTTGGGATCTTTATTGAATGTTCCAATAAGTTAGTTGAAAGTCATATTACTTTAATTTAGAAGCTCTGAAGTTTGGACGGAGTTCAAAAAGTAATTGAAAGTTGAATATTTTTTAAAATATCAAAGTAATCCAATGATTCTTTGAAAGCGCTAGAATTTGACTTGAACCAAAAAGCAATTTGTAAATTTTCTATATTTGCTTGACTGTTTGAGATACGTTTGTTCAAATATTTTTTTAATTCATAACCAAAAAATTATAACTCCATGTATGTGGGCATGGAATTATGGTTGTCTAACATCATGTACAATGGGTAGATGCATGTTATAGATTGCCTATACTGTGGTAGGTATATTGATCAGAATATGGATGGTACATAGTCATTTTCATTGCTATATATTTGGACTTCCTGTATTTTCCCTTCCAAAAAAATTAGAACATGGCTTCAGCTCACAAGGTTCTTGTTTTCTGCAGGAAGTAATTTGCTTACTTCAGTGCACCCATGGTTCCAATCACTATAGTATGTTTAGGTATGGGATGTTTTAGGAATTAGGATATGAGTATTTTTGTGATATGACTTACTTGGATAGGCTGAAACACCTACTAATCGAATTCACCAGAGAATCCATAGAAAAAACCCAGATGGCTAGGCCCCCCTTATCTTAGAAGGTGTGCATGTTCGCTTTGAGCTATGTTTTATTCCAAAATGGAGGTTGAGAGCACCGACTTCTGCATTCAAATGATGCACACAACCTTTTTTATTAGGTTACTCACCAAAGCCTTACAAGAGGGAGTACAAAGTTCAACCTGAATCCATCATCCTAGCGACAACTCACTACACCTACAAGACTGATAAATGGGTGGCCATGAATAAGTTCGTGTGCCCTGGAATCACACATGCACGCCTCATCTATAAGACCGAAGGCTTCAACCACTTGTCCATTGGCGAGCTAGTAGCCCAACCGGTCCAACCTACTTTTAGCGTGCACAAATGTACGCGCTTCGCCGCCGCCGTCTTTCCCGAACCCATCTTTAGGAGGGATCAACATTGACCTTGACAGGCATGTCGTCAATGCCACCACGATGCCAGACATCACCTCCTCCATGCGCGTCCAACATCACGCATCTGTCTCCGAGTCCCCACTACGCCACACCTTCGAGACTCACCATTGTTTATGTGGTAGATAAAGATTTCTCCACGCGACCAAACCCCTCGAGCCAGAAATGTATTCCAAAAATGATGCCATATCCCTCACGTCTCTAGTCACAAGCAATAGAAAACAAAAAAAAACAGTTTGCATGGCATGGCCCATAGCATGTAATATTCCCCATGTCCCCATTTTTTGGCAACATATGGTGTGTAGTGATTCTCTATTTTTCAATGGAAAATATATTTTCTGTTGTAAGTTCCTTGGGATTTTACTGAATGTTATGATAAGGAGTTGTATAGTTCTTTGTCATAAGATGTGAAGTTTGGTTGAAATTCAAAAAGATAGTCAAAATTTGACGTTTTAAAGAGCACATAAATCCAATAACTCATTGAAAGGTCTAACAATTAGTTTGAATTAAAAATCAATATAGGAATAGTCTATATTAGTTGATAGTTGGAAATTTGTTTGTCCAGAGATGTTTTTTCAATTCGTATCCGAATAACTTATAACGCCATGTCTTTGTGCATGCAATTATGGTTACACACCTGTACATTTAGGCGAGAGTAGAGTCATCTTATTACTTGCTAGTACTGTAGTAGGTATTTTTATCAGACCATAAATGGCGAAGCCTTTTTAGAAGGCACCTGTACATGTAGGAGGCCATCCACCGCCTATTTCTTTGACTTGAGTACACTCATGGTTCTAAAGTTGCGATAGTTCGTAGGCTTAGGCATGGATGAAATTAGGAAATGGTATGTGAATATGTTCCTGCTGCTGCTGCTGCCATCCCGCTGCTGCCAGGCCGCTGCGCTGCCTCCACGTGGCAGGAGTACGCCGAGGGGGAGGCCGTCGGCATAGCAGCTGCGCCAGGCCGTTGCGCTGCCTCCACGTGGCAGGCGTACGCCGAGGGGGAGGCCGTCGGCGTAGCTGCTGCGCCAGGCCGCCCACCAGCCTCCACGTGGCTTAGTACGCTGAGGGTGAGGCCGTCGGCGTAGCCGACGCGCCGTTAACTGGCCGTGTGACGGCGCGGTCGACGTTCGCCGACGGGCGCCGTCAGGCCGTCGGCGTTGACCTACGCCGACGGTCTTGTCCTACGCCGACGGCCGCGCCTGCTCCGCCGAGGGAGAGGTCCGCCGAGGACGGTACGCCGAGGGCAGCTGTCGGCGTAGCGTACGCCGAGGGTTTTCCTGGCTACGCCGACGGCAATATGCCCTCGGCATACCGAGCTTCTCCTGTAGTGTTGTAGTAATGGCATGTACAAGTTGGAAGTGCGATTTGGCATCTTGAGCTACAGAATGAACTTCAATGCATAAAACAATGTAGGCAGTACACAGACAGTTCATGTAGCAAAAGTGAAAGTTTACGTGACCTTGCAGATGCACTCTCTGTAGTTCAACCAAGAGAGAATGGTTTAGTCAGTAACTATTAGGTTTGGGTATGGAATGCATTAGGAATTGGCAAGAGAGTACTTTTAGGCTACGAGTTTCTTGGCCAGGCTGGTGGTGTGCAGCTTCATTTTTAGCTAGGCACGGCCTACTTATCGGCATAGGAATATGTGATAATCTTCTAGATGACGCACCTAGCCACAAGCCCACAAGCGATGTCGCGTAAAACAAGCACTCGACGTAGTTCAAACCAGATCCGTTCATTTAGTTGGTATCTATAAGACAGTCATAAAGAAAGGCAGGATGGAGTGGATGGCTCGTGGGAAAAACAACACAGCGCTAACATACACGCAGTTTAGCAAATAGCAAGGATCATCTGCCAGATTGAGTTGTCTGAGCTAATAGGGCTTCCATATACCATGATGTTACTTTTTCTAGTATAGGGCACGACTTTTTTTTTCCGTTCCAATGTTCCATAACCGTAATGGTCATACTCTCACTAATGTTTGTTAGAGTACGTATACGTGTATAGTTAGAGATAGACTAGGAACTCTACAACTTATACTCCAAGTCTCCTCCTACCCCGTGTAACTCTATATAAACCCCCAAAGGGTCAGATCAATACAACACAATATTTTAGGGTTATATAATTTTCACATGGTATCAGAGCGGTTAGCCTCACGGCGCCGATCCTAGGTTCTTCCACCATTTCCGCAACGGGCCGCCCCCAGGAGATTACTTCTCGGGGGCGCGGCACCCGGTCTCGATCAAAGATCGGATCGGTTCTTTAGATTATATTAGAGCCAAATTTCGTTTTTCCAATTCTATAGATTAGATCCTTAGCCATAAATAAATCAGTAATCCCACGTCCTCAAATCCGGTGCAAATCAGTGCTTCACACGGCGAGCAGACCATACACGCCGGCGACGCGGGCCGGCAACAACGCGCGTTGAGGCAGGAACAGCGGCCAGACCGGCTCATGCGTGCAGTTCGCGCGTTGCCGTCAGCGTTTCTGCGCATACGCGTCGGACCATCACCAAACTATGCAAGGACACGTGCACGACCAGGACTCCAGAAAAATTCTGCTTAATGCTCCTCCCGTTGCTTCTGCTACACGTACAGCGATCAGGAGATGCGGCTCATGCCGCGCGAAGGTCGGCCACCCGTCCAGCAATCAGGAGATGCCGTGAAGATGCGTCACGGCTGCACCGATGGCGACAACCTATGCCACCAAGATCAACTCTCTCGCCACGTCGAGCATCCGGCGTTGACCACAGGAGAGCGACCTGCCGCACCCAACGTCGGAACGACTACACCAACGAATCTGCACTTCGTCAAGCCAGACTACATCGACCCGAGCATCTACATCAAGCTGTACGACTACGCTAGGCTACAAGCCAAGATCTTCGTCGAGCACATCCACAAAGAAGCGACATCGACATCATCCACACGCCAGGCCGGTGTGGGACACTACTACGCCGTCTTCTCCGACATCAAGGCTTCGACATCATCGTCGCCACAAGGGACGCCTTAAAGCGACGATCATCGCCGACATGCCTACTCTTTCATCACCGACACATCATCGCCAAGGTCTACATCTATGTGGTCTTCATCTACATCTTCGTCGACACACCGCCGCCGCCGCTATACCCGTCCACACGATGGACATACAACTACGACGCCCTCTGACAGTACAACTGCAAGGCACGACGACTGCACCGCCGCGTCCACGACCCCGACGACTGCAACAACAAACCGGCATCACAATTGTGACGCCCCTACGACCGCGCATATGGTTCTGGCAAAACCTTGTGTGCTTGGTGGGTTCCTCCGGTCCTGGCAAAACCGGTGGTCTCACTTATGACCGCGTCCAAGAGACGCCCCGACGGTACCTCTACAAGGTTCAAAACGTCCACAACTGCAGCTTCGTCAACAACAACAAAAACCGCGCAATTTTTTGCGCCTCCGGCAATGGCGGCCACACCACTGCGACGACTACGACATCGACCACGGCTACATAACGACCGGCTACCTCGACATCGACATCAAGAACAACGTCTACAGCAACTCAAAGAACTCCACGTGCGTTCACGCCACTCCCACTGTGACTGCGGGAGGGAAGAGAGGCACCAGAAGGGGACGCAGTCACCGCCCCTAGTTGCCAGCCATGATCATGTCTAAACAGGTGATGATGACAAGGAGGTGAAGACGATGGAACCGCAAGACTTTAAATCCAGTCGCAAGCGTCCGCTTTACTCCCGCTCCGACTAAGAGGGGATGTTAGAGTACGTATACGTGTATAGTTAGAGATAGACTAGGACTCTACAACTTATACTCCAAGTCTCCTCCTACCCCGTGTAACTCTATATAAACCCCCCAAAGGGTCAGATCAATACAACATAATATTTTAGGGTTCTATAATTTCCACAATGTTCTCATGTGCGTGTTTGTGCGAACTAGGCATACCCAGTTCATTGTAAGTCGCACATGCCGAACTAGCAAAGGGAACACTTCTTTTATCAGTAAAATGGCGTTGAATATGTTCCCCATCATAGTGCACATGTATTGCCGTTGTTCACGGCTGGTCACACACGGAATATGTTCCCCATCACTCTAAGCTAGGCGGCCGGCTGCTGCAGCTACCAAAGGAGCTGGTATTATTTTTTTGTACGGGAGGAACTGGCCTTTATTTTCAATCATCCAAATGCCAGGGACAGAATGTCCAAGTGTGGCAACTGATGACAAGTGAGGCGTAGAAGAAAGATGACACTGCGCTATAACTTAACCGTTCTCTGATGCTTACAAATTACACGGAGGCATACACAGGACCATGTCCGGCACTGCTGAGAGAGAAAAACAAACAATGGAAAGATGGTCGGGCCTTCCTTCACTGCGAGCTGACTTTTGCATTTTGTACTCTCTTCGTTCCAAAATAGATACCTCAGATTTGTTGAAATTTAAATGAATATAGACACTAATTAGTATATAGATTTATCCAAAATTTAAAAAACCTAAGACATCTATTCTGAGACCGAGGGAGTAGTAGGAGTGTGGAAGGGCAACGGCATCTTGGTACAGGGATACGGCGCCCCGACAAGCTTCCACAATGCGCAAAAGATTAGTAGAGATGCCTTGTGTAGCCTAGGTGTGCACATCCATGGAACAGACTGTTTAGTTTAGGCTGTTAATGAAGCAATTAATTACCAACACCAATAGTCATGTTCTCTTTTTTCAATGAGGATCCATGTGGCATGACCAATGTATAAGTACAGGCGCCCCACGAGACAGAGATGCTAAGCTGAGAGATAAACTCGGCACAATGGCAAAAATTGTTGAGCCATCATGGCCATGCTATGAAAACAGATTGTTTATTCTACACTATTGCTCGGACCAAATTGTCAAAACATCACAGCAACCTAGCTCCGCCAGCTTGCAAAAAGTATCACCTGCTATGAATAAATTAAAATACTGGCCGCTCAAGCGTGGCGATGCTACTCAGTAAGATCTTCCTGTGTGAAGTTATGCAAAAAACGACGTCGGTCATGGTTGTCTCAACACTACAGGACGCGCGCGCTACGCCGAGGGCAAAAAGCCGTTGGCGTAGGCTAAAATGTCATCGCCGACGGCTGTCCTCGGCGTAACCTTCTCGGCAAACGACTCCCTCGGCGGAGCACATAGAGGCCGTCGGCGTATGCTACGCCGAGGGCAATGCCCTCGGCGCAGCGGCCGTCGGCATAGCTTGTCGACAGGTTGCAAAAATGTTTTTTTTAATATTTTTTTTTAAAATATTTTTTATTTTTTTCTCAATTTTTGAATCTTTGAATTGTTTGACTCGTTAATCTCTCATTTTGAACATTTTTAACACTTATTATTTAATTAAATTGCAGTCTTGGTCGAACTTTCCGGTCGGTCACCCATCCTAATACTACTCCAGCTCCAGCAAGCTTAACTTCCTCGTTCCTTCAGAATCTGTTTCCGCAAAATAATTCATACATTATTGTCAATACTATGATATCAATCCTATTAACCCTTATATCAACATGTCAGATGTTTGTATATTTTGAAATTACAAACAATTATTTAAGTAAACATTAATGAATAAGTAAAAATATTATTGAATTGAAATAAAAATATAATAATTTTACTTTTTTGTATTTTCTATTTAATATGGAATAATTAACATCTTTAAATCTGTAAATCGGAATTTAACAAATAATATGTCTAAATTGATCAGAAAAATGAGAGGAATCCAAATATGATATCCATATCAACTAATCACAAACCCTCCATTTTTTAATTATCTATTTGGTGGTTGATTTAGAAAATTCCTTTTTTGCGCTCGGATAATGAAAAATGGCTTTTTGGTGCGATGAAAAGGAAAACTTGCATTGGATCTTTGATAAAATAGCATATTGTGAACCTAAAAATGATTTTTGTAAAAAAAAACATGAGCATCGGATCATGTACCTATAGTTCATATCTGACCCACTTCCTACCGATTCAGCAGGAATTTGTCTTTTTCACCAGAGGTGGACGGAAAGGTTTCGGATCCCCTATTGGAACATTGTCCATATAAGGTGGTATAGTATTTTTGTAAAATGTGGTGGTAGCATTTTAAATTAGCCATTTGGTGATTGCTTCACAAAACCGTCCATTTTTTGTGCTCGGAAAATGGGAAATGGCTTTTTGGTGCGACGAAAAGGAAAAATTCCTCCTGCAACATTTTTGTCACCCCATGATGCATGTGTATGCACAATATGGGCACATTATCACAAACTATGCCTTGATTCTAGCCATAACATTGTTCATTTGACCCGAAAACCAAGAAACCTCGAATGAGATAGGTCATTTTGTGAAGATTTTTTTGAGACATAATCAATATATCAAGTTTGATATTTTTAATTATAACTATGTCATATAATATGACACCACGCGAAGGTTTCGCATTGTTTCGATCGTTTTTGAATTTTTTATGTCTGTTTTAAACTATCATCAAACTTTGTCGAACGACGGGCATGAAGATTCTTAGCTCGGGGCCTAGCCTCGCTAAACTTGCATTGGATATTTGATAAAATAGCATATTGTGAACCTAAAAATGATTTTTTTTTTAAACATGAGCATCGGATCATGTACCTATAGCTCATATCTGACCCACTTCCTGCCGATTCGGCAGGAATTTGTCTTTTTCACCAGAGGTGGACGAAAAGGTTTCGGATCCCCCTGTTGGGACATTGTCCATATAAGGTGGTATAGTATTTTTGTAAAATGTGGTGGTAGCATTTTGAATTATCCATTTGGTGGTTGTTTCACAAAACCGTCCGTTTTTTGTGCTCGGAAAAAGCGAAATGGCTTTTTGGTGCGACGAAAAGGAAAACTTCCTCCTGCAACATTGTTCGTCATCCCATGATTCATGTGTATGCATAATATGGGCATATTATCACAAACTACAAACTATGCCTTGATTCTAGCCATAACATTGGTCATTTGACCCGAAAGTCAAGAAACCTCGAATGAGATAGGTCATTTTGTGAAGGTTTTTTTGAGACATAATCAATATATCAAGTTTGATATTTTTACTTATAACTATGTCACATAATATGACACCACGCGAAGGTTTCGCGTTGTTTCGATCGTTTTTGAATTTTTTATGCCCGTTTTAAACTATCGTCAAACTTTGTCGAACGGCGGGCATGAAGATTCTTAGCTCGGGGCCGAGCCTCGCTAAACTTGCATTGGATCTTTGATAAAATAGCATATTTTGAACCTAAAAATCATTTTTGTAAAAAAACATGAGCATCGGATCATTTACCTGTAGTTCATATCTGACCCACTTCCTACCGATTCGGCAGGAATTTGTCTTTTTCACCAAAGGTGGACGGAAAGGTTTCGGGTCCCCTTGTTAGGACATTGTCCATATAAGGTGGTATATTATTTTTTTTAAATGTGGTGGTAGTATTTTGAATTATCCATTTGGTGATTGCTTCACAAAGCCGTCCGTTTTTTATGCTCGGAAAATGGAAAATGGCTTTCTGGTGCGACAAAAAGGAAAGCTTCCTCCTGCAACATTATTCGCCATCCTATGATGCACATGTATGTACAATATGGGCACATTATCACAAACTATGCCTTGATTCTAGCCATAACATTGGTCATTTGACCCGAAAGCCAAGAAACCTCAAATGAGATAGGTCATTTTTGTGAAGGTTTCTTTGAGACATAATCAATATAGCAAGTTTTATATTTTTCCTTCTAACTATGTCACATAATATAACACCACGCGAAGGTTTCGCATTGTTTCGATCATTTTTGAATTTTTTATGCACGTTTTAAACTATATATAATGTTTTATGTTTTACTTAATTTTTATTTACAAATGTTTAATATTTGAGTGTAGATAGATAGGTCTTATTTTTTTGCAAATTTTGATATATTATTTGTATTTTTCCGAATTAGAATGATTTAGTTATGATTTTTCAAAGTTTAATGAGATAAACTAAAAAATATCTACGCCGAGGGGAGCCGTCGACGTATGCTACGCCTCGGCGTAGCATAGGATATGCCGAGGGCAATTCTACGCCGACGGCTGCTTGGTGGGTCTGGCCTATGTGGCATCCCGCAAAACCACTACTAGAAAATCGCGTTGAATTCGTGCATTGCATCGTCATCATCATATGTTGTTTGTCAAAAACTATTGTTCGCAAAGCCTGTTTTGTTTTCTAAAAACGCCCCGTCTTTTACTCAAACGCCAAACACCGGGTCTCCGAAATTATTTTTTTGTCGGCTATCGGGTTGCGAAAGCCGTGTTTTAAAATAAATGAAATTTAAATTATTTTAGCGGGGCAGTCGAACGGGCCGATTGACCCGAACGACCACCCCAGAAATTACAATCGGTCCACCCCGTAATCCTTTTACACCCAACCTATCCTACCCAACCCCTCTCCACCTCACCCCGACCACTCCCCTTGCGCCACATCAGCCCACCCCAACTCCCCCACCAACCATCCTCTGCCACGTGGCCTCCCTCTCCCTCCCTCTCTCTCTCTCACCACCCCACTCACCCCTGGCCACGCACACACAGCACACAGCAGCCACACCCGATCCCCACCCTGTCCCCCACCGACCCCGCCCTGGGCCCACGCACGCTCCCTCCGCGCACGCGCGCGACGCCCTCTCCCCTGTCTTCTTCCTCCCTGCGGCAGCCCCCTCCTCCTCCACCCTTCTCTCCCCCGGCGCCGGCCAAGCTCCTCCCCTCTCTCCGCGCTCCGCCTCCGCGCGGCCCCTGCTCGCCGCACCTCTCCCTCCTCTTCCTTACCTCCGGCCGAGCACGCCCCTCCTTCCCCAGCGCGCTCGCCGCTCCGCCCCGCTCCACCATCCTCACCTCCTCCCTGCCGCCGGCCCGCGTCCCCAGCTTCACCCCGCAACCGCCCCGGCAGCTCCTCCGCGGCGCCTCCCCTCCGGCCACCGCCCCTTCTCCGACCCCGACCCCAGCGTCGCTCCGCCCCGAGCAGGCCGCCTCCGCCGCCGCCGCTCTGCTCCACCCCGACCCCAGCGCCGCTCCGCCCCGACGCGGCCCTCCCTCCGCGCTCGCCCGCCAGGCCCCTCCGCGGCGCTTCTTCCCCAGGCCGGCGACCCCCTCCTCCCCAGGCTCCGCCGCGGCTCCCGCAGCACCGCCCCGACCTCCCCGTCAGGCTCCCCTGGCGCCGCCCCGTCGCCAGCGCCGCCGGGCACGGCCGCCGTCCTGCGCCCTTCCGGCCTTCCTCCCTCTCCATGCGAGCACGACCCCGTCCTCTCTGGCACGCCCTGGTCACCCCGCGCGTGGGGACTCTGTTTTCGTTTTCCTATCATCTTCGGCCAAGGGAGTGTGCTCCTCTTTTTCCTTGCCAAAGACCGAGGCCAAGTACCTTGCTGAGATTGTCAAGTGAACAAGGTTCCCGATGCACAACACCGACAAGATCGACAAGTGGCGAGGTAATCTGAAGTATGCCCGGCAAGGACGGCCCGGTATCAAGATCTTCATCATGGAACACGAAGGCCTCCTTCACGGAACGCCATGACCTCCTTCCCGGATCCGAAGACGTGAGGCCCCGATCCCGACGTCCGAAGACTGAACCCCGTCAAGACCCCGGGCCCTCTCGGATCCGAGGACCGGAGGATGCCCGAAACACCAAGATCTACTGCGCGGGCCCAACAAGACCCTCGCGACGGCAAGCTCGACCCCGTGGAACCCGACAAGATCTGCATGCGACAAGAACGACATCGAACCAAGCCCTTCCCGGAGTCCGAGAACGTTTCCGTCGAACCCTGAACCCCGTACCCCGGAACCCCCAAGATCGTCGAGCCCCCTCAATGTGTGACCCTTTTCCTCGATACCCTATTTTTTATAAATGATATCAACTTGTTGCATATTTAATTGTCATTCTCGCATGCATATCATTAGTTTGGGGGCCTTATGCCGAGTCACCTAATAATTAAATATGGGGCCCATATGCGGACAAATCTAGTCTCCTATCGGCCTCATTTAAATTTGTGTAGCGAACCCGGTGATATCTTTTGCCATGCTAATACAACATTTAAATTGCGGGTTAGCTAAACCACATGAACCACCTAAATAATTGTCGGGACCCCGGTTCCACTTAATATGACCTAATTGCATCGCACCTTGCCATGCCATGCATCATACATGCATCATGCCGATCTTCTGCCGTTGTATTAAATATTGCATCCGGTGTTTCTTCTAGTGTTTTGCTTCTTCGCGGATAAGGCCGTTGAGTTGATGTGAGCTTCGCCCCGATCTTCGGTTGAACCCTTTGACAATGTTTTCAGGCGAGCATCTCCCCTTTCTACCTATCTTACTTTATAGTATTTATTCCCTCCTGTTGATCTATTGCTATCTGTGTTGCGATGCTTTAGTTTCCGTACCTGTGATATCCCTTGCAGCCTTATATTGCCTTGGACACATCCTATTGCCTGTTGTTTGGTAGATAGTTGGACTTGCCCGTCGTAGTCGCTTGCTCAAGTGCTGTTGCGTGTCGCCATGTACCACAGTTGTTGGAGTATTGCTACATGTTGGATGTTGGAGATGATCTTGGCTTTATTTATCGTTCACTTTAATTCATGTTTAACAACTAAAATTGAAGTAAGTAAGCAGAGGCATCGGTGGGTGATAGATAACATTTGGTTTCCGACCGCCCACTTGTGTCCCGTAGGACCCCGAGTACTTGATACCTGTTCCTTGATTTATCGCGCTATCCACATATGGGGAGTATGGGCCCCCCTTAGCCAGAGCTTGATTCCGTCTTATTTCTTGGGGCCACAAACTAGTTTGAGGTTTTATTTACGATCCTGTACTTATGCCATGCTACTGCTTTATTTACGTTTGTGCGAGGAGCACACTGTACTGTTTAGGCAAGCGGAATGTTTTCACGGTATCGACAAGCTCAGCCACACTTTCGGGTTCCCAGTCGTTTACAGCCATTGACGCAAACCTTGAGTCCGTCTCGGAGCTTGCTTACTTCGTTGCGGTTCTACTCAATGGGGTGGCCCCCTGAAATATTTCTGAATCTTGTGATTGCTCTGTCGTGAAGACCTCGTTGGGTTTTGATTTGGTTTTTCCGAGGTTGATTGTGTGTGTGTTGCTATTTGTGCACCCCGGCCGGGTTAAAACTTTCTGAAAGCCGTGTCCGCGGTTATGGACGACTTGGAGCACAGTATCTCGACCATAGACAAGCATAACTAAAGTTTATTGCTATAAATTTGACTTTATAATGACTAGTAATCAGCTTCACTATAATGGAATGGCTAATTAATACTGCCCACAATTGCTTGTTGGAGTGTCGCTTGCGACCCTTGTATCTGACTAGTAAGTATTACAACTACAACGGAATGGCTAAATAAAAGTACCAACAACTGCTGGGTTTTTGGGTTATCTCATGTTAATTGTATCTGACTAGTAAGTGTGTCCACTATAACCGAATGATTAACTAAAAGTGCCCACTGCTTATTTTATCAGGACGATTATCTATACCTGACTAGTAATTACTACAACAATAACGGAATAAATAAAACTGCCAACTGTGTGAGTTCCTCGGTTGACTTCCTCGTTTGGTCTCGAGGGGGAAACGCCAGGATGGGTTTGTTTGATGGTAGTATTAGGTTGGTTCCGAATAGGTCTTTCTTACCCCTCTCTGATTGTCGCCAGTTGTATCGAGTCTCTATAGGTTGCTTAGTGCTTGCTGCTGCTGCCGCTTCAGTCCACCATACCTATGTAGGCGAGGACCGCCGAATTCTAGTCTCGTCGTGTACTGGCCTCAGTACTGACGCTCCTCTTTTTCCTTTGCCCTTTGTCGGCACCCCCTTTTGTTTAAGCAGGTTTTGAGATCGACGTCGTTAGCAGGGTTACCCTTCCGGCTTGGCCTGGGCAGGGTTATGGACGCCATTGGTTATTCTTCAGGGCTCTTAGCCCCATTTGCATTTTGTCCGTAGCTGGACGCTCTATCGTTTTCAAGGTGATTTAGATCTTTGTATATTATATCTGTATTCTTGACTCATTGAGTCGTTGTTATATATATATATATCTGTTCTGTGGGTCCCATCGAGGACTGTTGTGTAATGTTATTACTTCGTTTTCCACCCGCACGAAAGTGCCTGGTGGGCACCTTTGAATCGTTTCTATGCGGGTTTGGCGGTTTTCGCTAAAACTTGCATAGGTCCGATTCTGAGGGTGTTACAGAGTGGTATCAGAGCTCAGCAGTTACGATACCCCACAAGTCCAGCCTGTAGGATAACCTAGCTAACGGCCGAAGTAGAGTGTCAAAACTATTTTTGAAAATCGGTTGGATAGTTCTGATTAAGTCTGATTTTATTCCTTACCCCTCTGCTATTCTCCTCTTACCTTTGCGAGTTTTGAATCCGCTCTCGTCTCTTTCTTCGAGTCCAGGAATTCTCGTGGTTGGGTTCCGTCGTACCTTCAGGGTTTCGCTTCCTTCTTTGATAACGGTGCTCTACCATCCGGTGTTCATGCTGCTTGAGGAATCCGTCTGCCGTGGTACCATTCTATGTTCCTTGTTTGTGCCTTTCGGTGTTTCCGACGCGACGACATCCTCTACGCCAGATCCGATGCAGGGACTGCATCACTCCTTTGTTCCGAACCTCGCTTGTCGAGATCTTCAGTCTGATTCCGAGAATGGTTGCACTCTTTTCTACTGCTTGTGCAGAGTAATAGTTTGGGTGCGTGATGGATTGGCCCCCATGCCGACTACCCCTTCTATTCGCTTTTGTACATTGAAGTGGATGAGAATGCATCGGTTCCCCCTCTTCCATCGGAGCTAGAGGTGGCTTTATTTGTTGATACCTCTACCTTCGACCTTTTGTTTTTCGGAGTGTTCTCTCGACGATCACGGACAACGACCTCTTGTTAGTGGTGTCGCGAGGATCTACACGAAGTGAGAAGATGCAGATCGCCGACCTTCTTTCCGGTACCATGAGGCGGATCTCGAGGGCGAGATCCATTGTTAGTGGTGTCGAATTGTGGCATCCCGCAAAACCACTACTAGAAAATCGCGTTGAATTCGTGCATTGCATCGTCATCATCATATGTTGTTTGTCAAAAACTATTGTTCGCAAAGCCTGTTTTGTTTTCTAAAAACGCCCCGTCTTTTACTCAAACGCCAAACACCGGGTCTCCGGAATTATTTTGTTGTCGGCTATCGGGTTGCGAAAGCCGTGTTTTAAAATAAATAAAATTTAAATTATTTTAGCGGGGCAGTCGAACGGGCCGATTGACCCGAACGACCACCCCAGAAAATACAATCGGTCCACCCCGTAATCCTTTTACACCCAACCTATCCTACCCAACCCCTCTCCACCTCACCCCGACCACTCCCCTTGCGCCACATCAGCCCACCCCAACTCCCCCACCAACCATCCTCTGCCACGTGGCCTCCCTCTCCCTCCCTCTCTCTCTCTCTCACCACCCCACTCACCCCTGGCCACGCACACACAGCACACAGCAGCCACACCCGATCCCCACCCTGTCCCCCACCGACCCCGCCCTGGGCCCACGCACGCTCCCTCCGCGCACGCGCGCGACGCCCTCTCCCCTGTCTTCTTCCTCCCTGCGGCAGCCCCCTCCTCCTCCACCCTTCTCTCCCCCGGCGCCGGCCAAGCTCCTCCCCTCTCTCCGCGCTCCGCCTCCGCGCGGCCCCTGCTCGCCGCACCTCTCCCTCCTCTTCCTTACCTCCGGCCGAGCACGCCCCTCCTTCCCCAGCGCGCTCGCCGCTCCGCCCCGCTCCACCATCCTCACCTCCTCCCTGCCGCCGGCCCGCGTCCCCAGCTTCACCCCGCAACCGCCCCGGCAGCTCCTCCGCGGCGCCTCCCCTCCGGCCACCGCCCCTTCTCCGACCCCGACCCCAGCGCCGCTCCGCCCCGAGCAGGCCGCCTCCGCCGCCGCCGCTCTGCTCCACCCCGACCCCAGCGCCGCTCCGCCCCGACGCGGCCCTCCCTCCGCGCTCGCCCGCCAGGCCCCTCCGCGGCGCTTCTTCCCCAGGCCGGCGACCCCCTCCTCCCCAGGCTCCGCCGCGGCTCCCGCAGCACCGCCCCGACCTCCCCGTCAGGCTCCCCTGGCGCCGCCCCGTCGCCAGCGCCGCCGGGCACGGCCGCCGTCCTGCGCCCTTCCGGCCTTCCTCCCTCTCCATGCGAGCACGAACCCGTCCTCTCTGGCACGCCCTGGTCACCCCACGCGTGGGGACTCTGTTTTCGTTTTCCTATCATCTACGGCCAAGGGAGTGTGCTCCTCTTTTTCCTTGCCAAAGACCGAGGCCAAGTACCTTGCTGAGATTGTCAAGTGAACAAGGTTCCCGATGCACAACACCGACAAGATCGACAAGTGGCGAGGTAATCTGAAGTATGCCCGGCAAGGACGGCCCGGTATCAAGATCTTCATCATGGAACACGAAGGCCTCCTTCACGGAACGCCATGACCTCCTTCCCGGATCCGAAGACGTGAGGCCCCGATCCCGACGTCCGAAGACTGAACCCCGTCAAGACCCCGGGCCCTCTCGGATCCGAGGACCGGAGGATGCCCGAAACACCAAGATCTACTGCGCGGGCCCAACAAGACCCTCGCGACGGCAAGCTCGACCCCGTGGAACCCGACAAGATCTGCATGCGACAAGAACGACACCGAACCAAGCCCTTCCCGGAGTCCGAGAACGTTTCCGTCGAACCCTGAACCCCGTACCCCGGAACCCCCAAGATCGTCGAGCCCCCTCAATGTGTGACCCTTTTCCTCGATACCCTATTTTTTATAAATGATATCAACTTGTTGCATATTTAATTGTCATTCTCGCATGCATATCATTGGTTTGGGGGCCTTACGCCGAGTCACCTAATAATTAAATATGGGGCCCATATGCGGACAAATCTAGTCTCCTATCGGCCTCATTTAAATTTGTGTAGCGAACCCGGTGATATCTTTTGCCATGCTAATACAACATTTAAATTGCGGGTTAGCTAAACCACATGAACCACCTAAATAATTGTCGGGACCCCGGTTCCACTTAATATGACCTAATTGCATCGCACCTTGCCATGCCATGCATCATACATGCATCATGCCGATCTTCTGCCGTTGTATTAAATATTGCATCCGGTGTTTCTTCTAGTGTTTTGCTTCTTCGCGGATAAGGCCGTTGAGTTGATGTGAGCTTCGCCCCGATCTTCGGTTGAACCCTTTGACAATGTTTTCAGGCGAGCATCTCCCCTTTCTACCTATCTTACTTTATAGTATTTATTCCCTCCTGTTGATCTATTGCTATCTGTGTTGCGATGCTTTAGTTTCCGTACCTGTGATATCCCTTGCAGCCTTATATTGCCTTGGACACATCCTATTGCCTGTTGTTTGGTAGATAGTTGGACTTGCCCGTCGTAGTCGCTTGCTCAAGTGCTGTTGCGTGTCGCCATGTACCACAGTTGTTGGAGTATTGCTACATGTTGGATGTTGGAGATGATCTTGGCTTTATTTATCGTTCACTTTAATTCATGTTTAACAACTAAAATTGAAGTAAGTAAGCAGAGGCATCGGTGGGTGATAGATAACATTTGGTTTCCGACCGCCCACTTGTGTCCCGTAGGACCCCGAGTACTTGATACTTGTTCCTTGATTTATCGCGCTATCCACATATGGGGAGTATGGGCCCCCCTTAGCCAGAGCTTGATTCCGTCTTATTTCTTGGGGCCACAAACTAGTTTGAGGTTTTATTTACGATCCTGTACTTATGCCATGCTACTGCTTTATTTACGTTTGTGCGAGGAGCACACTGTACTGTTTAGGCAAGCGGAATGTTTTCGCGGTATCGACAAGCCCAGCCACACTTTCGGGTTCCCAGTCGTTTACAGCCATTGACGCAAACCTTGAGTCCGTCTCGGAGCTTGCTTACTTCGTTGCGGTTCTACTCAATGGGGTGGCCCCCTGAAATATTTCTGAATCTTGTGATTGCTCTGTCGTGAATACCTCGTTGGGTTTTGATTTGGTTTTTCCGAGGTTGATCGTGTGTGTGTTGCTATTTGTGCACCCCGGCCGGGTTAAAACTTTCTGAAAGCCGTGTCCGCGGTTATGGACGACTTGGAGCACAGTATCTCGACCATAGACAAGCATAACTAAAGTTTATTGCTATAAATTTGACTTTATAATGACTAGTAATCAGCTTCACTATAATGGAATGGCTAATTAATACTGCCCACAATTGCTTGTTTGGAGTGTCGCTTGCGACCCTTGTATCTAACTAGTAAGTATTACAACTACAACGGAATGGCTAAATAAAAGTACCAACAACTGCTGGGTTTTTGGGTTATCTCATGTTAATTGTATCTGACTAGTAAGTGTGGCCACTATAACCGAATGATTAACTAAAAGTGCCCACTGCTTATTTTATCAGGACGATTATCTATACCTGACTAGTAATTACTGCAACAATAACGGAATAAATAAAACTGCCAACTGTGTGAGTTCCTCGGTTGACTTCCTCGTTTGGTCTCGAGGGGGAAACGCCAGGATGGGTTTATTTGATGGTAGTATTAGGTTGGTTCCGAATAGGTCTTTCTTGCCCCTCTCTGATTGTCGCCAGTTGTATCGAGTCTCTATAGGTTGTTTAGTGCTTGCTGCTGCTGCCGCTTCAGTCCACCATACCTATGTAGGCGAGGACCGCCGAATTCTAGTCTCGCCGTGTACTGGCCTCAGTACTGACGCTCCTCTTTTTCCTTTGCCCTTTGTCGGCACCCCCTTTTGTTTAAGCAGGTTTTGAGATCGACGTCGTTAGCAGGGTTACCCTTCCGGCTTGGCCTGGGCAGGGTTATGGACGCCATTGGTTATTCTTCAGGGCTCTTAGCCCCATTTGCATTTTGTCCGTAGCTGGACGCTCTATCGTTTTCAAGGTGATTTAGATCTTTGTATATTATATCTGTATTCTTGACTCATTGAGTCGTTGTTATATATATATATCTGTTCTGTGGGTCCCATCGAGGACTGTTGTGTAATGTTATTACTTCGTTTTCCACCCGCACGAAAGTGCCTGGTGGGCACCTTTGAATCGTTTCTATGCGGGTTTGGCGGTTTTCGCTAAAACTTGCATAGGTCCGATTCTGAGGGTGTTACAGCCTAGACGATGGCTACGCCGTCGGCGTAGCGACCGGCCGTCGGCGTAGCTTCCCATTCCTGTAGTGCAAGCACCTTGGACTGACAAGGTTCGAAAGAGACAGGAATCCCTGGGTCATTTGTGGGCTCTAGGTGGCAATCACGAGAATGTTGCCCACGTTTTCTTTCCATCTGAGTTAAGCAGATTTATGTGGATGTGTGTGAGAGACATTTTAGGCGGGAAGGGGGAACCCCAAAATGTTTTGTGGGATATCTTTGCCTTGTCATGGGGCCTCTCGATGGAGGGGCGGCATAAATTGGTCTGGCAATGTGTTGCAAGGCAATGTCATGCTTTATACCCAGTCCCTACGAAGTTGGAATTATTTATTGTCAATTATGACGGTTGACTTAGTTATTCAAAATGTTGGTATGCTTCTTCAGAGGTTGCAGACGTTGGTCAAGCAGAAGTACCTTCGAAAACTATGGCGATAGGGAGATCAAGGGTCTGCATGCAAGGCTTACGGCCTAACATACATGTTTCATGGATCTCTTCCATATTTTTGGGGGCATGTAAGTTTAACCTATGAACTAAGTGGGTGTGTTATGACTTTGTGGTTCTTTACAAATTCTATACATCAACCTTGAGCATGCTATCCGTTTAAAAGGTTGCCTGATTCCGTGTCACGGTGTACTTTTGGGTGAGTGAACAGCATGTGGAGGACAAGAGATCCACCACTAGTATAACCAACAAAGCATGACATCTTATCACAAAGGCTCTTGCAACACAAAAGACATGTGTTATAGTTTGCTCTGTAACCGACCCGACCACCTGTAATATCCCCAAGGTTCAGGTTTTCAGGAAACTTTTGGTTCATATGTTTTTGAATGGTGAGTAACCATTATGTTGGAAGTTCTTTGGAACTTTTTATTGAATGTTTAAGTGGGATAAAGTTGTCTACTTTTTTTACTATAAAACTGCATTTGTTTGTTGAAAAAACAACTCTGCAATACTTACAAAGGCCAAGACTCAAAAAACAATTTTTTTTAAAGAAAGAGTGTCAATCCATCTTGACATATCTGCTAGATGTTCCTCTCACTCTATGCATATGCACATAGAGATCATGGATGAAGGCACCTCTCCATGCTCTAAACGATGGAAGGACTTTGTCAAGTATTTCTCCATTTATGACCTTCCATATGTGCTAGCAAGTAATCGCAACAACCTAAAAAGTCTTAATTATTGAAGCCCTTTCGTGATGTATCCACAGTATGTCCAGTGGTACTTCTGGGTCCTGAATTTACCTATACATAGTTCTGAACTCTAACACTGAAATTGCAAGTAAAAAATAGGCGTTGATAGTCCTCTAAAGCTCTCGTTGGGCAAAGAACATAGTTATATACATTTGTAAAATTAAGTTATCTTATTATTATTAGTTGGAAGTTCCAAAGTTTGGTAGTGTTAGGAATAGACAACTTGTATTCCTCTGAGGGCCAAAGGCCACAATATATAGTACAGGTACAGGACCAATATGCAGGAAGCCCCCTAACATATGGGGAAAATACAATATACAGATATATACATCTAACACCCCCCCCTCAAACTCATGGTGGATCCACAACACTGAGTTTGGAGAGTAAGAAATCATGCTGCGCTCTGGTCTATGCTTTCGTGAAGAAATCCGCCAACTGTAAATCTGAAGGCACATACTGAAGTGTGAACAAATAACGCTGGATCATGAGCACTAGGGGAGAAACCAGCAGCTGTCACTACAGAAGCAAAGCGCTCAAACCAGGCACGAGGAGCCTGTTTGAGGCCATAAAGAGAACGTCGAAGACGACAAACCATCCCCTCAGGAACATGGTACTCAGGATCATGGAATTGATCTGTATAGCAGACGGGATCGATCTGTCCGGAACAGAAGGAAAGCAGGAGACCGATCAACAAGACCGATCTGAAACAGGCGGAACACGCGGCGACCGGCGGCGACGACGGCAAGGCCGTCAGCGACAGGGACGGTGGCGGCTGCAACGACGAAGTTGCGAGTAGGAAGAGACTAACCTGGCTCTGATACCATGTTAGGAATAGACAACTTGTATTCCTCTGGGGGCCAAAGGCCACAATATATAGTACAGGTACAGGGCAAATATGCAGGAAGCCCCCTAACATATGGGGGAAATACAATATACAGATATATACATCTAACAGGTAGAAGTTAAAAATAATGGAAATTGTCAACTCATATTCGAAGATCTGAAGTTAAGCACTAGTGGAAGATGTGCCATATGTCCTGGTTTGTAAAGGCCTTTAGTCAACCGGGACTACGAAATCGGGACTAAAGGCCTACCCCTTTAGTCCCGGTTCGGCCACAAACCGGGACTATAGGCGCTCATGGGGCAGCGTCGAGCAGGTGGGACCTTTAGTCCCGGTTTGTAATACGAACCTGGACTAAAGGATTTTTAATTTTTTTCAAAAAAAAATGATTTTTTTCAATTTTTTCTTAAACTTTTGAATTGTTTGACTCGTTAATCTCCCATATCTCTCATTTTTAACACTAATTATACTTATCTTAGTTTAAATCATACTTACGGTCAAACTTTCCGGCCGGTCACCCGTCCTAGCATTACTCCATCCCCAGCACGCTTAACTTTTCCATTCCATCTCTCCCACCCCGCACGAAGGACCCTTATACCTTGTTGTCAAGACTAGTATATCAATCCTATTAACTCATATTAATATGTGACACATTTTTATTTTTTGAAATTAAGAACGACTATTTTTAGTAAAAAACAATAAATAAGTAATAATAATATTTTATACTAATGAAAGAAAAAACTAATTAAATTAATATTTTAATCATTTTTTGCCATTTATTCATTTAATATGACATAAATAATATCTTCAAATCTGTAAATCGAAATTCGACAAATAATATATTCATTATTATCAAAAAAGTGCGAGGAATTCAAATATAACATAAAAATACTAAAATAATTTAATTTCTAAAATATTTTTTTTCTTTTCAAATTTTAAGAATCCAAAATGGCCTAAGGATGTTGAAATCAAAGAGCTAATTTTTCTGCACGTTTTGATAGGTTGTACCTTTTTTCACATCATATGCAAAAGTTATGGCCATCTGAATTTTTCATAATATATTTTTGTAAGTTATGTCAAAATTTATATTTGTTAATTTTGGTAACAACTAAATCACTTAATATAACTACAGTTTGAAGGATTTTATTTTTATAATTTTTTTGGCATGATTTTGAATCTAGAAAAGACGATCTCCAAAAGGATTTGTGCCCGTTTTACTGCCATGACAGAACTTGAGATTTTTTTTTGCCTACTTTCGTTAGTCCGGGTTGGTAATACGAACCGAGACTAAAGGTCACACCTAGTCACGGTTGGTGATACGAACCGGGACTAAAGGGGTTGGCACCGAGGGCACCCCTTTTAGTCCCGGTTGGAGATACGAATCGGGACTAAAGGTCCCATTTGACCCGGAGCTAAAGATTGCTGGCGTTCTAGCCGTTGGAACCAGGACTAATGCTCACATTAGTCCCGGGTCCAACCATAACCGGGAGTAATGCTCCGAATTGGGGTGGACGAATGGCTCTTTTTCTACTAGTGAAGCTAAATGTTCAAAAAAAATGAAAAGTGGAATAATTTTTTTAAAGATCAAAGTTTTAAAATTAGTCAATGGAATCTCTCACATTTAGTTGGAACTATAAAGAGATTTGGAAATTTTATATATTTACTTGAAAGCTTAAAATTTGTTTGTTCAAAGTTGTTACCCAAAGTTCTCCTCGAAATAGGCTTTGGCCTAGCTATATTAATATAGCAACCGATTGAGACCGCTGCTGGGCCAGACAGCACAACGCCCAAAATAAAAGGAAAGAAAAAGAAGAAGAAAAAGAAGAGAAAACAAAGACGACAACAGTGGATCGACGAAAACGAGGGTGACCCGCCACCGCTGCGCCCTCCAGAGAATTCCACCGCTCTCCTAGCGCTCTGAAGCGTCACGTACCAAGCAACACCCACAAGAGGGAAGCGACGACCACGACGCTGATGCCTGGACTAGTCCTAGGGTTTCTCCCGATACGCTACGAGAGGTGGGGAAGAGATATACCTGACGCCCTTCAAGAAGGACGATGACACCCACAGGCGTCACCGCATCGGTGTCAAGATGACAAGGATTTCTCCCGACCCCTCAAAAAACCACACTCTCGGATGCTCCGCATTGCTCCACCAAGCTCGCCGCCCACCAGCACACGCCACCACGGTCTTGTAGTCACCACCGTCGTCTCACCGTGACCGACAATGTGAGGCTAGAACGACCGAAAAAGAAGAAACTTCAGCTAGGTCGGCGATACAGTAACACGCGGGGGGGGGGGGGGACTACCTCCACCGCCCGAAGGCGATAGCCGACCGGGTGTAGCAGCAGGGGCAAACCGGGCCCTCTTTGGCCTGGCCGAGCCCAACTAGACTCGTGAAGCCTGCGGCCACACTGCAGCAGCGGTGCCACCGTTGTCGCCAACCCAAGCCCTAGTCCCTACTCCTTCGTCCACCAGTGAATCCGCCGCCACTGCAGATCCCCACCGCCAAGTAGCAGCGCCATCACCACCATGGTCACCCGGGCCAACCGGACCATCGCCGGTCTGAGAAGAGGCCAGAGCCCCTCCGGGCAGATCGGGAATTGTCCATCTCGAGCTCACCAACGGAAGGAGGCCGCCAGCGCCGAACCCAAGCCCACCTGGCTCGGATCCAGGCCACACAGACAAGAGAGAGGGACGAGCCTTTTCAGCCAGCAGACCTACCTGGCCTGCGGGGCACGCTCCTGACCTAGGCCCGCCTGGCCCGGGTCAGAAAACAGCAGCCCAACCGGCCAAGATCTGGCCCGCGCAGGCCTAGAGCGGGCCAGTGCACCTCCGCCTCCGTGTTGTCCCGGGTCGCTGCACCGACCCTGCAGACCACCGTCGCCTCCGCCGCCAGCCGCAGCCCTCCATGGCTGCCTCCTGCCAGTGGGCAACGACGCCAGCCCGCCCAACCCAGATCGGGCCTGAACGGGCCTAGATCTGGGCCGCGCCGTCGGCCACAGCAGGGCGCGCCGCCGCCAACCAGGAGCCGCCCCACCGCAGTCTGCCGTTGCCAGGACGTCGCCATCGAGTCGCCCCACCGCCACCTGGTCGGGCTCTGCCCAAGGCACAGCAGCACACCGCCGCCTGTCTCATACTCCCCGCGAGAACCTCCAGGCGCCGGGGAAAGACAAACCAGCCGCCGCCAGCACTGCCCGAGCTTCGCTCGACGGCTCCTGCCGGCGGCGACGGGGAGGGAGAGGAGGAGTGCGGGAGGAGGGGCTAGACGGGCGGCGGCGCCCCTGCGTCGCCCGCGGGGGACGTGCAGGAGTGGGTCGTGCGAAACGTTTTTGCCGTACTCGTCAACTGTATGCTATGCCTCTCGTGACGAAAATTCTTACATGTGGAACTTATGGCTGCATATCTTTGTGCATTATATTATGGTTGTAATACACATGTAAATTGAGGCGACAAAAGTACAATGTAATTAATTGAAAATATCGTTGTAGGTACTTCCATTAGATCATAATTCGTACATTATGGTAGTGATACCTTTCGTATCTCAAATATATTGCGAGAATCGCGTTTATTACTATATATACTTCATTCATGTCCCACGCTCCGACTCCCAAGAGAGCTATATGGCACGGTTTCACCTGACAAGCCTTTATTTACTTTTTTCACGGGAAGCCTTCATACTTCAGCAATGTACTCCCTCCGATCCATATTATTTGTCATTGAAATGGATGTATCTAGCACTAAAACATGTCTAGATACATCCATTTTAGTGACAAGTAATATGGATCGGAGGGAGTAGTAATCGCTTCCAGTTACTACTAGGTTTAGAAATGGAGGGCACCAGGAATTGGGATGTGAGTATGTTCGTGCTATTAGTGGCTCATAGGATTGGAAAAAGTGCATTCGGATCTCATGCTACGTGATGAATTTCCACAGGCAGAACCATGCCTAAGGAGGGATACACACACGAGTGAATCCATGGAGGCTGCACAACCAGCCACGGTAGCCCATGAAGGCTGGCCGGCGCTAGCTTTTAGACCAACCCAACAAGGGGAATACATTGTATCAGCCTACCTTCCCTAGGTGTAGTGCAGCATTACCATCATAATCTAATCTCGTCGTTGACTCGTAGTCGCCTGGTCACAACGTTCGGCTAACAAAAGCGTATACACGGAGTCCGCTACTTGCTCGATGGCATGACTCGAGCTGATGTATTATGTTCATCCATATAACATTCTAATGATAATGTGTGTATATTAAAATTAGGATTTTGCTACACGGTAGGCGTTCTATGGACAGAAGAAAGCTCGCGAATTTTCCGATAAAATTTGGCAGTTGTCCCAGCCCAAAAATTGCATGCACCCTGCCTTACTAAGCATTAAAGAACAAGATTTTTAATTAGAGAGCTTAATTAAAAACGAAACTTTAAAATGTTTTTCAGGTCAAACCGTTTGTCCGAATTAAGATCCGTTTTCACCGGTAGGCTAGTCGTGACGAGATCTTCAAAACTAGATCCCATGTTGAAATGTTTTGACAACTTGTTTTTGACCAAAAGTTATCCATTCGTAACACGCAAGTTATCCGGGCTTCAACATGTAAGTTATCCACCCAATAATATGTAAGTTATGCACCACTATAAAATTATCTACGGATCACATGATCAGGATGGATAACTTTTTCTGTTTATCCACAAGTTTCCCATCAGTAACACGAGAGTTATCCAGGCTTTAGCATGTAAGTTACCCATCAAATAACATGTAAGTTATTCATCACTATAAAATTTTGTCCACAGATAGAATATAAAAAGTTATTTTAATGGCTCGGCCTCGCCGCACGTCGCTATTCTGACAGCATACGAAGTACTCAGCCTCAAAAGGCTATCGTGTCAAACATCAAACATATTTTAAAAAAAAACTAAATCTAACCAAGTCTATCCTAACACATAGGCTACTGTGTCCAAATCAAATAAGTCTATAGTATATGTAATTAATTAAAATGGAGTAACGATTGCTTAAAAAATATAGTGGCCCAAAAAAAACTAAAATTATCCTAAAAACTATATAAAGTTATCCATGAAGATAAACACAAAGTTATCCATGATATTATATAATAAATATCAACTAGTAACACAAGAGTTATCCATACTTCAGCATATAAGTTACCCATCTAATAACATGCAGGTTATCCATGACTCGACCTCGAAAGTCTATCGCGCTAAACATCTCTTTAAAGGAATCAAATCTAAACTCTTTTCATACGATATAATAAATATGGTCTTAAGCGTTACCCACCCACTATCCAAAATTGTAACAAAAATACATAATGTGCAACTACTAGTATAACAGCTCAGTTTTATCACCCGTCGCCGCTATCTTGATGTACGGATGACGAAGCATCAAAGGATGTTAGGGTACCGATCCCGTATCGCTCGTCGATGCTATAATGATGAAGTCTTTGTATCTTAAAACCTAGGCTAAACCATCTCATAGCTCATATTTAATTAATTAAACTATAATATATGGGGCAATGAGGTTTCATACGGCAAAAAATACAAAAGTTACACATATGATAAATGCGAGAACGTCTCCATCCAACCTGTTTAAACTATGGGTAACTTATATGTTTCAGGGTGAATAACTTACATACTATGACATGGATAACTCACGTGTAAGGGGTGGATAACTTTTTGGTCCATTTTTTTATCAAAACATATCAATATGGGATATAGTTTCGAAGATCTCGACGCGACTAGCCCAATAGTGAAAACGGATTCTAAATCGGACGAACGGTTTGATCTATAAAACATTTTGAAATTTCGAGTTGATGTTTAGCTGATTTTGGATGGATTTATTGTTTAGTGTCACGGTAGGATGAGAAAGCAGCGCACCATCCGCCGAGTTTTGCCAGCCCGCCGACCGGTCGATAGCTAGATTTCCCGTAAAATTATACTCCTTCCCTCTGTCCCGAAAAGAAGGTTATAGATAGATTTACATGTATCTATAACTAAAACGTGTCTAAATACATGTGTGTCTAAAAAAATGATGTATTTGTCTACATGCTTTTTACTGTTTATGGAGATATGAATTTCTTAGACTAGCTAATAGGGGTTCTCTCATTTTAATGGTAATTTTATTTGATATTTTTCCTTCCTAGATAAGTTAGTTAAAATTTAGAGTTGACAAAAGTCTTAGATGGAAGATCTAAAGTTGGGTCAAAATTTCAAAACAAGTGGTCAAAATTTCTCAAATCTTATTTGAAGTTTTTACACTTAATTAAATATTCAAAACAAATAGTAGGAAAGTTTCTAACTTTTTGCTGAACGGATTAGTATAGTTCTTTCTTGAAAGTTCTCACATTTTGTTCGATTTTAAAATTGGATTTCTGGATTGTCTATATTTAGTTGGATGTTGGAAAATCTCTTTCTTCATTTCCCTTTGCAAAATTCATATCTAAAGAATTCATGCGTCCATATCCTTTTGTGCATGCGATTATGTACGCACATGTATCTTGAGGAGAGGTACACTCCATAACTTGGTAGTACTATACTAGTAGGTATTTTGGTTGGATCATAGTAATATAACGTTATATCAATTATATTGTAGCACTTATGTTTATCTTATATCAAACTCTTTGTCAAAAATTGTCTACATTTATTTTGAAGTTGAGAAGTTTTGGTTCAAAGTTATTCTATAAAATTCATATCTAAAGGACTTATGGATTATATCATTTTGCAATTAATTATGCATGTGTACATTGTCGTGTGCATGCTGCGGGCAATGGGTGATGGATGTTAGTACTTGGTAATAGTATAGTTTGTGTTTCCATCAAAATCATAGCATGCATATTATAGTAGTTTAAGTTTATCACACTATATGTTTGCTTCTCATACCGGTAGACTATGGATGTTTTCACTTGTTTCTCTCCTCCGGGAGAGGTATACGAAAGGGCTTTATCTCGGTAGCCTTCGATCACTTCAGTGCATCCATAGTTTTAGATATGCGGGGCACCTAGAATTTGGATGTTTGTGCGTCCATTATAATTTGTTTGATTTTTTAAAAGGAATGAGGAAGGGGGAGCCCCTACAGCGATTTGTTTTTTGAAATAATAAGAACCCAAATTTGCATCCTTAGAACATGAACCTAGGTGGCTGGTTATACATCCACTTTCCTAACCAAGTGATCTAGGCTCACATGTGTGTGTGCTGCCATCTATAATTTGTTTGATGGCAGCACAATGCATGGCATTTTCGTGTTTTCATGGATGGCAGCTTAGACAAACCATTTTAAATTTTAAATTTCTCTCTAGTAGCAACTTGGCGACCTAAATTTTTGTCTCGACCCATGAAAACACTAGAAAACAATTAGTGGCAACACAATTCATTTCAGTTTTCATGTTTTCATGGAATGCAATTTAGGTTTGAGTTTATTCATTTAGATGGAAACTTGGGAAAGTACTATCATACCCTCTCATGGCAACTTCATTTTTTATGGAAACATAGTGGATGGATATTTTCATGTTTTCATGGATGGCGACTTACACAAACCCCTTTAATTAGGTTTTTCATTTCGCATCTGATAGAAAATATGACATGTATTTTTGTATCTACCATGGCATTCAATAATTTTTTGGTAGAAATATAGTGGATGGAATTTTCATGTTTACATGGATAGCAATTTAAACCAACCTTTTAATATTTTACAACTATTTCATGATGGAAACTTTGGGCAAGTACTTTTTTGTATCCACCCACGGCAACTTTATTTCCTGATTTTACTACCATGTATGGAACTTTCATGTTTTCATGGATGGAAATTTAGGTAAGAACCTTTTAGGTATTTCAATGTCACATTTGATGGAAATTTTTGCAATTCTTTTTGTATCCACCCATGGCAACTTCAATGCTTGATTGATTGCAATTTATATTATTATAGGATGGCTATAATTTCGAAAATGCCTGATAAGTATCTGCTCAAGAATCGAGATGCTACTCAGTGAGATCGTGTGATGTTAAGTTATGTGAAGGAATGACGGTCATCTATTTGAGATATGTTCTCGGCTGCCTATAAAGATAAAAAAATTCCAAAAACAAGAGAGGTTGTATCCCCTAGCTTGACTGACCAGCCGGTTCGAAAGAGGCATGCACAGTCAGATAGTTAGCGTGCTTTATGTGGAAGAAAATGTTATCCACATTTTCTTTTCATGCGAGTTAGCTGGATTTATGCGGGCATGTGTGGGGGGCTTGTTACACTCCAAGGGGAAACCCAAATAGTTTTTTGGGATATTTTTTCCATGTTGTGGGGGATCTCGTGGGAGGGCCTTATAGGATTGTTTTTGCATAGTCCTGACAAAATGAAATGATTTATTGTCACCCATGATAGGTGACTACTTGTTCAAAATGATAATACACATATGTTGCCTCGGGGCTGGAGCCATTAGGGAAGCAGATGCACCTTTAGGAACAATGGTGTTTTCACGGCCTACTTGCTGTTTCATGGAGTACTCTATGGCCAGAGAACCTACATGGGCCCGAGACCACCAGCAACAGAGAGAAACAAACACAAGAGTGTTTCCACGGCCTTGCCCATGTAATATGCTTGCATGTTTTGGTTTTGTCGCAACCTTTGGTATGTAGAGGTTCTCTTTTTTCCCAATAGAAAATATTTACTATGGTGTAACTACATGTTCGTTGAATTTTTACTTAATGTACAATAAGTTAGTTGAAATTCTTTTAGTTCAATCAAGTAACGAAAAGGTTGACTATGTGAGTTGTCTTGGTATCGACTATGTGA
The DNA here is from genome assembly GCA_910589765.1 of Avena atlantica. Lineage (NCBI taxonomy): Eukaryota > Viridiplantae > Streptophyta > Magnoliopsida > Poales > Poaceae > Avena > Avena atlantica. Next base: position 291,913,861 of record OU342738.1, read on the forward strand.
GTAGGAAGAAACACTCACTTTAGTTCAATCAAGAGATAGTAGTTTAGCCGGTAACTAAGAGGGATGGAAAAAACGAGCCAATCTGCGGACAGGGCACCGATGGCTCACAAGAAAGCATTGGTTTCAAGATTTGTTTGTTGATAGTTGTTTTCTAAAGAGTGAATTCCACTTCTTACCCTCTACTTGTGCATTTGTGACGGTAATTACCCTATGTAGTGAAAATTTATCTAAATTATCATGTTTGAAAACTTTAAATCCTTATTTTTTGATGTATATCTATTGGGCAAGGTGTGAGGTGACGATTGAACTTCGAAATTATCGAGATAGCAACAAAGAATAGAACATTTGATGCAAAGAAGGATAGATATGATCGACGACGACGTCCTTCGATCTTGACATATTTTGTGACGGCACATCGTCCTAACATGTCAGCCTTATCCAAGAACACATGTTGAATGCTAAAACGAGACAAAATCATGCTTAGAATTTTCTTAAATAGGACATTCGGATACAACTTCTACTAAATGAGGTAATTAGTGTCTCAAATGCAAAAATAGCGGGTAAAAAGTGGAATTCACTCTTTCCTAAAATCCGTATCCAACTAACTTATATATACCCATGTCTTTGTGCATGTGATTAAGCTTGTGTACATGCATAAACATTCAGGCGGGTAGATACATGCATGTTATTACATGCTAGTACTATATATAGTACGACATTTCACCATAGTAATGCAATTTATGTAAAATATATTGTGTAGTTACGGGGGGAATGCTTCTTTTTTGTCTCTATAAGAGATGTCTTGAGCTCACAAAGCCTTTTTCTCATGGGAACAGTACTTCGACTTGAGTGCACCCAATGGTTCTAAACTTTTAATAGGTAGTTTATAGGCTTTGGGCATGGAGGGCACTGGGAAGTGGTCTGTGAGTATGTTCCTTCTAGTAGTGGCATGTACACGTTGGAAATGTGATTTGACCTCTTGAGATGCTGGATCAATTTCAGCGTATAGAACCATGTAGCCGAAAGATACGTAGATAATTGACGTAGCCTACCATACAGAAGCGCTCGCGGTAGTTGAAAGATGAAAGAATGCTTATTCGGTAACTTAGTCGGCTGTGGGGAAGAACGTAAGAAAGAAGCCAATCTGTGGAAATGGAGTCGACATCAAGGCTCGGCACAAAGGCAAGACGGAGCTAATGTATAAGCATCTGACCTGAATCTGATTGAGTTGTCTAAAGGAACAAACCATGGTGCGAATATGTTGTATTCAAGGGCCCGGATAACATGATTTCAAGATCTCATAGGTATGAACTTGTTTACTAGTGAATCGGTGACCCCGAGGTGACATGGCCGATATCAAAGTGGATCTAGTATTACTCGAGGATAATAAGAAACCACCAAGCTTAGAGTCCTGATCTAGTCGAAAGACCTTAATTAATGTGATGGCCATTGTTATGGTAACAGACAGATGGATAATTGGGATTGGGAAAAATCTATCAAGAGGACTCCTAGTCGGTATATGAGTTGTTTGTCTACTCACATATGAATAAGAAGTATCACAATCACTTATCCCATTTCATTCACCCGCCATATTCAATATTACCATGAACCGTTTCTCTCCGCGCCCAACACTTTTCTCGCTCTTTACTTTTATGTTATTTACTTCTAGCATCTTTCTTTACTTAAGCTTTCTCTATTATTCACTCACCCCATCCACTCTCAACGCTTGCAGTCAATTCACTCAAAACAACGTGACACCTTGGGTGCGATAAAAACGCCTCATAAAGACACTTCCCTAAACTCTTTATTGGGATCGATATAAAAACTAAAATAAATACTTTCAGGAAAACATGCTTTGACGAACCTATGCTCTTACAGACCATCAAGGCTTATGCTTCTAATGGCGCAGAGGTCGAGCGGGAGTGGACGGATCTGTGGCGCACGCACGTACCCTCTAAGTTAAAGGTTTTTCTATGGAGATTAGCAAAGCAGTCGTTTCCAACGAACAAGGTACGACATGGGAGAAACATGGCATACATTGATAGGTGCCATCTTTGCAGGGAGCAGGATACGTGGCTACATGCTATACTGGGATGCACCATGTCCCGTTGTGTGTGGGCTCTGGCTGATGAGGAGGTAACGGAGCACATGCACAACACGGAAGAAAGAGGAGTAAGGGAGTGGCTAGCAATAATGATAGAAACTCTCCGCCACGAGGATCAAGTCAAGGTCTTTGTGACCTTGTGGGCTATATGGCATGCTCGGAGAAAGGCGATCCATGGGACGATTTTTCAGATTCCGCTATTGGTGCACTCTTTCATCCAGAGCTTCATTCAAGACTTGTCACAGGCTGCTACCACTACAAAGAGGACTGGGGCACCTTTTCAGACGGAAGAATCACCTAGATGGATCCCACCACCACTAGGTAAAGTGAAGATCAATGTTGACGGAGCTGTTGGAAAGAATACTGGCTGAGGCGTGGTTGCGGGAGTGGCCAGAGATGAGCATATTCCTGGGTGCTTCGGCAACCATCTACCTAGGGAAGACACAGCCAGAGATCGTTGGAGGCCCTCACCTGTCGAGAGGCAGCTGCTTTGGCGTATGATCTAAATGCGCGAGGGGTGTTAGTAGCTAGTGACTGCAAGAATGTCATTCTCAGCCTAGAGCAAGGTACGAAGGAAGTCTATGCACAGGTTTCCCCGGAAATAAACAAGTAGGTTAAGGATTTCGAGTCTTTGCGATTTTGTCCACGAGAGTAGAAAATCGAATAGAGAGGCCCATCTTTTGGCCAGCAGTAGTGTGCTCTTTGAGCAAGGTCTCCATATTTGGCTTTTGGCACCACCTGTTGGCGTTTGTATCCCGTTGATTAATGAGTTTTAATAAAGTTGTGAACACCTCAAAAAAAAAAAAACACGGTCTGCATCCACACTACTAGGAAAACGGCTATAGGTAATCAGCACATCCGTGGCTCACATGGTTGAAGTGCCCCACGGCTAAAACAGGCGTGGCTCACCTGTGGGCAGTGCCCTACTAATAACTAGAACATCCGTGGCGCACATGACCATAGTGCGCCACAGATATGTGTGGGCCAGGGCCCTGTTGGCCACACGCCAAACTTCTGTAGCGCACTACAGCCATGTGCGCCACGGTTGTTAGGGTCATCTGTGGCGCACGTGTGCATGGTGCGCTACAACTGAGTGCATGCCCACCTCTGCTCTGAAACGACCACAAACTTCTGTGGCGCACTCGGCCTAGTGCGCCACAGGGAGTAGGATCATCCGTGGCGCACATGGCATGGTGCGCCACAGATGTTTGTACTCCCTGTGACGCACTAGGGCCGTGTGCGCCACGGATGTGTCGATTTCTTTAGGGCAGCACTTTATGTGCACATGTGTGACCACATCCACCACCCCACACTTCACTTTCCCCTTCTTCTTCCTCCTTAGATCTAGTCGGGATCTTCTCCTTCCCACCTCAATTTCTCCACACATTCACCATTTTTAGCATGTAAAACTTGCTTTGGATGTTACATAAGTAATAGAGGAGGTCTCCGGTCTCTCATCTATCCGTCTCCGGTCGACGCGCGCACCTCTCCTTTCCATCTTTCTCGCGATCGGTCTCTCATCTCGGTAAGTTGTCCATGTAAGGATGTGTTCATGTGTATATGGATGATGCATGTGCTCATATGTATGTAGATGATCGATGCTCATGATGTGTGTATGTGTGGAGAGGATCGATGGTCATATGTGTGTGTATATGGAGAGTATCGATGATGCTCATGCATGTGTGTATGGAGAGGATAATGATATGTTCATGTGTGTATGGATCGGTCTCTCTCTCTTGTGTTTGTATGTGAACAAGTTGCCATTTGTTTTGCCAAAATGTTGATTCATTTCCATTTTGGCAAGACTTTGGCATTTCGCAAAGGTCCTAATTTTAGGATAGGTCATGCCGAAATTTTCTATCGACCATTGCATGCATGCATTCATTATGTGGTTCTAATAGACTTCAAAATTGTACCGTGTACATCGTGCAGGCAAAAATGGTCCGCATAATGAGCGAAGGCATTGTGGCTAGATTTTTGAAATGTGCGACGGCCGACATGATACGAAATAACAAGACAGATATAAGATGTCCGTGCAGAAGATGCAAACTCAACTGGGTGATCGACCCAGATTCCGGGAATCTGCAGGCGCACCTGCTCCGCCATGGTTTCATGGATGGATACACTCGTTGGATAAGCGATGGCGTAGATGATGGAGACGGTGATCATCATCACGGCGAGAACGGTCGAGATGATGAAGAGGCTCCTGGAGATGGTGAAGGTACGGAAGCAGACCGGGATGATGATGATCTAGATGCCGGAGGAGCAGACGACGATGGAACAACGTCAGGCTGGGTGCGGGACCCTTATGTGCAAGAGCTGCTTCTCAAGCAGACGAGTAACGCCAGGGCTGCCGCTAGAGAGAAAGCCAAGCTTGCGCAACTTGAGAAAGACGCGGTTACTCCATTGTATGAAGGATGCAGGCCCGATGATACCCGGTTGAATGTAACGCTCAAGGCTATGGAGATGAAGGCAAAGCACAAATTGAGCGACGCAAGCTTCGACGATATGATGGCATTCTGGCACGATCGTCTCCCGGAGGGGAACACATGTCCAACTAGTATCGAGGATGCCAAGAAAATCGTCTGTCCTCTCGATCTACCGCACGTTAGATATCACGTATGCATCAACGATTGCATCATTTATCGGGGCGAGGACGCGGAGAAAACCACATGTCCGGTGTGCGGCGTGAGTCGATACAAGAAAGGGAAGAAAGCACCTCGAAAAGTGGTATGGTACTTTCCTATCACCCCTCGTCTGCAGCGCTATTTCGCGGACCCTAAGGAAGCGAAGCTCATGCGATGGCATGCGGAAAGGAAGAAGCCAGGAGATGATGATGACCCCGAAAAGGATGAGCTGCTGACGCACCCTTCAGATGCTAGCCAGTGGAAAGCATTGGACCTCGAATTCCCAGAATTCGGTGGAGATTCGAGGAACATCAGGCTTGGTGCGAGCACCGATGGACTCAATCCGTTCGGTAGCCAGAGCAGCACGCACAGCACTTGGCCTGTGTTTGTATGGATGTACAATCTCCCTCCATGGTTGTGCATGAAGAAGAAGTACATACAAATGAGTATGCTAATTCAAGGGCCGAAACAACCTGGTACCGACATCAATCTGTATCTCGGGCTGTTGAAAGAGGAGCTAGCCACGTTATGGGAATCTGGAGCCAATACTTACGACGCCGTCGCACAAGATTATTTCACTATGAGAGCCGCGTTGGTCACTACGGTGCAAGACTATCCAGGTTGCGGGTATATCTCGGGGCAGGTTATCCAAGGATTCCACGCATGCGTTAGGTGCATGGATAACACAAGCTATCTCCAACTAGAGAAAGATCCAGGGTCATCGAAAACCGTGTTCATGGCGCACCGGAGGTGGCTCGGCAAGAATGATCCATGGAGAAAACGTGGAGACCTGTTCGATGGCAAATCAGAGACCCGAGGAATCCCAGAGCGTAGGAGCAGCGAAGAAGTGGAAGAGTTGCTGAAAAACTGGAAAGATTGTCCTAAGCCTGGAAAGAAGCGAAAGAGGCAGCAACAAGACAAGCCGCTGATGAAGGTATGGAAAACAAGGTCTGTTTTCTGGGAGTTGCCATACTGGAAGTTTCTCCGCACGCCTCATAGCCTCGACATCATGCATATCACGAAAAACGTGTGCGAGAGTCTGGTCGCCACCATAATCAACATGCCAGATAGGACGAAAGATGGTCCGAAAGCAAGGCACGACCTGATATGCTTGGGTATCTGGAAGGAGCTTCACGGAGGACGCACTACTCCTGATGATCAGGAAGATGACGATGATCATGAGTCGGAGACGACACAAGGTCGTCGGAAGGGTAAAAAGTTCAAGAAGAACGAATATTACTGCCCTCCTTCTTGCTTCACTCTAAGCCAGGATGAGATCAAACAGTTTTTCAAGTGCCTTCTAGGAGTCAAATTTCCTTACGGCTACGCGGGCAAGATAAGCAGATACCTAGACGAGGCGAAGCAGAGGTTCAGTGGCATGAAGTCTCACGACTGTGCCGTGCTAATGACGCAGGTACTTCCGGTCGCACTAAGAGGGATAATGGACGAGCACGTCCGTGAAACGTTATTTGGCTTATGCAAGTTTTTCGACGTCATCTCTAGGAAGTCGATTGGCTTGAATCAGCTCGGAAGGCTACAGGAGGAGATCGTGGTGATACTATGTGAGCTTGAGGTCTACTTCCCACCCGCATTCTTCGACATTATGGTGCATCTGCTGGTCCATGTCGTGGAGGACATCGTACAACTCGGGCCGATGTTTCTCCGCAGCATGATGGCGTTCGAAAGGATGAACGGACACATCAAAGGATACGTTCGCAACAGGTCCCGTCCAGATGGAAGCATAGCCAAGGGCTTTCTGGCCGAAGAGTGCATCTCTTTCTGCACGAATTATCTAGACATCGAGAACCCTGTCGGTCTTCCCGTCAACAGACACCTTGGCAAGCTCGACGGATCTGGTCACCGAGAGGGTCGTCGCATACTGCATGCAGACTTCGATTTTCGACGCGCAGACTTTGATCGAGCAAACCTCGTCGCGCTACAGCATTTAGAACTGGTCGATCCTTGGGTACAGAAGCACAAAAGGTTAATCGAGAAGAAGTACAGTGACCGGGGCATACAGAGGACGCAGGGAGAAATAATCAAAGAGCACAACTCAGATTTCACGCGTTGGTTTAGGCAGACGCTCCTTGATAATCCTCCGCGCTCGCATTCTTCTGACACGGAAAAGATCATATTCACCTTGTCGCAGGGACCGATGCAAAACCTGGTGACCTATCAGGCGTATGATATCAACGGCTACACATTCTACACGGAGGAAAAGGACAACAAGTGTGATTATCAGAACTCAGACGTAACGTCGGAATTCTACACCGATGACAACGTGAAGGAAAGATTCTACGGAAGAATCGAGGAGATCTGGGAGCTCGACTACTATGGAGAAAAGGTGCCGATGTTCCGTGTCAGATGGGCAAAGAACGTCGAAAGAGAAGACCGGTATTTCACAACCATGGTTATACCCGAAGCAGCCAAATCCAAGGCCGCCGGTGCAAACGTGGCCGCGAAAAATGAACCGTGGGTACTGGCTACCAAAGTGGACCAATGTTTTTTCATTACCGACCCGACAAAGCCTAGCCGTGTTGTCGTGAGGAGAGGAAAAAGGAACATCATCGGAATGGATGGAGTCGCCAATGAGCAAGACTTCGACCAGTACGGCGATCCAAAGATTGAAGATGACGACGACTACGATGCAGCAACATACATCACAAGAAGAAAAAGGACAACCCTACCCAAAAAAGGTAGCCCGTTCGAAAGAAGAAACATTAAAGTACCGGGGCTAAATTATTCAACCGCGACAAAGAAGGGAAAAAAGATTGTAAAACGCTAGCTCAAAAAATATTGTAAACGCGTGGTCGAAAAAGATTGTAATATTCATGGACAAATTATTATGAAATTTAGTTATACTTTAAATCATATTTTTGGGCATTTTTGGAATATTATTACTTTTGGGCATTTTTAGAATATTTAAAAGTATTTTAAAATCAAAATAAAACTTCTATGGCATATATCACCACTTTTGGGCATTTTTGGAATATTTAAAAGTATTTTAAAAACAAAACAAAATTTGTATGGCATGTATCACCACTTTTGGAACATTTTAAAGTATTTTTTGGAACATTTTAAAGTATTTTTAAAGTAAAAATAAAAAAGTGGAGCACCAGGATTCGAACCTGGGTGCTCATCGTTTAGACTAGAGCTAAGGGCAGAACCAGTGGGGTAAGACAGTACTAGTGTTAACTAGTGGGACGACCAAGTACTTATCTGATAGTCCAACCCACACACGCGTAGCGCACCCTGGCTAAGTGCGCTACGGTTATCCGTAGCGCACTTAGCCAGGGTGCGCTACGCGTGTGTGGGTTGGACTAGTCAACTGCGCGCGTGAGCCATCCCTCCCATCGTCGCCCTCATCAGACACATCGTCGCCCTCATCAGACCATCCCCATCCCCATCCCCGCATCGAGGCGCCGCCGCCGCCACGCCAGGAGGAGGCCGCCGCCGCCACGCCAGGAGGAGGCCGCCGCCGCCACGCCAGGAGGAGGCCGCCACGCCACGCCAGGAGGAGGAGGCCGCCACGCAACGCCAGGAGGAGGAGGCCGCCACGCAACGCCAGGAGGAGGAGGCCGCCGCCACGCCAGGAGGAGGCCGCCACGCCACGCATCCGCCAGCCCTCGTCGTCGTCATCTCCCCCTCTCTCCTCGAGCAATCTCAGAGGTGAGCTCTGCCCCTCCCCTCTATCCTTCTCCCCCTCTCTCTCCTCAGAGGGTTAGGGTTAGACAAAAATGTGCTGGAAATGGACTGGATAGGGTTAGGCTTGAAATATGGCATGTACCACAAAAGAGCTCACACACGAATTCCAAGCTCAGGACCCTTGTCTATTGAGACCAGATGCCAAACTTGCATAGAGAAGTCACAATTGGCAAACAAGTGCACGCTTACTTCCAGCTGCTATTGGCACAAGGAGCAAATGGGGTTGTGTGGTATTCCCCTAATCATCAGCTTGACCGCTGTCAAGCATTTACCCATAGTTGCTAACCAAGCAAAAACCCTGACACTTGAGAAGCGTGTCAGAGTCCCACACACGCCTCGTGTACCCTGTTCGAATCCGGCCTTTGAACTGAACTTGGTATGCAAATGCCACTGAGAATTTACCATCTGCAGTCCCAAGCCAAGTAATTGAGTCTGGCACTACTGGGTTAGGTAAACCTCTTTCATTTTTCCCAAATCTCTGTTAATTGGGCAATAGTGGGCATAGTGAGGTTTTTCTTGAGGTGGCAGATCCAACAGTCGTTCTCAAGAGCTTGCTTCATCGAGAGTTTGTGCATGGTGCAGTGGAGGAATAGATCAGGAGCCAGTACTCTGAGGGCTGATTTCTCTGTTAATTTGGTTCTCAGTAATATAAACTTTAGCATCTGTTCTCAGTAATATAAACTTTAGCATCTGTTCTCAGTAATTTGGACCTAATTTTATCTAGGATTCTAGTAATGTTCATATCTAGCTGTGCTCTGATTGCAGAAATAAATTGATAGTTAAACCAACTAGTGCTCAGTAATATAAACTTCTCCTATGTGCATCCATTGTTTCAGCTTTTATTTGACTAAGATAGCTTTTGTACATTTTTTACTTAATAGAATGGCCTGCAGTATTTTCTTATTAATAAAATAAGAATGGACTGGATGCTATCGTCCAAGAGCCAGGTCCTTTGATGCAGATGATGCTGTGAACTGCGACGATAAATGTAGCTTGTAGATAGCTGATTCAGTTATAGGTAACTGATTCAGTTATAGTTATAAATCCACTTTCAGAGTTATAGGTAACTGATTCAGTTATAGTTATAAATCCTGATCCTTGATGTATCAGCATATATCATGGCTATGCTTAAATTGATAACAAAAGTTTATATGGTTGTGGCACTGTGCTGGGACTGGATGGATGTGGTTGTGAAATGGTTTGGAAGGAAAAATAGAGTAGTGTTGGTTTTGCTACTATCTGTGCTGGGACAATAGCACCTTGAAATTGTGCTTGTGCTTGTATATGAAGCACTTTATTATGTGTGTATGCAGGTTCTTGTATGAAACGAGTCCCGATTTTTGCCGTAATGTTGATTAACTTCCGTTTTGGCAGAAATCGGGCACTCCTAGTTTAAGAAAATTAGAAAAGGTCATGCCGGATTTTTCCGTGCATTTAACCAATTATTTGTTTTTTATTAGTGCAAAGATGTGTGACAACGACGAGGCTGGATGTTCTAAGCGCATCAGCGCTGAAGGAGAACTCAGACCTCCGAATAAACAATTGACATTCTGGGAGGCGGCCCAGCGTCTAGAAGACGATGAAGAATACCATCCTTCAGAGAGCGAGGATGATGAGATGGAAGACGCGGAGGAAGAAGCCGAAGGAACGGCGGACGATGAAACCACTGATGGCGGCGAGGGCACAGGGAGTGGTAGCAACCCTCCTAAGAAGAAGAAGCCGAAGGACCGGCGCCCGAACACGGTCGGCACGGTCAGGGAGGAAATTACCGAAGTGAGCCCATCAGGGGTTCCTTTGGAGCCCGCCCTTGTCGTCAAAGGGTACGGTGGGCAAGTGGCGGCAATCACCCGGACAACCATCTCGATCAACACCGAGAATCTCCGGCATAAAGATAATGGCCACTTGCGCACACTCCTCTTCGAGAAGCTGCACGCCAGATACAAGTTCCCCGCTAAGTATCAGAACACAAATTATCATGGGAACGAAGTAAACAAATCCGCCCTCACAAAGATGAGCACCGCCCTGGCCAGCTGGAGAACCCGGATAAAGAAGAAGATCTATAAAGAAGGCAAAAGTCTCGAGGAGATCCAGAAGATTGACCCGCAGATCACCGAAGATCAGTTTCGGGAGTTCAAGGAGAGGTGTGAATCCGAAAGAGCCCTGGCCAATAGTAATCGGGGAAAGGTGCTGCAGGCGATGAATATAGGTCATCACCATCTCGGATCTGGTGGATACAGAACCGCGGAGGCCAAATGGAATAAGGAGGACGAAGAGTATAGATCCAAGGGGATAGAAAACCCCTTTGCTAAATTCGAACCCGGGCAGGTTCGAAACTTCATCAGGGCCCGTTACCATGTGGACCCAAAAACCAAACAACTCACCGCGGATCCTGCGGTGAAGGAATTCGAGGAAATTATGGTAAGTATAATCTAATTACCGGTGATCAACACGATTGCAATCTAATCGATGATCTAAATGATTCACTGTTACTTCTTCTGCAGGAGGAGGAAATTGTTGCTAGTCATGGATCCCAGGGTTCCTCATCCCAGGGGTCGACGGCGGCCACCCGGTGGGATAACCCTTTTAACAGGGCGATGAACCGGGCCAAGAAAATAGAGCCGGTTACGAAGAAGCCGTCGTCGGCTGGCCGTCTGGCCGGCCTCGGGGGTAAGAATTGGGTGGATCATTTTGGTCCACCGCCGAGGACGCATGTGGCGCCGTCGGGAAGGAGCGAGGAGGAAAACAGAGAGGTTCAAGAACTTAAGGCACAAGTGGCGCGGATCCCGCAGATCGTCCAAGACAACCTGGCAATCACCCTTACGTCCTTCCTGCCTACCTTGGTGGAGTCAATAGCGAACTGGAGTGCGGGTGGTCGAGTAGGGCCGTGCCCGATTCCAAGCATGGTCAGCAGCCACTCGAACAACGCGGCGCCGACGAATCAGGCGAACTACGTGTTCGTGACTCCGCCCGCTAGCACCGCGGCGCCGCAAGTGTTGGTGACTCCCCCTGCCATCACCGCGGCGCCGGAGTACATGTTGGTGCCCCCCCTGCCATCGTCGCGGCGGCACCGGAGCTCCAAGCACCCGTCGGTAGGGAGAATACACCGGCGGCCAGCACCGCGCCATCAAGCAGCCCTTCCGTCTCTTGCACGCCCGTCGCCGTATGCGGTGCGTCGACATTAGCCGATCTCGACGCCATCACGGTAAACAAATTGCTTTAATTACCGCCTTTCATGCCATCTATATATTACTCTTGTGGCATCTCGCTCTGACGACTCCGTACATGTTTTCCGCAGACGGATGTTCCTTGCACTCTCTTATGCTACGTGAACAACGAGCTGAGGGATGTTGCCAAGGGTACCATCGTTCAACCCTTGCAGCGCACGTTCCACTCAAAGCCGATGCCAGATAGCGTGCACAGGGTTAAAATTAGTCGGGTGCTAAGGGGCTGCGACGACCTGGAACCTCCCATTCAACCCCCAGGAGCGGATGAAGAAGAGTCGTATGTCCTCAGAAGTTGCTTCGGCTTGTTCATGCTATGGCCAAAGAGCATGATCCGTTTGGGGACGGCGGGGGCCATCACGCCACAGACAACAGCACCGCCTGTCGTGCCAGCGACAAGCGGTGGCAAGGCCCCCTTACCGCCCTTGCCGTCACCTCCACGCGGTGGGTCGGATGATCATGTTGATGATATGCACATGGCGCAGGATCCGGCGGCCGAGGACTTCGAAGACTGGAATGATCACTTCTTCAGCACTCAGTTTGGCAACGAAGAAGACCTAGCTGGTGGCCCCACAGAGAAAGCCACTATCACCAAGCGTCTGTTTGGTTCTCAGGAGACGCCTCCAGCTTGCGCCTTTACAGAGCCAGCTGATACAACCAACCGACCCTTTATTCTAAGCCCTGACACACTACATAGGGCGGCCGGTGCTCAGATTGCGGTGCCTGCCCGCTCTCCAAAAGGAAAAAAGGGCAGGAAAAGAAAATCTAGCAGCTCGAGCCAGCCGGTGGCGTCAACAACTGCGAATCCGATCAGGTTTCGGGACGGGCCACCAAGACCCGAGGGTATTATGTGGAGGATTCATGTGGCGGGTGAGCCCATGCTACCTAAGAATTTGCGGAAGCTCGCCAGTTCGGAACTGCAGAGTGTGCATGACGGCGTGCTGACGATAGAGAGACGCCTTCTATCGGAGAAAGATCCCTCGCACCCGGTATTCGTGGTTAAGGTGCCACCAGGCTTGGGCTTCGTCGACACTGCCCCCGCGGATCTGTTCTTCCTGCGGTTCGAGGACATCTTCAATATGTTCCACCTATACCCGCTGCACTATACCATGGTCCGTCTCTTTTCTCTCAGCCTGGCCACGCAGATCATTAGAGAGAACACACCGGGCATCGCTATAGTGGACCCCTACTACATGCGTGACGGCTGCTTGGGTTCCCCCGCCGAACGACGTATCGTGGCCTCGTACCTAAAAAGAATCCTCGTGGCGAACAAGACAAAGGAATACATTCTCGTGCCTTACTTTCCCGAGTAAGTCGTTATTCAGTCGCCACCGTCGATTGGCTTTATTAGATCATCATCATTCTTTTTTCAACACATTCCATTTGAATTTTTTGCGCAGAGATGAACACTGCACGCTCATCTCCTTATCGCCGAAGCATTCCCACGCCACGTATTTCGACTCGGGGAGTCTAGAAAAGAAGAAAAACTACGACAAGATCAAGGAAGTTCTGGATGATGCTCTCACTGGCTTTGCCTCGACGGAAGGCACCAGCTTCGTGCGTAAGAAGGTCAAGTTCGGCAGGCACGTCTTCAACCACGTAACAGAGTTCCCCTGCGTGAAGCAGCCGGAAAACAGTAAGAAGGAAGCCTACTACGCACTCCATCACATGAGGGCGTTCCTACTTGACCAGCAGAATTCTACGCTGCCAGATCATCTCAAACAGTGGGCCGAAGCAAAGGCCAAGATCAATGATTCGGATATTAGATAAGAGATGTATCGCATCCAGCAGCAGTTTGGGGCAATCATCTTTCGTGATGTCATGACTTCGGGGGGGATCTTCTACGGAGGAAATATCCCGAATAACCGTGACATAGAAGATCGCCTAGAGATGCAGGGTGACTATAGGAAGTTCATGACGAGGCAGGGCGTCCTCCCGTTCCCTAAGCCGAGCCAGAAGGCTTGATGTTGTTGGCCTAGTTGTAGTTGCAAACTATAGATGACCTTTGTGTGTGTGTGGACGACAAGTGTACTTATCTTATTAGGTTTATGAATCACTGCTTACTTATTTTGCTTATTATTATTATATATCAATCAATGCTTGGTTTTTTTGCTTACTCTTTGGTTTTTTTGCTTACTCTTTGGTTCTCAGACGACAAGTGTGAGTTATTTTTGTCTTTTTCGAGAATATGCCGATGATTGAAACGTCGTGGCACAATATATATGTGAATGTGCTATGACGGGATTGTTAGCCTTGTGATATGCACAAGTCCAGGAATTGTGCATCCTACTTGGCTAGCAGTCCCGTCATAAGCAATTCCTGTGTCCAACGACCTAGCTAGTTATATATGAGGCATGTTTTTCGAGTTATTTTTGTCTTTTTCGAGAATATGCCGATGATTGAAATGTCGTGGCACAATATATATGTGAATGTGCTATGACGGGATTGTCAGCCTTGTGATATGCACAAGTCCAGGAATTGTGCATCCTACTTGGCTGACAGTCCCGTCATAAGCAATTCCTGTGTCCAACGACCTAGCTAGTTATATATGAGGCATGCTTTTCGAGTTATTTTTGTCTTTTTCGAGAATATGCCGATGATTGAAATGTCGTGGCACAATATATATGTGAATGTGCTATGACGGGATTGTCAGCCTTGTGATATGCACAAGTCCAGGAATTGTGCATCCTACTTGGCTGACAGTCCCGTCATAAGCAATTCCTGTGTCCAACGACCTAGCTAGTTATATATGAGGCATGCTTTTCGAGTTATTTTTGTCTTTTTCGAGAATATGCCGATGATTGAAATGTCGTGGCACAATATATATGTGAATGTGCTATGACGGGATTGTTAGCCTTGTGATATGCACAAGTCCAGGAATTGTGCATCCTACTTGGCTAGCAGTCCCGTCATAAGCAATTCCTGTGTCCAACGACCTAGCTAGTTATATATGAGGCATGTTTTTCGAGTTATTTTTGTCTTTTTCGAGAATATGCCGATGATTGAAATGTCGTGGCACAATATATATGTGAATGTGCTATGACGGGATTGTCAGCCTTGTGATATGCACAAGTTCAGGAATTGTGCATCCTACTTGGCTGACAGTCCCGTCATAAGCAATTCCTGTGTCCAACGACCTAGCTAGTTATATATGAGGCATGCTTTTCGAGTTATTTTTGTCTTTTTCGAGAATATGCCGATGATTGAAATGTCGTGGCACAATATATATGTGAATGTGCTATGACGGGATTGTTAGCCTTGTGATATGCACAAGTCCAGGAATTGTGCATCCTACTTGGCTAACAGTCCCGTCATAAGCAATTCCTGTGTCCAACGACCTAGCTAGTTATATATGAGGCATGCTTTTCGAGTTTGCTCTTTTTGATTTAAGAGTACTTTCTATAAGTGTATCTTCATATGCGACTTTAATTATACATGTTTTTTCAATCACCGGTTAGTTATTATTGTCAACTTGTAGATGACGTGGTACGTTGTGTACAAGGGACGGGTTCCCGGAGTCTACGATGATTGGGAAGACTGCCGGAGACAGGTGCACCGTTTCAGCGGCAATAGCTACAAAGGGTACAACACTATGGCGGAGGCGGAAGATAGATACACGCGCTATCTAGCGGGAGTTAGGACAAGGAACCGGATGAAGACCTACACCTTCGTCGCGGCGGTGATCATGCTTATCTTCTTTGGTTATTTATCCCGCGTTTGTGTCTAGCTAGCTAGTTTAGATGTCTAGGCGAGCTTCCGTGCTCTAACTTATTCGATCGACACATGTATTCGCATGTCACCAACTACTACTTTGTAACATGATCAAAACAATGTAACTTGGACTATGTATTCATGTATGAGACTTATCTATATGTATTTGTTTCAATCTTGTTTTTCATATTGAGTATTTATATATATAATTGTATATCTTGTATCTGTGTGTGTATATCTGCTGTAATATTGTATATAATCTGTATTGCATATAATCTGGCTTGGAAATTAAAAAAAAAAACAAAAAATACATCTGTGGCGCACATGTTCTACCTTCTGTGGCGCACTACACCTAAAGCGCACCATGGTTGTTTAGTGGCGCACTGGGTAGTGCGCCACAGAAGATCCAAGGGGTAGCGCACCATGCCAAACTTCTGTGGCGCACTAGGTGGTGCGCTACGCCTATCTCTACACAACCGTGGCGCACTGGGCAGTGCGCCACGGCTGAGAGATAGCCGTAGCGCAAGGCCCGTGGCGCACTACTGGTGCGCCACGGATGGGCCTTCCAGGTGCGCCACAAACGACCATTTTCCTAGTAGTGCCAGGGGCATGCGTGCAGCCTGCTGCGCGCGCCACCACAAGCGCCGTGCGGGCAATTTCTTGCTTGTTAACACTGACATGATACATTGAACATGCATGTTATAGTCGGCAGGTTTTAAGATTTGTTTGTTGAGAGTTGTTTTCTAAAATTCATATCCAAATAACTTACAAATATATCCATATCTTGGTGCATTTAATTAAGATTGTGTACATCCGTAAACATTTAGGCCAGTAGATGCATGTTATTAGTTGCTAGTACTGTAGTACGATATTTCACCATAGCAAGTACACTATAGTAATGCAATTTATGTAAAATATATTGTGAAGTGAGGGAGAGAATGCTTCCTTTGTATCTCTATACGACATGTCTTGAGCTCACAAAGCCTCTTTTTCGCGGGAAGACTTCTTCGACTTGAGTGCAACCATGGTTCTAAACTTTCAGTAGTTTATAAGCTTAGGCATGGAGGGCATTGGGAAGTTGTATGTGAGTATGTTCCTTCTAGTAGTGGCGTGTAAAAGTTAGAAATGTGATTTTACATCTCGAGATACGGGAAGAACTTCGACACATAGAACAATGTACCCTAACCTTGCAGAAGCACTCATAGTAGTTCATCAAAGAAATAATGGTTTAATTGATAACTGAGTCTCGGCTGTCGGAAAGAATGTAAGGAAGGAGCCAATAATCTATGGTCATGGTGGCCGCATGGAGTCGACAACAAGGCTTGCCACAAAGGCACGACGGAGCTAATGTATAAGCGTCTGACTTGAATCTAATCGAGACTCTAAAGGAACAAACCATAGTGGGAAAATGTTGTATTTTTTTGGTACTGTAGTGTGGTGATACGAACATGTGGTCCGGCCCCAAGGCTCTGCCTCCAATCCAACCAACGAAGCGCTCGAGCACGGCCTGCACGTTGTCTGTTCCCTCAATGGCCAATGGCGTGTAATGTCCTTCCTCGTTCCTGTTCCGACAACAGCGTCGACGATCGTAATACGGAAACGCTAAATGCCGCTCAATGTGGCGCGGGAAGCACGCGCCGCACAGCCCATACCATATTGGGCCGGCCCATTTATCTGCTTTCTCTTCTTTTCCGTTGTTTTTCTTTTCTTTCTTTTTTATTTTCTTTTTTTGTTCTTCTTTTTTATTTTTATGGTTCAGAATTTTAAATTTATTCATGATTTAAAAAATGTTCATTTTTTAAAAAATAAATTATGAGTTTCGAAAAATTATTCACCCCTCTTAAAAAAATGTTCATGAATTTGATTTTTGGTTCCTGAATTTCTAAATATGGTTCATGATTTTTTGGAAAATATTCAAGATTTTTTAAAAAATTGTTTATGAATTTTAAAATTAAGTTCGCTGGCCTAAGGTTGGTGGAGCACGGATCCTTCAAGGAGGTGCAGTCTGTGTCGCTTGTTGAATTCGCCTTCGCCTGGTTGAAGGCCGAGGACGAGCGACAATGTTGGGATTTGGAGGCTACCACGCCCGCCGGAGCCAAGGCAGCGGTTTCCGAGCGATACCTACGACGAGGACAACGACTCACCCAATTCTATCGTGACTTCGGCATGTAGTTTTAGGATTTCATTTCATGTTTTTTCCTCAGATTTTTTTAAAAATCGCAAGGCTGAATAAAATTCGCCGTTTATATTCAAATTCTTGTCAATTTAATATTTTAAAAAAATTCTTATGGGAGTTGTGCATAGGACCTGTGCGACGCGGTACGTATGTGCCTAGGTGCATACTTTGCGCAGCGAGCCAGCGCCGCATACCGAGCTCAGTGCGAGTCGCATATGCCTAGATAGCAAAGAAGAAACGCTATTCACAAAGAAAGAAAAAAAAAAAGGGAGAAGAAACCAGAAAATCAATTTGGATCCCGGCCTATGGTGCCCTTTCAAAACTTGACTTCAAAGTATCCAAAAATTATGAAAAAAATTCTAGACGAAGATAATAATATATTGTATCCAATATACAAAGTCTCACCCCAAAATAATTTGTATTCTGGGATCAGAAAAAGTGAAAAATCTGACATCTAACACTGTTCACTACTCTAGATGTCAGATTTTGATATTCTTGTACAGGCAAAAATTCTGAATAATTCAAGTTGAGACTTTATATGTTGGATAGTACATTATTTCCTGCACGCAGATTTTTTTTTTTTGAATTTTTTGAATCTTTAAACCGACTTTTTCGAACTATTCGAAAAAGCGGGATCCGTTTCGCTAAAACATCCGACGCGCCATTTTTCTCGTATGGCCGGGAGGCCGGGCAGGTCCCTGCGTTACCGGAATTGGAATCCTCATTTAGGACATCTCCAGCAGGCTAACTCATCTGGTCCGCGTGCGTCTGAACTGGTCCGATCAGACGCAGAAGTTGTGTGCACGCTCTCGAGCGATGCGGCGCATCAGGACCGACACGATCCGACGCGACCTAACGCGGACACGGGCGAACTAAGCGATTGTCCTCCTTCGCGGACCAAGGACCCGCATGGCAGTGACCCGACGGCCGTCTAGCTATTGATGGACGGAGGAAGGCTGCT
This sequence comes from Avena atlantica, assembly GCA_910589765.1. Taxonomy (NCBI): domain Eukaryota; kingdom Viridiplantae; phylum Streptophyta; class Magnoliopsida; order Poales; family Poaceae; genus Avena; species Avena atlantica. The sequence goes on from OU342738.1 coordinate 291,932,366, forward strand.
CCAAGTATAGCAGTGCCGCTTCGAGGCCCGCCCTCCTGCCACACCACCCAATGTCTGCTGGTGCAGCCACATCAATGCCGGTGCTTCGAGCTCCGCGCCAGCATCCAATGCTGCGGCATTTTAAGATGGGCGCCCGCAACCATATCTTCCACACTTGACCCCTTCTTCCATCCAGCACCACCACCAGAAGCACCACGCTAGCATGGCCTGCGGCAATAAGGGGAAAGGCTTGGACGCCAACCATGTCCTAGACATGGGGGCCAGGGCCGCAGAGGGAGGCGCGGGGGGCGATTCCAGAATGCCTCGCCACTGTCATCATCCGACAGCGAGCCGATCAACCAGGTGGACGGCTTCTAGTTCAGCGTCACCACCCACCTAGGCATGAACTGGGAGAGGATGTGTCTGCCCTAGAGGTTCGCCACTGTGGTGGACGGGCAAGAGCCCGGGCATGTTTTGTTGTCGGTTCCCGGTGGCATGACCGGGCAGTGGTGCGTCGAGGTGATGTTCGACCGCTTCGGCCAAATGTACCTCGCCAACGGCTGGAGAGAGTTCGCCCGCATGCAACAAATCCAGGTCAGGAATTTCCTCGTCTTCAAGTGGCACTGCGAGGGCGTGCTCACGGTCAGCGTCTTCGACGAGACCATGTGTCATTGCCAATACCACTCCGACTCTGATGACTAGATCAAGACGAAGTCATGGCCTCTTAGTTTATCTTTCAGTGTATTCATCTATTAGCTTCTACTAAATTTAAGCAACCATGTGTAGAGGTGTTTGTAGCGAGGATGGAGAATTTTTCCACCTCCGCTGGCCCCTTCTTTTATTGCTAGGAGTTAAAAGCGAAACATTCAGAACATACGAGAAACAAAGGCGGGAAACGGCGGGACGGCAGGAAAGCACTGGAATGCACCGGCGTGTCCACCGGTGGCCATGGTAATGGCCAAAATTTTCCATCACAGACCGAATGGATCGCGCTACTAAGCATCCCGGCCAGATAGGCCGAACAATGACCCAAATTTTATCCAAGAGACCGATGCATCAGGACAGAACTGAACCGGATGCGGCCTCGGTTTGCGTTGGCTCACTGGAGCCCCTTGGCCTTGTCAATGAAAAAAGCCTATTACTCCATCCGTTTCAAAATATAAGATGTTTTAGCTTTATAAAGCAAATGCATCTAGACTTGTTTTAGTAGGTAGATTTCACTCAATTTTAGGATGAATCTATACAATAAAAAAAGTCTAGATTTATTTTCTTCACAAACCTAAAACATCTTATATTTTAAAACGGAGGAAGTACGAGAAAAGCCTTTTTAGCAACCCAAGAACAAGTCCCAGCAACATATCTGTACTGCAGCAGGGTGCTATAGCTAGCTAGCAGCGCCTCCGCTCTATGCTCCACAGGCCGGAACCACGAACACCATCAATTCCCATTTCCATGCATCAACTTCAGTTTGACCAAGCAGCTAAAATCGCATCGCATCACGGCGCACACGTACTATCACCGTACGTAGCTCACGGCTGGTCTCAGCATGCATTCTAACATTGATCTGTCCAATCTGCCTGAAAATCATGTCGCCGATCCTCTTGTCCTCGTCGCATACAGGAGCATGCATGTTCGATCAGTGTGCTAATTAATCCAATCTGCCTGAAAATCATGTCGCCGATCCTCTTGTCCTCGTCGCATACAGGAGCATGCATGTTCGATCAGTGTGCTAATTAATTAATCTAGCTTGCTAGTTTTGGCTCTATAATAAGCTAGGCGGCCACTTGAGGTACCAAAGGGCCCGGCTTTCTGGATCATCGAAATGGGAGAGACAGAATATCCAAGTGTGACAAGTGAGGCCAGAGATACCACAACGGCGAAGGAAGATGACACCGCTCGCTAGCCTAACTGTTCTCTGATGCTTGCGAATACAGACATGGAGAGGCACGGTACCATGGCTGGCACTGCTGAGAGAGAAAAACAAACATCGGAAAGGGTGCCGGGCCTTCCTGGTCTGGATCTGTGTGATGCTGCCGGATCTATACATGATGGAGGGGGTGATCTATCAAAATGTCTGCCCACATTACGATTAATTCTTGGGGTAACATTTGGTGCATAGTTTCTCAATATGGTGACTAATCAGTCTGTTGGAAGTTCTTTGTAAATTCATTAAATGTTTATGTTAGTTATTAGTTCTCTAATTATTAGATAGAAACCCTGAATTTTGGCTGAAGTTCTAAAAATATTTGAAATTGACGGAGGTGGCTATTCGGCTCACGGGTGCATTTGCACCTATTATGAGAAAACATATTTTGAAATATTAAAAGAAATAAAAAAGAATATCTACATATACATTCAAATATTTTATATTCGTTCACAAGTTTTTGGGTTAAAAAAACATTCTACGTATCTCGTGCAAAAAAGACAAAATATGTCTTGTAAATAGTCCTATTCACATGACATTTTTTGTCTTTTTTATAGATGGCACATAAAATATTCTTTTATCCCAAAAACTTGTGAACGAACATAAAATGTTCAAATGCACATGTAGACTATTTTTTCGAATTTTTTAATAATTCAAAATATGTTTCTCATAATGGGTGCAAATGCACCTATGAGCCAAAAGGGATTTCCGATTGACATATCATATTCTTTGAGCTTTGAAGCTAAGTTAAATTTTCAAAATAATGGTCAAGACTTGACCATTTTTCCGAAGAACAAAGTCCGTCCAATTACTGGTTGAAAGCTCTAACGTTTATTTTGATTTATAAAGAAATTCGGATTTTTTTTCATATTTACTTGAAAGTAGGAAATTTGTTTCTCAAAGCAAATCATATCAGAAGAACTTATGACTCCATTTCTTCGTACATGCAATTATGGTTGAGTACACACATGTACATTGCGACGGCGATAGATGCATGCAAGTACTTGACGATATTGTAGTAGGTTTTTTTATTAGATCATAGATGATGGTACACTGTGGTAGTTCAACTTATCTCATATATATTGTGACACCCATGTTTATTGCTATATAAATTTCATTCGTGTCTCCGACCCTGAAAGAAGTATAGGAAATTGTTTCATCTCACGATCCATCTTCTATATATTTGTAGCCGGCAGCCTTGTTCTACTTCAGCGCACCAATGAATCAGATCATTAGAACGTTTAGGCATGGAAGGCAGTGGGAATTTGGATGCGGTTATCTTAGTGCTATTAGTTGCATACATGAGTTGCAAGTATGCAATTAGAGTTGAAGCTACATGATGAACTTCAATATATAGAAGTTAGAACCGTACAACCAGCACCTAGATAATTCACGTGCCCACAATTCTGATGGTAACAAGAACCACTCGCCGTAGTTCAAGCAACGGAGAGTGCTTGGTTTAATTAGTAACTAAGTGTCAGCCCAAAACAAAAGGCAGGAAAGGACCAGTCCTTGCTATCAAACAAGGAACCCCACAATGGCAAGAAAAGCACAGAGTGGTTTAATTTACGTACACGCATGTTAAGAAAACAATTCTCTGGTCTATCAAATTCTCTAACCTAGCCAGCCATAAAGCCAAGATGTGTGGCCTGATATTTTTATGGGATGGCACGATACTCTTTATTGTGAGTGTTGATACGGAGAGAGATCAACCGCTAGCAAACGAAGCGCGCAGTATCATGCCATACCCGTAGTCATAGCTGCCCGGCAAGAGAGAACTTGAGCGCACGTTTACACGGTCTAGCCCGTTGTGTGATGTCATTCTGCATTCGTGTGAACACGGTGTCTACATCCGAGACGACAATACACCTTGCCCCGAACGATCTTCTTGGTGGAAATGTGTCTCAATGAGGCATGTTGGACATAGCGATTTATCAACCCGTAGGTTTTCGCATCCACCATCTACGGCCAACTTGCCTTTGAACGTGGCGAGTTGCCGCCAGCGGGCTTGGACCATAGCCTGGCCAGGTCTGGCAGCACAACCTATCTGACTGAAAGTTTCGTATGGGGTTCAGAATTTTACCTATCCACATATTTGGTGTCCAAAATGGGTCTGCCCTCTAGAGCCTCCCTTACGAAGGGGGTGTGTCTGGATGGGCAGACAATGCTTTCAATTTACTTAACATATGTGGACGAATCACCATGTTGAACTTCCGCGTGTTCATTCTCTCACTACTGTCCGTCACGCGGGATGGCCCCTATACTGTGGCGGGTGCTTGTGCGACGCATACCGAGCTCATTGCAAGCCGCGCATGCATGTGCCCTGCCCACAAGAGCTCAAGCCAGAAGAAACCTACTATAGTAGCAGTAGAACACGGCATTGAATCCGTCGCGCCAAACATCTGGCTCCACAAGATGCTTCACTTCACAGGCCGGAATCTCACGCAAACGACATATCTCGCATTTCCATGCAACAACTTCAGTTCGGCCAGGCATGCATGGCCGTAGCTCACGTACGGCTACTCACAGCGATCTGTCTAATACTAAATCTAATATTGTCCTTGTCGCATACATGAGCTCACTAATTTGATCGGTGTGCTAATTAATTGATCTAGCTATAGGCCGGCCACGGGCCCACGACAGGCGGCACCAAATTAAAGGAGCCAGCCATGTGAATGATGGAAATTAATGGCATGGACAGAAAGTCCAAGTGTCGCAGATGACGCCGACGGAGAGGGAAGATAGAGACGCGGTGGCACACAGTGCAATGGCTTGCCACCGTCTAGAGAGCAAAACAAACATAGGAAAGAGGGCCAGGAATTCTTTCACTGGAGCTGAGATCTACACACTGATTGATCAGATAGCGTGAGACGTACTGTGATCAACGCTCTACCTGTGGCCTTTGTTTGAATAGGAGCAATATAAATAAAAGAGGCATCTTGATGCCTGCCTCTTCTGTTTTGTACTACTGTATAGCTAGGCAGGGTTAATCAAGGCAAGTATGCACACACACACACACACACAAAAATCTGTGCACACACGAGGTGCGGCGTCCCGACAAGCCTCCGCAACAGAACACAGGTGCCCTGTCTATGTCTAGCTAGCTAGCTAGCCTAGGTGCGTGCGAACTGTTTAATTTAACTCGTTAAGGCTAGTCATAGCGGGAGTAACTTAGCTAGTAACATACATGTACATGCAATGCCAAGTAAGCAAATTGATGACATGGCATGATAATTATAAAGAAAGAGAAGGATGTAGTAACTTAGCTAGTTATCATAACATCATACATACAAAGACCATATAAGTCTACAACCTCATTAATTTGTACTTGCATGACACCACACACATGTTACTACCCACTATAAAGGTAGTAACATAACTAGTAACATGTGTATGTTACTAGTCTAAGTTACTTAGGCTGGTCCTAATGCTAGTATCATAAGGTTTCAACTTGACAAAAATCTGATGTGGCATCACAATTAATGAAGAGAGATGTGGTTAGAGTATGATAGGTAGATACCATATCATAACACGTAAAACTAGAAATCATAATGACAAGTAAATCTTGTACACACATTTTACATAGAGATTCTACAAATCAATAAATATACCAATAATATGATACTACTAAATGATACAATGCACTAGAGACATAGTATCATACACTAGTATCATATGCATGATACTAATATTATGATACTCCCACTAGGACCAGCCTTAGCACTTGACCAGCCTAATGGCAGCATCTCTTGATTATCCAGTCCAATGATTATGCTCACTTTTCAGGACGAATTATGGCGGGATAACAAAATAGTACGACGAGTACACCATGGGAGCTTTTTTTAAAATAATACTTTTTTATTAAATTTCAGAATAATACATTTTAAAAAAATAATTGTAAAAATAGCGTGGCCTCGATAGTTGAACTACTTACAAGCCGCGGCCGGTGGCATGACAAAGTGCAAGTCTTTATCGTATATGTGTAAACTACTCGGTAGGTCAACTACCAATTAGTATATGTCGGTAGTTCAACTACCTACGAGTACTTAAGTATAGACGCCATGCTATTTTTGTAATTTTCTTAAAAACATGTATTATTCGTGATATTAATTAAATATTTTGATTTTTTTATTGAGAAAATGATATGTCCAGTCGGTGAGGGTTTGAGTGAGACTGCATGCAAGGATGGGAGAGACGTGACGGGCGTGGCAGAGCGGAGCGAAATCATCGCGGCAGAGCAGAACTGTAGGAGTACAGCGCAAATTATTGGGACTTCATGGCCACGGTACGTGTAAAAAAAGATTGTTTTTCACTACTTCCCTACACTACAGGAGAAACTGAATACGCCGACAGCCGGGTCCCGTTAGCGTAGGCCCTAAATGCCGTCGGCGTAGGCTGGCCCGACGGCTGCCGTCGGCGTACAGCCCCGTAGGCATAGCCTCTTCTCCCGTCGGCATAGAAAAGCCGTAGGCGTAGATCATATGGGGCCCACCTAGATGACTAACGGCATTGGCAACGCCGACGGTTTAGATTTTTTCAATTTTTTTTTCCAATTTTTTTTTAGTTTTTTTTCAAAAAAAAATTCAATTTTTTTTTCAAAATTTTGAACATTTTTGTATTGTTTAACTTGTTAATCTCATATGGACATTTTTAATTCTAAGTATACGTAGTCTCAAGTCAAATTGTATAATTAGTCAAACTTCCCAACCGGTCACCCATCCTAATACTACTTTAGCCCCAGCACGCTTAACTTCTTCGTTCCTTTCACATGATCTTCCGACAAACAAACTAGAACTTGTTGTGAATATTATCATATCAAACCTATTAACCATTACACTATAATATTAGACATATTTGTTTTTTTACATTCCATATAATTTTTTGACTAAAAAACAATAAATAAGTAATAATAATCTTGAATTCAAATAAAAACAAAATAAATTTTATTTATTTTGCTTTTTTATTTAAATTTGAATAATTCATATCTACAAATCCGTAAATCACAATTCGACAAATAATATATCCAAATTGATCAGAAAAATGAGAGGAATCCAATATGACATCCCTATCATCTATTTAATTATATATCATAAATTTTAAATATTAGACCAACTGAAACTATGTCAAGATTCATGAAACACCCAGTTTTTTGCACTCGAAAAATAAAAAAATTGCTTTTTGGTGCGACGAAAAGGAAAACTTCCTCCTGCAACATTGTTCGCCATCCCATGATATACACGAGTGCATAATATGGACACATTAGCGCAAACTATATAGCGATTCTAGCAATAACATTGGTCATTTGACCTGAAATCCAGAAAACCTCGATTAAGATAGGTCATTTTGTGAAGGGTTTTTTGAGACACGATCAATATATCAGGTTTTATATTTTTTCGTGCAACTATGTCACATAATATGACACCACGCGAAGGTTTTGCATTGTTTCGATCGTTTTTGAATTTTTTTATGCCCGTTTCAAACTATCGTCAAACTTTCTAAATCGAGGGGCATGAAAATTCTTAGCTCGGGGCTGAGCCTCACTAAACTTGCATTAGATATCTGATGAAATAGCATATTTTGAACCTAAAAATGTTTTTTGCAAAAAATCATGAGCATCATATCATGTACATGTAGTTCAAATCTAACTCATTTCCTGCTGATTCGGCAGAAATTTGTCTTTTTCACGAGAGGTGAACGGAAAGGTTTGAGATACCCCGGTTGGGAAATTGTCCATTCAATATGGTATAGTATTTTTAAAAAATGTGGTATTATCATTTTGAAACTTTCATTTGGTGGTTGCTTCACAAAAACACCCCGTTTTTTGCACCCGGAAGATGAAAAATGGCTTTTCGGTGCGACAAAAAGGAAAACTTCCTCCTGCAACATTGTTCACCATCCCATGATACACATGTGTGCACAATATGGACACATTATCACAAACTATACCGCGATTATAGCAATAATATTGGTCTGACCTGAAATCCAGAAAACCTCGATTGAGATAGGCCATATTGTGAAGATTTTTTTAAGACTCAATGAATATATCAAGTTTTATATTTTTCCATGGAACTATGTCACATAATATGACACCACGCGAAGGTTTTGCATTGTTTCGATCATTTTTTATTTATTTATGCCCGTTTCAAACTATCGTCAAACTTCCTAAATCGAGGGGCATGATGATTCTTAGCTCGGGGACGAGTCTCACTAAAATTGCATTAGATCTGTGATGAAATGGCATATTATGAACCTAAAAATGATATATCATGTACCTGTAGTTCAAATCTAACTCATTTCCTACCGATTCAGCAGGAATTTGTCTTTTTCACGAGAGGTGAACGGAAAGGTTTGAGATTCCTAGGTTGGGAAATTGTCCATTCAATATGGTCTAGTATTTTTAAAAAATGTGGTATTATCATTTTGAAACTTTCATTTGGTGGTTGCTTCAAAAAACACCCCGTTTTTGCACTCGGAAAATGAAAAATGGCTTTTCGGTGAGACGAAAATGAAAACTTCCTCCTGCAATATTGTTCACCATCCCATGATACACATGTGTGCAAAATATGGACACATTATCGCAAACTATACAGCGATTATTGCAATAACATTGGTCATTTGACCTGAAATCCAGAAAACCTCGATTGAGATAGGCCATTTTGTGAAGGTTTTTTTAAGACTCAATGAATATACCAAGTCTGGTATTTTTCCATGGAACTATGTCATATAATATGACACCACGCGAAGGTTGTGCATTGTTTCGATCGTTTTTTAATTTTTTATGCACATTTCAAACTATCATCAAACTTCCTAAATCGAGGGGCATGATGATTCTTAGCTCGGGGACGAGTCTCAATAAACTTGCATTAGATCTCTGATGAAATAGCATATTGTGAACCTAAAAATGATTTTTACAAAAAATCATGAGCAATATATCATGTACCTGTAATTCAAATCTAACTCATTTCCTACTGATTCAGCAGGAATTTGTCTTTTTCACGAGAGGTGAACGAAAATGTTTGAGATTCCTAGGTTGGGAAATTGTCCATTCAATATGGTCTAGTATTTTTGAAAAATATGGTATTATCATTTTAAAACTTTCTTTTGGTGGTTGCTTCACAAAACACCCGGTTTTTGCACTTGGAAAATGAAAAATATGTTATACGAAAGTGTTTGTATTTTTTATGTATTTTTTTGAATAAAAAAATATAATATTTGAGTTTATATAGATATATCTTATTTTTCTGCAAATTTTGATATATTATATGTATTTTTCTGAATTTAAATGATTTAGTTATGATTTTTCTAAGATTAATGTGGCAAAGAAAAAAAAAATAGCTACGCCGACGGCAAAGCCGTCGGCATAGGTCGTAGACTTGACGCTGTTGCTCTGCCGTTATCCCAACAGGCTACGCCGACGGTCATGTTTATGCCGTCGGTCTATTTATTCTACGCCGACGGCAAAACTGGGCCGACGGCCCCGACATTTTCCCGTCGGCGTATAAAACGGCCGTCGGCCTATTTAGTTATTCCCGTAGTGCTAGTATTCAATAGATCGGGCCAAAATGTCAAAATGTCAAAATATCACATCAGACTAGGCGGTGATGATTCCTCGACGGCGAGACGTGCTGAAAAAATACATCAAAATATCGCCGCATGCTCGTGCTCAGGCATGCAGCTGCGTCGTGTCAAACCTTGCCAAGAGATCGTTTGCGTTGTGCATCTCGGCCGCTACTCATGGTTAAATCGGAAATTTTCTGAGAGGTTTTGGTTTGAAGGATGGGACATGGCAGCGGCTTGGGACTCGTAGACGACGAGCACTCGTTGAAAGCTCTAACATCTAGTTTGATTTATAAAGCAATTCAGAAATTTTCCAAGTTATTACTTGAAAGTTGAAATTTTGTTTTTCAGAGTAAATCATATCAGAAGAACTTATATATGACTCCATTTCTTCATGCATGCAATTATGGCTGAGTACACACAATGCAGATCAACGATACTAGATACATGCAAGTACTTGACGATATATATGGTACTAGTTGTTTTGATTAGATCATAGTTGATGGTACACTATGGTAGTTCAGCTTTAATTATCTCAAATATATTTTGATTCCCATTTTTACTGCTATATAGTATACTTCATCATCATGTCTCTCGCCCCGAGAGAAGTATAGCAAATGGTTTCACCTCACGGTCCGTCTTCTATATATTTGTAGCGGGAAGCCTTGTTTTACTTCAGCCCAACAATGGTTCTGATCACTAGAACGTTTAAGCATGGAAGGCATTGGAAATCTTGACGTGGTGAACATGTGGATGATCACTTCGGGCGTGGCAGAGATTCCCCATTAGATGGCCTTGTGCGTGGATGTTGCGTACATAAGTTGGAAGTATGCAGTTAGAGTTGAAGCTAGGTGATGCGAAACCCGTAGTCGGCTGCTTCAATGGTCTGGAAGAGAGAACTTCAGCACACGTTTACATGGTCTGGCCCGTTGTGTGATGTTATTCTGCGTTCCTGCAACCTTTGTGCTGGTCATCGTGTGAACGCATTGTCTACATCCGGGACAACGATACCCCGGTCAAACAGAATGACCTCGTTGGTGGAAATGTGCCTCAACGGGGCACCAGGGCATGTTGGCCATAGCGATTTATCCGTTACAGTATATATATTTATATTGTAGTTTCTCCATATGTTAGGAGGTTTTCTGTATATTTACGCCTGTACATGTAGTATATATTGTGGCTTTTGGCTCGCTGGTAATACAACAAGTCTATTATTCTAACATGGTATCAGAGCTGTAATGTAGCTCCTCTCCTCGTAGCCGCCGTCGCCGCCCGCCCCGGCTTCCTGCCGCTTCCCGGCCATCGCCCGGCCGCCGCCCGGCCTGTCGACCCTGTCCGCCGCGGCTGTTGCTGTGTGTTGCGGATCAGATCAGATCTGATTTTCGTCAAAAAAAGCAAAAAAAAAAAGCAAAAAAAGCAAAAAAAAATGTCTTCCTCGTCGGGCTATCTTGCGATTCCTAGCTGCCCGGTGATTTTTTATGGCGCGAATTATCCTGATTTCGCTGCCTTTATGCGCGTCCACATGCGCGGTCTTCGTCTTTGGGGTGTGCTTTCTGGCGAGATCTCCTGTCTGCCGCACCCCGCTGCTCCTACGTCGCCTATTGCCCTTGCCCTCGATGCTCCTCAGGATCTGACTGACTACACTCAGTGGATAGATGAGGATGCTCATGCTGCTGCTGTTCTCACTTCCAGTGTTCTGCCTCAGTATGCATGGGTCTTCCCACTGCTGCTGCTCAGTGGGCTTTTCTTCGTCAGCGCTATCAGCCGTCTAGGGATGCTCTTTACCTGTCTGTGGTTCGCCAGGAGCATGCTCTTCAGCAGGATGACTCTACTGTTGATGAGTTCTATACTCAGAGTGCTGCTATTTGGCGTCAGCTTGATTCTCTTCGCACAGCTGTGTGTGCCACCCGTCCCCTGTTGTCTGACTGTGCGCGCGGATCTGGAGTTTCAGCGCGTTTTTGAGTTCTTGTCGTGGCTTCGTAAGGAGTTTGAGCCGCGCCGTGCCCAGCTGCTTTCCCGTGGTCGTGTTCCGCTCTCTGAGGTACTGTCTGAGCTTCGTGCTGAGGAGACTCGTCTTCGTGGTGCTGGTCTTCTTGAGGTTCCCTCCATACTTGCTGCTCATGGTCCTTCTGTGTCGTCGGCTTCGTTGCGGTCTCCAGTACCGCCGATACTCTCTACTCCTCTGGTCCAGGGCCAGAGTCAGCCTCAGCAGCCCCGTGGTATGACAGCACCTCCTCGTCCTCCCTGTGCCTACTGTGGCAAGCCTGGCCACGATGTCTCTAGCTGCTGGAGGAGGGATCCTAGCTTACGTCAGCAGTCCCATGCTCGTAGGCAGGCTGGTTCTTTAGGATCTTCTGCTGTTGCACTATCTGATCAAGACATTCTTCGTGGTCTACTTGCTACTACAGGATCTTCCTCGTCGGGTACTGCTGGTTCTGTGTCTGGCTCTTCTGGCACCGCGCGACCACCACCTTCTACACAGTCAGGTACGTCATCCCCGTGGTATCTGGATTCTGGAGCTTCTTTTCATATGACTTCTACGTCCTCTATTCTTTTTGCTCTTCGCTCTCTTATTTCTCATGTCCGTGTTATCACGGCTGATGGTACCTCTCTTCCTGTTTCCAGTCGAGGCACCCTTTCTACTTCATCTTTCTTTGTCCCTGACGTTTCTCATGTTCCTAGTCTTAAGATGAACCTTTTCTCTGCTAGTCAGCTTACTGATTCTGGTTGTCGTGTCATTCTTGACGCTGATTCTTGTGCGGTTCAGGACCGCCGTACCCAGGCCCTGGTTGGAGCTGGTCCTCGCAGCCTTGAGTCTCCGGGGCTATGGGAGTTAGACTGGCTTCGCGTTCCATCCATTGACACTTCATCTACTAGTTGCGGTTGCTGCTTCTGTCACTGGATCTTTTCAGCAGTGGCATCATCGGCTGGGTCACCTTTGTGGCTCCTGTTTATCGTCCTTAGTTCGTCGTGGTCTTCTGGGGTCTGTCTCAGGAGATGTGTCTTTACATTCGTGTCAGGGTTGTAGGTTAGGAAAATAGATTCAGCTTCCCTATCCTACTAGTGTGTCTGTATCTCAGCGACCTTTTGATTTAGTTCATTTAGATGTTTGGGGTCCGGCTCCCTTTGCTTCCAAAGGGGGCCATCGATACTATATTTTATTCATTCATGATTTTTCACGGTACACCTGGTTGTTTTTTATGCGCTCTCGCAGTGAGGTGCTCTCTATTTATCAGCGTTTTGCGGCCATGGTTCATACTCAGTATTCCACGCCTATTCGTGTGTTTCGTGCTGATTCCGCAGGAGAGTATATCTCCCAGCACCTGCGTGGTGTCCTTGCTGAGCAGGGCACCCTCGCTCAGTTCTCGTGTCCCGGCGCCCATGCTCAAAATGGTGTCGCCGAGCGTAAGCATCGCCATATTCTTGAAACTACCCGTGCTATGATGATTGCTTTCTCTCTTCCGCCGCATTTCTGGGTTGAGGCTGTCGCTACGTCGACTTACCTCATTAACATTCAGCCTTCTGCTGCCCTTCAAGGTGGTATTGCTCTCGAGCGTCTCTCTGGTAGCTCTCCAGACTATTCGACTCTTCGTTTATTTGGTTGCGTTTGCTATGTCCTTCTACCTCCTCGCGAACGCACGAAACTGACCGCTCGGTCTGTTGAGTGTGTTTTTCTCGGATACAGTGATGAGCATAAGGGCTATCGCTGTTGGGACCCCGTTGGTCGTCGGATGCGCATCTCTCGTGATGTCACGTTTGATGAGACGCGTCCCTTCTATCCTCGCCCCACCTCTGGTACTTACCCGGTTGATGATATCTCTTTTCTTCTTTTTCCTGGTGCACCTCCTGCTGTCCCTTCTTCTCCACCTCTTACTTCTGATGTGCCTCCTTCGATTTTGGTGCCATCCTCTTCTCCGTCTATTTCCCCTAGTTCTCCTCGTTCTCCTCTAGTTTCTTCTCCACCTCGTTCTCCGGCTTCGAACCCTTCCTCTGTTGTTCCTTCTTCCTCTTCTTCTGATGAGTCGTCCTCCGCTGATGAGCTTCCCTCTTCACGTCCTGTTCGTCAGCGTCGTGCTCCAGACCGTTACTCTCCTAGTCAGTATGGTCTCTCTGTCGTCTCCGAGCTGACTTCTTATCGGGATGCCGAGCGTCATCCTGAATGGCAGCTTGCCATGGCTGAGGAGATCGCCGCGCTTGATCGCACTGGCACCTGGGATCTTGTTTCTCTCCCTCCTGGTGTTCATCCTATCACGTGTAAGTGGGTCTATAAAATTAAGACCCACTCTGATGGATCTCTTGAGCGCTATAAAGCGCGTCTTGTGGCTCGTGGGTTTCAGCAGGAGCACGACCGTGACTATGATGATACTTTTGCCCCTGTGGCTCATATGACCACTGTGCGTACTCTTCTTTCTTTTGCTTCTGTTCGACGCTGGTCTGTGTCCCAGCTTGATATTCAGAACGCTTTTCTTAATGGTGAGTTGAGTGAGGAGGTTTACATGCAACCTCCTCCTGGGTATTCTGTTCCCGATGGGATGGTTTGTCATCTGGACGTTCCCTTTATGGCCTAAAACAGGCCCCTCGTGCCTGGTTTGAGCTCTTTGCCTCTATGGTGACTGCTGCTAGTTTCTCTCCTAGTTTTCATGATCCAGCGCTACTTTTTCACACTTCTCATCGTGGACGCATTCTTCTTCTTCTCTATGTTGATATGATCATTACTGGTGATGATCCTGAGTATATTGCCTTTGTCAAGGATCGTCTTCGTGATCAGTTTCTTATGACTGATCTTGGTCCTCTTCGCTATTTTCTTGGGATTGAGGTCTCCTCCACTTCTGATGGCTTTTCTATCTCTCAGGAAAAGTATATTCAGGATCTTCTTACTCGTGCTGCTCTTGGGGATGAGCACACTGTTGATACTCCTATGGAGCTTAATGTTAAGCTTCGTCCTACTGATGGTGATCCTCTTCCTGATCCCACGCGTTATCGCCATCTTGTTGGGAGTCTTGTTTATCTTGCTGTCACTCGTCCTGATATCTCTTATCCTATTCATATTCTGAGTCAGTTTGTCTCAGCTCCTACCACCGTTTACTATAGTCATCTCCTCCGTGTCCTTCGTTATCTTCATGGCACGACCACTCGTCGCCTTTTCTTTCCTAGTTCCAACTCTCTCCAGCTCCAGTGCTACTCGGATGCTATGTGGGCGAGTGATCCTACGGATCGTCGTTCACTTTCTCCTTACTGTGTTTCTTGGTGGTTCGCTTGTTGCTTGGAAGACGAAGAAACAGGTAGCGGTTTCCTGTTCGAGTGTTGAGGCTGAACTGCGGGCTATGGCTTTGTTGATTGCTGAGGTGACCTGATTACGGTGGTTGCTTGCAGATTTCGGGGTCTCTGTTATGACACTCACTCCACTTTTGTCTAACAGTACAGGTGCTATCAGTATTGCACGTGATCCGGTCAAGCATGAGCTGACCAAGCATATTGGTGTTAATGCTTTTTATACACGTGCTCAGGTGCAGGATCAGGTTGTTGCGCTTCATTATGTGCCTTTAGATTTGCAGTTGGCGGATTTCTTTACAATGGCACAAACTCGAGCGCAGCATGACTTCTTACTCTCCAAACTCAGTGTTGTGGATCCACCATGAGTTTGAGGAGGGTGTTAGAGTATATATTTGTATATTGTAGTTTCCCCGTATGTTAGGGGGTTTCCTATATATTTGTGCCTGTACATGTACTATATATTGTGGCCTTTGGTCCTCTGGTAATACAACAAGTCTATTACCACTAGTGGAAACGAGGCTTTTCGTTGATCCTGGAAAAGGGCTTTAACACCGGTTCTTCTACGAACCGGTGTTAAAGGGGGGGGCGTACCAGCGTGGCCCGTGCGGAAAAAAAGGAGCCCCCCCCCTTTAACACCGGTTCGTGCCACGAACCGGTGTTAAAGGACCCTGCAATAGTGGCCCGCGCAGCCCCCCCCCCTTTAACACCGGTTCGTGGCTTGAACCGGTGTTAAAGGGGGGGCTATATAAGACACCGCAGCCCACACCCCTCTCTTCCATTTTTTCACTATCTCATTTTGGAGCCTAGCAAGAGGGTGTGAAGAGTGCTAGTTTGTGTTTTTTTCATATGCACAAGAGGTGTTCGGTGAAATGCCCGAGAGCTCAAAATAAGTTTTCTTGTTGCTCTTTCCTTCTCGGTCGAGGTCGGCAACTATCATTTCATGTGTCATTGATGTACTATATATATAAATGGTCATATCCCTATTGATTTTTGATATATACTACATATTAATGCAGATGAACCGGCAATGGATGTACGGTGACCGCCGCACTTCCGAGTACATTACGGGCCACCAAAATTTCATCATTGTGGCTAATGCAAACCGTGGTCACAATGGTTTTATGTGTTTTCCATGTGTTCACTGTCAGAACAAGAAAGACTACTCAAATACCATAACCATTCACTCCCACCTGCTTCGATCTGGTTTCATGCCCAGCTATAATTGTTGGACCAAGCACGGAGAAAAAGGGGTTGTGATGGAAGACAACAAAGAAGAAGAGGATGATGACAACTATCATAATATGTATCCTGAATATGATGATACTGCAACGGGGGTAGATAATGAAGATCAAGAGGCAGCAGATGGGCCCGCTGATGACAATCTTGGTCGGGCCATTACTGATGCAAAGGAAGAATGTGAAACTAAAAAGGAGAAGGAGAAGCTAGAGAAGATGTTAAAGGATCACAAAACATTGTTGTATCCAACTTGCGAAGATGGCCACAAAAAGCTAGGTACCACACTGGATTTGCTGCAATGGAAGGCAGAGAACGGTGTGACTGACAACGCATTTTCAAAGTTGTTGGTAAAAATGAAGAATCTTCTTCCAAGAAATAATGAGTTGCCCGACAGTACATACCAAGCAAAGAAGGTTGTCTGCCCTCTAGGATTAGACGTGCAGAAGATACATGCCTGCATTAATGACTGCATCCTCTACCGCGGTGAGAAGTACGAGAATTTGGATGCATGCCCGGTATGCACTGCACTGCGGTATAAGATCAGACGAGACGATCCTGGCGATGTTGAGGGCGAGGCCCCTAGGAAGAAGGTTCCCTCCAAGGTTATGTGGTATGCTCCTATAATACCACGGTTAAAACATCTCTTCAGAAATAAAGTGTAGGGTTTCGTAGCATGGAAAACAAAAAATTTCTATCGCATACAAACAAACAAGCCAAGATCTATCTACTAGATTGTAGCAACGAGTCGATGGAATAACTCACCCTCGAAGATTCCAAAGTGTTTAACGAGAGAAGATTCTCGTGGGTGATGTAGTCGTACTCTTCCCGATCTCAAGATCGCGTAGACGATCCTTCCGGCGCTGCGTTCCGGCAGCGCTCCCGCAGTCGGTCACACGTTCGGTACTCGACGAAGACCTTCCTCTCCCTTGTTCCAGCAGGCAGCGGAGGTTGTAGCACTCTCCTCGCGATTCCGGCAGCACAACGGCGTGGTACCGGAAGTAGAGGGGAGATCTCGCAGGGCTTCGCCTTAAGACAGAGCGAGTATGGTGGATTATGAGAGAACTCCTCGACGATCTAGGGTTTAGACACACCAAGGAGGAGGTGCTAGAGCCGGCGGCTAGGGCTTGGGGAAGTCCAAGTCGGCGGCTAGGGCAACCCTAGGAGGCGGCGGCAGCTGCAGGAGGTGGTGGCGCCAAGCTAGGGTTTGGGGCAGGGAACATGTGTGCAAGGAGGGGCAGCCCTGCCCCTCCCTGTATAGGTGGGAGGCGCGGCCAAGGGGAGGGGAGTCCCTCCCCAACTCGGCTTGGAGGTGGGCCGCCGGTTGTAGGAGGGAACTCCTCCCCAACTCGGTTTCCACCTCTCCTCCTCTTTCCAAAAACTACCGTTTGACTTTTCAAACTAGCCGTTTGACTTTTCAAACTAGGATTTGAATAAACCCTTTATTTTGGACAGCGATGACACCTAGTACATGATGCAATCATTCCAACTTGTAATGACACATTCATGTACCCCTTCCCCTCCGGAGTGCCGGACATTCCGGAACCTTCTAGAACATTCCCGATGAAAACACCGGAATCATTCCCCAACTCCGAAACGAGACTTTCCTTATATGAATATTATTCTCCGGACCATTCCGGATCTCCTCGTGATATCCCGGATCCCATCCGAGACTCCGAACAACATTCGGTCTCTTTCTCATCATACCATAACTACTCAAACAATGTCGAATCCTTAAGTGTGTCTCCCTACGGTTCATGAATTATGCGGACATGATCGAGACACTTCTCCGAACAATAACCAATAGAGGAATCTGGAAATTCATATGGCTCCCACATATTTCTACGATTACTTTGCGATCGAATGAACCACTTACATACGATATCAATTTCCCTTTGTCTCACGATAGTTTACTTATCCGAGGTTATGATCGTCGGTATCTCTGCATACCTAGTTCAACCTCGTTACCGATAAGTACTCTTTTCTCGTTCCCGTGATATGTGATCCCTTGTGAGCCAGTCACATGCTTGCAAGCTAATTGGATGACATTTCACCGAGAGGGCCCAGAGTATATCTATCCGTCATATGGATGGACAAATCCCACTCTTGATCCATGTGTTTCAACCAATACTTTCCGAACACTCAATGCCACCTTTATAGCCACCCAGTTACGGTGTGGTGTTTGATGTCATCAAAGCATCCATCCGGTAAAGGTGATATGCATGATCTCATGGTCGAAGGAATTTAGATTACTATGTATCAGAAAGCATATAGCAATTGAACTATTAAAATGACTTGATCTTTACGCTACGCTTATCTATAGGAGTATGTCCACCATATCATTCTCCTAACGATATGATCCTGTTGTTAATAACATCTCAATATTCATGATATGGAAACCACAATCATCTATTAACCAACAAGCTAGTATTATATAGAGGCTTTACTAGGGACTTCAAATTAAGTTTACAAATCACACAAGTATCAATGTTTCCTTGTTAATACTATTATAGCATGAATGTAAACATTTTCATAAACACAAAGATATAATAATAACTACATTTATTATTGCCTCTAGGGCATATCTCCAACAGTCTCCCACTTGCACTAGAGTCATCTAATCTAGATTACATGGTAATATACCGAACACCCATGGCAGTTTGGTGCTGGTCATGTTTTGTCCTCGGGAGAGGTTTAGTCAACGGATCCGCCACATTCAGATCTGTGTGTACTTTGCAAATCTTTATATCCCCATCTTGGATATGTTCTCGAATAGCGTGAAAACGTAGCTTGATGTGCTTCAGCTTCTTGTGTGACCTTGGTTCTTGCGCATTGGCTATGGCGCCCATGTTATCACAGTAGATAGACATTGGGTCCAGCGCACTAGGAACCACACCCAGCTCTGTAATGAACTCTTTCATCCATATCGCTTCTTGTGAAGCCTCTGAAGCAGCCATGTATTCCGATTCAGTTGAAGATCTCGCCACAACGCTTTGCTTTGCACTCCTCCAGCTAACTGCTGCACCATTCAAAATAAATACGTATCCAGATTGTGATTTAGAATCATCCGGATCGGTGTTCCAACTAGCATCGGTGTAACCATTAACAACGAGCTGTTCATCACCTCCATAAGAAAGAACCATATCCTTAGTTCTTCTCAAGTACTTAAGGATGTTTTTTTGACCGCTGTCCAATGATCAACTCCTGGATCACTTTGATATCTGCTAGTTAAACTAACAGCATATGCAATGTCGGGTCTAGTACATAGCATGGCATACATTAGAGATCCTATGGCTGAGGCATAGGTAGTCTTACTCATCCTTTCTCTATCTTCTGCCGATGTCGGACTTTGAGTTTTACTCAAGGTCGTATTGGGCAACATGGGCAAGAACCCTTTCTTGCTATCTTCCATTCCAAACCTCTTTAGAACTTTGTCCAAATATGTACTTTGTGACAATGATATTTGGCGTTTTGATCTATCTCTATAAATCTTTATGCCTAATATGTAAGCTGCTTCGCCAAGATCCTTCATTGAAAAACTATTATTCAAATATTCCTTGACACTATTAAGAAGGTCTACATCATTCCCAATCAACAATATGTCATCCACATATAGTATTAAGAATGCTATAGAGCTCCCACTCACTTTCTTGTAAATACAAGCTTCTCCATAAGTTTGTATAAAACCAAAACTTTTGATCACCTTATCAAAACGTTGATTCCAACTTCGGGATGCTTGCTTCAATCCATAGATGGACCGTTGAAGTTTGCATACCTTGTTAGCATCTTTAGGATCGACAAAACCTTTGGGTTGCATCATATACAACTCTTCATCAATGTCTCCATTGAGGAATGCTGTTTTGACATCCATCTGCCATATCTCATAATCATAATATGCAGCGATTGCTAACATAATCCTCACAGACTTTAGCTTCGCTACTGGTGAGAAAGTCTCATCGTAGTCAACTCCTTGAATTTGTTGAAACCCTTTTGCGACAAGTCGAGCTTTATAGACAGTAACATTACCATCAGCATCTGTTTTCTTCTTGAAAATCCATTTGTTCTCGACAGCCTTCCGGCCATCCGGTAAGTCCACCAAAGTCCATACTTGGTTTTCGTACATGGATCCAATCTCGGATTTCATGGCTTCTTGCCATTTATTGGAATCTGGGCTCATCATTGCTTCCTCATATGTCTCAGGGTCATTGGTGTTGTCCACCAACATGACACTCATAACGGGATCATACCAATCTGGAGTGGTACGAGTTCTCGTTGACCTGCGAGGCTCTGTAGCAACTTCAACCGAAGTTTCATGATCATCATCATTAGCTTCCTCTCTTATTGGTGCAGACACCACAGGAACTTCTTCCGGTGCTGCGCTACTCGCAATTTCGAGAGAAGGTTCGACAACCTCGACAAGTTCTACTTTCCTTCCAGTCACTTCTTTCGAGAGAAATTCCTTCTCTTGAAAAGATCCATTCTTGGCAACGAAGATTTTTCCTTTGGATCTATGATAGAAGGTATACCCAATAGTTTCCTTCGGGTATCCTATGAAGACGCATTTTTCCGCTTTGGGTTCAAGCTTGTCCGGCTGTAACTTCTTTACATAGGCTTCACACCCCCAAACTTTAAGGAACGACAATCTAGGTTTCTTCCCAAACCATAATTCATACGGTGTCGTTTCAACGGATTTAGACGGTGCCCTATTTAAAGTGAATGCGGCTGTTTCTAATGCATAACCCCAAAATGATAGCGGTAAATCTGTAAGTGACATCATAGAACGAACCATATCTAGGAGAGTTCGATTACGACGTTCGGACACACCATTACGTTGTGGTGTTCCCGGCGGTGTCAATTGTGAAAGTATTCCGCATTTCTTCAAATGCTCGCCAAACTCGTAACTTAGATATTCACCTCCACGATCAGAACGTAGAAATTTAATCTTCTTGTTACGTTGATTCTCTACCTCACTTTGAAATTCCTTAAACTTCTCGAAAGTTTTGGACTTATGTTTCATGAAATAGATATACCCATATCTACTCAAGTCATCCGTGAAGGTAAGAACATAACGATAACCACCGCGCGATGCTACACTCATTGGACCACACACATCGGTATGTATGATTGCCAACAAGTCCATTGCTCGCTCCATCATACCGGAGAACGGGGTTTTGATCATCTTGCCCATGAGGCATGGTTCGCATGTGTCAAATGATTCAAAATCAAGAGACTCCAAAAGTCCATCGGAATGGAGTTTCTTCATACGCTTCACTCCAATATGACCAAGACGACAGTGCCACATATAGGTCGAGTTATCGCTCGATTTCAAACGTTTAGCCTCAATGTTATTAATATGTGTATTTCCACTATCGAGATTCAACAAGAATAGACCATCTATCAAAGGTGCATGTGCATAAAACATATTACTCTTATAAATCGAACAACCATTATTCTCGGATTTAAACAAGTAACCGTCTCGCAAAAAACAAGATCCCGATATAATGTTCATGCTCAACGCAGGCACCAAATAACAATTATTTAAGTATAAAACTAATCCCGATGGTAGATGAAGGGGTAGCGTGCCGACCGCGATCACATCAACCTTTGATCCGTTTCCAACGCGCATCGTCACCTCGTTCTTCGCTAACTTCCGTTTATTCTGCAGCACCTGCTTCGAGTTACAAATATGAGCAACTGAACCAGTATCAAATACCCAGGCACTACTACGAGTACTAGTGAGATACACATCAATAACATGTATATAAGAGTAATATGTATACCTTTCTTCTTGATGTTGCCGTTCTTCAAATCCGCCAAGTACTTTGGGCAATTCCGCTTCCAGTGACCTTCTCCCTTGCAGTAAAAGCACTCAGTATCAGGCTTAGGTCCAGCCTTGGTCTTCTTCGTCGGCGTGGTAACTTTCTTACCACCCTTCTTGAAGTGTCCCTTCTGCTTAGACTTGCCTTTCTTGAATTTGGTGGTCTTATTGACCAACAACACCTGGTGCTATTTCTTGATCTCCACTTCTACAGACTTCAACATGGCAAACAGTTCTGGCAACTGCTTGTTCATGTTCTGCATGTTGTAGTTCATCACAAAGTTCTTGTAACTTGGTGGTAGTGATTGGAGGACACGGTAAATCCCCAAAGCATTAGGAATCACTATACCCAAGCTTTGAAGTTTGTTTGCGTGCCCAGACATCTTAAGCACATGCTCACTGACGGAGCTGCCCTCTTCCATCTTGCAGTTAAAGAACTTTTCAGAAGCCTCATAGCTTTCAATTGCCGCATGAGTCTCAAAAATCAATTTGAGATCCTCGACAATATCATATGGGTCTGAATTCTCAAACCTTTTCTGAAGCTCCGATTCTAAACCATACAAGATAGCACACTGAACTATGGAGTACTGATTCTTCCGAGCGAGGTAAACATTCTTTACTTCATCGGTAGCATCAGCTGCAGGTGGGTCACCCAGCGGTGCATCCAGCACATAGGTCAAATTACCAGCTGTGAGGACAATCCTCAAATTGCGGAACCAATCCGCGAAGTTGCTTCTATTGTTTTTCAACTTTTCTTTCTCTAGGAACGCATTAAAATTGATGGGGCTGCCATTGATCTACAACATATTTGCAATAGTTTAGACTAAGTTTATGACAAATTGAGTTCAAATTAATAATAAAATTAATCTAGGTGAACTCCCACTCAAAACAATATCCCTCACATTGTTTTAGTGATCACACGAACCAAATCCACCACATCAACACCGATCATCACGAGAGTTGATATAGTTTCAATGGCGAACAATCGACATGTTCATCATATCTACTATATGATTCATGCTTTACCTTTTGGTGATCCGTGTTCCGAGACCATGTCTGTACATGCTAGGCTCGTCAAGATCAAACCTTAGTTTCCGCATGAGCAAATCTGGCTTGCTCACGTTGTATACACTTGCGGAATCTAACACACCCGATCATCACGTGGTGCTTCGAAACAACAAGATTTAGCAACGGTGCAAACTAAGGGTGAACACTTTATGACTTGAAATTCATGTGCATGAGGGATCATCTTATAATGCTACTGTCGTCTACTAAGCAATACAAGATGCATAAAGGATTAACATCACATGCAATTCATAATATTTGATATGATATGGCCTTTCTTCTTTGTGCTTCCGATCTCCATCTTCTAGCACGAACATGATCTCCATCATCACCGGCATTGCATCAAGGTCAATGACGCTTCTCCATGGTTGTCGTCCACCGGCTTCAACTATTACAACTACTTTGAATAGACACGCGGGTCTTAACATAAATTAAAGACAACCATATGGCTCCTGCCGGTTGCCAACTTACAATAAGGAACATTGCATACATCAAATATAATCACAATCATGGCCATATCACATCACAGCACACCCCTGCAAAACAAAGTTAGACGCTTCTACTTTCTTTGCATATTTTACGTGGTTTGGGGCTTTCAATAAGTGTCGTTCTAACTTACGAACAAGAACCACAACATTGATACTAGTATTGATAATCACCCGTTGTAAATTGGATCTTAACTATGCTAGGAGAAACAGGCACCCGCAAAGCCACTTATGCAATACAAGTTGCATGTCAAGCGTGGAGCAAGTCTCATGAACGATGTCATGTAAGGTTAGCCCGGGCCGCTTCATCCCAACATACCGCAAGATGCAAAGTACACAAGAAGCAATCGACAATAAAAGCATCAACGCCCACAATGACCATTGTGTTCTACTCGTGCAACAGATCTACATATAGACACGGCTCTGATACCACTGTAGGGTTTCGTAGCATGGAAAACAAAAAATTTCTATCGCATACAAACAAACAAGCCAAGATCTATCTACTAGATTGTAGCAACGAGTCGATGGAATAACTCACCCTCGAAGATTCCAAAGTGTTTAACGAGAGCAGATTCTCGTGGGTGATGTAGTCGTACTCTTCCCGATCTCAAGATCGCGTAGACGATCCTTCCGGCGCTGCGTTCCGGCAGCGCTCCCGCAGTCGGTCACACGTTCGGTACTCGATGAAGACCTTCCTATCCCTCGTTCCAGCAGGCAGCGGAGGTTGTA
This sequence comes from Avena atlantica, assembly GCA_910589765.1. NCBI lineage: Eukaryota > Viridiplantae > Streptophyta > Magnoliopsida > Poales > Poaceae > Avena > Avena atlantica. The sequence continues at coordinate 291,956,430 of OU342738.1, forward strand.
GCACTCTCCTCGCGATTCCGGCAGCACAACGGCGTGGTACCGGAAGTAGAGGGGAGATCTCGCAGGGCTTCGCCTTAAGCCGGAGCGAGTATGGTGGATTATGAGAGAACTCCTCGGTGATCTAGGGTTTAGACACACCAAGGAGGAGGTGCTAGAGCCAGCGGCTAGGGCTTGGGTAAGCCCAAGTCGGCGGCTAGGGCAACCCTAGGAGGCGGCGGCAGCTGCAGGAGGTGGTGGCGCCAAGCTAGGGTTTGGGGCAAGGAACTTGTGTGCTAGGAGGGGCAGCCCTGCCCCTCCCTTTATAGGTGGGAGGCGTGGCCAAGGGGAGGGGAGTCCCTCCCCAACTCGGCTTGGAGGTGGGCCGCCGGTTGGAGGAGGGAACTCCTCCCCAACTCGGTTTCCACCTCTCCTCCTCTTTCCAAAAACTACCGTTTGACTTTTCAAACTAGCCGTTTGACTTTTCAAACTAGGATTTGAATAAACCCTTTATTTTGGACAGCGATGACACCTAGTACATTATGCAATCATTCCAACTTGTAATGACACATTCATGTACCCCTTCCCCTCCGGAGTGCCGGACATTCCGAAACCTTCTAGAACATTCCCGATGAAAACACCGGAATCATTCCCCAACTCCGAAACGAGACTTTCCTTATATGAATCTTATTCTCCGGACCATTCCAAATCTCCTCGTGATATCCCGGATCCCATCTGAGACTCCGAACAACATTCGGTCTCTTTCTCATCATACCATAACTACTCAAACAACGTCGAATCCTTAAGTGTGTCTCCCTACGGTTCGTGAATTATGCGGATATGATCGAGACACTTCTCCGAACAATAACCAATAGAGGAATCTGGAAATTCATATGGCTCCCACATATTTCTACGATTACTTTGCGATCGAATGAACCACTTACATACGATATCAATTTCCCTTTGTCTCACGATAGTTTACTTATCCGAGGTTATGATCATCGGTATCTCTGCATACCTAGTTCAACCTCGTTACCGATAAGTACTCTTTTCTCGTTCCCGTGATATGTGATCCCTTGTGAACCAGTCACATGCTTGCAAGCTAATTGGATGACATTTCACCGAGAGGGCCTAGAGTATATCTATCCGTCATATGGATGGACAAATCCCACTCTTGATCCATGTGTTTCAACCAATACTTTCCGAACACTCAATGCCACCTTTATAGCCACCCAGTTACGGTGTGGTGTTTGATGTCATCAAAGCATCCATCCGGTAAAGGTGATATGCATGATCTCATGGTCGAAGGAATTTAGATTACTATGTATCAGAAAGCATATAGCAATTGAACTATTAAAATGACTTGATCTTTATGCTACGCTTATCTATAGGAGTATGTCCATCATATCATTCTCCTAACGATATGATCCTGTTGTTAATAACATCTCAATGTTCATGATATGGAAACCACAATCATCTATTAACCAACAAGCTAGTATTATATAGAGGCTTTACTAGGGACTTCAAATTAAGTTTACAAATCACACAAGTATCAATGTTTCCTTGTTAATACTATTATAGCATGAATGTAAACATTTATCATAAACACAAAGATATAATAATAACTACATTTATTATTGCGTCTAGGGCATATCTCCAACATAAAGAGCATGCCAAGTTGTTGCGATGGCACATGGAAGACCGTAAGAAAGACGCGATGTTGAGACACCCCGCTGATGGGTCACAGTGGAGAAAAGTCGAGCGAGAGTACCCGAATTTCGTACGCGACGCAAGGAACTTAAGGTTTGGTCTAAGTACAGACGGCATGAATCCTTTTGGTGAGCAGAGCTGTAGTCACAGCACCTGGCCTGTGACTCTATGTATCTATAACCTTCCTCCTTGGTTGTGTATAAAGAGGAAGTTCATTATGATGCCAGTGCTCATCCAAGGCCCGAGGCAACCCGGCAACGACATTGATGTGTACCTAAGGCCATTAGTTGAAGAACTTTTACAGCTGTGGGCCAAACCAGGTGTACGTATGTGGGATGAGCACAAAGGGGAGCCATTTGACCAACGAGCATTGCTTTTCGTAACCATCAATGATTGGCCTGCTCTTAGTAACATTTTAGGGCAGACAAACAGGGGATACAATGCATGCACACAATGTTTAGATGAGACTAAAAGTGTATATTTGGATAAATGTATGAAGGTTGTGTACCTAGGGTATCGCCGATTTCTTCCGAACCTGCATCCAGTAAGAAAGAAAGGCAAGCATTTCAAACGTCTGGCAAAACCCCGGAGGAAGCCTGTCCTCCGTACCGGTGAGGAGGTATTTGGTATGGTCAAGGACCTAGAAGTAATCTTTGGAAAAGGTCCTGGCAGTCTATCTGTTCCGAATGACGATGCCGGACACGCGCCCATGTGGAAGAAGCAATCTATATTTTGCGACCTACCCTATTGGAAAGTCTTAGAGGTCCGCTCTTCAATCGACGTGATGCACGTGACGAAGAATGTTTGCGTGAACCTGCTAGGCTTTCTAGGAGTGTATGGGAAGACAAAAGATACACCGGAAGCACGGTAGGACCAGCAACGTCTGAAAGCCCCTGAAGAGCCTATGCATCCTGAGAACGAGAAGGGTAAACGATGCCACTTAACTCCTGCCAGCTACGCTCTTACCAAAGCAGAGAAGGAAATCTTTTTTGAATGTCTGAGCAGTATCAAGGTCCCGTCTGGCTTCTCGTCGAATATAAAGGGAATAATAAATATGGCAGAGAAAAAATTCCAAAACCTGAAGTCTCATGACTGCCACGTGATTATGACACAATTGCTTCCGATTGCATTGAGGGGGCTTCTACCTGAAAATGTTCGAGTACCCATTGTGAAGCTATGTGCATTCCTCAATGCAATATCTCAGAAGGTAATCGATCCAGAAAGCCTACCAGGGTTACAAACAGATGTGGCCCAATGTCTTGTCAGCTTTGAGTTGGTGTTCCCACCATCCTTCTTCAATATTATGACGCATCTCTTGGATCACCTAGTAGAAGAGATTGCCATTCTCGGTCCTGTATTTCTACACAATATGTTCCCCTTTGAGAGGTACATGGGCCTTCGTGGCTGGAACCGATGTTAAAGGGGGGGTGTTAAATGCGCGCGCGAAACGAATTCCCCCCTCCCCTTTAACACCGGTTCCAGCCCCGAACCGGTGTTAAAGGGGGGTATTAAATGCGCCTTCCCATTCCTTTCTTCCCCCAGAGCCAGATGGAACCCGCCGCCGCGCGCAGAGAGCAAAACAGAGAGCAGCCGCGCCGGCGCCGTCTAGCCCTCGCCGTCGCCGCCCTCGTGTCGGCCGCCACCGCCAACTCGATCGGAGCCGCCGTCGCCCTCGCGCGCGCCAAGACCGCCACCGCCACCGCGCGCGCCACTGAAGCCGACGACGACGCCGGCGCCAAAAAGAACCCCACCGACGCTGTCATGCTCGTGGTGAGGAGCTCTGATTCCTCTGTTTCCTCCCTCTCTGTTTCCTCCCTTTGGTGGCAGTGTGGAGCTCGCGCGCGCGGTGGCACCGCCGGCCGGCACTCAGTGGAGCTCGCGCGGTGGCGGCGGTGTGGAGCTCGCGCGCGCGGTGGCACTGCCGGCCGGCACTCAGTGGAGCTCGCGCGGTGGCGCCACTCCGTCCACGCCTCTGCGTCGTTCGAGGAAGCAGGCGGCCGGCAGTCGTAGGCGGCGCCCCGGTGCGGCCTGGCGCGGCCGCACGGGAGCGGGTCTCTCTTTTTTTTTGGCAGGTCTCTGTTACTTATTTGTAGTGAAACTTTGTAGGAAGAAATGACATTAAAATAAGATGAATAGACTTTGAATCAATCCGATTAGAGATATTTAAAAAAGGTCACCCTTCGGAAATCATGTTTCGCTCCTATAGGTGTATATGCACATATTATCTAAAACCTCATTTCGAAATGTCAAAGAATGCTTTGACATGCATGTCAATGCACCATATGTGCTCAGAGGCATGGTGCGGTGATCACCGGCTTTGCGCACTTAAAAGTGTTGATCCACTAATTTCCTCTACATAACAAACAACCTATGACTACATAGGAGTACTTACTCTATTTCTCCGAGCCTCTGTAAAACTAGACAGTTGTTTATATCAAAGTGAAGTCAAGCTTTCTCTATTTGATTGTAGGTAAAATATCTAGAAATAGAGAAATAAACCATGGGCATATATTTATCTCAAATACTACATTTGTACTCCATCCGTCCACAAATATTGACCGTCATTTGGTGAACAATGTGGGGAATATGTGTGATGTATAAAAGATATAGTCGTATATTCATATTTGAGTAAAGTTTCTGATGTTGTAACATCGATAATATTGTTTACTTAGTGTTGGTGAACTTGATGGTCAAAATCGGGAAACTCGAAACTAAGATGGCATGTAATTATGGAGGGAGTAGTAGTATAGATAGGGTGTCAAGCGGGGCGGGTTCGCGGGCAACATAGTTTCACCGGCTAATATAAATTGTACTACATGCATAGATTAAAACTTGTATACAAATTAGACTGCGTGTAGGTGTAGATATCTGAGACTAAATAATTGTCCGCAAACCCGCCCCACTTGTATACAAACTTGCATCCTGCCAACGTTAACCTCTTGGGGGTGTCGTTGTGGAGCTCTGACTCATCCTGATTAGGGTTTGAACCCCTCGGAACTCGTTTAAAATGATCAAGCATCCTTAGGGTTTTAATTTCATTTGTGTATTTATTTGTGTATTTTTGTATGAATAATATGTATATTTGTGTATGAATCCAAGTCCACTTGAATGTTTACTCTCTTACTCTAGATAATATTATTGTTTTAGAAACTATGGATCCACTTAGTAGAAACCTTGGAGAAGAAGAAATAATGGAGAACATTATTGATAAGGACACCTCACAATATCTGAACTTGGAGGGACATGATGACAGCTCAAGTAGTCATGGAGAAGATGAAGACTCTGGTGAACGCAATTTAGTGATTACAAAGTCCGGCGAGGTATATGCATTGATTAAGCCTCTGCTGACTTCCACCAACAATCTTCTTCTACATGTATTAATTAACGCTTCTTTCTTCTTTTAGCCCTCTGGTTCGACCAGCCGGCAACCATCTTCTTCTACGAAAAAGAGCAAGCGAGGCGCGAGCCATCGGTTGAAAGATCGTGCAAAGTTCACGATCGAAGCAGTCCGTGTTGATGGCAAGCCGATGGAGCCCACGAAGGCCGCAGACAAATTTGTACGTCAGGCTGGAGTTCTTGTTAGGGACCAAATCCCAATCATAATTGAATATTGGAATAAGCCAAAGAAGGGCGACGGTGCCTTTGTCGATGAAAGATCCAAAGAAACGCTTTGGAATTCGTTGTTGGTAAATTTCACCCTTCCGCCAGAGGAGGATGAAAACAACCCGGTTATAAAGGAAAAGGTCAAAGAGTGGACTCTAAAGAAGATGGCTGGCGCTTTCCGCAACTGGAAGACAAAATTGAACAAATTTGTCAAAGCTGGTGAGACTCCAAATTTTGAAGATGCATATTATGTGAAGATAAGACCTCATTGGCCCGAATTTGTGACATATAAAAAAGGTGCTATAGCTAAAAAGAGGTCAGAAACCAATACGCTTAATGCCCAGAAGAAGGAATATCACCAAAGAACGGGGTCAGGTGGCTACATATCTCAGAGGCCTAAGTGGGAGGAAGTTGAGAAGGCCCTGCATGCTAGAGGGATCACACCCCAGACAGATACGTGGGACCTACGTGCAAAGACTTGGTTCTACGAAATCGGGGCAAGGTTGGACCCAGAAACATGATTGTGTATCTTCCCAACCCTCCTTGCCAAACCGGTCACTGAACTCATCACGGCATACGAGGAAACAACCGCCAGGACCTTCCATCCCGACAGAGAGAATGACCAGCTCACACGCGCCATCGGTAAAAAAGAACACCCTAGACATGCACGAGGCACAGGGGGTATGACGTGGAAGGATGGGTTTGCCGAGTGGAGCGACTCTTACATATGGCGCGGCAGAAAAGAAAAAGAGCGTACAGAGCGGATGACATAGATAGGACATGCACTTGTGGCGCTGCAGGCGCAAGTGAATGCACAACAGAGCCATCAAGCTACCGGCCCATCTCAGCGGCACGAAGAGCCTGCATTGGAAGCTGCCGGTGGCCCAGACTCTGCGCGGAAAAGCAGCGTGGCTTCCACGGAGAACGTGCAGCCCACGCTTGAAATGGCGGGTCCTCGATACCCCGTGGATGAGATCACGGAGAGCGAACACGCTGAGCTGCATGTGAGATTAATGGGCTTATCCATTAAGGTGGCTGTCGGCTATGCCTTACCTCCTGTAGCTGGTGGAACTTACCACTGCCGACCGATTCCAGATGGCTATGCTATTGTCGGAGTGGATGAGGTTGTGAAGGAATATGAGGAAGCACAGCTTGACCATGCTACAGGTGAAGGGGAAACTCAACTCAAATTTGCAGTGAAAACAACCATTCTTTGGAAGAAGGAACACATCGTGCTTCCAAATTGGAGGCCACTGGCACCCCCGCCGTCTCCGCAGCGTCAGCAGTCTGAGCCGCTTCAGCTATCTCCTGCGTGGCAGCCATCTCCGGCGCTTCAGCCATCTCCTGCGCGACTGCCATCTCCGGCGCGCCAGCCATCTCCGGTGCTTCAGCCATCTCCTCAGTGTAAGCGGAAGAGCATTGCCACGAAGAGCATCACTAGCACTGCCACAAAGAAATCCGCAGGAAACCGTACGCCAAAGAGTTCAAAAAACTACGTCCCGCAGCCTTCCGCCAAGCCATTGCCGGTTTTACCGTGGAATCACAGCGACGAGGAGACCAATAGGATCTCGGAAGAAGAGGTCAAGAAATTCTTTGCACCTAGACGGGCCGAGCCAAAGGAGAAAATAGATCCGGCGGTGGTGGAGAAGTTTTACAATAATCTTTTTGAACCTGAAACCCCACTTGTGCCGGACTATGAGCGCCAGATTTTGAAGGGGGATGCAAGGCGCCGTAGGGAGACTGAAAGTAGTAGTCGTGCGGCACCCTAGAAAACAGTTCCCATGCTCGGAGAGCAGGAAAACCAATCATGCGCCCCGCTCCAAGTGTTCGACACACGGGACGCTCCTCCCGTAAATGATTACGAGGAAGAGCTACAAAGAAAGGCCAATGAGATGGGGATGACTTACATTGCATACTTAAACCTCATGGGAGACAACTTGCCCAAATGCGATGCCAACCCCATACAGCCATGGAAGTATGGGAAGAATCTCGTCAAGAAAGAGGAGCTCAAGAATCTACCAACAAAGATGCGAATATTGCACAAGTGGTACCTTGATTTCTGCAAGACGAGAAAGGAAGAATGGATCACGGCGCATATAAGAGATCAGATTTTCTTGTGCGGAGATGACGCGATCGACTTCAACATTCAAGACTTGCATTTTCTATTCAATCAGAAGGAACTCGACAAAGCTGCCATCAGCCTTTATTGTAAGTACTATTTCTGTAATTTATATCTCATCTCATTCACTTCATTAATTGCATGTATATATATATGCTCACCATATATGTATATACTATTATGCAGGAAAAAGGTTATGGAATGCATGAAAGGAGGCCCTTTTGGCATTGGGTTCGTTGACCCAAATAGAGTTCATGAAGAAGTGGTAAGAACCAAACCCGGGAAACAGAAGATTACTTGCTAAAGTCTTCACTGAGACAACAAACCAAAAGGGAAATACTATTGCCTTACAACTTCTCGTGAGTGCTGTTACCCTCTCTCTTGTACACATTCTGTTTCGGCTTACTCGATGTTAAGTGTAACTGATGATGAGTTATGCGTGCGTAGGTTCCACTTTATTCTGCTAGTCATTTAACCCAAATCAGGAAAAGTCCTTGTCATGGACTCGTTACGACAAGAAAAAGAGATATGGGCAGACTTTAGAGAGATACTCCAGAGGTAATTTCAATCATATTATCGCACTAGATCGGCAACTTTCGTGACAACAAGTAATTAATTACTCCTTTATCCATTTTCTTTGCCGGACAGGGTTTGGAAAAGGTTCACGGGCAGGGCCGTGGGTGAATGGTCAGAAGAACTAAAATTTGTAGACCAAAATGTAAGTAATACTAGCTAGCTAGGTCTGCGTATCTCTTTGATTCTGCTTCCAATTCCATTATATCATGCTTTATTGATTATTATTTTGATTGAACTCTCTATTCTCGTAAAGTGGGCGCATCAGGGACCCGGCAATAACTTATGTGGGTACTATGTTTGCGAGTTCATTCGCAACACGATATGTGCGACGGGCCAAGCCGCACTAGAACAACTTAGAGTAAGTAAACAAAGTACACAACATTATTTTATTACCATCAATTGTGTTGAGTTTTATTCTTATATATATATTGACCCCATTCTTCATATATATTCAGATCGAACGGATGCGGGACCAACTCCTACCATTTGACCGCATACGAGCCATTTAAGAGGAACTGGCGGGGTTCATACTTGATGAGGTCGTCACGCCTGGCGGAGAACTCTTTAGATATCCACCAAATGAACGATGACGATGTATGTGCCGATGACGATGTATGTGCCGATGACGATGTTTGTGTATAATAATAGTTGCTTAATTATTCATGTACTCGTATGTACCGATGACGATGTATGTGTATACCGCTCCCGGTCGATTCTCCCTACCCCCTCCCGCAGAAATACGCCCAGAACTGGGCAGAGGCAGAACTCTGCCGCGGCAGAGATTTAGGCCGTTTTCCTGCCGTGGCAGAACTCTTCCGCGGTAGAGATTTAGGCCGTTTTCCTGCCGCGGCAGAGAACCTACGAACCGGTGTTAAAGGGGGGGCTGAGCCCTGCGGCAGCCCCACGTGCGCCACCCTTTAACACCGGTTCGTATAAGAACCGGTGTTAAAGGGGGCCCCCTTTAACACCGAACCCTCAACAGCGGTTCTACAACCGCTGTTAGAGGGCCCTCCCAACCGGTGTTAGAGGGGGGAGTCTGCACTAGTGTACCCTAACATTATCAACCCGTAGATTTTTGCATTCACCGTCTGCTACAAACTTGCCTTGGTCGCGCGATTGAGGGTATTGGACAGCGAAATTCGAGAAGGGGTTTATACACGACCTACGTCGAGAGGCGTGCGCAGGCTGCTGCGTATACCACACCATCAGATGCGCCATGTCAGTCACCGACCAACTTTTGCACATCGCCGGAAGAGCAGGTTCCTGCGCCATCCGAAATGGAATCCACATTTACTTCCCCCCCGGTTCTTGTCAACCAAAAAGTCTAGCTATTACTAGAAAGGGTTTCAGCTATCCAACAAAGTTTCAGCGACAGATCTGTACTGCAGGGTCTCAGCCAAACCTAGCTTATAGCTTAGCTAGCAGCGGCATCTCACACACACCATCAATTCCCATTTCGGTGAACAACTTCAATTCAACCAGGCAGGTCCATCCAGTGAACACCTAGCACTCTACTAGTAAATGCATGGCCGTAGCTCACGGTTGGGCACGGCGATCTGTCTAATCCTGTCCTTGTCACATGTACGTACCAGAGCTCATTAAATTTGATCAGTATGCTAAATGCTAATTAATTAATCTAGGTTGCTAGTTTTGGCTCTATGCTATGTGGGCACGGCAGGTACCCAAGGAAGGGTCCAGCCTTCTGAATCATGGAAATGGCATAGACAGGATGTCCAAGTGTGGCAAGCGAGGCCGACTGAGAACAAAGATGACACTGCTCGCTAACTCAACTGTTCTCTGAGGTTTGCGAATGCAGACATCGTGGCACACAGTGCAATGGCTGGCACTGTCCAGAGAGCAAAAACAAACATAGGAAAAAGGGCCAGGAATTCTTGCAGTACTGGAGCTGCTGCGATCTATACACGGCCGGCCTATGGAGGTGATTGATCAGAAAGCCTTTGAACAGGAGCAGTAAATAAAAGCGGCATCTTTGATGCCTGCCTGTGATGGTTTGTATAGTACTCCCTCCGTCCAGAAATAACTGACTTGAGTTTGACTAGATTTAAATGTATCTAGACGCATTTTAGTGTATAGATACATTCGAATCTAGACAAATCCAAGTCAGTTATTCCTGAACGGAGGAAATAGTAGCTAGGCAGGGTTAATCAAGGCATGCATGCACAAAATATTCTGCAAAAAAAACAAACACAAAAGGTGCGTCCAGACAAGCCTCCGCAACAGAAACATACTAGATACCCTGTCTAGCTAGCCTAGGTGCGTGCTTCCACGCAACGAACTGTTAATGCAGCATCTCTTGATTGTCTAGTCCAATAATTATGCTCACGTTCAGGACAATCATGCGGGATAACGAGATACCCCTGCCGAGATAACTATTAGAGTTTGTGTTTATATTATCTTAGGACTCTAGTCTAAGTTGGTTTTGGCTGGCCGACCCACTACTTTCTTCTATATAAACATTGTAATATTGTTTAAATCAAGTTATTATTCTTTTAAAATTTTATAACCTAACCGACATATACTCTAACAATAACTACTGGATAATTATTCAGTAGTGTTTTTTTAAACAAGGTTGGATAACCAGTTAGTGGATTTACAGTGGCGTGTTTCTTGGGCTGTTCTGGCAAGACCCTAGGGGCTTGTTTTAGGTAGAAACGGCCTTGAAACCATGTTTTTCATTTTATTTGGTAGTTTGTGTTGTATCGAATCAAAATCGATCAGGTGATTGGTTGCTCGCCTTTAAAATCATCTATTATTCATGTGGTGCACTTGCCTCACACTTACACTACAAACAAGAAGATGAACATCGAGCTATATGAAACAGCAGGAACATGGTGATCTAGCTGCGACCGGTGGACGTGCTCAAAACAAGAGTCCCCTGATCCATACGGCTTGTCATCTTCAATTGCTTGACCACATGTAAACACACGCAAGAGCTCCAATTTTTTCCATGATTCTAAAAATATACAGTTTCACGAAACTCGGTGTCGAAGGTAGGAATGGAACCCTTAGGTGTGTGCTCCCACGGAACGAACTGTTTGGTTTAGACTGTTAATGGCAGTATCTGTTGAATTATCAACTCCAATAATTATGCTTACTTTTCAGGACAAATCATGTGGATAGGACTGGACATTGTGAAAAGTAACTTAGAGTAGTAAACATGTATGTTACTAGTAACTTACCTTCATAGTGGATAGTGACATATGTGTGATAACATATATAGTTTTGTAGGTCTCATTATGCATTGGTAAGTGTGATGTGATGGTAATGTATTATAGTAGTATTACTCCATTTGGCTTTCTTCTTATTAATTGGTTGTTGTCACGTCATGTAGGTTAGTCATAGTGAGAGTAACTTTACTTGCTAGTTACCATAGCAAACTGTTTGGTTTAGCCTGTTAATGGCAGTATCTGCTAAATTGTCTTTAGCGATAGATATCTCTCTAGATATGTGGTGAGATATATATACCGTTGCAAAGCGATCATCTCTTAGATAATAGAATTTGGATTCTGCGGGGTTTATTTTGTTGCAGTAAAGCGCCCCGTATAAGCGTGTAGCGCTGTACAAGCCCTTAGATATTAGTACGAAAATGATATGTCCAGTCGGTGAGGGTTTGAGTGAGACCGCAGGGAATAGGGATGGAGAGAGAGACGTGACGGGCGTGGAGCATGGAGGTGTGGCAGGCAGCGGCATCATTCCCGCCTGCTTCGCGGCAGGAGACCGACCATCTCATGCATGCGGAGCGAAATCATCGCCGGCAGGAGAAGGAGTACGGCGCAAATTATTGGGACCTCGATCATGGCTAGGTTTTTTATTTCTTCCCATCACATCACATCAGACTACTAGCTAGGCTAGCTGATCGAGCCGTGCGGCTGCCGCGTCAAACCTTGCGGCCGGTGCTATATCGTCGTTTCGTTTGCATGCGCGCGCGCGCACCCGGCACCTCGATCGGCCGCCGCTACAGGAGCTAGCGTGGTGGCGTCAATGGAGGTTTTGGTTTGAGGGACGGGGACAAGATCGAGCGGAGTAGAGAAAATGGGGCTGGGAGAAGATTCGAGCACGTACGGAGCTGGCTAGCTAGCTCGGGTCGTCGTCGTCGTCATCGCACGATAGATGGCGGTACGTGTGCTGGCCGGCTACGTACGCCATCTCGCACGTGAACCCTCTTGAATCTTTTTTTTTTTTTGTGAACTAACCCTCTTGAATCTTGATACCTCCCACCGGAGAAATTCCATGGATATGGATGGAGAGTCCGATCGGGCAATCGACAACAGCGATAGATCGAGAGTGATGGACGAGGCGTGTGGGCGTGGGAACGTACGGGCCCGACTGCAGACTACAGTACTGTAGTGCTCGCGGAGAGACAGCAAGCTCGCGGCTGGAATTGGTATTTCTACCGAGCTCGTGTACATAGTAACACTTGTTCGTAGACAGCGATCAACCGCGGTCTCTTGTCATGGCTAGCTAGCTGAACAACCGCGACTCAATTTCCTGCTCCTTTCCAAAGACGAACGAGGAGAGATCGGATACACGCTAGCTAGCTAGCTTCTCTGGCCCAGATCGATGCTCTTAGTGCTGTCAATGTTGCTTCCTACGTACGTGTTGCCGCTGTCTTTAATTTGGCCTTACTACTATGTACACCGGCCATCCAGTCAATCACCCTAATAATGCTACCCCTGCAGTCCTCATGGACTTTGGTTTGTTGTAACAATATGGCATTCAGAGGCAGGGGCCTCCCATCACGACGGTGCCAAAGTGAATATCTTTCTCCAGTGACATTTTGGATATACGTGCTCGCTCGGCTGAAATCACCTTACACCAGCTAGTATAATTTCCAGCGGCATGGGGTGCAAAATTGTTGCTTGCAGCTCACTTGTGAAAAACACTTTCCGCTCGTTTCGTCGGCTACGGTACAGCCTACAGCTGTGCAACACTGCAACGTCCTGTAAAATTTGTCCCCGACCCAGGAAGTGGAGCGTACAAATACTGAGCTACGCGGTGGCATGGAAGGACAGAGAGGAGGACGAGAGAGTACTGTAGTAGGGTGTGCCGCGTGCAGTGGTAGCTAGCTGGAGTAGAGCGTAGCCCGCTGCACCGCATTGATGGCCACACGGTCAAATCTCCCGAGCTACTGAGCTAGCCAGCCAGTTCCCCGGCCCGTCCAAAGGAAGGAGTGTGCCAGGGTCAGGTCGCCGTCGTCGGCGTAGAGGACCGATCGAGAGGGGTATTAATGGCGGCGTAGGCTCCCCTCAGCTACCGCGCAGCGTACGTAGCCCACCTGCCCTCCGTCCTCCCCCGCCCACGCCATGAACGCTCTCTCCTCAGAGACTCAGAGCAAGCTTAATTAAATGCTCCGCAGCGCCATCCAGCCATCCGTCTCGCCCGATCCAACGCCCCGCATTATTGCCTCTGCATGCGCGCCACCACCCCATGCCTGCTCCTGCTGAGCTGAGCTGAGCTGAGCGGAGCTCGGGCGCGCGCTTCAACTCCGACAGCAGTTTCCGACGATAAATACTCCCCATACGCCCCGCGGCCACAGGGTGGTCTTTCCGTGGCTGGCTAGCAAGCACAGCACAGCACAACAACCGTTGTCGTGTCAATGGCAACCCGGCGCCGAGGCGCGAGCGGCGGCGGCGGTATGGTGAGCGTCGTCGCGAGCGTGCTGGTGGCGTGGCTGCTGGCGGCGGGAGGCGCCGCCGGCCATGTGACCGGCGCCGGCGAGTGCGAGGAGGAGCAGCGGGCGCTGGACCGCGTGGAGGCGCTGCCGGGGCAGCCGGCGGTGTCCTTCGCGCAGTACTCCGGGTACGTGACGGTGCACGAGCGGCGCGGGCGCGGGCGGGCGCTCTTCTACTGGCTCACCGAGGCCGACCGCGCCGACGCGGCCACCAAGCCCCTCGTCCTCTGGCTCAACGGAGGTAAGTAACCAAACACACTACGCATAACTCCACATTTCTCTTCACAATCTATTCATCCTGTACTGCATCATTTGCATGCTCTTGTCTCGTCATGATTAGTTCCGTCTTGTCGCTCCCTGCGCCTCCCTCCTCACCGTTGCCATACCGTTGTCACTGATCTCCAAGCAATATGCAAAGCAAGTCGTGTTGACCAAAACATTCCTGCTCCGTGTGTTTTGATCATCATCATCATGATTCATGAGCTAGCCTCGTACTACAAAACTCACCTTTCGCCACCTTTTGGGGTTTTAAAAGGATAAACTTTCCGAGGCTTTCGACACTTACTTGGAAGTCCCAAACTTGTTGCCACTACACGCCTGCAGAGGTAGCGACAGTAGCCAAAGGAAAGCTCCATAATAATTCTACTAGGATACCTTCAGACAACCAACAAAGAGACACACAGATCCCAACCATACACATGTTACTACATGAAGCACCACCCTTAATAATGCAATAATACTCCAGGGCACAACTGTGCAAAACAAGCCTGCGATTAACTTTGGCATCTTGTTGAAGGAGACCGCAGTTATTTTTGTTTGGGAGTTTGGGGGCTCTGTAAGATGGGACGGTACGGTGCGTGTGTGTGTGCAGTGCAGTGCAGCGAGTACTACTACGTAGGTAGTAAATGCGCGCGCAGGGTGGGAGTAAATGCGGGCGCGAGGACATGACCGATGCCTGAACTCTGAAGAAACGTAAAAGCAGCTCACGCTCGGGCACACGAGCCAGCAGGTAGCAAGCAAGCATGCATTGCAGTTACATGCATGGCAGAGGTCTATCGTTTTTGCTTAGCTTTTCTTTGTATAATAAGGGACAGAGCAGACAGAGAGGGACAGTACTGAAACAGAGATTATTAGCCATTAGAGGCCAGACAGTGGTTGCATATTATTTGCGGTATGAAGCAACAGAAAAGCGTTTCTGTCATCTGGTAGTTCTGGATGTGCATGGTCTTTAACTAGCTAATTAAGGCAGTACTGTAGTACTTGTAGATAGACCTATTACATATAAAAGTACTACTCCCCAAGCTAGCTAGTTGCGCAGCGATTGTCGTCTCTTACTAGGGTATCATGTTTGGTTCACGGGATCCTAAAGACAGAGCATAGGGCCCGAAAACACATGAATACGATAGGAATGCATGTGCAAAACCGAGTATGTATAGAAAAATTAAGAAATGTTGTAAATTTAGTTATTTTGGTTTAGGGGCCAAATAAAAATCAAACCACACAGGAAAGTATAACTAGGATTTTAAGCTGTATATCTTCAGACCTCGCGTCCGTTCTTCCTGCGTAGGAATTTCAAACAGAAGTCCAGATGAATTGTGAACTTCCTACGTTTTTTCAAAGGAAAAAAATTTAATGTTTTTTTTCATGTGGTCCATTCCTTTTGAACCAAAAGGGTGAACGGTCTCGCCATAGCAAAATGCCTTTGGGATAAGCTATTTCATGGGAATTTTGTAGGAAAACTAACATGAGGTGACCTTTGGAGCATGCGCGCAGTTGGTTTAGCCTCTCTCTCTCTCTCTCTCTCTCTCTCTCTCTCTCTCTCTCTCTCTCTCTCTCCTAATCACCGGTATGTCGTAACATAAGCACTGCTCAAACAAAGTGAGCATGCATAGAACCGCGGCCCCTCTAGCTAAGAAGGGCTCTACTGCTTGCATAACGCACTGCGTTGCATGGGTCCGGCGTTCTGTGTCGCGAGATCTGGCTGTGCTGCTGCTGCGGCGTAGACTGGCCTGGGCGACAGCGCATGCATGCATGCATGCGGCGTCGTCATCGGCAGCGGCAGCGGCCGGCCAGCCACCAGTCGCCGACGCAGAGAGGGAGCTGGATGTGGTGGGACGGCGAGCAGGCTGGGTCTGGCTCCTGATGAATGAATGAACCCCGTACGTACGTCCTTGGAGATCCACGCGATCTTACCCGCTGCCCCCTCGATCAGAGGCTCCTCATGTGACTTGGAGCTCCGACTGCGATCCAGGGGTCCAGGCCGCCAGGGACGAAATGATGACGAGCTACGCTCGGCAGGGCTCCTCGTGCTAGCTAGCTGCCCCAAGCCGCAGATATGTGTGTGTTTGCTTGCGAGTGAGTGAGTGAGTGCGGGGCGGGCGTGACCACCGAAAAAAAGGCTGCGACGGCCGGCCACCACCTTTCCAGTGTGCTGTTTTTATTACTGCTTGCTAATCTTTCGCTACAGTGGCAACACCACCACTACTACACGGACTACTTGCTATTATTCCCTTTGCTCCATCTCTAGTCATTATCACTCCACCGGATCGCACGGATCAAGCCAGGGGCTAGCGACCAAAACCCCACCTTGCCCACACGGACCACCGGCCGGCACTCAAGGCTGTAGCGTAGACGCGAGATCGATGTGTCGACGTGTGGTGTGGACAACGTGTAGTACTGCCTGTAGTCTGATGAGTGCACAACGTGTTCTTTCAGACGCTGTAGACTGTTGCAGTGCAGTTGAGGCCTCTGTGATCTCTTCATCGATCGGCCTCATGGAGATCGCCTCGTAGTAGACACACGAGGCCTGCCTTGATGTGCCTCGTGTGCTTCCTGTGTGCGGATCGGATGTGGACTTTTGCTGGCAGTGCACACTGACGCATGGCGCCGCAGACTGGGCGACGAAGGCAGGCAGAGGCAGGCAGGCACACACATCGATCGATCGGTGTGTGTTCTGTTCCGCTGGCTGCAGGCGCCCTGGCTAATTTGTTTTCATTGACCTCGGGAATTGGGGTCACAAACGGCCGGTGCACGCCTGCTCTCAAAGTCTCTCAACCCTGAAGCGACCCCGCCGGAAACTTTTTTCATTAGGATATTGCTTGTTTGGCAGCAGTGCGTGGAGATGCACACTTTTATCCTTGTAAGCAGTAACCTTGTTTATAACCGAAGAGTGGCGGCCATAGATCACCCTCCTCTTGTCAGGAACCAAGTGACCTGAATTTGTCTACATTCGCGCGTGTATCTTCGGTCTACATACGCGCGAGTCTGGATAAATCCAAGTCAATACCTGTGAATTTAGATAAATGCGTATCATTCATTTTTCAGACGGAGGGAGCAGTATATTTTGCTTACTGCCGCTGTCACTATGGCTTCTTTACCCGAGCTAGCAGCATCATGATTGAGTTCCTGCTCTGGAAGTCTGCCACTCTGGAAGTCTGCCAATGCCGAACGTTGCCCTCTATTTTCAAACAATATGAAGTGTGTGCTGATTGACTTGATTTTTCAGGTCCCGGATGCTCTTCGGTGGCTTACGGCGCATCCGAGGAGATCGGCCCGTTCCGGATCAAACCAAACGGGACAGGCCTCTACCTCAACAGGTACTCCTGGAACAAAGGTGAGTTAAGCTTCAGATACTGCTGCTTTTTTCCTGACTTGAGAACCAGAGATGCATTCAGCATACTTGCCTTGAGGCTAACTGACTGAACTTTTCTTGCCGCGTGCAGAGGCGAACCTTCTCTTCCTCGAGTCGCCCGCCGGGGTCGGCTTCTCCTACTCCAACACCACCTCCGATCTCAAGACGTCTGGCGACGAGAGAACCGGTAAATGCTTCATACAACCATTTGCCCATGCATTAGGGCCATGTAAACTTGTGACAGTTTTTATTCTGATGTGCTTCTGAATCCGATGCAGCTCAAGACTCGCTGCAGTTCTTGATCGGTTGGATGTCGCGCTTCCCGCAGTATCAGGGCCGGGACTTTTACATTGCTGGAGAAAGCTATGCCGGTAAGTCCGTGTAATTTCAGAAACCATGAGATGAGGTGGTGGTATTCCTGTCAGTCACCGCTGCTCTGGTTTTCAGAGCACGGGAATAAAATCCATGATGCTGTCGGTGCCACAATAGCACCATGACAGTGTGCCATCTGACAAGTATATTTCCATGCATGCTTGGCTAAATTCATTCTTTATCTATTCTATCTACTACTAGGCCACTACGTCCCCCAGTTGGCAAGGAAGATCGTCGAGTACAACAGGGCCTCACCACACCCCTTCATCAACCTCAAGGGGATCCTTGTCAGTACCTGCACCACTCTCCAAAGCTGAAGGAAATCGACCACACATTCTCATGTGAACTTTTCAATCTCAGGTGGGGAACGCGGTGACGGACAACTACTACGACAACGTGGGCACGGTGACCTACTGGTGGACGCACGCCATGGTCTCCGACACCACCTACAGGGCCATCCTCAAGCTGTGCGACTTCAGCAGCGCCAACGTCTCCGACGCCTGCAACCGCGCCATGAGCTACGCCATGAACCACGAGTTCGGGGACATCGACCAGTACAGCATCTACACGCCCTCCTGCCACGCCTCCTCCGACACGTCGTCCAGCAGCAACTCCACCCGCCGCAGCCGCCACCGACGTCGTCCCGTGCTGAGGTTCAAGGACACCCTCATCCGCCGCAGGTCCAACAGCTACGACCCGTGCACCGAGACCTACGCCGAGACCTACTACAACCGGCTCGACGTGCAGAAGGCCATGCACGCCAACACCACCGGGATCCCCTACAGATGGACTGCCTGCAGGTTCAGTTTCAGACAAACTTTCTTCTCCATTATTTTTGTTATTATCGTTGGGCCCTTGAAGGTTAACAAACAGTGGATGTTTTGACATTTGACAGTGATGTGCTGATCAAGACATGGAAAGACTCCGAGTTATCCATGCTGCCGACATACAAGATGCTGATGAAGGCCGGGATCAGGGTTTGGGTGTTCAGGTAAGCTGGGGCAACAAATTTCTTTCGATGCACAGCAGCATAATATATTTTCAGTGGAGGTGACCTTTTTCATTTGGCAAATATAGCGGCGACACTGATTCGGTTGTCCCGGTGACTGCAACGAGGTTCGCGCTCGGCCACCTCGGTCTGAAGACCAAGATCCGCTGGTACCCATGGTACACAGCCGGTCAGGTACTCATGATGCCCTTGCTGTTCTGCACTTGAACTTTATGCAACAATTCTCTGTTTCTGAAGATAGTGTAGCAACAACCTCTTTGCATTTGCAGGTAGGAGGATGGTCTGAGGTGTATGAAGGGCTGACGTTTGCGACCATCAGAGGCGCAGGGCATGAGGTGCCATTGTTTCAGCCAAGGAGGGCCTTCAGGATGTTCGTGTCATTCCTGGCTGGGACGCCATTGCCTGCCAAGAACTGATGTGCAGCAGCCTGATTCCTAGGCAAAGGTCTGAAACTGTGTAACATTGGAGGAGAGAGTAATGTAGAGCGGCTGCAGTAGATGAGGAATGATTGATTGGTGCTGGGGAGAAAAGATGAGAGAAGAGAATAAGGATGATTGTGCCATGGAAACCATGGGCATTGCGGGGGCAAATAATCACGAGGGGCTCCCGTTGTTGATTGATGTCTTATCAGTTATGAAACTTGTGACTAGTGGGAAATTTTAACATCATGAGTTTTTTAATCTTGCTCAACATAACATAAAGCCACGCTCATCAGTAATTTATTTCCCGTGAAAATCAGTACGTACCATGATCGCTAACAATTCAGGCACAGCATTGCAAAAACAAGGCCACTGGGACTAGGGAAGGATCAGACCTTGAACCCCTCGGCGCGAAGGCATTGCTTGTGAGCTTCGATCCACTTGGTGCACGCAGATTCGCCATACATAACGATGCACTCGTCTCTCAGCCTCTTGGTGTCAGGGCAGGCGCAGCAGATCTTCTTCGGCTTCGAGCCAGTGGCGGGTGCAGGCGCTTCCTTCACGATGGAGCAAGCTGGTGACTCCATTGCAGGCTTCGAGTCGGCAGCAGAAGGAGCAGGCGCTTCGTTCATGATCGAGCAGGCAGATGCCTGCACAGGCGTCGGGGCTTCCGTGCTGGCCATCTTAGCAGTAGCAAGTCGGAGATATGGTCTGCAAAAGGGTGGTGGGGAAAAGAGGAGATTCAGGTAAGCTTGCGTTTACCACCAGTATACATATACGCAGATCGCAATGAAAAATACGAAATGTTTATGTTTTCGTTCGATCATAATTCTGTCGGCAAGAAGATACTGGAACATTTGCAGTGTGGTTCACGTTGTTGTCTGAAGTCTGAACTTACTGAAACTGACCATTTCAAGTCTGTCGTGGGTTTCAGGGCCACAAGTTTCGGTGGCAGAAAATGCGAATTTCTGAAAGTGTGAGACAGGGTGGATATATCGTGTATCAAGTGCAACCAGTAATTTTCTACGTCGGAGCTTCATAACTATCAGAAATCTATGACACCGCAGTCCGCTATCTGAATTTTTTTCTGCTGCCTGACGTACGGCTGAGCCTCTAAACTACTAAATCTTGGAGAAATCATGCTCCGTTCCTTATACAACCAAATATTAACCAAACAACTGATCTAAGGAGGAGAAGAAAAATGCAGAGCAGCATCGGACCAACCGCCGATTAATTCGTGCCGCTCTTGCAGATGTACCCCCAGCCGTGGCGACTAAAACGGATCCGGGATCGAAGGAGGAGGAGAGGGAACTTGCCTGGACGGAGCCGAGGAAGAATACCGAGACGTGGAGGTGGGGAGGGCCGCTGCGATGGCTCCGATTGTGTGCGGCGGGACGGCGGCTGGAGGGGGGTTTATGTGCCGACGGCGGCCGTGCGCGTGTCTGGCTTCCTGTCTTCTCTTCCTTCTTGGGGCTTAAGAAAGAAACACGTGGGTATGTAAGGAAGGGAGCCAGAAGGCCCGGCCCGGCCCAGGATGCAATTCCTGCTTCTCGTTTTTTTTCTTGACCACGTGGAACGCAGCTCAAGCGTCCGATCGAATACACACCCAAATCTGGGAGAGTAAAATGCACCCGTGATATTTGAGCTTTGTCACTTAAAATCGATACAATCACTAACCTTTGAAATACAGTACATATGGTAATCATATACGTCTTGTTTCATCACAATCGTTGTTCGAACATACATCATCAGCAGAGCTTGGAGACTTCATATGGCATAACTGGCCAGATCAGAAGCAGGAAACTCTACCACATCATCCCAATCTACTACCATCATTGATTGGTCATGGTCCAAGTAGACACTAATGTAATACTTCCCGGAACCAACAAATTGAGTCATTGTCCTACAGTCGTCACTTTTAGTTTCACAACATAGGCTTTTGAGTACGGTTCAACTCTAGAAGAAGTGAGAGAAGACTTGATCTTCTCGATTTCCTCTGATAAATCTTGGAAATCCCTTCTTTTCTTCCCCAACGGACAACTCGCAGGTGATCCCTTTTATAAGAACCAGTTGCACTTTGGTGGAGTAAGAGTCAAGGCCAAAGCATTAGTTCTGGTTCTGCTACAAACCGGAACTAATGCCCTAGTCTCAACGGCTAGAAACGGCCACAGGACCCGGCCGAAAGTAGTCCCGCTTCGAATGAGACCTTTAGTCCCGGTTCAACTTATAAACCGAGCCTAACTAGTCCTGACTATATCTTCTTTCTCCCCTACACGGGCCATTGTAAGCAGCTGCGACGACTCCCTCTGTTTTCCTTCAAGATCGAGTTCATGCCCATTTTTTCTCAAGATTTATCAAGTTTTTTGGCTCCACATCTATCCAAGGGTTCTAAAAGGTTAGCAACTTCATACTTTTATCTTCTATTGCTAGTTTAGCTTATTTAATGCGTTAGAAATGGAGGGATTTGTGGGTTTATTAGTTTGCGGTAGTAAATAATTAACATGAGATGTGAACTTGTATTAATTTGGATTCTATATATCTTGTATTAATGTAATAATGAAATCCAAGCTAAATACCATTTTCAATATATGTGGATTCTATCTATATCTGGTTTGGCACATAGCTATTCTTGAAATTCATTTGATTCATAGAAGCACACAGATACATGAGTTCATCCTATCTATATCTTGGTTTGGCTCATAGTCTCGAAATTCATTTGATTCATAGATGCATCATGCCACCATCCAGCAACAAAAATTCCCTTCTTCTTCTACATGTCTTTAGCAAACTCATAAATTTTAATAAAAATAAGGTTAATTCACAAAAACCATTGCAACAAAAATAAAAACATTGACATTGACCGTGCAAGAGTTGAAATCTCGGACTCGTTAAAAAAAGCATGGAAGACTACCACAACTTGCTTAATATGCTCCAAAAGTAATTTTAATTATTATCGCACTATATCTGTCTCTTTCGTTCATTATATGAGATGTCAAGTAATTAATAACTCATTTATTCATTTCTTTTTTGCCGGACAGGGTTTGGAAAAGGTTCGCGAAGGAGGTTAAGGGTGAATGACGTAAGGAGCTGACTTTTCATCCGATCCCGGTAAGTAGTACAAGAGCTAGGTCTGCGCATCTCTTCAATTCTAGTCTTCATACAATTATCATTATTTGATTGAATTATATTCTCGAAAAGTGTGTGAGGCAGCCATAGGGGGACTAATTTATGTGGATACTAGGTATGCGAGTTTATTCGTGGGTGTATCAAGCAAGAACTAGACTATCTTGAAATACGTAAATAATATATTCACAATTTATTTTATACCATAATTTTTGTTGAGTTCCATTCATAATGATCTACTTCTTTATATATAGTTGGATGAAATGTGGGATAAGCTCCTACCACAGCAACGCCTATTAGCAATTCAAAAGGAATTGTCGGAATTTTGGCTAAGGGAGGTCATAAACCCAAAAGGAGAATATAATTTGAATAGAAAATAAAGCATTCATGTAATGTAATGATCTTCGTGTAATCAAATAGACGGGCTCTAGTCCCGGTTGGCACTCGTATACCAAGTTGTATATATATTTGTATGCTCGTGAGAGAAATTATATTATATATGCATCAACTGAAGGGTTTCGCAGCATAATAAATCAAAAAAAATCTACGGATGCGAACGGGAAAGCCAAGATCTAATCTAGGAGATGCAAACAACGAGAGAGATTAGATGAGCTTCATACCCTTGAAGATTCGCACAGCGGAACGTTCGTCGGAACGTGGGTGATGTAGTCGTACTCGCTTCTCCTCTTCGCGATCCGCTCTGATCTAACATCGCAAGTGGCGATGCCTCCGAGAGATGCACACGTGCGGCACCTCGACGTCTCCTCCTCCCTCGGTCCAGCAAGTATGGTGGAGAGACAGATTGGATCTACAACGCGACGGCACGGTGCAAGTGGTGGAGAGTTTCTGCAGCAGGGCTTCGCCTACACGCAGTCGGGAGGGAGAGAGAGGAAGGCAGCAGGGCGGCTAGGCTTGAGGGGAAGGTGTGTGGGGGGGTGCGCCCCCAGCCCTCTTTATATATAGGGGTGGGCGCCAACCCTAGCCCCTCCCCCAAGCCTAGGCTGGCGGCCAAGGAGGGAAGAGTGGGGGGCAAGTTTCCCCCCTCCTTCTAGAAGCTCCAATTAGGGTTTCCCCTTGTTTGGCTGGCTGGGCCCTATGGGGCCTTGTGCCCCTGTCCCAATGCGGCCAGGGCACTCCCTCATAGACCCATGCCCCCTCCCGACAGGTGGGGCCACGTTGGTCCCCTTCTAGAAGGTTCTAGAAGCTTCCGATACAATACCGATTAACCCGAAACAATTCCGAACTCCAAAAACTGCATTGCCTTATATGAATCTTATTCTCCGGACCACTCCGGAACCTCTCGTGATGTCCCGGATCCCATCCGAGACTCCGAACAAAAACTCATAAACCAATTATCCAATCTATCCTAGCGTCGAGACACGTTAAGTGTGTGACCCTTTGGGTTCGAGAACATGCAGACATGATCTTCTATCAATAATCAACAGCGGGGTCTGGAAACCCATATTGACTCCCACACATTCATCGATGATCATATCGGATGAACCACGATGTCAGGATTCAATCAATCCCATATATATATTCCCTTCGTCTCGCGATATTTTACTTGCCCGAGATTTGATCGTCGGTACCGTCATACCTAGTTCAATCTCGTTCACAGCAAGTACTTTACTCGTTCCGAAATCCGATATCACTTTGTGATTAACTCCTTAACCACATGCTTGCAAGCGGTGTTGATATCGATTACCGAGTGGGCCCGAAGTATATCTCTCTGACTTGGGAGGGACAAATCCCATCTCGATACATACAACCCAACAGGTACTTCCCGATCACCTGAGAGACACCTTTATGATCACCCTCTCATAGGATGACGTTTGATGACCTCAAAGCTTTCTTCCGATAACAAGGAGTTGTATTATCTCATGGTCTAAGGAATACAATATTTGACATAAGAAAAGCTTCGCAAAGATGAACACAATGACACGATCTAATTGCTCCGCTTAGTTTGGGTCTGTCCATCATATCATTCTCCCAATGATATGATCTCATTATTAATTGACAACTCATGTCTATGGTTAGGAAACCTTAACCATCATTAATCAATGAGCAAGTCCTTAGAGGCATACTAGGGACACGGTGTTGTTCACAAACCACACAAGTATTAAAGTTTCCGCTTAATACAATTCTAGTATGGAATATAAACTTTATCATGAACAAGAATTATAATAATAACATCTTTATTATTGCCTCTAGGGCATAATTCCAACAGTCTCCCACTTGCACTAGAGTCAATAATCTAGTTTACATTTTGATGCAGCCCGTCCTACGACCGCTACTACATCTACTCCCACGAGCTCCCCAAGTGGACCCATGACTCGCGCCCGAGCCAAACTCCTTCAAGCTAAGGTGAACTCGCTCCTCTCCTTGTGTGACTTCGACACACCCTTGGATGGCTTGCTACTTCACACGCATACACTGTGCATCATCAGGTACGAAGAGAAGGACCCAAGGAACGGAGGAGAAGCAACCAGTCGCTGCCAGACGCAAGCGGTACTGTCGACCGGTACTACCGGACAGCGGTACTACCGCCCTCTCCTACCGCTCGCCACAGGCGCCTCCGACAGAAGCTCTAGCCGCTGCCAGACGCAAGCGGTACTGCCGACCGGTACTACCGGTCCAAGCGGTACTACCGGTCCAGCAACCGGTACTACCGGACAGCGGTACGACCGCCCCCTCCTACCGCTCGCCACAGGCGCCTCCGACGAAAGCTCCAGGCCCTCAAGCGGTACTACCGCTCCCGGAGCGGTACTACCGGTTGCAGGACCGGTACTACCGGCCCCGACTGACCCTGAATGCCTAAGTGCGGCCCTGTGCCTTGTAACCCTACCTATAATTTACCTTTTCGTTCCGAAACTACCCCTGTTTTGTGGCTGGACTATATATAGCCCCCACCCTCTATTGTAAACCCTAGACTTGGATAATAATAGATATTAAGGAAACCCTTTGAGGACTTATATCTATTGGTCTCATGCTCCTACCAAGGAGCACCGGATTATCCACCCCCCTCTTGGATCTTGCCTAGTGCGTTCAAGTTGTACAAGGCCTTGGGTTCTCGGTTTCTCGCCCCCAAGTCGTCAAGATCTCACCAAGCACCTCATCCCCCGTTGTTGGCGTGGAGAGCGAGCTTCGCCCAACACCGATCCTAGGGATTATGTTGGACCGGTTGCCACCAGCGTGAGGAGTAGGCGTGTATCGTGTTTTGGTGTGTGTGTGTTCGTGGTTTTCATCGCTTTCCTCGATTTCATCCCCCGACCACCTCTTTCCCCTCGCTTCTCGTGGAATTCGTGAAAGATCGGGCCAACCCCAGGGTTACCCCCTAACATATTGGTATCAAGAGCACGGTTGATCACGAATTTCCCCCCAATTTTTCTTTTATCCACCTCAAAATCGAAAATCCTACCAAAAAGATCCCCTGTTGTTTTTAGCCCAGCCTTTTGGTCAGATTTCCCACGAATTTGAGGTTTTTGGCAAGATCATCTCGTTCTAGTCCTGTGCCAAGCGGTACTACCGCAAGTAACCGGTACTACCAGTAGTACAAGCGGTACTACCGCTCACCGGTACTACCGGTTGTCACAAGCGGTACTACCGCTCGCCCCTGGCCGTGTTTCCTTGCCCTTTGACGCCTCAGTTTCGTTCGCTGACTTTTTCCACCTCGCTTGTTCGTGTTTCGCGTGTTTGTCGCCATTTTCACAACAGCTTCCGCATCAACGTCATCCCGCGCTCAACGACACAGCGACACTCGAACATCATTCCCCCACCAACGGTTGCAAGTCGTCAACAATACCAAAGGTATAACTTGCACCACCTTGACAGCCCCATATCTTCCTTTGTGTGTATCTATCCTATGAGAGCAACTCATTTTGTGTTTGTCTAAGCATTGTGCACTTGCCTTCGGAAAGTGAGAGTGTGAGGCCAAATACAAAAGCTAACATAGTAGCATAGCAAGGGAGAAAAATAAAAAGAAAAAGAATCAAAAAAAAGGAAAAGAAAAAGATAGAATAGAAAGATACATAGTCTCCCAATACATAGAGAATACCAAGCTTGTAAGCCAAGAAAGAGAGAAGAAAGAGCACACCGAGGCAAGTGCACAAATATATTGCTTATCCTCTTTTGGCAAACGAGTTGTGGTCTCTCCTTGTGTTGGCACGACAACCGAGCGTTAGGACCTTTTGTGCTCACTTTCATAGTCGTGCTAACCCCGTTTTTCTCCACGTGTGTGTTTTCCGTGTTTTTGTAGATCGTATCCTTTTGCTTTTTGATCTTTGGTTCATTACCACGTAGGACAATAACCTTTTGCTTGGATCGTTTCGTTTGGTTTTCCACAATCCTAACCTTCCACCAAAAGCCTTTGACAGTTTCTTGCCATTTCACTTTGCACGCTTTTCGCTCATTTGTGTGGCAATTGGTTTGATATAATATCCAAGGTGAGGTAAAAGGCTAACTCTCCGCCCCCTTATTCTCCATATACAACCCTTGTTGGCTTTGCATCATGGACAGGCATGGAGAGCCATCCCAACAACCACAACCTCGGGAGGATGACACACAATTCATGACAAGATGGGACCATTGGAAGGTCCGAGGAGAATTCAACTATCGTTGTGAAGCTCTCGAGCGGCGCCAAGATGAACAATTTAGCGAGGCCCGTGTGGAATTCAAGAACATCGACAACCGCTTCGAAGAAGTCCGTGGCCAAATGCATGCCATGCAACACAACCTCGGGCATCAAAATGAAGCTCTTGGTCGTGCACTCGCCTCAATGGATGAGAAGCTACAACGCCTCGTTGATGGACTCGCAAGGCCACGCTCGCGCGAATCAAGCTCATCTCGGCACTCCTCAAGTGACTCAAGTGCACCCCGCCGTCACGCTTCACGGCACCGGGATGGACCCGTTCTTCAATCCATGAGCTCTTCGCAAGCGGTACCATCTCCGCGTCACGCCGCAATGTCAAGCTATGATGGTGACCTCTCCGCAAGACCACCAAGGCGCGAAGCAAACCGTCCACAACCAAGGGCACTTGTGATTCAACAAGAGCAACCTCGCATGGACCACCAAGGCCATCGTCGTCGACATGTCCCTTCCACTCCAAGTGAAGCATCCGAAGAGGACGAACAAGATCACCGTCAACGTGAAGCACTCGAAGATCCTCCAAGGCATCATCATCGACATGAGCGTCCACGTCGGCAACATGATGGTCATGACGAGCCTCCTGTACACCAAGAAGAAGAAGAGCAGCCCATTGCGCATGCGGCTCGACGTCCTCCTCGCCACAGGGCGCAAGACAATGCTCCTCGGCATCAACCACGACAAGAACAAGAGCAAGCTCCCCAAGCTCGTCGTGAGGACCATCAACCTCCTCCGTGTCCTCAACTGCGTCAACAAAACGGGCAAGATCCCCAAGCTCGTCGTCAACAACAAGTTCCACCACCAAACGTGGCACCTCAACAACCGCAAGAGCAACGCAACAATCACCAAGAAAGACATGAGAGCTCGGATGATGATGATGACCGCCAAAATCATGGCAACCGACGCAACCGGAACCGCAATGGAGAAGAAACTTTTGGCAAGCTCAAATTCACCATGCCCAAGTTCACCGGTTCCAATGAGCCCGAGGAATATCTCTCTTGGGAACTCAAGGTCGACAAGATCTTCCGCATGCACAACTATAGCAATGAGAAGATGATGGCCATGGCATCCCTCGAGTTTGATGAGTATGCCAATATTTGGTGGGAACAAGTCCAACTCGCTCGCGAAGCAAAACAAGAGCCTCCAATCGCAACTTGGCAAGATATGAAGGCTCATATGAGATCCCGCTTTGTTCCTTCACACTACACGCGTGACCTTTTCAACAAGCTTCAAACGCTTAGTCAAGGGACAAAGACCGTGGAAGAGTACTTCAAGCAAATGGAGCTCAACATGATCCGTGCCAACATTGAAGAGCGTGATGAGCAAACAATGGCACGTTTCCTCAATGGCTTGAACCATCCCATCAAGCGCATCACCGAGTTCCAAAAGTACAACAACATGGTTGAGCTTGTGCACATCGCATCCAAGGCCGAGCGCCAAGTGCAAGAGGACATCAAGTACAACAAGCCAAAGACGTACTTCACCTACAAGCAAGCATCAACCACTACTCCAACAACACCAAGTGGAAGCTCCTCAAGTACCACCAAGCTTCCCTTCAAGCCAACTCTCCCTCAAGGAAAACAGCCCCCAAGTGGCAAACACACAAGGGATGATCAACCATTCAATGGTGAATGCTACAAGTGTGGAGGCAAAGGGCACAAGTCGAATGCATGTGGGAACAAGAAAGTTTTGTTCATCCATTACAACGGCGATGAAGAATACTTGAGTGAAGACGAGTTTGATGCAAGGGTCAAGGAAGCCATGGCAAGGCAACATTTGGAAGAGGACCAAGAACTTCTTGTGTGTGAGCATGACGCAAGTCCATCGCTTGTGGTCACAAGGGTATTGACTACCCAAGTCAACGAGAATGAAGACCAACGCTCGAACATCTTCCAAACTCGTGCCGGCATCAATGGGAAGTCCATCAAAGTTGTCATCGATGGAGGGAGTTGCCACAACCTTGCAAGCACGGAATTGTGTGAGAAACTCAACCTCACCCTTCATCCGCATAAGCACCCCTACCATATCCAATGGCTAAGTGACCAAGGATCCGTCAAGATCAAGCACACCGTCTCGGTGACGTTCTCAATTGGGCACTACAAGGACACGGTGGAATGTGACGTGGTCCCAATAACGGTTTGTCACATGTTGCTCGGAAGACCGTGGCAATACGACAAGCATGCTTTGCACAATGGTCACTCAAACACTTACACCTTCAAATGGCTTGACAAAACTTGTGTGTTGCAACCAATGACTCCTAGCCAAATAATTGCGGACAATGGAAAGGCTTTAGCGAGGGCGCAATACGGAAAAACACCTTGTGAGAAGAGTGGTGAGCGAGAGAACCACACCATAGTGAGTGAGAGCTACAAGCCAAACTCGAGTGGAAAAACTAAGAGTGTTCTTCTTGCCACCAAAAGTGAGATGAGAGAAGTGCGGAACAACCCATCCATCTTGCACTATGTCCTTGTATGCAAGGGACTAGCGCAAGGAACTAACGACTTGACAAATGTTCCTCCTTCTTTGATGGCTATTTTGCAGGAATTCCAAGATGTATTTCCCGAAGAGCTTCCTCATGGCCTTCCTACTCTTCGTGGAATCGAGCACCGCATCGACCTCATACCCGGCGCACCACTACCAAACCGTGCCGCGTATCGCACGAACTCGGAAGAGACGAAGGAGACCGAGCGTCAAATCAACCAACTCGTCTCCAAAGGTTTGATCCAAGTAAGCACTAGCCCAAGCGCGGTTCCCTTGATCCTAGTCCCGAAAACGGATGATACATTGCGGTTATGCATGGACTGCCGTCCAATCAATGCTATCACCATGCGTTATCGACACCCTATACCGCGTCTTGATGACATGCTTGATGAGTTATGTGGAGCTACTATATTTTCGAAAATTGATCTTCGTAGTGGCTACCATCAAATTCGCATGGCTGAAGGTGATGAGTGGAAAACTGCCTTCAAGACCAAGCTTGGTCTCTATGAATGGTTGGTTATGCCTTTTGGCTTATCCAATGCCCTATCTACCTTCATGCGCCTCATGAACCATATTTTGCAATCTCTCATTGGAAAGAGTGTAGTTGTTTACTTTGATGACATTCTTGTCTATAGCAAGTCACTAGAGGAGCATGTTACTCATGTTAAGGAGGTCCTTCAAATCCTTCGTCATTAAAAGCTTTATGCTAATCTCCCAAAGTGCACTTTTGCAAGAGACAAGCTAATTTTCCTTGGTTTTGTTGTGTCTTCTAATGGCATAGAAGTGGATGTCTCAAAAGTCAAGGACATACGAGATTGGCCCATCCCAACAAATGTTAGTGAACTTCGTAGTTTTCATGGGTTGGCTGGCTTTTACCGTCGCTTTGTGAAAGATTTTTCTACAATTGCTTGCCCCCTCGACGAATTGACCAAGAAAAATGTCACGTTCGTTTGGGGAAAAGCACAACAAAAGGCTTTTGATGAGCTCAAAAATAGGCTCACCGAAGCACCACTTCTTGCATTGCCGGATTTCACAAAAACCATTGAGATTGTGACGCTAGTGGTATTGGCATTGGTGGCGTCCTTATGCAAAATGGGCGTCCTATTGCTTACCATAGTGAGAAATTGGATGGCGCATGCCTCAATTATCCCATTTATGACAAAGAACTTTTTGCCTTGGTTCGAGTTCTTCAAGTGTGGCAACACTATCTTTGGCCCAAAGAATTTATCATCCATTCCGACCATGAGTCGTTGAAGTATCTTAAGGGCCAAGCCAACTTGAGTAAAAGGCACGCAAAATGGGTTGAGTTTATGGAGTCTTTTCCTTACATTGTCAAATACAAGAAGGGCAAAGAAAATGTGGTAGCGGACGCCTTGTCTCGCAAAAACACAAGCCTTCTTACACGACTCGAAGTCAATGTCTTGGGTCTTGATGAAATCAAATCTTTGTACGCGTCCGGCTCCTTCTTTGGACCAATATTTGCACAATGTTCAATAGACAAAGGGATTGATGATTTCTATTTGCATAAGGGGTTTATTTTCAAACAAAACAAGCTTTGCATTCCGAAATCGTCTCTCCAACTTTTGCTTCTTCAAGAGTCCCATGGTGGAGGACTTATGGGTCACTTTGGCCGTGACAAGACATATGACATGCTCTCCACTCACTACTTTTGGCCAAAGATGAAGCGCGACGTGGAGCGCCACGTTCAACGATGCACTACATGTATCCAAGCTAAGTCTAAGTCCAACCCCTTTGGTCTTTATATGCCATTGCCTATTCCTCATGCACCTTGGTCGGACATTAGCATGGACTTTGTGTTAGGCTTACCTAGATCTAAACATGGTCATGATTCCATATTTGTAGTAGTGGATCGCTTTTCAAAAATGGCACATTTCATTCCGTGCCATAAGACCGATGATGCTTCACATGTAGCAAATTTGTTTTTCAGGGAAATAATTCGGCTACACGGTGTGCCAAGAATAATCGTCTCCGACCGCGACGTCAAATTCATGAGCTACTTCTGGAAGACCCTCATGGCCAAGCTCGGCATCAAGCTCCTTTTCTCGTCCGCCTCGCATACTCAAACCGATGGACAAACCGAGGTCATCAATCGAAGTCTCGGCACACTCCTCCGGGTGTTGATAAAGAAGAACCTTAAAGACTAGGAGGAATGCATTCCACACGCCGAGTTCGCCTACAACCGCGCCAAGCACTCCACCACCATGAGGAGCCCGTTCATGATCGTCTATGGCTTCGAGCCTCTCACCGCGCTCGATATCCTTCCACTTCCACTTCATGAACGTGCCAATATGGACGTCGTCAAGCGTGCCCAAACAATGATGAAACTCCATGAATACACACGAACTACTATCGAGCAACAAGTCCTTCGCCAAGCATCAAGGCTAAACAAGACCAATAAAGAGATGATCTTTGATGAGGGCGACCTTGTGTGGATACACTTGAGTAAAGACCGCTTCCCCAAGGAACGCGACTCCAAGCTAAAGCCAAGAGGCGATGGACCATTCAAGGTGCTAAAGAGGATCAATAACAACGCCTATGTCATCGATATACCAACATCGAAGTATCTTGTGAGCTCGACATTCAATGTCAAGGACCTCTCACCCTACCATGGCGAAGAGGAAGTTGTGACGGTTGAAGAGTTGAGGACGACTCTTTCCCAAGGGGGGGGAGATGATGCAGCCCGTCCTACGACCGCTACTACATCTACTCCCACGAGATCCCCAAGTGGACCCATGACTCGCGCCCGAGCCAAACTCCTTCAAGCTAAGGTGAACTCGCTCCTCTCCTTGTGTGACTTCGACACACCCTTGGATGGCTTGCTACTTCACACGCATACACTGTGCATCATCAGGTACGAAGAGAAGGACCCAAGGAACGGAGGAGAAGCAACCAGTCGCTGCCAGACGCAAGCGGTACTGTCGATCGGTACTACCGGACAGCGGTACTACCGCCCTCTCCTACCGCTCGCCACAGGCGCCTCCGATAGAAGCTCTAGCTGCTGCCAGACGCAAGCGGTACTGCCGACCGGTACTACCGGTCCAAGCGGTACTACCGGTCCAGCAACCGGTACTACCGGACAGCGGTACGACCGCCCCCTCCTACCGCTCGCCACAGGCGCCTCCGACGAAAGCTCCAGGCCCTCAAGCGGTACTACCGCTCCCGGAGCGGTACTACCGGTTGCAGGACCGGTACTACCGGCCCCGACTGACCCTGAATGCCTAAGTGTGGCCCTGTGCCTTGTAACCCTACCTATAATTTACCTTTTCATTCTGAAACTACCCCTGTTTTGTGGCTGGACTATATATAGCCCCCACCCTCTATTGTAAACCCTAGACTTGGATAATAATAGATATTAAGGAAACCCTTTGAGGACTTATATCTATTGGCCACCCCCTCTTGGATCTTTCCTAGTGCGTTCAAGTTGTACAAGGCCTTGGGTTCTCGGTTTCTCGCCCCCAAGTCGTCAAGATCTCACCAAGTACCTCATCCCCCGTTGTTGGCGTGGAGAGCGAGCTTCGCCCAAAACCGATCCTAGGGATTATGTTGGACCGGTTGCCACCGGCGTGAGGAGTAGGCGTGTATCGTGTTTTGGTGTGTGTGTGTTCGTGGTTTTCATCGCTTTCCTCGATTTCATCCCCCGACCACCTCTTTCCCCTCGCTTCTTGTGGAATTCGTGAAAGATCGGGCCAACCCCAGGGTTACCCCCTAACACATTTGGCAACAATCTCACACCCATGGCACTAAGGTGCTAATCATGTTTTACACGTGGAAGAGGTTTAGTCAATGGATCTGCGACATTCAGATCTGTATGTACTTTGCTAATCTTCAGATCTCCATCTGATATATAATCTCGGATTATATGAAACTTGCGGTTGATATGCTTGGTCTTTGGATGATATCTTGGTTCCTTAGCGAGTGCTATGGCGCCAGTGTTGTCACACAATATCTCCAGTGGGTCCAATGCACTTGGAACCACGCCAAGCTCAGTGATGAAGTTCCTGATCCAAACTCCTTCACTTGACGCTTCTGCAGCAGCCATGTATTCCGCTTCTACTGTAGATCCCACGATCACGCTTTGCTTGCAACTTCTCCACCTCACAGCTCCTCCATTCAAAATATAAACGTATCCTTTCTGAGATTTAGAATCATCCTTATCGGTGTCGAAACTAGCGTCGGCGTAACCCTTTACGACGAGCTATTCATCACCCCCATAGACTAAGAACATTTCTTTAGTCCTATTTAGGTACTTTAGGATGTTCTTCACGGCTGTCCAGTGTGCCACTCCTGGATCACTTTGATATCTGCTCGTCAAACTAAGAGCATTGGACACATCCGGTCTAGTACACAGCATGGCATACATGATAGAACCTATGGCCGAGGCATAAGGCACTTTTCTCATAGCTTCTCTATCATTTACCATAGCTGGACACTGAGCCTTGCTCAATATCTTACCTGACAACATAGGCACTGAACCTTTCTTTGCCTTATCCATTCTGAACCTTTTCAGAACTTTGTCTAGGTATGTACTCTGGCTTAAAGCTATCAGGCGTCTTTGTCTATCTCTATAGATTTTGATGCCCAATATATTAGCAGCTTCACCTAGGTCTTTCATTGAAAAACACTTGTTCAAATAACTCTTCACATCGTGAAGCATGTTAATGTCATTTCCAATAATCAATATGTCATCCACATATAGAACCAGAAATGTCACTGAGCTCCCACTCACTTTCTTGTAGATACAAGTTTTGTAGAAATTTGGAACAAATCCAAATCTCTTGATCACTTGATCAAAACGAAGGTTCCAACTCCGAGATGCTTGCTTCAGTCCATAAATGGAACGTTGAAGTTTTCATACTTTATCAGCATCCTTAGGATCGACAAAACCTTCGGGTTGCATCATATACAACTCTTCATCAATGTTGCCATTGAGGAACGCAGTCTTGAAATCCATCTGCCATATTTCATAATCATGAAACGCAACAATTGCTAATAAAATCCGAATGGACTTAAACATCGCTACGGGAGAGAAAGTCTCATCGTAGTCAACACCTTGAACTTGTCAAAAACCTTTCGCGACAAGCCGTGCTTTATAGACGGTAACATTACCATCCACGTCCGTTTTCTTCTTGAAAATCCATTTGCACTCAACGGCCTTTCGGTCGCTAGGAGGGTCCACCAAATTCCATACTTGTTTTTCGCTCATGGATCCCAATTCGGATTTCATGGCTTCTAGCCATTTCTCAGAGTCTGGGCTCATCATCGCTTCCTCATAGTTCGTAGGTTCACTGTCTTCTACCAACAAGACAGTCAAGACAGGGTTGCCGTACCACTCGGGAGGGGCACGCGACCTTGTCGACCTGCGACGTTCAGTAGCAGCATCGTCCGAAGCTTCATGATCCTTGTCATTAGCTTCCTCTATTGTTGGTACAGGCGGCACTGGAACAATTTCAGGTGCTGCGCTACTCTCCAACTCAAGAGAAGGTTCAACAACCTCGTCTAGCTCTACTTTCCTCCCACTCACTTCTTTCGAGAGAAACTCCTTCTCAAGAAAGGAACCGTTCTTTGCGACAAACACTTTGCCTTCGGTTCTGTGATAGAAGGTATACCCAATAGTTTCCTTAGGGTATCCTATGAAGACGCATTTCTCCGCTTTGGGTTCGAGCTTGTCCGGCATCAACTTCTTGACGTAGGCTTCGCATCCCCAAACTTTAAGAAACGACAACTTAGGATTAGCACCAAACCACAGTTCATACGGTGTCGTCTCAACGGATTTAGATGGTGCCCTATTTAAAGTGAATGCAGCGGTTTCTAATGCATAACCCCAAAATGATAACGGCAAATCAGTAAGAGACATCATCAATCGGACCATATCTAATAGGGTTCGATTCCGGCGTTCAGACACACCATTGCGCTGTGGTGTTCCGGGTGGCATGAGTTGCGAAACAATTCCGCTTGCTTTAAGATGCGTGAGAAAATCATAACTCAAATATTCACCTCCACGATGTAACACCCTCAGAATCGGACCTATGCAAGTTTGAGCAAAATTCGCCAAACCCGCATAGAAACGATTCAAAGGTGCCCACCAGGCACTTTCGTGCGGGTGGAAAACGAAGTAATAACATTACACAGCAGTCCTCGATGGGACCCACAGAACAGATATATATAACAGCGACTCAAAGAGTCAAGAATTAAGATATATTATACAAAGATCCAAATCACCTTGAAATCGATGGGGCGTCCGACTACGGACAAGATGCAAATGGGGCTAAGAGCCCTGAAGAATAACCAATGGCGTCCATAACCCTGCCCAGGCCAAGCCGGAAGGGTAACCCTGCTAACGACGTCGATCTCAAAACCTGCTTAAACAAAAGGGGTGCCGACAAAGGGCAAAGGAAAAAGAAGGAGCGTCAGTACTGAGGCCAGTACACGGCGAGGCTAGAATTCGGCGGTCCTCGCCTACATAGGTATGGTGGACTGAGTGGCAGCGGCAACATGCACTAAACAACCTATAGAGACTCGATACAACTGGCGACTATCAGAGAGGGGTAAGAATGACCTATCCGGATCCAACCTGAAGCTAACACCAAACAAACCCATCCTGGTGTTTTCCCCTCGAGACCAAACGAGGAAGTCAACCGAGGAACTCACACAGTTGGCAGTTTTACTTATTCAGTTATAGTTGCGGCACTTTACTAGACAGGTTTAGATAATCGTCCTGATAAAGTAAGCAGTGGGCACTTTTATTTAATCATTCCGTGATAGTGGCAACACTTACTAGTCAGATACATTTATCATGAGATAACCCAAAACCCAGCAGTTGTTGGTACTTTTATTCAGCCATTCCGTTGTAGTTGCAATACTTACTAGTCAGATACTTTTGTCGCAAGCGACAACCAAACAAGCAATTGTGGGCAGTATTAATTAGCCATTCCATTATAGTGAAGCTGATTACTAGTCATTATAAGTCAAATTTATAGCAGTAAACTTTAGTTATGCTTGTCTATGATCGAGATACTGTGCTCCAAGTCGTCCATATCCGCGGACACGGCTTTCAGAAAGTTTTACCCGGCCGGGGTGCACCAATAGCAACACACACTCGTTCAACCTCGGAAAAACCAAATCAAAACCCAACGAGGCCTTCACGACAAAGCAATCACAAGATTCAGAAATATTTCAGGGGCCACCCCTTAAGTAGAATCCGCAACGGAGTAAGCAAGCTCCGAGACGGCCTCAAGGTTTGGGTGGACGGCTGTGAACGACTGGGAACCCGAAAGTGTGGCTGGGCTTGTCGACACCGCGGAATCGTGTCCCGCTCCTAAACAGTACAGTGTGCTCCTCGCACAATCGTAAATAAAGCAGTAAAACATGGCATAAGTACAGGATAGTAATAAAGCCCCAAACTAGTTCGTGGCCCCAAGAAATAAGACTGAATCAAGCTCTGGCTCAGGGGGGTCCCATATACCTCCCGGATGTGGATAGCGCGATAAATCAAGGAACATGTATCAAGTACTCGGGGTCTTACGGGACACAAGTGGGCGTTCGGAAACCAAATATTATCTATCACCCACCGATGCCTCTGCTTATTTCAATTTTAGTTGTTAAACAGAAATTAAAGTGACGATAAGTAAAACTAGAATCATCTCCAAAATCAACATGCGGCAAGACATCAGCAACTGTGGCATATGACGACACACAACAGCACTTGAGCAAGCGACTACGACGCGCAAGTCCAACTATCTACCAAACAACAGGTAATAGGGTGTGGCCAAGGCAATATAGGGCTGCAAGGAATATCACGGGTACGGAAACTAGAGCATCGCAACACAGATAGCAATAGATCAACAGGAAGGAGTAAAGACTATAAAAGTAAGATAGGTAGAAAGGGGGAGATGCTCGTCTGAAAACATTGTCGAAGGTTCAACCGAAGATCGGGGCGAAGCTCACATCAACTCAACGGCCTTATCCGCGAAGAAGCAAAACGCTAGAAGAAACACCGGATGCAATATTTAATACACGACAGAAGATCGGCATGATGCATGTATGATGCATGGCATGGCAAGTGCGATGCAATTAGGTCAAATTAAGCGGAACCGGGGTCCCGACAATTGATTATATTGTTCAAGTTATTTAATTACCCCGCAAATTA
The DNA here is from genome assembly GCA_910589765.1 of Avena atlantica. NCBI lineage: Eukaryota > Viridiplantae > Streptophyta > Magnoliopsida > Poales > Poaceae > Avena > Avena atlantica. Next base: position 291,993,950 of record OU342738.1, read on the forward strand.
AATGTTGTTCAGCAAGACAACAGATGGAACCGGTTCGCTACACATGTTTAAATGAGGCCAATATAAGGCTAGATTTGCCCGCATATGGGCCCCATATTTGATTATTAGGTGAATCGGCATAAGGCCCCCAACCACAGATATGCATGCGAGATGAATGACAATTCAATATGCAACAAGTTGTTATTTCATTTATAAAATAAGGCTCGAGAAAGGGGTTCACACATCAGAGGGGGCTCGACGATCTTGGGGTTCCAGGGTTCGGGGTCGGTCTCGGGGTCCAGGGTTCTACGGGTTCGGCCTCGACGGGATCGTTCTCGGACTCCGGGGGTTAGGGTCTTGTCGCATCCGGGTTCTCGGCGTCGGGGCGCATCGGATCTTCCGGGTCGGTGTCGTTCTAGTAGTCGCGAAGATCTTGTCGGGCCCCACGGGGTCGATCTTGCTGTTGCGAGGGTCTTGTCGGTTTTCGCGTTTTCGAGTCGGTGTCAACATTCGGGGCGTTCTCGTGGCAATCTTGGCGTTCTGGGGATGATCCTGGCGATATTGACGGTCTTCGGGTTCGGGCCTTGGCGTCCGAGGGAAGTACTTGGCGCTCCGGGTGGCCGACCTTGGCGTCCGAGAGATGATCTTGTTGCATCCGTGGTCGTCGGGTCATGTCGACGGTCATGGCGTTCGGGAAGAAGTACTTGGCGTCCCTGGTTCCGGAAAGAGGAGCTCGCCGTTCCGCGAGCGGTTACTTGAAGGAGCATTCGTTTTCCGGGATGGAGTTCTTGGCGTGTGGGTGGATCGTCCTCGGAGTCGATCTCGGATATCGGCGTCGGAAGATCTTGAGGTTCCATCGGGGTTCGTGAGGTTCGATGCCTTAGGATCCGTGTGGCCAACCTTGGGGTTCCGGGCGTGGACACCGGCAGATCTTGGCTTGACGCACAGAGAAGATACACAAGACTCACTTGCGACAGAGGTTTGGGAAAACTTGCGGTCGATGGGCGCGTCAAAAGCAGCGGGGCACGTGGGGCCGACCAGGAGGACCCGAGGCAGCCGGGCCGGGCTGCCCTGAGGCGGAGCGGTCGGTGGCGGCGATGCGGGCGTCGCGCGGCCGGCGCTGGAGGCGGCGGTCGGCACAGGACCGGCGAGGCCGAGGCGCGGCGGAAGGCGAGGGTCGACGGGGAGCTTGACGGCCGGAGCTCGGGCGGCGGGGGTCGTTGGGGCTTGGCGAGGGGACGCGGAAGGGCGTCCTGCAGAGGGGAGGGGGCGGCGGAGCGGTCGGGCTCGGGGGAGCCTCCCGTGGCGGCGGGGAACGGGGAGGTAGGAGGCCGGCGAGCGGTCTCCGTCGACGTCGTGCGGGCGGCCGGACGCGGCCTGGTGGCGGGGAACGGCGGCGGGGAAGGGCGGTTGTCGGCGCAGAGAGAGAGGAGACTAGGGAGGGAGGCTGCGGAGAGAGAGAGAGAGGCTGGGCGGGGCGCGCGGGGCCACGGGGTGGTGCAGGGAGGTGGGCGGCCGGCGGGCGCGGCGCTCGCCGGAGGAGGCGGGGCTCAAGCGGCGGCGGGAGACCAGGCCGGCGAGCGGCAGCGGCGGGTGGCCTCGGGCGCGCGCTGGCAGAGGGAGGGAGAGCCGGCGGGCGCTGCGGGGCGAGGGACGCCAGGCGAGAGGAGGACGAAGGCGAGGGGAAAAGATCGAGGCGTGCGTGTGGGGTCCCACGGGGGGGGAGGGACGCGGTAGGTGGGGCGTGGGGCCCAGGGGGCTGGTCTGGGGAGGGTGGGATCCGGCCAGGGGAGGTTGGTAGGACGGTGGGTCCAGGGGAAACGGGCCAGGGGCGGGCGGTACTGTGTGTGTGCGTGAGTTGACTCGGTGGTAGTGGGTGGGGCTGTGAGGGTGTGAGGGAGAGAGAGAAGAGAGAGGGGGCTGATGTGGCACTGCGTGAGTGGTTGAGGGAGAGGGAGGAGGTGAGGTGGCGAGAGGCTAGTGGAGGGAGTGAGGTGGCTGGTTGGGGTGGGTAGATTAGTGGGTAGCTTTAGGATTTAGGAGCGGTGTAGTTGGACCGTTTTATATCTTCTGGGGTGGTCGATCGGGTCAATCGGCCCGTTCGACTGCCCCTAATAAAATACTTTAAATTTTTATTTATTTTCAAATAGCTTTTATAAATAGTTTTAGACAAACAAATTATCCGGAACATCCGGGGGTTTGGCGTTTGAATGGAGACGAGGCGTTAGGAAAATCAAACACAGGGTTTCGAAATTAGTTTTGACAAACAATTCATGATGATGACGATGCAATGCACAAATTCAACGCGATTTTCTAGTAGTGGTTTTTGCGGGATGCCACACACGATCGGATCGTAGAAACTTAATTTTTCTGTTACGATGGTTCTCCACTTCATTCTGAAATTCCTTGAACTTTTCAAATGTTTCAGATTTATGTTTCATTAAATAGGTATACCCATATCTACTTAAGTCATCGGTAAAAGTGAGAAAATAGCGATATCCACCGCGCGTCGAAACAACCATCGGTCCGCATACATCGGTATGTATGATTTCCAACAAGTTCGTTGCTCGCTCCATCATTCCGGAGAACGAGGTTTTGATCATCTTGCCCATGAGGAATGGTTCGCATGTGTCAAATGATTCAAAATCAAGAGACTCCAAAAGTCCATCAGAATGGAGTTTCTTCATACGCTTTACTCCAATATGACCTAGACGACAGTGCCACAAATAAGTAGTATTATCACTATCTACTTTGCATCTCTTAGCCTCAATGTTATGGATGTGTGTTTCATCCCTTTTGAGATTTAGAAGAAATAAACCATTCACAACAGGTGCATGACCATAAAAGATGTTACTCATATAAATAGAACAACCATTATTCTCCGATTTAAATAAATAACCGTCTTGCAAAAAACACGATCCAGAAATGATGTTCATGCTCAACGCAGGCACATAATAACATTTATTGAGGTTTAAAACTAATCCCGAAGGTAAAACTAACGAGAGCGTGCCGACGGCCATCAAATCAACTTCTTGATCCGTTGCCAACGCGCATCGTCACCTCATCCCTCGCAAGCCGCCGTCTATTCCGTAGCTCCTGTTTCGAGTTACAAATATTAGCAACTGAACTAGTATCAAATACCCAGGCACTACAAGGAGGGCTAGTAAGGAAAACATCAATAACATGTATATCAAATATACCTTTGATGGTGCCAGCCTTCTTGTCCGCTAAGTACTTCGGACAGTTGCGCTTCCAGTGACCCCTGTCCTTGCAATAGAAGCACTAAGTGTCCGGCTTGGGTCCAGACTTGAGCTTCTTCTCAGCAGGGGCAACGCGCTTGCCGCCGCCTTTCTTGAAGGGCTTCTTTGCACCCTTACCTTTCTTGAAGGTGGGGGGCTTGTTGACCATCAACACATGATTATCCTTTTTGATGTCCACCTCCGCAGCCTTCAGCTTTGCGAAGAGCTCGGTGATCGTATCAGTGGAACCAATCTGATTATGAGTCACTACAAAACTTTTGTAGCTGGGAGGGAGTGATTGTAGAACCCTGTCAATCTTGAGCTCCTCTGGAATCTTGCAGTCCAGTTGCTCAAGGCGTTGAGTGTAGCCCGACATCTTTATGGCGTGCTCACTAGCGGAACTCCCTTCCTCCATCTTGCAGTTAAAGAACTTCTCAGAGATATCATATCTCTCAGAACGGGCCTAAGTCTGAAACATAGTTTTCAGCTCCTCAAGAATCTCAAAGGACCCGGGATAGTCTTCAAAACGATTTTGAAGGTCCGTTTCCATAGCAAACAACATGGTGCTCTTAATCACACCATAATCATCTTTGCGCGACTGATAGACAGCTTTCTCATCAGTCGGCGCAGTTGCAGCAGGGGCGTCACCTAGCGCATTTTCAAGGACATAGCCCTTTTGACCGCCAGAGAGAATGATTCTCAGATTGCGGAACCAATTGGTGAAGTTAGACCCATTGTTTCTAAGCTTTTCCTTCTCAGCAAAAACGTTGAAGTTGAAGTTGGACTTAGCCATTTGATCTACAATATTTGCAAGTACAAATTAGACTATGTTCATGATAACTAGTTCAACTTTTAATCAAATTACTAGATGAACTCCCACTAAATTCAACATCCCTCAAGTTGTTTAGTGAACATGATCCAAATTCACCACACCTAATCCGATCTTCACGAGAAGAGATGTCGTTTCAATGGTGGAGAACGAAGTGTCGATCATATCATTCATATAACTCATGTTTAACCTTTTGGTTCATGTGTTCCGAGGCCATGTCTGTACATGCTAGGCTCGTCAAGTCAAACCCAAGTATTTCTGTGTGTGCAAAACTGGCTTGCACCCGTTGTATGTGAACGTAGAGTCTATAGCACCCGATCATCACGTGATGCTTGGACACGATGAACTTTCGCAACGGTGCATACTTGGGGAGAACACGGTTTTATCTTGATCTTTAAGTGAGGAATCATCTTATAATGCTACCGTCGCGATCTAAGCATAATAAGATACATAAAAGGATAAACATCACATGCATATAACTTTATGTGACATGGTATAGCCAATCTTCGCGCAATGATCTCCATCTTGTGCGTGCCGGCATGATCTCCATCACTCCACCATGATTTCCTCCACCATGAATAACAACTACAACTATTGCTAACTACTTAGCGATAAAGTGAAACTATTACATGGCGTATAAGAAGTTGACACACAGGTCATAAACAATTATAAAGACAACCATATGGCTTCTGCCGGTTGTGTACTCATCGACATGCAAGTCGTGAAACATTACAAAACATGATCATTGCATACAATACACACATCATATCTTGGGCCATACCATATCACAGAAAACACTCCCTGCAAAAATAAGTTACACGCCTCTACTTTGTTGTTGCATGTTTTACGTGGCTTATGGGAGTAGCAAGCTAAGAACGATTCTTACCTACGGAAAGCCACAACGGTGATATTATGGTTTCCAAACTCCGGTGTTAATCCCATGACAACTATAGTGAGAGAAACTGACATCCACCAGCCGCATGTGTGGAACAAGCCACACGTCAAGTGCGGAGCCGGTCTCGCGAACGACGTCGCGTAAGGTTGGCCTGGACCGCTTCAATCTCACTATCCCGTGTCATAAGAAGAACACAAACAAGGGGCTTGCAACAGAAAATATCAACGCCCGCAACAACCATTGTAACACCCTCAGAATCGGCCCTATGCAAGTTTTAGCGCTTCCCGCCAAACCCGCATAGAAACGATTCAAAGGTGCCCACCAGGCACTTGCGTGCGGGTGGAAACGAAGTAATATCATTACACAATAGTCCTCGATGGAACCCACAAAACATATATATACAACGGCGACTCAATGAGTCAAGAATACAGATATACAATACAAAGATCCAAATCACCTTTAAAACGATATAGCGTCCGAGTACGGACAAGATGCAAATTGAGCTAAGAGCCCTGAAGAATAACCAATGGCGTCCATAACCCTGCCCAGGCCAAGCCGGAAGGGTAACCCTGCTAACGACGTCGAAACCTGCTAAAACAAAAGGGGTGCCGACAAAGGGCAAAGGAAAAAGAGGAACGTCAGTACTGAGGCCAGTACACAGCGAGGCTAGAATTCGGCGGTCCTCGCCTACATAGGTATGGTGGACTGAAGCGGCAGCGCAGCATGCACTAAACAACCTATAGAGACTCGATACAACTGGCGGCTATCAGAGAGGGGTAAGAAAGACCTATTCGGAACCAACCTGATACTACCTCCAAACATACCCATCCTGGTGTTTCCCCCTCGAGACCAAACGAGGAAGTCAACCGAGGAACTCACACCGTTGGCAGTTTTATTTATTCAGTTATCGTTGCATCAATTACTAGTCAGGTATAGATGGTCATCCTGATATAATAAGCAGTGGGCAGTTTTAGTTAACCATTCCGTTGTAGTTGCAACACTTACTAGTCAGATACAATAAGCATGAGATATCCCCAAACCCAGCAGTTGTTGGTACTTTTATTTAGCCATTCCGTTGCAGTGAAGCTGATTACTAGTCATATCGGATACAAGTCAAATTATAGCAGTAAACTTTAGTTATGGTTGTCTATGATCGAGAACTGTGCTCCAAGTCGTCCATAACCGCGGACACGGCTTTTCGAAAAGATTTAACCCTGCAGGGGTGCACCAAAGTATCCACACGCACTTCGACCCTTTTTGCCAGATCAGTTAACATACACCCATCGGTATGTCGGCGGGGCCTAAGTCATGACGTTTCCCAGACCCAAAGCAAGTACATGGGGGCCACCCCACTAAGCTACCCGCAACGAAGTCGGCCGGTCTCCGAGACGGACTCAGGGTTTGTGTAGACGGCTGTAAACGACTGGGAACTCGAAAAGATGACTGGGCTTGTCGATACAGCGAAAACGTGTCACGGACCTAAACAGTACAGGTGCAGTACCTCGCACAATTTAAATTAAGCAGTAAAGCATGGCATAAGTACAGAATAGTAATAAAGCCCCAAACTACTTGTGGCCCCCAGTACAGTACTTTGAAATCAGGTACTAATCGATGGGGGTGCCCATACACCCCACCCGTGGTTAGCGCGCTCGATCTCGGAACAGGTGTCAAGAACTCGGGGTCCTACGGGACACCAGTGAGCGGTTAAAATCCAAATATTGTCTATTACCCACCGGTGCCTCTACATTTACCTACTTTCAATTTTAGTTATTAAACAGTATTTAAAGCCATGATCATCTCCAACATAAAGCATATGGCAGCCTTCCAACAGCTGAGGTACTGGACGACACGCAACAGCACTTGAGCAAGCGACTACGACGCGCAAGTCCAACTATCTACCAAACAACAGGTAATAGGATGTGTCCAAGGCAATATAAGGCCGCAAGGGATATCACGGGTACGGAAACTAGAGCATCGCAACACAGATAGCAATAGATCAACAGGAGGAAATAAAGACTATAAATGCAAAATAGGTAGAAGGGGAAGGGATGCTCGCCTGAAAACATTGCCGAGGGTTCATCCGAATATTGGGTCGACACTCGCATCAACTCATCGGCCTAATCCTTGAAGAAGCAAAGCACTAGAAGAAACACCGGTTGGACTATTTAATACTACGGTAGAAAATCGGGCATGATGCATGTATGATGTATGACATGGCAAAGGTGCGATGAATTTAGGTCATATTAAGCGGAAACCGGGGTACCGACATTTATTATTAGGTTCGAGTTATTTATCTACCCCGCAAATTAAGTGTTGGGTTAACAGGGCGGAACATGGCATCGGTTCGCTACACACATTTAAATGGAGACAAACTAAGACTAGAATAGCCCGCATATGGTCTCCATATTTAATTATATGGTGAATCGGCATAAGGCCCCCAAACCACATGACAATATGTATGCAAGCATGGCAATTTTATATGCAACAAGTAATATTATTTATAAAATATAGGTCACGGAAAAGAGGGTCACACTTTGGGGGTTCGGCGAACTTGGGTCCGAAGGTTCGACGGGTTCGGTCTTCGGGGTCTTGGCTCGGCTTCGGTTCCAGGAACGGGCTTCAAATCCAGGAACGAGGGTCTTCGGTTCCCGTGAGGAAGATCTTGATGTACCGAGGGTTGCAGGTCCTTGACGGCAACAGTCTCGTGGAAGAGCTTGGTTAGACATCGGCACATGGTACATGGCTTCTCGGAAGGACTTGGCGTTACGGACTTGGTCTTCGTTTGGACGCTTTGACGAGTGATCGAGTGGCGTTCGGCTCCAGAGCAACACATCCTCGCAACTTCAACTGAATCGGGTCACAAGCAGCAACACCTTACCATCGACCAAAAGACAACATGACATGCATGGTCAACCAACCAAAGCAGAGGTCGAGCGCGCGAGCTGGAGCAGAGCTTGGCTGCAGGGGTGAAGGCATCCGAGGCGGCGTGAGCCCTGGACCGCGCGAACGGAGAAGAGGAGGACCAGGCCTCGTGGCAAGGTGGACCTGGCGGAGAGGCGGGGACGGGCGCTGTCGGGCAGCAGCGCTTGAGCGAGCGGACGGCGGCGGTCGGACTCAGGCCAGCGGTGGCAAGCGGCGGTCGCGAGGAGGCGCTGTCGGGGAGGGGTGGCGGTCGGCCGCGAGAGGCGAGAGGAGGACGGCAGGAGGGAGACGTGCTTGCGGCGGGGGTTGGTTCGGGATCATGGGGGAGGCGGCGCAAGGTGTGGCACGGTCGGACTCTGCTCGGGACGCCGCGGGCTTGCCGCGGGTAGGGCCGGCGGTGAACGATGCGAGCCGAGAGGGAGCGGGGATCGTGGGGAGCGAGCGAGGGTCGCGGGAAGGACTGAGGAAGGAGGAATCGCGTGCAGCAGAGAGGGAGGCGGCGGTGGTTGTGCGGGACAGGGGGAGAGAGGAGAAAGGGGATGGTGGGGCCGGGTCCAGGGGAAGTGGGTCGGCTGCTGGGGAGGGGCGGCCGGCTGAGGTGGCGGGCTGGGATTGGATGGGGAAAGGGAGATGTGAGGTGTCGACATGGGATTGGAGGGGGTGAGGTGGAGGGGCTGGGTAGATTAGGTTGGGGTAGGAAAAGGGTTTAGGTAGTCTGGTTTTTGTACTGGGGGTGGCCGACTGGGTCGGTTCGGCCCGGTACGGCTGCCCCTAAAAATAAAATAAATATTTTAATATTTACAACGGGGCTTTTGAAATCCATTGGTAGACGAAACAAAATAATCCGGAGACCCGGGTTTTAATTTGAATAAAGACGGGGCGTTCAGAAGACAAAAAAAGATTTTTCGAAGATAGTTTTATGCAAACAAATGCAAGACGACATGACGATGCTCAAATGCAATGTGGCATGATGACATAAGCATGTGGTCATGATGATGCAATGCACAGAAACAACGCGATTTTCTGGTAGTGGTTTTTGCGGGGCGCCACAACCATGTTGCGTTCTACTCGTGAAACACATCTACGCATAGATCTAGCTCTGATACCACTGAAGGGTTTCGCAGCATAGTAATCAAAAAAATTCTATGGATGCGAACGGGAAAGCCAAGATCTAATCTAGGAGATGCAAACAACGAGAGAGATTAGATGATATCTTCATACCCTTGAAGATTCGCACAGCGGAACGTTCGTCGGAACGTGGGTGATGTAGTCGTACTCGCTTCTCCTCCTCGCGATCCGCTCTGATCTAACACCGCAAGTGGCGATGCCTCCGAGAGATGCACACATGCGGCACCTCGACGTCTCCTCCTCCCTCGGTCCAACAAGTATGGTGGAGAGACGGATTGTATCTACAACGCGACGGCGCGGTGCAAGTGGTGGAGAGTTTCTGCAGCAGGGCTTCGCCTACACGCAGTCGGGAGGGAGAGAGAGAGGAGGGCAGCAGGGCGGCTAGGCTTGAGGCGAAGGTGTGTGTGGGGGGGTGCGCCCCCAGCCCTCTTTATATAGAGGGGTGGGCGCCAACCCTAGCCCCTCCCCCAAGCCTAGGCCGGCGGCCAAGGAGGGAAGAGTGGGGGGCAAGTTTCCCCCCCTCCTTCTAGAAGCTCCAATTAGGGTTTCCCCTTGTTTGGTCGGCTGGGCCCTATGGGGCCTTGTGCCCCTGGCCCAATGCGGCCAGGGCACTCCCTCATAGGCCCATGCCCCCTCCCGGCAGGTGGGGCCACGTTGGTCCCCTTCCGGAAGGTTCTAGAAGCTTCCGGTACAATACCGATTAACCCGAAACAATTTCGAACTCCAAAAACTGCATTGCCTTATATGAATCTTATTCTCCGGACCACTCCGGAACCTCTCGTGATGTCCCGGATCCCATCCGAGACTCCGAACAAAAACTCATAAACCAATTATCCAATCTATCCTAGCGTCGAGACACGTTAAGTGTGTGACCCTTTGGGTTCGAGAACATGCAGACATGATCTTCTATCAATAATCAACAGCGGGGTCTGGAAACCCATATTGACTCCCACACATTCATCGATGATCATATCGGATGAACCACGATGTCAGGATTCAATCAATCCCATATATATATTCCCTTCGTCTCGCGATATTTTACTTGCCCGAGGTTTGATCGTCGGTATCGTCATACCTAGTTCAATCTCGTTCACAACAAGTACTTTACTCGTTCCGTAATCCGATATCACTTTGTGATTAACTCCTTAACCACATGCTTGCAAGCGGTGTTGATATCGATTACCGAGTGGGCCCTAAGTATATCTCTCCGACTTGGGAGGGACAAATCCCATCTCGACACATACAACCCAACAGGTACTTTCCGATCACCTGAGAGACACCTTTATGATCACCCTCTCATAGGATGACGTTTGATGACCTCAAAGCTTTCTTCCGATACCAGGGAGTTGTATTATCTCATGGTCTAAGGAATACAATATTTGACCTAAGAAAAGCTTCGCAAAGATGAACACAATGACACGATCTAATTGCTCCGCTTAGTTTGGGTATGTCCATCATATCATTCTCCCAATGATATGATCTCATTATTAATTGACAACTCATGTTTATGGTTAGGAAACCTTAACCATCATTAATCAATGATCTAGTCCTTAGAGGCATACTAGGGACACGGTGTTGTTCACAAACCACACAAGTATTAAAGTTTCCGCTTAATACAATTCTAGCATTGAATATAAACTTTATCATGAACAAGAATTATAATAATAACATCTTTATTATTGCCTCTAGGACATAATTCCAACATCAACGTGTATAGTATATAGTAGCATAGAATATGTATACGAGAACTTGTTTGAAATATAAACACAAAATGAAAAATAATTGAATACAATAAAAAAGAAAACCCTAAACCCCATCTCCTGCCACGATAGCCGATTGCCCCAAAATGCTGCTGCGACAGAAAACGATTAGTCCCGGTTCATAACTCCAGCCCAGCGCACTACGCAGGGCCACGTGGAGACCCTTTAGTCCCGGTTCGTAACGGAACCGGTAGAACCTTTAGTTCTGATTCCGTAGTTCCGGATGGACATCCGGGACTAGAGCTTCTTACAAACCGGGACTAGAGGTCTGTTTTCTACTAGTGCATAGCCTTCTCTCAAACGTCTCAAGCCATTATTTGCAATTGTCAGAATTAGGATGCAGTAGTATATGGTCATCTTGCCATGCATCTCATACCCAAGATTTTCAAGCATCTATGGTGACCATGTCTCACTGTCGACATGATCATACCAAACCCACAATACCTCTTGTTATTGCCTTGGCCAAAAAAATACCTCCATGGTTTAATTCCACCAAGAAATACTGGCTATGACGATTTATCACAACCATAAATAGAAACAAACCATCAAAATCGTCCCTTTTCTTTCCGTAAAACCTTTCCAAAACCCCTCCCATGCATACACCCGTGAACAACCCCACGAAGCACATACAGAAGAAATTCGTCTCCAAACATATGCTTTAATCTACCGAACCCTAACTAGGACAAAAAGGCCAAACTTCAACATAAATTTGAGCAAAAAAAAATTGGGATACTTACACTAATCTGGAGACCGCCACAGCGGAGCCATCGTGGGCTTGTCCAATCGCCAGAGAAATGTTGCTCCCTGACATCGCCACCACCCTCTCGACGAGCACGGGAATGGTTACGTATGTGCTGCCGCGCTCCACCTTAGAACGGTCGGGGAGGGGAAGGATAGCCTCCTTACTTAGTGGAGGGTTTTAGACACAATTCTCTAGCTGTCTCATGGGCTTTGCATAAATAAACGTTGACTGCTGCGACTCTAAGCTTCGCCAATTGGTGTGGAACTAGAACGTGGCACGTCAGTGCTTCTCACGTCATATGCTCGCCATACGCGCGAATAGTGACTGTGATGGGACATGTGACGTGTATAGGTACCGTATGTGTTGTATTCCGAAGGTTAGTGGCCGTATCAATTTTGGGTGACAAGTTCAAATAGCACTAATGCATTTTAGTCAATCCGGAAAGTACCCGTCTACATGACGGAATACCCCGTGTTCTTCCATTATGTCAATACCGGTTCTATCCTTTTATTTTATTTTCCTAGCCGCCTCCTCCTATAAAACCTTCATTGATCGGTTTCTCCCTCGTTCGGCCAGCCTTGCGGGTGTAGGGAGGAACGGGAGACCTTATATATAGGTGGGGTATTTAAATAAATATTTGTTTTTCAGCAGTTTAGTGTTGGATTTGGTGGTCATCTTCTTCTTGGATTTTGCGTCCATGGAGACAACAATTTCTTCAATAAATGTTCTTCGACCCTTCGTTTGACAACATGAGTTCCTTCCCGTCATCAATGATGGTGTTATAAGATCAAATTACTTTAGGAATTATTTTTTATATCCTGCTTTGTCGGATCGATCTTGGGTGGTTTTTTATGGTTGTCGCGAGGAGGTATGGTTTTTATTCATACCATCGCCCCGTCAACGACGTTGACCAGGCTATTCAGTTCTTCTTCCCTGAAATATTGATGTTACTACTCTTGCTGATGTAGATTGATTACTCTAATGGTTTCCATGCACACAACCTTGGCATTGTGGCTCAAACTAAAATTATGGGAGAACCCTTAATGTTCTGCTAATTTCTTTTAAACATTATTTTGTAATTGTTGATGAAAACTCATGTATCTTTACCATGTACTATTTGTTATGATATATATATGGTATTTATTGTCATAAAAAGAGTTCTCCTATGCAACAACTCATTCATATCATCATTGTTTATAGACTTTCCAAAACAAATAGTATTAAAATTAGCAAATCAAAATGAGAAAACGTATAAATAAAATTAGAACTTGAAGACTTGAAACTGAAGTGCTAAACGACATAGATAGACAATTATCCACGAAGACAGTACTCGAACGATAATAGACATAAACTTAGTATGTTACTTTGGGCAGCAAGACACAGGGATTCAGAAGAGCCATCATGCCACAAATACACATTTATGTAGTTCTGTCTCCACAAATAGACGTTGCCCTCCATTGGTTAGCACTTTGTTAGCTTTGGATCAACACTAGAGCTATAACTATGCATTGAAAGGTATACCATATGTCCATATGTTATGCTATCAAGATATCACGGCGAGTTGCTGGTCAAAGAGGGAACTAAACTTGTGGCTTGTTATAGTTGTTGCATTATTTTTAATATTTGATTTTCCTACTATCTAGAACTAAGTTGCCTTATGAGCCAACAAAGTAGCTAGATGTTTGTAACCACACTCCACCAAGTAAGTTGCATAAAATTTCTACTTTGCTAACTAACATGGCAAGTATCAAATTTGGCTTTGAATCCAAGTTCATGTCGTTGCTGCTTTGCCATGGTTCTGCATGTGCTCTAATCTCCCTTGCTTTTGAATGTTTAACTTCCATGATTTTGGTTAAAATTATGTTTGGGGTATTATTAGATCATTGTAGGTTACTAGAACTGTGTTTTTTGTATGTATTTGTGTGGCTTTGTCGATCTCCATATGTCATGTTAATTTTAGAAATCCCGCAATCTTAGATTTATTTATTTTTATGGATTCCGAACGGTATACAAATGTATGGTTTGTGTATTTGGGGGGATTTTGTAGTTATTTTCATGCTATGGCCAGATATATGAGGTGATAGTTCCATTATGTATCACTCTTCATGTAAAGGATAAGAGAGCTAACTAGTGGTTTGATTAAGTCACTAAGAGACCATCCAGCTAATTTATAGTCAATACTTCTATTTTCTACATCTATGGTAATATTTAATCCATTTTTCTTTATCTTGATCTATAATCTACTCCCTCCGTTTCAAAATATAAGATGTTTTAGTTTTATGAAGAGAATGCATCTAGACTTGTTTTAGTATGTAGAGAAGAAGTGGAGTCAGCGAGCACGTGAAGGCCGGCGGCCCAGCGAGCGTACCCATCACCGCCTCTTCGGCCGCGGCGACGACGGCGGTGGTTCAACCGCGGATGGCGCAGTTGAACAGGGGGATGTGGAGGGAGCGGTGAGAAGGGGGAGGGCGGCGCAAGCCAAGGTGGGCGGCGGTGATAGGATGGGAGGAAGACAGGGTGGAGAATCCCACCGCTTCGAGCAGTCCGTGAAGAGGCATCAAGAAAAAATAGAGATATACATAGTAAAACAAGTCTAGATACATTCTCTTCACAAACCTAAAACATCTTATATTTTGAAACGGAGGGAGTAGAACATAGGTTACTTCTGTTTATCCAATTATTTCTATCCTTCTTTTTAATATTTTGTTGCTATAATTAGGACATATGTGGGGATAAGTTGCGCATTTTAGTGCTAATTTGGAGAATTTTAATGCTAAGTTGCCTACTAGTTGGTGTTTAAGTTGTCTAACTACAAAGCTAAAAAGCAACATGTTGTTAAGAGCACCCCCACGAATTAAGTTGCACTATTATTGCTAAAAGATGTCTACTTTGATGCAAATATTGTGCAGTGTTCAATTCTAAGCTGCCTATTATTGTCATATGTCTATCTTGCTAAACTATGAGCCTCTAAAGCAGCTTGGTTTTATTTGCTCCCAACTATTGGAGTCAACTCCTAGTTGTCCTGAAGTTGGCTCGTGTGGACTCACAAGGACGGGCTGCAACATGAAAAAAAAAGTCCTACCTTGACTTTCTTGATGAACTTGGAAACATCACCAACTAAAGCAGGTCCATCTGTTTTGTGCTTATTAGGAGTTGTTGAACATTATCAGACATTATGAAACATACTATATCTAAAACATAAATAAAATGACTAGGGGGTCATGGCACCCGACTAGCTATAACTTGATGTAGCTTCAAATTTCTTGGTACTAATAGTTTTGAGTTTTGCTCCACCTACAGAATGTTACAAACCATAAAATTGATGCAAACACTTGTGGATGTACATATAACGAGACAAGATTTGTGAAAACTAGCTAAGCAGATGTTAGTTTTCAGTAGGTATTTTGAAATGGACATCCTATCAAATTTTATTGCTTATATGTAAATTTCAGTAATCAATTCTTGATTGTATTGTTAGCCTCTAGATGGTAGTTTAGTTGGATGTACTATTGATCCACTATATTTTCTTATGTGTTTCGAATGTTGTAACTATGATGATATGCATCATTTTTTGTATGGGGGCTTTTATTTGTCCACGGTTGTGTGCATATGTAAAGGAAAGAAAACGGGTAGAAGGGATATTGTTTGGGCCCACATACCAGATTTTGACATGTAAGGAGATGGCAAATCAAGATGTCTACTTTGATGCAAGGAGAGCATGCATGTGGTATTTCGACACACGGATGAAGAATGTTGCTGGACTGCGGTAGAAGCCAACTAGAAGTTGCCTTTTTTAGATTAGGCGGATTTAATTTTCAGATTTGGGTGTGGACTCAGTTAAAAATTGGATACATTGCTTGCGTGCTAGTTGCGCCCTAAGAAAAAACAAATACTCCAAACATTTCCTATGCAAGACAGTTGTCCCGAACTTACAGAAGAGACCTTGGCAAAGCTGAAAATTATAACATAACTTTCAAGGACTTCTATTTAGATCTCTATTAAGCACCACTCTCATCATCATTGTCCCATTGCCGAATGAGATGAAGGATATGTCTCTGAGTCGCCCACATTGACCGTTAGAGAAGATCTTATTGATGGCATCGTGGTATAAAACTGAATCGGGGAGGAGGACAATGCCCGATCAAAGCTGACTGTCAGGCTAACGTTGATGATCGAAACCAGCGATCCAAACCGCATAATCCTAAAAGAGGGGGACAACAAGAGTAAGACATGCAACAAAACTCCTATAGGCCACTTACCCCAACAGACACACCACCGCGGAGATAGGGCTAGAACCAAAGTGACCTTATTCCGCCATCCTGAACTCTTTTATTCACAAAACCAAACCCTTTCTTCTCGCTAGACTAGACGAGAAGATCCAAGGTTCTCTGTATTGTTATACACTTACACTTCTATTGGCTTATTTTCATTATCTTGGGTTTTTTTTGCTACTCCACCGGTCCACCACAATACCAAACATGGAGTTCGATACTATTGGGAGTTTTATGTATTTTTTGCCAAATCTAACCAAATCTGTAAAGTTCAACCAAGTCTGACCCTTTCTTGAAACTAATTTGGAATCTGACCCCTGGGGCCATTTAAAATGGCGCCAATGTCGCTGAAGTTGTATAGGTCGGCGTCAAGATAAAACTGCTGGAAGACAAACTAGGGAGGTCGGCGCCGTTTTAAATGGAGCCGACGTCGGCGTCGTTTTAAACGGAGCCGACCTCCTTCAAGTAGGTTTTCTGTTTTGTGTGCGCCGACATGTACAACTTCGACGCCATTTTAAACGGCGCCAACCCCATGAGTTAGATTCCGAATTAGTTTTGAAAAAGGGTCAGACTTGGTTGACTTGGTTGAACTTTTGAGACTTAGACAGATTTGGCAAAAAATTACGAGTTTTATAGCTACTCATCAGTATCATGAGTCATCGACACTTCGTTTTTTGCAAATTGATTGCCATCTTGTCAGGTTGCGCACAAAGCACGCCTCATGGCATGGCACGACAGCTTTGGCCTAGTGTTATGATAACACGTCAGTCGATGGGCAGAATATGGAAACGACACAAGGCCATTTAATCTGACAAAAGAGTGTTCAACGACATGCTGTTTTATTTTCCTCCACAACCTTTTTCCTTATTCTATCGCTCCACTTCACATGCCAGAGGTAACTAGAATCATTTCCCTGGGGTATTTCGGCGAACACTACTCAGTTTTCCTCTCTTCTGTTCTGTGGTGTCACCACCATTGGAAATCAGGGGGGAAGTTCATTCAAGACGAGTTCTTGACAACCCACTCCACCAAGGTCGAGACGCCAAACCCAGTGCCTGCCTTCTTCTTGTCGCTCCACACCGGCCCCGCCATGTCGATGTGCATCCACTGGACCTTCTCGTCCACAAACTGCAAGACAAGTCATGAGCTCCATCAGATTCAAAGAACTCTGTCAACACAAGAAGAAGAAAAGGAAGGATGGGCCTAACAGAACTAAGCATGCAGCTTGATTTTGGTGCGGCACAAAATAATCGCATCCATAGAGATGTGTCTGGTAACACTAACGTCAATTGGACTGCTTTGAGCAACTGAGAATGGGATGCCATACCTGTTTCAGGAAGAGGGCGGCGGTGATAGAACCGCCCTGTCGGCCACCAGTGTTGACCATGTCAGCCACACCAGACTTCATCCCTTCCCAGTAGCTCTCTTCCATTGGTAATCTCCAGAACTTCTCGCCTGATATCTCTGATGCAGCGGTGACTTCCTTGGCTAGTTCATCACTTGGTGTGAAGATTCCTGAAGAGAGATTTCTTTTAGTTCTGCAGAATAATCGAGTTCCATCTTGGTGGCACTAAATATCATAATAGTTGCCAAATATGACTACAAAAGATATGCTAGTATTTGGTCGAGCTTACCAGCAATGCTAGGCCCAAGTGCAACAACGCAGGCACCAGTTAGTGTTGCCAGATCAATGACCTGCAAAAATAATAATTACAGTAAGTTCAGAAGTCCAAGCAAGATACTTTAAAGGCATGGTTGACTGCAACTGGTTTAAGGTCCAAAGCAGAGAAATGAACGGCACTTTTCTTTCATTTCATAGAAAAGGAAGGCAAAGCCTCCCGGCATGAACATCCACTTCTCTACTACTCCCTCCGTTTGGAAATATAAGATGTTTTAGATTTGTGAAGCTAATGTATCTAGACATCTTTTAGTGAATCTATATACTAAAAGGTGTCTAGATACATTTGCTTCACAAATCTAAAACATCTTATATTTCTAAACGGAGGGAGTACTATCTTATTCCCAATTATTTTTAACTATAGATGACAAAAACAATTGTTTGTTTAGACTGGACCTACATGAATTACATAAATCAAGTTTTATTGACATCACAACTACCAACAAAAATATCCAATTCATGTACTGCTTAATTTTTCCATAGCAATCATCAAAGTACCCAAATTTGTAAAAAAAAAAGATTGTCGCGCCTAAAGAAATAGTCCATTACCTTGTCAACGCCTTGATTACAAGCATAGACCAAAGCATCAGCAAGTGTAAGCCTTCCTTCCGCATCAGTGTTATTTACCTGAAGGAATATAATTTACAATTGAATACATTGTCTAATACAAACCAGTGGACAAGCTGGATAAAGAAAACCAGGATAAGCGTCCCACTATTACATGGATCATGCAGATTCTAGTTTTAGAAGTGGTGTTACAAAAAGCATACCTCAATTGTCTTTCCATTAGAAGCAGTCAAGATGTCACCGGGTCTCATTCCTGTGCCACTGATCATATTTTCACAGGCAGCAACAATAAAATGAACCTGTGAAGATGAAAATCATTAGCAAATGTGCTAAAGGCTACTCATACAAGTCATAAAAAACTAATGTACCTCTACTCCAGGAGGCTTGATCTGAGCCAAAGCTTTTGCGGCACCAAATACTGCAGCGGAGCCTCCCATGTCAAACTTCATCAGTTCAATACTGCAGCCTGGTCCAGTCTTGATGTTGTAGCCACCACTGCAAAGAATTATTACTGTTAAAACATCTTCACCAAAAATACTTCAGCCAGCACAACAAAGAATATCAAACATAACATATACTCCCTATGTTCCTTCTTATAAGGTGTATTAGTTTTTTGAAAGTCAAACTTGGTTATCTTTGACCAAGTTTATAGAAAAATTATCATCATCTGAAATACTAAATAAAATATAAAAATATATCTCATGAAGAATCTAATGATACTGATTTTGTATTGTGAATGCTGATAATTTTTTCTAGACACTTTGGTCAAAGAAAATCAAGTTTGACTTTTCAAAAAACTAATACACCAAGGAACGCAGGGAGTATAATCCACATAATAATCTGCAGAAAGCAGGTACAACAAACCTGTCAAAAGTTAGACCCTTCCCAACAATAGCCAGCTTTCTCTTGACATTACCACCAACAGGTTTGTAGCACAAGTGGATAAAGCGAGGAGGATTTGCAGAAGCTGCAGCAACTCCCAAGTAGGAGCCCATCTTTAGCTCTTGGCATTTCTCCTCATCTAATATGGTGGCAGTGAACACATCGCTGTATGTAGAAGCAATCTTTGCTGCCTCCTCCGCAAGCACAACTGAAAGGGCAGCAAGTCAGATTTGCGATGATAAAATAAAAAGCACAATGTGATCTATGGACAATAAATATGTGACCGATAGAAGAGCTGCTGACCAGGGGTAAGGACATTTGCGGGTGCGTTTACAAGCTCTTTCCCGAATATCACGCCCGAGCAAAGATCATTGGCATACTTCAGTTTCTGGTCCAGCTCCGGACCAGAACCCAATCCAATAAGATCTACTTGTTTAAGATGCACCTTCTTTGACTCAGCCTTGAATCTGCTATCATCATGCAACCCGAGCACCGTTCCTGTAAATTCAAAAACCAGCATCAAGTCAATTGCACTCCATAACAATCCTATCAAAAAAAGAAGATACTCGTAGGAGCATTTCAGTTAGTACCGGAAGCAATTGATGCGGCAGCAGTCAGCTTGAACCCTTCCTGGATCCCAGCAGGGGAGGCGATAACAATAGCGACGCTGGTAGCCTGAACAGACTTGGCAACTGACGCGACGGCTTCGCCGATGCCGCGGCTCGCCAAGGCGGAGGACGGGGCGTTCTGGCCGAGACCAATCAGACCCACTCTCTTGAACCCTTGCCCTGAGAGGCGGAGCACCACCGACTGCCCAGCTTTCCCGGTGAAATCCTCCTCGGCCGAGGCCTCCGACAGGAGACCGCCGAGCTGCTCGTCCAGCTTCTTCAGCACGGCGTTCTCGTACTTGGAGTCCGGTCCTTTGGACAGATCCTTCTCCGTGACCGCGACGGCGAGGATGTCGCCTTTCCAGTCGGAGAACTCGGTGTCCTTGCCGGTGAAAGTGACCTGTTACAGGGCATGGGAGGAAGACGGTTGAGCTCACTTGCGCAGTGAAAGCAGCAGCGACTGACTGAGCTAATCGGCGAATCTAAACTGAACTAACTGAGACGGAATTTCGCGTATAGACGCTAGCTCGATCCCGATCTATTCACGATGAAAGTGACCTACAGGGCATGGAAGGAACACGGTTGAGCTCACTTGCGAAGTGAAATCAGCAGCGATTTCGCACTGACGGAGCTGATCAGCGAATCTAAACTAAACTACTAACTTGGACGGAATTTCGCGTATAGACGCTAGCTCGATTTCGATCTAGCAGCATCGGTGGTTGGACTAAGAAAATCCCGATCTATGCACGACGACTACTGAAAGGGCTACTCCTGGTAAGCGCCCCGATCCAACTCGCTCACACACACACGCACAAACCAAGCACGCACGCACGCACCTGGGGCAGCTCGACGGCGTTGGCCTTGGTGAGCCCGAGCGCGGGGACGGAAGAAGCGGCGGAGGCGGAGGTGTGGCCCATCCTGGCGCGGTGCCCGGGCGGCCGGCGGAGAGCGGCGGCGCCGAACGACGAGGAGGATGAGGATTTGGAGGCGCGAGATGAAACCGCCGCGGACGGCACGTGCACGTGGGCAAAGCGGCGCAGCGGGTGCGGCGAGCGGCGGAGGAGCAGGCGGGAGGCGACGGCGACGGCGGCGGTGGCGGAGGTGGATGCGGCGGACGCCATTGGAGCGGGGCGGGGTATATATCGGCCGAGGTTGCGTTACCAGCCGTCCGATCGCGACGCTCGGCCCTTGTATGCGTCAGCCGCTCCGGATACGGCTGCGAGAGCCCGCTCCGCGCACGCAGAGGTGGTACCCGCTGCGGATACTGGCTGGTGGGGACAGAACTTGTGGGGGACCACATGTCGGTGAGTGGTTCCATTTGCGTGTGGGTCTGTGATCGGAGCGGAGCAGGAGGGTATCGTCCGTTCCTTTTTGTTTTGTGAGATGTGAGATGAGAAGGGGGACAGCATGGAGTGTGCTCGGGGGAGCGGGGAAGAGAGATAGATAGCGTGGAGGTCGAGGATTCCGTCTGGATGGATTGAGCGTTCTCAATTGGCTCCATTCTTTATTAAATTTTTGTTCGGATCCTTTTTAGCTTTATAGAAAAGCGTGATGATCAGTTCCTTCATGTCTTTAGCTATGATGATGACGTGCATACCTACTAGCGTAGTACTTTGTTTTAGCCAAGATCAAATTATGTAAAGCTTAGCTCGGTAGAAATGGATATCATAAAAGTATATTTCATGATGGTTCTAATGATATCAACTTGATGTTGTAGATGTTTATATTTTCCTACTCCTTCCGTCCCAAATTAAGTGACTCGGCTTCGTTTATATACAGATGTATCTAGACGCGTGTTTTCGTGTATAGATATATCCATATCTACACAAAGTTGATTCAGATAATTTGGGATAGAGGGAGTATATGCTTGATAAGACTTTATGAAGGTCGACATTTGACCAAAACTAGTCTATCTCTGGTTTGTTTTCACCCACTCACTGGTTTTCGTGTGCGAGTGAGTTGTGGTTCTCGTGTGTGAGTGTGAGTTGTATGGATCTGTCACTCTGCCTTGGACTTTAAAGAAGAGAAGAAAATGCTGAGAAAGGAATAAAAATGGTTCTGGATACTCTCTGGTTCAACATCACTACTACACCAAATGGTTGTTCAAAATTGCAGTCTCTTGTACAGGGGTGGAAAACAGGGCATGTTTCTGCTTAGATACGTACAGAACAAGCGACCAGTACTACAATTTTACAGTGTTAGTATAGTACATCACAGCGTATAGAAGCATGGATACATGGAAAATAGTACACCATTTTGGACGTATAGAAACATTTATACAAAATTTGTTTGTCGCCTGGGGAATTCCCTCCCAGACTATACAAGAACTGTACGTTCCTATGGACAGTGAGCGCAAGTATAGGCTATAAAAAGACTATATGCTATAACTGTGTTGTCATATTGGGACTAACTATCACATTGATATACATGTGGCTATCTCCACATGTTTGGAGAGTAGTGCTGCGGAGCTGCTCTTGGTCATCATCAAGCTAAGGTCATGATATGACATGACAAGAAATTAGTGAAAAATATGGCGTCTAGCTTCCACGGAGTCATCGTTCAGAAACTCCTGGCTCAGGCGACCCTGCCTCCTTGTGAGCACCTCCTACCTTGGACTTCTCTCGTTCGGCTTCCATCTGGGCTCTCTTCTTCTCCAGCTCCGTCTGCCTGAGGTTCTCGGCATGGGCGCGTTCAAAGGTTTTCACGAAGCTGAGTAGAGTAGACACAACTATACACAGAAAAAGGAAACATTACATGGTTGTTAAGGGCATCAAATGTCACCAAGTACTGGTCTGCATATTTTGGTGGATGCAATAAATTCTAGTTTTTGCCATGAAAAGGGAAATCGTGTAACAGCATCTCGAAGTCGACAACGAGAAGTATCAGTATACAGATTTCGTGGATGCAATCATTCTAGTTTCAGCCATGATGGCAAGAGTGGTAGTCAAGGCTCAAGCAACAAAAAAAAATGCAGGATGATCTCGGTCAAGGCAATAGGGACTTCTTGAAAGTATATCTGCCCTGGTAAGATTGGACACGTACAACCACACAGATCATACTCGTAAACATATCGAGTTGTGGCAAGTTTGGAATTAAAGTAAAATTTTGTTGAAACATGATGAGTGCGCATAAAAATGACACTCCTTATCTCCCTTTTGCATCAGACCCATTAAAATTTGTTTTGTACATGTTGCATGATAATCAAACCTTTTAGCTCAAAGCAAAATACCTTGCTCAAATGGACAACGCACAGGGTCTTCACCAAAATAATGTGCTAGAGAATCCGCACTTTTTCCCTGAAAGGAAAACAAAATATAATTTAGCACGAAACACATGCTAGAAGCACAATGCATGCACCAAGATATTGACGCCTCTGTAGTCTTGGCATACCGCTGAACTGTAAAGTGAAGCTAATGACCTCCCTTCAGCTTGGGCATCAGCGAGAAATTCCTTCAATTTCTGAAACCAAACCTCTTTTAGTATTGCAAATTATACAATGCTAATAGTGCGACAATGTAGTGACCAAATTGCTTGTTGTGGATATGAGGATGTCTTCATGTTTCTTCTATCTTCCTTATTATACAATTAACAAATGATAAACAACAGAAAAAAGGGCACTGACCTTGTAAAATGTCTCAGACCCTGGGCCATCCTTTTCAGATGTTGCCAATTCCTGCTCAACTTTTTCCAGTCCCTTAGTTATTGCTTGCATTTCTTCAGCCAACTCTTTCAATTGGATCTATTTTTCCAAGACATTGTAATCATAAGCGAGCAGAAAAAAAACATGGATCTAACATTAAGATATGTGATACCTTTGAGGCAGGTTCCAAATGAGAGAGATCCTTGACAAAATCAAGAACTTCAGGAAGCTTCCCAGAAAGAACCTGCAGAAGCATAGGTCATTCATTAAAGTGCACATTCTCATAGATTGGCACAAGGGTATCAGTTTCATCATAAGAATTCAAAATTATTAACATACTGAAAGTAAAGCAATTTGTCCAAACATGCAAACATGGATTATCTCTGCATTTACTGGAAGGAGCCGACAATAGGTGGAGCACCTTGTAGAGGCCGATCTAATCATCTAGTTAATGGGAACTTTACAGCTTGTGATATGGCCATTGCAATGAAGAAAGTAAAACACTAAAAAGGGGCAACAGGAGCCACTGCGGTACAAGAAACAGCAAAAAGCCCCTGAACACAGATCACCTGCAGTTGAATCAGAACTCTCCAGCCCATTAATGAATGGAGGTGGCTGAGTCACTGCTTCTGAACAAAAGGAGGACTTTAAGCACAAGTACCCTTTATCTTGAATAATGATCAACCAATCGTAGCGTGATTGTACACCCTTGGTAGATCCGTAGATCAGATCTTGGGATACAGATATGTATATGTGCAGAACTTCTATTATTACTATGCACCAATTAGCCACCAGAGCATAAAACTTGAATGTTATGGCAGGAGAACACAATCACTTATGTCATACCTTGCATAAATAATGCATGAGAGTCATCTTATTGTTACGCGCCCGTATATCAATGAGCTTAAGGAGACTATCCAACCTAAATCCAACCGCCGAACCTGAAAATGCACACTCGTGAGAAATATGAAGATCGGGATCAAGCATTAACAGTTTCATTATAAATTTCACGAGGTTTCTTATAACCAAATTATCATCATCGAGACTTTCAGCTTTTTGCTATTGTTGGATGTTGATTACCAAGTTTTTTCCAAGGATTACCAAGTTAACTTTTGAATACAAAATTTAAAGTCTTGCCCAAAGAAAGTAACAAGAAAATCAGCTACTTCGATTTCTTTTTATATCACATTTGAGATTTTTCTCGGTTATTTTCTCTTGCATGAGGGGCTTTAGAGAAAACAGGAGTGAACATACACTAGCTATGGTGAAACTGGTCATCCTATTTTGAAAAAAAAATGTCAGAATTGATGTTGTACAACCTTGTTAGGTTCTTAATCCATTGCTATACTTCCACCGATAAATGATCCAAAAAAAATCATCGACATTCTCTTCAGATAAATAAAATTCAAGTAAGACATCGACTGATATGAAAAACCCTGTGCGCTACATTTATCCATGTTAGATTATTCATTTCGAAATCATATGGTAAATTCAAGCTTACACTGGGTTTACTGACTCACCCCTTGCAGTTCCTTGGTTTAATGCATTCCCCAAAGAAAGAATTGTTTGCATCACTCGCTTAAGCTTGACAGAGTTCCTGACCTGGCCAAATAACATCATGCATGAAATGTATACATTAACATCTCAAAGAAGAAGAGTTGAATACTTGAGATCAATCAACTGCAATGTACCTCTTCCGCAACAGCATTGATGGTATTCAAGCTATTTTTCAGATCTGCAACCTGAAACAACATATAGATGGATGCAGCAATGACTTAAACTTCTGTATTCATCATACAAAAAGTCAGGTAAGTCATAAAAGTAAGCACTTCACAAGTATGCAATGTCCTTCTGACCTGTGTAAGAAACTTTATCTTAAAGGATAAGATTCTCAGTTTCGATTCCACCCTTGGCACTTTCATCATTTCCAAGAAGAACTAGAAAAACAGAAGAAAGTCAAAAGTGAAGATATTGCTCTGGTCTTTACAAAATGAAGAATATATTTTACTGCTGAAAATAAGACAATCGGTACTTTAACTATGTTTGTCAATGGCAAAGAGACTGCAGAACATGACTGTTTCAGCAGCAATTTTCCAAGAAACAGCCAGCTGGAGATATGCATATTAATGTTGTGCCCATCTTAATTTTTCGCAATGCATGATGCAGCCTGGCTTATTATCTAAATGTGAAACAGTTAGCTATGGTGTTCCACTAAGATCGTCCAGATCTCCCTCAAAGTGAACTATGCAGTTCAGTAGTTAAATGTTACCAAACAGAATTTCCACAAATAGAAAATAGATATCTCAGAAAAAATAATTACCTGTTCACATTTTCCTAGGTTCTCACTGCTGCCTGTATAACCCTGAGAAGGTGAGAGGAGAAAAGCTTAGGCACTATATCCTATAGGTAACCAATTGAAAGAAATTATGAGTATAAAAATTCACGAGTATGTAATGACATTTCTAAGAGAACTACGGTTAGTCGAACTGTACTTTGAGTAGTTCCATTTCTTCCTTAGTTGGACAGAACTTTATCAGATAATCTACTTGATCACCATCAACGCTGGAATCATCAAGAGTAAGCACTGAACCCTGAAAAAAGACTATGATCAGCATTATCACCACTTCACTATACTTGTCAAACACCATTGGAACACAGTGAGATTTTATTTTTCAATAAATGCATGGCTAGATGTTGTAAGATGTGATGATACACCCAAAACAAGATTTGTCAAAAGTGACATAAAATTTATTCAGATATTTCAGGAAAACTACCAACAATGTCAACATTTGTTTACTATTAAGAGCCTAATCCTAATAACTCAGATAAAGTTTCTATGTTGAGATAGTATCACTTCAAGCAAAATATGAAGTTAGTTACCATCAGATCAGGCAGTGGAATCTTGATGTTTCGCAGCATAATCTCACAATTCTTTGACCGCTGAAGGTCAATCTGCACAAGAAAAACGCAATATTATTTTATTTTTCGTTTGAGTTTTCATCTTATTGTCTAGTAGTGCAAAGTTGCTAAAATAAGTTATGGATACAAGTACCAAATGAACTTTTTCTTGTTTTGCTGCAACAGAAGGACGTTCGCGTGTCCGTTTTGCCTCCGTATTTGGCATGGATACCGAGAAGAGACTTTCAAGCTCAGACAGATCAATCTCTGGAGTCCTGGTAGACATGAACATGGACTAACATGTCAAAGTGCTCGACACATTGCCATTTCAACTAATAAAGAATGTCATAAAAATGTTCTGATACCTAGATTCTTCATCAGACTTCTGTGTATCTGCCCATAAGCTTCCTTGTGTTGCCCTTGACACTTTTACCCAGTGCAATGGCTTCAGTGGTGTCCTCTTAGATGGCTGGTTGGCACGCAAACTTCTAGGACTTCTTGACCGGACTGTGCTGCGGCCCTTTGCACCAAATGATAATGTAGGAGGTGGTGGAGGGGCAGAACTGAGAACGCTTCCCTTGCTTGGCAAAGATTTGGAGAAATTCTTAGGAGGTGGGCCCGGTGGAGGTGGTGGCAGTCGTGTTATTGCTGGCTTTTGTGAAGAAATATTGTCTCCAGTTAGCTTCGGAGGAGGTAATGGGGGTACAGGTGGTGCTGACACATGAGAAGATATGGTACGCAATGGTGGGGGAGGTGGGGGAGGACGAGGAACTACAACATGTAATGGCGGTACAAGTGGCGCCAAAACATGAGATGACGTGGTACGCAATGGTGGGGGAGGTGGAGGAGGTGGGGGAGGATGAGGGGCTGCCATGTGATGTCTATGAACTGTGGATGGAAATGAAGAAACCGAAGAGCTACTTTGAGGA
Source organism: Avena atlantica (assembly GCA_910589765.1). NCBI lineage: Eukaryota > Viridiplantae > Streptophyta > Magnoliopsida > Poales > Poaceae > Avena > Avena atlantica. The sequence goes on from OU342738.1 coordinate 292,020,917, forward strand.
GGAGGAGGAGGTGGTGGGGGCGGAACGGGTGGTCTTTGCAGCCTTGGAACTGTTTGTGAAGAGTTGGGGGTCAAAGGTGAGGGAACTGCATATTTAGATGCTGCAAACTGAGGTTGAGATGATGAAACTATATGGCTATTAGGTAGTGGAGGAGGTGGAGGTGGTGGCGGCGGTGCATGTGGAGAAGAAAATAGTGATTTCACCAATGAGGGGGGCGGGGGCGGGGGTGGTGGCGGTGGAGACTGAGATTTCTTTGGTGGGGAAGAAATTTCATAAGTACTAAATGAATGCATAGATTTTGAAAATGGTGCTCGTGGCGGAGGCGGTGGAGTTCGCGGAGGTGGAGTCTGAGGTGACGCAACCTTTTCTTTCCTGCTTGTCACCTGTCCATTATTATGTGACAAAGGAAACAGCGCAGTGGCTGCTTTTAGAGGAGGAGGAGGAGGAGGAGGAGGTGGTGGTGGTGGTGGTGGTGGTGGTGGTGAAGGTGGCGGCGGCGGTGCTGGAGTAGGATATGATCTAGTGACTGGAGTTACTGAGGGCCTTGAGTCTGAAATCTGAGGAATTACAGGCAAAGCCAGCAGTGAAGATGCTCTTATATTGCTAGATTTCTTTACTACAGAAAATGAAGAAACTGATGGCATTGCGGTAACACTAGAAGCTGTAGAACTATCAGGCAGTAACTCGAGAATTTCGTGAGAAGATTCTTGTGATTTAACCGGTTCTTCAGGTTTTGCAGAAACTTGTGGAGAGACTGATGGCTCTGGAGGAGGTGAACGGGAGGGCATGGTTGACCTAAGGGAAACACTGATTATACCTGTACTAGTATCTACGGGTAAGGTAGAGGAAATAGGAGCTAATGTAACAGTGGTTGGTCGTGGAGGAAGAGGAGGAGGCGTGCACAATGGTATAAGGGATGCTGTTGATCCTAATTTATTTACCATAGGAGGTGAAGATTCATGCTCTATTAGTGTTTGTGAACTAGACTTCTCAGCTGGTGTTGATGCTGACGTATCTGATGAAAATTGCACTGCGGAATCAGATGTCGGTGGCTGCGGCTGAACTGGTGAACGTACAGGTTGGGGTATAACTGTACCTGAAGATGGTGCTATTGATGAAGCACTAGCCTTTGGCATCGTAATCTTAGATGGTGCTGATGTATGTGGTTCCCATGGTACTTCCATTAGACCTGAATGTAGCGGACCTTGTTTAAGTTCAGTGCTGCCAAGCATACTGAAGTGATTTTGAAGCTTCAGCACACGAGCAGAAGAGTTGATTTCACCAGATAAATTATCAAAGCTAAGTTCTTCTTGAGTATCAAAGAAAGTCTCAGGATCATCAGTGGGAGATGCATCAATATTTCCTTGGGAAGTGGCTGGGACCCTTTTCTGTGGTGAGTCCAGTGCAGCATCCATCCCCACATCTACCCAATCCAAATGGTTGAAGATATCTAGCACTTTAGCAAACTCTTCAATACCAAGTCCTTGTTTGTCTTGATGACTCAGAGGCTCTGTCGTAACAAGCGAAGTAGTTGCATCCATGTCAGAAAAGATAACCTAGCATCAACACAAGTTGCATGTAAAAACTCATGTACAAACAGAAGTAAGCTAGTTCTCCACTTAAGTTAAACACTTGCCTCGGCTCGAAAATCTTTAGGAAATTCATCTTTTGCATTCCATAACATGTCTATTTCGTCACGATTAAGCATCAGGATGTTTGATCTGATGAAAGCTGTGTTGAACATTATCCGGAACACCATCTCCTCACGATCCAAATCCTCATATAAGTTGCTACACTCTAGGACAACATCACCTTGGACATGACATTGAAGGTTTATTTTCACCAGTTCATCTGCCTAAGTTCACAAATGGTTAATTTGAGATCCATATCACAAAAATGTAAATGTACTTAAAACTATATACTTCAAAAGATTATCTACAGGCTACTCTCTCAAATGTACAATGCGGTAGCATTAACAAGTGGAATACTGAAGGCACGCAGATCCAATTCAACTGCGTGACCAGAAAAAGAAGAATTACCTGTGAATTAAAACGGACGAGGTTACCACTTTTTGGAGTTGAAAAAAGAACTTTAGGAGTCTGATCATGGGGCATGAGTGGATCTGGGCCATATATCCTTAATATCGGACAGAGACCACCTTGACCGTGGAAATCTGGAATCATCCTCAAAATCAAGCAATCCAACGTCAGAGCTCTATCAGCTGGAGGCCACTCAGGCATGACATTCCTCATCGAAATATACCGCAAATATCTCATTTGAGAAGGCATGGGACTTAGAGGTGAAAACATCTCCAAGAGCTGCGAAGACGATTGTTTGTAGAGCATCTCCAGTGTCTTGTGCTCGTCCGAATAATGCCCCAGATACAGTAGAAGAGCAGCTAGCATGAAAGCCAGAATAGGCCAGCATCCTTGTTCACAGTGCATTATCAGCAAGTTATGCTGGCCCAGAGAAAGCCAGCTCTCGCTGGACTTCAAGATGCAGTGTACCATCTCCATGGTGAGGAGTGGACACCCCTCATAGTGCCCTGGGTAGTCCAAAACAGTCATGCCATACTCGGATAAAATGCGGTATATATTGCTTTCTTCCGTCCGAGTCCCGAAGTTCGCGACCATGAAGGAGTGATCATGAAAATCTTCTAGAAGTTTCGCTGCAATGCCTCTGGTGTGTGCCTCAAACTGGTCCTCTTCTGGTGGTTCCATCGAGAAGCAATGATCGAAAACTGGAACAAATATAAGCGACATGCGTCAGGCATACCAATACTCAACTCTGTTCTAGATTCTTCGTGTAGCTAATTAGCTAATGAACATTCCTAAAAAACTTCAAAAGAATGTTCACATAAATGAAACACGATTTACCTAGTTTAAAATCTATGCAAAAATGTAGGTATGCTAAAATGGGGAAACTCTCTGATTTCTATGTCCCTACTCCATCGTGTACCATTCTTCTTCAAAACTCAATTCAACACTTGAACTACGTTTATACTTACTTGCTTGCTTACTTAGCATCCAGTACCAGATCACAACCAAAATGAAACTGTTTCTTGAACTAAGCTAGGGTAAATAAAAGGGGATACTTCTAGTCCACGCAGCTTATAATACTACAAGGAACGGCAATGCGCGCGAGAGAGCCCCGTTACCGTAAATGTTGTCCGTGATGAGGAGCACCCCGTCGGGCGGCTTCCTGAAGAAGAACTTCCGGAACAGGGCCATGGCCCCGCCCTAAACAGCGAGACCCCCAAATCCCTGCACCGATTTCGTCCGGAAGAACTCGAATCAGCTGCTGGAATCCAGCAACGGACTCGGGTCACCGACCTGCAATACAGAGGAACGGGACGGTACGCAGAGTGCTCCGCCCGCGAGGACAGCTCGGCCTTGAGATTCAGGCCGTCCGCTGATTGCAGCAATATAGCGGGAAAAATCGCCGGAGCAGAAATCACGACCTGCTCCGGCTCCGGCTTCGCGAGATCTTGAGCTCCGGGTTGGCGGACGAGCACGGGAAACGAGTCTCCTCGCGGTGGATTTGAGCGGTGATTCGGGGGAAGAAATGGCGAGAGGAGGGAGGAGAAGAAGGGCTGGAGCTCGGCGATGGGAGGAAGGAGAGGAAGGCAGGAAGACGACCAAGCGTTGGGCGTTTGACTACAAATTTAATTGTTTTCATTTCAGGCCCAGCTGTTAATCTGCTTTTATATGGTTTTTTATGCTGCCCCTTGCTTTTAAGAGTTTTACACCTTTCCTTTTTTTTTTTAATAGGGCATTGGCATTAAAAGAAAAAAGGAACAGTACAAAGCACCTTAAAAAAATGAAAATTACAATAACATCTTTGAGACGCTTTTCATCTTCAACCTTCGGACTGTGTCGATGGCGCGCCATCGTTATCGCTCCTCGGACAGGAAGTCGCCTAACGGTCCCAGAAGGTCACAGTCGTCCGGGAAACGAAGAAGAACGATGAACTGTCGATGAATCAAGGAGCAAGAAGTCCATAAGGATCACACCACTCTCACAAGCTTCTCGACCCTGGGGAGACTTTATTGGAGAAGACATTGTCACCATCACCTGAACGCCGTCACGCCAAATTTTGAACCTAAAAACAGGGAAACGGAGCCCTCCCGCCGACGGGACTGAGATCCACCCTTCCTCCGTGTCCCAAAGTCCACAAGAGCGGGGCAGATCGTCGGCGACGCCGAAGGGAGGCATGGAAACCTTCCTCTTAAACTATTTGCCACAATTTTATTAGTATTCCAATAGAATTTTTCAAGAGGCCATATGTATGGCATGAAATATTCAACCTATTGTTGATAAAAATGTCAAATTGGGTTTCTCCAAAAAAATGTCAATTTGGTCAACTTCGTGCATGTCTAGAGAGTCATCTCTCAGCGAAAAATAAACCAAAAATAGGTGGGGATGTTTTGCAGGACAAGTAAATCCGCCGACTGTTTTTTCTTTTTCTTTTTGAGTGTGGCGTCAAGAGCACGACGTCGGCTCACGATGCGTGCGTGAGCTGCTGTCGCAGATCACAACAGTAGCTCCTTTACGGTTTCTCTTTTAAAGTTTATAAAGCATTTTTATTTATTAATTATTGGGTGCTCTAATTTCTACGCTAAATTAAAGCGAGAAGAGACAGCAGAATTTATAAACGCGGATTAAGACAAACGGAATGATTAGGGGGCGATCCGGACGGGATCAGGGTGGGGCCGGCGGTTGGGTCGTTAGCGTTTGCCGCGCAATTAAGCTGCGTGCGTACAGGCTTTACTACGTGTCGCTTCAGCAGTCAGCACGGAGGAGCCCCGTCCGGCGGCACATGAACGATGAATGAAGACGTTAACGGAACAGTCGGGCAGATTAGCTAATCTTTAAAGCACCTCCACTTCGGGACTAAATTACATTTTAGTACTTCCTCTGACCCGGAGTCAACTAATATGGATCGGAGGGAGTACCATAATTAGGGCTATGGTAACAATTTAGTGCCACTTTTACATTTCTTTTGCGGATACATACCACTTTTAGGACGAGCTGTTACAAATATGTCAATTTTTTTGCTAATCGTGTTTTAACAACAAAAATAATATAATCGACGCACAATTAAGTGATGACACGGACCTAGGGCCCACCTGTCATCCCTCTCATCTACTTCCTGCTCCTCTCTCTTCTATCGCATCCTTCTTCTTCCTCTGGCAACTGCTCTCCCTATCCCTCCCGACCTTCCCGAGCTCCATCGTTAAGCCGACGACCTCCGCCTTGTTGCCCGCATCTCCCCTGTAGATGGAATTGAAGCCAAGCTTCCCTAATTGATGCCACCATCCATTCCCTCTCCGTCACGTGGTAGTCATTGATGTCGCCTGCGACCTTTCCTGAGTTAGATCATGCTTCTCCCGGTACTCCATGTTTGCCCGCTCGAGCATCATAGTCACTTGTCATCGATCATCATCATCTGTCGCACGGCCGTGTCACCAGCAAGGTTTCGGTGACCTTTTACTAGTGGCGCTACGTGCTTTTGGTTCCCCTTGAACTCCGAGTCAAACGCGTCCGCCAGCATAGCCATGCACGCTCCCTTCCACAATATCCTTGGACGTGGTCGGTACCAGGGGAGATAGTAGGAGGGGTGGCGGGAGGTAGAAAGATGGGTGGAGGCGGGTGGTAGGAGGATGGGGTGCTACTGGCGGAAGGTTGCGGCGCTGATTGTTTGATGAGAGAGAGGAGGTACATGAAGGAGAAGAGATATGAGGGGATGACATTGTAGGGTTCGCAGCATAGAAAACAAAAAATTTCCTACGATGTGAACTATATACCAAGATCTATCTACTAGATACAAACAACGGGCGGATGTATATCCGTAGAGATACCCTTGAAGACCGACAAAGCTTAACGAGTTCAACTCGTGGTTGATGTAGACGATCTCTTGCCGATCTCACGATCGAGAAGAAGTCCTAGCGCCGCAAATCAGCAGCGCATCCATGCTCGCACACACGTTCGAGGCACCGAGCAACCTCCGCCTCCTCGCTCCAGCGATGCAGCGGAAGCACAACTCTTTCTTGCCAAATATCCACCGGGAACATGTATCTCGCTAGTCCGAGACCATGGGGAATAAATTCTAGAGGGGGAGAGAGATCCTTCACGAGGAGGTGTGAGAGACAAGTGAGGAGGGGGCTCCTTTTATAGGAGGAGGGGGGAACCCCAAGGGGGTGTCCGGCGCATGGCGGCTGCCCCCTTGCCCCTCCCCTCTTCATGTGGGTGGACACTCCACTCACAAATCTCCTTTAAATTCCCTCCACTCAAAAGTCCACTCAAATTTCCATTAAATTTCCACCAAATTTAATGCAAACTCTCATTAAATAAAACTCTTTTATTTTATTCAGAATTTTGTCAATTACTTTAATGACAAACATTCACAAATAACCCCTTGCTAGAATTCTATTTCACATGCATAACCACTTTATGCAATTTCACCCGAAAACCTGTTTCGGTATCTAGTGAAATAAATTCCTGCGCTTGTTCATTCTTTTGGCATGAAACATTTGCTCCAATTGGATGTCGGTGTCTCTTAAGTGTGTCACCCTACGGTTTGTGAATAATGCGGACATGATCGAGACCCCTCTCGGATCAATAATCAGAAGCGGGATCTGGAGACCCATACTGACTCCCACACATTCAACGATGACTTTCTTGTGATCGTCGGAACATTTTATGCTAGTATCTTAATCCCTTTGTTTCACAATATATTACATGTCCGAGATTCGATCATCGGTATCTCCATACCTAGTTTGATCTCGTTACTGACATGCACTCTTTTCTCGTTCCTGTGATATAACATTCTAGTGATCAAATAACTTGCTTGCAAGCTAATCAATGTGATATCACCGAAAGGGCCCAGAGTATATCTATCCGTCATCGGTATGAATAAATTCCAATCTCGATCCATGAGCCTCAACATAACACTTTATTAGTTCTGAATCCATCTTTATAATCACCCTGTTACGGTGTGACGTTTGATGTTATCAAGAAACTCTTCCGGTGTTAGTGATTGACATGATCTCATGGTCTTAGGATTAGGATCACTTCGTAAGTTGTTATAGCAATATAAACTCAATGACTTTGATCGTAATGCTATACTTCAGATGAATGTTCATCACACCATTACACTAATGTTGTGATCCCATTATTAACAACATCCAATGTCCATGATCAGGAAACCTTGATCATCTTGTTAATCAACGAGCTAGTTTATGAGAGAGGCATAACTAGGAACTTTCTGTTTGTTTATTAAACACACATGTATTAACGTTTCCGTATTAATACAATTATAGCATGCAAAATAAACATCTATCATATACTTGAAATACACATAATAAACACTTTATTATTGCCTCTCAGGGCATATTCCCTTCAGTCTCCCACTTGCACTAGAGACAATAATCTAGTTACATAGTGATAAATCTAACACTCATTGAGTTCTGGTGTTGATCATGTTTTTCTCTAGGGAGAGTTTTAGTCAACGGATCTGCTACATTGAGATCCGTATGTACTTTACAAATCTTTATATCTCCATCCTTGACATGCTCGCGGATGGAGTGAAACCGGCGCTTAATATGCTTGGAATACTTGTGAGACCTTGGCTCTTTGGCATTGGCAATGGCACCATTATTGTCACAATAGATCACCATTGGGTCCAACGCGTTTGCCACCACTCCTAGTTCGGATATGAACTCCTTCATCCAAACTGCTTCCTGAGCCGCTTCTGAAGCAGCAACATATTCGGCCTCCGTTGTTGATCCCGCTACCACAGGTTGTTTGGAGCTCCTCCAACTAACCACTCCGCCATTCATGAGAAATACGTATCCGGATTGAGACTTAGAGTCATCCGGATCGGTGTCAAAGCTAGCGTCGACATAACACTTAGCGACGAGCTCTTCTTCACCTCCGTATACAAGAAACGTATCCTTAGTTCTTCGTAAGTACTTAAGGATATTCTTGACCGCTATCCAGTGTTCCGAACCTGGATCCGATTGGTACCTACTAGTCAAACTAATAGCATGTTCCACATCCGGTCTTGTACATAGCATGGCGTACATTATAGAGCCTATGGTTGAAGCATAGGGGACTTTGTCCATTATCTCTCTTTCTTCCGCCGAAACCGGACTTTGAGTCTTACTCAATGTCTTGCCTTGCAACATAGGTAAGAACCCCTTCTTACTTCCGTCCATTTTAAACTTCTTTAAAATCTTATCAAGGTATGTACTTTGCGATAGCCCTATTAGGCGCCTAGATCTATCTCTATAGATCTTTATGCCTAATATGTATGACGCTTCACCTAGGTCCTTCATTGAAAATTTGTTGTTTAGATAACTTTTAACACTGTTTAAAAGATCTATATCATTTCCGATCAATAATATGTCATCCACATATAATATCAGAAATGTCACATTGCTCTCACTCACTTTCTTGTAAATACAAGCTTCTCCATAAGTTTGGACAAATCCAAACTCTTTGATCACCTCATCAAAGCGGAGATTCCAACTTCGTGATGCTTGCTTCAATCCATAGATGGATCGCTGAAGCTTGCACACCTTGTTAGCATCCTTAGGATCGACAAAACCCTTTGGTTGTATCATATACAACTCTTCTTCAATATTACCATTGAGAAACGCGGTTTTGACATCCATCTGCCATATCTCATAATCGAAATATGCAGCAATTGCTAACATAATCCTAACTGACTTTAGCATCGCTACGGGAGAGAAAGTCTCATCGTAGTCAACTCCTTGAATTTGTCGAAACCCCTTTGCGACAAGTCGAGCTTTATAGACGGTCGCATTACCATCAGCATCAGTTTTCCTTTTGAAAATCCATTTATTCTCCACGGCCTTTCGGTCGTGAGGTAATTCCACCAAGTTCCAAACTTGATTTTCATACATGGATTCCATCTCGGATTTCATGGCTTCTAACCATTTGTTGGAATCCGGGCTCATCATCGCTTCTTCATATGTCGCAGGGTCATCATTTTCATCAACCATGAAATTCATGACAGGATTTCCGTACAGCTCGGGAGCTGCACGCGTCCTGTTTGACCTGCGAGGTTCGGTAGTACTCTCTTTCGGAGTTTCATGATCATTATCATTAGTTCCCTCTTCAACAGGTGGAGCCAACTCCGGAACAACTTCCGGCGCTGCGCTACTCGCCATACTTTGAAGAGAAGGTTCCACAACCTCTTCGAGTTCTACCTTCCGACTACTCACACCTTTCGCGAGAAACTCTTTCTCTAGAAAGGATCCATTCTTGGCAACAAAAACCTTGCCCTCGGATCTGTGATAGAAGGAATACCCAATAGTTTCTTTAGGGTATCCTATGAAGACGCATTTTTCCGCTTTGGGTTCGAGTTTATCCGGTTGAAGTTTCTTCACATAAACATCGCATCCCCAAACTTTAAGAAATGACAGCTTAGGTTTGTTTCCAAACCACAATTCATACGGTGTCTTTTCAACGGATTTAGATGGTGCCCGATTTAAAGTGAATGCAGCAGTTTCTAGTGCATAACTCCAAAATGACAACGGCAAGTCCGTCAGAGACATCATAGATCGAACCATATCTAATAAAGTACGATTACGATGTTCCGACACACCATTTCGCTGTGGTATTCCGGCAGGTGTGAGTTGTGAAACAATTCCACACTCTTTCATGTGAGTGCTAAACTCGTAACTTAGATACTCACCTCCACGGTCGGACCGTAGAAATTTGATCTTTCTATTACGATGATTTTCCACTTCATTCTGAAATTCCTTGAACTTTTCAAAGGTTTAAGACTTGTGTTTCATCAAGTAGATATAACCGTATCTACTCAAATCATCCGTGAAAGTAACAAAATAACGATATCCACCTCGCGCCGACACACTCATTGGACCACATACATCAGAATGTATGATTTCCAATAAATATGTCGCCCGTTCCATTGAACCGAAAAACGGCGTTCTAGTCATCTTGCCCATAAGGCATGGCTCACATGTATCAAATGATTCATAATCAAGTGATTCCAAAAGTCCATCCGAATGGAGCTTCTTCATGCGTTTAACGCCAATATGACCTAGACGGCAGTGCCACATATATGCGGATATATCATCATTAAGTTTAATCCTTTTAGCATCAACATTATGAATATGTGTAACACTATTATCGAGATCCAATAGAAATAAACCATTCATCATCGGTGCATGACCATAAAAGATTTCATTCATATAAATGGAACAACCATTGTTCTCGGATTTAAATGAATAACCACTTCGCATCAAACACGATCCAGATACAATGTTCATGCTCAGTGCAGGCACCAGATAACATTTATTCAAGTTTATAACTAATCCCGACGGCAAGTGGAGAGGCAGCGTTCCGACGGCGATCACATCAACACTTGATCCATTGCCGACACGCATCTTGACCTTGAAGGGTTTCGTGGCATAGTAAATCAAAATTTTCTACGGAGCGAACAGAGGGAAAGCCAAGATCTAATCTAGGAGATGCAAACAACGAGAGAGATTGGATTAGATCTTCATACCCTTGAAGATTCGCACAGCGGAACGTTTGTCGGAACGTGGGTGATGTAGTCGTACTCGCTTCTCCTCCTCGCGATCCAATCCGATCTAGCACCACAAGTGGTGGTGCCTTCGTGAGATGCACAAGTGCAGCACCTCGACGTCTCCTCCTTCCTCGGACCAGCGAGTATGGTGGAGAGATAGATTGGATCTACAACACGACGGCGTGGTGTATATGGTGGAGAATTTCTGCTGCAGGGCTTCGCCTACAAACAGTCGGGAGGGAGAGAGGAAAGTAGCAAGGCTGCTAGGGCTTGGAGGAAGGTGTATGGGGGAGGGGGCGCACAACCCCTCTATATATAGAGGAGGGCGGCCAGCCCTTGCCCCTCCTCCAAGCCTATCTCTAGTTTAAACAATTTAAACTCTCCCTTATCTAGAAATCCTATCTCTAGTTTAAACGATTTAAACTCTCCCTTATCTAGAATTCCTATCTCTAGTTTAAACGAGTTTAAACTTATCCAGGATCGGCTGGGCCCTATGGGGCCTTGTGCCCCTGGCCCAATGCGGCCAGGACACTCCCTCACAGGCCCATGCCCCCTCCCGGAAGGTGGGGCCACGTTGGTCCCCTTCCGGAAGGTTCTAGAAGCTTCCGGTACAATACCGATTAACCCGGAACAATTCCGAACTCCGAAAACTGCACTGCCTTATATGAATCTTATTCTCCGGACCATTCCGGAACCTCTCGTGATATCCCGGATCCCATCCGAGACTCCGAACAAAAATTCATAAACCAATTATCCAATCTATCCTAGCGTCGAGACACGTTAAGTGTGTGACCCTGCGGGTTCGAGAATATGCAGACATGATCTTCTATCAATAATCAACAGCGGGGTCTGGGCACCCATATTGACTCCCACACATTCATTGATGATCATATCGGACGAACCACGATGCCAGGATTCAATCAATCCCATATATATATTCCCTTCGTCTCGCGATATTTTACTTGCCCGAGATTCGATCGTCGGTACCGTCATACCTAGTTCAATCTCGTTCACAGCAAGTACTTTACTCGTTCCGTAATCCGATATCACTTTGTGATTAACTCCTTAACCACATGCTTGCAAGCGGTGTTGATATCGATTACCGAGTGGGCCCGAAGTATATCTCTCCGACTTGGGAGGGACAAATTCCATCTCGATACATACAACCCAACAGATACTTTCCGATCACCTGAGAGACACCTTTATGATCACCCTCTCATAGGATGACGTTTGTGTAGGGGTTCGTACCATGGAAAACAAAAATTTTCTATCGCATACAAACAAACAAGCCAAGATCTATCTACTAGATTGTAGCAACGAGTCGATGGTATAACTTACCCTCGAAGATTCCAAAGCGTTTAACGAGAGCGGATTCTCGTGGGTGATGTAGTCGTACTCTTTCCGATCTCAAGATCGTGTAGACGATCCTTCTGGCGCCACGTTCCGGCAGCGCTCCCGCAGTCGGTCACACGTTCGGTACTCGACGAAGACCTTCCTCTCCCTTGTTCCAACAGGCAGCGGAGGTTGTAGCACTCTCCTCGCGATTCCGGTAGCACAACGGCGTGGTACCGGAAGTAGAGGGGAAATCCCGCAGGGCTTCGCCTTAAGCCGGTGCGAGTATGGTGGAGCTTATGAGAGAGGCTATTAGTGGTCTAGTAACTAGACACACCAATTAGAAGACTCTAAACCAATTATAAGGCTCTAAACCGCTGGCTAAAGCAATTAGAAGCTCTAAACCAAAACGGCTCTAAACCGGAGATTTAGAGGTAGAAAGTTGTGTGTCTAGGAGGGGAGCCCTGCCCCTCCTTTTATGGGTGGGGAGGCGCGGCCAGGGGAGGGGAGTCCTTCCCCAAGTCGGCCTTGGGTGGCGCGCCGGCTTGGGGAGGAGACTCCTCCCTCAAGTCGGTTCCCAACTCCTCTTTCTTGTTTCCCACAGTTTCTTGTTTTAGCCGTTTGACTTTCAAACTGGACATTTGACTTTTCTGTTTTAGGATTCAATTTAATCCTTTATTTGGGACAGCAAGAACACTTAGTACATGATGCAATCATTCCAATATGTAATGACACATTCATGTACCCCTCCCCCCCCGGAGTGTCGGACAATCCGGAACCTTCTAGAACATTCCCGATGAAAACACCGGAATCATTCCGCAACTCCGAAACGGGACTTTCCTTATATGAATCTTATTCTCCGGACCATTCCGGATCACCTCGTGATATCCCGGATCCCATCCAAGACTCCGAACAACATTCGGTCTCTTTCTCATAATACCATAACTACTCAAACAACGTCGAATCCTTAAGTGTGTCTCCCTACGGTTCGTGAATTATGCGGACATGATCGAGACATTTCTCCGAACAATAACCAATAGAGGAATCTGGAAATTCATATGGCTCCCACATATTTCTACGATTACTTTGCGATCGAATGAACCACTTACATACGATACCAATTTCCCTTTGTCTCACGATATGTTACTTATCCGAGGTTATGATCGTCGGTATCTCTGCATACCTAGTTCAACCTCGTTACTGATAAGTACTCTTTTCTCGTTCCCGTGATATGTGATCCCTTGTGAGCCAGTCACATGCTTGCAAGCTAATTGGATGACATTTCACCGAGAGGGCCCAGAGTATATCTATCCGTCATGTGGATGGACAAATCCCACTCTTGATCCATGTGTCTCAACCAATACTTTCCGAACACTCAATGCCACCTTTATAACCACCCAGTTACGGTGTGGTGTTTGATGTCATCAAAGCATCCATCCGGTAAAGGTGATATGCATGATCTCATGGTCGAAGGAATCAGGTTACTATGTATCAGAAAGCATATAGCAATTGAACTATTGAAATGACTTGATCTTTATGCTACGCTTATCTATAGGAGTATGTCCACCATATCATTCTCCTAACGATATGATCTTGTTGTTGATAACATCTCAATGTTCATGATAGGGAAACCACAATCATTAATCAACCAACAAGCTAGTGAAGTATAGAGGCTATACTAGGGACTTCAAATTAAGTTTACAAATCACACAAGTATCAATGTTTCCTTGTTAATACCATTATAGCATGAATGTAAACATTTATCATAAACACAAAGATATAATAATAACTACATTTATTATTGCCTCTAGGGCATATCTCCAACAGTCTCCCACTTGCACTAGAGTCATCTAATCTAGATTACATGGTAATATACCGAACACCCATGGCAGTTTGGTGTTGGTCATGTTTTGCCCTCGGGAGAGGTTTAGTCAACGGATCCGCCACATTCAGATCTGTGTGTACTTTGCAAATCTTTATATCCCCATCCTGGATATGTTCTCGAATAGCGTGAAAACGTAGCTTGATATGCTTCAGCTTCTTGTGTGACCTTGGTTCTTGCGCATTGGCTATGGCACCCATGTTATCACAGTAGATAGACATTGGGTCCAGCGCACTAGGAACCACACCCAGCTCTGTAATGAACTCTTTCATCCATATCGTTTCTTGTGAAGCCTCCGAAGCAGCCATGTATTCCGATTCAGTTGAAGATCTCGCCACAACGCTTTGCTTTGCACTCCTCCAGCTAACTGCTGCACCATTCAAAATAAATACGTATCCGGATTGCGATTTAGAATCATCCGGATCGGTGTTCCAACTAGCATCGGTGTAACCATTAACAACGAGCTGTTCATCACCTCCATAAGAAAGAACCATATCCTTAGTTCTTCTCAAGTACTTAAGGATGTTTTTGACCGCTGTCCAATGATCCACTCCTGGATCACTTTGATATCTGCTAGTTAAACTAACAGCATATGCAATGTCGGGTCTAGTACATAGCATGGCATACATTAGAGATCCTATGGCTGAGGCATAGGGAGTCTTACTCATCCTTTCTCTATCTTCTGTCGATGTCGGACTTTGAGTTTTACTCAAGGTAGTATTGGGCAACATGGGCAAGAACCCTTTCTTGCTTTCTTCCATTCCAAATCTCTTTAGAACTTTGTCCAAATATGTACTCTGTGACAATGATATTTGGCGTTTCGATCTATCTCTATAAATCTTTATGCCTAATATGTAAGCTGCTTTGCCAAGATCCTTCATTGAAAAACTATTATTCAAATATTCCTTGACACTATTAAGAAGGTCTACATCATTCCCAATCAACAATATGTCATCCACATATAGTATTAAGAATGCTACAGAGCTCCCACTCACTTTCTTGTAAATACAAGCTTCTCCATAAGTTTGTATAAAACCAAAACTTTTGATTACCTTATCAAAACGTTGATTCCAACTTCGGGATGCTTGCTTCAATCCATAGATGGACCGTTGAAGTTTGCATACCTTGTTAGCATCTTTAGGATCGACAAAACCTTTGGGTTGCATCATATACAACTCTTCATCAATGTCTCCATTGAGGAATGCTGATTTGACATCCATCTGCCATATCTCATAATCATAATATGCAGCGATTGCTAACATAATCCTCACAGACTTTAGCTTCGCTACCGGTGAGAAAGTCTCATCGTAGTCAACTCCTTGAATTTGTTGAAACCCTTTTGCGACAAGTCGAGCTTTATAGACAGTAACATTACCATCAGCATCTGTTTTCTTCTTGAAAATCCATTTGTTCTCGACAGCCTTCCGGCCATCCGGTAAGTCCAGCAAAGTCCATACTTGGTTTTCGTACATGGATCCAATCTCGGATTTCATGGCTTCTTGCCATTTATTGGAATCTGGGCTCATCATCGCTTCCTCATATGTCTCGGGGTCATCGGTGTTGTCCACCACCATGACATTCATAACGGAATCATACCAATCTGGAGTGGTACGAGTTCTCGTTGACCTCCGAGGCTCTGTAGCATCTTCAACCGAAGTTTCATGATCACCATCATTAGCTTCCTCTCTTATTGGTGCAGGCACCACAGGAACTTCTTCCGGTGCTGCGCTACTCGCAATTTCGAGAGAAGGTTCGACAACCTCGTCGAGTTCTACTTTCCTTCCAGTCAATTCGTTCGAGAGAAATTCCTTCTCTAGAAAGGATCCATTCTTGGCAACGAAGATTTTGCCTTCGGATCTATGATAGAAGGTATACCCAATAGTTTCCTTCGGGTATCCTATGAAGACGCATTTTTCCGCTTTGGGTTCAAGCTTGTCCGGCTGTAACTTATTTACATAGGCTTCGCATCCCCAAACTTTAAGGAACGACAATTTAGGTTTCTTCCCAAACCATAATTCATACGGTGTCGTTTCAACGGATTTAGATGGTGCCCTATTTAAAGTGAATGCGGCTGTTTCTAATGCATAACCCCAAAATGATAGCGGTAAATCTGTAAGTGACATCATAGAACGAACCATATCTAAGAGAGTTCGATTACGACGTTCGGACACACCATTACGCTGTGGTGTTCCCGGCGGTGTCAATTGTGAAAGTATTCCGCATTTCTTCAAATGCTCGCCAAACTCGTAACTTAGATATTCACCTCCACGATTAGAACGTAGAAATTTAATCTTCTTGTTACGTTGATTCTCTACCTCACTTTGAAACTCCTTAAACTTCTCGAAAGTTTCGGACTTATGTTTCATGAAATAGATATACCCATATCTACTCAAGTCATCCGTGAAGGTAAGAACATAACGATAACCACCGCGCGATGCTACACTCATTGGACCACACACATCGGTATGTATGATTTCCAATAAGTCCGTAGCTCGCTCCATCATACCAGAAAATGGAGTCTTAGTCATTTTACCCATCAGACATGCTTCGCATCTTTCAAGTGATTCAAAATCAAGTGATTCAAGAAGTCCATCGGAATGGAGTTTCTTCATACGTTTCACTCCGATGTGACCAAGACGACAGTGCCACATATAGGTCGAATTATCGCTAGATTTCAAACGTTTAGCCTCAATGTTGTTGATATGTGTATTTCCACTATCGAGATTCAATAAGAATAGACCATCTATCAAAGGTGCATGTGCATAAAACATATTACTCATATAAATAGAACAACCATTATTCTCAGATTTAAACAAGTAACCGTCTCGCAATAAACAAGATCCCGATATAATGTTCATGCTCAACGCAGGCACCAAATAACAATTATTTAAGTATAAAACTAATCCCGATGGTAGATGAAGGGGTAGCGTGCCGACCGCGATCACATCAACCTTTGATCCGTTTCCCACGCGCATCATCACCTCGTTCTTCGCTAGCTTCCGTTTATTCTGCAGCACCTGTTTCGAGTTACAAATATGAGCAACCGAACCAGTATCAAATACCCAGGCACTACTACGAGTACTAGTGAGATACACATCAATAACATGTATATCAGATATACCTTTCTTCTTGATGTTGCTGTTCTTCAAATCCGCCAAGTACTTTGGGCAATTCCGCTTCCAGTGACCTTCTCCCTTGCAGTAAAAGCACTCAGTATCAGGCTTAGGTCCAGCCCTGGTCTTCTTCGTCGGCGTGGTAGCTTTCTTACCACCCTTCTTGAAGTGTCCCTTTTGCTTAGACTTGCCTTTCTTGAATTTGGTGGTCTTATTGACCAACAACACTTGGTGCTCTTTCTTGATCTCCACTTCTGCAGATTTCAACATGGCAAAGAGTTCTGGCAACGTCTTGTTCATGTTCTGCATGTTGTAGTTCATCACAAAGTTCTTGTAACTTGGTGGTAGTGATTGGAGGACACGGTAAATCCCCAAAGCATTAGGAATCACTATACCCAAGCTTTGAAGTTTGTTTGCGTGCCCAGACATCTTAAGCACATGCTCACTGACGGAGCTGCCCTCTTCCATCTTGCAGTTAAAGAACTTTTCAGAAGCCTCATAGCTTTCAATTGCCGCATGAGTCTCAAAAATCAATTTGAGATCTTCGACAATATCATATGGGTCTGAATCCTCAAACCTTTTCTGAAGCTCCGATTCCAAACCATACAAGATAGCACACTGAACTATGGAGTACTGATTCTTCCGAGCGAGGTAAACATTCTTTACTTCATCGGGAGCATCAGCTGCAGGTGGGTCACCCAGCGGTGCATCCAGCACATAGGTCAAATTACCAGCTGTGAGGACAATCCTCAAATTGCGGAACCAATCCGCGAAGTTGCTTCCATTGTTTTTCAACTTTTCTTTCTCTAGGAACGCATTAAAATTGATGGTAGGGGCTGCCATTGATCTACAACATATTTGCAATAGTTTAGACTAAGTTTATGACAAATTGAGTTCAAATTAATTAATGTAATTAAACTAGGTGAACTCCCACTCAAAACAATATCCCTCACATTGTTTTAGTGATCACACGAACCAAATCCACTACATCAACACCGATCATCACGAGAGTTGATATAGTTTCAATGGCGAACAATCGTCATGTTCATCATATCTACTTTATGATTCATGCTTTACCTTTCGGTGATCCGTGTTCCGAGACCATGTCTGTACATGCTAGGCTCGTCAAGATCAAACCTTAGTTTCCGCATGAGAAAATCTGGCTTGCTCACGTTGTATACACTTGCGGAATCTAACACACCCGATCATCACGTGGTGCTTCGAAACAACAAGCTTTAGCAACGGTGCTAACTAAGGGTGAACACTTTATGACTTGAAATTCATGTGCATGAGGGATCATCTTATAATGCTACCGTCGTCTACTAAGCAATACAAGATGCATAAAGGATTAACATCACATGCAATTCAATATATATGTGATATGATATGGCCTTTCTTCTTTGTGCTTCCGATCTCCATCTTCAAGCACGAACATGATCTCCATCATCACCGGCATTGCATCAAGATCAATGATGCTACTCCATGGTTGTCGTCCACCGGCTTCAACTATTACAACTACTTTGAATAGACACGCGGGTCTTAACATAAATTAAAGACAACCATATGGCTCCTGCCGGTTGCCGACTTACAATAAGGAACATTGCATACATCAAATATAATCACAATCATGGCCATATCACATCACTGCACACCCCTGCAAAACAAAGTTAGACGCCTCTACTTTCTTTGCATATTTTACGTGGTTTGGGGCTTTCAATAAGTGTCGTTCTAACTTACGAACAAGAACCACAACATTGATACTAGTATTGTTAATCACCCGTTGTAAATTGGATCTTAACTATGCTAGGAGAAACAGGCACCCGCAAAGCCACTTATGCAATACAAGTTGCATGTCAAGCGTGGAGCAAGTCTCATGAACGATGTCATGTAAGGTTAGCCCGGGCCGCTTCATCCCAACATACCGCAAGATGCAAAGTACACAAGAAGCAATCGACAATAAAAGCATCAACGCCCACAATGACCATTGTGTTCTACTCGTGCAACAGATCTACATATAGACACGGCTCTGATACCACTGTAGGGGTTCGTAGCATGGAAAACAAAAATTTTCTATCGCATACAAACAAACAAGCCAAGATCTATCTACTAGATTGTAGCAACGAGTCGATGGTATAACTTACCCTCGAAGATTCCAAAGCGTTTAACGAGAGCGGATTCTCGTGGGTGATGTAGTCGTACTCTTTCCGATCTCAAGATCGTGTAGACGATCCTTCTGGCGCCACGTTCCGGCAGCGCTCCCGCAGTCGGTCACACGTTCGGTACTCGACGAAGACCTTCCTCTCCCTTGTTCCAGCAGGCAGCGGAGGTTGTAGCACTCTCCTCGCGATTCCGGCAGCACAACGGCGTGGTACCGGAAGTAGAGGGGAAATCCCGCAGGGCTTCGCCTTAAGCCGGTGCGAGTATGGTGGAGCTTATGAGAGAGGCTATTAGTGGTCTAGTAATTAGACACACCAATTAGAAGACTCTAAACCAATTAGAAGGCTCTAAACCGCTGGCTAAAGCAATTAGAAGCTCTAAACCAAAACGGCTCTAAACCGGAGATTTAGAGGTAGAAAGTTGTGTGTCTAGGAGGGGAGCCCCGCCCCTCCTTTTATGGGTGGGGAGGCGCGGCCAGGGGAGGGGAGTCCCTCCCCAAGTCGGCCTTGGGTGGCGCGCCGGCTTGGGGAGGAGACTCCTCCCTCAAGTCGGTTCCCAACTCCTCTTTCTTGTTTCCCACAGTTTCTTGTTTTAGGCGTTTGACTTTCAAACTGGACATTTGACTTTTCTATTTTAGGATTCAATTTAATCCTTTATTTGGGACAGCAAGAACACTTAGTACATGATGCAATCATTCCAATATGTAATGACACATTCATGTACCCCCCCCCCCCCCCCCCCCCCCCCCGGAGTGCCGGACAATCCGAAACCTTCTAGAACATTCCCGATGAAAACACCGGAATCATTCCGCAACTCCGAAACGGGACTTTCCTTATATGAATCTTATTCTCCGGACCATTCCGGATCACCTCGTGATATCCCGGATCCCATCCAAGACTCCGAACAACATTCGGTCTCTTTCTCATAATACCATAACTACTCAAACAACGTCGAATCCTTAAGTGTGTCTCCCTACGGTTCGTGAATTATGCGGACATGATCGAGACATTTCTCCGAACAATAACCAATAGAGGAATCTGGAAATTCATATGGCTCCCACATATTTCTACGATTACTTTGCGATCGAATGAACCACTTACATACGATACCAATTTCCCTTTGTCTCACGATATGTTACTTATCCGAGGTTATGATCGTCGGTATCTCTGCATACCTAGTTCAACCTCGTTACTGATAAGTACTCTTTTCTCGTTCCCGTGATATGTGATCCCTTGTGAGCCAGTCACATGCTTGCAAGCTAATTGGATGACATTTCACCGAGAGGGCCCAGAGTATATCTATCCGTCATGTGGATGGACAAATCCCACTCTTGATCCATGTGTCTCAACCAATACTTTCCGAACACTCAATGCCACCTTTATAACCACCTAGTTACGGTGTGGTGTTTGATGTCATCAAAGCATCCATCCGGTAAAGGTGATATGCATGATCTCATGGTCGAAGGAATCAGGTTACTATGTATCAGAAAGCATATAGCAATTGAACTATCGAAATGACTTGATCTTTATGCTACACTTATCTATAGGAGTATGTCCACCATATCATTCTCCTAACGATATGATCTTTTTGTTGATAACATCTCAATGTTCATGATAGGGAAACCACAATCATTAATCAACCAACAAGCTAGTGAAGTATAGAGGCTATACTAGGGACTTCAAATTAAGTTTACAAATCACACAAGTATCAATGTTTCCTTGTTAATACCATTATAGCATGAATGTAAACATTTATCATAAACACAAAGATATAATAATAACTACATTTATTATTGCCTCTAGGGCATATCTCCAACAGTCTCCCACTTGCACTAGAGTCATCTAATCTAGATTACATGGTAATATACCGAACACCCATGGCAGTTTGGTGTTGGTCATGTTTTGCCCTCGGGAGAGGTTTAGTCAACGGATCCGCCACATTCAGATCTGTGTGTACTTTGCAAATCTTTATATCCCCATCCTGGATATGTTCTCGAATAGCGTGAAAACGTAGCTTGATATGCTTCAGCTTCTTGTGTGACCTTGGTTCTTGCGCATTGGCTATGGCACCCATGTTATCACAGTAGATAGACATTGGGTCCAGCGCACTAGGAACCACACCCAGCTCTGTAATGAACTCTTTCATCCATATCGTTTCTTGTGAAGCCTCCGAAGCAGCCATGTATTCCGATTCAGTTGAAGATCTCGCCACAACGCTTTGCTTTGCACTCCTCCAGCTAACTGCTGCACCATTCAAAATAAATACGTATCCGGATTGCGATTTAGAATCATCCGGATCGGTGTTCCAACTAGCATCGGTGTAACCATTAACAACGAGCTGTTCATCACCTCCATAAGAAAGAACCATATCCTTAGTTCTTCTCAAGTACTTAAGGATGTTTTTGACCGCTGTCCAATGATCCACTCCTGGATCACTTTGATATCTGCTAGTTAAACTAACAGCATATGCAAAGTCGGGTCTAGTACATAGCATGGCATACATTAGAGATCCTATGGCTGAGGCATAGGGAGTCTTACTCATCCTTTCTCTATCTTCTGCCGATGTCGGACTTTGAGTTTTACTCAAGGTCGTATTGGGCAACATGGGCAAGAACCCTTTCTTGCTTTCTTCCATTCCAAATCTCTTTAGAACTTTGTCCAAATATGTACTCTGTGACAATGATATTTGGCGTTTCGATCTATCTCTATAAATCTTTATGCCTAATATGTAAGCTGCTTTGCCAAGATCCTTCATTGAAAATCTATTATTCAAATATTCCTTGACACTATTAAGAAGGTCTACATCATTCCCAATCAACAATATGTCATCCACATATAGTATTAAGAATGCTACAGAGCTCCCACTCACTTTCTTGTAAATACAAGCTTCTCCATAAGTTTGTATAAAACCAAAACTTTTGATTACCTTATCAAAACGTTGATTCCAACTTCGGGATGCTTGCTTCAATCCATAGATGGACCGTTGAAGTTTGCATACCTTGTTAGCATCTTTAGGATCGACAAAACCTTTGGGTTGCATCATATACAACTCTTCATCAATATCTCCATTGAGGAATGTTGTTTTGACATCCATCTGCCATATCTCATAATCATAATATGCAGCGATTGCTAACATAATCCTCACAGACTTTAGCTTCGCTACCGGTGAGAAAGTCTCATCGTAGTCAACTCCTTGAATTTGTCGAAACCCTTTTGCGACAAGTCGAGCTTTATAGACAGTAACATTACCATCAGCATCTGTTTTCTTCTTGAAAATCCATTTGTTCTCGACAGCCTTCCGGCCATCCGGTAAGTCCAGCAAAGTCCATACTTGGTTTTCGTACATGGATCCAATCTCGGATTTCATGGCTTCTTGCCATTTATTGGAATCTGGGCTCATCATCGCTTCCTCATATGTCTCGGGGTCATCGGTGTTGTCCACCACCATGACATTCATAACGGAATCATACCAATCTGGAGTGGTACGAGTTCTCGTTGACCTCCGAGGCTCTGTAGCAACTTCAACCGAAGTTTCATGATCACCATGATTAGCTTCCTCTCTTATTGGTGCAGGCACCACAGGAACTTCTTCCGGTGCTGCGCTACTCGCAATTTCGAGAGAAGGTTCGACAACCTCGTCGAGTTCTACTTTCCTTCCAGTCAATTCGTTCGAGAGAAATTCCTTCTCTAGAAAGGATCCATTCTTGGCAACGAAGATTTTGCCTTCGGATCTATGATAGAAGGTATACCCAATAGTTTCCTTCGGGTATCCTATGGAGACGCATTTTTCCGCTTTGGGTTCAAGCTTATCCGGCTGTAACTTCTTTACATAGGCTTCGCATCCCCAAACTTTAAGGAACGACAATTTAGGTTTCTTCCCAAACCATAATTCATACGGTGTCGTTTCAACGGATTTAGATGGTGCCCTATTTAAAGTGAATGCGGCTGTTTCTAATGCATAACCCCAAAATGATAGCGGTAAATCTGTAAGTGACATCATAGAACGAACCATATCTAAGAGAGTTCGATTACGACGTTCGGACACACCATTACGCTGTGGTGTTCCCGGCGGTGTCAATTGTGAAAGTATTCCGCATTTCTTCAAATGCTCGCCAAACTCGTAACTTAGATATTCACCTCCACGATCAGAACGTAGAAATTTAATCTTCTTGTTACGTTGATTCTCTACCTCACTTTGAAACTCCTTAAACTTCTCGAAAGTTTCGGACTTATGTTTCATGAAATAGATATACCCATATCTACTCAAGTCATCCGTGAAGGTAAGAACATAACGATAACCACCGCGCGATGCTACACTCATTGGACCACACACATCGGTATGTATGATTTCCAATAAGTCCGTAGCTCGCTCCATCATACCAGAAAATGGAGTCTTAGTCATTTTACCCATCAGACATGCTTCGCATCTTTCAAGTGATTCAAAATCAAGTGATTCAAGAAGTCCATCGGAATGGAGTTTCTTCATACGTTTCACTCCGATGTGACCAAGACGACAGTGCCACATATAGGTCGAATTATCGCTAGATTTCAAACGTTTAGCCTCAATGTTGTTGATATGTGTATTTCCACTATCGAGATTCAATAAGAATAGACCATCTATCAAAGGTGCATGTGCATAAAACATATTACTCATATAAATAGAACAACCATTATTCTCAGATTTAAACAAGTAACCATCTCGCAATAAACAAGATCCCGATATAATGTTCATGCTCAACGCAGGCACCAAATAACAATTATTTAAGTATAAAACTAATCCCGATGGTAGATGAAGGGGTAGCGTGCCGACCGCGATCACATCAACCTTTGATCCGTTTCCCACGCGCATCATCACCTCGTTCTTCGCTAGCTTCCGTTTATTCTGCAGCACCTGTTTCGAGTTACAAATATGAGCAACCGAACCAGTATCAAATACCCAGGCACTACTACGAGTACTAGTGAGATACACATCAATAACATGTATATTAGATATACCTTTCTTCTTGATGTTGCCGTTCTTCAAATCCGCCAAGTACTTTGGGCAATTCCGCTTCCAGTGACCTTCTCCCTTGCAGTAAAAGCACTCAGTATCAGGCTTAGGTCCAGCCCTGGTCTTCTTCGTCGGCGTGGTAGCTTTCTTACCACCCTTCTTGAAGTGTCCCTTTTGCTTACTAGATGAACTCCCACTAAATTCAACATCCCTCAAGTTGTTTAGTGAACACGATCCAAATTCACCACACCTAATCCGATCATCACGAGAAGAGATGTGGTTTCAATGGTGGACAACGAAGTGTCGATCATATCATTCATATGACTCATGCTTAACCTTTCGGTTCTTGTGTTCCGAGGCCATGTCTGTACATGCTAGGCTCGTCAAGTTAGACCCAAGTATTTCCGCGTGTGCAAAAACTGGCTTGCACCCGTTGTATGTGAGCGTAGAGTCTATAGCACTCGATCATCACGTGATGCTTGGACACGACGAACTTTCGCAACGGTGCATACTTGGGGAGAACACAGTTTTTATCTTGATCTTTAAGTGAGGAATCATCTTATAATGCTACCGTCGCGATCTAAGCATAATAAGATACATAAAAGGATAAACATCACATGCATATAACTTTATGTGACATGGTATAGCCTATCTTCGCGCAATGATCTCCATCTTGTGCGTACCGGCATGATCTCCATCACTCCACCATGATTGCCTCCACCACGAATAGCAACTACAACTATTGCTAACTACTTAGCGATAAAGTAAAGCTATTACATGGCGTATAAGAAGTTGACTCGCAGGTCATACACAATTATAAAGACAACCATATGGCTCCTGCCGGTTGTGTACTCATCGACATGCAAGTCGTGAAACATTACAAAACATGATCATCGCATACAATATACACATCACATCTTGGGCCATACCATATCACAGAAAACACTCCCTGCAAAAACAAGTTAGACGCCTCTACTTTGTTGTTGCATGTTTTACGTGGCTTTATGGGAGTAGATGCTAAGAACGATTCTTACCTACAGAAAGCCACAACGGTGATATTATGGTTGCCAAACTCCGGTGTTAATCCCATGATAACTATAGTGAGAGAAACTGACATCCACCAGCCGCATGTGTGGAACAAGCCACACGTCAAGTGCGGAGCCGGTCTCGCGAACGACGTCGCGTAAGGTTGGCCTGGACCGCTTCAATCTCACTATCCCGCGTCATAAGAAGAACACAAACAAGAGGATTGCAACAAAAAACATCAACGCCCGCAACAACCATGTTGCGTTCTACTCGTGAAACACATCTACGCATAGACCTGGCTCTGATACCACTGAAGGGTTTCGCGGCATAGTAAATCAAAATTTTCTACGGAGCGAACAGAGGGAAAGCCAAGATCTAATCTAGGAGATGCAAACAACAAGAGAGATTGGATTAGATCTTCATACCCTTAAAGATTCGCATAGCGGAACGTTCGTCGGAACGTGGGTGATGTAGTCGTACTCGCTTCTCCTCCTCGCGATCCGATCCGATCTAGCACCACAAGTGGCGGTGCCTCCGTGAGATGCACACGTGCAGCACCTCGACGTCTCCTCCTTCCTCGGACCAGCGAGTATGGTGGAGAGATAGATTGGATCTACAACACGACGGCGTGGTGTATATGGTGGAGAATTTCTGCTGCAGGGCTTCGCCTACAAACAGTCGGGAGGGAGAGAGGAAGGTAGCAAGGCTGCTAGGGCTTGGAGGAAGGTGTATGGGGGAGGGGGCGCACCACCCCTCTATATATAGAGGGGGGGTGGCCAGCCCTTGCCCCTCCTCCAAGCCTATATCTAGTTTAAACAATTTAAACTCTCCCTTATCTAGAAATCCTATCTCTAGTTTAAACGATTTAAACTCTCCCTTATCTAGAAATCCTATCTCTAGTTTAAACGAGTTTAAACTTATCCAGGATCGGCTGGGCCCTATGGGGCCTTGTGCCCCTGGCCCAATGCGGCCAGGACACTCCCTCATAGGCCCATGCCCCCTCCCGGAAGGTGGGGCCACGTTGGTCCCCTTCCGGAAGGTTCTAGAAGCTTCCGGTACAATACCGATTAACCCGGAACAATTCCGAACTCCGAAAACTGCACTGCCTTATATGAATCTTATTCTCCGGACCATTCCGGAACCTCTCGTGATATCCCGGATCCCATCCGAGACTCCGAACAAAAATTCATAACCAATTATCCAATCTATCCTAGCGTCGAGACACGTTAAGTGTGTGACCCTGCGGGTTCGAGAATATGCAGACATGATCTTCTATCAATAATCAACAGCGGGGTCTGGGCACCCATATTGACTCCCACACATTCATCGATGATCATATCAGATGAACCACGATGCCAGGATTCAATCAATCCCATATATATATTCCCTTCGTCTCGCGATATTTTACTTGCCCGAGATTCGATCATCAGTACCGTCATACCTAGTTCAATCTCGTTCACAGCAAGTACTTTACTCGTTCCGTAATCCAATATCACTTTGTGATTAACTCCTTAACCACATGCTTGCAAGCGGTGTTGATATCGATTACCGAGTGGGCCCGAAGTATATCTCTCCGACTTGGGAGGGACAAATTCCATCTCGATACATACAACCCAACAGATACTTTCCGATCACCTGAGAGACACCTTTATGATCACCCTCTCATAGGATGACGTTTGATGACCTCAAAGCTTTCTTCCGATACCAGGGAGTTGCATTATCTCATGGTCTAAGGAATACAATATTTGACATAGGAAAAGTGAAATGGATCGTATGGGCACCTAGAGGGGGGGGGTGAATAGGTGCTAACCAATTTTTAATACTTTTTCCAATTTTAGGCTTTACACAAAGTAAATTCTCTAGATATGCAACTACGAGAATTTCCCTATATGAAACCCTAACTACTAAGCACGTAAAGGAGGAGCGAGGAAACCGTAGTGGAGCACGCGGAGACACAGGGATTTGTTTTACCGCAGTTCCTTCCTTGTTAAGGGAAGTACATCTGCGTTGGAGGGGTGGGCGGTTCTAAGACCACCACGCCACAATAGGCCTCACCCTATTCTCCGATGGATCTCGCCACGAGAGGCCTGATCCACCTTCTCCACTATTGGATCCCTTCGAGGCGGGAACCAGTGCCTTTTACAATACTATCGGGGCACACACCCACAACCGAATTGGGGGCTCCCGGGATGACAACAAGCTGTCACAAAAACAAGGTTTATCAATATAAACGAAAACAAGGATCTAGATCTTTGCAAGAAATACTAGATCGAAGGTTCTCCAAATGAATGGAGAGGAGATGTAGCGCTTGATTGCTGATGATGAAGGTCGAGTACTCCTCCTTCGATTCCCAAAGGGATGGGGCCTTTGGATGGATCTAGGTGGAGCACTCTCGTATGAACTTTGGAGATCTGATCTGTTCTTTTTCGAGATGAATCAAGCAATCTGACAGGAGGGGGAAGGCTGGCTTAAATACCCCCTCCCCAGATCTGGCCGTTGCTCAAATTTGGGGGCGGATTATCCGCCCCCCACTTGGGGCGGATTATCCGCCCCCTGGGAAAATTCCGCCCCAAGGGCGGACTCTCCGGGGGAAACTCCGCCCCCCTCTCTAGGGCTTGCGCCTTGGAGAAGCTTGGAGAAAAACTTGGGGGGCGGATTATCCGGCCCCCTCCTGGGGCGGATTATCCGGCGTAGCCGGAAAGTCCGGCCAAAACTCCGCCCCCCTCTCTGGGGCTTGCGCCTTGGCGAAGAGCAGGAGGGGCGGATTATCCGGCCTGGCCGGATTATCCGGCCAATGTTCCGCCCCCCCTTCTGGGGCTTGCGCAGGCTTGAGCAGAGGGAGGGGCGGATTATCCGCCCCTGGTGGGGCCGGATTATCCGCCCCCAAAGGTAGATTTCTGAGCTGCAACACTTCAACACACATTAAATGATCCTTGGTATTGTTATCTAACACACAAAACACTAGGGATTAAGAAATGTTCTTTCAATCTCCCCCTTTTTGGTGTTAGATGACAATACTAGGATTTGCAGTGAAAACGGCAAGTGCCACTTTAGATAATGAAAGACGCTCCCCCTAGATGTGTGCATACTTAAGATTTGCATTTGAATACAAATACACACACTAGGTAGAGCACTACTTTAAGGTTTGGTGAAAGGAAGTCATACCACCGGAATATATATCCATGACATACATAGAAAATTCCATGAATCCATATGTCATCAAATATGCTCCATAATTCCAGAATTCCATGGGGTCCATGATAGATAAATCCAGAAATCCATGAATACCAAACATAGTACCAAACTGTGGAGTACGACATAGTCTTACACAAACAACCACACATAGCAAACAAGTTCACGCTGGAAAAGGCACAAGCAAGCAAATAAAAACGACTAAAAACGAAGAGCTTGTGCCCGACCCTTGCAAATCCACGTGGCCTACTAGAACTACTTCTCCCCCTTTGGCATCGAAACGCCAAAAAGGAAGAAGAGCGATGCTAACGCCCCTGGAGATCACTCCACCTCATCCTCGTCGTAGTCATCCTCGTCCCCTTCCTCTTCACCATACTCATCATCATCGTCATCAGCGGGAGGAGTGGGTGCCCTTGGTGGAGGGGGAAAGAGACAACTCTCGAGCTCGCCATAGTTGATCCCTGAAGTGTTCCACTGAGCGTACGGATCCGGAGCAGTGGGAGGAGGTGGATGGCCAGTGGCACCTGAGACATGGTGGAGGATAAGCTGCTGCGTGTGATCCCTCTCATGATCCCTGCGGTACTCCTCATATTGGCCCTTGTGAATGTCAATACCCATGCAAAGAATGTTCCGCTGGAACCAATTAAGCTGCTTGACCTCACGTGCCATTGGGGACACCGTGGAGCGACGGCCACTAGCCCGAGCATCACGCATGAAGGACTCCGGGGCAGTGGAGGGGTGATGAGTCTTCTGAGCCTTGTTGTATATTTTCTTGGGCTTATGAACACCATCCAAAGCAGTGCTAAAGTCTTCAAGGGGTAGCATATGCTTGATCAGCATCATAATGAACGGAGCATAAGGAATGGAGAGCCGGTTGATCATAGCATCCGTCATCTCATGAAAAATATAGTCCATGACATCCAGTTTGTAACCAGTGGCTGATCCAGAGTTAGTGGCACACTCGTGAGCGAACGCAAGGAGAGGAACAAGGTGGCCACGGATCCTGTCATTGTTGCCACCACTCGGTGCGATGCAGTCCCGAAACATGCCAACAAGAGCGGCATACAAGGGAGAGAGACCAGCGAAAGTACCGGCAACACCATCAGGAGAAAGACAGGGAGCCAGAGCAGTGTCCTTGGACGGCTTCAAGGGAGTAATGATGCGGTGACCAGCAGGAGTGTCACGGCCATGGAATGCATACCCAAGAACCTGCCCAAAAGTGCGAAAGTCTGACTGAAGCATGGTAGTCCCGGTCATCCACTTCATAGTGTGGCGCTCATCACCGCAGATCACAAGAGTAGAAAAAAACTGTCGCACCACAGAAGAGTCATAATCGCACTGAATGGTCATGAGGTGGTGAAGCCCCATCTTATTGGTCACATCCAATGCCTCAATGAGCCTAGCCTTGGATTGAGCCGCAGTCAAGTTGATGGGACGCATGGGGCGAATCTTGAGAGAAGCATAAACATCATCATGGATAGCCCGAAAGTGAGCATTCCAAAACATACTGTCCTCGGGTTGTCCATCACTGTCAATATCATCATAGTAGTCTGTCTGGCGAATGGTGGCATACTGAATGCTGTCCATAGACTTGTAATTGGGCCGGGACTGTTTGCCCTTGCGAGAAGCGGTTCGCTTAGTTTTCTTACTTGCCTCAGCCATCCTTGTAGCCTCTCGAGCTGCCCTGTGAACCTCAGTTTCGTCAATAAACGTCCCTTCTGCAGTGGGTTTGAGGTAACGGGGACGGGGACGACGGACGAAGGTCTTGGTCGGCTTGGAACCACCTGTGAAAAGCATTGAGAGAGGTAGCAAGGAGATGAGCACACACACAAGTCCAGGATAAAGAAAACATGGAGAAGGAGTAACAATGCAACCCCATAACCAATGATGTGCATGAGCAGAATCTGAACCAAAACAGACCAGAGAGTAATTCTCCAGGCCGGATTATCCGGCCCTGGCAGGGGCGGATAATCCGCCCCCCGCAAAAAAATTCTGGGTTGGCTCAGATCTATCATGGCAAAACAGATCGAGTACTAGGGTTGCAAGGCTACTGATTCTAGCATGTAGGAAACAACACCAAGAACCTTCTACAACGAGATTTCCACCAAACAAAACATCCCATACAAAAGGATAGAGATGAGGGAGTTACCCTCACTCATTGGAGGAAAATCGCGGAGGAGAAGATACCCGGAGGCGAGGTGAAGAAGATCCGGGGAGAGCCCGGAGAATCCGGTGGTCAAATCGACTCCGGGAGAGGCGGATACTCCGGCGGCGTCTGGGGGCAGAGGTAGGGTTGGGGGAGGACTGGCTGCTCTGTTTGAGTCTGCCCTCCCCGACCAGCCTATAAGGGGCTGATTTCGCCCGGGGCGGATAATCCGCCCCCCACTTAGGGCGGATAATCCGCCCCCCCAGACATTCTGGAAAACAGAATCAGGCCAGAGCACCCTATCAAATCTCTCGATGGTGTTTTAGAGGGCTTGTGTGCAAGAATAGATGGTTCAAGGAGGGAGGGAAAGGCTTGGGATGAGAGAATCAAACTGAGATGGTACTACACACCCAAATTTGCAAGAATCAAATCAATCAAAAGCCAAATTTGAGTGTGTTTTCCATAAGAACAAGAGGTATGCAAGAAAATCCAACGAGACCCATGAAAACCAACTCTTCTCGAGGAAGAGGGCGGTGGCCGAAGCCACCATGTTGGAGCGCATGGCATGACACCGCGAAGATGTATCTTGAGTTCAAAACCAATGCTCATCGATGACCCACATATCACAAAATGATATTAAGGGAAATGATTTTACTTGCTTTCGGCATGATGGGGGGAGGGTTGGCCCAATCAATTAGGACCACACTCCCCCTATGTCGATGCCCACATCTAAACCAAATACATGAATAAGAGCAAGTGAGTGTGCAATAATAGTCAAGCCAAGCTCCTTGAATCTACGATATTTAGCTCATTCCGCAAATAACAAAATCTTGCTTCATCGAGGGGCTTCGTGAAAATATCAGCAAGTTGGTTCTTCGTGCTTACAAATGACAGAGCAATATCTCCACGAGCAACATGATCCCGAATAAAGTGGTTGCGAATCTCTATATGTTTTGTTCTTGTATGCTGCACAGGATTGTAAGCAATTTTGATAGCACTTTCATTGTCGCATAAAAGAGGCACTTTGTCACAATTGACACCATATTCCTTTAAAGTTTGCCTCATCCATAGCAATTGAGTACAAGCACTTGCAGCAGCAACATATTCAGCTTCGGCGGTTGAAAGTGAAATACAATTCTGTTTCTTTGATGACCAACACACTAGAGACCTGCCCAAGAATTGGCATGCACCAGAGGTTGATTTCCTATCATCTTTGTCACCAGCCCAATCTGAATCGGTGTAACCACATAGAGAGAAACTTGAACCCTTGGGATACCATAACCCAAAATTTGGGGAATGAACCAAATATCGGAAGATTCGCTTGACCGCCACTAAGTGGCTGTCTTTAGGAGCGGCTTGGTACCTTGCACACACTCCTACACTTAACACGATATCGGGCCTAGATGCGCAGAGGTAAAGGAGAGAGCCGATCATGGATCGGTATACCTTTTGATCCACGTCTTTACCCTTGGGATCGAGCTCAAGATGACACTTTGTTTGCATGGGGGTAGCAACGCCATTGAGATCCATCATCTTGAACCTTTTGAGCATGTCTTGGATGTATTTAGCTTGATTAATAAAGGTTCCCTCTCTAAGTTGTTTGATTTCAAAGCCAAGAAAGAACCTGAGCTCACCCATCATGGACATCTCAAACCTGTCAGTCATAAGCTTTGAAAATTCATCGTTAAAAGCTTGGTTAGTAGAGCCAAAAATAATGTCATCTACATAGAGTTGGCATACAAAAAGCTCCCCATTGACCTTCTTAGTAAAAAGAGTGGGATCGATTTGCCCAACTTCGAATCCACGGTCTATCAAAAGCTCTTTAAGGTGCTCATACCACGCACGTGGGGCTTGTTTAAGGCCATAGAGCGCCTTATCGAGTTTGTAGACATGGTTCGGAAATTTGGGGTCCTCAAACCCCGGGGGCTGCTTGACATATACTAACTCATGTAGAGGACCATTAAGGAAAGCGCTCTTAACATCCATTTGTTGTAACTTAAAATTATGATGAGCTGCATATGCAAGAAGGATACGGATGGACTCAAGGCGAGCCACTGGGGCATATGTCTCGCCAAAATCAATTCCTTCTACTTGAGAGAATCCTTGAGCCACGAGTCGTGCTTTATTCCTCACAACAATGCCATTTTCATCCTGTTTGTTCTTGAAGATCCACTTGGTGCCGATAACATTGCGGCAATCCTTTGGCTTTTCTACGAGCTTCCACACTTTGTTGCGTTCGAAGTTGTTTAATTCTTCATGCATTGCAACAACCCAATCGGGGTATTCAAGAGCATCAAAAACCTTCTTTGGTTCAACCATGGAAATGTGAGCTTGATGATCACAGAAGCTAGCAAGCTCTCTTCGAGTGGATACCCTTCGTCGTAGATCACCAACTACCTTGTCAAGAGTGTGACCTCTTAGTTCAAGGTTGCAATCCGCCCGAGCCTTGCGACGAGCCTCAATATCTTTATTATTTCTTGAAGGAGTGGATTCAGTTGTTGTATCCTTGTCTTGATTACTGCAGTGCCCTTGATCTTGGTCACCAGTACTGCCAGAGGATTGTTGCTGAGCATTTTCTTCAGGGCCGGATAATCCGCCCCTTGGATGGGCCGGACAATCCGGCCTGGGAGGTGAAGTACCAGAACCATCTTCCTGAGAAAGCCTGACTGGAGTTGGAGAGCCATGGCCGGATAATCCGCCCCCGGGGGCCGGAAAATCCGGCCTGGGAGCATCAGAGGTGTTGATTTCTCCTTCGGATCCCCTGGTGCAAGTTGGAGTGCCAGGGGCGGATTGTCCGCCCCTTGGAGGGGGCGGATAATCCGGCCTGGGACTACCATCTTGTCCAGGAGACTGAAGATCTTCAGCAGGTGGCGGTGTTGGTGCAGAGTTTTCTCCAACAGTAGGAGCTTGTTGATCTTGTGAAGATGAGGGCTCCACTTGAGTGGAGCATTGTCCTTCCCGATCCGCCACAAGGGGTTCCTCAATGGGGCGGAAAAATCCCACGCCCATTCTTCTTATGGCATCTTGGGGTATTTCAACATCTGCATCACAAACATCAACTTGCCCTACAAAGGAGCCGTTATTTTCATCGAACTCCACACTACAAGATTCTACAACAATCCCAGTGAGCTTGTTGTAGACTCTATAAGTGTGGGATTCGGCACCGTAACCAACAAAAATGCCTTCTAAAGCCTTGGATTCAAATTTGGACAAACGGACACCTTTAATAAGAAAGAAACACTTACACCCGAATACCCTGAAGTATGAGATGTTGGGTTTATTGCCGGTAAGTATTTCATATGGGGTCTTGTCCAAGATCTTCCGAAGGTAAAGCCGGTTTGATGAGTGACAAGCGGTGGATATGGCTTCAGCCCAAAAATTATAAGGAGACTTAAATTCAGCTAGCATAGATCTTGCCATATCCATCAAAGTCCGGTTCTTCCTCTCGGCTACACCATTTTGTTGAGGGGTGTACGCAGCGGAATATTGGTGTCTAATCCCCTCTTCGCTAAGAAACTCGTTTAAAGTGTAGTTCTTGAATTCTGTGCCATTGTCACTTCTAATTGCCAATATGGGAACATTGTGTTGTCGTTGAACCTCATTGGCAAAGTCGATGACAGTTTGTTGAGTCTCACTTTTCAGCTTGAAGAAATATACCCATGTATATCTTGAGTAATCATCGACGATGACCAAGCAATATTTCTTCCCACCAAGACTTGCATGAGAAGGAGGTCCAAATAAGTCCACATGGATTAATTCCAAGATCCTCTTTGATGACACAATAGTCTTCCTCTTGTGGGGAGAATCATGCATTTTTCCTTCAACACAAGCCCTGCAAACACGATCTTTGGCAAAAGAGACATTGTCTTTTAGTCCAAGAATGTGGCCACCCTTTTGGAGACTTTGCAAAGTTCTCATGTTGACATGGGCTAAACGGCGATGCCATAGCCAGCCCACGTCGGCCTTTCCGAATAGACACATCGGACCCGAAGTGGTTTTCCCCGAGAAGTCCACCACATACAGGTCATTTTCGACGTATCCAACGAAAGCGACCTTTAGAGACTTGCTCCATAAGAGTACCACCAAATCATCATCGATAAAAACAGCAAAACCCATCTTGCCAAGGGCACGAACAGAAAGAAGATTATAGCCAAGGGTCTCAACAAGCATGACGTCCACGAGAGAGATATCGTGAGCAACCACAACCTTGCCAAGACCCAATACCTGAGATTTAGACTTATCACCATAGGAGACTGTGATATTATCAAGATTTGGACGCATCTCCGTGATGATCTCCTTGCTTCCGGTCATATGACTAGTGCAGCCACTATCCAGCACCCATTTCGACCCACCGGAAGCATAGCCCTGCAAGAAAATTACTTCTTGGTTTTAGGTACCCATTTTTCAATGGGTCCTTTCATGTTAGTAACAAGGGTCTTTGGGACCCAAATAGACCAAGCAATAAATTCATCAAAGGGACCAACATAATAAGCATAAACATCGCCATAATCATCACAAAAGAGTTCATAATTCGGATTGTGAGACCCTGCAAAACCAATATTATTAGTCTTGTCTTTTGTGACAACCTTCTCAGCCGTGCTTGTCTTTAATTGCACATTCTTGGTCTTGTTCTTCTTGGTTTTCTTCTTCTTGGACTTGGTGACATACCCAAGTCCCTCTCTACCATGATTTGACCTTTGCTTGTCAAGGACTTCATCAAGCACACCTTTGTCCTTTGTAGTGGTGTCCTTGATCACTCCTTTCTCCACATTAGCATTTTCCTTGTTACTATATGTTGAGTTGGACGAGCTAGGAGTATCATATATGGCCAATCGACTTTGAAGCTGATCATGTGACTCATTGAGGATAGAGAACTCGTTTTTCAATGCCTTGTGGGCATTGTCAAGTTTCTCCAATTCCTCGGAGAGTCTATCATGAGCAGCCCCAAAGTCAATTCTTTCCTTCTTTAACTTCTTTGCCTTGGTGACCGCATTGTCACGTTCCTTAACGAGTTTAGTCACAATTTCTTCATGTGACTCTTCCATAGACTCAAGCCTCTCTTCAAGAGAGACCCGAGCTTCTTCTTCTTCTTCAAGAGCATTTTTTAGGGATGCAATTTCCATTGCATCCTCCCTTTCAATTCTGCCCTTTTCTTCGAGAAGTGCTTCGTTTTGGGCCAACTGATCCATAAGAGCCTCAAAACGAACTTTGTGCTCACCTTGCAAGTTAGTATAGAAATAATCCAAGGCAATAATCTCTTCTTTAACCTTAAGACTAGTAGGATCATCCATGTCTATCATAACCTTGGGAAAAGAAGAGTTAGAAGTTACCTCGGAGCTTCTTGCCATGAGACAAGTAGGATTCTTGTTGATGATGTTTTCGTTTGGAGAGTCGAAGAGTGATGTTGATGTAGATGTGGTGGCTATAGCAGCCACCTCTTGAGAGCTATCGTCCTCGTCCTCATCTTCACTCCCCGATGAATATTCTTCTTGAGCTACTAGAACAATCTTTGGTTGCTTCTTGAAAGGAGCATTCTTCTTTACAAACTGTTTCTTACGTGGAGCTTTTGATTTGTCCTTGAAAATGAGTCTTCCTCCATTATCCTCTCTACTTTGATATGGACACTCAGCTACGAAGTGCAACCGGTCACCACAATTAAAGCAAGTTCTCAGCTTGGGACCATTTTCTTTTCTTCCATAGGCTCCACTTTTGCGATCTAGTTCAGCTTTAGCCTTGGCTGGATCTTTCCAAAAGTTTCTTGCATAAAGAGCCAAGTATTGTCCGTGAATCCTTTTTATATCTTCGGGACAGTCCAGGCCTTCTACCGCATATTCATCATGATCAACCACACTAGTCTTCAAAGCCATGTTTACCCCCTTTTGCATCCCCATAGCTCGAGCACGAGCATCTTCGGCATTCTTGGCAGCCACTTTGAATGCGGCCATTTCTTGCATTACCTCGTTGGATGACATGAGGTGATAATTATGCCTACCTTGGAGACTTTTCAAATCCGTGGGCTCAAATGGCATAAGAGCACTGACATACTTGCGCTTGATCCAAGCATCATCAACATAAGCCGCGCCGTGGTTTCTGAAGGTAGTAGCTATTGCCTTTAGCCTCCTATACATGTCCTCGTGGTCTTCTCCATCCAGCATATAGAATCCTTCAGCTTCATTGCTCAAGGCATCATATCTATTCCTTCTCATACTTTCATTTCCGATGAAAAGCTCGGTGAGAGCATCCCACGCTTCTTTAGCTGTGCTAAGATGCTGAATGTGTGGCATGTCTTTATCTCCCACACCAAGCTGTATCATGTGTAGGGCCGTAGCATTGAGTTGACTATCGACCACTTCTCTCCTTGTGAGATTGTTAGGATTTCCCACGTGAAGACCATTTTCGATGATCTTCCACAACTCTATGGAGGAACTGCACACATGAGATTTCATCAAAAATTGCCATTGAGAGAAAGTAGAAGCTGACAATTTGGGTGGATCACCCCTATTATGTATATGAGGGTGAGGAATAGGCGGGTCAGGAGAATACACATGAGAAACCTCATTGTATCCATCCTTACCGCTATCCTTTTTCGAGGAGGATCTCTTACTTGTATCATCACCTACCACTTCGTTCTCTTTGGAAACAGTTTTACCCGTTTCCTTGGATTGCGGAGTGGTATCCTCAGAGTGAGATGGAGGTGATGCTGCGGATGTGGAGAGACGCATTATCAATTGACGCATCTCTTCCATCTTAGCCTCCATAGAACTCACCAAGGTTGTTTCCAACGTCTTGAGATCGTTCATGGTGACTACCTCCGGAGCATCACTCCCATCTCCCTTGGAACCCATACTTCTCTTAGGCTGTTAAGCCCGAAATAAGAGCCGAGGCTCTGATACCAAATGAAATGGATCGTATGGGCACCTAGAGGGGGGGGTGAATAGGTGCTAACCAATTTTTAATACTTTTTCCAATTTTAGGCTTTACACAAAGTAAATTCTCTAGATATGCAACTACGAGAATTTCCCTATATGAAACCCTAACTACTAAGCACGTAAAGGAGGAGCGAGGAAACCGTAGTGGAGCACGCGGAGACACAGGGATTTGTTTTACCGCAGTTCCTTCCTTGTTAAGGGAAGTACATCTGCGTTGGAGGGGTGGGCGGTTCTAAGACCACCACGCCACAATAGGCCTCACCCTATTCTCCGATGGATCTCGCCACGAGAGGCCTGATCCACCTTCTCCACTATTGGATCCCTTCGAGGCGGGAACCGGTGCCTTTTACAATACTATCGGGGCACACACCCACAACCGAATTGGGGGCTCCCGGGATGACAACAAGCTGTCACAAAAACAAGGTTTATCAATATAAACGAAAACAAGGATCTAGATCTTTGCAAGAAATACTAGATCGAAGGTTCTCCAAATGAATGGAGAGGAGATGTAGCGCTTGATTGCTGATGATGAAGGTCGAGTACTCCTCCTTCGATTCCCAAAGGGATGGGGCCTTTGGATGGATCTAGGTGGAGCACTCTCGTATGAACTTTGGAGATCTGATCTGTTCTTTTTCGAGATGAATCAAGCAATCTGACAGGAGGGGGAAGGCTGGCTTAAATACCCCCTCCCCAGATCTGGCCGTTGCTCAAATTTGGGGGCGGATTATCCGCCCCCCACTTGGGGCGGATTATCCGCCCCCTGGGAAAATTCCGCCCCAAGGGCGGACTCTCCGGGGGAAACTCCGCCCCCCTCTCTGGGGCTTGCGCCTTGGAGAAGCTTGGAGAAAAACTTGGGGGGCGGATTATCCGGCATAGCCGGAAAGTCCGACCAAAACTCCGCCCCCCTCTCTGGGGCTTGCGCCTTGGCGAAGAGCAGGAGGGGCGGATTATCCACCCCCCTGGGGGGCGGATTATCCGGCCTGGCCGGATTATCCGGCCAATGTTCCGCCCCCCCTTCTGGGGCTTGCGCAGGCTTGAGCAGAGGGAGGGGCGGATTATCCGCCCCTGGTGGGGCCGGATTATCCGCCCCCAAAGGTAGATTTCTGAGCTGCAACACTTCAACACACATTAAATGATCCTTGGTATTGTTATCTAACACACAAAACACTAGGGATTAAGAAATGTTCTTTCAAAAAGCTTCGCAAAGACGAACATGATGACACGATCTAATTGCTCTGCTTTGTTTGGGTCTATCCACCATATCATTCTCCCAATGATATGATCTCATTATCAATTGACAACTCATGTCTATGGTTAGGAAACCTTAACCATCATTGATCAATGAGCTAGTCCATAGAGGCGTACTAGGGACACGGTGTTGTTTACAAACCACACAAGTATTAATGTTTCCGATTAATACAATTCTAGCATGGAATATAAACTTTATCATGAACAAGAATTATAAAAATAACATCTTTATTATTGCCTCTAGGGCATAATTCCAACAGACCTCACCCCTTGCTAGCGGTCGCTTGTTCCGCAGCCCCTGATTCGAGTTACAAATATTAGCAACTGAACCGGTATCAAATACCCAGGCGCTACTGCGAGCACTAGTCAAGTACACATCAATAACATGTATATCATATATACCTTTGTTTGCCTTGCCGGCCTTCTTGTCTGCCAGATACTTGGGGCAGTTGCGCTTCCAGTGGCCAGTCCCCTTACAATAGTAGCACTCGGAATCAGACTTAGGTCCAACTTAGGGTTTCTTTTCAGGCGCGGCAACAGGCTTGCCGCCCTTACTTCCCTTCCGTTTTCCCTTCTTGTCTTTCTTGAAACCAGTGTTCCTATTGATCATCAACACTTGATGTTCCTTTTTGATCTCCACTTCTGCAGTTTTAAGCATTGACAGAAGCTCGGGGAGAGACTTCTTCATGCCTTGCATATTATAGTTCATCACGAAGCTCTTATAGCTAGGTGGCAGAGACTGCAGAACACGATGGATGCCTAAGTCAATGGGAATCGATATTCCCAAGGACACAAGCTTATCGGCGTAACCCGACATCTTGAGTACATGCTCACTAACGGAGCTGTGCTCTTCCATCATGCAGCTAAAGAACTTTTCTGAAGCGTTGAAGCTCTCTACAGCAGCATGTGTGTCGAAAATCATTTTCAACTCACCCATTGTATCAAATGCATTGCCGTTTTCGAAACGCTTTCGAAGTTCCGGCTCTAGCCCATACAATATGCCCCAATGAACTAAGTTGTGGTCCTCCTGACGAGTCTGATAGACATTCTTCTCCTCGTCAGGGGCATCATCTAAAGGTGGGGGGCCTAACGGCGCTTCTAGCACATATTGCTTTTGTGCAGCAGAGAGGAGAATCCTCAAATTCATGGCCCATTCAGTAAAGTTGCTACCGTTCGTTGCTAGTTTCTCTTTCTCCATGAACACATTGAAATTAAAAGCAGGTGGTGCCATCTACAACAGAATTTGTAAAGTTTAGACTAAGTGTATGATAGATTGAGTTCAACTAATCGAATGAACTCCCACTCAAAAACGACATCCCTCGTGCCTTTTTGGTGATTACATGAACCAAATCCACTACACCAAGTCCGATCATCACGTGAGTCGGTATAGCTTCAAAGGCGAGCATCAAATGGGCATCATATCAACTATATGACTCATGCTTAACCTTTCGGTCCGTGTTCCGAGGCCATGTCTGTACATGCTAGGCTCGCCAAGTTAGAACCTTAGTATTCGCGTGTGTAACTGTTTTACACCCGAAATATGGTCGTGGATCCAAGAACACCCGATCATCACGTGATGTCTTGGAGCGACGAAAACATAATCGGTGCATACTAAAGGAAGAACACATTCTTATCTTGATATTTAAATGAGGGATCATCTTATTATGCTAACAAAGCGCTAAACAAGCAATATAAGATGCTATCAAACATCATATGTTTATTAGTGAAATTATATGGTTCCCGCGGATGATCTCTATCATGTGCATCGTGGTATGATCACTATCATACCTATATATGTAAATTCAAGGTCTATGGATTTTACACGCTATGTGTGTTGTAAGAGTATCATCTCATACTTCTACTTACAACACTACCATATCATAACACTAGCCCAGCAACAATCTAAACTAGACGCCTCTAATTTATCCATTGCAAGTTTTACGTGGCTTAGGGCTTTCGAGATAGAACCGTTCTTACCTACGAACATGAACCACAACGAGGATAATCAAATTGTTGACAACTCGCTTGCAAAATAGATATTGACTATAGTAGGAGAGACAGACACCCGCTAGCCACTTATGCAAACTAGTTGCATGTCAAGCGTGGAACAGGTCTCATGTGCGAGGACATGTCAAGTTTGCCCGGGCCGCTTCATCCCACTATGCCACCAATATCCAAAATTACAACAAAGGAGCAACAACATGATCATCATCGCCCACATACTCATATGTGTACTACCCGTGTATAGTATCTACGCATAGATCCGGCTCTGATACCACTGTAGGGTTCGCAGCATAGAAAACAAAAAATTCCTACGATGTGAACTATATACCAAGATCTATCTACTAGATACAAACAACGGGCGGATGTATATCCGTAGAGAACATACCCTTGAAGACCGACAAAGCTTAACGAGTTCAACTCGTTGTTGATGTAGACGATCTCTTGCCGATCTCAAGATCGAGAGGAAGTCCTAGCGCCGCAAATCAGCAGCGCATCCGTGCTCGCACACACGTTCGAGGCACCGAGCAACCTCCGCCTCCTCGCTCCAGCGATGCAGCAGAAGCACAACTCTTTCTTGCCGAATAGCCACCGGGAACATGTATCTCGCTAGTCCGAGACCATGGGGAATAAATTCTAGAGGGGGAGAGAGATCCTTCACGAGGAGGTGTGAGAGACAAGTGAGGAGGGGGGCTCCTTTTATAGGAGGAGGGGGGGAACCCCAAGGGGGTGTCCGGCGCATGGGGGCTGCCCCCTTGCCCTCCCCTCTTCATGTGGGTGGATACTCCACTCACAAATCTCCTTTAAATTCCCTCCACTCAAAAGTCCACTCAAATTCCCATTAAATTTCCACCAAATTTAATGCAAACTCTCATTAAATAAAACTCTTTTATTTTATTCAGAATTTTGTCAATTACTTTAATGACAAACATTCACAAATAACCCCTTGCTAGAATTCTATTTCACATGCATAACCACTTTATGCAATTTCACCCAAAAACCTGTTTCGGTATCTAGTGAAATAAATTCCTGCGCTTGTTCATTCTTTCGGCATGAAACATTTGCTCCAATTGGATGTCGGTGTCTCTTAAGTGTGTCACCCTACGGTTCGTGAATAATGCGGACATGATCGAGACCCCTCTCGGATCAATAATCAGAAGCGGGATCTGGAGACCCATACTGACTCCCACACATTCAACGATGACTTTCTTGTGATCGTCGGAACCTTTTACGCTAGTATCTTAATCCCTTTGTTTCACGATATATTACATGTCCGAGATTCGATCATCGGTATCTCCATACCTAGTTTGATCTTGTTACCGACATGCACTCTTTTCTCGTTCCTGTGATATAACATTCTAGTGATCAAATCACTTGCTTGCAAGCTAATCAATGTGATATCACCGAGAGGGCCCAGAGTATATCTATCCGTCATCGGGATGAACAAATTCCACTCTCGATCCATGAGCCTCAACATAACACTTTATTAGTTCTGAATCCATCTTTATAATCACCCTGTTACGGTGTGACGTTTGATGTTATCAAGAAACTCTTCCGGTGTTAGTGATTGACATGATCTCATGGTCTAAGGATTAGGATCACTTCGTAAGTTGTTATAGCAATATAAACTCAATGACTTTGATCGTAATGCTATACTTCGGATGAATGTTCATCACACCATTACACTAATGTTGTGATCCCATTATTAACAACATCCAATGTCCATGATCAGGAAACCTTGATCATCTTGTTAATCAACGAGCTAGTTTATGAGAGAGGCATAACTAGAAACTTTCTGTTTGTTTATTAAACACACATGTATTAACATTTCCGTATTAATACAATTATAGCATGTAAAATAAACATCTATCATATACTTGGAATACACATAATAAACACTTTATTATTGCCTCTCAGGGCATATTCCCTTCAGACATGTGGGTCCAAGTCCACCTCATCAATCATCATCGTCCATAACCCCTCCTGCTACCTTCCACCGCTAGCACCCCTCCTACCTCCTGCCGTCACCCCCTCTTATACCTCCCGCCACCCCTCCTACTATCTCCTACCGGTGCCGTGTGATTACCGTGGTCCCGAGGACCCGACCACGTCCAAGGATGTCGTGGAAGGGAGCATGCAGGGTTACGCTGGCGGGTGCATTTCACTCGGAGTTCAAGGGGAACCAAAAGCGCGCATCACTACTAGTAAAAGGTCACCAAAACCTTGTCGATGATGCAGCCACGTGACAAACGATGATGCTCGATGGCAAGTGAATATGGTGCTCAAGCGACAAAACCAGGAGTACTAGAAGATCGGGAAGGTCGGAAGGGGTAGGGAGAATGGTTGCCAAAAGAAGGATACGAGAGAAGAGAGAGGGAGGAGGGAAAGAAGATGAGAGGTATGACATGTGTGCCCTAGGTCCAAGTCATCGCTTAATTGTGGGTCTATTATGTTAGTTTAGCTGTTAAAATGCGATTAGCCAGAAAAGTGACTTATTTGTAACAGTTTGCCTAAAATGGTATGTATCGTAAAAAATTACAAAAGTGGCACTAACGTGTATCACTGGCCTCAATTGTGGTACTAAAATATAATTTACTCCTAGTTCCGACACTATTTAGCATCGGACGTAACATTTGACCTACGAACGACCGACGAGAGGGGACTGCGCCGGCGCCGAGCTAGACGAGCGCGGCGACGAGGCCGAGGAGGAGCTGAGGCCTCCCATCCTCCTCGGCAGCTAGTTCGCAACCAAACCGTGTTGGGCAACCGACGACGGCGACCGAGAAGGGTAGCCCAGCTTGGGACGGTCCCCGGCGGCGATGTGCTCGAGGATGGCCGCGAGCGTCCGTCCTGGAGCACTCCACCACCGACGGTGTTTTCAGGCCCCGTTTCGACGCTATTTAGGGCCGGATAGACGTAGCTTTACGGCCGGTTTCTCGGTCCTGCTTTTAGACTACGTTTCTGTGTTTAGCCAAAAAAAATATTAAACTCGGCGAAATTTAATAAATATAGATGATTTTATTAAAATATAGACGAGTTCGTACATATTATGTCAAATTCGGGGAATTTGGGCATATCCCTGAATTTTGACTGCATTGGGCTAAAAAATACATAGTAAAAACTACTAGGCCAATGCTAATGCCGACGCCGATGCCGCTGGGCACGTCGCTCATATGCTGAAGTTGCGGTAGAAGCATTTGAAGTTGCTGCCGACGCTCCATCGCCATTTTCATGACAAAGGCATCCTCATCGACGGGAACCGCCTAGTCCACCGGGTTGGTCTTCGGTGTGCGCAGGCGAAGCCGGACGGTCTGCCTTCATTGATGACGACGTCGCGTGACCTCATCCTCGGCGGCAAGTGCACCGACGACTCCACCTCCCACTTCCCCGGCCAGAGCGGAGGCATGGCGGCTGCGTCGGCGCGAGGCGACTGCGCCGATGCCGATCCAGATGAGCGCGACGCCGAGGCCGAGGAGGAGGAGCTAAGGCCTACCATCCTCCTCGGCAGTCAGTTTGCAACCAAACGGCATCGGGCGGCCAACGGCGGCGACCGAGGAGGGTAGCCCAGCTTGGGGTGGTCTCCGGTAGCGATGTGCTCGAGGACGGCCACGAGTGTCCGTCCTGGAGCGCTCCACCACCGGTGATGTGCGGCGGCGTTGTGCCGCTTCGGCGGCATGACGGCATCGTCATGCGCGGCCAACTGCTAGTTCTGGCGTTCAGCGAAGAAGTTTTCCCAGTATGGCAAATTGCCTGGGTCTTCGGCGAGCTCCGGGTCCTCTATGGCCACGATGGCGGCCTGGATATCCTCCACCATGTCGGTGCCCTCAGGCACCGGCAGCACCGGTACGCCGTCGGTGCAGAGGCTCCAGGTCGGCGGGCACCGAAAATTCGGAGGAGCCATGTAGCCGACGTCGTGCAGCATCTGCGCCTCCCACGGCTGCAGAGACCGTCGGCTGAAGCCGTTCGTCGTTATTTGCCTGGATACCTCTCCGCCATGGCTGACGTCGAGCTCTTCTTCTCGTCGCCGAAGGAGGAGTGAGTGGTTGGGGAATGGGAGGTGTGGGAGTGTGTGCTTTGGACCGATGAGGGTGTCAACATTTATAGCCGGAAGAGAAAAGAGCGGCGAAGGCGAGAAAAGGGGAAACAGCGGGAAGGTGAGCCGACGGTGGTGCGCCATTATAGTGACGCGTGGCCAATGCGACGGGCGGTCATTGACCGACAGTCCATCGCGGGAGCTGAGGCGACGGAATGAGGACGACTCGGCTTCACACGCTGCCAGGGCGGGGCCATGGGGCGGGAGTTTTTTTTCCATTCCGCTCCCTTCGGTGTTCCTAGATGGTTCCTAGCGTCTCGGGTTCGGCCTGAAAACGCCGG
This sequence comes from Avena atlantica, assembly GCA_910589765.1. Lineage (NCBI taxonomy): Eukaryota > Viridiplantae > Streptophyta > Magnoliopsida > Poales > Poaceae > Avena > Avena atlantica. Next base: position 292,065,887 of record OU342738.1, read on the forward strand.
ATAAAAGTTGGTCCAAATCTAACGCTATTTGGCATGCTAAAAATGTCGGCCGGACAAATTTTCGTGGTCCAAATAAAATAAGTTCTAAAAACGCTTTCTTAGAAACGCGGGTGAAGATGCTCTTAATCTATCTTTAGAAATGTAAGCATCGACAGTTCTCCTTTTGGAGGCAGGCAGGTGGGGGTAGCTTAAGACGAAGGTGATTTATCCGAAGGTGCCCTGCTCCACAAGCTTGTGCGGCGCCCAGATGGGGTTGGAAGCACGTCAAGTGTCTGCGACAAAGTTTGGGTTGTTTTAAAAATGGGAATTTAGGCTTGGCTGCTTCTGGCGCCCAACAGACACCAACGAAACAAATGTATCCATCAAAAGAGACGTGGCAGCCGCACGAATGTTGGGGTCTCGCTCAAAACATGAATGTTACACCGACAGCGGAAGTTTTTACTTTGGACCATATATAATGAAGGTTAGAAACAAGGGTGTTATTCTCCGCATAATCACTCCACTCATTTGCTTGTATGTAGTCCTTTTATCTTGGTCCTCGACACAATAACGGTGAGCATACTTGCCATGAGATAAGCATGGCGAGCGAAATCATGGCCTTCCGATTATGACCCATACGCCACGCTTGACCACTAATTTTTTGGTTGGTTGTGAATTTTGCTCAGTTGGCTTGGACCGATGTCAAAAATGCCAAGCCAACCTTAATCATATCATAAGTAACAATCGTGTGAATAGACATTTGAGGAGAGTTTCAGTTGTGTCTCTATGTCGTTCCTCTTGTAAAGTTGACATAGACCACGTCTAGGCCAACCTCGTTTTGATCCAATATACGCACAATCCAATATTTTACATGTAGATCATGGGCCAATAAGTAGACTTAACTTTGTGTGGCACCCAGTATTTTCGGACCATTTTAGACATTTTCAACTTAATAAGCCCAGAATTGTATTTCGCGTGGCCTTGAAGGTTCCTGGTGATATCTTATTTTATTAATATCATCGATGTCATCCGAGATTCCTTCTAGTACAAGAATTACTTGTTGTTGCTTAGACCAAAGAATAAAGAAACCCTTGGATATGATTAATTGATACTCCATTGTGCCTATTGACCCGGTTGCCAAACATTGCTTTGAATCACCATGTTGATGCTTGCGCTTGTGAGCATGGAGAGTTGAAAATGGTAGGTGCAAATCCTTATATGGATGAAAATGCTATCCGTAGTGCCTGGTATTTGTGGATATCCAACCCGTTGCATACGGTTTGAGTATAATTTTCGCATACGGATTTCACGAGTAAGTACTCAAGAAAGAGGTGCAGTGCCGACCGTTGTAGATTAGGTTTTAGTTGTAGGAGTGTAGGTTGTGTTGCCCCTGTCGCATATGGAAGTAGGTGACCAGATCTCAAAGATAATCTTTGGGGACATTTTTCTTGAACGGAGACGGGTCTGGGGTATAATTACACCGAGGACATCAAGAACAGAAACTAAAACTAATACCAACTCGTCCTCGCATTTTATAAAAGGTCCTCAAAGAAAAAGGGGAAACGAGATCGAGGCCTTCTCCACCGTCGCCGAACAGCATCGCTGCAACAGCCGTTGATCCCACCACCGGGGATGAACCACTTGGGGTGGATTCGACGATGAACGCTGTGCAGGTGCCCAAGATCCTCCCCGAAGGAGGAAGAAACATCCCCAGAGCACAACACTCCGAGGCGCGGAGTGACCCCCTTGGTCATTGATAGCGGCGGCGCATCTCGCCGGCGCTTGGAACTTCTGCCATCGAAACTTCACCATCTTCTCCACCGCAATCGGATCCCACCATCCCTCGCCTCTGGCCATCACCATGACACCCAGAAGAGAAAAGAACAGGCCATCCAAAAGAAGCTCCACCACTTGGCCCTGCATCATCTCAGAGAGCCCACCGACAACGCCTTTATTGATGGACACGGTGCTCCTCCCCCCTCCCTACTCCAGCCATAGGAGCAGAGCAACAGCAACAATGAATCCTAGTATGCCCTGGATCTGGCGTTCAAGATCCCGAGCTCCACATCCCCTACCGGGCAAGAAGCCCACTACCGGCACACGACCGCTAATCCTATAGGTCCTAGGTACTCGGGCACGTCTCCCTGTCTAGCTCTGGCCGGCTAATCTGGTGAAGAGGACCAGAGAGCGGCCCAGCTTCTTGAGGAGGTTGTACTGTAGACTAGAGGGAGACGAGAGAGGGGGATCCTTTGGGTACATTGGAAAGTACTACCTCCGTTTCAAGGCTTAAGGCGCACACGCTTTCCAAAGCGAAGTTTGGCCGAAAGAATTGAGCAACAAAATCTTGATTATAGTGTATATAATTAGTATCGTTGGATTCGTATTGAAAAATACTTTCCAGTGATACTAGTTTTATACCAAAACTCTTTACATATTTAGAGTAATTCTTGATCAAAGAAAAAACACGCAAAACGAGGACGCCTTAAGCCCTGAAACGGAGGGAGTATGTTTGGAGTCTTGGATAGTTCAATAATGGAATATTGCACCTTATGACTGTAGGAATACTACGTTGTCATCTTATCGTTTACGCAAATATTTTGTGATTATGATCATGAGGACATCGGAATATACAAACGATTAAACAAAATGAAACTAGAACGATGATCCAGATGACTTGTTATAGTGATCAAAATGTTGAATCTCGAGGATACCAAAATCTCGCCTTGGGTTATTAACCAGTATCACAAAGCAAAGGGATTAAAACTTGTATAACATTCAGGTTTACGCGATATTATTTGTGTATGCGTGGGAGACATGTATTCGTGTATCGCGAAGAAAATAGATTAATACTTGTAGAACATCGATATCACCGTTGATAGAGTCATCACACGATGTATCAATAAATTCCTCAAATCTTTATAGAGCCGTGAAAAAGGAAATACAACTCACGTGTATGTCACTGGAATTTTCCTGGTAACAAAAGTGTGATGATTAATTGGTACCTCAAAATGAGGGAGGCAATAGGCCGAACATCTTGTGGGCAATCAGCCGAACACCTTACAGTCGACGTAATTTGCGAGCATGGAAGAACGTATAAAGGATAAATGCAACATGTCCCGATCTGAAAGGGGAGCACAACCGTTGAGGTCGAGTTCCTTTGCTGAAGGTGTGGACACGTGAGGCCAAATGGGTCGCTCGTTGGAGTTGTCATCGAGAACTCGCTATTCTTGATCATCGCCATCTCTGCCGCATCAACATACCGACAACGTGGGTATGAGTGGAAAATACGGTCCAATCACACGAAAGATCAAGGCGAGAAGTACGTTATTTCAACTATACTTCTGTTCACAAGGGTAGAGCTTCGAACTTTGAAGCCCACAACCTAGCTAGGCATTTTTTTTTCACAAGGACCGGGGCACCATTTTTGGCTCGATATTCGAATTCAATAACAATGCCTATAAATATTTTATTTGATTTTTCTAATCTCCATTTTACAAATCCATTTTTCTATATAGAATAGAATTGTTTCGTATTTCTGTAATGGAATCGGAGGCTCCCTTCAGTCGAGAATTGGGGCTTCACTTAGCAGGTTTGCCTCAAAAGAAAAACATCGTGGGATGTGTCTTCGTTTCTTCGAGTAGCCTTGCCGGGCAGCTCGGCAACCCCAACCATGATGCCTTCGTGCCCACGCATCAACCCGAAGAATGGAACAAATTATAGGACTTGTTTGGTTCTCAGCCACATTTTGCCAAGTCAAAGTGTGACAATTCATAAAAATATGGCAGCCACAAAAAATGTGTCTATAAATTTTGAATAATGACTCTATTACAAATAGTTCATAGAAATAATAAAATATAGCAAACTAAAGTGTGGCACAAACCAAACACATGTTTATTAAAGTGTGATTAACCAAATTTAACTTGGCAAAATGTAGCTGTCAACCAAACACCCCAGTAGTATACTCCTAGCTTGCGCTGCCTCCGACGAACGGACACGTACCCGAACCCAGCCAGCCACCCTTGCCAGCGCGGTCCGACCCCAATCATCAGCTCGTCGTCGGCGTCGCTTTGCCGGCCGGAAATATTATCCCCCACGCTGGCGCGCCACCCACGACCGGCAGGCGACAAGAGAACACAGCGGCGCGTGCCGTCCCTTCCCCGCACATCCCGCCGCCGCAGCCGAGCTTCGGAAACCATAGAGAAAAAATCAAAGCCACGGAAACGGGTCCCCCAAGCCAGCGCTCCCGATATGAGCGCCAACCTCCCGCCGTCTAATCCCAGCCGTCCATCTGCTGAGACCACGTCGGTTTATAAACCCCACGACCGCTCATCTTCGTGGGACCGCCACACTCAGGTCCCAGCCCCCCGAACGAACCGGATCGAAACCGATCACGATTTAAACCCCGGATAATTACCGAGGGAAGGGAAAAAAGAGGTTAGTCGAAACCGCTTCCCGATCTGCTAGCTGGCGGCCACCTGGTGAGGCGCGGAACCCTAGGATGGGGAAGGCGGCGGCGGCGCCCGCGCCAGAGAGGATGGAGGTGGTGCACCGGAGGATCGAGTTCCACGCCGCCACGACGCGGCCGCAGGCGCCGGCGGCGGGAGGGGCAGGGGGGTTTCGGGTCGAGACACTGCACCAGGGTCCCGATAAGCGATTGGCGGCGGCGCGGGGCGAGGGGCGGGAGAAGGGGGAGCCGGCCGGGTTCGATCGGGAGCTCGCCGCCGCCAGGGTCTACCTGCGGAGAATCGTGAGTGTGTCCACACCTGCGCACTTTTTTTCTGCGGTGATTGTTTTTTTCTGCAATTCGACTCTGTTCTCCACTGGAGCTGCAGTCCGTTGGGTTTCAGACTCCCGATTTTCGCTCCGTGAATCAAATCCTGCAATTCTGCCGGGTTTTTTTTTGATCTAGTTATGGATTTCCCTTTGAAATTTGGCTCGCCGTTTGATTTTACCCGGGGAAATTTCAAATTCCGCTATGCGCCTGAAACATACGAGAGGCCAAGTGAAGTGAATTTACTGTTACTGAGACTGAGGTGCCCTCTGGTGTTGTCTAACGCAGGGGGCTGGCCTGCGAAATCTCGGGAACACGTGCTACCTCAACTCGGTGCTGCAGTGCCTCACATACACCGAGCCGTTCGTGGCCTACCTGCAGAGCGGGAAGCACAAGTCCTCATGTAAGTTTGATGCCTCTGGCAACTCGGCTTATTTGATTCCCCTCATTGGCAATCTACATGGTATCATGATGTTGCCTGTGGAAGTCCCAAGCATTCACTGAAAAATGGCTTGTAACTTGGCCTATCAACTCCCTGAAATCACGATGATGCTGTATTGGGGCATGCTGCATTTTCCAGTAAAATGGCTTGTCTGCAATATAATGGGTGTGGTGGTCTGCATTCTTCAGGCCCTCGGCAGGGCCTTTAGATGTGCATTGCTTGATAGACCACTGCCTGTTACTATGCTGCAGTTGCATCGCATTTTTTGCTACTTGAGACATTGCTTAACTCGAAAAATCTATTTCATGCTGGTAAAAAAAACACTAAACTAGTACAACCTTGTTGGCAGAAATTTCGGATTTCATTCAACTTGATGGATAAATGTGGCATATCGCATCACCGCTTTCATAGTAACAGAAAATTAGTTATTTCCTCCGTCCACTAACACCTTTTAGATATATTGAAGTGGACCGATACACTCCAAAATGAGTGAACCTACACACTAAAACACGTCTCCATACATGTGTTTTGGAAAAAGGCTATAATGTCTTACATTTGTGAATACTCCCTCCGTCTAGAAATAACCGACTTATGTTTGTCTAGATTCAAATGTATCACACGTCTAGATACATTCGAATCTAGACAAACCCAAGTCAGTTATTTCTCGATGGAGGGAGTATAAAAGAAGTCAACATCAAATTTTTCTCTCATTGGCAACTGCTGCTTTTTTATTAGTACCGATAGGATACTAATTCAGTTGTTGTTTTCTTAAGGCCGGATAGCCGGATTCTGTGCACTGTGCGCTCTCGAGAACCATGTTAGATGTGCTCTACAGTCAACCGGGAAGATAGTGACACCTGTGCAGTTTGTGAAGAACTTAAGATGTATCCTTTCAAGTGCCATAGTCTAACTGGACACTTTATGATTCTTTTGAATTTAAATTTGTAACACCCTACATATCTGCATTTGTTGGAATCATCATTGAATTGTGCTATCTTTAACTGCAAGACAGGCATCTCTCGTAGTTTCCGCAACTCTAGGCAGGAAGATGCGCACGAGCTAATGGTTAACTTACTTGAGTCGATGCACAGATCCTGTTTACCTTCTGGCATATCAATTCAGTCTCCAAGTGCTTATGAGAACAGTCTAGTTCATAGAATATTTGGTGGTCGATTAAGAAGTCAGGTATATTATGTTCATTGGTCAATTGCTATGGTTCAAGTGATATCAAAGGAAAATATACTCCCGATTTTTAGCAATATGTGGATATTGCAGGTGAGGTGCACAAGTTGCTCGCACTGTTCCGTCCTATTTGAACCATTCCTGGATCTCAGTCTTCAAATTAATAATGCTGCCACGCTGGTGAAAGCACTTCAACATTTTACTCAAGAAGAGCTATTAGATGGAGGGGAAGAGGAGTACAACTGCCAGAGCTGCAAGAAAAAGGTTGTGGCCAAGAAGAGTCTTACAATTGACAAGGCTCCTGATGTGTTAACGCTTCATCTGAAGCGTTTTAGCCCTTTCAACCCTTGTCATAAGATTGACAAAAAAGTTGATTTTGAGCCAACTTTGAACTTGAAGCCATTTGTAAGCAATTCAGAAGTGAGTACTAGTTGATGAAAGTATTGTCTTTTGGTTCAAACTTTGGATTTCTTTTTAGCCAACTTTTCCTTACAATTTTCATTTGTTATGTTTATTTATGAAGGGCATGGATTTCCGATACAGTCTTTATGGTGTGTTGGTTCATGCTGGCTGGAATACACAGTCAGGTCACTACTATTGCTTTGTTCGGACTTCTAGTGGGATGTGGCACAATCTTGATGATAAGCAGGTAGAGTTTTGGTCTTGCAAATGAATTTGCACTCATCTGCTTCTGATCTTTTCTGCAAGCTTTTCGTATTGTCTTCTGTTGTTTACCTGCATTTACCGTATCTTGTACTGTCTTTGCTCTTTCTTTATTCATTATTTGTGGATACTTTCAGGTTCGCCAAGTTCGCGAGGCAGATGTATTGAGGCAGAAAGCCTATATGCTATTCTATGTGCGTGACAGAGTGAGGAGCACAGCTTCTAATTTTTTCGAAAAGAACACAATTCCTGAAAAGAGAGCATGTCAGAATGGAAAAATTCTAAATGGTTTAATGGAAGCAACATTAAATGTCTCCTCGTTCATCAATGGAGATGTTAAGTCGCAAAAGCAGAACTCAGATAATGGTCATCCTACCATTTTTGGCAACTATTCACAAGGCCAGTGTTCAAAAAATCCTAGTTGCCCTGAAGTTGTGGAAGCTGCAGCTGTGCAAAACAATGGCATGACTTCAGTAAAAAAAGATCTTTGCATACAGCCAGATACTGTTGCTACCTTGTCCATCAACACAAACAATACAACTTCAGATAGTCAAAGGGAGATAATATCTCCACCGCATCTATTCGGTGAGTCAACTCTCGATATAAGTAAGGCAGCGGCAAGTGCACAAGAAGTGAAAACCAAGGTAATCATGAGATGTTTGCCATTGGATTTTCATACTTTTGGGTTATGAATACTCGATATTGACTATTGCTTTCTGTCGACAACATGGCAGGATACTACTGTTCCTGATAGACCAATGTGCAGTAGAGAAGATTTAACCTGCTGTGATGAAGCTAAAGAATCAGCAGAATCTGTGAAGCAACATGATGAAATATTTACGGACACAGAGGTTTCGGTGGAGCACACTTGCACCATAGCGAACGCAGTGAATCAGGTAAACCAACTAACCACCTTCCTGCGCCCCTATGCATGCATGAAAACAACATTTTGTTCATACTGATGCATCCACATTAATTTGTTAAATATTGCTTATGCAGACATCAGTGCCGACTAATACAGCAGAAGTTGGACAGACTACGTTGAAGGAGCTTTCTGTGATGGACACTGACCATATTGCAAATGCAGAGGAGCAGGTACACCCACACTTCCCATTTGGATTTTATCATGGCCACGATAATACAATACTGGGCATATCATGTGTTTACTACCGGCTTCATTTGTATGTAGAAGACTGGTTTGAGTTCACATTGATGTAATTTGCTTATTTAAATGCTTCTTTAGGCTTCTGTGCAGAACAACAATCTGGAGGCTGTGCATGTCAACTCTGAGAAGCAGATCTGCTCTGAAGATTCTGGACAGGCGATCTGCTCTGAAGTTTCTGCACAGGCGATCTGCTCTAAAGTTTCTGCACAGGTGATCTGCCCTGAAGATTCTGCACATGCGATCTGCTCTGAAGTTTCTGCACAGGTCATCTGCTCTGAAGACTCTGCAGAAGCTATCTGCTCTGAAGTTTCTGCACAGGCTATCTGCTCTGAAGACTCTGCACATGTGCTCTGCTCTGAAGTTTCTGCACAGGCGATCTGCTCTGAAGACTCTGCACAGGTGATCTGTTCTGAAGTTTCTGCACAGGCGATCTGCTCTAAGGACCCTGTAAAGGTGTTGGACAAGGTTCCATGCCATGGTAATCTCAATGCAAAGATGGACATGAAGTCAAAGAAGCACGTGGCATATTCAAGCGCGCACTTGCTTTTCACGTGCAAGCAACCCTTACGTGCTGCATTAAAACAGCACAAGAAAAGGAAACATAATAAAAGAGCCAAAAGACGGTCTATTGCCAATGAAATCATGCCTGATGATCCGCAGACATCAACTTCAGGACCTCTCCTTATTAAGGACGTATCATGTAAATCGCATAGACGACGCAAGCGCTCCCATGCATCTGGAAGCTCTGATGGTGATAAGATGGACAGTAAGAAACAGCACCTTGCTGAACAGTCGAGCAGTGCCGCTGACCTTCCCATGGACAAGAAAGACGATAAGGGTGCAACGCTTGCTAGTGCTGTGCTACCAAGTCCATGCGGAAGCTCTGTGCTACCAAGTTCGTGTGGGAGCTCTGTTGCAGACAGGACCGACTCAGGAAAATGTGCGCATCCAAATGAGAGAGTCCCCCGGCACTTTGATCTCCTCACGAGGGGTTTGAGAGAAATCACCGGTAAGCAACCTCAAAGAAGAGTCTTATTTGTTCTCTGCAATCAACATTAGATATTCACATCTTATTGAGTTTTTGTTTTGCAGTTTCACTATGGGATGACATTGACATGCCGAATAAAAAGTCAAGAGAGCTTCCACCTCTGAGGACCAACAGTATTGGCTACGTGCCAGATCAATGGTAAGTCTGCAAACAATAATGAATTTCTCATGTTGTTAGATGCTTCTGAATGCGAGAATCCTCGCTGGTTTGCTGAATGCTAACCAGACGGATCCTGACTTGGTTATCAGTTATCACAGCCAGAGTCAGGAACATCTGGTTCCTGAGTATGGCTTGCAAGTTAGAACAGTTTTTCCAATCTTTATCAGTAGCTAGGGTCTGAGATCGATTGCATACTACTCTTGTCATTTTTGAGTGTTCGAAGTTGTAGTTTTCCCACCCACTCCACTGTTAATTCTGTGATTTTTGAATTATCTTAGCTGTATATTGTGCACTTTAGGGGTCACTAAGTAACTAATCTGATGCTTGTTATTCGCAACTTCCCAGGGACGAGGAGTACGACCGCGGGAAAAAGAAGAAGGTGAGGAAGCCAAAGGAGGAAGAGTTTGGTGGACCGAACCCGTTCCAGGAGGTAGCCGATATCAGATCACGGCTGAGGAAAAGATTTAAATGTGACCAGGCCGGTTGGGGAAAGTAGCCTCGCCGGTATGACACGACACGGCTGTAATAGAGCAGATTGTCGTTTTGTATCGTTCTTTTTTTTTTGCGGTGGTCGTTCCTTGTTTATTTTCTCTCTTATCAGTGTGTGTTATGTAATGTTGGGATAAGATATTTGAAGCTTGATTATTATTTGTTCGTTCGTTCTGGAGTGATTCTTGAAGAAATGACAATTGTGTCATCTTATACCGGCCTGGCCTGGCCATCGTAATGATGCTGGAGAATGGAGATTGCTGTGAAAGAGATCATACCGTGTCATACTGCTCGTTGTACTCCCTCCGATCCCTAAGGCCTTGTTTGGCTGATGTGTTTTTTGTGGGTATTATCCCTAGTGGTTTTGGTGAAAACTCCCAGCTCACCCAATACTCTTCCCCTGATCAATCAAATCCACAAGAAGCAATCTCGAACATCTTTGTGCCTGTTGACATTGTTGATGGCTTGTTTCTTGTGGGCTTGGCCCTTGCCATGATGATTGCTCTGTGGTGGCGGGTGATCGATCGTGCTATGATCTTTTCACCGTCGACGCACAACGTGTCAGGCTTAGGTCGTTGAGTACTGTCGGATTACTTGAGTCCGTGTCCGGTAGATTTGGTGTCAGGCATAACCGCGTCCGTGCGGAAATCTGTTCACACGTGGGAGACGACTTTTCTGGCACGGACATGTGGGTCACCGACCAACACGGACCCGCTGTGCAGCCATACGCTCGCGTCGCGACGCGTCCATTGCCTCTCTGTCCGTGACGCTGACGCACGCGCACCAGAACGAGAGAGAAAGGAGACCGGTTTGTCTGCTGCCCCCACTCCTGCCGTTCCCCGTCTCTTCCTCCACATCTTCTGATCCTTCCCAAAGCCGCCATGCCCCTTGCGCATCCCCATCCGCAGATCCTACCCAACGCCGCCATGTCCCACGATCCGCAGCCTCCTTTCCTCGCCCATCAGAAAATCCTTCCTTGTACCCGTCCCCTGAATTCTGTCCCTCTTTTCCCTCGCCCGGCAGATCCGTCTCTTCCGGAGCCTCAACTCTGCCCAGATGCAGCAGATCTCGCCGTGCCCGACGACTGACCCACCCTCTGCTCGTCTGGCCGCACGGTGGTTCCGTCTACATGCAACCGCCGGAGAATTCCTCGGTCGACGCCTCCTGTGTGTACCTCTGCCCCCATAAAGTTTCGATTTTTACTCGTGGGTTGTAAGAATTCGGCTCATGCTTGGTCAATTTTGTGCGCTTATCCTTCTCGCAATCTCCAGATCGCGGCAGATGATGGTTCCGTGGCAGATTTCAGGCCAAAGATGATGGTAAATTCCCCCTCCCCACCTTACCAAAGCCCCTTGGCCCTGTTATTCTCTCTGTAACTACCTTCACCGGAATTGAATATTCCTTTTGCATACTCACTGTGCCGATGGCAAATTACGTATATGTGTAGATCCGCGGTTGCTTTCCCCGTTAACATCACCTTTTGATTTTACCTGTTGGGTAGTTTATACCATGATAATAGCCCAAATGTGGTGAATTCACTGACTGACGTCCTGTGTCTTGTCTGTAGCGCAGGTGGCTGGGCTTTGAAATCTCTGCAAGAGGTGCCGCCTCAAACTCGATTCTGCAATGCCTGACCTAAAACGAGCGCACTAATTACGGAGCAGGAAGCACGGGTCATGTAAGTTTGATGCTGTTCAAAAACCTGTATTCCCCAAATGGGATGATGATATTGCATGTGGAAGTACCTGTACCAAGCAGTCAAACAGCCTTTGTTACTGTCTTGTTGCATGCTGCGTTTCTTACAGTGATGTTGGTATGTTGTATTTCCATGTCAATTGCTGAATCTTGAGACAGTGCTTCATTCGCAGATGTCTTTCACATGAGTTGCAAAGAATATTCCCTTAACCTCCTTGGCAGTTTTTTTTTGTTTGATTAACTTAATGGATCAATGTGGTATACTTCGTTACCAGTTCCATAGTAGAGGAGCATCTTTATAATGTATCACATAAGTATGGAACAAATTTCTCCCTTATTGGCAACTGCTTTTTCTCTATCATTAGCAGTACTATCAGCAAAACGGTAAGTCCGCAACTAAGCTGGGGTGGTGGTCTTTAGGCTTTCTGCATGGCTTTTGTCCTTGCATCCGCAAATTTCCCCCTCCCCACCTTCCCTAAGCCCTTGCTCTTGACGTTATTCTCTGATGTATAACTGCTTTCACCGGAGTTTTGCGTGTTCAATGTGCCCATGGCAAATTGCATATATGTGGAGATATGTGTGGCTTCTTTTCTCGTTATATCGCCATTTGATTTTACCTGGGGAATTCGGCCCATGCACCTAAAACATGAGGCTTTACTACAATATATTACTGCAAGTGAAGTGAATCTACTGAGACTGACGAGCCCTCTTGTGGTGTGTGTAACACAGGTGGCTGGCCTGCGAAATCTTGGCACCGTGTGCTACTACTACCTCAACACGGTTCTGCAATGCCCGACCTGTAGCGATCTGTTTCAAGGTCTATCTGCGGAGTATGAAGCACAAGTTCACATGTAAGTTTGATGCCACTCAGCACTCTCAACCGTCTGTATCTGTATCCACCCATAGTATGATGATGTGCCTATGCCATGATGCATTTTCCTGTAGAATGGTTAGTCAGGGGTGGTGGACTGGTGGTCTTTAAGCCTTCGCTGGGCATGTGTGTTGCTTGATAAACCACTGCCTGTTAGTATGTTGCTGTTGCATCACAATTATTGCTTCTTGAGACAGTGCTTCTGTCGACAAATCTATTTCATGTAGGATGAAAAGCTAAGCCACATGTAGTAATACACATGCAGCATTCCACTACATTGGCTGATATTGGATTTGTTTCAAGAAGGCATAACTTAAAAAAAATTTAAGTTGGTTAGTTTACAATCGCAGCCAATTTATGCATTGAGACAATGTATGTAGTGAAGCCACATGTTGTAACACACATACACTCATTCCATAGATAAGCCACAATGGTACGGGGGCAATGTTGAGTAAATCCAAACCAAATTGGTAACATGTCAAGTTAGGTAGCTTAATTGTCCTTCAGTAGCATAGTGATACTAATAGGTAGCTTAATTGTACTCCAGTAGCATAGTGATACTAATAGGGAGCTTAATTGTCCACGATTTGCAGAAGCTATCTCATAGTACCAACGCATATACGTCGTAGGCAATTGGTTTAGTTCCTGACGTATGATCGAGACCTTTAAAGCATAAGTAAATGGGACATTACCCGGCACACTGTATTGTGCCAGTTATACCATTACCAGCTAGATATCTCAAATATTCAGTTGTGCCACCCGTTTATTCAAAGTGGCAAGGAAACTACACTTAAGAATTCTGATGAAATAGGATAGAGTTTTGTTCTAAGCAGTGTTAGTTGGAGGCGGATGTGGTATTCAGATTCTTTTCTGTTAGCAGAATATATATATGGTATGAGATACTTATGCAGATAGAAAGGTCTGATTCATAGTTTTGGATTTGTTTTTAGTGAACTTTTCCTTACAACTTACATTTCTTATGTTTATGAAGGGCATAGATTTCAGATACAGTCTTTATTGTGTGTTGGTTCATGCTGGCTGGAATAGTCAGGTCACTACTATTGCTTTGCTTAGACTTATAGTGGGATTTGGCACAATCTTGATGATAACCAGGTAGAGTTTTGGGCTTGCAAACGAATTTGCACTCATCTAAACATCTTCTGATCTTTGCTACAAGCTTCCAGTACTGCATTTCTTTGTTTACCTGCATATACTTTGTCCTGATACATGTAGATATTTATTAAGTACTGTTTCTGCAGACATCCAGGCATACTAATATAACAAGAGGTTGGGCAGGCTTCGGCCAAGGAGCTTTCTGAAAGACATTGATCATACTGCAAATGTGGAGGAGCCGATACGAGACCAACCTCCACTATTCGTCTGGTCCTAACGATGATGCATATCATGTCCATTACTGGAGCACTGAAACTTCAGAAGAAAATGAATAACAGAGGAGCTAGAAGATGGTCTATATTTTCTGCTGGGATTAAAAGAATTGCTGATTATAACTGGCATCAACATTAGAAGCTATCTTGTTACTACGGATGTATCAGATTCCGGTGAGAACTCTCTGTTTGTTATCCCCAAAACATGGATGAACCTTTCTTAGATATGGTTTTAGTTTCTACCAGAATATGCAGTTTGTAGAATCTAAGAAACACAAGCACTCGACAACTTGTTTGGGTTTCCCATCCTGTAGTACATGATTACATGGTGTAGATAGTGATACAGTATTGCAATGACATATAGTGATACAGCATTGCAATGGCACATTTGTTTTTCTAGTGGAGTTTATTCTTGTGATGATGACTGCCACAGCAGCAAATTAAGTGCAAGAATCACTGCATCAGTAGTATTTATGAACTAAAATTAGATGTAGCAATTTAATTTTCTGCCATAAAAATGTATTATTAAATGCAATGGAATTTCTAGTGGAGTTTTTTCCAAGCCAACACGTAATTGCAGATCCACCAAGAAAATATAATTCGTCAGAAAGAAATAGTCTGGATCCGTCGGATGCAGGTCAAAGCCAGATCAGCAAGAACCAATCGCAGATGAAATATCACCAAGAGGTTCGCGTGCTAAGTACTCCCAAGAGACTAATCATTAGCGTATCCATCCAGAAGTTTCTTTTTTACCGTGGGTTAAACTGTAACCAATCAAGAAGAACGATCCCAAAAGACTTCCGTGGGAATCATTTCCTCCCCTTCTTCTTCGCTGCCTCCGCCTCGAGCCGGGCCCGCTCTGCTGCCTCCAGGGCCAGCCGCTCGGCCTTCCTCACCGCCTGGTAGACGAGGCAGTTGACCCTGTGGTCGCGGATGAAGCTATCCAAGTACTCGCGGGGCTTCAACCCGCATGGAATGCAGCTCCAATACGTTTGACAAGTCAGGGTGACAGGATGGGATCGGGTTATATATAAAAAAACCTTATGAGCGGCTGTTTGGTGGGACCGGTGTATGTAAAGCTGAGGCTCAACAAAACACCGGTAGCTCTGTTTTTCCTCGTCTATCGTGCGCCAATAAAATGTTATTGAGTTAAATCATCATAGGTCACTGCAGTTGCTTAGCAAGTTTAATGCGGTAGCTGTATAACGCTAATACGAGTTTACGGTGACTGAACTTGCACGAGAGCTTCACACTCGGTCACCGCTCGATACGGCGCGATGTATTGCACGTCGTGGCGGTTAGAGGGTCCCACTGGCAGATAAATAGACGGGAATGTATGGAGAAGGAAGTAGTTTGGAGGGTGTTTTTGCAAAATCCCCTACCTGGTACTAACACCCCCTGGTCCAAGCGGACCCGTTCAGTCCGACCGTGCCCGCGTCGTTCCCCTCTGCTTACTCTAAATCGGCGGCGCCGCCGCAGTGGAGTGACCGCCGCAGCAGGAAGGGACCACCGCCGACCAAGGGAGCTGCTTCGCCATGTCCAGCGCAAGCTCATCCCGCTGTGCGCTCCGCCGTGCTGCTCCTCCATTTCCCCTGATAGGTTGCCCCGATTGCGGCCGTAAGGTGAAGCAGGCGAGGATGGATGTACTACAAGTGCAAAAATCACGGGGTAAGCTTTTCCGCTCTTAGGATTTAGCTCGTGGTTCTGATTTAGCTCGCGGATGTCGATTTAGTTCGAGGTTCTTCTGATTCAGTCGTTTTTCTCTGTAGTTTGGGTGCAATTTTTGGCACTAGGAGCTCGAGTATGTCAGCTATTTGATCGAGAAGAATCACATTCGAGGGGATGATTGCATTGAAGCTTATGGCTGGGCAGAAGAAAGAAGAGAAGAACTTGAGCTTAGGAAGCAGGAGGCAAAAGTTACACGTGTGCAAGGCCAAGAGAAGCAATTGATCCTGATTTTGCTGGAACTTAGGCAATTCAATATTTTTCTGAAGATTGCAGTTGGTGTCATCTATCTGCTTTGTGCTATGCTGGCTGTTCTTCTGGTGAAGCAGTGAGGTCTGATGGTTATAGGCTAGTGGATGATGTACTAGTGTGTGGTATGATAGGCTAGTGTGATGTAGTGATGCTTTTGTTGATGTAGTACTCAGTGGACCTCATGAAATGGTGTAGTGTGATGATGGAGTGATGCTTTTGTTGATGTAGTACTCAGTGAACCTGATGAATGTGATGCATTTTGGCATGATGTAATGTGAGCCTGAAGTAATGGAGTTAAATGTACTGTGTTGTGCTCACATATCTTGAATATTCTGGTTAACATTGGTAGATAAGATACTCGCATTTGAATTAATATTGGTAGATAAGACATAAGTTCCAGAACACATAATCAAAGCCACTTAAGTGTGCTTGGATTACAGAAAGCATTCAGTGACCAAAATGGTTGCATATACTAGCTACTGGAAACACACTTGCTACTGGAAACATTAGCTACTGGAAACAATAGCAACTAGTACATAGTCTTGTGAATTGAAACACTAGCAACTAGGTTGCCCCTTCTCCACCCTTCTTCAAACCCAGATACCACTCCATCCTCCCAGACTTTGGCACTGGTTCTGTAACCACCTGGGACATGAGAATTGTCTCACTTCTTGCCTGAGGAACAACAGGAACATCAGTATCTTGTAGTTCAGCTTGATCTGATGCATTTGCTGACAAAAGAGCTCTGTTAACTAGCAGTTCAGCTTGATGAGTTTTACTTTGTGCTGCCTCTGCTGCAACCTTTGCATCTCTCTTAGCCTTCCTCTTTTGTTCAGCTGCAAGTATCTTGTCAAGCTCCTTCTTCTCTGCAGCTTCTTTCTTTTTCTTTTGAGCCACCTCTTTCCTAACCCCTGCTATGATTTTTTTGGTTTGTTGCTTAGCCAGCTTGGCAAGCTCTGCTTCTTGTCTTCTCTTCTCTCTATTCTCTGCAGCAAGTGCTGCCTTGGCTTCCATAAGTTCAGCCTTCTTCTTTTCCTTCTCCAACTTATTTCTACCTTTATCATCTATCTTCTTTAACTCAGCCTGATACTTGGCCTCAAATACATCTAGTTTTCTTTCTTCATTGGCCTTATTCTTCTCTTGCTGCATCTGCAACAACTTCTCAGCAAGTTCACCTTGCCTAACAGTGCTAGTTCCAGCTGGTTGGTTCAGCAAGCTCTGTGCTTCTGTGATGAATGTAGATTCTGGCACTGGCCCTGTCTCCAAATGTCTCTGTACTGGCATCTGTACATGCAAAAATTCATAAGTACAAAGGACTGGACTTGTTGTTTAACAGAAATTCATAAGTACAAAGGAGTAAGCTATACCTGCTCCATCAAGTGGTTCACAAGCATATCTTCATGGGTCTCACCAACAGGAATGTACCTGTTGTTAACATCTATGTTCTGGTCCTATGATACAAATGCAAACACACCAAGTTATATACCACATCACCATACAAGATTCAGAGAAAATCAAAACAAGTGAGGAACTACCTGTGTAGGTGTTTCAGAAGTATCAGGAAGAGGTTGATCAGCTGTAGTTGGTGGTGGTAGTACAGCTTTTAACCATTTGCAGCCTGCTTTATTGTGATCAGGGAAACCACAGTATGTGCAATGCATTATGACACCATGCCTTGTCATTTTCTTGCCTCCTCCTCTAGCATCTATCTCATATGGTGCTTTTCTTCTGCTTTTTGTAGGCCTACCAACATGTTTTTGGCAGAGAGGTGCTAGTATTGTAGGTCCATTCATCCTTTCCCGCTCACTCTTGTCCTTGCATGGGTAAACAATGTTCCCATATGCCTTGTCATGCATTTCTACTGAGTAGCAAGGGTCAACAACAGTTACAGGATCAATGTCATCATGCCTTAAACAAGATATAACATGTGAACAAGGGATTCCAGTCTTCTGCCACCTCATGCAAGTGCATGTCTTATGCTTAAAGTCAACCACATAGTCAACAGGTTGAGAGGACACAAGTTCTCGCACTTTGAACAGTCCATCCCCTGCCCCTTTTGCAAACACATTGTTTGCAAACTCAATGTTCTTCTGCAGCTTCTTCATTATTTTGGGACATATAGGACCAGTACAAGTACTTCTCTCTTTATTTTTGGTGTAGTGCCTACTCATAAGTTGACACTTTACTGTTTCTAACATTGAAAGCACTGGTAGCTCTCTAGCTTCCAAGATGTACCTGCCAAGCATGTAACATAGATGGAAATAACCAAGATGAAAATAATCAGAGATGTACATAGACATGGACCATTTTAATTATGCATTTGGCAACTTACTTGTTGAAAACCTCACAGTTGTTGTTCAATAGAATATCACATTTTGGTAAGTCACTCTGGAAAGCTCTCACCCATGTTTTTGGATCCAAGTCTAGGAAGCAGTATCTTCCACTTCTACAGCAGCCATATGAATAGGGAAAATGCAATCATTAGGATCCATCCCAACAGCTATGAGGAGCTATCCTCTATGCCTTGTTTTAATGTGGCATCCATCAATGAATATAACTGGCCTGCAACCTTCTAGGAACCCCCTCTTGCATGCTGCAAGACTCATGTAGCATTTCTTGAATCTTGCATTCTCATCAACTGACAGATAGAAAGTACTGCCTGGATTACTCCTCCTGATCTCATTAGCATAATCCCAGAGCATCTTGTATTGCTCTTCTTCATCTCCATATATCATAGTCATTGCAATCCTCTTGGCTCTTTGTAGCTTGCTCCTAGATGGTGTCATGTTCCACCCTTTCTAAACCACTCTTGAGAAATTTTGAAGACTCATTTGTTGATCAGCTCTAAATCTCTCCAAATACTTCTCTGCAATGAATTTTGCTGTGAAAGCACTAACCTTCCACTTCCCTCTGCATGTGTGCTCAGGTGTGTACCTCTTTATCTGTAATGCTTTTGTTCTTGAGTCAACAGATGCCCATAGGTACCAACTGCAATTTTTCTCACATACTGCCCTTACCCTCTTCTTGTCATTTATAGGTAGGTTTATACCCTCTCTATGAAAGCAACTATATGCCCTGATTGCTTTCCTAAGCAACTCCACAGTAGCAAACACTTGACCAACAACAAATTTTGGGTCATTCAAATCATCATCTCTGAATGTTCTGAATTTCATCCTCATTGTATCATCATCAGAGTCAGGTCCCCATAGATCATCTTCCTCAGAATCCTCCTCTTTGATTTCACAATTCTCTTTGCCTTTGTCTGTTGCATTTGGAAAGCATTTGGTTGATCTTTTCCTTCTCTTCTTTGCAGTGCTACTATTGCCTTTGTCAGATCCTTCCTCACCAACTAGATCAGCATCATCTTCACTTAGAGAAAAATCAGAGTCCTGCAGCTCAAAGTCTGAATCTAAAACATCCTCACTGTTAGCCATTGCATCATTCTGTTCCCAATCACTTGCTTCTTCACTTTCATCACTTTCTTCATTATATGCAGCTGCAGTATTTCCTCTATTCCTCTTCCTTGACCTTACTCTACCAGCAACAGTTCCTTCATCATGTTCCTCAACTGAATCTTGTACTGAACTTGTGGGATAGACAATTTGAATTGGTACTGGAGGTCCCTCTGCACTTGGATATTCAGGTTGGGTACTCTTTCCTGGCTTTACATGGCTAATAACAGCAGGTAAAGGAGCAATTGGAAACTGTACTACATCATCATAAGCTTTAAAGCTCAAGATCTGGTCATGGTCCAAGTATATGCTGAAGAAATGATGGCCTATGTCAACTAAATTAACCGTAGCCATGAATGAATGGTCATCACATAGCTCCCTCAGACCATTACTGGCAATTGTAAGCATTGGAATACAATAGTGAATCTTCATTCTACCTGCCATCTCATAGCCAATTTCTTCAATAATCCTTTCAGGCATCACTTCTGACCAACTTAGGGTAGCAACTTCATAATGAATGATGTGGCCATCAACATAACTTCTGTTCTTGCCAGTGCCCACAAAAAAACCACCATAATTTATCTCCAATGTAAAGTATGTACTTCTTTCTCCTGCAAATGAACAATGACATGCTTAATTACCTACTGCAAGCTTCAATTTTGGCATGCATAATAAACAGGGCACATCATATTTCTAACCTTAAATGAAGCATAAATATGGGCATGCCATTCTCAACCTCAACACTGTAAACAATTTTTCTACCATAAAAATGACATTTTTCTTAAACCCTAAGCCCCAATCACACCAAAATCATCTATGAAAACCCCATCGAATGTAAATTGCAAAACAGAGATAGAGGATAGACAGAGTATAGTCAGAGCACCAACATCTAACATGCTGAGCCACAAATCTGCTCAAAATCAAAGTCGGCGGTTCAGGGATTACAGTAGACAGGAGGGGGTGGGATGTTAGGATCGTGTTGACTAGTGGAGGCTGCTTAGTGTTTAGTTCCACCTCGACTACGGAGGAGGTCATACCCAGCATATAAGGGAGATATTTCTTCCTCTCACCAGTCTAGTTTTTTTGGGATGGAGTGAGTTCTCTGCTGAATGTTGCGTCGTGTGCGCATAACTGTCCAAAACATGGGCCGAGTGCTGGGCTAGCATAAGTGGACACTAACATTTGAGAAATTGAGAGCGTCCAATAACACCAAAGTAAGTGTTAGACCATCTCAAACATATGCATAAAAGTAGAGCATCACTACTATTTGAGTTAAGATTCTGGAACATAAAATGGAAGGTGTTCTACAAATTATGATGATTAAATATATCAAAGTGTACTGATATGTATAAACATCATAATCATATATTCCATCCGATCCAAATTAATTGACTTAGATTTGTCTAGATTCGGATATATCTAGTCATATTTTAATGCTAGATACATCCGAATCTAAAAAAACTTGAGTCAATTAATTTGGACCGGAGGGGTATTAGATACATATGATCTGAAATTATCTCTGATCATGTTAACGTAGTAGTTTACAAACACGTAAATGGGAATCATCCAGATTCGTGGAAATAACACCATAAGAGTTATGTCACGTTCGAGTTTCTAAAGATTTGATAATTCAAAGTCGTAACGAATACACAAATATTTGTAGAATATTCTTAGAAAACTATGAATACTTCTTCCACAACTAAGAGACAAACTTGTTATTGCCCATTAAATTGTTTTCAAGAAAGAATTTCTTCATGAAAGTATTGATGAAAGAAAGTGAAAGTTTGAAATCAGGATATTTGACCTTACCTCCAATGTCTAGTAGCACATCGAAATATGTTTCAGAACAGAACTCTACAAGAAGAGGAGAAAATGATGATAATGATCATAACATTTCAAATTAAATACCTTTACTAAAAATAGTAGGATTCAATAATACATTTCCCATCTTGTAAATTTATATTGTTGATTCACTTGTCATGTTAATGAAACAAGGCATACCTACGAACTACGAAGAAGCAATGATAGACATAAATACGAGAAATGACTAAGAGTCATGAAATTCTAAAGTAAGTTGCATTTAAGATTGTAGACATAATATGTTATTTGATCTTATCAAAGTAAGTACATTACTTTATTTTTCCAATAACTGCAAAGTTATAAAGAAGAAATAAAAATTTAAAAGACATAAAGCTCGATTTGTCACAAAGATTGTTTTTGACAAAGTTTAAAGATTGACTACTATATGTAGAGATGCCTGAGTCTATTGGATTTACACTTAACAATTACTACAATTTGATAAGTGCTAGATGATTAGAAAAACTGTGTGTTATCCAATAACAAGATTGAAGAATGGTTGTAGTTGGTACAACAAGCAGGTTTTGTCAAATCATATGGATGCTAGTGTGTCGCAGTGGGAAATTCTCGATTTGATAGAAGATCAAAGGATTTAGAAATTGCCAAAATATCAAGAAGACCTGCACTTGTGAAGTATTTGAGTGTGAGCTAAAAAGTTTCTTGATCAAATGTGTGCATGCTATATTTGAGTGGTAGCTAAGTGACTATCCTAGTCTCTTTTATGAGTAGCATATTTGAGTGGGAGCATGACAACATTCTTATATATGTGAACGCCACATGGTGAATGGTGTAATTGGTATTGGTGATATTTAAGTTAGTAAATATTCTATGAATGAAGTTAAACACAATATTAAACATTGAATTCTATCAAGATAGATGGATACGTTTAATAAACATAAGAGTCAAATTGTTTTAGGTTTAGATTCTAAAGGAAGTTCAAAATGTCCTAGATCAGATTCTGAAGTAGTTCAGAATGGAACAAGCAAAGAAAGAGGTTCTTAGTTGTAAAACTAGGTGAACCATTGAGTATAGAAAACATTGGCTTAAAGAGAAGAATAGATATGATTTTCATCCTTATGCCTTGGTCATAGATTCTTCTATGCAACCATATTGTATACTCGACAAAAATGTGACCGCGCCCTCATGGCGGACAAGCTAATGCAAAGACAGTGGGAAAATAATTACTGTAGGTTAATGGCAACACTATCGTTGCTATAGAGCATTATTGCAAGATCACTGCAGGTTCCCATCTATTAAATATATACAGACATTGAGCATTTTAATATAATCAAATATAATAATAAATTAGACTAAAAATAGAAACACAATTCTTGTTATCATACATTAATAAAAAAGCATACACAACCAACAAATTTGATATTCATCAAATAAACAAGATGGAAGCAGACTAATGAAGTGACAATTAAATCTATATTGCTAGAAGAGCAACAAACAAGGAGGATTCAATAAAGAATTGTAGATTTTGAGATGATTATAAGGGAAAAAGAGGTGGGACAAATAGATGTAGGTTAGGGGATGCTCTCCCGACGACACCTTCATGTCTCTATAGCTTGGAAACCCTGAACCCTAAATTCGACAAGCAAAATGGCAAATTCCATGCCAAAGTTCCTAAATCGAAGCTCTACATTAGGGTTTTGGGGGTTTGGTTTTCATGCATACCTACCTGGATGACGAAGGGGTCCTCGGAGGCGAGGGAGAGCTTTCACACCATAGGGGACTAGAGGCGGCGGGGAGGAGAGACAGGGGACCGGAGGCGATGGTGGTGGAGGGTGGCGGTGATGACCCATAAGTATAGGGAGTGTATCGTAGTACTTTTGATAAATAGGAGTGTCGATCCCAACGAGGAGCAGAAGGTGTTGACTAGTGGTATGGAGCAGAATCTCTGCATATACTTAGCAAACGGATTTTTAGGGGTTTTCTAATAAAGCAACAAAACAAAGTGCAAGTAATAAAGACAACGAACAACTGCAGCAAGTGGCCCAATCCTTTCTTAGCAAAGGACAAGCCGGTGGAAATACTTATAAGGACCAAACGTTCTCGAGTACACATGGGAATTATGTCAAGTGCTTTCGCTTCATATAGCTAAGTACTCTTCTTTGGTGTTGTAAGTGTTGTGTGGGTGAACCTGTGGTAATGTATCGACCTTACTTGGACTAATACATACTTGTGATAAAAACCCCCACAAGCATCCGCAACTACATGAAAGTAATTAAGATAAAAACCTAACCACAGCCTTAAACTCTAAGATCCTACACTCCCTTATGCAATGGTGTCCTAATGGGGGTTCAGGTTTCTGTCACTCCGGCAACCCCACAATTAGTAGCCAAATACACAATGCATTCCCCTAGGTCCATAAATGGTGAAGTATCATGTAGTCGACGTTCACATGACACCACTAGAAGAATGGCACCACAACTTAAATACTAATCCATTGAATAATAACTCAACAAAAATCCACTACTAACAACATGACTATAGGGTTCGCAGCATAGAAAACAAAAATTTTCCTACGATGGGAACTAAGTACCAAGATCTATATACTAGATACAAACAACGGGCAGATGTATATCCGTAGAGAACATACCCTTGAAGACCGACAAAGCTTAACGAGTTAAACTCGTGGTTGATGTAGACGATCTCTTGCCGATCTCAAGATCGAGAGGAAGTCCTAGCGTCGCAAATCAGCAGCGCATCCATGCTCGCACACACGTCCGAGGCACCGAGCAACCTCCGCATCCTCGCTCCAGCGATGCAGCGGAAGCACAACTCTTTCTTGCTGAATCGCCACCGGGAACATGTATCTCGCTAGTCCGAGACTGAAAGGATACATATGTCGCTTAGAGGGGGGGGGGTGAATAGGCGATTAAAACTTTTCCTAGAGTGGCTCAACAAAGGCGGAATAAAACTAGTGTTTACTTTGTAAAGCACAACCTAGAACAACTAAGGTTCACCTATGAGCACCAACAACTTATGCTAAGCAATACAATCAACAAAGTGATATCAAGATATATATTACTTCAAGCACGAAGGCTATCACAATGTAAAGTGCATAAGTAAAGAGCTCGGGTATAGAGATAACCGAGGCACGCGGGGACAACGATATTTTACCGAGTTCCTCCCAACATGGAGTATGTCTCGTTTGGAGAGGGTGTGGTATCAAACCACCAACGCCACAAAAGGCCTCCCTTATTCTCCGGTGAATCTCACCCCAATGGGATCGATCCACACTTCCACTATCGGTGCACTTGTCGGTGGCAAACCGGAACCTCTCACAAGGTTGGGGCACTTCTCCACAACTTAATTGGAGGCTCCCAACAAACGCCACCAAGGCCACAACCTGAAACACCAACAAACCGTCTAGGGTTCCAAGAACCCAAGACTAAAAAGCTTCTCAACTTTCACTCACCAAATCCTCCGGGGAGAACTCAAACCGATGCACCAAATGCAAATGGCAAGAACACAAGTAGTGCTCAAATCCTTCTCTCCCAAATTCCACCAAAGCTACAAAAGCTTGTGGGGGAATAAGAGAGGAATAACAATGGAGGAAATCCACAAAAGACTCCAAGATCTAGATCCCAAGATGTTCCCCTCACTTAGAGGAGAGATGGATTGGTGGGATTGTAGATCTAGATCTCCTCTTTCAAATCCCTAAAGTATATGCAAGAATCAAGGGAGGGGTTGAAGGGGGAGCAAGATCAAGAGGGTCAAGAATGGAGGAGAAAGCCTGTAAAACTCGAGCTGTTGCATTGGGGAAGAAGGGCCCCTTTTTATAGGCCCACAGATTTCTGACCGTTTTCTGCCCGTTGGGGAAAAGTCAGACCGGAGACTCCGGTCTACACCGGAGATTCCGGTCCAACCACCGGACCAGCCTCCGGACCGCCCATCTGAATGACCTGGGCTGTCCAAGACCCAACAAGACAGGAGACTCCGGACAGAGGAAACACCGGAGACTCCGGGGTAGCCTCCGGACCCCCATACAGTATGTGCCAGCCCTGATTCTGTAGTCACCACCGGAGACACATCCGAAAACTCCAGACCATACCAGAGACTCCGGTCTAGGCAGACCGGAGACTCCGGTCTGGAACAAACAAGAGGCAAACTTCAAATGACTATATCTAGAGTTTGGAAACTCCGATTGACCCAAAACCAATTTTGTTGGAAAGAGGGCAACAAGGGCTACCCAAAAAAAAGTAGAAATATTGGATACCACCAAGAGAGAACATTTCATGTATTATAATGTGAGATACCTCTCTTGGTGAGAAACCGTAAAACCTCAAAGATAAAAAACGCAATAAGATATAAAAGGGAAATCCGTTTTTGATGAACTAGAGCTTGTTATGAATATTACCACAAGCTCTAGAACCTCACATGGATAAGATCCAAATAACAACCAAGAAAGGATGATGCTAAGTATGCAAAGGTTTGAGCTCTCTCTGAACGATATGATCGAGTTACTCACTTGGGAGCCCCTCTTGATAGTACGGTTATCTATCCTATAAACCGGTCTCCCCAACTAACACTACGAGACCGGTAAGAAGGAAACCCTATCAAGATCATACCTTTGCCTTGCGCATATTCCACTTGATCTTGATGTATACGATCTTGTCCTTCTCAAGATGGAGCACCTTTCTTGATTTCTCTTGCACACACTCTCTTGATGAAGACATGTAAGTTGCTCCCCCATACAACATGGGGAAACCTTTACTTTGACCTTGTCTTCATCGATCCATGATCACCGAGGATGGCAAGCTTCAAGCATGAGATCTTCTAGATATTTCACATCTTTAGCTTGCACATCATTTCTTCTTTTCTTCATTATGTTGATGCATGACGAATCTGTGGATCACTCTTTGAACACCTTGGTCACCACTTGATCCCATTCACTTCCTTCTTCTCCAAACCTTGAAGCCAACATGTGGTTCAAGCATTGCCCATGGACAATTCCTACAAGTACAACTTGATACAAGCATTAGTCCATAGAGATTGTCATTAATTACCAAAACCACACATGGGGGCCCACATGTTCTTTCAGAGACCATGGGGGATAAATTCTAGAGGGGGAGAGAGATCCTTCACGAGGAGGTGTGAGTGAGAAGTGAGGAGGGGGGTGCCTTTTATAGGAGAGGGGGGGGGACCCCAAAATTCCTTTAAATTCGCTCCACTCAAAATCCCACTCAAAATTGCTATTAAATTTCCACCAAATTTAATGCAAACTCTCATTAAATAAAACTCCTTTTATTTATTCAAATTTTTGTCAATTACTTTAATGACAAACATTCACATATAACCCCTTGCTAGAATTCTATTTCACATGCAAAAACACTTTCTGCAATTTCACCATATTATAACACTAGCCCAGCAACAATCTAAACTAGACGCCTCTAATTTATCCATTGCAATTTTTACGTGGCTTACAGCTTTGGAAGATAGAACCGTTCTTACCTACGAACATGAACCACAACGAGGATAACCAAATTGTTGACAACTCGTTGCAAAATAGATATTGACTATAGTAGGAGAGACAGACACCCGCTAGCCACTTATGCAAACTAGTTGCATGTCAAGCATGTAAGATGTCTCATGTGCGAGGACATGTAAAGTTTGTCCGGGCCGCTTCATCCCACTATGCCACCAATATCCAAAATTACAACTAAGAAGCAATAACATGATCATCATCGCCCACATACTCATATGTGTACTACCCGTGTAATCATCTACGCATAGATCCGGCTCTAATACCACTGTAGGGTTCTCAACATAGAAAACAAAATTTTTTCCTACAATGGGAACTAAGTACCAAGATCTATATACTAGATACAAACAACGGGCGGATGTATATCCGTAGAGAACATACCCTTGAAGACCGACAAAGCTTAACGAGTTAAACTCATGGTTGATGTAGACGATCTCTTGCCGATCTCAAGATCGAGAGGAAGTCCTAGCGCCGCAAATCAGCTGCGCATCCATGCTCATACACACGTCCGAGGCACCGAGCAACCTCTGCCTACTCGCTCCAGCGATGCAGCGGAAGCGCAACTCTTTCTTGCCGAATAGCCACCGGGAACATGTATCTCGCTAGTCCGAGACCATGGGGGATAAATTCTAGAGGGGGAGAGAGATCCTTCATGAGGAGGTGTGAGTGAGAAGTGAGGAGGGGGGTGCCTTTTATAGGAGAGGGGGGGGGGACCCCAAGGGGGTGGCCGGCTCATGGGGGCTGCCCCTTGCCCTCCCCTCATTCATGTGGATGGACACCCCACTCACAAAATTCCTTTAAATTCGCTCCACTCAAAATCCCACTCAAAATTGCTATTAAATTTCCACCAAATTTAATGCAAACTCTCATTAAATAAAACTCCTTTTATTTATTCAGAATTTTGTCAATTACTTTAATGACAAACATTCACATATAACCCCTTGCTAGAATTATATTTCACATGCAAAAACACTTTCTGCAATTTCACCCAAAAACCGATTTCAGTATCTTGTGAAATAAATTCCTGCGCTTGTTATTCTTTCCGGCATGAAAACTTTGCTCCAATTGGATGTCGGTGTCTCTTAAGTGTGTCACCCTATGGTTCGTGAATAATGCGGACATGATCGAGACCCCTCTCGAATCAATAATCAGAAGCGGGATCTGGAGACCCATACGAACTCCCACACATTCAACGATGACTTTCTTGTGATCGTCGGAACCTTTTACGCTAGTATCTTAATCCCATTTGTTTCACGATATATTACATGTCCGAGATTTGATCATCGGTATCTCCATACCTAGTTTGATCTCGTTACTGACATGCACTCTTTTATCGTTCCCGTGATATAACATTCTAGTGATCAAATCACTTGCTTGCAAGCTAACCAATGTGATATCACCGAGAGGGCCTAGAGTATATCTATCCGTCATCCGGATGAAAAAATTCAACTCTCGATCCATGGGCCTCAACATAACACCTTATTAGTTCTGAACCCATCTTTATAATCACCCTGTTATGGTGTGACGTTTGATGTTATCAAGAAACTCTTCCGGTGTTAGTGATTGACATGATCTCATGGTCTAAGGATTAGGATTACTTCGTAAGTTGTTATAGCAATATAAACTCAATGACTTTGATCGTAATGCTATACTTCGGATGAATGTTCATCACACCATTACACTAATGTTGTGATCCTGTTATTAACAACATCCAATGTCCATGATCAGGAAACCTTGATCATCTTGTTAATCAACAGACTAGTTTATGAGAGAGGCATAACTAGGAACTTTCTGTTTGTTTATTAAATACACATGTATTAACGTTTCCGTATTAATACAATTATAGCATGCAAAATAAACATCTATCATATACTTGGAATATACATAATAAACACTTTATTATTGCCTCGCAGGGCATATTCCCTTTAGTCTCCCACTTGCACTAGAGACAATAATCTAGTTACATAGTGATGAATCTAACACCCATGGATTTCTGGTGTTGATCATGTTTTTCTCTAGGGAGAGTTTTAGTCAATGGATCTGCTACATTGAGATCCGTGTGTACTTTATAAATCTTTATATCTCCATCCTTGACATGCTCGCGGATGGAGTGAAAACCGACGCTTAATATGGTTGGAATTCTTGTGAGACCTTGGTTCTTTGGCATTTGCAATGGCACCATTGTTGTCACAATAGATCACCATTGGGTCCAACGTGCTTGAAACCACACCTAGTTCGAATATGAACTCCTTCATCCAAACCGCTTCCTGAGCCGCTTCCGAAGCAGCAACATATTCGGCCTCCGTTGTTGATCCCGCCACCATAGGTTGTTTGGAGCTCCTCCAACTAACCCCTCCGCCATTCATGAGAAATACGTATCCGGATTGAGACTTAGAGTCATCCGGATCGGTGTCAAAGCTTGTGTCAACATAACACTTAGCGACGAGCTCTTCTTCACCTCCGTATACAAGAACCATATCCTTAGTTCTTCGTAAGTACTTAAGGATATTCCTGACCGCTATCCAGTGTTCCGAACCTGGATCCGATTGGTACCTAGTAGTCAAACTAATAGCATGTGCCACATCCGGTCTTATACATAGCATGGCATATATTATAGAGCATATGGCTGAAGCATAGGGGACTTTGTACATTATCTCTCTTTCTTCTGCCGTAGCCGGAGTTTGAGTCTTACTCAATGTTTTGCCTTGCAACATAGGTAAGAACCCCTTCTTACTTCCGTCCATTTTAAACTTCTTTAAAATCTTATCAAGGTATGTACTTTGCGATATCCCTATTAGGCGCCTAGATCTATCTCTATAGATCTTTATGCCTAATATGTATGACGCTTCACCTAGGTCCTTTATTGAAAATTTGTTGTTTAGATAACTTTTAACACTGTTTAAAAGATCTATATCATTTCCGATCAATAATATGTCATCCACATATAATATCAGAAATGCCACATTGCTCCCACTCACTTTCTTGTAAATACAAACTTCTCCATAAGTTTGGACAAATCCAAACTCTTTGATCACCTCATCAAAGCGGAGATTCCAACTTCGTGATGCTTGCTTCAATCCATAGATGGATCGCTGAAGCTTGCACACCTTGTTAGCATCCTTAGGATCGACAAAACCCTTTGGTTGTATCATATACAACTCTTCTTCAAAATTACCATTGAGAAACGCGGTTTTGATATCCATCTGCCATATCTCAAAATCGAAATATGCAGCAATTGCTAACATAATCCTAACTGACTTTAGCATCACTACGGGAGAGAATGTCTCATCATAGTCAACTCCTTGAATTTGTCGAAACCCCTTTGCGACAAGTCGAGCTTTATAGATGGTCACATTATCATCAACATCAATTTTCCTTTTGAAAATCCATTTATTCTCCACGGCCTTTCGGTCGTGAGGTAATTCCACCAAGTTCCAAACTTGATTTTCATACATGGATTCCATCTCGGATTTCATGGCTTATAACCATTTGTTGGAATCCGGGCTCATCATTGCTTCTTCATACGTCGCAGGGTCATCAATTTCATCAACCGTGAAATTCATAACAGGGTTTCCATACAGCTCGGGAGCTGCACGCGTCCTGCTAGACCTGCGAGGTTCGGTAATACTCTCTTTCGGAGTTTCATGATCGTTATCATTAGTTCCCTCTTCAACTGGTGAAGCCAACTCCGGAACAATTTCCGGCGCTACGCTACTCGCCATACTTTGAAGAGAAGGTTCAATAACCTCTTCGAGTTCTACCTTCCGACTACTCACACCTTTCGCGAGAAACTCTTTCTCTAGAAAGGATCCATTCTTGGCAACAAAAACCTTTCCCTCGGATCTGTGATAGAAGGAATACCGAATTGTTTCCTTAGGGTATCCTATGAAGACACATTTTTCCGCTTTGGGTTCGAGTTTATCCGGTTGAAGTTTCTTCACATAAACATCGCATCCCCAAACTTTAATAAATGACAGCTTAGGTTTGTTTCGAAACCACAATTCATAGGTGTCTTTTCAACGGATTTATATGGTGCCCGATTTAAAGTGAATGGAACAGTTTCTAGTGCATAACCCCAAAATGACAACGACAAGTCCGTCAGAGACATCATAGATCGAACCATATCCAATAAAGTACGATTACGATGTTCCGACACACCATTTCGCTATGGTGTTCCGACAGGTGTGAGTTGTGAAACAATTCCACACTCTTTCATGTGAGTGCTAAAATTGTAACTTAGATACTCACCTCCATAGTCGGACCGTAGAAATTTGATCTTTCTATTTCGATGATTTTCCACTTCATTCTGAAATTCCTTGAACTTTTCAAAGGTTTCAGACTTGTGTTTCATCAAGTAGATGTAACCGTATCTACTCAAATCATCCATTAAAGTAACAAAATAACGATATCCACCTCACGCCGACACACTGATTGGACCACATACATCAGAATGTATGATTTCCAATAAATCTATCACCCGTTCCATTGAACCGGAAAACGGCGTTCTAGTCATCTTGCCCATAAGGCATGGCTCACATGAATGAAATGATTCAAAATCAAGTGATTCCAAAAGTCCATCCGAATGGAGCTTCTTCATGCGTTTAACGCCAATATGACCTAGACGGCAGTGCCACATATATGCGGATATATCATCATTAAGTTTAATCCTTTTAGCATCAACATTGTGAATATGTGTAACACTATTATCGAGATCCAATAGAAATAAACCATTCATCGTTGGTGCATGACCATAAAAGATTTCATTCATATAAATAGAACAACCATTGTTCTCGGATTTAAATGAATAACCACTTCGCATCAAACACGATCCAGATACAATGTTCATGCTCAGTGATGGCACCAGATAACAATTATTCAAGTTTATTACTAATCCCGACGGAAAGTGGAGAGGTAGCGTTCCAACGGCGATCACATCAACACTTGATCCATTGCCGACACGCATCTTGACCTCACCCCTTGCTAGCGGTCGCTTGTTCCGCAGCCCCTAATTCGAGTTACAAATATTAGCAACTGAACCGGTATCAAATACCCAGGTGCTACTGCGAGCACTAGTCAAGTACACATCAATAACATGTATATCATATATACCTTTGTTTGCCTTGCCGGCCTTGTTGTCTGCCAAATACTTGGGGCAGTTGCGCTTCCAGTGGCCAGTCCCCTTACAATAGTAGCACTCGGTATCAGACTTAGGGCCAACTCGGGGTTTCTTTTCAAGCACGGCAACCGGCTTGCCGCCCTTACTTCCCTTCCGTTTCCCTTTCTTGTCTTTCTTGAAACCAGTGTTCTTATTGATCATCAACACTTGATGTTCCTTCTTGATCTCCACTTCTGCAGTTTTAAGCATTGACAGAAGCTCGGGGAGAGACTTCTTCATGCCTTGCATATTATAGTTCATCACAAAGCTCTTATAGCTATGTGGCAGAGACTGCAGAACACGATGGATGCCTAAGTCAATGAGAATCGATATTCCCAAGGACACAAGCTTATTGGCGTAACCCGACATCTTGAGTACATGCTCACTAACGGAGTTGTGCGCTTCCATCATGCAGCTAAAGAACTTTTCTAAAGCATTGTAACTCTCTACAGCAGCATGTGTGTCGAAAATCATTTTCAACTCACCCATTGTATCAAATGCATTGCCATTTTCGAAACGCTTTTGAAGTTCTGGCTCTAGCCCATACAATATGCCGCAATGAACTAAGTTGTGGTCCTCCTGACGAGTCTGATAGACATTCTTCTCATTGTCAGGGGCATCATCAAAAGGTGTGGGGCCTAGCGGCACTTCTAGCACATATTTCTTTTGTGCAGCAGAGAGGAGAATCCTCAAATTCATGGCCCATTCGGTAAAGTTGCTACCGTTCGTTGCAAGTTTCTCTTTCTCCATGAATACATTGAAATTAAAAGCAGGTGGTGCCATCTAGAACATAATTTATAAAGTTTAGACTAAGTTTATGATAGATTGAGTTCAACTAATCCACATTACGAATGAACTCCCACTCAAAAACGACATCCCTCGTGTCTTTTTGGTGATTACATGAACCAAATCCACTACACCAAGTCCGATCATCACGTGAGTCCATGTAGCTTCAAAGGTGAGCATCAAATGGGCATCATATCTACAATATGACTCATGCTTAACCTTTCGGTCTGTGTTCCGAGGCCATGTTTGTAAATGCTAGGCTCGTCAAGTAAGAACCTTAGTATTCGCTTGTGTAACTGTCTTACACCCGAAATATGGTCGTGGATCCAAGAACACCCGATCATCACGTGATGTCTTGGAGCGACGAAAACATAATTGGTGCATACTAAAGGAAGAACACATTCTTATCTTGATATTTAAATGAGGGATCATCTTATTATGATAATAAAGCGCCAAACAAGCAATATAAGATGCTATCAAACATCACATGTTTATTAGTGAAATGATATGGTTCCCGCATATGATCTCTATCATGTGCACCGTGGTATAATCACTATCATACCTTTATGTGTAAGGCCAAGGTCTATGGAACTTACACGTTATGTGTGTTGTAATAGTATCATCTCATACTTCTACTTACAACATCACCATATCATAACACTAGCCCAGCAACAATCTAAACTAGACGCCTATAATTTATCCATTGCAAGTTTTACGTGGCTTAGGGCTTTCGAAGATAGAACCGTTCTTACCTACGAACATGAACCACAACGAGGATAACCAAATTGTTGACAACTCGTTGCAAAATAGATATCGACTATAGTAGGAGAGACAGACACCCACTAGCCACTTATGCAAACTAGTTGCATGTCAAGCGTGGAACAGGTCTCATGTGCGAGGACATGTAAAGTTTGTCCGAGCCGCTTCATCCCACTATGCCACCAATATCCAAAATTACATCTAAGAAGCAATAACATGATCATCATCGCCCACATACTCATATGTGTACTACCCGTGTAAATCATCTACGCATAGATCCGGCTCTGATACCACTGTAGGGTTCGCAGCATAGAAAACAAAAATTTTCCTACGATGGGAACTAAGTACCAAGATCTATATACTAGATACAAACAACGGGCGGATGTATATCCGTAGAGAACATACCCTTGAAGACCGACAAAGCTTAACGAGTTAAACTCATGGTTGATGTAGACGATCTCTTGCCGATCTCAAGATCGAGAGGAAGTCCTAGCGCCGCAAATCAGCAGCGCATCCATGCTCGCACACACGTCCGAGGCACCGAGCAACCTCTGCCTACTCGCTCCAGCGATGCAGCGGAAGCGCAACTCTTTCTTGCCGAATAGCCACCGGGAACATGTATCTCGCTAGTCCGAGACCATGGGGGATAAATTCTAGAGGGGGAGAGAGATCCTTCATGAGGAGGTGTGAGTGAGAAGTGAGGAGGGGGTGCCTTTTATAGGAGAGGGGGGAACCCCAAGGGGGTGTCCGGCGCATGGGGGCTGCCCCTTGCCCTCCCTTCATTCATGTGGATGGACACTCCACTCACAAAATTCCTTTAAATTCGCTCCACTCAAAATCCCACTCAAAATTGCTATTAAATTTCCACCAAATTTAATGCAAACTCTCATTAAATAAAACTACTTTTATTTATTCAGAATTTTGTCAATTACTTTAATGACAAACATTCACATATAACCCCTTGCTAGAATTCTATTTTACATGCAAAAACACTTTCTGCAATTTCACCCGAAAAGCTGTTTCGGTATCTAGTGAAATAAATTCCTACGCTTGTTAATCTTTCCGGCATGAAACCTTTGCTCCAATTGGATGTCGGTGTCTCTTAAGTGTGTCACCCTATGGTTCGTGAATAATGCGGACATGATAGAGACCCCTCTCGGATCAATAATCAGAAGCGGGATCTGGAGACCCATACTGACTCCCACACATTCAACGACGACTTTCTTGTGATCGTCGGAACCTTTTACGCTAGTATCTTAATCCCTTTGTTTCACGATATATTATATATCCGAGATTCAATCATCGGTATCTCCATACCTAGTTTGATCTCGTTACTGACATGCACTCTTTTCTCGTTCCCGTGATATAACATTCTAGTGATCAAATCACTTGCTTGCAAGCTAACCAATGTGATATCACCGAGAGGGCCTAAAGTATATCTATCCGTCATCGGGATGAACAAATTCCACTCTCGATCCATGGGCCTCAACATAACACCTTATTAGTTTTGAACCCATCTTTATAATCACCCTGTTAAGGTGTGACGTTTGATGTTATCAAGAAACTCTTCCGGTGTTAGTGATTGACATGATCTCATGGTCTAAGGATTAGGATTACTTCATAAGTTGTTATAGCAATATAAACTCAATGACTTTGATCGTAATGCTATACTTCGGATGAATGTTCATCACACCATTACACTAATGTTGTGATCCCGTTATTAACAACATCCAATGTCCATGATCAGGAAACCTTGATCATCTTGTTAATCAACGAACTAGTTTATGAGAGAGGCATAACTAGGAATTTTCTGTTTGTTTATTAAACACACATGTATTAATGTTTCTGTATTTATAAAATTATAGCATGCAAAATAAACATCTATCATATACTTGGAATATACATAATAAACACTTTATTATTGCCTCTTAGGGCATATTCCCTTCAATGACTTCTCCCATGTCCTCAAGAACTAGACGAACTACTCACAAGAAATCATATGGATCAAGATCAAAGATGATATGGTGATGGATAACAATCTGAACATAAACAATAATCCAATGGTTCCACTCACAAGCATCAACTACAATAGTAATCAACACCGGGGAAGTTTCCCCTAAGAACTAATGCAAGATCTAACACAATTGTTACAGCAGGATGGAGTGGTGGTGATGGTGCTGGTGGAGATGATGGTGTGGATGATGATGATGATCCCAATGAAGTCTAGCTTTATGGCGGTGTTGATGGCGACGATCTCCCCTCTCTGGGAAGGAATTTCCCTGGGAGAAATCTGTCTGCCGGAGAGCTCTTTCTCTCTCGGTTTTTTCTGCCCCGCAGAGGCGGCAGAAATATTTCTATGGTCGCTCCTTTGGTATTAGGGTTCGGAGAGGAAGTTATATGCAAGAAGGCGGAGTCGGAGGCCGTCCAGGTGGGCCACACCTCCTCCAGGCACGGGGGCCCGCGCCCTGGGGGGGGGGGGGTTGTGGGCCCCCTGTGGTCCAACTACGCCTCCCCTTCTGGCTTCCTTCTTCTTCTTCTGGGAAAATATAATTTCCCAACATTTTTCTGGTATTTTTCTGATCTTCGCGAAATTGCATCAAAACACCTCTTTTTCCATCAGAATCCTAACTCCGGCAGTTCATCCTCCAAGAATCATCCAACATGCAAAAACAAAGGAAAAGACATAAGTAACACTTCATAATAAGACACATATAAATGAATAGAGACAAATTATGATATAGAATGGCGATGCAATTGGACGTATCAACTCCCCCCAAGCTTAGACCTTCGCTTGTCCCCAAGCGAAAACTGAGCTCAGTAAACATGTCCACAAGTTTTTGGAGTGAAGTGTCGATAAAACAATATGGACAAGAAGCATCACACTTACCATTACACAACTCATAGAAGAAGGCAACTCACCAATATATAACTTAGCTTGCAACAAGTACATGAGTCACAATAGATATGCATAAAGATAAATCATAATTGGAATTGGCAAACTTTGTTCTGGTCAGAGAATAGCTGGCAAACAGTTTCACAAAAAACTTTTGAAGAAGTTTTACAACAGGAGTACTGTTTGCTCAAAAAGGTTTTTCACAATGATGGCTTTCAAAGTAATACTCAATAGATAAGAGTCTTGTGCAAACAAGGAAGATAGAGAATATGATTGAATAAATCATCATATGAATGCTTGAAACACAACAACTCAAATGCTTGCTGGAGATGGAGAGGAAGTAGGTTTACTGACTCAACTTAGAAAATAGGAGAAAGGTCCCTTCATAGAGGGAAATATGGATTTCAAGTCATAAAGAGCTTCCAAAAGATTATGGTACTTACTAGCTTTGAGCCCTCATTCCCCTATCATAAGCATCTTGAGATGATTAAGGTTAAAATGAACAAGGATGGAGTATATGCTTGACGAAATATAAGTTGGCAATCTCAAGTCCCTTGAGTACGAGGGCCGCTCCTCGTGCTACTCAACTTTAGTTGCCGGTAAGTTCTTGTCATTGTAAGTATATGTGTATCATAAAGAACAGCCAACGGGGTACCCCTTGCACATGATATAGGAGCTATCCCATAATCAAAATGACATGACAAGCAGATAGTGAGTATCTCAGCGATCTTTTTATTTGATACTTGCATAGCTTTTTATTAAGGATGCTTCACATATTGCTCACTATGGTGATGCTGCAAGTTTCCACCATGATTAGGCATGGCTTAGGCTAGCGTCCCATGCGTTTCTCTAACACACATACATCACTCCATGGACTTACAAGCTCCCTTTTTATTTCACACTGACGACATCCGCAAACAAAAGAGCATGATATCAACTGGATAAGTATCCATAAGTGTTGAAGGCGTTCCCTGTGACAACACGGTTCTGCTAATCCCAACGTATAGATGCAAGCATATACAACTTCGATGACACAATGGTTCAAGTCTATTAGGGCAAGAAAATAAGGTGTGCCATCAAGTTTGTGAGAGCTTTACTAACTAGTTTTCACATAACAAAATAGTTTTTAATTCGAAAGATAGATAGACGAAGCTTGAGAATTTGCTTGGAATAGCAATAATGCTAATAGGTAAATATGGTGGACACAAATGGCACAAGTTTTGGTTCAAAGGGGTTGGAAATATGAGAAGTATGCCTTCTCAAAACAGGTTTTTGGCTAGCAAGGCTGGTTAGCAAGCAAAAGAGTTGAAAGAAAAAATCAGACCTATGAGTGATAAAGCCAAACATGCAATCTTCCTTGAAGACACAAAAGATCTTAAATAAAGAATACTAAGCTTATGAGCAAATCAAGAAAGAAAATAAATGATACAAAATACCTGTAAGCTTTTTCTCTTTTTTTTCAAACCTCAAAAAGTGCTGCTACTGACCAGAACTCGGTTTGCCAAAACCAATTTAGATTTACTTGATGCTCCCAAAGTGATGCCAAGACTGATAAATAAGATCAATTATATAATAGAGATTGCAAACTAAAATAAGAAGTGCAAAAAAGTAATAGAAGAAACTTCTCATTAATATTCCATAAAGACACTCACACCAAGGGATACATAGATAATCAACTAAAGGAGAGATAGTTCTACATGCAAACCAACCTATAAGATAACTTCTCTACCGAAGATATGAATCCACTAAAAAGATAAAAGATAAAAGATAATGATGTGATACCACAACACTCCCCCAAGCTTGGAACAAGACAAGGGGATGCCAAACCTCATGATGAATTACTCCTTCGACGGTGGTGGTGTTCTCTTGATAAGATCTTCAATAAGTTTCCTCCAATCCTCAATCTCAAAGGTCAGAGTACGAATCAACTCCGAATTTTGCTCAATGGGATTCATGATCTTATCGGACCGAGAGTCCCAGTCCTTGCTATTCTTTCCCCACTCTTACTTCTAGTGTGTTCCTTCCCTGCATGGTTAGAGCGAGGCAGATCCCAAACCGAAGGCAAGTTCCCTTTGGGCACATGTTGGTATTGCTGCTCATGTATAAGAGTATGGAAGGAATTCTTGGTACGTGGAGGAGATGAATGTGGGACGAAGATAAGACGTGGAGGTTTCCCTCCTGTAGACATCTGTGCTGTCCTCTTAAGCTTGATAGGTTTCACCACTCCGATACTTGCGACGGTAGCACGGGTGTCCGGATGCTTGTCCTCCTCCATGTATTCTTCATCCCCTATCAAAATATCCTCCTTGGGATTGTGAGGATCGTCTTCCTCGGGCTTCTTGCCTTTGTCGTTGGTGGAGACCATGGTGCTCTAAACTTGAGAAGATTTCCTGACAGAAATAGACCGAAACGAAAACACGATACACGAACCTCGGGGGATCCGTGGGGTTATATATTACGAAATTTCAATGCATAAGGAAGGTACTGGTACAAAAAAGAGGCGAAGACGGAGCTCGGGGGGCTCACACCCCCTCCAAGCGCGGCCAGCTAGGGCCCGCGCCTGGGGTGGGTGTGGCCACCCCGGCCTCCGTTTCCTCCTCTGTTTTGTTTCGTAACCCTCCCTATGTAATAAAAACATCAAAAATATAAAAAGATTAGGATTTCACGAACCTTCTGTTTTCACCACTTTTACCTATTCAAAGACGAACTCTGCAGACTCCTTTTCTCCTTCTCCTGAAAATTTCTTTTATGCTGGACATTACAAAAACCTCAATGGCAACATTAGCATAAGCAAAAACAATAAACCTTTAGGTTCAAACTTCAACCAAAATCCATCAAAACAAAAGCTACTATAGCAACTCCTTTCCAAAAACCCAAAAGAATCTGGAAGGGAATGAACAAAAGAGGCAAATGCAAATGATGGAAGAAATCTGTAAAAACAGACCAACATGTAAAGATTGATTTTTTTCGAAAACCTTCTGTTGCTCACATAAAAAAGTGCAAAACTAATGAAAGTTGGGTAACAACTTGGAGAACAAGTATAGAAAAATACATCTCCATCCGAAAGTACTGAGCTTCCTCACGAATTTTTACAATGCAGCACAAAAATCTGTCCCAGGACAGCCACTTTTCACAACTCCTCCACTTCTCAAAAGTAGTTGAACTTGACTCAAAAACCAAAACAAAAAGGATAAGGAGCGGTTATTACTGAGGTAATAACTTCCAAGACTCAACCAAACTTTTGGGTTATATCCCAACAAGTACTATTCTTTATTGCCTTTAAGTTAGTCTAGAAAGTTTCAAAGATGCTCACATAGGAGATATATATCTGGAGTGAAAGAGAGCATCAAGAAGCAAATAACCAACACATTTGAGTCTAACCCACTTCCTATGCATGGGGGTATCATGAGAAAACAAATTGTTGAAACAAACAGCCATTAGCATAGGAAGACAAAACAAATGCAACTTCAAAGCTTTCAACATAAAACGGGGAAACTTGACATTATTGAGGTGCATAAAACCACGTTTCCCTCTCATAATAACTTTCAGTAGCATTTTGAATAAATTTGACAATATAACTGTCACAGGAAACAATTCTATCATCAGAATGAACATAGTTATAGTCATCAAAGGAGGCCCAAGGTCATAAACTGGACCAATAGAAGCAAGTTGTTCCATCCTGAAATCTTTATTAGGCAAGCTATTTTCACAAGGAGCTTTAGAAAATTTGGAAAAGTTAAACTCATAAGAATCTCCATCAAACTTAGTTAAAACTTTCTCCTTCTTACAATCTAGAATATCTCCACAAGTGTTCAAGAAATGATAGGACAAGTTTTGCTAGCTGCTGAATTAAGCACTAGAAAATCAGCATGATTCTTAATCTTACCACAAAGGACCTCCACATATCTTACAATACCAGTAGGGTAAATGGTTTCCTTATTAGCAAGGTGAATAACCACATCAATGTTCTCAAGCTCACAAGGAACAATTTCATGCATAACTTCCCTGTAAAGCCCATAAGGAATAGCACTAGAACTAGCACCAATATCACATAAACCATAGTAGCAATGATCACCAATTTTAACAGAAAGCACATGGACACTAGATTTTCTAGCTTTACTAGGATGAGATATAATATTAGAAGTGTCTTCACAGAAGACAATGTGCTCATCCTCTATATTTCTAGTGACAAGGTCTTTAACAATAACTACCACAGGCTCAATATTAATTTGCTCATCAGGTTTTACAATTTTCTTAGTACCTTTGTTATTCGCACTAATCATCATAGAATACTCCTTCACCTTTGCTAGGAAAGGTATTTTCTCAACATAAGGTTCAGGCACAATATGATTAATAGTACAAACTTCAGTGCTTCTAACAGGAACATGACTAACAACATCTTTATAAGGTGCATGGTACTTATTCCACTTCTTTTTAGGAATTTCAATGTAAGAGGCAAAGGCCTTAAAAAAATTGGCAATAATTTGGGAGTCAAGATTTTATGCATTCATAATCATAATTTATACATGACTTTCTTCCTTTATCATTCTCCCAAGCTTCAGTGTTCTCTTGAATACGGTCTAGGAGATCCCATTTAGCTTCTTCATTCATACATGGGAATGATCTAGCACAAGAAGCATCTAGTAAATCTTTATCATGAAGAGAAAGCCTAGCATAAAAGTTATTGATATAATATTGTTAGGGAGTTCATGAATAGGACATTTAAGTATTAGTAACTTCAATATCCCCCAAGCTTGAGTTGTACTCTCTCTGTCACGAGGCCAAAAGTTATATATCAGATTCCTATCCTTATGAATCTCACTGAGGATAAAATTTAGAATAAAAGAGAGAAGCCATTTCCTCCCATTCCAAGGATTGTCCATTCTTCAGCAGCTTATACCATTCTTCAGCTCTCCCTTTCAAGGATATAGAGAGTAACTTGTTCTTTACCTGTTCAGTTGTGATACCTGCACACTTAAACAACCCGCATAATTCATGGATAAAAAGCAAATGATCACCAGGATGGACAGTTCCATCCCCAAAATAATAATTATCCATAACACGATCAACAATACTTGCAGGTATCTTAAAAGGATCTATCTCAACAGGCGGTGGTTCATCTACTACCCTAACAGTGGTAGTAGTTTTCCCAAACAGAAAACCAAGTGGGTTATCCATATTGGAAACAAAGTAACAAATAGAAACAAAAAGCAATACTCACAGTAGAAGTTTCCTTTACCAGTTCCACTCTTCAATAGCGCTTCACTCCCTGGCAACGGCGCCAGAAAATAGTCTTAATGACCCACAAGTATAGGGGGTGTATTGTAGTACTTTCGATAAATAGGAGTGTCGATCCCAACGAGGAGCAGAAGGTGTTGACTAGTGGTATGGAGCAGCAAATTGATGAATCCTTGATGGCGCCAGAGAACTTGGCGCTTGACGTGGAGCCTGTTGGGAACCCCAAGAGCAAGGTGTGAAGCAACACAGCAGCAAGTATTCCCTTAGTAAGAAACCGAGGTTATCGAACCAGTAGGAGGAAGGAAACGTCACACACGTGTTGCAAGCAACGCGGATACCTGCACAACACAAACTCAAGACTTTGCCCCAACTAACAATGAGGTTGTCAATCTCACCGGTTGCTGTAACAAAGGATTAAACGTATAGTGTGGAAGGTAATGGTTTGTAGCAAGTAAACAAGTAGCAGTGGAAGATGTATCAATGGTAAAGATTGGACCGGGGTCCATAGTTCACTAGAGGTTCTCTCCTTAGATAAACAACATGGCATGAAGGGTAAACAAATTACATCAGGGAAATTGACAGGAACTGAACAAGGCATAACAATGCAATTACTGATCAGAAAGATCCTATAAGATTAGATTGGGCAATACAACAAGATACATAGACCGCCATCCAACTTCATCTATGACTAGAAGTCCACCTTCAGGTTATCATCTGAACCCCCTCCAGTATTAAGTTGCAAGCAATAGACAACTGCTTTAAGCAAAGTGTATGAGGTAAACAGTCCACATGTTCCATGAACAAGAGACCGTTGTTTTCTCCCTAGTAGCAACTGCACATCTACAACCGAAGAGATTTTTGTCACTTCCCTTGGAAACTAGAGGCATGAACCCACTATCGAGCATAAATACCCCCTCTTGGAGTCACTAGCAACTACTTGGCCAAGATAGCTACTAACAACGGAGAGCATGCAAGATCACAAACAACACAGACATGATAGAATCATAAAGACAAAACCATTAATTAAACCAACACAATAATCTCAATATCCATCGGATCCCCGCAAACACAACATGCATGATTACAAATAGATTAGATCCTGATCATGAACGGAGCTCACAAGATCTATACATTAAAGCACAAAGGAGGAGATACAACCATCTAACTACTACATGGACCCATAGTCCAAGGTGGAACTACTCACGCATGATATCGGAGAGAATACCTCCATGATGATTTCCCCTCCGGTAGGGTACCGGGAAGAACTTCAGATCCCCCCGATCTAGGGACGACGGTGGCGGCGGCTACAGAAAGTTTCATCGAGTTTTGATCGGGTACTTAGGGTTTCTGCATCAGGGGCTTCCTGTAGGCGAAGAGGCAAGGCTGGGAGGCGACCAAGGGGGCCACACCCTGCCCAGGCACGGGTCCACCCTAGCCCCTGCCCGGGGGGGGGGGGGTGTGATGGCCTGATACGTCAGAAACGTATCTATAATTTTTGATGCTCCATGCTTGTTTAGTATCTACTTTGCTTTACTTGTCTACACTTTGAGGTGATTTTTACATGTTTTCTGGTACTAACCTATTAACAAGTTGCCACAGTGCCAGTTGCCTGTTTTTGGTTTCATAAAAGCTAGTAAATAAATATTCTCGGAATTGGACGGGACAAACGTCAAAGTCAATTACTTTCTGTGGAGAACAAAAAGTCCAGAGGGGAGCCGGAGAGGCCAGCCAGGGCGACTAGACCCACCCTAGGCGCGGGTGGGCCCTACCCTGTGCCTGGGTAGGGTTTGGCCCCTCTGGCCGCCTCCACGGCCTCCCCCTTCGCCTATAAGAAGCCCCTGATGCAGAAACCCTTAGTACCCGATCAAATCTCCATGAAACCGTCTATAGCCGCCGCCACCATCGACCCTAGATCGAGGGGATATGAGGTTCTTCCCGGAACCCTGCCGGAGGGGAGATCATCCCGGAGGCCTTCTCTCCGGTATGATGCGTGAGTAGTTCCACCTTGGACTATGGGTCCATGTAGTAGCTAGATGGTTGTATCTCCTCCTTTGTGCGTTCATGTATAGATCTTGTGAGCTCCGTTCATGATCAAGATCTAATCTATTTGTATTCATGCATGTTGTGTTTGCGGGGATCCGATGGATATTGAGATTATTGTGTTGGTTTGATTAATGGTTTTGTCTTTATGATTCTATCATGTCTGTGTTGTTTGTGATCTTGCATTCTCTCCGTTGTTAGTAGCTATCTTGGCCAAGTAGTTGCTAGTGACTCCAAGAGGGGGGTATTTATGCTCGATAGTGGGTTCATGCCTCTAGTTTCCAAGGGAAGTGACAAAAATCTCTTCGGTTGTAGATGTGCAGTTGCTACTAGGGAGAAAACAACGGTCTCTTGTTCATGGAACATGTGGACTGTTTACCTTACACACTTTGCTTAAAGCAGTTGTCTTTTGCTTGCAACTTAATACTGGAGGGGGTTCAGATGATAACCTGAAGGTGGATTTCTAGTCATAGATGAAGTTGGATGGTGGTCTATGTATCTTGTTGTATTGCCCAATAGAATCTCATAGGATCTTTCTGATCAGTAATTGCATTGTTATGCCATGCTCAGTTCCTGTCAATTGCCCTGCTGTAATTTGTTTATCCTTCATGCCATGTTGTTTATCTTAGGAGAGCACCTCTAGTGAACTATTGACACCGGTCCAATCTTTACCATTGATACATCTTCCACTGTTACATGTTTACTTGCTACAAATCATTACCTTCCACACCATACGTTTAATCTTTTGTTACAGCAAACCGGTGAGCTTGACAACCTCACTGATTTGTTGGGATAAAGTCTTGAGTTTGTCTTGTGTAGGTCTCCGCGTTGCTTGCAACACCTGTGTGACATTTCCTTCCTCTTTTTGGTTCGATAACCTCGGTCTCAACTGAGGAAAAACTTGCTGCTTGCTCTTCACACCCTGTGCTTGGGGTTACCAATAAATGCCACGTCGAGCATCATCATGGCCATCTGGCACCTCTCCGTCTCGTCTTCTGGATTCGTGTCCCCCATGGTAAAATATTGACTTCGGCTTTTGTCCCATCCAATTCCGAGAATATTGATTTTCTGCCTTTCTGGAACCAAAAACAGAAGAAAACATGCAACTGGCACTATGACAACTTGTTAATAGGTTAGTTCCAGAAACGATATAAAAACACCTCAAAGTGTAGACAA
Organism: Avena atlantica; assembly: GCA_910589765.1. Taxonomy (NCBI): domain Eukaryota; kingdom Viridiplantae; phylum Streptophyta; class Magnoliopsida; order Poales; family Poaceae; genus Avena; species Avena atlantica. Next base: position 292,110,563 of record OU342738.1, read on the forward strand.
AGCAAAGCAAAGTAGATACTAAACAAGCATGGAGCATCAAAAATTATAGATACGTTTCCGGCGTATCAGAAATCTCTGCAAAAACTTAGCAAATGGATTTTTTTTATAAAGCAACAAAAGAAAGTGCAAGTAATAAAGACAACGAACAACTGCAGCAAGTGGTCCAATCCTTTCTTAGCAAAGGACAAGCCGGTGGAAATACTTATAAGGACCAAACGTTCTCGAGGACACATGGGAATTCTGTCAAGTGCTTTCGCTTCATATAGCTAAGTACTCTTCTTTGGTGTTGTAAGTGTTGTGTGGGTGAACCTGTGCTAATGTGCCGACCTTACTTGGGTGAACCTCGCTTCATATAGCTAAATATATACTTGTGATTAAACTCCATTCAAGCATCCACAACTACAGGAAAGTAATCAAGATAAAAACCTAACCATAGCCTTAAACTCTGAGATCCTACACTCCCTTATGGAATGGAGTCCTAACGGGGGTTCAGGTTTCTATCACTCCGGCAACCCCACAATTAGTAGCCAAATACACAATGCATTCCCCTAGGTCCATAAATGGTGAAGTATCATGTAGTCGACGTTCACATGACACCACTAGAAGAATAGCACCACAACTTAAATACTAAACCATTGAATAATAACTCAACAAAAATCCACTACTAACAACATGACTTCTCCCATCTCCTCAAGAACTAGAAGAACTACTCACAAGCCATCATATGGATCAAGATCAAAGATGATATGGTGATGGATAACAATATGAACATAAACAATAATCCAATGGTTCCACTCACAAGAATCAACTACAATAGTAATCAACACTAGGAAAGTTCCCCCTAAGAACTAATGCAAGATCCAACACAATTGTTACAGCGGGATGGAGTGGTGATGTTGGTGCTGGTGGAGATGATGGTGTGGATGATGAGTATGATGATCCTGATGAAGTCTATCTTGATGACGGTGTTGATATCGACGATCTCCCCTCTTCAGGAAGGAATTTCCTCGGCAGAAATCTGTCTGCCGGAGAGCTCTTTCTCTCTCGGTGTTTTCTACCCCGCAGAGGCGGCGGAAATCTTTCTGTGGCCGCTCCTTTGGTATTAGGGTTCTGAGAGGAAGTTATAGGCGAGAAGGCGGAGTCGGAGGCCGGCCAGGTGGGCCACACCTCCTCTAGGCGTGGGGCAGGGGGCCCGTGCCTGGCGGTGTGTGGGGCCCATGTGGCCCAGCTACGCCTCCCCTTCTGACTTCCTTCATCTTCTGGGAAGATATAATTTTCAAATATTTTTCTGGTATTTTTCTGATCTTCGCGAAATTGCATCAAAACACCTCCTTTCCATCAGAATCCTGACTCCGACAGTTCATCCTCCAAGAATCATCCAACATGCAAAAACAACGGAAAATACATAAGTAACACCTCATAATAATACACATATCCATGAATAGACGAAAAATATGATATAGAATGGTGATGCAAATTGGACGTATCCGACGACAGCAGCGTCGGTGGACAGTAGGGTCAAGTACTAACCTCAGTGGATTGGGAACGAAAAATGTGGCCCAAATCTGAAATATTTAACCAAATATTTTCATATCTTTTCCGCCAAGTACTAAACTTAGACGGATGCGAACTTAAAACATCTTTAACAACATCTGAATTTCATATTTTGCCACCAAGTACTTCCCTCAGGCAGCTAGAAATTACAACCGTCATGAATTTTAAAAAGACTAATTCAAATTTCATTTCCTAGGAAAAAAGAGGCCCATTATAGATCGAAAGATTTGAAAGATGAGATTGGCGGCCTAGAGCACTTATCATACAACATTAAATGGGTAAGATGATTTGTGTCCAAAACATAGAGATGAAACTAGCTAGCTATAGCCAATGTTTCTTCAGACAATAATCTAGCAAACAATATTATTAAGGTCACACGGCGTACTCCTCCGAGTATCACTGTAACATCCCAAAAATATTAAACTTGGATCATCAAACTCTAATCATCAAAATTAGGGTTAACAAAAACTTTTCAAATTAAAAATATGAAAGCATGCATATGTGTAAGCATTTCAATTTGGATTCTTTTGAATTGCCATGCTTGTGTGTTTCTTTGCTTGTAAAATTATTCTTGGGTGAATTAAACATCATCTAAATAATCCCCACACTTTTCCCAAAGACAAACAAATCAAAACAAACCAAATGAGTGAATGGTCACTTTGGCCAAATTAACTCCCATGCCTACTTTGGCTATCCCTAACTTTTAGAACCTAATAGAAACATGTTTGGATCTTTGCACCCCTTGATAGTACTCATAACAAAGTACCAAGGCCCACTTTGTGATCATCCAAAATCATTCAAATGTATAGTTTAAATGACAGTTTAAAATTGAATCTATTTCATATGGGAAGATCCCACTTTTTCAAAAACCACTCAAACAAGCTCAACTTTCAAAACCCAAGCATCCACAGACTCACCAGCACATGCCTAGCACACCCACCAAAAATCTTTTCAAAATTCCAAACTTGAATTCATGCGGCCATTTCATCAAACACCTTGCAGATACAAATCAAACAAAATCAAAACACTATAGTGTGCAGTGATTCTGGCCTAAATGGTTCCCTCTCTAGCTCACAGCAACCTTAGTAGATCATCTAGCAACCTTAACTAAGCTCTAGCCCCACTGTAAGCTTGCCAATATCATCAATGGTGAACAGTCCGAGAGGAAGTGGTTCATCCCCGGACCCGATGTTGCAGATCCTGCAAATGTTGGTTTTTGACCGCGAAGCTGAAAGAGCCGAATGTCAAGCCAACCTAGCCACCCATCAGCAGATAGCCCAGCTAGCCCACAATAATCAAGGCCAAGGAAATCAGGACAACCATGGATCTAAGCTCAAGAATTTGTAGGGGTTCGTAGCATGGAAAACAAAAAATTTCTACCGCATGGAGACACAATCAAGATCTAATCTATGATCAAGCCAAGATCTATCTACTAGATTGTAGCAATGAGTCGATAGAATACTAACCCTCAAAGATTCCAAAGCGGTTAACGAGAGCAGATTCTCGTGGGTGATGTAGTCGTACTCTTGCCGATCTCAAGATCGCGTAGACGATCCTTCCGGCGCTGCGTTCCGGCAGCGCTTCCGCAGTCGGTCACACGTCCGGTACTCGATGAAGACCTTCCTCTCCCTTGTTCCAGCAGGCAGCGGAGGTTGTAGCACTCTCCTTGTGATTTCGGCAGCACGACGGCGTGGTACCAGAAGTAGAGGGGAGATCTCGCAGCGCTTCGCCTTAAGCCGGAGCGAGTATGGTGGACTATGAGAGAGGCCTTGGCGATCTAGGGTTTAGAGGCACCAAGGGAGGAAGCTTGGCCGGCGGCTAGGGCTTGGGGAAGCCCCAACTCGGCGGGTTGGAGGAAACCCTAGGGGCGGCGGCGACTTGGGGTGGCCGGCGGCTAGGGCTAGGGTTTTGGGTGGTGTTGGGTGTGAGGGAGAGGGACAACCCTACCCCTCCTTATATAGGTGGGAGGGTGCGGCTTGGTAGGAGGGATTCCTCCTCCAACTCCTCCTCCTTGGACGGCGGGTGGAGGGAGGAGACTTCCTAACCAAGTAGGTTTCCTACTCTCCCTCCACCAAGCAAACTTTTCGTTTGACTTTTTCAAATTGGCGTTTGACTTTCAAACTAGGATTTGATTTCTCCCTTTATTTTGCCCAGCCAAGTGACCTAGTACATGATGCAACCATTCCATATTGTCATGACACATTCATGTACCCTTCCCCTCCGGAGTGATGGACCTTCCGGACCCTTCTAGAACATTCCCGGTGAAAACACCGGAATCATTCCCCAACTCCGAAACAGGACTTTCCTTATATGAATCTTATTCTCCGGACCATTCCGGATCTCCTCGTGATATACCGGATCCCATCCGAGACTCCGAACAACATTCGGTCTCTTACTCATCATTCCATAACTACTCAACAACATCGAATCCTTAAGTGTGTCTCCCTACGGTTCGTGAATTATGCGGACATGACCGAGACACTTCTCCGATCAATAACCAATAGATGAATCTGGAAATTCATATGGCTCCCACATATTTCTACGATTACTTTGCGATTGAATGAACCACTTACATACGATATCAATTTCCCTTTGGCTCATGATAGTTTACTTATCCGAGGTTTTGATCGTCGGTATCTCTGCATACCTAGTTCAACCTCGTTACCGATAAGTACTCTTTTCTCGTTCCCGTGATATGTGATCCCTTGTGAGATAGTCACATGCTTGCAAGCTAGTTGGATGAAATTCCACCGAGAGGGCCCAGAGTATATCTATCCATCATATGGATGGACAAATCCCACTCTTGATCCATGTGCCTCAACCCATACTTTCCGAACACTCAATGCCACCTTTATAGCCACCCAGTTACGGTGTGGTGTTTGATGTCATCAAAGCATCCTTCCGGTGATGGTGATTAACATGATCTCATGGTCAAAGGAATTAGGTTACTATGTATCAGAAAGCTTATAGCAAATGAACTATATTAAATGACTTGATCTTCATGCTACGCTTAACTATAGGAGTATGTCCATCACATCATTCTCCTAATGATATGACCCTGTTGTTAATAACATCTCTATGTTCATGATCAGGAAACCATGATCATATATTAACCAACAAGCTAGTTCAACAAGAGGCTTTACTAGGGACTCTTTTATGTTTACAAATCACACAAGTATTAATGTTTCCGATTAATATAATTATAGCATGGTATGTAAACATTTATCATAAGTATGAAGATATGATAATAACCACTTTATTATTGCCTCTTGGGCATATCTCCAACATAATTTCCAGAACACCAACCCACCTGTTTTCACTAAATCGGAAGAGCCCCTAGATGCCGACGATTGGCTGTAAACCATGGAAAATAACCTAGGAGTGGAAGACAACGAGAAAGTTCTGTTCGCCACCCACTATCTAGCCGAAGATGCAAGAACATGGTGGAACAACGTTCGTGCAATGACTGGAGGACAGATGATGACCTGGGAGGAATTCAAGGTCAAGTTCAGCAGAACCCATGTGCCACCGGGTTTGATCAAGAGAATGAGAGATGAGTTCAGAGAACTAAAGCAAGGAAGAATGACCGTAGTAGAATACCGTGACAAATTCTTATCATTAGCTAGGTATTCCCCGGATGAGATCGACACTGAAGCCAAGAAGAAAGAGAGATTCCTGAATGGTCTGCACGATGAGATGCAGACTGTGTTAGTCAATATCCCCTTTGCTGATATTGAAGCCCTTGTCGACTCTGCCATCCAGATGGAAGGAAGGATCAACCAAGCCAATGAGAACCGCAAGCGTCACATGATGCATCAGCCATGAACCCATCAGACCCCAAAGTATCGCCCTAACCCATCTCCAGGATTTGCCCCGAGAACCAACAGACCCCCGATGAACCGTCCGACCTATCCCAACCGTGGAAACCCAAGGCCCGGAGGAAATCACAACAATCCCGACAACTCTAACAATTTCAACCGTGCACCACCCAAGTTCAACAACAACAATGCTACCACCAACACCAACACTGCCCCGAGGACTGGAAGCAATGTTGTGCCTATTGCAGCAAAGGACAAGTCGCAAGTGACTTGCTATGACTGTGGAAATAAGGGTCACTACTCCAACGAGTGCCCCAACAAGAAGAATGCCGCAGCCCCCAATGAAAATGCCCCAACTCAGCAGCAGCGTTGTGTTCAGCCAGGAAGAAGGTTTGCCCCAGGGAATTCGCTCAACCGCAACGGCCGTCTTTTTTATCATGCATGCTGAAGAAGCCCAGGAAGCGCCAGACGTTGTGCTGGGTATGTTTTTTTGTTAATTCAGTACTTGCTAGAGTGTTGTTTGATTCTGGTGCATCGCACTCATTTGTCACCGAAGAATTTGCATGCACTAGTAAGATTCAACCAACCAAACTGAAGCATGTTATGATTGTTCAAATTCCCGGTTCAACCACCAAAGCTAGGCAAATTTGCAAAGCCGTCCCTATCCGAATCCATGGCATAGATTTTTATGCTAATTTGATAGTACTCAGAACTAAAGGATTGGAAGTAGTACTAGGAATGGATTGGATGTCCAAACATAAAGGATTGATTAACTGTGCCAAGAAAGCCATAACCATGACCAGTACAGCTGGAATATCAGTCGAGCATATATCTGAAACCTTACCGCGTCAATTCAAGTGCAACAAGAGTATAGCCCAACCTACCATTGACCAAGTCCGGATAGTCTGTGAATAGCCCGATGTATTTCCAGATGTTTTGCCCGGTATGACCCCAGATCGGGATATTGAGTTTATCATTGAACTAATCCCCGGAACAGGACCCATAGCTCAGAGACCATATAGTATGAACACGTCTGAACTAGCAGAACTGAAGAAGCAACTGGATTCCATGTTGGAAATTGGATTGATTCAACCAAGTGCGTCACCATGGAGATCACCCGTCTTATATGTGGATAAGACGGATGGAGGTAACCGTTTGTGTACGGATTATCGGAAGTTGAATGATGTCACCATCAAGAACAATTACCCCTTGCCCAAGATAGAAGATTTGTTTGATCAGTTGACCGGTGCCAAAGTGTTTTCTAAGATTGATCTTAGAACTGGATATCATCAACTCAAGATTCGCGCAGAGGATATTCCCAAGACTGCCTTTACCACCCGATATGGATTATACGAGTATACTTTCATGTCTTTTGGATTAACCAATGCCCCCGCTTATTTCATGAATCTCATGAATAAGATTTTTATGGACTTCCTGGATAAGTTTGTCGTTGTTTTCATCAATGACATTCTGATTTATTCCAAATCAGAAGAAGAACATGAACTACACCTAAGGACCATTCTTGGAACCCCTAGAGAGCATCAGTTGTATGCCAAGTTTAGCAAGTGTGAATTCTGGTTACAGGAGGTAGGATTCCTCGGCCATATTGTATCAGCCGGAGGAATTGCCGTTGACCCTGCAAAGGTGAAAGATGTAGAAGATTGGCAAGCCCCAACCACTCAAACCCAAGTTCGTGCATTTCTCGGATTGGCGGGATACTGCCGCAAGTTCGTAGAAGGATTCTCGAGTATTGCCAGACCCATGACCCAATTGCTGAAGAAGGACAAGAAGTTTGAATGGACAGACAAATGTGAAGCGAGTTTTCAGGAACTCAAGAGAAGATTGATTTCAGCCCCCATCTTAATCATGCCGGATATCACGAAGCCCTTTGACGTGTATTGTGATGCATCCAAGATCGGTCTCGGATGTGTGCTAATGCAAGAAGGCAAAGTCATATCTTATCTATCTCGACAACTGAAACAACATGAGCAAAATTACCCAACCCATGACCTCGAACTCGCAGCCATAGTTCTATCCCTGAAGACATGGAGGCATTACCTGATGGGAAACCGTTGTGAGATTTATTTGGATCACAAGAGCCTGAAGTATATATTCACTCAGAAGGAGCTGAATATGAGTCAGAGAAGATGGATTGAGCTAATCAAGGATTACGGCCTGGACATTCACTATCACCCTAGTAAAGCCAATGTGGTAGCAGATGCCCTTAGCAGATTGCTGTGCCGCTTGAACTCCATGATTTTGAAGGAGCAACCAAGCTTGCACAAAGATATGGAAGATTTTCGAATGGAATTAGTGAGTGAAGGATTTTTGGCTAGCATAGAACTTCAACCCACTTTGATCAGCCAGACCAAAGAGGCGCAGAAAGGAAATGCTAGTATCGACGGAATCAAACGTCGTATCGGTACAGGCAAAGTACCCGGCTTCACCGAAGACGAAGAAGGAGTTCTGTGGTACAAAGGACGCCTTTGTGTACCAGCAGATTCAGAGTTGAAAGAAGTTATTCTGAAGGAAGCTCATGATACTCTTTATTCTATCCACCCCGGAGGAACGAAGATGTATCAAGACTTGAAAGAGCAATTTTGGTGGCATAAGATGAAGAGAGAAATCGTAGGCTATATCGCCAAGTGTGATATATGTCAGCGAGTCAAGGCAGGACATCAAAGACCCGCTGGATTGTTGCAACCATTGCAGATTCCGGAATGGAAATGGCATTCCGTTGGAATGGACTTTATCACCGGATTACCTACTTCTAGTAGGGAAAATGACTCTATCTTGGTCATAGTGGACAGATTGTCCAAATTCGCCCATTTCTTACCCGTCAAGACCACATATCAGAGTTCGAAGCTAGCGGAGTTATACATCGCTAGAATCGTCAGTTTGCATGGAGTCCCCAAGAACATCGTATCAGATCGAGGAACTCAGTTTACGTCGAGATTCTAGAAGAAAGTCCAAGAAGGTTTAGGAACCCGCCTAGATTTCAGCACTGCGTATCACCCTCAGACCGATGGACAGACGGAGCGAGTAAATCAAATACTCGAAGATATGCTGAGAGCATGTGTGTTAGAATATGGATCTAAGTGGGAAGACTGTCTGCCTTTTGCAGAATTTTCATACAATAACAGTTATCAAGCTAGTTTGCAAATGGCCCCATTTGAATTCATGTATGGAAGGAAGTGTCGCACCCCTTTGAACTGGTCGGAAGTAGGAGAGAGTCAGATTTTTGGACCTGACATCCTACGAGAAGCAGAAGAGAAGGTTCACAAGATTCATGAGCACCTCAAGACAGCCCAGTCCAAACAGAAGAGTTACGCCGACAAGAGACGTCGAGACCTCGCCTTCAACATAGGATATTTTGTGTATCTGAAAGTGTCGCCATTGAAAGGAATGCAGCGTTTCCAACTCAAAGGAAAGTTAGCCCCCAGATATATCGGACCCTTCAAGATTCTGAACCGTCGAGGAGAAGTGTCGTATCAATTGGAACTACCCGAAGAGATGTCAGCCATGCACAATGTGTTCCATATCTCATTACTTCGCAAGTGCCTCAAAGTTCCAGAGAAGACCGAAGTGTTCAAGAATATCGATCACCGGACCATATAGATCAACGATGATCTGACCTATCCCGAAGTGCCCATCCGTATTTTGGAAGAAGTATTCAGAACTACCAGAACCCGAAGCATCAAGTTTCTCAAGATTCAGTGGAGCAACCACACAGAAGAGGAAGCTACCTGGGAGCGCGAAGATCACATCGGGACGGAGTTTCCCGATCTCTTCAAATCCTAGGTAATCTTTTCGTCCTTTTTCAAATCTTGGGACGAGATTTTGTTTAAGGGGGGAAGGTTTGTAACATCCCAAAAATATTAAACTTGGATCATCAAAATTAGGGTTAACAAAATCTTTTCAAATTAAAAATATGAAAGCATGCATATGTGTAAGCATTTCAATTTAGATTCTTTTGAATTGCCATGCTTGTGTGTTTCTTTGCTTGTAAAATGTTGCTTAGGTGAATTAAACATAATCTAAACAATTCCCACACTTTTCGCAAAGACAAACAAATCAAAACAAACAAAATGAGTGAATGGTCACTTTGGACAAATTAACTCCCATGCCTAACAGAAACATGTTTGGATCTTTACACCCCTTGATAGTACTCATAACAAAGTACCAAGGACCACTTTGTGATCATCAAAATCATTCAAATGTATAGTTTAAATGACAGTTTAAAATTGAATCTATTTCATATGGGAAGATCCCACTTTTTCAAAATCCACTCAAACAAGCTCAACTTTCAAAACCCAAGCATCCACAGACTCACCAGCACATGCCTAGCACACCCACCAAAATCTTTTCAAAATTCAAAACTTGAATTCATGCGTCCATTTCATCAAACACCTTGCAGATACAAATCAAAAAAAATCAAAACACTATAGTGTGTAATGATTCTGGCCTAACTGGTTCCCTCTCTAGCTCACAACAACCTTAGTAGATCATCTAGCAACCTTAACTAAGCTCTAGCCCTACTGTAAGCTTGCCAATATCATCAATGGTGAACAGGCCGAGAGCACCCATGTCACCCCAGTGTGGACAGCAGGCTAGGAGAAGAACTAGCCGTGCCAACCTTGTCTGGGAGGTAGCCCATGCCTCACCTCCCCTCTCGACCAGCCCTGCCTCGCAGATAGCAACCAGAACTGCCAGGAACGCCGAGCCCGTGCCGCTGTCGACCATGCCGACCCGCGCCGCAGAGCACGCGCCGTTCCCACTCAACCCGACCACCTCGAGCCCTCGCCGCCCGCCAGCATGCACCCCACCATCCCAGTAGACCGCCAGACATGCCCATTTTACCGCCGGTACCCCGTAGCCACCGCTCGCCGTCAAAGACGCCGCCTCAACCACGTAGAGCACTGTGCGTTCCCGACCGTTTGCCACCGCCCCTACAAGCGCATTTAAACCTTAGATCATCGCCAGGAGACCACCGATCGATCGCCACCCTCGGCCATGCCTCTAGTTGCCCGTAGCCGTGTCGCCACCGTCGCCTGCCCATCCCGTTCGGTCTCGCCGTCGAGCTTATAAAAGGAGGCCACCCCCAGCCGATTGAAGCACACCATCTCACTCCCCTCACCTCACTGATCATTCCACCCCTTAGCCAGAGCAAGGAGAGCAGCGCATCGCTGGAATTGCGCCGGAGCTCGCCGCTGCAGAGGAGAAGAGGAGCCGTTGATTTCGTCCACCCCCGGAGCTGCCACGACCACCCCTGAGTTCGCCGTCGTCGACTTCGTCATTCGCCCACATCACTGACCTTCGCCTGAGCCTTGGTGAGCCTCTCAAGACCCCCACCTGCCGCGTTAGGGTTCTGTCTCGCCGACGCTGTTCGACGTGGACGATGAACCAGAGCCGTTAGATTAGAACTAGATCCCACGGTCCACGTTGCCCCGTAACGCTTCGCACCTCCCCGTCTCACTGACGCGTGGGGACAACCACTTAACCAACCCGCGTAAGAGCTGTGCGTAGAGGGCCGGCCCATTATCGTTTCCCGCGCAGCCCACTCGTTTGAATTTAGATTTTTCTATTTTCATTCAAACTCAGTTCTATACCTAGTTTCAAAAATCAACCCAACTCGATTCAGTGAACCAAATTGAATGAAACCAATTTTGTTATAAAGGTCTTGAAATGCTTAATCCAAGACCGTTGGATTAAAATCATTTTGATTTGTACATGAACCTTGGTAAAAATAACAAGGCAGAAGCTTTTCTGCATTCAAACATTTTTCAAATTTAAACCATAATAGCTTTTGAGTTGATTCCAACTCTCAAAAATCACATTTGACCATACCTTTCAGAATATATAAAAATATATGGGTTTACCTACAGAAATAATGTCCAAGTAATAAAACAAAGTCACATAGGCATTTCTAGTCACTTTATTTATTTAAACTAAAAGGTTAAACCTTATTAAATTGTGACACCACTTTAAATCGCATTCCCATGTACTGAATATGTGGTGATGACATGTGTCAACATGATCCCATGTTTGGTTTGGAGAATATTAAATCTTAAGTAGTTTTTCAATGAGTAGAAATTACTTTTCTAAAAATAAAACCAATGAGACAAATGCTTTAGTCTTGTAATGTTAGTGATGATGATAGATCATCTATAGAACCCCTTTATGTGATGATTGAAAGTAGTTAATTATTGTTTGGTGATTGTGTACCTCATATTTATTTATATACGCTAGTATCGACCAAGGATACGAGGAGGAAGGAGGATACTAAGAAGAAGAAGCCGAGGAGAACTTCAACCACTGCTCTGCACAAGGCAAGCCTAATACTACTAGTTGATTAAGCAAGCCAATACTTGCAGGCCTTACTAATCAAGTTGAACTATGCAAGTTAATACTTGCTTGTTACCATGCCAACCATATGCCTTAAGCATATGTGATCATACCCACTTGATAACCCAATCCTAGTTTTACTTGCAAGCTTTCTACTTTATTTCTTTATCAAAGCTTTTACTTAGAGTTTACGCAAGTGACTTGTAGATACTAGAAAGATAACTGAAGGTTTCATAAAGAGCATAAAATTTGGCCTAAGCTAGATAATCTTGATGTCATCGTAAGGCATGAGACTGAACTTAGTTAAAACTCCCCTAGTTTATCACCCCTCATTAGTAGATGCTAGTGCTAAGCATAAAACTTGATCAACTTTAGATGGGAATACTTGGTGGAAAATGGTTATGAAAACCTTGGAATGATAGATCATTCTACTGAGATGTCTTGACATGTGTTTCCGAACACCAGATGATTTTGGTGACGAAAATGTTAAGGCATGAGCCTTAGCCCTTTATAAAACTGATGGTTGTCTAGATGCGATACCATTCCAATTTTACCGTACAACCACAACATCCGAAGATTGGGTAGGGCTTGACTGGAAACTTATATACCTTAGTATTGGTTCCCTCCCGACCAAGGTCTAAGCTGAGGCTACCTTGTGAAGATTGTCCACCTGTGCAGTACCCAAGATGACAGTTGGTCATGGTTGGGAAGCCAAACTCACAGGAGAGGTGCCTATACTAGGGCGTGTAATTGAAAGATTAGGATTAATTATCCGCATACTGAGTATGGTGAATTCAGGATTTGTTCCTGACGGATGTATTAAATGTTGTGGTGAAAGTGTACAATCTCCACAGAGTGTCAAACTATTCGAATAGCCGCATCCGCGGTTATGGACAGTTGGAGTGGCCATACTGTTCCCCCGTTAGATGTTTTCAAAATGACTTGTGAATGAATTGAGATTTTGACTTGACCACAACAGAGTTGTGACATAAAATTCAAGTTCCCACTTAGGTGTTATAAAATTTAACTAGCTTTCTCTTGCTTCTGAACTTTAGTAGAGGTAAATCTGGCTTTTTGCAAAACAACCCTAGAGCTTAGTGTCCTACTACAAAAACCCCCTTAACTGTTAGTATTAGTTTGCGAGTACTTAAAGACTACTCATGGCTTTGTCCCTGGCTATTCTCGTGACCAGACTATGAAGAGGAGTACTAGGATGATGGACCCCAGGAAGGTTACGACAACTAGGATCATCTCCCATCGTCAGCATTGCCTGTGACCCCGAATATGGAGCTTCGCCTATGCTACCTTTATTATTACGTATTTCCGCTGCTTGAGTTGTATTAAGAACTGGATCATGAGATCCTTATTTGTGTAAGACCTTATGTATGGTTTGTAATGGATGATGTACTATGGTATCCAATTCTGTTATGTCTCGTAAAAATGGTAATCCTAAGATTGCGATGTATGGCATAACGGGCATCTGGGATTAAAAATCTAGGTGTTGACAATCACCCCTACGAGTTTGAGTCCGACGGGGATGATAAATCATTTATGATGTCGATGAAGAACATCATATGCAGGTCCCTACGTGTGGTCAACCTCGCAGTGATGAGTATGGCTTATCTAATCTAGATATGCTTGGTTTGGAGGAAGTTAGTCCACCCGTCAGCGGTGAAGGGGATGCGGCCGTCAAAATCTGTCTTGTACTCGACGGTGTTGATGCCACCTCGTGCTCCAATGCGTAGTCCAACCAAGCCATCTTCAGGGATATGACAATGAGAAACCATATCCTTAGGTAATTTCTACGATGCAAAGGTAAGATGACTCGATGTTACGCGCGACTATTATTACAAGTAATATAGTAGATCGATATATATAGCTTCGGTGATATGATATACATACTATAAGGCACCTCTCGACATTCGTCCTCGTCAAGCGGGTGACAAATGGCACCCCAATAAAGGAATTACTTGGAGGGATGATTCGTTGGAGGTTATCATTCTCATCATCAGTAAGTTTGCATCTCTGGGAGATAATTGGAGATAACTGGCCTATAGGCGATTCCTCATCTTCTTCCTCTTCTTCCTCTTCTTCTTCCTCTTCACCAACATTATTTAGATAGATGACATTTATCCTCGGTCTGTCTCCTTGCAAGGTAAATCACACCAACGGGCCATCTCTGGTGAGATGGTTATCAGCAATGAACTGACGCCAACACTCCACCTCCCAATCGAGTCCTAGATGGCCTTTTTTGCACTTCAACCGTGTAATTCCGCCCACAAGTTCTCCTGTGAGTTCATTGAAATGTGACATTGCATTGTATGGGACAGTCTTTGCACCAAAAACACACATTAAATTAATATGAGATAAATTTAAATTGTACGAGTTTTAAGAATATACCAGTGATTTATCGAAATAACCAGGTACGAGATGAACACTAAATAGTGATCCAGTTGACAGGATTCTTTCCTTGCAGCATGTTTCCATATATCATATACAATATATAAAACCACAAGTGATTAGTTAATCTAACTACATACTAAATCTCTAGATACATATTCTCCACCAATTCTAATCTCTAGTCACAATTTCTTACAATAATTATCCAATCTCCAGTCATAATTTCTAACAACAATAATTATCTCTAGACCTATGGTGGGGCGGCACTCATCCTCACGCGGGAGGGGGGGCGTCGATGCAAGGCGGCGGCCTCATTCTAGACTTAGGGGCGGCGGGAGGGGGAACTGGATCTGGAAAAGAGGAAGCCGACCTGTGGGGGATTTCTAGATATTAAATGGAAGGGGGATTCTGTAGGAGGCACTCCACATATATTTGGGCACTCCACATATATTTGGGCCCTCCAGATTTTGGTGATCCTAACATTTGAGAATTATTGAGAACCAAAAGGCAAAGGAAGGTGGTTATACATGCTTGCTAGTGTTAAATTGAGTCCTAAGACTAAATTAGGTTCATGCATTGAAGAAAATATATGGTGTACTACAAACCTTGGATCTTACCCTAGAAGGTATGCCAACTCTTAGTGTTCATGCGCTTGCTGCAGAGCAATAAGGTGCAAGTGTTTAAAAATCGATTAATTCCAATATTTAATCACGATGTGAGATTATTTGGTTACTCAAATATGAATTTCTCATCAATTTAATTTTTTTATGAATTATTTGAAGGAAGTCTCCTTGAGAGAATAGTCAAAATTTCGGATATATTCAGACACTTCAGATTTTGATAATCCTAAAACTTGCGAATTATTCAGACCAAAAGGCAAGGGAGGTGAATATATTACATAGTTGTTCACAACATCTTGAATGCTTCAAACTTAGTTATTCACAACATCTTGAATACTTCAAACATAGTTCTTCACAACATTAAACATTATCCTACGTTAGATCTAGCTGAACAAAAGAAGGATGCAGTCTTCCTTGGAGGGTTCAACGAATTCTCTTCATGAACAAGCCAATGCAGTGTTCCCACATTTTCACACTCACAAAAACTAGTGAACCACCTTTAAGTTGGTTCATGTTGCAGAAGAGGTTTTAATCATTGGAGAACACTATCTAGTTCAATTTGCCACGAAAGATAGTGTATTGGCCAGTAACCGTGTCGTCCATGACATAACTATGAAACAAAGTTGTGCCATTCTTTGGGATGTTATAACTAAGTGCAAAGCTTGATGGCATGACCTAAAATGATGAAATAATTAAAAAACATTAGTAAACGCACGAGTAAAATTCAAACCATGTCCTTATTAGGTAGAATAACTCACAAAGGTGTTGTTAGCTGCATTAAGTGTACTAAGACTTATAACATAGTATTGCATGTCAGAAAGATGGAAAAAACCATCCTCATCATGAAGCCGACATATTCTGCTTAAATCCTTCAACATATCAAAAGTAATGACATACATGTCTTCCATAGTAATTAAATGCATATATGTCAAAACACTCATGTAGAAAACACCTCTAATGTAGGGATCCACAAATGACACCCTAAATGTTATAAAATTTAATTACCATTAAAAGGAGAAATAATGTAGGGATTATCACATCAAAACAGAGATGCATATATGGCAGAAACAGAACACAATTGATTGATATTTCTAATTGCTCAAATAAAAAATTCCATTACTCCTAAACTATTTAAATTGTCTTTGTAACACACGTGATACAATAATTTTCTAGTAGGAAGATTCGCTATAACCTATATAAAAATATAAATGCATGTAGTCATGTGTAGCTTATCACATCCAAACATGGCAGAAACAGAAAACAATTAATTGATCTTTCTCTAGCTGCTCAAACAAAAAAAACCACTACAATAATTTTCCAGTACTCCTAAAATCTGATGCAAACTTTCCAAGATATGCCCATTGATGTTTCTAATTCGTTAAACCAAAAATCTCAAATTCCTATCTACCAAGTACCATAATAATAATTTTAGTTTATATATAGGCATGCTCATTAACTGATAGTGATCGAGGATAAACATTAGTACTGACCACGCCTTGTCGAAAGTTAGACTAATTCAAGACGATGGTGAATGACTTTGAAGTCTGTTTGAACGACTATAGTTATACCTTGGCTGACTACAGACACGACAAATATTCATCACCACAACTTGGTTCTGTGCACTGGAAAAAAAGAAAAGATAAAAAAAATATTCAGAACGAAACATAGTAAAAAGCCCATTTGTATAGTAGACATAGTGGGAAAAAACAGAGTAAGAAAATATCATGTATACAGTGGATCTGGAGAAGCGTCTGAATAATCTGTGCAACTCAAACTCTGTGTACAAATGCCTGCGTGATGTGGACATTCCTTCTATTGATACAACCGTTGTACCTACAGCTACACACATACAAGGACCCATCACAAGATCTCGTGCCAAACAACTTAACTATCAGGTACTTTCGTTTCTTGGAACTATTCCTCACATACATGAGAATATGATGCTGCCTAAATCAAATGTATTTCTTACTCTTAGGAATGATGGACCAATCATGGATGAGAGGGATAAGCATTGGAGCATGGCCATGCATGGAGATGGCAGCAAGCATGTGATGATCCAAGAGAAGGCCAAGGATGGAGATTTCAGAACTTCGAGGCCACCATAATGAAGAAAGAAGGCTTGGACGAAATATTCAAGATTAATACTTCACGAATTCGTCCATAGCTTAATATGGTGTTGTGACACCTTTATTTTGGGCCAGACACATGTAATTTTCGCAGGATTTTAAATAGCCACTTTTTAGAGTCCGTATTTGAGGGGGAAAGGACTTCTAGGGTTGGATTCGGCCACCACTTCCAAGGCTGGTCGAAACCCCACCTTTTCCTCCTTAAATACTCCCCATAGCCGTCACCCTAAACTCGGATTTTGTTTATACATTATGTTAGCCATCATAGCAACTTCGCCAAGGCTCGAGCGTCGCAGAGGCCTCTTGTACTTCGCACCTATTCATGATCCCACCTTTTCAATAAAGATTTCCTCTTAATCCGCAATATCTTGATTGCAATATTAATTCTTACTTGTTCTTGATTTCAGGTAGAAATTAAGACCCTCGCTGGTCAGGCTGATCGTGTTCCCGCAGGATCGGTAACCTCCAGGAGATTGGCCTAGCGATTGCATTGGCGCTCGTGCTCGCACGTGTAGTCGGATCGTCAAGCCCGAACTCCACCAAATAGACTATCACCATCTCATCGAAAGATCGGACACCTTTGCCCTATCAAGTGGTATCAGATTTCAGGTTGCTCGGTGAGATTTTACTGTTTTCGTAGATTAGATCTGTTTTACCTATAACCCACGAAAAAGCCAAAAACACAGTTAGAGTTTAGATCCATCCCATAACCAATCTACGCCTCGCATTATCTTTTTAGTTTTTTGCATTGTTGAATTTGTGTCTACATCGTCGCGTCAAGTTGCTGGTCTTAGTGTCTCGTCCATTAGAGTTTCGAGTTCTGATCATAGTAGTCACCGCCACACTCGCCGATCATCGCCGCCATATTACGCCACCATATTCCGCCGCCATACACCCAGCCACCATAAAACCCTAAACATTCCGCCACCGCCTTCCTACCGCGACACGGATCCGATCACCTATCCTGCCGCGACACGACTCCGAGTTGAGTTATTGTTTCCTAGTTATTTCTTTTTACTTTCCTTCTTTGTTGTTTCCGTGTTAAGCTAAAGTCCGTGTCGAGCTCAGAGTCCGGTCGTAAGTCCAGGAGAGCAAAAAAAAAATTATGGCTATACTGTTTTTCGGCTCTGGGGATCACTTTTCTCCATCGGCCGTTATAGCGATATTTTTTTGGCGCCTGCGCGCTTTTCGGAGCAAAATAAAAAATTTCGAAAATTGGGGGCTAACCTATTTTTAGACCCCGTAGATCAGTTCTAGACACTCGCCATCATAGTGATTTTCCACCTCTCGGTTCGCTTTTCAGGGTGCCATATCATCATACATTGCTTGTTGTGTCGTGTCATGACATCGTTGGTGATCTAGGCTCGCGTCTCTAGTACGGTCTAGCCTAGGACCAGCACAGTACCGTCGTTGAGCATTCTTTCAACTTTTGCATTGCTGTTTCGATAATTGCTAACCCTCTTTTCTAAGCCTTCCCAGAGCTCCACATATATTCTCCACGTGCGGTGTCTCGACTCCTGGTAATCGCTTGATTCAATCTCTGGACCCACTGATCCTCGCGGTTGCACATCGCCTTTTCCTGCTGTTTGGTAAGAACTTGTAAGAGCTTCGTATATTGCTTGACGGATTACGCGTGACTTCCACCATCTTTCCGTAGTATATACCTGTGCTTTTAAAAGGACTAACCATGACAGATACTTCGCGGAACCCTGCCACAATGACGAACGAAGAACTACATGCCCACTTCTCTGAGCTCTTGGTCAGTCGCGCTGAAGAAGTGGATACACGCCTAGGGGAGTTTGACACCAAGCTCACCAACGCCGTGGACAAGATCGATGGACTCGAGAAATCTTTCAACGCCAAGCTTGACGCTCGGTTCAAGGAGATTTTGAACAGATTGCCCGCACCCGCACCCGTACCTGGCGCACGGCGCATTCCGATCACGGGTCGGACTGCTGGTTCGGCTGCCGCCGCACCCCAGGCGGCTACCGCTGCGGCTGACGCACCTCAGACTTCCGCCGCGGCTGCTGCTGCGATATTGGGGACAGACGACGGGTACTACTACGACCCCGACGACGACGATCTGTTTGACGAGGAGGTTGAACAACCTCCACATGTACCTGCTGGCCGTCCCCGACATTACTACCGCAACGCTCGACCACCGGTACGTGATGATGATCATGTTGCAAAGCTTAAATTAAACATTCCATCTTTTGAAGGTAAATATAATCCTGATGCATATCTTACATGGGATATGGAAGTAGAACAATGTTTTGCATGCTTAAAATATCCTGAGAATATGCGTGTTAGTGCTGCTACATGTGAATTTACTAAATTTGCTTCTCTTTGGTGGTCTGAGTATTGTCGTTTAAATCCTACTACTATTCCTAGTACTTGGAATGCTTTAAAAACTGCTATGCGTGTTCGTTTTGTACCATCATCCAATGCTCCTGCTCGTAGTGCATCTTCTATGGCTTCTACGGGTAAGAAAAAGGATATACAATGCCGCAAGTGCTGGGGTTTTGGTCATATTGAGAGACAGTGCACAACACAACGTGTGATGATGGTGCGGAAAGATGGTCAATACGATTCAGCGAGTGACTTTGATGACAATACATTAGCCCTTATTTCTGCTCGAGATGGAGAAAATTCTGATGCTGATGAAGAGACAGAGGTCATGGGAGCTGAATCTGCTGATCAATACAAGAGTTTAATTACACAACGTGTGTTGAGTGTGCAATTGAGCAACTGAACAAGATCAACGCCACAACCTGTTCCAAACACGTGGCGTTGTCAAGGAAAGAGCTATACGGATCATCATTGATGGAGGGAGTTGTAATAATCTGGCTAGTGTTGACATGGTAGAGAAGCTTGTGCTTCCAACAAGACAACACACACATTCATATTACATCCAATGGTTTGAGAGTTCTCGCAAGATAAAGGTAATAAGAACGGTACGCGTGCATTTTACTATTGGTACATATTCTGATTTTGTTGATTATGATGTTGTACCTATGCAATCTTGTTCTTTGTTACTTGGTAGACCATGGCAATTTGATAGAGAATCTGTTCATAATGGCAAAACTAATCACTATTCTCTTATGCATGATGGAAAGAAAATTGGTCTAAAACCTATGACTCCTGAACAGATTTTAAAAGATGATCTTGCTAGAGCTAGTAGAGCTAAAACCGAGGAGAAAAATAAAAGTGAAAATCAGATTGTTGCTGCAGATTTTGTACCACCAAAGAACACTAAATCTGATTCTACACATGCTACTGAAATTCGTTTGAAGAGTCCATGTATGCTCGTAAATAAAATTAATATTGTTGAACTAGATGTAAACAATACTCAATGTTATGCAATTGTCTGCAAAGAGGTTTTGTTTTCATTTGAGGATATGCCTCCTTCTTTGCCACCCTATGTTTCTAACCTTTTGCAGGAATATGAGGACGTCTTTCCCGCTGAGCTGCCACCAGGACTACCTCCTATTAGAGGAATTGAGCACCAGATTGATCTAATTCCTGGTGCTACGTTGTCCAACCGCGCGCTATATAGAACCAATCCAGAGGAGACAAAGGAGATACAACGCTAAATTCAGGAACTACTCGACAGAGATCATAGTCGTGAGTCCCTTAGCCCCTGTGTTGTTCCTATTATTTTGGTACCTAAGAAAGATGGTTCTTCGCGCATGTGTACTGATTGTAGAGCTATCAATAATATTACTATTCGATATCGTCATCCTATTCCACGTTTAGATGACATGCTCGATGAATTGAGTGGTTCTACCATGTTTTCTAAAGTTGATTTGCGTAGTGGTTATCACCAAATTCGTATGAAATTAGGCGATGAATGGAAAACAACATTTAAAACTAAGTTCGGTTTATATGAGTGGTTAGTAATGCCGTTTGGTTTAACTAATGCACCTAGCACTTTCATGAGATTAATGAACGAAGTTTTACGTGCTTTCATTGGACGATTTGTGGTAGTCTACTTTGATGATATTCTGATTTATAGAAAATCTTTAGAGGATCATTTGGACCATTTACGTGTTGTTTTCAATGCTTTACATGATGCACGTTTGTTTGGTAACCTTGATAAGTGCACCTTTTGCACCAATCGAGTTGCATTTCTTGGCTATGTTGTTACATCACAGGGTATTGAAGTGGATACGACCAAGATTGAAGCTATTGAGAATTGGCCGCATCCCAAGACGGTCACACAACTGAGGAGTTTTCTTGGCCTCGCTGGTTTTTATAGGCGCTTTGTCAAAGACTTTGGATCAATTGCCACGCCGCTGAATGAGCTTACCAAGAAGGATGTGCCCTTTGTTTGGGGCGATGCACAACAACAGGCCTTCGTCATATTGAAAGATAAGCTAACACATGCTCCCTTACTCCAACTTCCTGATTTTACTAAGACTTTTGAGCTTGAATGTGATGCTAGTGGAATTGGTTTGGGAGGGGTGTTATTACAAGAGGGAAAACCTGTTGCATATTTTAGTGAGAAATTGAGTGGGGCTAGTCCGAACTATTCTACTTATGATAAAAAATTATATGCGTTGGTTCGGACATTAGAAACTTGGCAACATTATCTATGGCCTAAAGAATTTGTTATTCATTCTGATCATGAATCTTTGAAGCATATTCGTAGTCAAGCTAAGTTGAATCGTCGTCATGCAAAGTGGGTCGAATTTATTGAGTCTTTTCCTTATGTTATCAAACACAAAAAGGGTAAAGATAATATTATTGCTGATGCTTTGTCGCGCCGTTATGATTTGTTATCTCAACTTGACTTCAAAATATTTGGATTGGAAACTATTAAAGAACAATATGTGCATGATGCTGAATTTAAAGATGTGTTGCAGAATTGTAGAGATGGTAGAACTTGGAACAAGTTCGTCTTCAATGATGGATTTGTGTTCCGTGCTAACAAACTATGCATTCCAGATAGTTCTGTTCGTCTTTTGTTGTTACAGGAGGCACATGGAGGAGGATTGATGGGACACTTTGGTGTCAAGAAGACGGAGGATGTTCTTGCTGCACACTTCTTTTGGCCACGTATGCGTCGAGATGTTGAGAGATTTATGGCACGCTGCACCATTTGTCAAAAAGCTAAGTCTCGCCTTAATCCACATGGTTTATATATGTCTCTTCCTGTTCCTAGTGTTCCTTGGGAGGATATTTCTATGGACTTTGTTTTGGGATTGCCACGAACACAGAAGGGGAGGGATAGTATTTTTGTTGTTGTGGATCGGTTTTCTAAGATGACACACTTTATTCCTTGTCATGAAACGGATGATGCTGCGCATGTTGCTGATTTGTTTTTTCGTGAAATTATTCGTTTGAATGGTGTGCCAAATACTATTCTCCCTGATCGTGATACTAAATTTCTTAGCCACTTTTGGAGATGTTTATGGGCTAAGTTGGGGACTAAATTGCTGTTTAGTACTACATGTCATCCCCAAACTGATGGACAAACTGAAGTAGTAAATAGAACTTTGTCTAATATGTTGCGGGCTGTTTTAAAGAAGAACTTAAAATTGTGGGAAGAGTGTTTACCTCATATAGAATTTGCTTATAATCGTTCGCTGCATTCTACCACAAAGATGTGCCCATCTGAGATCGTGTATGGTTTTGTTCCTCGTGCACCTATTGATTTATTGCCTTTACCTACTTCGGTGCAAAATAATTTGGATGCTACACAACGCGCTGCAATGATATTAAACTTGCATAAGACTACTAAAGATAACATTGAACACATGAATGCTAAGTATAAACTTGCTGGGGATAAAGGGAGAAAGCATGTTTTGTTTGATGTTGGAGATCTTGTTTGGTTACATTTGCGTAAGGATTGTTTTCCTGATTTACGCAAGTCTAAGTTAGTGCCGCGTGCTGCTAGTCCCTTTAAGGTGTTAGATAAAATAAATGATAATGCATATAAACTTGAGTTGCCTGCAGACTTTGGTACGGTTAGTCCTACGTTTAACATTGCAGATTTGAAGCCTTACTTTGGTGAGGAAGATGAGATTGCGTCGAGGACGACTTCAATTCAAGAAGGGGAGCATGATGTGGACATCCCTTCTATTGATACAACCGTTGTACCTACAGCTACACACATACAAGGACCCATCACAAGATCTCGTGCCAAACAACTTAACTATCAGGTACTTTCGTTTCTTGGAACTATTTCTCACATACATGAGAATATGATGCTACCTAAATCAGATGTATTTCTTACTCTTAGGAATGATGGACCAAGCATGGATGAGAGGGACAAGCATTGGAGCATGGCCATGCATGGAGATGGCAGCAAGCATGTGATGATCCAAGAGAAGGCCAAGGATGGAGATTTCAGAACTTTGAGGCCACCATAATGAAGAAAGAAGGCTTGAACGAAATATTCAAGATTAATACTTCACGAATTCGTCCATAACTTAATATGGTGCCGCGACACCTTTATTTTGGGCCAGGCCCATGTAATTTTCGCAGGATTTTAAATAGCCACTTTTTAGAGTCCGTGTTTGAGGGGAAAAGGACTTCTAGGGTTGGATTTGGCCACCACTTCCAAGGCTGGTCGAAACCCCACCTTTTCCTCCTTAAATACTCCCCATAGCCGTCACCCTAGACTCGAATTTTGTTTAGACATTAAGTTAGCCATCATAGCAACTTCGCCAAGGCTCGAGCGTCGCAGAGGCCTCTTGTACTTCGCACCTATTCAGGATCCCACCTTTTCAATAAAGCTTTCCTCTTAATCCACAATATCTTGATTGCAATATTAGTTCTTACTTGTTCTCGATTTCAGGTAAGAATTAAGACCCTCGCTGGTCAGGCTGATCGTGTTCCCGCAGGATCGGTAACCTCCAGGAGATTGGCCTAGCGATTGCATTGGCGCTCGTGCTCGCACGTGTAGTCGGATCGTCAAGCCCGAACTCCACCAAATCGACTATCACCATCTCATCGAAAGATCGGACACCTTTGCCCTATCACTGCGTATGATTAGACTGAATCCAGAGAAATAAATCAAATAGAAAAAAGAATAAATAGGAAAGAGAACCCACAGGCGGGAGTAAAACCGACTCTTGAGTGCATAGATTCAGTTTGCCCCGAGTCTAAGACGATGCAAAACACTAACCGCTTTCCCATGACCACTCTTAAAAAGGGTTCTTATTATCATTCGTCTGAGGTGCACTCATGAGGGCTATACGTGGCAGAACAACAAGGTGTGCGAATTGCATATTTGAGACAACCAAATAGAGGTGGCTTGTAATAATAACCGGCTTATCACTCCGACTATTAGAGACGATTGATTTTTCCGACTGTCTAAGGTTATATACTAAAGCGTTTTTTTTATTATCTGTCTCCCAACGGGCTATTTTTTGAGTCGGCTACGAAAAACAACCGCTTCGAAAATTAGTAGAGGTGATCGTATTGTAACAACCGACTAAGGGTGACAAATAGAGACGAGTCTTTTCGTACTTAGAGCAAACCGTCTGAGTGCACTATCTCTAAGTAACAACTTTATACTAGTGTGGACAGATTGGTTCTCCCATCTAATCCCTCCGTTTTAAAATATAAGATGTTTTAGGTTTGTAAAAAAAATGTATCTAGACTTGTTTTAGTGTCTAGATTCACTCCAAACTTGAATGAACCTATATGCTAAAAGTAGTCTAGATACATCTTCATATAGCTAACACATCTTATATTTTAAAAGGAGTGAGTACCTTGCTAAACAGGTGTAAACTCAGACTGTAACTGGGCACGCCCACGGCCGCCCACCATATGTCCACCTTTGTCTATATAATTTAATCGGGATTGACAATTCTATCCACTGAATTCTACTTAAGCTAATGGGTGTCCGTCTCTGCCCACCCAAAGTCTGCCAGCTTCCTCGAGTACACATGAAAGTCTGAAAGAGCAATCAACTTCACACAATATCACAGGAAAATAGTAGTCAAATCATCACACAATTCGGAGCATCCTTTCATAGGAAAGCCATTTGGCCACATACCGACTGTACTATACTACGATCCATATTAGTTGACTTGTATTTTTTCAAAATTTGGATGAACCTATATACTAAATAGTGTTTAGATTTATTCAAATCTAGACAAACTTGAGTCAACTAATATGGATCGAAGGGAGTATATAATGCCTCACAGTACAAACTTGAAAATACATGAACATAATTTAAATGAAATGCCGCTCAACACTTGCATCGCTAAACTGCTGCTCCACAGGCCTCGCCGACTTCTGAGCTTCAGCAATAATAACTGACAGTTAAACATGATGGAATTAATCAATTATTATTCTTTCAGAGTTACTTCCTCTATTCGGGATTATAGGTCCTACACATACCTAGAATGTTAATTTGACCAATAAAATATAACTTATATATCACAAAAATTATACCATTAGAAAATATAACCTCTAAGGTATCTAGTGGTATAATTTTTATGCTATAATATGTATATTTTATTGTTCAAATTGACAACCTAGTTATCCGCGCGAGACTTATAATTCCAAACGGAGGTAGTAACTCTTAGTAGAGTTTTGGCCAAAATAGACTGCAAAATTATTTACCCAGCCACTGGTACGCTCGTCAGAGATTATTAGTTTTGTTCTAAAAGTAAAACACATTATGAACAATCGAAAATCAGAAACTGGGCGTGTTTATATCACAATCAAATCTAATATACCAACGATTTCTAGCTAGACAAGCTGTGTTGACCAATACAAACATCAAATTCTGCTCGTGCAAGTGAGAAGATTTACCTTCTTCCCACAGTACCTGAGGTCGCCGTCGACGTCCTCGCCTTTCTCCTCGCTCTCACCATCTCCATTGCTCGCTGGAAGCTTGGTGACAGTGGCGTGGCATCGCACGTACTTACCATGTACTACAGGATCACTTCAAGTTCCATAAATTTCAACCTAACTACTGCTGACATTGGTATAAATTTCTCAATACTATTAATCAAGAGTATCCTGCAATGCTGAGATGCATACAACACATCTTGATGAGTATTTTGCATCGGAAACAGCAGTGTCAATCGTGCCCATATACTTTTGATGATTCACATACTAGGTCCTTATAATATTTCGAAATAGGCTTTCGCCCCGCTTTATAAATAAATCCACACGGCCAAACTGATACAAAGTGATGGGGAATTTCTCAACAAGCAGACCAAAGATAAAACAACTAAGCCTAAGAAGCAACTAGCTTGCCACCAAAGACTTCGAGACTAAAGAACCCGGAGCTCCACGGCACCACCTCCAAGAAGGTAACGACGCAAAAAGTGCCGCCGCCGAGACCACAAGGGTCTAGGGTTTTCACCCGGAGCTCCAATACGGCAAGGGTAGCCACGACGACGCCCTCAGGAGGGTCACGATACCCGCAGGCACCGCCGTCGTCGGCACCGAAGCGCAGGGATTTCGCCCGGAAAAGCTCTCGCCGCATTTGGTTCCTCGGGCCACCGATCCCCGAGCTGATCTCCTAGCACGCGATCTGGGCGCTGTCACCACCAGGAATCCCCGATGCCCGCTCCAAGCCATCCTCATGGACCAAAGAGACGCGCCATCACCACCGCCACGGCGTCCCGCCGCCAAGACAGCCGTGCAGTCCACCTTCCGGGGCCGCCCCCTGGCATCCATGAGCTCGCTTCCGTGTACCATGGCGCGTTGTATGACCTGCGAGGAGGAATAGGTAGCCAGGTAGGACACCGGAGTGCAGCAGCGACACTGTCATCGGGGGGGGGGGGGGGGGGGGGGCTACCCTCCATCGCTGTAAGCGATTGCCGACCGGACGCGGCCGCGGAGACACACCAGGCCTGGAAAGACCCGGCCGGGCCCGGATCGGGCCCGTGAAGTCTCCGCCGCCACGCTGCAACAGGTAGACTGCGCCGCCGCTACCAACCTGCTCCATCTGAGCCACCCTCTCCAACTCCCAGAAAACGACCAGCGAGCGCAATGGGCCCAACCAAGCCCAGATGGGCTCGGTGGGGCTCCGATCTGGGCCGGCAGTGCACTGTCCAACCGCCGTTGCCGCGTCGCTCTGCCGCTCGGCGTCACCATCCCGCCACCACGCCAACACGGGCCGCGCCGCCACCACCACCCGCAGGCAGGAGCAGCAGACGGGCCGCCGCCGCCGAACAGCTGCTGCAGCCGCGAGCTCAGAGACCGCCGCCGCCCCTGGCGCCGCCGCGCCAGGACCTTGTCGCCCCCGTCGAGACGCACCGAAGCCGGGAAGATCTCCGTCCCGCTCGGAGAACCAAACGTTGTTCATTTATTCTAAATGAGGCCATTTATTCTAAAATATTTTCGAACTTTTATATTTCACTGCAAGCTCTCGGGAGAACCAAACGTTGTTCAGAAAAATCGAAGCTTCTTGCTGTGTCATTAGCCAAGTTATAAATGAGGAGGCAAAGAGCCAAAGTCGACACGGGGATGGAGTAATTAAAAAGGCAGCCAGCACGCACCCGGACGTCAATCCTGGTCATATTCGGAATCGATCCACTTCTTTGCCGTTAGAGTCCGAACCGGACCACATGATACATATCCTATCTCCCCCCCCCCCCCCCCCCCCCCTCTCTCTCTCTTCCCTTTGGCACGTACGCAACTTCACTTTTTTTTTCAAACATAGCTCCGGCCACTGCATCAAAGTGATGGACACAGCCTGATATTATTGCAAAAAAGACTCCAAAGTTATCAAAGTGCCCAAATTATTACATCAATGAAAGGAAAAAAAAAGGCTACATTGAGACAACTATCAACCAGCTATAAATGAAAAGAAACACGCATATGAAGCTATCCATCTTGCAGTCTAAGACTGACGCCATCCAGTAGTCCGGTAAAAATAGTCCTGCGTAGCCATCTGACGCCCTTGGCTCCCTCTGATCCTCTAGGAGCAAAAGGGACCATTGGTCCATCCAGTACGCAGCTAACCGGATAACCTGTAAAAATTAGTTTTTTTGTTAAAGATAATATTATTACGACTTATCCAAATGGACCAATATAAAGTTGAAACTCCGACACGAATTCTAGCTTTAGTTTTACTATCCACCATTCAACCAATTACTAAACATATTAGTGTCGATGTGGTGTTATGTTGAAAGCAAAGAAAACCATATTTGCAGGCTCACACGATCGATCGGATCCAATTCCCATTCCCATGACGTCGATTTCGGACTGGTTGAACCTCCATCATGATCTCGTAGGCCGCATCATTGCCTGCCTCCCGTTCCTTGCTGACCGTGTGCGCCTCCGCACCGTGTCCCACTCATGGAGGTCAGCCCTGCGCCTGCACGTCTCCCATCTGAAGCAGCTGCCATGGATAGTGTTCCCCTACGGATCTTTCTCGACGCCGTTGGACAGCAGCACCACCCATCGTCTTCCCTTCTTCCCAAAGAACACGAGGTGCGTCGGCGCCACCGACGACTAGCTCGCCCTCGATTGCACCAACTCGCTCCACAACCCTTTCATCGACGCCACCGTCCTGCTCCCAAAGCTGGAGTCGATCATCGGCAAGGTACCTGCGGAGTCGATCATCGGCCATGCGATCTTGTTGAGTACCATATGACGAAGATCATATGGCCACCGGGCCCATTGGCGACTGGTACCCATGTGCCCGCATCGACGTCTGCCTCAAAGACCTCAGCCTTGCGAGTGTGGTGGGTTGGAGTGAAAGCCAAGCTTAGCCACTCACGCGTAACCATGAACAATTTACCATGCGACTCAACAAGGTGTCTTCTTGTCAGGATGGCATGGCACCTTCTGTTCACACCCTCTTCACAATCGGACAAATTGTTGTTGTCCGCCGATTCATGTTGTGCTTGTCGCGGGCTCGGCACATCATAGTTCCCTTGCTCATCTATGGCTTCATCGTCCGACTCTTCCTCGTTGTCCTCGTTGCTCGACTCATCGTTATCTTGTTCATCTAATACTTCATCATCCAACTTGTTATATTGTGATCCAAATTCAAGTATTGGTGTACTGAAGAAAGGCTAACTTCGGATGGAGCGGAGCGAGGCTCATCGTTGTCACCGTCTATATATATATCCTGTAAGCCGCCGGCTAGGGTTTATCGCATCTTTGATAACCCACGGCATTTGTAAACACCCACCAAAAATAGTGAAGAGTTTGCTGGCTGGCGCCCGTGGTTTTCCCGCCCGTGGTTTTTCCCCCTTCGTGTTGGAGGGGTTTTCCATGTTAAATCTCGTGTCTTTCTGTCGTGTTTACTTATCGTTCTTCGTTTTTGTGCATCTCGTATTATAACACAACTCTTCCTCGTTGTCCTCGTCGCTTGACGCATCGTTGTCTTGTTCATCTAATGCTTCATGATTCAACTCTTCCTCGCTGTCCTCGTCGCTTGACGCATCGATGTCCGTCGGTCCCATCCACACTCCATCATTGTACTTGTACATGTCATCTGTGTGGCCAGCGTGCCTGATGATCCATTTGATGGTAGAGATAGTGGGTTTGCCGTCGCTGTCCTCGGCAATGTGGACGAGGACGAGCGAGGGAGCGACACGGCTGGAGATGGAGATTCTCGTCCGCAGGGGAGCGAGTGCCATGGCTGGGCCGTGGCGCGGCTACATGCAGAGGCTATGTGACCGCCGGCCGGTGGACTGGAGTGGTGATGGCTAGCGTGTGATGCAGCAGGTAATCCTCCTCTATTTCCCTGTGGAGACAGCTGATAGACTAAGAACAAGAGGGTGGTCGCATGGAGACAGCTGCAGTTTGTGTGACCAAGATCTGGGGATGACAGATGCTATGCGCAGCTACCAGACAGGTCGGACCATGAGACAAATATTGTCCGAGATACGACCCAAACGAATAAAAACGGATAGTTTGGGCCTGCAAGATGAGTCTTCCGGTGGAGATGCTCTTACTAAGATGGTCCGAGATAATGGCCACCACTGACATTGTTCCTCTGCCGTCAATGGCCCAACAAATATTAGCTAGCGTCACTTGAAGAGAAAGTCAAGTCAAATACACGCCATATAAGCACCAAAATCAGTTATGGGCAAAGGATAAATAAGGACAAGTCATCGACGTTCTTTAGCAATGGGTGTTTGTAGGCAATACGAGATGGACTTAAGAATGTCCTTAAGATTTCTAAGGAGAGCCTAAATGGTCGATATCTGGGTATGCACACGACGATGGAGAGCTCTAAGTATGACACTTTCAAATACCTCAAGGATTGTGTATGGAGTAAAGTTAAATGGTGGATGGAGAAAATTCTTTGAGCAGGTGGAAAGGGCGTACATATTAAATCAGTGGTGCAAGTAATACCTGTTTTCTCAATATAATGGCCTGTTTTAAGATACCGAAGGGCTTATGCTAACACATCAACTCTTGGATTTCCCCTCCGATAGGCATGGCCAAATTTAATGCGGATGCTGCAGTATGTCGTGCCGGAAACAAAGGGTGTGTTGGAGTTATATGTCAAAATCATCTCAGTGTTTACTTGGGATCATCTGTATTGTTAATTATTGGTGCCTTAGACCCTAATCCACTGGAATCCATTGCATGTTGTGAAGCATCCGTGCTGGCGGAGGATTTGCATCTGGTCATCTGGATCATATGTATGTTGCGTTGGACTGCAAGATGGTTGTTACTGAAATCCATGAAGGTACGATGGGGAAGAACACCACGGTGATAGAAGAGATCAATGATAGAAGTGCATCATTTCAGAAATGCACTTTTGTTCAGTAGTGGCAAGCTTCAAATTTCGAAGCGCGCGACCTGGCCAAGCATTCTATTGCTCTAGATAATGGGTGCCACATTTGATTGGGTGTCCCAATTTCTGTAACCATATCTGTAAACATTATGATTGATCAATAAAGTTTGGCAGGTTATTCTAAAAAAAAAACCAATTCGGGGTTTGGGCTAGTCGGGGGACCATACATTTTGAGTTTATTTAGTTGACGGGTTCTAGTTTAATAGTTAAGGGAACTAAAGTTATCAACATGTCCGCAATGCTTGAATATAAATAGCTCTTTTCACAATAAGAGTTGTCCACATACCCATAATTCCGCAATGCTTATCTCATAGCTCTAATTGCAAATGATGTACTAGGTTCTTTGCTCCCACAATCTGTTTCAGCTTTTTTTTAGCAGCTTATGCCAACCAACATTTTCCGTACTAGAGTTTACACCTTATGCAGTTTATTAAGGTTAACTGTCCACATGATCTACGGTGTAAGGCGTTATCCAAAATAACACGGTGAAAGGAAGTATTGAGAGTGTCTTTTCTTTTTTGAGATTTATCAAGTATTGACAAAGTCATGTAGTGCTCTTTGCGCCCTTTTCGTTTCTGAGCTTACCACATGGCATACGGGTCATATATGTCTCAAGGTTTAACATTTTTCACATAATAAAAAATGATTAAAATATCAAAGATCATGCATAATAATCCTCCCAATAGTCCTAACATGAAGGGATGAAGGAAGTTGACATCCGACCAGTATGAACCAATGAAAAGAAAAGGGATACAAATCTAGCTACTATCATTTAAACAACCAGATGTGGTGGAAAAACCCATGCCCCCCGCTTGTGAGATAGCCGGTCCATGGGCATTGTGGGCCGGATAATCCTGGATTTCATGTCGAACATGTCGTTTGTATCATGAAAATACACGACGTCCTCTTCCACTTCTCCGCAAGCAGAAATGATATTGCTGAAGCGATTGCTGATGAAGATGGCCTGACCACCGCCGCCTAGCCCACTGCTCATCGGCACCCATGCGCTTGTTTTCATGTCCGCCTCAAACACCTCAACCTTGCGAGTGTGGTCGGTGGTCGACGTGAAGGCTGAGAGTTGATGCACCCGCTTAACCATGAGCAACTTACCTTGTGACTCCACGACGAGGTTCCTGCTGGTGTGGATGGCGTCGTCTCCTTCTAACACGCCCTCCTCGCATTCAGAAAGTGTACTCTCTTCGATGAAAGCGAATCGTTCGTAGTCATCGTCATGACTGTTCTCTTCCGTTGGTGCCTCGTCCTCATCGCTTGACGAATCAATGTCGGTAAACCGCTTCCATAGGCCAAGGTCATAGGTATCTTCATCATGGCCAGGGGCGTGTCTGATGATTCGTTTGACACTGGTGACAGTTGGTCTGCCGTCGCCGTCCTCGGCAAGGTGGAGGGCAAAGAGGTCCTCGGCCTTGGTGATGGCATAGAGCTTATCTCCAACAAAGACAAGGTCGATGATACGGAAGTAAGGCATAGCTAATAGCCTCGGCACCCAAGCTCCTTTACCAGGTCGGCACAGAATCAATGGGTATTTCCAGATGTTGCCCGTGATGGCAATAAGATCGTCGGGGGTTGATCGCATGAGAACCTTACGGATCTCGAAATCCTCGGGAACCTTGCCGATGATCGAGTCCAGCTCTGGGAGCGGGACGGTGGCGCCGGAGAAGTGGTTGTGCAGCGCGTATTTGTGCGTCCGGGTAGCCTCGTCGGTGGAGTCGAGGGCGATCCAGGCGTTGGTGGAGCCGACGCATGTTGTGTTCTTGGGGAAGGGGAGGCGATGGACGCCACCGTCCGAGGGCGTCAGGTAGACGCCGTCCTCGAGGACGACCCACGGCAGCGGGCGAGGGGAGACGTGCAGGCGCACGGCCGAGTGCCACGAGCGGCAGATGGCGCGCAGCCGGGCGCGGTCGGCAGGGGACGGGAGGCGGGCGATGACGAGGCCTAGGAGATCCGGCAGGAGGCCTGACCATTGGGGACACTCCGGAGTGGACGCCATTAGAATCGGATCCAATCGATCGTGTGAGCGTGCGAAAATTGTGTATTTGCGTGTCCTTGGCTCCGTGCCATGGGGGAGAGATATAGTGCGTGAGTTCAGGTTATGTTCGGAATCAAAACGGCGAAGGAGTCGATCGATTCCGACTTTGACCGGGGACGATTAACATCCGATTTTTTTAAAAAAAAAACTTTTGGTGCCGCCGAAAACTTGCAGAGCTACAATGAGAGAAATATAAAGATTTACTTATAGGAGTGCTTTAGAATAAATGGCCTCGCTTATACATATTCTTAGCAAGTTAGATCTTTGTTCATTTGTCTAACTTGTCAAATGTACTCCCTTCATCTTAAAATAAGTGACTTAGGTTTGTTTAAAGTCGTATACATTTAGACATGTTTTAGTATATATAAATACATACAAATCTAGACGAACTCTTATTTTAGGATGGAGGGAGTACCATTTTTTACGACTGAACTTTGTTTCGGAAAACTAAGAAATTTGCTTGTGTTTTAACACTTCTACGCAAACACAAGCAAGTTACTATGTTTTCTTGATAATAAAAGATTTAAATGTTATACCTATTACTTCTCAATAATTAGGATGCACACAGCAGCCGCTCTTGTCCAAAAAAAAAAGAGACTAAATACAAGTCCAAAAACTGCGAACGCCTAAGGCAAAATACAAGTAATCATCAAGTTCCATGTTCGAGTAGGTACACATGACGGTGGGCTGACTCGTTCGGGCGTTACTCGCCCCCGTTCATATTCGGAATCGATTCGCTTCTTTTCCGTTCAATGTCCGAATCGAACCACCTGAACTCGCGCGCTACATATATCTCCTCCCTGGCACGGACGTATCTTCACAATTTTCGTACGCTCACACGATCGATCGATCTCGATCGGATCCAATTCCCATGGCGTCGATTCCGGACTGGTTGAACCTCCCTCATGATCTCGTAGGTCTCGTCATCGCCCGCCTCCCGTTCCCCGCCGACCGCGCGCGCCTCCGCGCCGTGTCCCGCTCATGGCGGTCGGCCCTGCGCCGGCACGTCTCTCCTCCGAAGCAGCTGCCATGGATTGTGTTCCCCGACGGCTCTTTCTCGACGCCGTTGGACAGCGCCACCACCCATCGTCTCCCCTTCTTCCCGAAGAACACGACGTGCGTCGGCGCCACAGACGACTGGCTCGCCCTCGATTGCACTGACGAGGTTGCACGGACCCACGCGTACTCGCTGCACAACCCTTTCACCGGGGCCACCGTCCCGCTCCCGGAGCTGGACTCGATCATCGGCAAGGTTCCAGCGGTGTTCCAGATTCGCAAGGTGCTCATGCGGTCGACCCCCGACGACCTTATTGCCATCACATGCAACATCTGGAGGTGCCCCCTAATCCTGTGCCGGTCTGGGAAGGGCGCGTGGATACCGCCGACGCCAACAGATATGCCGTACTCCCGTATCGTCGATGTTGCGTTTAGCGGGGACAAGCTCTATGCCATCACCAAGGCCGGGGACCTTTTCGCACTCCACGTTGCCGAGGACGGCGACGGCAAACCCACTATCTCTACCGTCAAATGGATCATCAGGCACGTTCCCGGCCACAATGATGACATGTACAACAATGGAGTGTGGATGGGACAGACAGACATCGATGCGTCAAGCGACGAGGACAGAGAGGAAGAGTTGGATCATGAAGCATTAGATGAACAAGATAACGATTCTTCAAGCGACGAGGACAACGAGGAAGAGTTGGACGATGAAGTATTAGATGAACAAGATAACGATGAGTCTAACGAGGAAGAGTCGGACGATGAAGCCTTAGATGAGCAAGTCAGCTATGATGTGCCGAGCCCGCGACAAGCACAACATCAATCGGCGGGCAACGGTAATTTGTCCGATTGTGAAGAGGGTGTTAACCAACGGGACCATATCATTCAGACAAGAAGACACCTTGTTGAGTCGCATGGTAGGTTGTTCATGGTTAGACGTGAGTGGCTAATCGCGGCTTTCACTCCAACCGACCACACTCGCAAGGTTGTGGTCTTTGAGGCAGACATGGATGCTCGCACATGGGTACCAGTGGCCAATGGGCTTGGAGGCCATGCGATCTTTGTCAACAAATGTTTCAGCCGCTTTGTTCCTGCTTGTGGAGAAGTGGAACAGGATCTCATATATTTTCCTGATACAAACGATGCGTTTGACATGAACACAAGGACTGTCAGAGCTTTAGGGCCCATGAGAGATGACTACTGGAGGTCGTGGGTTTTTCCACCAGACCTAGTTGTGTAAATTACAAGCAGTATGTTTTAATATTTTTTCCCATGTATTTTCATTTGTTAAAACTGGATGTAAAATTCACAATTCTCTGAGAATTATTGTTTGTGAACCTGCCATGTAATGAGTAAATGACACGGGCACCGGAGGATCCACACACAGTTTTCAATGGCTGAATAGATCACTCGCACATCTCAAAAAACGAATAGATATTGTATGCGCAATCTTAAGCACATGCTTAATTATCAAAACACGTTCTACTTGTAAGTTCAACAGAAAAAAGGATTTTGATTCGTCACTCGTCAGACTTCAGGGGGCTCGAAGGCCACAGCCGTGCAAAGAGCGGAGCCACGCGTTCTTGGCTCAAGAAGTTACCCAAGCAATCCATTAGCAGCTGGATCGACTTGGAGGATAAATTCATCCGCAACTTCCGGTCCACTTACAAGCGACCATCATCCATTGAGGAGTTACGGGCATGCGTATAATAATCTAAATAGCGATAAGAGCGTACAACCAACGGTGGAACAATCATCGAAAGCACAACCGAAAACATCTCTAAAAGAG
This sequence comes from Avena atlantica, assembly GCA_910589765.1. Lineage (NCBI taxonomy): Eukaryota > Viridiplantae > Streptophyta > Magnoliopsida > Poales > Poaceae > Avena > Avena atlantica. The sequence goes on from OU342738.1 coordinate 292,145,999, forward strand.
CTTATCGAGGATTTAGGCTGCGCCAATCCAACTATCTCACACCTATGGACATTGCTAATCAATGGGTGAAAGAACATTTTACGATTCCTAGTGTTTTCTGTGTTAGATAACAATACCAAGAATTATTTAATGTGTGTGTAGTACTGCAAATTAGTGCTCACTCAAAAAGCATCTAAACCAGAGTTTTGGGGGAGGATTATCCGCCCCTGCCAAGGGCCGGATTATGCGCCCCTGGCTCAATCGACATAGGAGGACAAGGCGTGTCATTCGGTATGAGGGCGGATTTTACCACGGATTGTCCGGCTAGGGCCGGAGTTTTTACCCGGTCCGGATAATCCGCCCCTCAAGAGAGGCGGATAATCCTGTAGGGGTTCGTAGCATGGAGAATAAAAAAATTCTATCGCATGAACACATAAAACCAAGATCCAATTTATGGCAAAGCCAAGATCTAATATGCGAGACCGGTGCAACGAGATGGTAGAGAACTAAACCTCGTAGATCCAAAGCATTTAATGTGATTAGATTCTCGTGGTTGATGTAGTCGATCACTTGCTGATCTCAAGATCATGGAGACGAAACTTCTGGCGCCACGTTCTAGCAGCGCTTCCGTAGTCTGTCGGGGGATAACCCCCGGGTGAGGGAAGCCAAGCCTCAGTAGGCCGGCTGCAGAAGACACTGGCCGCATGGCCTTCAAGAAGAAGAGCTCTAGCCGGTTGGCTAGTCCCACCCAGCTGGGCTTAAAGCTTTTCCGGTTGGCCCGTCTAGCCGGGTAGCCAAAAGAACCGGCTGGGTGGCCACTTCCACTCGGATGGCCTCGGATTCGATGGAGAGCGCAGACAGGGAGACGCTCCTTGAGAGGTACGCCTCTGGCGCCTCTCGTCACTTGACAGGCTGGCGCGCCGGCCTGACCGGCGCTACCAGATGAAGATAAAGTAAAGTGGTCGTCTGACCGTCAAAGAAGCCCCGGGTGACCGTTAAAGCGAGGATGACGCTACAATGGAAGCCCGGGTGACGCTAAAGGAAGAGCCGGGGCTACTGTAGTGCCGTCCAACGATGTACTAGAGGCTGACTGGGTCCTGGTCCACCGGCTGGGGCCCTGCAGCTAGCCCGCCCTGTAAACCCATATCCAAACAGTAAACCCTAGAACCCACATTGTAATCTACCTCCCCCAACCAGTATATAAGGGAGGGTAGAGCTAGGGTTCTAGGTAAGGGACAATAGTAGCAAGATCTCGCCTTTAGTTATTCTTCTTCCTCTAGCCATCGATAGTTGCTAAGGAAACAACTCCAGGAGCACTTGTATCGGGCACTCGCCTCCCATATAGTAGATCTTGCAGGAGTAGGGTGTTACCTCGCCAAGAGGGCCCCGAACCTAGGTACGCCATTGTGTCTGCAGTTCATCCTGCCCAACCCGTTGCGTGAGCCACCGATTGCACTTAAGTGTCCCTCTTTAGCCATCCTCGATGGCACTGTCGTGTTCCACACCATGACAGTTGGCGCCCACCTTGGGGCACAGCGCTTCGGCTGGGATCATCTTCCGCACGGGACTTCCGCTCGTCGTCGTTGAGCGCGTGGCCTCTGGCCTCGTCCTCACACTCGGCGCTTACGACTACGTCGTTGACAATGCCGCGTGCTTCGCCGGGGATACCTTCCCCGTCAACGGCTCCATCATGCACTTTGGGGACCTCCACGTCTACGTCGCCACCATCACCGAGGCCTTCCCCAGCAAGGTCGACATCGTCTCCGACATGCCTCTCGACCACCTAGCTCGTGATGTCGCCGCAATGAACGACTGCGTCGAGGTCATGGTGGTGAACGCCCGCGAGAACCATCGCCCACCACAGGAGCATCGAGCGGGAGACGAAAGCTCCACGCTCGAGTAGGATCAAGACCCGCTCACCGCCTCCAGCTAGAACCTTCGCGCTCCCGTCATCATCAAAGTAGACCCGGCGGCTGCGGCGACCGCGCTCGAAGCCACACACCAGAAGCTGCTGGAGGAGGCCACCAAGGTTGCTGCTAACCAGCGCCGGCTGAACGCCACCGTGCACGAGTACAACAATGCCCATAGCTTCGCCAGACAGATCTAGCATCGAGGGTGTGACCTTACGTAGGAACTGGACTGCACCACATACTCGCTAGGTGGCGTGGCCTAGCCCGTCTACAACACCCCTGCCAAAAACATGAGAGCGGCCGAGGCGGCGGCCACAGAAATGAAGCACCTCGAGGGGGAGGAACTTCGTCGACAACAGGAGCGCGTCCAGCTCCTCGCCGCCACCACCAACAAGCAATAAGCCGAAGGGGTTCCCAGTCAAGGGGGCAACACCCGGGACATGGTCCCTCGCAAAGGCGCGGACCAGACGGTATACGGAGGAAGCAAGCACCAGCAAGCATCTTTGCCAGACGGCACCGGGCAAAACAGCCGCCCACGCGGTGGATCCGGCCATCGCGGTCATCGCAACCACGCCGCCGCCGTCACGAGCGTTAGCCGTGCCCTGGCTGGAGGAGCCGGCCTGGGAAAGAAAGCACGCACACCAGAAGAAGGAGCCGGTGGGAATAAAGACCCGCCCGTGTCGCGCCTGACCAGACGTCTCGGCCCTCGCGAGCCAGCTGACGCGGGTGAGCACATTGACCTCCTGGTACAGTCGCGCACGCTGGAAGAATAAAGTCCGTCTGGACAAAAATGTTTCGGCCTGCGCATCCAGAACGAACCATTTCCAAAGGTATTTCCGCTCCCAAGAGACACACCAAAATATAACGGCACCGTCAATCCGGAGGACTGGCTGGTGGACTATACCATTGCCGTGGGAATTGCAAATGGTAACCTCCCCCTGGCTATCCGCTACGTCCCCCTCATGCTCGTTGACTCGGCAAGAACGTGTCTCAACAGCCTCCCCGACAACATCATCAACGCCTAGCTGGACTTTGAAGAAACATTCATTTGCAACTTCACCGGAATGTACAAGCGAACGGGTCGGCCTCGTGAGCTCGCCCTTTGCGTTCAAGGAAAATACGAATCCGACCGCTCCTACCTGACCCAGTGGACCAGCATGCATAACTTATCCAAGGGAGTGCGCGGGCATCAAGCAATCGAATTCTTCACCAACGGCTGCCGAGACGGCATCATGCTGAAGCACAAGCTCAGCCGGGCAAACCCCCAAACCATGGCTCAGGTCATGGTCATTGCGGACAAGTACGCCATTGTTGACGCGGCCATGAAGAAGCCCATTGTGGTAGATGACCAAGGGCAGATCGTGACAGATGAGCAGGAGGAGAGTCGCTTGCCGGGCGAGCATCACTCCAGGCCGCATGGCCATGACAATAGTCATGGCAAAATAAAGGACGACCAGCCCGACAGCCGGTACGGCACCAAGAAAGTAGCAGTGGTGCACGAGGACCCAGCTGCAGGTGCCAGCCGGAGACAGAGACCGGATGACAAGCCACCGTGGCCCAAGTACACCATGGATTCCATGCTCGATGGGTCGTGCAAGTTCCACAGCGGCTGCAGCAATCCCGTGAACCATACAACGCGCGAGTGCAGCTGGACGAAAAAGATGGCCGAAGCCGGCGGTCTCCCACCACCACGTCCACCTCCATCTAGAGGCCCGCCGGATAACAGGGAACGGCACAACCTCCTAGAAGATGATAAAGACGGTTATCCATGCCAAGTGTGAAACTATCACATCTACCTCGCCGAGCCAGAAACTAAGCACACTAAGAGAATGCGTGAGGCGGAGGTGAACGCTATCGTTCCCCCGTTCCCCAGTACCTACATTGGTCCGAGCAGGAAATCACTTGGAGCAAGTAAGACCTATCGGCCGTGTTTCCAAGCCCTGGCAGCTACACGCTAGTCCTGGAACCCATCATAATCTCCAAGAAGAACACGTGTCGTTTCTCCCACGTCCTCATTGACGGAGACAGTAGCATCAACCTCTTGTATCGCAGCAGCCTTGAGCGGCTCGGTATCAGCGAGTCCCACCTCTAGCCCTCGAGCACTTCATTCCGTGGGGCAGTCCCGGGTCCATCACACTCTCTAATCGGCAAGATCCGGCTGGACGTCATCTTCGGCACCGAGAACAACTTCCGCCGCGAGCCGATCTGGTTCGAGGTGGTCAACCTCTCTAACGCCTACCACGCCATACTAGGGAGCCCAGCTCTCACCAAGTTTATGGATGTTCCGCATTACGCGTACCTCAAGATGAAGCTGCCATGTCCAAAGGGAGAGATCACCATTGACAGTTGCTATAAGCGGTTGATCGAATGCGCCACAGACGGCTCAAATCTAGCCGAGGCAATGATCATCGCAAAAGAAAAGCGCATCATGATGCACAATGTGGCGGCCCTCTAGGCGGATATGCCAGCTGGCAAGTCACAGTTCAGGTTGTCCAAGGGCACAAAGAAGATCCTGCTGAACGAGGAGGACCCAAGAAAGTTCGTTCTGGACGGCGACGGCTTGGACAACAAATAGGAAAGCGCGCTCGTCAACTTCCTCCGTGAGAATCGGGACATTTTCGCATGGTGCCCCAAATACATGCCAGGTGTCGCGAGGGAACTCGCCGAGCACTCTCTTCATGTTCGACCGGACGCGAAGCCGGTCAAACAGTCTCTACGATGCTTCGTAGAGGAGAAAAGAAGGACCATTGGTGAAGAGATCACACGGTTGCTCGTAGCTGGCTTCATCATGGAAGTTTTCCACCTATAATGGCTGGCGAACCCGGTGCTGGTACTGAAGAAGAATAAGATGTGCCGCATGTGTGTCAACTACACCAGCCTCAATAAGACCTTCCCCAAAGATCCTTTCGATCTGCCACTAATAGAAGGTCATCGATTCCACGTTCGGTTGTGACTTGTTGTCTTTTCTGGACGCTTACTCGGGCTATCACCAGATCAAGCTCAATGTAACTGATCAAATAAAGACATCATTCATAACCCCGTATGGGGCTTACTGCTACACCACCATGCCCTTTGGTTTGAAAACGCAGGAGCAACCTACCAGCGTTGCATGCAGAAATGCCTACAAACGCAAATTGGTAGAAACGTGCACGCCTACGTCGATGACATCGTCATCAAGACCAAAGAGAAACACACGCTGCTTGAGGACTTGAAGTAAACATTCGACAACCTCCGCAGCTTCTAGATCAAGCTGAACCCGGAGAAATGCGTCTTTGGCGTCCTAGCCGGTAAGCTCCTCGGTTTTCTCGTCTCAGAACGAGGAATCGAGGCAAACCCAAAAAAGATTGGAGAGATCGAGCGCATGGAGTTGCCGCAGAACTTGCGCGACATGCATAAGTTTACCGGATGCTTGGCCTCCCTCAGTCGGTTCGTCAGCCGGCTAGGCGAGAAAGCCCTGCCTTTGCACCAGCTCATGAAGAAACAAACAATTTCGTCTGGACACCCCAGGTGGATGATGATGCTCGACAGGTCGACATGGAGCACTTCGTTGGTAACCCCAAGCGTAGGATGTGAAGAGCAAGCAGCAAGTTTTCCCTCAGTTGAGACCGAGGTTATCGAACCAGAAGGAGGAAGGAAACGTCACACAGGTGTTGCAACCAACGCGGAGACCTGCACAACACAAACTCAAGACTTTGCCCAACGAATCAGTGAGGTTGTCAAGCTCACCGGTTTGCTGTAACAAAGGATTAAACATATGGTGTGGAAGGTAATGGCTTGTAGCAAGTAAACAAGTAACAGTGGAAGATGTATCAATGGTAAAGATTGGATCGGGGTCCATAGTTCACTAGAGGTGCTCTCCTTAGATAAACAACATGGCATGAAGGGTAAACAAATTATAGCAGGGCAATTGACAGGAACTGAGAAAGGCATAACAATGCAATTACTATTCAGAAAGATCCTATGAGATTCGATTAGGCAATACAACAAGATACATAGACCGCCATCCAACTGCATATATGACTAGAAGTCCACCTTCAGGTTATCATCCGAACCCCCTCCAGTATTAAGTTGCAAGCAACAGACAACTGCTTTAAGCAAAGTGTGTAAGGTAAACAGTCCACATGTTCCACGAACAAGAGACCGTTGTTTTCTCCCTAGTAGAAACAACACATCTACAACCGAAGAGATTACTGTCACTTCCCTTGGAAACTAGAGGCATGAACCCACTATCGAGCATAAATACTCCCTCTTGGAGTCACTAGCAACTACTTGGCCAATATAACCACTAGCAACAGAGATCATGCAAGATCACAAACATGATAGAATCATAAAGACAAAACCATTAATCAAACCAACATAATAATCTCAGTATCCATCGGATCCACGCAAACACAACATGCATGATTACAAATAGATTAGATCTTGATCATGAACGAATCTCACAAGATCTATACATGAAAGCACAAAGGAGGAGATACAACCATCTAGTTACTACATGGACCCATAGTCCAAGGTGGAACTACTCACGCATCATACCGGAGAGAAGGCCTCCGGGATGATCTCCCCTCCGGCAGGGTGCCGGGAAGAACTTTAGATTCCCCCGATCTAGGGACGATGGCGGCGGCTACAGATGGTTTCATGGATATTTGATCGGGTACTCAGGGTTTCTGCATCGGGGGCTTCTTATAGGCGAAGGAGGAGGCCGAGGAGGCGGCCAAGGCAGGCAAACCTTAGCCAGGCGCGGGCTAGGGCCCACCCGTGCCTAGGGTGGGTCTGGCCCCCCTGGCAGGCCTCCCGGGCTCCCCTCTGGTCTTCTTGTTCCCCACGGAAAGTAATTGACTTTGTCGTTTGTCCCGTACAATTCCGAGAATATTTCTTTACTAACTTTTCTGAAATAAAAAATAGTAGAAAATAGGCATCTGGCACTGTTGCAACTTGTTAGTAGGTTAGTACCAGAAAACATGTAAAAAGCACCTCAAAGTGTAGACAAGTAAAGCAAAGTAGATACTAAACAAGCATGGAGCATCAAAAATTATAGATACGTTTCTAACGTATCAACATCCCGAAGATTAACTCATGCTCGTCTTAGAGTAGGTAAGTGATAAACAGAATAATTTTTGAGGTGAACATGCACCCTCAAAATAAAGATCCAACCATTTGCAAGCATTGAAGCTGGGATCAAGGAACTCTAAACATGTGCATGAAAGAATGGAGTTCTAACAGTAGGACATAGTAACTATGCATGCAACATGGCAAGCTACAAACAAAGATCATGCATAACATGCATTGAAAAAACGTTTGTTTGTTTCACATACAGAAAACATAGCATAGTGGCAATCAGCTTGTCCCTCATAGAGTAACAAATAGATGCATATGACACCTTCAAAGTTCACAAGGGTGACTAGAAACAAATAGCACAAGAACAAGTAATATCACAATATGCATCACTTTTAATAAGCTTTGGAACACTGCACACAGAATGACAACTATGCTCTCTTAATGGTGCCTAAAGGTAGAAGGTGGAGACTCAAATAATGGTGGAATAAAGGCCTTTTTATAAAGTAAGCAGGGATTACAAGTTTCAAAAAGAGCTTCCAAAAATTATGGTACTTGTTAGCTTTCAGCCCTCATTGCCCCTATCATAAGCATCTTGAAGTGGTTAAGGTTAAAGTGGCAAAGGTGGAGTATATGCTTGACGAAGTATAAGTCGGCAATCTCAAGTCCCTTGAATATGAGGGCCACACCTCATGGATACTGAACTTAGGGCCCAGGCAAGTTCTTGTCACTGTAAGTATTTGCATATCATTGAGAACCGCCAACGGGGTACCCCTTGCACATGGTACAAGAGCTTTCCCATAACCAAAATGACAAGGCAAGCAGACAATGAGAATCTCAACAATCTTTTTATTTACCATATGCATAGCTTTTTATTGAGGATGCTTCATAGATAGCTCACTATGGTGATGCTGTAAGTTTCCACCATGATTAGGCATGGCTTAGGCTAGCGGCCCAGGCGTTTCTCCAACACAGAATACAAACTCCATGGACTTATAAGTTCCCACTATATTTCACACCGGTAACATCCATAGACAAAAGAGCATGATATCAACGGAGTACAAAAGTACAAGTGCAATGTTGAAAACGTTCCCCGTGACAGCACGGTTCTGCTAATTCCAACTTATAAGTGCAAGCATATACAACAAAGTTGTCTCAATGGTTCAATTTTATTAGGGGCAAAGAATAAAATGTTCCAACAAGTTCTTGGGGGCTTTAATGACTAAGTTTTCACATAACAAAACAATTTTTAATTGGAAGATAGTTGAAAACAAGAATATATTTGGAATGGTGTAACACACCATGCATAGGAGTTTATAGTGTACACTTGGAATAACTTGGTTTCTTGGGAGTTAGAACCATGAGTAGAACTTACTCATACAAGTGGAGGCTAGCAAAAGACTGGGAGCAACCAACTAAGAGAGCATAATGGCCATAATCATGCAATGCAACAAAGCATACTAATCAAAGCAAAGAGTGGTACTACAAGTCAAGGACTAAATGATCATAGAGGCTAATGGTGACTTGTCATAGTCATAACATGGTGTAAGCATGTGCCAAGTCAACCCAAGCAAAGCATCAAAGGAGAAAACCACAATACTATGCTTTTGCATGCTAAAATAACGCATAATTTCTTCAAGGCACACTAATCAATGCCAATTGTTTGGAACAAGACATGCTACAACAATAATCACTAGCATAATGCTAAAACAACACCTAGCATGTCATTCTAAAGTCTAAGTCATAGTCAATGCAAGCTCCTCTTGCACTTCAAGCAAGAACTTACTACTCCTTTCCAACACCAAGCAAACTTATTTGCAAAACAACACAGCGAGAGCGGGGGTCCAAACTTACTTTATTCAAGCAAACTAAACAACCTAAGCAAAGCAAACGAAAACTAAGACGCTCCAAGAATAACACAACTGTGCATAAAACAATAAAAGTGAAGTGTCTAGACAGACCTGAGCTTTTTATTGATGAAGAAGGGGATGCCTTGGGCATCCCCAAGCTTTGACGCTTGTACCTCTTGGATATTTCTTGGGGTGACACCATGGTGTCATCCCCAAGCTTGAGCTTTTGTCCATTCTTCATCTCATTGCATCATTCTCTCTCTACACCTGAATTTTTTTCCTTCATACAAAACTTCACACAATCTTCATTAGCAACATTAGTTTATTCAAAAGATATTAAACCATGTGGCAAAGCTTTAGAACATCAAGACTTTTCACTAAAAACACAAGCTACTGTAGCAACTCCTTCAAAAAGTTCAATTTACCTGAAGAGAACTCAAAAAGGAATCAATAAGAAGCAAATGCAAATAATGACAGAAATTTGTCAAAATGGACAAGCAGGTAGAAATTGATTTTTTCGAACATCTTCTGTTGCTCAAATAAAAAAGTGATGAATTAACGAAAGTTATCTAACATACTGGGGATTTATTCGTAAATTTTGATCTCAATCCGAGTTACAGAGACTCCTCACGATTTTTTTTGGTGGAGGACGGAAATCTGTTTCGGGACAGCAACTCCCCAAATCTTACATCCCTCTCGTTAGAGGTCATTCTTGGCACAAAAAGCAAACAAAAAGGATAAGGAGAGGTCATTACTGAAGTAATAACTTCCAATACTCAAGGAAACTCTTGGGTTATCTCCCAACAAGTACTTTTCTTTAACGCTTTAAGTTAGGCACAAGAAGCAAGAAGAATCAAGTATTTTCAAATGAAGAAGCAACCTTCTTGTTCTTTCCTTTCTTACCTTTCTTCTTTTCCTTAGGGAAGATATGATTGCTTACCGCAGGAGCCAAATTCATGATACCTTTTCCAACATCTATCACTGCCCCAAGGTGTTTCAGTAGAGACCTTCCAAGTGTGATATGTCCCTTGCCTACACATTCAATAACAAGATAATAAGTAGTCACCATTTTTCCTAAGATTTTTGTAAACACACCTTCAGCTATTCCAATGGGTAATATAGTGGTATTTTTGGTAAGAGATATTTCCTCTCCTCCTTCAATAAGCCCCCAAAATCTCAAGGAATCATAAATATCTATAGGCATGAGACAAAATTCAGACATGATATCACAGTGAGCATCAAAAAGTGAAGTGTTTATTGACACTTTGATTGTGGGAAACCATTTTGAAGGCTTAGAATTTATGGGAAAATAATCATGGTAAGCCCTAAGCGTGTGATATCAACTATTCAAAGCAGCAATACCGGTCTCAAGTTTGTTCAACCTAGCAAAAATATTTGTGAAAGAGGAATCAGACTTGCCAGTTGTACCATAGATCGTGCTTAATTTCCTTATGGCATCATAAGCTTCATCCTCAGTACATAGCAAAAAATCTTTCTCAGCCACAGCGTCCAAAGCATATCTCTAACGAAGAGCAATACCGTGGTAGAAACTATCGATAACCAAGATGAGGCTTATCTCAGGCTCAGTTTCCCTCTGGAAAGCAGAGATTCTAGACCAAGCCTCCTTAAAACTTTCTTCACTTTTTTGCTTAAAAGTGGAGATTTATATCATAGGATAAATAGAGGTTGATCCAAAACAAGACATGGTAGCAACTAGAGTAGGAACTAATTTTTTTGTGTTTTTGAATAAAGAAAGCAAACCAAACTAGACTAATTTTTTTGGGTTTTTTGGAAAGAGGCAAACAAAACCAAGCAAAAGAAACAAAGCAAACTAAAAACAAAGTAAAGAGAAAGGAAGTGAAGGACTCCCCTTGTGAAGACGTCCTTAGCCTCCCTGGCAACGGCGCCAGAAAAAGCCTTGATGATGCTCGACAGGTCGACGTGGAGCACTTCCTTGGTAACCCCAAGCGTAGGGTGTGAAGAGCAGCAGCAAGTTTTCCCTCAGTTGAGACCGAGGTTATCGAACCATAAGGAGGAAGAAAACTTCACACAGGTGTTGCAAGCAACACGGAGACCTGCACAACACAAACTCAAGACTTTGCCCAACGAATCAGTGAGGTTGTCAAGCTCACCGGTTTGCTGTAACAAAGGATTAAATGTAAGGTGTGGAAGGTAATGGTTTGCAGAAAGTAAACAAGTAAGAGTGGAAGATGTATCAATGGTAAAGATTGGACCGGGGTCCATAGTTCACTAGAGGTGCTCTACTTAGATAAACAACATGGCATGAAGGGTAAACAAATTAAAACATGGCAATTGATAGGAACTGAGCAAGGCATAACAATGCAATTACTTGTCAGAAAGATCCTATGAGATTCGATTGGGCAATACAACAAGATACATAGACCGCCATCCAACTGCATCTATGACTAGAAGTACACCTTCAGGTTATCATCCGAACCCCCTCCAGTATTAAGTTGCAAGCAACAGACAACTTCTTTAAGCAAAGTGTGTAAGGTAAGTAGTCCACATGTTCCATGAACAAGAGACCGTTGTTTTCTCCCTAATAGCAATAACACATCTACAACCGAAGATAATATTGTCACTTCCCTTGGAAACTAGAGGAATGAACCCACTATCGAGCATAAATACTCCCTCTTGGAGTCACTAGCAACTACTTGGCCAAGATAACAACTAGCAACGGAGAGCATGCAAGATCACAAACAACACAGACATGATAGAATCATAAATACAAAACCATTAATCAAACCAACATAGTTATCTCAATATCCATCGGATCCCCGCAAACACAACATGCATGATTACAAATAGATTAGATCTTGATCATGAACGGAGCTCACAAGATCTATACATGAAAGCACAAAGGAGGAGATACAACCATCTAGCTACTACATGGACCCATAGTCCAAGCTGGAACTACTCACGCATCATACCGGAGAGAAGGCCTCCGGGATGATCTCCCCTCCGGCAGGGTGCCGGGAAGAACTTCAGATCCCCTCGATCTAGGGACGATGGTGGCGGCGGCTACAGATGGTTTCGTGGATATTTTATCGGGTACTCAGGGTTTCTGCATTCGGGGGCTTCTTATAGGAGAAGGGGGAGGCCGAGGAGGCGACCAGGGCAGGCAAACCCTAGCCAGGCGCGGGTGGGCCTCCCGGGCCTAGGGTGGGTCTGGCCCCCCTGGCTGGCCTCCCGGGCTCCCCTCTGGTCTTCTTATTCCCCATGGAAAGTAATTGACTTTGTCATTTGTCCTATCCAATTCCGAGAATATTTCTTTACTAACTTTTTTGAAACCAAAAACATCAGAAAATAGGCATCTGGCACTGTTGTAAATTGTTAGTAGGTTAGTACCAGAAAACATGTAAAAAGCACCTCAAAGTATAGACAATTAAAGCAAAGTAGATATTAAACAAGCATGGAGCATCAAAAATTATATATATGTTTCCGACGTATCAGCGGATGAGGCTTTCCGCGACCTCAAGCGCATGCTCACCTCCCCGCCCTTCTTGGCGGCCTCGGCTGCAAAGGATCCAATGCTGATGTACATTGCGGCCACCAACAGGGTAGTCAGTGTCGTACTAGTGGTGGAAAGACCAGAAGAGGGGAAGGCCCAGCCGGTCCAACGCCACGTGTACTACTTGAGTGAGGTACTGTCACTCTCCAACCAGAACTACCCCCACTACCAGAAGCTGGTGTACGGCGTGTACATGGCCGCCAACAAACTGAAGCACTACTTCCAAGAGCATTACATCCGGGTTGTGGCGCTATCTCCACTCGCAGAGATCATCAACAACAAGGACGCCACCGGCCGCGTGGCAAAATGGGCCATAGAGCTCGCTGCACACAACATCCAGTATGAGCCAAGAACGGCGATCAAATCTCAAGCGCTGGCTGACTTCATCGTTGATTGGGCGGAGACACAGTACATGCCACCGGTTCCCGACTCCAGGCACTTGAACTTACACTTCGATGGCTCCAAGATGCGTGGAGGGCTCGGAGCTGGAATTGTCATCACCTCCCCCAAGGGAAAACGGCTGGAGTATGTACTACAGATCCACTTCAAGGCATCGAACAACATCGCCGAGTATGAGGCACTCATCCACGGTCTCAAGATGGCCAAGGATATAGGCATCCAGAGGGTACTCTGCTTTGGCGATTCAGATCTGGTGGTACAACAAGTCTCGGGAGAATGGGACGCGAGGGACGCCAACATGGACCTCTACCTCTTATTCGTCCAAGCAGTTGTGTGCTTGCTTCGAAGGATGCGAGTACCACCATGTACCCAGAGCTAACAATGAAGCCGTTGACGCCCTGGCCTGAATCGTCTCAACAAGACAAGCCATACCTCCTGGAGTCTCCCTCGAGCACCTGCGCAAGCCATCCATCACTCCGTCTTTGGAGTCTGACTCCATAGTGCTAGACGCAGACCCTGGGATGGCCAGAGCGGTACACCCGAGGACTGCCTTGCCGCACCCGGGGACTGCCGCGCCACACCCGGGGAATGCCGCGTCGCACCCGGGGACTGCCTCGCCGCACCCTGGGAATGCTGCCAACGAGCCTCCACCCGACGAGCCCCCTGAAACATTAGATCCGGTTGTCCACGAGGAGATCAAGCTCATCATGCAGACGGTGTATGCCATCCGGGAAACACCTGACTGGGCCAAACCATTCATGAACTTCTTGGCTAAGGGCGAACTGCCAGAAGAGGAAGTGGCAGCACGACAAGTGAGACGCGGGGCAAGCGCATACACCATCATCAACAACGAGCTGTACAAGCGCAGTGTTGGGGGCATCTATCAGCGTTGTGTAATCCAAGAGGAGGGAATCAAGCTCCTAGTCGACATCCACCAGGGCGAGTGCGGTCATCACGCTTCGTAAAGGGCCATAACATCCAAGGCGCTTCGCCATGGTTTCTACTGGCCAACAGCACTAAAGGATGCCGAGGAACTAGTTAGAGCATGCAACGGCTGCCAACGTTTCGGCTAGTTGAAGCACACGCCGTCTGTAGCACTCAAGATAATACCAATTACTTGGTTGTTTGCAGTCTGCGGGCTAGACATGGTTGGACCGTTCAAGACAGCTCGATCCGGTATGACACACTTTCTCATAGCGGTGGACAAATTCACCAAATGGACCGAGGCAAAGCCCATAAAGAATCTATACAGGGCAACAGTGATCAAGTTTTTCACGGACATCATCATACGCTTCGGCTACCCACACAGCATCATCACGGACAATGGCAAAAATTTCGCAAAGGGGGTCTTCGCTTGTTGAGAGAAGGGAATCCGCCTGGACCTAGCTTCGGTCGCACACCCTTAGTTAAACGGGCAGTGCAAGCACGCCAATGGCCTGGTCCTAGCCGGAATCAAACCAAGGTTGATCGAGCCACTCATCAGGTCCCCTGAATGCTGGATAGAGGAACTGCTAGCCGTGCTATGGAGCTTGCGCACCACCCCCAATCGGTCAACCGGCTTCACGTCGTTCTTCCTCGTCTACGGTGCAGAAGCAGTCCTTCCCACTGACATCCAGTTTGACGCACCCCACAAGCTGCTCTACATGGAGCAAGAAGCCAAGGAAGCACGCGAAGACAGTGTGGATCTGTTGGAAGAGGCACGAGAGCTGGTCCTGTCCAGATCAGCTATTTACCTGCAGGACCTGCATCGCTGCCACGCCAGCCAGATCCGGCCTACCTCATTCCGCGAGGGAGATCTAGTTCTACGCCCGATGCAGAGCTTGAAGGGAATGCACAAGCTGTCCCCACCATGGGAAGGGCCATTCATCATCATCCGAGCGCTGCACAACAACTCATACTACCTCATTAATGCCCAGCAGCCGACGAAGAACAAGGTAAATTGCTCCGATGAAGAGACCGAGCGCCCGTGGAACGCGAGCCTACTCCGTCCATTTTACACTTGAGCAAGAAGTGTATGTATCTTACTTTAATGTATAAAATGAACAAGCTTGGGAGCCTCGACATATCCCCAAGGACCCCGTGCTCATTTGCCCATCACCTTTGTCATCGAACTGGCTCCAGTAGTCTCTACAATGAGTTTGTCGGCTGGCCCGGACACCTTCGATTTCTACAGACTATTAAGTATTGTACGTGGCACCTAGGGCCCACTCTCCGGTTCTGGCTTTAGACCGCAAGCTGACTGTCGACCCGGCAAGAGAAAAAGCCCGAAGTCCCCCTTACAATAATACTACCCAAATAGAGGACCAGGGCGCCCGGATAATCCGGTTGCGCCTGCTCGAGCTAAGCCAATAACAACAACCCGAAGTATCACGAAGTACGCCAACCTAGCAGCCGGCAAGGCCACAGCTTGAAAGGCCAATGCTCGCTGAGAAAAGGAGTAAGTTATCGGTCTAGTTCGAAATGGCATCGTTCGCATGCTTTATCTTAGCTGCAAACGCACGCACTAGCGAAAAACTAACGCAAGCGACGTTGTGATTTATTTTGCACGAGCCACAACTTGGCAGGAAAGAAGGTGGAAAAGAGCTTCGACCCGGCTGGCTACCACAGCCGGCCTGAACCTCGAGGACTACACCCAGTGGGCGCGCTCCCGTGCACCTATCAGAAAACAACAAGGTGGAAAAGAGCTTATACCCGGCTGGTTACCCTAGCCGGCCTGAACCTCGGGGACTACACCCAGTGGGCGTTCTCCCGCGCACTCATCAGAAAACAACATGGTAGAAAAAGAGCTTCGACCCGGCTGGCTATCCCAGCCGGCCCGAACCTCGAGGAATACACCTAGCGGACGCGCTCCTGCGCACCGGCTCAAGAAATGCAAAGGACGTAAACGCCCAGAAAGCAAAGAGCCAAATTCAGCTTAGAACAGAAGAAGCATCCAATAGAAAAAACAGAAAATTAAGTTTCCACACAGAGTTAAAAGTTTTACAACGGCAAAGTTTACCCCAAGGAAAGAACAAGTTTCACAAAGAGACAAATACGCCTGTCATCCCAGGGATTCAGGGCTTGGAAGGAACATCGGCTTCGGGAGCAGGAGTCGGGCTGGCAGAAGGGGCATCGGCACCGGCTGCGGGCACCTGGCTAGAGGAGGAAGCATTAGCATTGACCATGGGCATCTGGATGGAGGAGGCAACGTTGGCGCCGCTTGCAGGGTCCGGGATCCAGTGACACGACACCGACTCGGAGGGGTCGCGGTCCAGATCCACATAGGTGCCGATCTTTACTCCACAAGACCTGATCTCCGGGACGCTTTGGAGGAGGCTCTCATAGCTGGTTCCGGCTCAGAAGCCATGAGTGAGCGCGCCCAGGTCCTCATCCAGATACCAAGACTTCACTAGGGCAAGCGCCATCTCCATGCCACCGCGAGCCGTCCACTCCTTGGCGATCTCCAACACGTCTATGCCGCGTGTCAGGGCGAGCGCCAGTCTGGCGATGTCGTGCAACTCTCCCATCCCCGGCCAGATATACTGGAAGAAGTCCATGGCGACGTTGTGAAGCTCGTCGCTCTCCTCCGCCAGAACCTTCACCGGGTCCCAGGCGGTCAGTTTACGGCCAGCTTCCTCCGCAGGCAGGGCCTCAAGAGCTTGATCGGTCGACTCTGGGTAGTGAGCTGCAGCCGGTTAAAAGAATAAGTATCCAAAGACAAATGATCAACTCCAGCGTAGAAAGAGCAGGGAAGTGCAAACTTATTGACGACAAGCTCGACAATCTGCTTAAGCTGCCTGGTCAGATCTTGTTCCAGGGACCGGAGCACCTTGATCAGTTCCTCCCTTTGCAGAGGTCATCTCCAAGGTCTTGAGCGCCTCCACCCCCCCCCCCCCCCCGCGTGTCGGCCACTTTCTTGCTCCTCTCCATGGCAACCTCCAACTTGTGCTTGGCCGTAGCCAGCTGGTTGATCTGCCCCTGGAAGGCCTTGTTCAACTCCTCCAACTGGGCCACCTGAGCCTTGACGCGCTCCACCTCCTTCTCCCTATCCATAATCATGGTTGTAGGAGCGTACCCAATAGTCAACAAAAAGTGGGAAAAGGAGGTCAATTGCCAAGATATGTCAGAAGAAGCAATCTTACGCCCCAACTCCTGAGTACTTCTCGCTGCCTCTGAAAATGCTTTCTACGAAGAGAAGGAAGTAAGGGAAAAAGAGCGAAAATACGGCTACATAAAGGCCGGCTATAGCAAAAGAAATGGAGAGAGACACCTACCTCCAACGATACAGACAATTTTTTTGCTTCGCCAAGCCCCTTTTCCATTATATCAACCAGGTGGTGAGCCTGGTCGAGTGCGACGGGCTCCGCGCCCAACAGCTGGGTGAGGATGGCACCTGGCGTAAGCGCAGCCAGAGCTGGCCTCGAGCCGGTCACCACGACCTCGTCCTCGTCAGCAGCGGAGGTTGAAGGCGCATCCACCACCAACTCTGCCCCCGCCAAGCAGGGAGCCGCCGCAGCCGCCTCCACCGGGGTACCCGGCGCCTCCTCCGTTAGCTCGTCGATGATAAGCTTGGTAGAACTGGCTCGAGCATCGCTCTAGGCCAGGTTCACACCAGTCGTAGGATGGAGGAGGGGGTGTTAGGGCCTTGAGCGGCCACGAAGAGCTGCGCAACCCGCGAAGTCATGGGCATGCGGTGCAGCACTTCCATGACCGGAGAGCCCTGAGGAGGTGCAGGCGGGGTCATCGGGGTAGGCGCGGCTGGAGCGGGCGCAGCCAGAGAAGCTGCAGTCGTCTGGACGACCGGAGGCAGGGAAGGAGCAACAGTGGCAGCGCCCGAGCCTCCCAAAGACATCGGCTCGCTGCGAGAGAAAACAAAAAAGGCTTAGCAGAGAGGAAGGAAAAGAGCCAGGGAGAACGGGAGAACACTCACCCGGTGAATGATGGCACGATGGCAACCGAGCATGCTCGGTGCGTCCTCTTCTGCTCCGCGGCGGCAGGTGCAGCGACGGACGCCGACCTCTTCCCCCGGACCTTCGCCGCGGACTTCTCCCAGCCGACATCATCCTCGGTTGTACCCGCTCAAACTCAAGCGTCAACGACAAGCCTCATCGGTAGAACAAAAGAAAAAACTGCACCCAGAAACTACCGTGAGGATCCAAAGGACCGTCGTCGATCCGGACGGGAAACCCTTCCGAATCCGTCTGGGGGTACTTCGGCGACTTCTGGTCCGGCATAAAGGAGGGAATGTCGAAGTCACCAATGTCGTCCCCATCATGTTGCGTCGTAAACAGCTACTCAAAGGGGGTAATATAAGGTACCCAAGGAAAACCTACCGAGGAAAAGGCTAAGCACACAAAGAAGAAAAACAAGGACAACTCACCCGAGGCGGCAGGCGGCCACGGTGGTACGGCAGGCAGGAGTACGACCAGGTCGCTTCCATGCGGAACTTGGAGATCATGGAGATCCAGTTCCACAACGCCTCATACGGCACATCCTTCCGCGACGTCCGGGTCAGGTCGTCGGTGGTCGACAGATAGCACGTCTTCTGTGACCGCCTCTGAAGTGGAAGCACGCGACGTGCCATCCACGATAGCACGATGTCCCGAGCGGTGAGTCGCTCTGTCTCCACCATCGCCTCCACCCGAGCGGCCATCCCTATCGATGTCCGCCTGGGCCCCCATCCCCTTCACCGTCTAGGCCTTTGCATCGAAGGCGCATTGAAGAAGGGTGGCATGCCGATCCAGTCAACCTTTGTGGCGTTGCTCACGTAGAAGTATGAGCACTGCCACAACTTGACGGTGCCAGGGAGGTTGAACCGCGGCATCGGCAAGGAGGTTCGTGGGTAGACGGCGCAGCAGCCCGTCCCCGTCAGCGGTTTGTCAACACCCGGATTTTGAATCTCAGATGCCTGTTATGCCATACATCGCAGTCCCAGGATTACCATTTTTGCGGGACATAACAGATTTGGATACCACAGTACATCATCCATTACAAAACATACATAAGGTCTTACACAAATAAGGATCTCATGATCCAGTTCTTAGTACAACTCAAGCAGCGGAAATACGTAATAATAACGGTAGCGTAGGCGAAGCTCCATCTTCGGGATCACAGGCAATGCTGACGATGGGAGATGATCCTAGTTGTCGTAACCTTCCTGGGGTCCTTCGTCCTGGTACTCCTCTTCATAGTCTGGCCACAGGAATAGCCAGGGACAAAGCCATGAGTACTTTTTAAGTACTCGCAAACTAGTACTAACAAGTGAAGGGGGTTTTTGTAGTAGGACACTAAGCTCTAGGGTTGTTTTGCAAAAATCCAGATTTACCTCTACTAAGTTCAGAAGCAAGAAAGGCTAGTTGAAATTTTATAACACCTAAGTGGGAACTTGAATTTCATATCACAACTCTGTTGTGGTCAAGTCAAAATCTCAACTCATTTCACAAGTCATTTTGAAAACATCTGACGGGGGAACAGTATGGCCACTCCAACTGTCCATAACCGCGGACGCGACTATTCGAATAGTTTGACACTCTGCAGAGATTGTACACTTTCACCACAACATTCGATACATCCATCAGGAACAAATCCTGAATTCACCATACTCAATATGTGGATAATCAATCCTAACCTTTCCATTACACGCCCTAGTATAAGCACCTCTCCTGTGAGTTTGGCCTCCCAACCATGACCAACTGTCATCTTGGTTACTGCCCAGGTGGACAATCTTCACAAGGTAGCCTCAGCTCAGACCTTGGCCGTGAGGGAACCCATACTAAGGTATATAAGTTTCCAGTCAAGCCCTACCCAATTTTCGGGTATTGTGGTTGTACGGTAAAATTGGAATGGTATCGCATTCAGACAACCATCAGTTTTATAAAGGGCTAAGGCTCATGCCTCAACATTTTCATCATCAAAATCATCTGGTGTTCGAAAACACATGTCAAAACATCTCAGTAGAATGACTCATCATTCTAAGGTTTTCATAACCATTTTCCACCAAGTATTCCCATCTAAAGTTGATCAAGTTTTATGCTTAGCACTAGCATCTACAAGTGGGGGTAAGTACTAATGAAGGGTGGTAAATAAGTGTAGTTTAACTAGGTTCAATCTCATGCCTTAGGATGACATTAAGATTATCTAGCTTAGGCCAAATTTAATGCTATTTATGCAACCTTCAATTATCTTTCTAGTATCTACAATTTACTTAAGTAAACTCTAAGAGAAATCTTTGATAAAGAAGTAAAGTATAAAGCTTGCAAGTAAAACTAGGATTGGGTTATTAAGTGGGTATGATCACATATGCTTAAGGCATATAGTTGGTATGGTAACAAGCAAGTATTAGCTTGCATAGGTCAACTTGATTAGTAAGGCTTGCTAAAGTAGAGTATCTTGCAAGTGTTAGCTTGCCTTGTGCAGAGCGGTGGTTGAAGTTCTCCTCGGCTTCTTCTTCGTAGTATCCTCCTTTCTCCTCGTATCCTTGGTCGATACTAGCGTCTATGAATAAATACGAGGTACACAATCACCAAACAATACTTAACTACTTTCAATCATCACACAAAAGGGTTCTATAGATGATCTAGCATCATCACTAACATTCAAGATTAAAGCACTTGCATTATTTATTTATTTTTAGAAAAGTAATTTCTACTCATTGAAAAACTACTTAAGATTTAATATTCTCCAAACCAAGCATGGGATCATGTTGACACATGTCATCACCACATATTTCAGTACATGGGAATATGATTTAAAGTGGTGTCACAATTTAATAAGGTTTAACCTTTTTATTTTAAATAATTAAAGTGGCTAGAAATGCCTATGTGGCATTCTTTTATTACTTGAACATTATTTCTATAAGTAAGCCCATATGTTTTTATAGATTCTGAGAGTTATGATCAAATGTGATTTTTGAGAGTTGGAATCAACTCAAAAGATATTATGGTTGAATTTTGAAAAATGTTTGAATGCTGAAAAGCTTATGACTTGTTATTTTTACCAAGGTTGATCTATAGATCCAAATGATTTAAATCCAACGGGCTTGGATTACGCATTTCAATACCTTTCTAACAAAATTGGTTTCATTCAATTTGGTTCACTGAATCGAGTTGGGTTGATTTTTGAATCTAGGTACAGAACTGACTTTGAATATAAATATAAAAAGCTAAATTCAGACGAGTGGGCTACGCGGGAAAGGTTATTGGGCCGGCCCGGTGTCACTTCGCAGCGCGGGGCTCATCTGACAGGAGGTACCACCAGTCAGTGGCTCATAACACGCGAAGCGGTACGGGGCGATCTTGGTCGCACGATCTAAGTCTAATCAAACGGCTACGGCTCATCGTCCACGTCGGGCAGCGCCGGCGAGACAGGACCCTAACGCGGTAGGTGGGGGTCGTGGGAGGCTCACCGGGGCTCAGGCGAGGGTCGGTGATGGGGGAAAACGACGAAGTCGACGACGGCGATTCTCCTGGCACCGGCAGCTCCTCCTGGGGCGGCTCCAATCGATGGCTTCCTTCTTCTCCAGCAGCGGCGGGCTCCGGTGAAATTCTGGCGATGCGCTGCTTGCCTTGCTCCGGGAGTGAGGTGGGGTGGTTCTGGGTGAGAGGGGAGTGGAATGGTGTGAAGAAATCGAGCGGGAGAGGCCTCTATTTATAGTGGCGAGAGGGGACCGACGGGCGCGGGCTGAGCTCGTCGTGGTCGATGGAACAGAGGGCTATCGGCGTGGGCGTTAGTAGGGGCGGTGTTGTGCTCCCTGGCGAAGCTCAACGGCATGGTGGCGAGGCGTGGGGCGGTGCTGATCGGTCGGAACGCTTCGGCGCTCTGAGCGTGTCCGATGGAGGTTTTGATGGCGCACAGCGCGCGTGGTCCGCGCGGCGGCGAACGGGCGTGTCTGCGGGGTTGCTGGGGTGGTGGTGATCATGCGTGCACGTGGCGAAGGCGGCGCGCGGTCTGTGGGCGTGTGTCGAGGGTGGTGCACGGGCGCGCTCTCGGCATGCTCGCAGAGAGGCTTGGCATGGCTTGGGCGTGTGGTCTAGTAGCTGGCATTGCTCGAGGCTGGGACAGGGAGTGGCGGTGGAGTGCTAGCTAGCTCCCAGACAAGGTTGGCACAGCTAGTGTTGCTCGTAGCTTGCTGTCGACCATGGGGTGACAATGGTGCTCTCGGCCTGCTCACCATTGATGACAATGGCCAGCTTAGAGTGGTGCTAGAGGTTATTTAAGGTTGCTAGATGATCTACTAAGGCTAGTTGTAACCAGAGAGGGAACAAGTTAGGCCCAAAACACTATTAATAACAGTGAAGTTGATTTAGTTGATTTGAATCTGCAACCTGTTTGATGAAATGGCCGCATGAACTTAAGTTTTGAATTTTAAAAATATTTTTGGTGGGTGTGCTAGGAATGTGCTGGTGATACTATGGATGCTTGGGTTTTGAAAATTGAGCTTGTTTGAGTGGTTTTTGAAATAGTGGGATCTTCCCATATGAAATAGATTCAATTTTAAACTGTCATTTAAACTAAGCATTTGAATGTTTTTGGATGATCACAAAGTGGGCCTTGGTACCTTGTTATGAGTACTATCAAGGGGTGCAAAGATCCATACATGTTTCTGTTAAGTTCTGGAAGTTAAGGATAGCCAAAGTAGGCATGGGAGTTAATTTGGCCAAAGTGACCATTCACTTAATTTGTTTGTTTTGACTTGTTTGTCTTTGGGAAAAGTTTGGGGATTGTTTAGATGATGTTTATTTCACCTAAGAATCCTTTTACAAGCAAAGAAACACAGAACCATGGCAATTCAAAAGAATCCAAATTTTAATACATACACATATGAATGCTTTCATATTTTTAATTGGAAAAATTTTTGTTAACCCTGATTTTGATGATTAGAGTTTGATGATCCAAGTTTAATATTTTTTGGATGTTACACGGTTCGTCCTTGATGGTGTTCTGGGACTTGAAGTGAAAGAACTTGAGGAAGTTCTCCACCTCGGGCCACGCCCCAAGGTATGACTCGCAGCACGCCGCATGGTGTGACAACTGCACGATGGCGCCGATGGAGTTGGAGGTCAAAGAAGTTGAACATCTGGAGGAGGAAGGGGCTAACGTGGAGGCCGAAGCCGCGAGCAAAGTGGGCGAGGAAGACGATGCGCTCCCTCGCCTGGGGATCAGGCTCCCGCTCCCCCTCTAGAGCAAGTCGGTGCTTCACCAGCCACGACGAAGGGAGGAACTTCCCGCGCTGGTTCTTGTAGACCAGCTCGTCTGTCACGAAGGACCCGCACAAGCCGCCACATTGCTCCGACAGAATTTCGGCAGGAGGAGAAGTCGTGGTGGATAAGAGAGTTCCTAGCGAGCGAGAAAGGACCGACGGTGGCTCCGGCGACCACGAATTGGCAGTGCAAGGGCAAAGGCAAAGCAAGAAGGCAGGAGCGCAACACATTTTTCATTTTATCTTTTTTTATCCTTGCTTGTGTCCATTTTGCCATTGAACTTTTAAATTTTCTATTTGGCTTGTGGTTGTGTGAGACTATGTGGTTTGTGTGAGACTATGCTCTATGGATTCATCCCTATGGAATTCCGGTATTATCTTTATGGATGCATCACGATGGTATTATTCTCGAAAGTCTCAATAATGGATTATTATATTGTCTATCACAATATTATTGATGACTTCATTTGTAGGTGGTATGATGCATTTTTTCCTAGATCATCATTTGATCTTAGTTTCCAACTCCTGAAAAGTCTTGTGCCTCTATGTGCCCATTTGTATTCAAATGCAAACTTTTTGTATACACACATTTAGGGGGAGTCTTTTTATTCTTGGAATGTTGTTGTTAGTAGGGATTTATTACAAATCCTAGTATTGACATCTAACACCAAAAAGGGGGAGTTGAAAGAACATTTCATGATCCCCAGTATTTTGTGTGTTAGATAACAATACCAAGTATTATTTAATGTGTGTTTAGTGCTGCAGATTAGTGCTCACTCAGAAAGCAACTAAACCAGAGTTTTGGGGGGGGGATTATCCGCCCCTCCCAAGGGCCGGATTATTCGCCCCTAGCTCGATCAACAAAGGAGGACAAGGTTTTCCCCGGACAGATAATACAGCCCCCACTTAGGCCGGATAATCCGGCCCCAACTTTCTCCAAAGGCTGGTTTTAGCAGGGGTATAAATACGCCAATTGCTCCTCCTGTTAGAAGTCTTGATTGATTCGAAAAGGTGTTGTGTTGTTCATCTGATTCCAAACCGAGATCTCCACATTCAACCACCCGAAGGCTCCGATCTTTGGGGAATCGAAGGAGGAGGCTTAGATCTACATCGGCACCAATTAAGCTCTTCAGATCCCCTCTATTCACTTGGAGGATTCTTGATCTAGTATTTGTTGCAAATATCTAGATCTCAATTTTGGTTATTGATTAACTTGTTCTTGTGTCAGCTTTTTGTCATCACAGGAGCCTCCAATTCAGTTGTGGATGTGTGCCCCGCTAGTGTTGTAAAGGTACCGGTTCCCACCTAGAAGGGTACCCAATAGTAGAAAGGTGGATCAGGTCTTTGGTGGCAAGATCCATCAGAGAACAGGGTGAAGCCTATTGTGGCATGGTGGTCTTAGTACCGCCCACCCCTCCAACATAGATGTACTTCCCTTAACAAGCAAGTAACCACGGTCAAACAAATCATGTGTATCTACATGCTCCACTATGGTTACCTCGTTCCTTGCCTTTACTTGCTAAGTGGATTGGTTTGTATATAGGGAAATTCTCCGTAGTTGCATTTCTAGAGAATTTACCTTTGTGTCAAGCCTAAAATATGAAAAAGAATTAAAATTTGGAGTAGCACCTATTCACCCCACCCCACCCCTCTAGGTGCCCATACGATCCATTTCAATGGGATGATGGCGAGGACGCAGTAAACAACAAGCGAGGACGCTCACCCGAGGAGTATTGTGATAGGCGCAGTAATGACAATAGAAGAAGGCATGGTCGCAATTACGATGATTACTCTGGCCATAGCCAAGTGGCAGATGGCTTTGCCAATGAGGACAATCGCAGGGCAAACAACCGCAATGGTGGATACCAGAATAATCAGGATGAAGCTAGAACAAGCATAACAACTCAGCATTATCGGCCAAGGGCCTCTTGGGACGCTCCATTATCACCGATGCAGATGCTTGAAGGGCCATTCACATGCACTATTGCATTGATTCGGAAGGACAAAAACATTTGACTCACCTCACGAAGGACTGTCGCACCTTTCTAGGACTTCAAGGAGCTTAAGTAGCAAGGTAGCCGAAGCAACAAACCTAGGGGTACATCGCTGCACTAGGAACATTAGCACTCAATGCACCACCATACCCTCCAGGACAACCTCCGGTGGCTGCAGCAATCTAGTAGCAACCCGTGGCAAACAGGACCCACAACGATGAGTACCCAAGGTCCAGGAGCACGCTGCACATGTTCTAGAAAGGGCGTCCATCCAACATGATCCAAAAGCTGATATCCTGACAAGTTAATTTGGCTGTTACAGGACCTCCACCAACACCCAAATACCTCCACTAGTTCGAGCAAGAGATTACCTTTAGCAGAGCCGATCACCCTCTTCAGGTCCCACGACCAAGTCATTCGGTAGTGATAGTTGAGGCTCAACTCAGCATATTCGACATGAGCAAGGTCTTCATGGATACAGAAAGCGGCATCAACCTCATCTACGCCAAAACACAACGCGTGATGAACTGCTCCTTGACCAACCTAGCTCCAACAGATACCTCCTTCCACGTCATAGTCCCAAGGAAATACCAAATATCCCTAGGCAAAAACTTCCTCGATGTTGTCTTCGGCTCATGCGACAATTTCAGGCGCGAGAAGATCGAGTTTGAAGTCATGGATTGGCCATCACAATACCATGCCATCCTTGGGCCACCTGCGTTTGCACGGTTCATGGTTGTTCCACACTACACATACCTTATGATGAAAATACTAGGACCCAACGGGATAATAAGCATCAGGGAAATCTTCACTCACTCAGACAATTGCGACCGCGAGTTTCAACAAAATCATCGAGTCCTTCGGCATTGAAAAGGAGTTCGCCCAGCTCAAGATCTCCAACGATCACGACGTTCTACTAGAAGCAACAAGGTCCTTACCCAACCAATCCTTCGAATCTGCCAAAGATACGCGAGAAGTCCAGTTCCACCCCACTGACCAGAAGAAAACAACTTTTGTGGCCTCCAACTTTGTTCATGCATAGGAAAGCATGTTCGTCAAGTTTCTTCATGAGCGCTGGGAAATTTTTTCATGGGTTCCAGAAGATATGCTAGGAATTCCCAGGGAACTCTCCTAGCATGCACTCAACATATATCTTGGCGCAAAACCAGTCAAACAATCACTCCGCCGCTTCGTAGAACCAAAGCGCAAGGCCATTGGAAAAGAGATACATCGCCTCCTCGACGCCAAGTTCATCCGAGAAATCAAAAGGGCAACCTGGGTCGCTAACCCAGTGTGTGTACTGAAGAAAAACACGGATCTGCTCCGCATGTGTATCGACTTCACCGCACTAAACAAACATTTCTCAAAGGATCACTTCCCACTCCCACAAATCGATCAAATCATCGATGCAATTGCGGGATATGAGCGTCTTTCCTTCTCGTATCGTAATGTTGGTACAACCAAATCAGGATGAAGGTTGAAGACCAAGACAAAACAACATTTATCACACCTTACGGTGCATTCTGCAATGAGACAATGCCTTTCGGGCTAAAAATCTCAGGTGCCACTTACCAAAAATTGATGAAAAAATACCTTGGAGACCAAATTGGCAGAAACATCCAAGTATACATCGACAATAATCAAGACAAGGAAAGAGTCGACCTTTATCGACGATCTCCATGAGATATTTGATAATCTCGACAAGTACTACATCAAGCTCAACCCGACAAAGTGCTCCTTTGGAGTCACTGCGGGGCAACTCCTCGGGTACCTTGTGTCGGCTAGGGTAATCGAGGCAAACCCCGAAAAAATACAGGCGATCCTAACAATGAAGAAGCCGAAATACCTACGAGGCATCCAGCAGCTAGCTGGGCACATGGTGGCACTAAGTCGATTCATCGCTCGGTTAGGCAAAAAACATTGCCATTTTACGCACTGCTAAAGAAATTGGATACCTTTGAGTGAACCGATGAAGCCCGACGAGCCTTTGAAAACCTCAAGCAAACACTATCGACATCGCCTGTCTTGGTGTCACCCAAAGAAAGAGAACCATAGCTTCTATACATCGCCGCCACCAATAAGGTGGTTAGCACAATACTGGTCGTCGAACGACCCGAAGAAGGTATCTCTGTCCAAGAAATGGTACACGCACTATCAAAAACTCACATACGGTGTCTTCATGACGGCATGCAAACTGCGTCACTACTTCTCAGATCATCCGATAGTAGTGGTCAATGAGGCCCCTCTCTCCAACATCCTCAACAACCCTAAAGCAACGGGGCGTGTCTCCCTCTAAGGAATAGAATTATCCCCTCGGGGGTTTTACCTGACTTTAACATGGAGTGGATGGAACTCCAAAGCACGAGTCCTCGTGATCTATCGCAATGATGCCTTCATTTTAATACACAGTAAGTTATGTCCATTGACCTGTTGAAGTTTATACTTACCACTGAATCAAAACCTGCACAAACAAACTAGTAGCATTCAGACAAGTCTGGCTACGTGTTAGGTTTAGGGTTTGGTGACTCTCGCGGGCGATCGCGTGTCGCCACCCTACACACGTGGGAGCACCCATGAGTCTTCGAGGTAATTGTGTCTCGGTAGTCTTCGGAGAGTCCAGATCGGTCAAAACAAGGAGTCCGGAAGGCCTTCGCCCCGATTTGGCCAGTGCGGAGAAGAAGAGTAGGTCTTGTGCAACAGATAAAGGGGATACGAGATTGGAGGGATCATCTACAATGTGTGAGTTATTCGATAGTCCCCTCTCCATCTACGACCCGAGCTCAGATCGCAACCAAGCACCAGCATGTTCAATGGATTCTGCGAGCAATTGACCTAGATGGATTTATTGTGGGTGAGGTGGATATGGAAGACGGCGATATCCTGGAATTGGAGCCTGAAGAGGATGAGCAGCCGCCAGAGTTGATGCAGCGGTGCAGGATGATGGGCAGATACATCAGTCAGAGAAGGCCAGATAAAGATGATATGACGGACCACTTTAATTCAAAAGTTTGGCGTCTACGTACAGGAGTGAACTTTGCACAGCTGGGAAAGAACCGGTTCAGAATAACATTCTACTCAGATGGGGACTTCAATTTTATGGCTAGAGGAGGGCCCTGTATATACAGAGGATATCCACTTTTGTGGCTAAGGTACATGAAAATACAACCGAACTGATTGAACTACCCAAGTTCTTATGCAAGTGACCATACCTCATGAGCTTGCTCAGCGATGGAGTGTTAATCAACCATCCTATAGTCATGGAATTATGACATACAACTCAGTGCGTGCGTCCAAGACCCTAAACTTGGCCTCCAGTGCATCCCATACGTCATTGTCATTATGAACGGGTCAACAATGCTAGCCCCGAAAACACTGAAAAGAGTCGTTTTAAACACAGCATTGGCTTTCTGAAAACACGGCACTCGCTTTCTGAAAAGCTGCCTCTTGCTCAGGAGAAAGCACTCCCTCGGGTTTGCCAAGAGCGCCACTGTAGCAGTTCAATTTTTTAAACCATAAAACTCCTCCCGTGTGCCATTATAATGCTACTATCAAAATGAGGTGGCCATGTACTCACGGCAATGTCATTGGAATTCGGTTGCCTATAATCAGATTTTTAAATTGTTAAAAATATAATCAAAATTCAATATGATTTAATCCGAATATAAATTGACATAGCATAATTACAGAAGTGGTAATTAAACTAATCATGTATACTAACAAAGTAGAAGAACAGATTGCATATAAACATGATAAATCGTCCAACATATTGCATCTAAACATGATAAACCGTCCATTAATGACTCATAATTAATTAATTTTCTCGATTAGCAAAATATAAAAAACATACATACATATTCATGTTTAAAATATGAAAGCAGATGTGAGAAGGGCAATATCCAATGGAAAATGATACTGCTCCCAGGGGGATCCCGTGATTTCATCCCATGGGTCACTTAACACGTGTGTCGTGGGTGGGGCTTCCTTCTTATGTTTTCCTCTCCTCGTCCCCTTCTCCCGTGAACATCCACTTTGTCTCTACCTTGCGACCTAGCTATTCACATTTGAGTAGCTCGTGTCGTTGCACCCTGTAGCACCCACCGCCGCATCCCCGCAGTCGTCCACGCGCCGCCGCCGTTCTCGCCATCCCCCAAATGCGCCGCTGATGGCAACAACTCCGTGTATCAATTTATTGGGACTCCAAGTGTAGAGTGTTGTAGCAAGCGTGTTTTCCCGCAAGGATGACTCGATGGTTTATATCAAACTCTCGGGAAATTGGCTTAGATATTTATCCTTCCTCTCCTCTTCAAGCAACCTACTAAGCAACGTTTTATCTTATGTCCTCAACTCCACCGTGTGGTTGTCAAGCACAAGGTTTCGTATTAATTATATGAAATAATAATAATATAAAATAAAACAACACAAGTAAAAACTAGACAAGCAAAGTAAAAAACAATAAAAGGATAGTTGTTTTGGGTGTGTGTACAAGTGAAAAAAAGTATTTTTGTACTTTTGAAATAATAAATAACAGAAAATATAAAGTGTGATATTGGTGTTGGAAATGTGTTTCTTATGGTTTAAAATGGACCGCATGGATTCACTTGTTTAATACACACTTCTTCCTACACATGCTTTTGCATACAAGTTGCATCATAACAAGTACTTAAGAACGGGGTACATGATATGCATATATCAATGCATCTAACACATAATAGGATCAAATCTCATATATCAAATCATAGAATAAAGATTCACCATATAGGAATTACAAATATGACCATAATCATGTTGGGCAGTAACAAGGAAGTAACCGCGGTCAAACAAATCATGTGTATCTACATGCTCCACTACGGTTACCTCGTTTCTTGCCTTTACTTGCTAAGTGGATTGGTTTGTATATAGGGAAATTCTCCTTAGTTGCATTTCTGGAGAATTTATCTTTGTGTCAAGCCTAAAATATGAAAAAGAATTAAAATTTGGAGTAGCACCTATTCACCCTACCCCATCCCTCTAGGTGCCCATACGATCCATTTCAATGGGATGATGGCGAGGGCGCAGTAAACAACAAGCGAGGACGCTCACCCGAGGAGTATCGTGATAGGCGCAATAATGACAATAGAAGAAGGCACGGTCCCAATTACCATGATTACTCTAGCCATAGCCAAGTGGCAGATGGCTTTGCCAATGAGGACAATCGCAGGGCAAACAACTATAATGGTGGGTACCAAAATAATCAGGATGAAGCCAGAACAAGCATAACAACTCAGCAGTATCGGCCAAGGGCCTCTTGGGACACTGCATTATCACCTATGCAGATGCTTGAAGGGCCATTCCACATGCATTATTACATTGATTCAGAAGGACAAAAACATTTGACTCACCTCATGAAGGACTGTCGCACCTTTCTAGGACTTCAAGGAGCTTAAGTAGCAAGGTAGCCGAAGCAACTAACCTGGGGGTACATCGTTGCACTAGGAACATTAGCACTCAGTGCACCACCACACCCTCCAGGACAACCTCCGGTGGCTGTAGCAATCCAGTAGCAACCCGCGGCAAATAGGGCCCAGGACGATGAGTACCTGAGGTCCAGGAGCACGATGCACATGTTCTAGAAAGGGCGTCCATCCAACATGATCCAAAAGATGATCACCTGACAAGTTAATTTGGTTGTTAGAGCACCTCCACCAACACCCAAATACCTCCACTAGTTCGAGCAAGAGATTACCTTTAGCAGAGCCGGTCAATCTCTTCAGGTCCCACAACCGAGTCATTCGGTAGTGATAGTTGAGGCTCAACTCGGCATATTCGACATGAGCAAGGTCTTCATGGATACAGGAAGCGGCATCAACCTCATCTACGCCAAAACACAATGCGTGATGAACTGCTCCTTGACCAACCTAGCTCCAACAGATACCTCCTTCCACAGCATATAGTCCCAAGGAAATACCAAATATCCCTAGGCAAAATCTTCCTCAATGTTGTCTTCGGCTCACGCGACAATTTCAGTCGCGAGAAGATCGAGTTTGAAGTCATGGATTGGCCATCACAATACCACGCCATCCTTGGGCCACCTGCGTTTGCACGGTTCATGGTTGTTCCACACTACACATACCTTATGATGAAAATACTAGTACCCAACGGGATAATAAGCATCAGGGAAATCTTCACTCACTCAGACAATTGCGACCGCGAGTTCAACAAAATCTACGAGTCCTTCGGCATTGAAAAGGAGTTCGCCCAGCTCAGAGAGAGAGAGAGAGAGAGAGAGAGAGAGAGAGAGGGAGAGAGAGAGTACCACAAACCCATAGTCTAGAGGTATACTACTCTCTCTTCATCATGGTGATGATGGTGGAGACGTTGGAGAAGGTATAGATCCCTCCGGTGGATGCTCCAGCGGAGTTTTCCCCTCCAATCTTCGCTGATTTTGGCTCTGTTTTGGTGTTTCTGTGTTTATGTGGTGCCAACCTCTAGGAACTCCTGAGGGGCCCTTTTTAGTGTTTTTAGGTCATACGAAGGGTGTGCGAAAGACCAAAGCGAATCGACGGTCGAGAATGAAAAATACATGGGTGGCGTGCCCACGCTTACTGGGTGCGCCACCTGGGCCCTTTTGGCCCTCCTGGCTCATCTGGTGAGGTCCAAGTGCTCCAGGTGCTTTTCTTGATGAAATATTGACGCTACCGAAAGCCCGGCTTCGTTTGACTTTGTTTAGGTCCCTGAGAGGCAAAAATACACAAAACAGAGTTTTCTTGTCATGTAGAGTTATAAACAAAATAAAGGGGATCGTTGGTAAATCCTCATACTTCAATGTAAAACATGAATATGACATCATATATGTAGCAAATATGTGGGAATTCATAGCAACAAACTATAAAGTCATGTATGCATGCCGGTCCCATCGACCTCCACCACTGCGAGCTCTCCCATGGGGGCTCGTCCCCATGCTTGCTGTAGGCCCCCGTCAAGGACAATCTGGCCTCTCCCGCCATACGTGTTGCAAGTCGGGGACATCGTGGGGCTTATCCACCTTGCTTGCTGCAGGCCCCCGTCGAGGATGACCAGGCCTCTCCCGCCATACGTGCTGCAAGTCGGGGATGACGTGGGGCTCGCCCCCTTGCGTGTTGTAGGTCGTCGTCGAGGACGACGGGCCCTCTCCCATGGTACGTGTTGCGGGTGGCGTTGAGGATGACTGGTCACTGACAACGCTATAGCCAACAATGCCCGAAGGTGCTACCGACTGCGAGGGTTGCGTTCTGGGGAATTTTTGCTATGGTGAGGATTTGCTACATACATATATTTGTTTTGCTATAGCTATTATGTGTGTTCACTACAACATTGTAAAAAAAATTCTATAAGATGTTTAGCGAAGTAGGTTTTTCTATGGTAGCAAAAAAATTTGCTACAAAAGTCCCGGCGATGTCTCCGGCAAAGTGGATTTTTGCTACATTTGCTATTTTTTTGCTACACGTGTTTTGTGTTTTTGCTACAAGGTCTCCGACTATGTCTCCCGCCGAAAGTCTCCGGCAAGATCGGTTTTGTTGTACTAAAGATCGATTTTGCTGCACTAGAACAACTTTTTGCTACATAGTCTCCGACGAAACTCTGGTGAGGTCTTCAAAAAATCTAACTTCTTAATTTTTTCCTTGTGAACACACCGTTTTTTACTACATATAACAAAACCGAAACATTTTGTAGCAAAAGCGTGATTGGAGACACGGTCTCAGGACCCAGGTGATTAGGGGCAATTAGAGCATCTCCACTCGTTGGGCGAACCCAAGCCGAAATCCGGACCAAATTTTGTCCGGACGAAACTCGTTTTCGGTCTGGGAACGCTGAGTTTCCCACTCGCGTTATCAGGCGAGTTCCCGCGTTTGGCTAAAATTTAACAAATTTCGGCAAACATTGGACGAACTTTGGGCGAATATAAGCGGTTTTGGGCGAACTTTGGGTGAATATGGTCGACATGGACGAACTTTGGGCG
This sequence comes from Avena atlantica, assembly GCA_910589765.1. Lineage (NCBI taxonomy): Eukaryota > Viridiplantae > Streptophyta > Magnoliopsida > Poales > Poaceae > Avena > Avena atlantica. Next base: position 292,178,870 of record OU342738.1, read on the forward strand.
AATATGGACAAACTATGGGCGAACTTTGGACGAATATGGGTGATACAGACGAACTTTTGGCGAATATGGCCGAATTTTGGGCGAACTTTGGGCGAATATGGTCTATATAGACGAACTTTGGGCGATATGGCGATATGAACGAACTATGGGTGAACTTTGGGCGAATATGGACGATACAGACGAACTTTGGGCGAATATGGCCAAATTTTGGGCCAACTTTGGGTGAATATGGTCTATATGGACGAACTTTGGGCGAATATGACGATATGAACGAACTTTGGGCAAATATGGACGAACTTTAGGTGAATATGGGTGAATATGACCGAAATTTGGGCAAATATGCGCGAACTTTGGATAAATATGGGCGAATATATGTTGACTGGGCGGGTCCACTCGCCGAATTCGCTTCGTCCGGCGTTTCCTGGGTAGTCCGGACCAAAGTTGGACCAAATCCGGACGAAAACAGGTTTCTGGATACGCGACTGGGCGAATTTTTGGTGTCCGACTTACTTTCGGCGTCCAGATCGACGTACTAGGTAGCCGAGTGGAGATGCTCTAATTTTTCGGGAGACACGTCTAGCACTGCCCATATCCAATCCTCTTCCACGTAATTAACTTGAAAATTAATTCACCGTTCCTCAATGGAGAAGTTTATTTTTATTTTCTATATGCTTCGCTTTAAATTAGGAACAAAAACAGTTAAAAGAATCATGTCTACCTGAATCCGCTTATTCCTTCCGAGGTACGCTTTTCGGAAGAAAATAACTGACATGGCTGGGACGGGCCACAGGTCAGCGGGTCCGATTTATATTGCAATCTCACCCGATCGGAACCCCACCCTTTCCCCAAACCACATTCGCCTGACGCCCTGACCCACAAGCCACAAGCAACGGACTCGTCTTGACTTGGGTTCCTGATCGCGGAGACCGGCGGCGGCAACCGGCGGCGGCAGCACCCGACAGCGACGATGCAGTACTGGACGGGTTGCTTTCCCTGCGGCTACTTCCCTGGACTGTACCACGTCAAATTCCCGGCGCAGCATGACGTGAACTGCCCCTTAAAGCAGGCGTCCATGAAGGCCGAGCGGGAGGCAGCACAGGCAGAGGCCCGGGCCCTGAAGGAGGCCAAAGAGGAGGGCGGGAAGAAGGGCGGAGGCGGGAAGAAGGGCGGGGGCAGCGGGAAGAAGCGCGGGAAGGCGGCCCGCTAGTTGAGAGGACGGATGGATGAATCAATCGGAAGTGAAGAATCGTCAGACTGAACTGAATCACGATCCTGCGTTTGCTTTTGTCTTTCCTTGATTCTTTGATTCTTGAGACTTCGGATACCTGGGAAACCCCAGGTCGTATGTTCAGGTGGTAACTTCTGAGTTCTGACCCTTAATTCTACGTCAGCGACATAACTTGCAGAGCTACTGAAAAAACTATTGCAGGATACTTCAATCTGATCTGCAGTTCTACTTTTCTGGAATTGATATGGCATTTACCTGCATTTGTGTTTCTGAATCATAGATCTGCAATTGTGCATATGTAGGCCATTGCAAAGTTGGTGTAGGAGATAAAAACAGTACTTGAGAAGAATATCAGCAGAAAATAGTTGACATCTTATCACTGTTATCTCAACTTAATTTTGAAGATCAAATTACATCTACATGACAATAAAGCTCATCTTGTTCATTCAGATAGAGCCAGTAATATGCACATGACATGTCCAGGTCAAAGGGGGGAGTGGGGTCAGGGGCTCTTGTACCAGCTCATTTACGATTACAACATAGTCATTGTCATGCTGGAGCTTCATGTGCTCTAAAAATGCATACATAAGCATAGTGAACCACTGAGCAGTCAGCTTTTATTTTTCACTCCTGGTCATTTCAGCAATGTGACTTCTACAAATATGTTTCCAGAATTAAAGTGCAAACTTCTTTCAGTCTGCTGACATTGTTCTGCCTGTGTGTCACTAAATCTGAGATCTCAAAGCTGTTGTTTCCAAAGGATTTTTTTTTCCTTCATTTTTCTCCACAATCATATTAGGAGGATCGTCATTTGGCACGTGACATTCTTTGTGAGTTTCTTGAACAGGTTCCTGCCCCTGTGAGATCATCTGCTCAGCAACAGAACAATTTCCTTGTTTTGGAACATGTGGTCATTTTCCAAGTTAGTACAGGTCCCTTGCAATGAAAGCTCGGTGTCCTCTACTGACACTGGTTGACCCTTGATGCTTGTTTCACCTGCTCTATTTGGGAATTTTTCCTTTACGTTCCTTCATTTTGTATAGATGAATCCCGCAATCGCTTTCATTGTAGTCACAGTTGAAGCTTTTTTCAGTAAGGGCCAGCACTGAAGAAAATGATCAAAGAACATAAGCATAATTGATAAACATGAAAAGCAAAAAAACATATAACATATAAAAAAATTGTATGGATGCCTTTCTTACCAAGGCTATGTTGAACATGTGTAATTATGTCCACTGGCTCGGGAATGATTGTTCAAATAATATTCAAAGAACTGTTTGGCCTTAAGTCTTGCATTATCCTGCATTTGTAATTTATAAAGAATGCATGTCAGATCAGGTAAGCACAAAGCAGTGAGAGAACCAAGCAATAAAAAAACTGAGAACAGTGTGATCCAATGTGGAAGTCATGCAAGAAAAATCAAAAGAACCATTAGCACGAATGTTATTGGAGTACAAAATCATTGTTTCAACATTCACATGGGTGTCAAAAATGTAAAACCACTAGTATTCAGATAAAATTGCACAAAGTGCAGAAGAGCATGTTTGAGCTGCACAGTTTGTTTTTGCATGCAGGTATGATTTTTTGTGCACTTTGTGTAACATTTTGTACATTAGCGTACTCTTAGCATGAATAAATGTTATTTTGATGCATTCTGCCAATAAGGGTGTCATAATGGAAACAAAGAGGAAGTGGAAGGACTAAGAAAATGCATACCAGCAGCTGTAACACCTTAATTAGTTTTGACAACTCTTGCTTAAGTTGAACGTGAAGACTCTTGGGTGTGGTCAGTTTTTCGTCCCTTCAGAAGATAATCATATCAAAACAATGTAATACGCATATCTGCAGCAGAATGTATTCTTGTCAAAAACGTGGATACCTTTTCTTTGTTGTATGCCGTCAAGCTGTAGAAGAGGGGCTCAATGCAGTAAAATCTTGAGGCATCATGACTGTTGTCAGACGAATGTTTTGAAGAAGCTGCTTGTCCTCCATTGTGAAAGGAGTGTACAAACGGAAAATGCTCGGTACTTAATCTGTGACTCTATTTTGATTCTTCGCAGAGCCTTCAGATCATTTAGTGGGTTACGGTCACAATTGTATTATAATGGCATTGACAGATGACAGCTTGATACTTGAGCGGCATGCGCAACTTTCAATCAGGAAAACAAACCTCCCCATAGTCTTGTCATTGAACATAATTACTGCTGCATGTTTCCTTGGAAATGGTGCACCATTTTCAACGCGCTCATATGATGCAGGGCCAAATCTGTCACGAAAAACACCTTCCAATATATCACACATTGAGTTACCACCTGCTACACCAGACTGCCATAGCACCCCAAAAAAACTGCTGAATTAGTAAATCGAGAATCGATTAAAAAAAGTTGTCAAAGGGACCCCAAAAAAACTGCTGAATTAGTAAATCGAGAATCGATTAAAAAAAGTTGTCAAAGGGGCAAATTCCATAGAAGAGCAGTACTTAAGGGATCACGTTCGGAACAATATGTGGGAACACGGAAGTTCGGAACAATTTGTGAAATGGGTCTTATATGTCAGACTGAGGAAATTGTCATTTATAATTTCTCTGCACTGTTAATTACTTGCTATAATAAAATACTTCTGCAGGTCACCATGTTCATTCATGTAAATATCTGGTGACATAAATGGTATATTAGCATTTTATGCAGCACCATGACACTGAAACCGGGGTAAGATGCAAACATCATAGTTTATGAGCATATTCTAGTAATCTAAAGAATAGTATTAGGGACTATTTACAATTATTCAAAGTACAGATGCTAATTATATATATCCAGCTTCTAAGAAATTCATAGGCAGCAGCGTTCTCAAAACAGAGATCATATGGCATTAAAAAGGAACAGGACATGTTACCGTGCAATCACCGGCTAGGCCCCACAACTCAGTTGGGGCTACACAATCACTCCTAGGTATCTAGGTGTATGACTGAACGAATACAGTAAGCAGTGTTCTCAGAATAGACATCATATGGCACAAAAAGAAACAGGTGCCCCCTCATATGGCATTAAAAAGGAACAGGACATGTTACCGTGCAATCACCGGCTAGGCCACATAACTCAGTTGGGGCTACACAATCACTACTAGGTGTCTAGGTGTATGACTGAACGAATACAGGAAGCAGTGTTCTCAAAATAGACATCATATGGCACAAAAAGAAACAGGTGCCCCTTATATGATACCATATAATCACCAGTTAGGCCCCATAATTGGACCAGTTGGGGCCACCTAATTACTGCTAGGTGTCTAGGTGTATGACTGAACGAATAATGTATAACAAAGTTTAGAACCTTGATTGGTTGATTAGTGATCACCATCAGTGTTATACAATAGATAGCATGAAACCTTCTAAGATGATAAACCATTTTTATAAGATGGAACACTCTAAGATTTAGAGCATTGCTTGCCACATGCTTGCACTTTGGTACCTATAGTCTCGGTATGATTGTGATTGTCGAGTGTCGACATAGACAAGGTAAGGGTGATCACAGCACTATAACATAAGGACAAGAATAGATCAAAGTCAATAACAGTTTCAGTAACTTCGCACAAGAAGAAAAGAAGTAGCATTACTGCAGACTGCAAATAGACTGACTACTTGGTATCATGCAAGCAGTAAATTTATTTTGCAAAGCACACCTTTGAGAGAGACATAATAATGTCAGGAAGAGAGCTATCACTTTTCATCTTCAACTGGAGGACAGATGAATTTGAAAGCAGTTGTGAAATGTAAGCAGGAATCCAGTGCTCCAATATTTTTGAAGAATCTGCTTGCCGGTCATATGCAATATGATGTTTGAAGTTTACATTCAACATCACAAGGGCTTCAGCATTGTCAACGCAGCTGCCATTTTCTTGCTCACCAGGATTAAGGAAACCTATAAAAGTTCAACGTCCTCAGGAAGATTATACTGCAAAATAGCAAGATTCAGCGCAGCTTATTTGTGGCACAGAAGCAGTTTTACATGCTAGAGCTATTGATAGGCACCTTAAGTCCTTCAGAGAAAGCTCTTCCAACGTAGCCTGCCCAACTTTCTGCTGTAATAGTCTGCTCTGACATCTGCATATTCAACAATTACTCTGCATGCATCAGTATGCACAAATTGTTACTTGCTTTCATCCATGCAGAGGGACAGGGGAAGGTCACTGGTTAATTACCTGCTCCACTGTGTTTGCTATGGCACCAGTGTGTTCCGCCACAAGCTCATTGCGTAACTGTTTCATCATGTTGATTCACATATTCTGTTGACTCTTTAGTTACCACAGCAGGCTAAGCCTTGTCAGTCCGATAGTGTACCACTATAAACAGTTATATCCAGCCATGTTGCTGACAAAATGCTTCAGGTACAAGGTTGGGTGAAAATCAACCTTTTTGTCAATCTTTTGATAGTGGTTGAAAGGACTAAATCCCTTCAGATAAATTGTCAACACATCAGGAGTAAAACATTTTCTTTGCTAAAAACGTTTTCTTGCAGAACTGCTTTCCCCCACCATCTAATAGCTCTTCTTCAGTACACTTTTGAGTTCTTCAACAACGTAGTAGCATTAGCAGCTTTGAGACTGGGATCCAGATCAGAATTTGCTGAAACAGTGTGAGCAACATGCACATCTAACCTGTAATGCACATATATATAGCCATGTCATGATGAAATACAGGTTGGCTGCTCGGTACAGGCACTTCCGCAGGCAACATCATCATCCCGTTCGGGGGATACAGGTTTTTGAACGGCGTCGAACTTACATGGCTCGTGCTTCCTGCTCCGTAGTTACGCCGCACATGACTCTCGTTCTAGTTCACGCATTGCAGAATCGAGTTTAAGGCGGCACGTCTTGCCTAGATTTCAATGGCCAGACACCTGCGTTACACACGGTAGAGGGGACGTCAGTCTCAGTGAATTCACCCCATTTGGGGTATTATCATGGTAAACTACCAAACAGGTAAAATCAAATGGGACTAACAGGGAAAGCAGCCACATATCTCCACAGACATGCAATTTGCCATGGGCACAGTGAGCACGCAAAAGGAAATACTACTCAATTCCGGTGAAGGCAGTTTCACAGAGAATAACAGGGCCAAGGGCTTTGGTAAGGTGGAGAGGGGGAATTTACCGATGCAGGGAAAAAAAAGGTAGTAGCAATTTTCATCCTGGACGTCGTCTTTGGCCTGAAATCTGCCACGGAACCATCATCTGCCGCGGTCTGGAGATCGCGAGAAGGATAAGCGCACAAAATTGACCAAGCATGAGCCGAATTCTTACAACCCACGAGTAAAAATCGGAACTTTATGGGGGCAGAGGTACACACATGTGCCGTCCACCGAGGGATTCGCCGGCGGTTGCATGTAGACGGCGCGGTCGTGCGGCCAGTCGATCAGAGGGTGGGTCAGTCGTCGGGCACGGCGAGATCTGCTGCATCTGGGCAGAGTTGAGGCTCCGGAAGAGACGGATCTGCCGGGCGAGGGGAAAGAGGAACAGAATTCAGCGGACGGGTAAGAGCAAGGCTTTCAGATGGGCAAGGGAGGAGGAGGCTGCGGATCGTGGGACATGGCGGCGTTGGGTAGGATCTGCGGATGGGGATGCGCAAGGGGCATGGCGGCTTTGGGGAGGATCAGAAGATGTGGAGGAAGAGACGGGGAACGGCAGGAGACAAACCGGTCTCCTTTCTCTCTCGTTCTGGTGTGCGGGCGTGCGTCACGACGGACAGAGAGGCAGATCGAGAGGCAATGGACGCGTCGCGACGCTGCACAGCGGGTCCGTGTTGGTCGGTGACCCACATGTCAGTGCCAGAAAAGTCGTCTCCCACGTGTGAACAGATTTCCGCACGGACGCGGTTATGCCTGACACCAAATCTACCGGACACGGACTCAAGTAATCCGACAGTACTCAACGACCTAAGCCTGACACGTTGTGCGTCGACGGTGAAAAGATCATAGCACGATCGATCACCCGCCAAAGAGCAATCTGGAGCATCATGACATGGGCCAAAGATTAACCGGCGAGAGAATCAAACAAATACTCCCTCAGATCTGTACTTAAACCAGCGGCACTTAGGATCAGAGGGAGTACGCGAACAGTATCACACGGTTTGATATCTTTCAGGGCAATCTCCATTCTCCAGCATCATTAGTGGCTTTGAGTTACAAAGTCTAGCTGTGACTTTCCACCTCTATAAGCCATCCAAAGCAGATCCAACGGACAGAAATAAGTGGATATATTGAGTCAGAATCACAAAATTTGATTTATTCTTCAACAGTATGTTCAAATAAAATGAAACTTTTCTACAGTATATAATACAATACATGTGAATTACTGGACCTTTTTCAATTTTTTCTAAGCATTTTGAATTTTTAGTTTACAATTTGATAGCAAAACTTCAAATAATATTTATTCACAAACTACACGCACAAATGCGACGAAACTTTTTCAGAATGCCTAGCACAACATATGAGATTTATTGGAGTTTTTTCAAAATTTTCTGAACATAATATAAAATATGTGAAAGCAAAGTCACGGCTAGACTTTGTAACTCAAAGTCACTGAAGCTGCGGCCCATTACGATGGCCAGGCCGGTATAAGATGACACAACTGTCATTTCTTCACGAATCACTCGAGAACGAACAAATAATAACGGGAAATCTATATTCAGACCAGTCTGAAAATGGTAAAACTCGGCAGACTCCCGTCAGCCGTCGGGTCTAATGCGTGCGGTCCAGATCAATGCGTGCGAGGGAGAAGGCCAAAGTTAGCGGGCTCACTCGTGTTGTCTGTATCTTATCCTCCTTCTTGGCTATTAGGCTCTCGGCGCTTGTCGCCGCCACTCACGCCACGCGCAGTTCGTTGAGTCGTCGTCCTACTCTGCTCCTACCCGGCGGCTGCCGCGTGCTCTAGCCTACGTTCGACTCCGCCGCCGATTCCCTGGCGCTGCCACTGTCGCTGAGGCAACAAGCTCTTCCTCGACCTGGCGGCGAGCGGCGACAACGACATATCTGGCTGGAGCAGCTCCTCACCGTGGCAGCGGTGCATCTAACCAAGAGCGGCTCATCATCTTTGTGGTAGCGACGCATCTGGCCAGAATTTGTCATTAACCCAAGGGCAGCGCATCTGGCCAGAGCATGTGGTCTGACAGAGACGACGACGGTGCTCAACTGTTTTCCACTAACCTGACGTTGTAGTAGTTCTCCTGCAATGCTTTATGCATACAAGTTTTGTATGCGTGTACCTGAAATGATTTAGTGTCATTTCTTGACTCCTTTGCTATTCCATGTATGTACACCTGACACCTCCATAGCAAACAAGGTCGAGGGTACATCTACATGTGAATGATTTTTTTTTGTTTTTCAATGCTTTTCTATCGCCCCTTAATTTTTAATACTCCATTCGTCCTAAAAATGTTGTCTTATATTTATCTAAATTTAAATGTATCTACACACTACCTTTTTATGACATGGAGGGAGTATATAAATTCAGTTCACAAACCTGCCTCTTGGGTTCCAATCGCCTTTCGAGTTTTTCGTTTTGAATTTCTATGTTAAGAATTATGTGAGAATTTTTTTTCTAGGCCAATTCAAGCTTGCCTTCTGATCGATTGTGTCGAGGCGTTCTCGCATAAGTGTCGAGCGAGTTTAATTGGAACATGGTAACCTAGGTGTTAAAATACCGAGACTTCATCGTTGAGGGCGATCAAGCCGAGCCGCTAGATTACTAGTTGCGCGTTACGTTATTCACTATGACTTAGGATGGAAGTTGGGTCGGGAATTAGACCACATTTATTATAACATATGCAGAAAAAAAATTAGAGTTAGATCCTTTAAAGAAAATTATGCTTTATGTTTGATGATGTAGCCTTTCGAGGTTGAGTTGCCCGTATGCCATGAGAACAAGACGGGGTAACGAAGCCGAGCCGCTAGAATAACATTTATGTTCTATTTATGGGTAATTTTCGTAGCAGTGGATAACTTAAATGTTATTGGATGGATAACTTACATGTTGAACCTTGATAACTCTCATGTTACTGATGGATAACTTGGATAAATAAGAGTTCAACTCTTATTTCTTATTTCAATTCATTTTCCATTTATTATTCCATTTCAAATTCTTTTAGTATTTAAATTTATCAATTGATTATTCAAATTTGAATTGTCTTCCCCTTAAACACAAAAATATAGTAGAGGTCATGTCAAAATTCATAAAACTTGCGCTGGCGATTCCATCAATACAAGAGAGATCTCGATCCCTCAATATCTTTTTTAGTTTTGCACGAAAAATTCCTGGATTTGACTGGATAACTGCTGCATAAACTAGTGGATAACGTGTATATATATGCCTGGATAACTGTTGTATAAACTGTTGGATAACTTGATTTTTATACACCCCATGTGTGATTTCTTATCTTTGATTATGTTTTTTTTACTTTCTTCCTACTGTCAAGTTTTTAGTGTATTTGTCTAGTCACACACAACACTGTTGAATATATGTCTAGTGATAATTTGTGGTGTAACTTATACATATTAGCATGGATAACTATAGTATTAGCTGATGGATAACGTGTACTCATATTCCTGAATAACTACAATGTTAGCTGGTAGATAACTTATACATATCAACCCTACGTTTTCAGCGACGAGTTCACGCTTGATGAATGCGACGAGGGTGTGGCGGAATGGCCGAACGCCGTCAACACCAGCAGAGATACCTTGTCGAGTCGCGAGGTAAGTTGCTCATGGTAAAACGGGTGCGGGTAATCCCACCCTTCATAGGCAGTACGGACAGCACTCGCAAGGTCGAGGTGTTTGAGGCGGACATGGAGACCGGTGCATGGGTGCCGGTGAACAGTGGGCTAGGTGGTGGCCAGGCAATCTTCGTCAGCAATCGCTTTAGCACTACTATGCATGCCCGCGGAGAAGTGGAAGAGGACATCATGTATTTTCCTGATGCGGATGACGTGTTCGATATGAAATCCAGGAAAATTAGACCGGTGACGCGTGTAGAAGATAATTGGAGATTGCACAGCATCAATTGGGCCGGCTGCTCATGTATATATAGACAGACACATGTACAAGTACGGGTACAACCCTGACAAAACACGGGGACCTATACTGAATACAATATGTTACTCAACACCCCCCCGCAGTCGAAGGGTCGGCACCGACACATAGACTGGAGCGAAACTCAGGAAAAGTCGTGGACGGTAATCCCTTCGTCATGATATCGGCAAACTGCTGAGACGTCGGTACGTGAAGAACTCGAACGTGACCGAGAGCAACTTGCTCACGAACAAAGTGGATGTCCAACTCAATATGCTTGGTGCGTCGATGATGAACGGGGTTGGCGGAGAGGTAGACAGCCGACACGTTGTCGCAGAAGATCACCGTGGCCTTGTCAACAGGACAAGAAAGCTCGGAGAGAAGCTGGCGAAGCCACGTACACTCGGCCACAGCGTTAGCCACGGCGCGGTACTCAGCCTCGGCACTGGAGCGAGACACGGTGGGCTGCCTCTTGGAGGACCAAGAGACGAGCGACGAGCCAAGGTAGACGCAGTAGCCGCTGGTGGAGCGCCGCGTGTCCGGGCAGCCCGCCCAGTCCGCGTCCGAGTAGGCGACGAGGTCAGTGGAGGTCGATGGCGAGGCATGCAGCGACAACCTGTAGCCCATCGTGCCACGGATGTAGCGGAGAATCCGCTTCACCGCAGCCCAATGGGCGTCCCGTGGAGCATGCATGTGCAAGCACACCTTCTGCACAGCGTACTGGAGCTCCGGACGTGTCAACGTCAAGTACTGTAGAGCGCCGACGATGGAGCGGTAGAACGGGGCATCGGAAGCCAGCGAACCATCAGTAGCGGAAAGCTTGGCCTTCGTGTCGACAGGAGTGGGCGCGGGATTGCAATTAAGCATCCCGGCACGCTCGAGAAGCTCACGTGCGTACTTCTGCTGATGAAGAAAGAACCCATCCGCGCGCCGGACGACCTCGATGCCGAGGAAGTAGTGGAGCGGGCCGAGGTCCTTCAATGCGAACTCAGCACGAAGACTGTCGGTGAGCTGTCGAAGAAGACCGGCGGTGGATGCCGTCAAGATGATGTCGTCGACGTACAGCAGCAGGTAGGCCATGTCGTTGCCTGTCCGGAAGACGAACAGCGATGCATCGGAGCGCGTGGAGCGGAAGCCGAGCTGATGCAGAAACACAGCTATACGCTGGTACCAGGCGCGGGGCGCCTGCTTCAGTCCATACAAGGACCGAGAGAGCAAGCACACGTCATCGGGGCGCTCGGCGTCAACGAAGCCAATAGGCTGCTGACAGTAGACCTGCTCCGACAGGTGGCCATGGAGGAAGGCGTTGGAGACGTCCATCTGATGCACCGGCCATGCGCGAGAGGCGGCGAGGTGCAGGACCGTGCGGATCGTGCCCGGTTTGACGACCGGGGCAAACGTATCCGTGAAGTCGACACCCGCGCGTTGCCGAAAGCCGCGGACGACCCAGCGCGCCTTGTAGCGCTCGAGAGTACCATCGGAGCCGAGCTTGTGCTTGAAGACCCACTTGCCGGTGATGACGTTGGCGCGAGAGGGCCGGGGAACCAGCTCCCAGGTCCGGTTGCGCAGCAGCGCGTCGTACTCCTCCTGCATGGCGGCGCGCCAGTGCGGGTCGCGCAGAGCGGCGCGAGCCGAGGTGGGCACCGGCGAGGGGGCGGAGGTGGACGGCGCGCTCGGCCGCGAGGAGGACGCCGCCCGCTCGTGGGACGACGGCGCCCCGCCGTCATGCGGCAGGACACTGTTCCCGCTGGCCCAGAAAGCCCACTGGTCGGCGGGGTAGCGCGTAGACGGCCGCCGCACGTCCGCACGTGCTCGGGTGAGCATGGGCGCAGGAGCCGCAGCGACGGGCGGCGAGGGGGAGCCTGAGGTGCTCGAGCTGGTCGACGGCGACGCGGGCGCCGCGGGCGACGAGGGCGCCGCGGGCGACGAGGGCGCCGAGGGTGCCGCGGGCGACGGGGACGCCGCAGGCGTCGGGGGCGCTGCGGGGGACGGCGCCGAGGGCCCGGCCGGGGCCGACGCAGGGGTGGCCGCTGGGGCCACCGGGCGCAGTCGGCGGCGCGCGGGGCCGGCCACAGGAGGGCCGGCGGGCGCCGGGGGCGTCGTCGGAGGTGTCGCCAAAAGACCCTGCTGAAACGGAAAAGACAACTCGTCAAAGTACACATGCCGGGAGGTGAGTACGCGATGGGAGACCGGATCGTAGCAGCGGTAGCCCTTGGTGTTGGCGGGGTAGCCTAAAAACACACAAGGGAGAGAGCGAGGCGCAAGCTTGTGCGCAGCGGTGGCGGTAGTGTTGGGATAACACTTGCAGCCGAAGACGCGGAGATCATCATACGTGGGCGGCGCACCGTAGAGAAGGTGGTGCGGAGTGTAAGACCAACGCACACGACACGGGCGGATGTTGACGAGGAGAGTCGCCATGGCAAGAGCATCCGGCCAGAAACGTGGAGGCATATGGGAGTGGAACAGAAGGGTGCGGACACAGTCGTTGAGAGTACGTAGCATCCGTTCAGCACGACCATTCTGGGGGGAAGTGTAGGGACACGTGAGGCGGAAGATGGCGCCATGAGCGGCGAGAAGGGAGCGAATAGTGATGTTGTCAAACTCTTTGCCGTTGTCAGTTTGTAAGGCGTGAATGGGGCGACCGAACTGAGTGGAAACGAAAGTGAAAAATGCGGTGAGAGTGGCGGCAACGTCGGATTTACGACGGAGAGGAAACGTCCATACAAAGTGAGAGTAATCATCAAGAATCACAAGATAATAATTATAACCAGAATTACTGGGAACCGGCGAGGTCCAAACATCACTGTGAATAAGTTGAAACGGAAAAGACGCGACTGTGGAGGAGGAACTAAACGGGAAGCGAACATGTTTGCCTAGACGACATGCGTCACAGGAGTGGGCATCCGTTTTATTACAAGTAAAAGAAAAGCCTTGCATTATTTGACGGAGAGCGGCGTGGCTAGGATGGCCGAGGCGAGCGTGCCAGAGATCAACTCCGGTGGAGAGGGCGAGTGAGCTGCTGGCGGTGGTGGAGGCCGAACCAACAGGGTACAGATCGTCGGGACTGTCACATCGGTGGAGGAGCATCCGAGTACGACCATCCTTGACAGAAAAACCAAAAGCGTCAAATTCCACAGTCACAGGATTATCACGACAGAAAGATTTAACAGAAACCAGATTTTTAATCAAGGCAGGAGAAACAAGAACATTGTTGAGAGAGAGGAGTGGAAGTGGAGGGAAAAGAGACGGAACCGGTGTGAGTAATGGGAAGCGCATGACCGTTGCCAACGATAATGCGAGAGGAGGTGGAGGAGGGTGTAGAAGAAGAGAGGGTACCGGGGTGCGCAGCCATATGCGCGGAGGCGCCGGTGTCCATGAACCAGTCGCCGCCGCCACCATACGCCCCAGCGGTGCCGGCGCTCTGGAGGGCGGTCAGGAGCGCGGGATCCCACGGGGCCGAGCTCGGGGGGGCGACGTAGGCCGGGGCGGAGTAGGGCGCGGCACCGTAGCCTGGGACGGTGTCGTAGCTCGGCGTGACGGCGGGTTGGGGCGCCGCGTAGAAGGCCTGATGGGTGGCCGGACGGGGCCCCATGATGCCCGGGTAGGGGGCGCGCGGCAGAGGCATGGAGTAGGCGTGGACGACCCCGGTCCACGGGTTGTGACCCGCGAGCCATGGCGGAGTAGGGGCGGCGTGCGGGGGCGGACGAGGCGCGGGGGCGGTGGCGCCACCATGGCCGCCGCCGTTGCCACCGCCGCCACGGCGACGGCGCCCATGACGACCACCGCCGGGGCCAGTGCCGCCGGTGGCGGGAGGCGGAGGCGGGTGCGGCGGGGCGTAGAAGCCCGGAGGCGGCCCCATCGGGCGAGGCGCGGGGGCGGGGGGGCGAGGCGCCGGTGCTGGGGCGCCGCGGGAGAGGCCTGCGACGAAGGCGGTGTGAGCCGCCCGAGCCCGGAGATGCTTGAGGCGGCGCTCCTCAAGGCGCAGGTAGGCGACGGCCTGCTCGAAGGAGGGCGTGGTGAGGAGCGTGAGATTGGAGGCGGCGTTGCTGAGATCCTCGCCGAGGCCAGCCGACAGGGTGGAGAGCATGATCTTGTCATCGATCGGAAACTCCAAGTCGCGAAGCTCGTCGGAGAGGCTCTTCAGCTTGAGAACGTACTCGTCGAGAGAGTGGTCGTTCTAGTGGGTGCCGAAGAACTCCTGCTGGAGGAAGGTGACCCGCTGGATCTTGTTGTCGGTGAAGAGACCGGTGATTTTCTCCCACACCGTGTGGGCGGTGTCGCCGTCCCGGACGACGGTGCGGAAGATGTCGTTGGAGACGGTCTGGTAGAACCAGCGGATGATGGTGGCGTCGATCGCGAGCCACTCGGGGTCGTGCGGCATGGCGAGGAGGTCGATGGTGCCATTGACGTGGTCGAGGAGATCGTACTCGCGGAAGAGCAGCCCGAAGTATGTCTTCCACGGGAAGAAGTTGGCAGCGGTGGTGGAGAGCTTCACCGGTACGCGCTCGGCGATGGGGATGTCGCGGATGACGGCGACGGAGGGCCCGGCGAAGGGGTTGCTGCTGCCGGAGCGGGAGGAGTTGAAGGCGTCGGAGGGGCCGGAGGAGGAGAACCCGGCCATGGCGGAAGATGGTGGGTGGTGACTGGGGGCGGCGGCTGGAGGGAGGGGCCGGCGGCGCCCAAGGTGGAGGAGGGGAGGGGGGTGGTGGAGTGGCGGCGGGAGGAGGGGGAGCCGGCGCGCCCGAGGGAGAGGAGGGCGGAGGCGGCGGCTGGTGGGAGGAGGCCGGCGGCGCCCTAGGGTAGAGGAGGGGGGCGACGGCTAGGGTAGGATCAAGCGGTGTCTGATACCATGTGGAAGATAATTGGAGATTGCACAGCACCAATTGGGCCGGCTGCTCATGTATATATAGACAGACACATGTACAAGTACGGGTACAACCCTGACAAAACACGTGGACCTATACTGAGTACAATATGTTACTCAACAACGCCCATGGACCGGTTATGTGAATATTGGAGGGCGTGGGTTTTTCCACCGGACATAGTTGCTTAGAAGAGAAGTAGGACATTCTCTCTTTTTTTTGTTCAATCTAGTTGAATGTCAATGTCAATTTCACGCTTCCTTCATGCGTGAGTTTAGGTTACATTCGGAATCAAAACAGCAAAGAGTCGAAGGGTTCTGAATTTGATCGGGGACTATGGACGTCCGTTTTTTTTTTTGAATAAACACGCACTACAGCACGCGACGGCTACGCCGACGGCAAAAGGCCCTCGGCGTAGCCCACTTTGCCGTCGGCGTAGCCCCCTCAGCGGAGCAAAAATGGCCGTCGGCGTATGCGACAACCGACGGCGTAGAGCTACGCCGACGGCCGAGGCGGGCCCGTCGGCGTACCAGCCGTCGGTGAAAGGCGTCGTCGCCGTTACACGGCCAGCTAACGGCGCGGCCCGTACGCCGACGGCCGCGACCCTCGGCGTAGCACGGGCACGTGGCGGCTATTGGGCCTCCCCAGGAAATGGGCTGGGCCGACGGTCGCGGCCCTCGGCGTACGGCATGGCGTACGCCGACGGCCTGGCCCTCGGCGTAGCACCACACGTGGCAGCTGCTGGCCTCCCCAGGACGCGGGCTGGGCCGATGGCTGGGGCCGTCGGCGTAGGCGCAACTGCTACGCCGACGACCATGCCCTCGGCGTAGCCACGACCATATGGCACATGGCTACGCCGAGGGCATTGCCGTTTTTTTTCAGCCTTTTCACAGCACCACTCACAGCACATCACCATTCACAGCACATCACCATATGTATCATCCATACATGCATCAACATAATTCATACATGCATCAACATCATCCATACATCATAATTCAAACATCATTCATACATGTATCATCCACAACAAATATCACACAATTCAAACATGTATCATCCATACATCGTTCATACATGCATCGACATTATCACACATCCCTACAACTCTGGAGGAGAGGGGGTGTACCCGAGATCTCCCCTGGTAAAAAGTGGCGACCTCTGGTGAGGGTTGCATCCAGTAGAAGCAGCAGAAGAGCCACCTGGCGAGGGAGTAGGAGAAGTGTGAAGCTCGGGAGAACCACTTGCAGAATGGCCAGGAGATGGACCATTGTCATGAAGCGGTGTGATCTGACGCCCATCCGGCGAGGCGTGGCCAAAGTGCCGGTTCCCAGAAGCTCCCGTTCCCTACATGTTGCCTACATGTTAGCAACTTGCGAGGCAAAGTAAAGCGATAACCAGTGGGTTAGCAAAGAACTTACCGGTGTCGATGCGTAGTAGGTCCTAGCGAAGCTGTCCTTCGATGGCAAAAATGGAGCCGGACCTGGCATGGGAGGCACGGGCCCTAAATCTCTATTCTGGCCAGTTTGAATATTCACCAACATGGCCTGCAAGATAGTTTAGATGTCAGGCCGTAGTATAACAAACGGGGGGAAGTGGGACTTGTATCTTTTGCAAAAATAAAGGTTCGTACTTACATTTATGTATTGCATGTAGATCGCATTCGCCTCCTGATGCTGCCGAAAGGCCACCTGATATTCCTCAGGAGCGGCATCGTAGGCCACGTCTAACTCAGGCTACAATTTCAAATACAAGGAATCTCGTCAGCGGTTAGCCATGCAGGAACAAAAGTCATAAAGATGATGAAAACGAGAAAAACTTACATCCTCTCTGGATCGACGAGGCTGGCCACGAGGCGGGATAGGGGGGTCGTCGGCGGGGTAGGTAGCCTTGAGGCGGCTGAAGCTCGTGCTGAGGGTAGGCTTGACCTTCTTATTCAGAATCTTGAGGCGTCCATGCTGCAATCCGTGCCCCGACAGGACCAACGACTCCTCGTCGATCTCCGCGTGAATGGGGTCATCCACATGGGGGTGACGAGCCTTCACCATCGTGCTGTAGTTCCCCAAGTCGTTCTGGGCAGTGCCAAAGTACACGGGCAACGAGGGTTGAGGCTCCGAGTAATTGGGCTTCTTTCGCCGCATCATCTCATAGACGGCGACGTCATGAATCACCTCCCCGGGTTGTGCCTCGGCCACCTGTATCGCGAAAATAAATATTATGCATATGAAGTACAAACATGACGAGAAATACACACAGGTCGTTCCATGTATATACGTACCACCTTCCCCTTGAAGCGGTAAAAGTTGCGGTTTTCCGCGCAGTGCGTTCCACCATCGCCTCGGTTATCAGCGTTCCGCCTCGACAAGGCTGCAAACTCCTCGTCTTCTCTGAGCCACCTCGTCCTAACCAGCTCCTCCCATGCGAGTCGATGCGGCTCGGCCCAATCGGGGATAACCTGAAAATGCAATACTCAACTCCAGACAATGAAATGGCAACTTAGCAGCAATGTAGAATCTCATTGACATTTTACTCACCGACATGTACTCTTTTGGCGTCATCGAGTACTCAGGACTAGGGTTCCTACCGACAACGTCTTCCTTCCTGACCCTCACGCCCCTGTCAGCCCAGAAGTGGCTAGCGGACGTGACCTTCTAGTTGTACCACACCTGGGGGGTCAACTTCACACAAGCCCCAAGCAAAGTCCTCTGCGCCTTCTCCTGGTCCTCCTCGGCCACACGGTAAAAGCACTTCAATCATGCATAAGAGTCATGAGTTAGCACGGTGGGGTCATCAAGTATGAACATAACTCGAGAAATATGCCTTACCCAAAACTTGGTGATGACAGCATCAGCAGCTGTCGGAAAGCCCGGGACACGGGTAGTCTGGTAGTCCGCCCAAGTAGTAGCTAGCTTCCTGTCACCCTCGTGGGTAATGTGATAGCCCGGCCAGAACTTCCTAATCAGAGCTCCAACGAGGCTGTTAGGAAGGCGAGCCTTGGTCCCCGGAGGAAATGTCCAATTGCTGCACAATAATAAACATTAGTACACAATAATTATTTATGACCAACATGAAATAAAATGTATTAAATTGCCAAATTAGTACACTTACTCAAGGCCATCTGGAATAATAAGGGCTTTTGCCTCCTGAGTCCTAGGCTCAAACTTCTCGTCAGGGACTCCCGATTCCCCACGATTCCGCAATTTCTTCGGCCCCACCAACTCACGGCTAGTGTCCGCCTCCGTATCGGTCCCCGCCTCCCTCTCGGTCCTCGCCTTCCTCTCAGACTCTGCCTCCCTCTCAGACTCTTCCTCCCTCTCGGACTCAGCCTCCCTCTCGGTCCTGAAAGGTTGCTCTGTCAGGAACAACTCAGGAGCCACGTCGCTAGAAGCAGAGGGTGGTGGGTCAAAGTCCATGCCTCCTCCCGTGGCACCTCGTCCTCGTCCTCCTCGACCTCGGCCTCGACCCCGTCCTCCGCCAGCAGGAGCAAGATCGGGGTAACGCGGATTGGGATTTGGCTGTCTCCCACTCCGTGTAGCTCTTTTCTTGCGCTGCTTCAGCGCATTAAGCAAGGACGAACTGGTTGCCTTGCCGCTGCTCATATTTTTCAATCACAAGTTGGGGCACTATCCTACCCGGTTTCACCTCAACGGGGAGATTCCCCCTTATACGGGTCCGGAACCTTCGCCTCTAGGTTAGAGCGCATGCATGCGAGGGGGGACAGATGCAAGCACCTATACCAACCTCTCACCACACTCACACACATATGCTAGGGACACATGCAAGTTTTCATCTGATTCCGATGTTCTCGTGGTCTTCCTTCGGCGAAACCCTGATCTCTGTGCACACTCGGATCGTCTACCCCCCTAGACGATCCTCTGACAGGAGTAGCCCGGCGTAGCTCTCTCTTGTTTTGTGTTTGTTTAGGTCATAGGGTGATGTAAAACCATGTTGGTTCACAAGTTGGGGCACTATCCTACCCGGTTTCACCTCAACGGGGAGATTCCCCCCTTATACGGGTACGGAACCTTCGCCTCTAGGTTAGAGCGCATGCATGCGAGGGGGGACACATGCAAGCACCTATACCAACCTCTCACCACACTCACACACATATGCTAGGGACACATGCAAGTTTTCATATGATTCCGATGTTCTCGTGGTCTTCCTCCGGCGAAACCCTGATCTCTGTGCACACTCGGATCGTCTACCCCCCTAGACGTTCCTCTCACAGGGGTAGCCCGGCGTAGCTCTCTCTTGTTTTGTGTTTGTTTAGGTCATAGGGTGATGTAAAACCATGTTGGTTCACAAGTTGGGGCACTATCCTACCCGGTTTCACCTCAACGGGGAGATTCCCCCCTTATACGGGTACGGAACCTTCGCCTCTAGGTTAGAGCGCATGCATGCGAGGGGGGACACATGCAAGCACCTATACCAACCTCTCACCACACTCACACACATATGCTAGGGACACATGCAAGTTTTCATCTGATTCCGATGTTCTCGTGATCTTCCTCCGGCGAAACCCTGATCTCTGTGCACACTCGGATCGTCTACCCCCTAGACGTTCCTCTCACAGGGGTAGCCCGGCATAGCTCTCTCTTGTTTTGTGTTTGTTTAGGTCATAGGGTGATGTAAAACCATGTTGGTTCACAAGTTGGGGCACTATCCTACCCGGTTTCACCTCAATGGGGAGATTCCCCCCTTATACGGGTACGGAACCTTCGCCTCTAGGTTAGAACGCATGCATGCGAGGGGGGACACATGCAAGAACATATACCAACCTCTCACGACACTCACACACATATGCTAGGGACACATGCAAGTTTTCATCTGATTCCGATGTTCTCGTGGTCTTCCTCCGGTGAAACTGAAATGGATCGTATGGGCACCTAGAGGGGGGGGTTGAATAGGTGCTAACCAATTTTTAATACTTTTTCAATTTTAGGCTTGACACAAAGTAAATTCTCTAGATATGCAACTACGAGAATTTCCCTATATGTAACCCTAACTACTAAGCACGTAAAAGAGGAGCGAGGAAACCGTAGTGGAGCACGCGGAGACACAAGGATTTGTTTTACCGCAGTTCCTTCCTTGTTAAGGGAAGTACATCTGCGTTGGAGGGGTGGGCGGTTCTAAGACCACCACGCCACAATAGGCCTCACCCTATTCTCCAATGGATCTCGCCACGAGAGGCCTGATCCACCTTCTCCACTATTGGATCCCTTCGAGGCGGGAACCGGTGCCTTTTACAACACTATCGGGGCACACACCCACAACTGAATTGGGGGCTCCCGAGGAGACAACAAGCTGCCACAAGAACAAGGTTTAGCAATATAAACAAAAACGAGGATCTAGGTATTTGCAAGAAATACTAGATCGGAGGTTCTCCAAATGAATGGAGAGGAGATGAAGCGCTTGATTGTAATGATGAAGATTGAGTTCTCCTGCTTCGATTCCCCAAGGGATGGGGCCTTTGGGTGGATCTAGGTGGAGCACTCTTGGATGAAGCTTTCAGATCTGATCTGGTGTTTTTCGAGATGAATCAAGAGTTCTGGCAGGAGGGGTAAGGCTGGCTTAAATACCCCCTCCCCAGATCTGGCCGTTGCACAAATTTGGGGCCCCAAGGGCAGATTCTCCGGGGGAAACTCCGCCCCTCTCTGGGGCTTGCGCCTTGGTGAAGCTTGGTGAGGATCTTGGGGGGCGGATAATCCGCCCCCCCCTGAGGGGCGGATTATCCGGCCAAGCCGGAAAGTCCGGCCAAAACTCCGCCCCCTCTCTGGTGCTTGCGCCTTGGCGATGAGCAGGGGGACAGATTATCCGGCCCCCCTGAGGGGCGGATTATCCGGCGGGGCCAGAAAATCCGGCCAAAATTCCGCCCCCCTTCTGGGGCTTGAGCCTGCTTGGGCAAAGGGAGGGGCGGATTATCCGCCCCTGGTGGGGCCGGATTATCCGCCCCCAAAGACAGAGTCCTTTTCCCTTTATTCTCAAATAGAGCTGCAACACTTCAACACACATTAAATGATCCTTGGTATTGTTATCTAACACACAAAACACTAGGGATTAAGAAATGTTCTTTCAATCTCCCCCTTTTTGGTGTTAGATGACAATACTAGGATTTGCAATAAAACCGGCAAATGCCACCTTAAATAAAGAAAGACGCTCCCCCTAGATGTGTGCATATTTAAGATTTGTATTTGAATACAAATACACACACTAGGGAGAACACTACTTTAAGGTTTGGGAAAAATGTCATACCACCGGAATGAGAATATAGCCAAGGCATACATAGATAATCCCATGAATCCATATGCCATCAAATATGCTCCATAATTTAAGAATTCCATGGGGTCCATGATAGATAAATCCAGAATTCCATGAATACCAAACATAGTGGAGTACGACATAGTCTTAGATAGACAAACACAAATAGCAAACGAGTTCACGCTAGAAAAGGCACAAGCAAGCAAATAAAAACGACTAAAATCGAAGAGCTTGTGCCCGACCCTTGCAAATCCACGAGACCTAATAGAACTACTTCTCCCCCTTTGGCATCGAAATGCCAAAAAGGAAGAAGAGCGATGCTAACGCCCCTGGACACCCAGAATTCACACCCAAATTTGCAAGAATCAACTCAATCAAAAGCCAAATTTGAGTGTGTTTTCCATAAGAACATGAGATATGCAAGAAAATCCAACGAGACCCATGAAAAACCAACTCTTCTCGAGGAAGAGGGCGGTGGCTGAAGCCACCATGTTGGAGCGCATGGCATGACACCGCGAAGATGTATCTTGAGTTCAAAACCAATGCTCATCGATGACCCACATATCACAAAATGATATTAAGGGAAATGATTTTACTTGCTTTCGGCATTATGGGGGGAGGGTTGGCCCAATCAATTAGGACCACACTCCCCCTATGTCTATTACATGAATAAGCGCAAGTGAGTGTGCAAGGGTAGTCAAGCCAAGCTCCTTGAATCTATGATATTTAGCTCATTCCTCAAATAACAAAATCTTGCTTCATCAAGAGGCTTCGTGAAAATATCAGCAAGTTGGTTCTTCGTGCTCACAAAAGATAGAGCAATATCTCCACGAGCAACATGATCCCGAATAAAGTGGTTGCGAATCTCTATATGTTTTGTTCTTGTATGCTGCACGGGATTGTAAGCAATTTTGATAGCACTTTCATTGTCGCATAAAAGAGGCACTTTGTCACAATTGACACCATATTCCTTTAAAGTTTGCCTCATACATAACAATTGAGTACAAGCACTTGCAGCGGCCACATATTCAGCTTCGGTGGTTGAGAGTGAAATACAATTCTGTTTCTTTGATGACCAACACACTAGAGACCTGCCCAAGAATTGACATGCACCAGAGGTTGATTTCCTATCATCTTTGTCACCAGCCCAATCTGAATCAGTGTAACCACATAGAGAGAAACTTGAACCCTTGGGATACCATAGCCCAAAATTTGGGGAATGAACCAAATATCGGAAGATTCGCTTGACTGACACTAAGTGGCTTTCTTTAGGAGCGGCTTGGTACCTTGCACACACTCCTACACTTAACACGATATCGGGCCTAGATGCGCAAAGGTAAAGGAGAGAGCCGATCATGGATCGGTATACCTTTGGATCCACGTCTTTACCCTTGGGATTGAGCTCAAGATGACACTTTGTTTGCATTGGGGTAGCAACGCCATTGAGATCCGTCATCTTGAACCTTTTGATCATGTCTTGAATGTACTTAGCTTGATTAATAAAAGTTCCTTCTCTAAGTTGTTTGATCTCAAATCCAAGAAAGAACCTGAGCTCACCTATCATGGACATCTCAAACCTGTCAGTCATAAGCTTTGAAAATTCATCGTTAAAAGCTTGGTTAGTAGAGCCAAAAATAATGTCATCTACATAAAGTTGGCATACAAAAAGCTCCCCATTAACCTTCTTAGTAAAAAGAGTGGGGTCGATTTGCCCAACTTCGAATCCACGGTCTAGCAAAAGCTCTTTAAGGTGCTCATACCACGCACGTGGGGCTTGTTTAAGGCCATAGAGCTCCTTATCGAGTTTGTAGACATGGTTCGGAAATTTGGGGTCCTCAAACCCCGGGGGCTGCTTGACGTATACTAACTCATGTAGAGGACCATTAAGGAAAGCACTCTTAACATCCATTTGTTGTAATTTAAAATTATGATGGGCTGCATATGCAAGAAGGATACAGATGGACTCAAGGCGAGCCACGGGAGCGTAGGACTCGCCAAAATCAATTCCTTCTACTTGAGAGAATCCTTGAGCCACGAGTTGTGCTTTATTCCTCACAACAATGCCATTTTCATCCTGTTTGTTCTCGAAGATCCACTTGGTGCCGATAAGATTGCGACAATCCTTTGGCTTTTCTACGAGCTTCCAAACTTTGTTGCGTTCGAAGTTATTTAATTCTTCATGCATTGCAACAACCCAATCGGGGTCTTCAAGAGCATCAAAAACCTTCTTCGGTTCAACCATGTAAATGTGAGCTTGATGATCACAGAAGCTTGTAAACTCTCTTCGAGTGGATACCCTTCATCGTAGATCACCAACAACCTTTCAAGAGTGTGACCTCTTAGTTCAAGGTTGCGATCGGCACGAGCCTTGCGACGAGCCTCAATGTCCTTATTGTTTCTAGGAGGAGTGGATTCAATTTGTTGTATCCTTTTATTGATTACTGCCTTTCCCTTGATCTTGATCACCGTTACTGCCAGAAGATTGTTGCTGAACATTTTCTTCAGGCCCGGATAATCCGCCCCTTGGAGGGGCCGGACTATCCGGCCTGGGAGGAGAAGTACCAGAACCATCTTCCTGAGAAAGCCTGACTGGAGTTGGAGACCCAGGGCCGGATAATCCGCCCATGGGGGCCGGAGAGTCCGGCCTGGGAGCTTCAGAGTAGTTGACTTCTCCTTCGGATCCTCTAGAACGAGTTGGAGTGCCAGGGGCGGATTGTCCGCCCCTTGGAGGGGGCGGATAGTCCGGCCTGGGACTACCAGCTTGTCCAGGGGACAGATGGTCTTCAGCAGATTGTGGTGTTGGTGCAAGATTGTCTCCAACAGTAGGAGCTTTTTGATCTTGTGTAGATGAGGGCTCCACATGTGTGGAGCATTGTCCTTCCCGATCCGCCACAAGGGGTTCCTCAATGGGGCGGAAAAATCCCACGCCCATTCTTCTTATGGCATCTTGGGGTATTTCAACATCTGCATCACAAACATCAACTTGCCCTACAAAGGAGCCGTTATTTTCATCGAACTCCACAGTACAAGATTCTACAACAATCCCAGTGAGCTTGTTGTAGACTCTATAAGTGTGGGATTCGGCACCGTAACCAACAAAAATACCTTCTAAAGCCTTGGATTCAAATTTTGACAAACGGACACCTTTAATAAGAAATAAACACTTACACCCGAATACCCTGAAGTATGAGATGTTGGGTTTGTTACCGGTAAGTATTTCATATGGGGTCTTGTCTAAGATCTTCCGAAGGTAGAGCCGATTAGATGAGTGACAAGCAGTGGATATGGCTTCAGCCCAAAAATTATAAGGAGACTTGAATTCAGCTAGCATAGATCTTGCCATATCCATAAAAGTCCGGTTCTTCCTCTCGGCTACACCATTTTGTTGAGGGGTGTACGCAGCGGAATATTGGTGTCTAATCCCCTCTTCGCTAAGAAACTCGTTTAAAGTGTAGTTCTTGAATTCTGAGCCGTTGTCACTTCTAATTGCCAAGATGGGAACATTGTGTTGACGCTGAACTTCATTGGCAAAGTCGATGACAGTTTGTTGAGTCTCACTTTTCATCTTGAAAAAATATACCCATGTATATCTTGAGTAATCATCGACGATGACCAAGCAATATTTTTTCCCACCAAGACTTGCATGAGAAGGAGGACCAAATAAATCCACATGAAGTAATTCCAAGATCCTCTTTGATGACACAATAGTCTTCCTCTTGTGGGGAGAATCATGCATCTTTCCTTCAACACAAGCCCTGCAAACACGATCTTTGGCAAAATAGACATTGTCTTTTAGTCCAAGGATGTGGCCACCCTTTTGGAGACTTTGCAAAGTTCTCATGTTGAAATGGGCTAAACGGCGATGCCATAGCCAGCCCACGTCGGCCTTTCCGAATAGACACATCGGACCCGAAGTGGTTTTCCCCGAGAAGTCCACCACATACAGGTCATTTTCGACGTATCCAACGAAAGCGACCTTTAGAGACTTGCTCCATAAGAGTACCACCAAATCATCATCGATAAAAACAGCAAAACCCATCTTGCCAAGGGCACGAACAGAAAGAAGATTGTAGCCAAGGGTCTCAACAAGCATGACGTCCACGAGAGAGATATCGTGGGCAACCACAACCTTGCCAAGACCCAATACCTGAGATTTAGACTTATCACCATAGGAGACTGTGATATTATCATGATTTGGACGCATCTCCGTGATGATCTCCTTGCTTCCAATCATATGACTAGTGCAGCCACTATCCAGCACCCATTTCGACCCACCGGAAGCATAGCCCTACAAGAAAGTTACTTCTTGGTTTTAGGTACCCATTTTTCAATGGGTCCTTTCATGTTAGTAACAAGGGTCTTTGGGACCCAAATAGACCAAGCAATATATTCATCAAAAGGACCAACATAATAACAATAAACATCGCCATAGTCATCACAAAATAGTTCATAATTCGGATTGTGAGACCCTGCAAAACCAATATTATTAGTCTTGTCTTTTTTGACAACCTTCTCAGCAGTGCTTGTCTTTAATTGCACATTCTTGGTCTTGTTCTTCTTGGTTTTCTTCTTCTTGGACTTGGTGACATACCCAAGTCCCTCTTTACCATGATTTGACCTTTGCTTGCCAAGGACTTCATTAAGCACACCTTTGTCCTTTGTAGTGATGTCCTTCATCACTTCGTTTTCCACAATAGCATTTTTCTTGTTACTATATGTTGAGTTGGACGAGATAGGAGTATCATATTTGGCCAATCGACTTTGAAGCTGATCATGTGACTCATTGAGAATAGAGAACTCGTTTTTCAATGCCTTGTGAGCATTGTCAAGTTTCTCCAAT
Organism: Avena atlantica; assembly: GCA_910589765.1. Taxonomy (NCBI): domain Eukaryota; kingdom Viridiplantae; phylum Streptophyta; class Magnoliopsida; order Poales; family Poaceae; genus Avena; species Avena atlantica. The sequence continues at coordinate 292,205,116 of OU342738.1, forward strand.
TCCTCGGAGAGTCTATCATGAGCAGCCCCAAAGTCAATCCTTTCCTTCTTTAACTTCTTTGCCTTGGTGACAGCATTGTCACGTTCCTTAACAAGTTTAGTCACAATTTCTTCATGTGACTCTTCCATAGACTCAAGCCTCTCTTCAAGAGAGACCCGAGCTTCTTATTCTTCTTCAAGAGCATTTTTTAGGGATGCAATTTCCATTGCATCCTCCCTTTCAATTCTGCCCTTTTCTTCGAGGAGTGCTTCGTTTTGGGCCAGCTGATCCATAAGAGCCTCAAAACGAACTTTGTGCTCACCTTGCAAGTTAGTATAGAAATAATCCAAAGCAATAATCTCTTCTTTAACCTTAAGACTAGCAGGATCATCCATGTCTATCATAGCCTTGGGAAAAGAAGAGTTAGAAGAAGTTACCTCGACGCTTCTTGCCATGAGGCAAGTAGCATTCTTGTTGATGATGTTTTCGTTCGGAGAGTCGAAGAGAGATGTTGATGTAGATGTAGTGGCTATAGCAGCCACCTCTTGAGAGCTATCGTCCTCGTCATCATCTTCACTCCCCGATGAATATTCTTCTTGAGCCACTAGAACAATCTTTGGTTGCTTCTTGAAAGGAGAATTCTTCTTTACAAACTGTTTCTTACGTGGAGCTTTTGATTTGTCCTTGAAAATGAGTCTTCCTCCATTATCCTCTCTACTTTGATATGGACACTCAGCTACGAAGTGCAGCCGGTCACCACAATTAAAGCATGTTCTCAGCTTGGGACCATTTTCTTTTCTTCCATAGGCCCCACTCTTGCGATCTAGTTCAGCTTTATCCTTGGCTGGATCTTTCCAAAAGTTTCTTGCATAAAGAGCCAAGTATTTTCCGTGGATCCTTTTTATATCTTCGGGACAGTCCAGACCTTCTACCGCATATTCATCATGATCAATCACACTAGTCTTCAAGGCCATGTTGACCCCCTTTTGCATCCCCATAGCTCGAGCACGAGCATCTTCGGCATTCTTGGCAGCCACTTTGAAGGCGGACATTTCTTGCATTACCTCATTGGATGACATGAGGTGATAGTTATGCCTACCTTGGAGACTTTTCAAATCTGTGGGCTCAAATGGCATAAGAGCACTGACATACTTGCGCTTGATCCAAGCATCATCAACATGAGCTGCACCGTGGTTTCTGAAGGTTGTGGCTATTGCCTTGAGCCTACTATACATGTCCTCGTGGTCTTCTCCATCCAGCATATAAAATCCTTCAGCTTCATTGCTCAAGGCATCATATCTATTCCTTCTCATACTTTCATTTCTGATGAAGAGCTCGGTGAGGGCATCCCAAGCTTCTTTAGCTGTGCTAAGATGCTGAATGTGTGGTATGTCTTTGTCACCCACACCAAGCTGTATCATGTGTAGCTGTAGCATTGAGTTGGCTATCGACCACTTCTCTTCTTGTGAGATTGTTGGGGTTTCCAACATGAAGACCATTTTCGATGATCTTCCACAACTCTATGGAGGAACTGCAAACATGAGATTTCATCAAAAATTGCCATTGAGAAAAAGTAGATGCTGAAAGTTTGGGTGGATCACCCCTATTATGTATATGTGGGTGAGGGATAGGCGGATCAGGGGAATACACATGAGAAACCTCATTGTATCCATCCTTACCGCTATCCTTTTTCGAGGAGGAGCTCTTGCTAGTATCATCACCTACCACTTCGTTATCTTTGGAAATAGTTTTACCCGTTTCCTTGGATTGCGGAGTGGTATCCTCAGAGTTAGATGGAGGTGATGCTGCGGATGTGGAGAGACTCATTATCAATTGACGCATATCTTCCATCTTAGCCTCCATTGAACTCACCAAGGTTGTTTCCAACGTCTTGAGATCGTTCATGGTGACTACCTCCGGAGCATCACTCCCATCTCCCTTGGAACCCATACTTCTCTTAGACGGTTAAGCCCGAAATAAGAGCCGAGGCTCTGATACCAATTGAAATGGATCGTATGGGCACCTAGAGGGGGGGGGGAGTGAATAGGTGCTAACCAATTTTTAATACTTTTTCAATTTTAGGCTTGACACAAAGTAAATTCTCTAGATATGCAACTACGAGAATTTCCCTATATGTAACCCTAACTACTAAGCACGTAAAAGAGGAGCGAGGAAACCGTAGTGGAGCACGCGGAGACACAGGGATTTGTTTTACCGCAGTTCCTTCCTTGTTAAGGGAAGTACATATGCGTTGGAGGGGTGGGCGGTTCTAAGACCACCACGCCACAATAGGCCTCACCCTATTCTCCGATGGATCTCGCCACGAGAGGCCTGATCCACCTTCTCCACTATTGGATCCCTTCGAGGCGGGAACCGGTGCCTTTTACAACACTATCGGGGCACACACCCACAACTGAATTGGGGGCTCCCGAGAAGACAACAAACTGCCACAAGAACAAGGTTTAGCAATATAAACAAAAACGAGGATCTAGATATTTGCAAGAAATACTAGATCGGAGGTTCTCCAAATGAATGGAGAGGAGATGAAGCGCTTGATTGCTGATGATGAAGATCGAGTTCTCCTCCTTCGATTCCCCAAGGGATGGGGCCTTTGGGTGGATCTAGGTGGAGCACTCTTGGATGAAGCTTTCAGATCTGATCTGGTCTTTTTTGAGATGAATCAAGAGTTCTGGCAGGAGGGAGAAGGCTGGCTTAAATACCCCCTCCCCAGATCTGGCCGTTGCACAACTTTGGGGGCGGATTATCCGCCCCCCACTTGGGGCGGATTATCCGCCCCCTGGGAAAACTCCGCCCCAAGGGCAGATTCTCCGGGGGAAACTCCGCCCCCTCTCTGGGGCTTGCGCCTTGGTGAAGCTTGGTGAGGATCTTGGGGGGCGGATAATCCGGCCAAGCCGGAAAGTCCGGCCAAAACTCCGCCCCCTCTCTGGTGCTTGCGCCTTGTCGATGAGCAGGGGGGCGGATTATCCGGCCCCCCTGAGGGGCGGATTATCCGGCGGGGCCGGAAAATCCGGCCAAAATTCCGCCCCCCTTCTGGGGCTTGCGCCTGCTTGGGCAAAGGGAGGGCGGATTATCTGCCCCTGGTGGGGCCGGATTATCCGCCTCAAAGAGAGAGTCCTTTTCCCTTTATTCTCAAATAGAGTTGCAACACTTCAACACACATTAAATGATCCTTGGTATTGTTATCTAACACACAAAACACTAGGGATTAAGAAATGTTCTTTCAGAAACCCCGATCTTTGTGCACACTCGGATCGTCTATCCCCCTAGACGTTCCTCTCACAGGGGTAGCCCGGCGTAGCTCTCTCTTATTTTGTGTTTGTTTAGGTCATAGGGTGATGTAAAACCATGTTGGTTCACAAGTTGGGGCACTATCTACCCGGTTTCACCTTAACGGGGAGATTCCCCCCTTATACGGGTCCGGAACATGCTATATCTACAAGAGAAACTATCGTCCGCTCCTCATTAGGGTTGACAGAACCACTTGCGATAAAAGCATTCAATCTTTGAACAGCTTCTCCAAAATGTGTGATACATAAAATTCACACACACTTCATGTGGGCGTGGTGAGTGCTATTCAGAACCACATGCGATAATAACACTTACAAACATATAGAAATTTCTCGGGTGTGAGAAGATTCGCAACGACATTTCATGTGGGCGTGTAGACTGCTATTCAGAGGGTACGAAATCATCCAATTAATAAAAAAAAGAACATAAATTATTGATACAAATATAAAATAAGTAAAAAATGCAGAAGGCTACGCCGAGGGTGACCGTCGGCGTACGTGGCGGGTACGCCGAGGGTCGCCGTCGGCGTATAGTATGCCGATGGTCGCCGCCGGCCTAACGGACGACACCGTTAGCGCGTCGTCCGTGCTGGCCGGTATGTGCCACGCGTCCGCTTGCTACGCCGAGGGCCTCCACTACGCCGAGAGTGACCGTCGGCGTAGAGTATACTATGCCGACGGCTTGGCTACGCCGAGGGCTGGCCAGTTGGGCTGGCCTGGTCCGGTCCTACGCCGACGGCTCGGCGTAGCAAGCGGCCGTCGGCGCCTCTGACCATTCTTGTAGTGACGCTCCCTTGGTACGCCATATTTTTGTGATGTATTTCTACTGCTGGCGGTCCCACTCCCACGCAATCTCCTGAAGCAAGGACTTACTAGGTCTCCTTGGCGAACATGTAACGCACGTGTTCTCTTTCTGTCCTTTTCTTTTCCGCCATTTTTTGTTGTTGAGGGTAGCAAAACAAGGAGTTGATTGCGTAGGCAAGTGGCTTGGATGCGTGGGGGATCGATCAGCTTATGCTCAGCCCAGACACAATATTGACTGCCTCCTCTTCATCTCCTATATAATGGGCTGGCCCTGCCATTTTCTCTCGCATGCCTAATCATGGGATCATCCATCAGCTCACACGATGCTATTTACATGAAAATTTCATTTTGGGCCTCCTCCGCCCTCACTCCTCGCTCCTCTGTCTATTCAAAATCAAATACTCCATCTGTCTTCAATTAAATGTTTAAAATTTATCTAAATTCACATGTATATATACATATTAAACACCGTCTAGATATATGTGAATCTAGATAAATCTCGAATATCCAATTCGAGACAGAGGAAGTAACAACAATCCTTTTGACGCAGCGTATGCTATTTTGGGTACCTTCACTCTACACACATGCTCGAGGACGACAGACCATCACAAGTTAACTACCAACACAAGCACCTTCACCACATTCATGCAAATACAAGTAAACAACAAATAATAGGTAGTAGCAATAAACTCATACTTGACAAATCACTTTCGGCCTAATCTATCACAGGAATACAAACAGAGTAACCGAGATAGTACCCAGGGACATAGCATACACCAACATTCATTAAAGAGCGGCCAATGCAAAATAAAAAGGTCCACTATTTTCATGAAAATTCTAGTTATTCGAAAATATAGCAGTATAATATTAATACTATTAGGAGAATTCCAGCTACAATAACATCTGCATAAAGATCCAAACAAGGTGCTAATTAACCCTACCATTGCATACCCAACAATTCCGTTCATGACACAGGACCGCAAGCAGATTTCATTTTACAATGCCAACAAGATTATTGTGCAGATTTTACTCGCTAACACATCAATAGGTCACAGAATTAAGCACCACCACCACCGGAGCATGCCGTGTCCGAATAAGAATCCGAACCGGTCGGCGAGCTCAGACCAGCCCACGCTGGCCTCCTCAACGCTGAGCCGCATCGTCACCCTCCCCTGCTGCACCAGACCAAAGAGCGAGGTGGACCCGACCGATCACAGACAAGAAAAGACACATGTCTTGGCCAATCGGAAAGGTTTGGAAATTGGGCTAAGCTCTTCACATCAACAGCGCTTGGCCATTGGCAAATGTATATGAATAATGACTCTCAGCTTTCAGATTTACTAAATGCGCATATTCTAACAAATGTTATCTAGTATTGACTTTGTAGATTAGGAAGGAAGATGAAGCTCCTGGGTACAACAATAGACATGTTTCCTTATTTGAAGTAAAGTGATTTACAGTTCATTTATTTCTTATTTGCAACAAAGTGATTTATTTTGATTTATTCCTAGGTAGCTGAGTGAGGGCGATCCTAGGTAGCTGAGTGCCATCCGTAAGGGCGATCCTAGGTAGCTGCCCTGCTGGGTACCATGAACGGCACACGGCGTGGAAGCGAGCGCGGTCGACGAGGTATAGGAGGCGTGCGATCACCATGTCGAGGAGAGGCGGATCACCGACGACACCCCTGATCGGTGGAAGCCATGGGGATCAGATGTCATTGACTGTGCAAACGTGAAACTCTGTAGTTTCATACACTGTCCGCGTAGGGGTTGACTAACGTGTTGCTAAGTCTCGGCTCGTTTAAGCTTATTGTCGCTAATGCTCGAATCAGTAAGCTCGTTGTGTTTAAATAATCTAAAAAATAAAGAATGGGCTGGTTCGTTAATTAACAATTAACAAGCGCTCCGTCTTTAGGAAATCGTTAACGAGCAGGTGAGTTGGTCGGTATTGAGCTCATCGAGAGCCGTCAGTATTCCGATGAGCTCCTGACATGATCCGGCCAATGATTTTGCAGTCCAGCCGTCCAAATTCAGTGCGGCGAACGAACGGGGAGGCCCAAGCCCCAAATTAAAGGACGGTGGTTGGTTTGAAGGTGGCTCACGACTTCCCCGTGACGGGTTGGACCTTGGAAGTAGTAGTAGTTAGCTGGGCCTGGGCGGCATCATACATACGGAGCGCGCAGCCCCAGAAGTGCGTAGCGGAACGCTGATCGACGATCGGACCGATAATGGATGGATTGGAGCGAGTGGGATTGGAATTTCGAACGCCAGTCGCGGCTTCGCTCGACCGACCGGCCGGCGACGACCCGGAGCGGTAAATGTGCTCGTGCCGTGTGGGTGCGCGAATTGAAGCGAGACCTACCGCCGGTCCACCTCCACCGACATTTACACGGGTGCCTGGAGCCCGATCGATCGACACCGTGCGAAAAGGGTTTGAACCGCAGTGGCGATCGGTGCTGTACCCGAGTCGGCCCCCTGATATACGCTGCTAGTCTGATGAAACTGAAAATACAGACCGCGCGCCGGGAGAGAGAGAGAGATCTACGCGCCCTTACTAGTATATATAAACTCATTTTCTCGTTTCCAAAGTCTTCCGGCATGTATCATATGAGACAAAGCCCCCTTTTTACAAGAACTAGCACTCACTAATCAAGCCCGACCCTTTTAAAACACACCTCATAAAAATGAAATTGTATAAATGTCCAAGAGGAATTTGACACCGCCTCCGACCTAAAGTCAATCTATTAATATCACAACATACCAATTACAGACAAGGACAACCTACTCCACATCAACAAAGGAAACGCCCATCGCGAAGCGAAAGACAAGCATCATGGTTAACCACTTTGAACCATAGTCCAAGGACCTGATATGGGAAAACCAACATTTACACGCTATGTACCAACGCCCTACAAGCAATGCCATCGTTACAACAGCGACACAAGTATTTACTCCACACTTCCACCACCTACACGAATGAGTGACACCAAGACACCTAAACTAATAAACTAGATAAAAGACTCCCCGCAAGTGCAAACATCAATGGTTTTTCCTACCTTATGTCGTCCAAACCATCCTTTAGAGGCGAAGGGGACTGGCATAATCAACGTCTGAGGATGAGGGCCACCCGGTTTTTTTTTTCTCAACAAAGTACAAAAACAATTTTTTAGACATAGCGACAAATCCACCGAAGTTATTCTGGGATGAACTATTTGGTCTCTGGGATGAATTTTTTAGCTACTTATTCATATGTTGTCTGTTATTTTATTTATTTGTCACATTTTTAGAGTTTATAACAATACCATAATATTCGTATCACATTTTGAACACAAGCAGTGTATATAATATAAATCCAAAATCGCACAACGTTTTCACTATAATTTGCACAACTTAGCTATAAGTGATTGGGATTTTAAGAAACCCAAGAAACTGAGAATAAGCAAAAGGACAGTGCTATGCGTCCCCCGGGGATGGAAAGTTTCCATCCCCCGGGTCCCCAGCCGCCCAATCAGTTCGATCAACGGTCAGATCTTCTTTCGTCCCTCTACCCCGTTTTTTGCTACAAACAGTCCCGCTTTTGCTATATTTAGTCCCGCTTTTGCTACATGTAGCAGAAAACGGTTCGGTCCAGAAAAAATATTGAAAGACTAGACCTCGCCGGAGAGTTCGCCGGAGACCTCGCCAAAAACCATGTAGCAAAAATATTTTGCTAATGTAGCATATCTGACCTCGCCGGAGACTCGTCGGAGACTTTCGCCGGGAGACCACGCTGGAGACCTTGTAGCAAATATTTTGCGGTATTATTGCAAAACCATAAAACAGGTGTAGCAAAAAAAATAGCAATTGTAGCAAAAAAGACTTCGCCGAAGATCTTGTAGCAAAAACTTTGCGCTAATATAGCAAAACAATAAAGAGGTTGTAGCAAAATAAATGTCCTATTATAGCAAAATCCGACTTTGCCGGAGACTTCGCAGCAAAACTTATATACTATTATAGAAAAAAAGTTATTCTAATATAGCAAATCTGATGTCGCCGGATACTCGTTGGAGATCTCGAAGACCCTAGCAAATCCAACGCCAGCAACACCGATCGTACATAGAAAATCCAGACCCGTAGTCGGCCTCAAGTAGCAAAATACAATCATGGCGAGAGACGGCTCCCATGGTGCGGCCAGGACTGCAAGGTGGCAGAGGGGAGCTAGGCGGCGGCCATGGCGAAGGCTACAACAGAGCATGGGTGGGGGCCCAAGCCAGGAGACGGGGCAACAGGGAGAAGGCCGAAGGATGGGATGGGACGGCGCGAGAGGAGATTTGGCGAGGTCGCGGCGGTGCGGAGATCTGGGAGGTCGCGGCGGTGTGGAGATCCGGCGAGCGACGACGCTTCCCAGGGAACATGACGGCGGAGGCTGCCTGCTCCGGTGGTGGCTAAGGTAGCGCGTGGAGTTAGATTCGTTTGAGGAAGAAGAGATAAGACCAATTGGTCCACGTGGGCCTGGCATAGGGAAGTAACCGTGCGGTCGACTCGAGCAATCCGGGATAATCGTATCATTTTCCTTAGCAAAAGTGATTTAAAACAATATTATCTCCGTCATTTCAACTGGTGGTACTAGACGTCACCTGCAATGCACAGCGTTTCTTCAAAACGAAAATGGAGCGCGGTTTGGTCAAAAGACATGGAAGGTTTTAAGGCCCATTAAAACCCGTCACTCCCACGATTCCCGCCTCCTTATAAATACACGCGCCCCCCATCAATCCTGCGAACATCCCTCGAGTCCTCCCCTCCAGATTGAGGCGCCATTCCCATCTTCGCCAATGGCAATGGAGACGAGCACGGGCGCGACGCAGCGGCTGCCAGTGCCTCCGCGCCACTCGGCTTCGTCGGCTTCCTCGCCGGCCACCGTCGGCGCACTCCTCACCAAGGCCGCTGGCGCCGGTACCGCCCCGCGCGAGTGCCGCTCCCCGCGGTCCCTGCTGTCGCGCATCCTCGGCAGGGGCGGCGGGGCCGGGTTCGGCTGCCGCCTGCGAATCCCGCGCTACTGCTCCAGCGGTGCCGGTGCGGGCGCCAGGGAGGACGCCGGAGAGGAGGTGGTCGAGCCTATGGTGGTCGCCGGCGAGCGAGCAGAAACAGAGGCTCGCGAGTCGCCTCGTATTTCCCTGCAGGGTACGTGACTGCCGCGAACGGTTTCGAGTTATTGGCCGGCGTTGATGTTGATGGTATGGCTAATGGCGTTGTTAATTGTTTGCGCAGACAAGAAGGCGGCGCCGGAGGTATCGGCGGCGAGCCTCGGGCTGGGCGCGGGCCTGGTCCTCCTGCTGTCCAAGGGCGCGGCAGAGCTGAGCAGGATGGCCGAGCTGCGCGCCCAGATGGAGCGGCTGGTGATGGACGCCAGGGCAGCGGAGGCACGTGGCGGCCGCTCTGCCGACGACAGCGCCAGCGTCGTCAAGGAGCGCATCGTCTTCGCCGACGCCGGCGCCGAGGACGCCTTCTCGTCCAACGGCTCGCGCACTGCCGCCGCCTCGGCCGGCGAGAATGCTGCCGCCGCGATGGATCAGATGGAAGCGGAGCTCGAGGCGGAACTGACGCGCATGCAGCTGGCGTCTGACTACGAGGGCGAGGATTGCGCGACGCCGCAGCGAGATCGGCGGCTCGAGGTATCGTGCTGCTTCTTGAAACCCAAGTGAAATCTCTGCAATTCAAATTTGCCAATTATGTAGGAAACGGCACTAAATTCCCATCCATCTTCGCAGTCCGAGGCGAAGAGCGACGTCTCGTCGGAGAGCGGCGACCCTGTTCGCGTCGGCCAAGACGGCGTCGTAGACTACGCAGCAGGAGAATGCAAGGACGACGACGGCACCGATGCGGACGAGGAGGAGGACGAAGCAGATGAAGATGAGGAAGAGAGCATGCCGTTCCACGGCGGCGTGCCGGCCCGGGTGCTGGAGCGGAGGCTGCACGAGCTGCTGCAGTCACGGCACGAGGAGCGGATCGCGGAGCTTGAGACGGAGCTGGAGCGCGCGCAGAGGAAGCTCCAGGAGAAGGAGCGCGAGGTGTCCCGGTGGCGCGACACCGCCAAGCTCGCCTCCCGCCACAAGGACGAGTCGCGGTTAAGGTAGAAGAATCGAACGATGGTGGACTATGTATTCTCGCTTCAAATTGATGAACGATGGTTAAGGACAGAGTATTGAGGAAACCGAATCACCACTCAGTGTGATGATCTATGTATTCTCGCTTCAAATTGAACTCTCTGAACATCATATATTTAAGAACAAAGGTAGTAGTAGTAGATGATAAAATTCTTCATTCCCTGTCCCGGTTAAGACCAAACTAGAAGGACCTCGCGTGCTTTGCTGCGCCGATTTTCACGGCTGCGATTAGACAGAAAAAAAATAAAGCCAGAAGAACCTATGAATGGAAAATACAGTACCAATGCATTTGCAGCCATGACAACCTAATGGCCCCGAGAAGAATCCATCTAGACAAACGACAAAAATACCCCGCTTAAGCAGACCCACATCAAGAAAAATAATGGGATTGGACAAAAAAACTCTGCACCAGCATAACCATCCAACAACATTCCAACGCAAATATGAGAGTACCAATTAATAACAAACATTTCCAATGATAATAACAACAAACTATCATTATCTCGGGCTTAGAACATCGAGAAGGACAGTTGCTGGCGGATTACAGGCCAACAGCTGGGCCAGGGACATCCAGGGCACCATTGACGTTCACGAAATTGGCCAGTTCCAGTGCTTAGCCATGACGTCGACCACCTGGTCTAGAAGTGGACCGCCCACGGCATCTACACCGCGCAATCATGCTATACGGCCTTGTTCCAAGGACCCTTCCTCTCCCAGTGCTGGCGATTAATCTAGAAGACTTGGGCACCGCCGCGCGTCCGATTCTTTCACTAGCTGGCTGCACAAAACAGGTGCTGGACCGCGGAATGGCTGGAGCGCCGTGACTTGCAACGCCACACCAAGTGCCTGCTCTGCGATCAACTACCCGAGACGATGCACCATCTGATCATGGCGTGCCCCTTCTCGAGCCAGTTTGGCACGAGGTCCTCTCTTGGCTGCGTCTCCCTTGCCAAGCGCCTAGCGACGAACCCACGCTGTTCGACTGGTGGCAGACCTTGCACCGTAGCCTGCCAAAGCCCATGCGCAAGGGACTTTCCTCCATCACCCTTCTAACGCCATGGATGATCTGGAAACACCGGAACAACTGCGTGATCGACCACACCCCGCCCTTCACATGGCAGGTGCTTGCCAACATCAAGGAAGAGGCCTCGCTGTGTGATACGTCGGAAACATATCTATAATTTTTGATGCTCCATGCTTATTTAGTATCTACTTTGATTTACTTGTCTACACTTTGAGGTGCTTTTTACATGTTTTCTGATACTAACCTATTAACAAGTTGCAACAGTTTCAGATGCCTATTTTCTGCTGTTTTTGGTTTCAGAAAAGTTAGTAAAGAAATATTCTCGGAATTGGACAGGACAAAGGACAAAGGACAAAGTCAATTACTTTCTGTGGGGAACAAGAAGTCCAGAGGGGATCCCGGAAGGCCAGAACCACCCTAGGCGCGGGTGGGCCCTAGCCCGCACCTGGCTAGGGTTTGGGCACCCTGGCCGCCTCCCGGTCTCGCCCCTTCGCCTATAAAAATCCCCCGATGCAGAAACTCTGGGTACCCGATGAGAAATCCACGAAACCGTCTGTAGCCGCCGCCACCATCGTCCCTAGATCGGGAGGGATTTGAAGCTCTTCCTGGCACCCTGCCGGAGGGGAGATCATCCCGGAGGCCTTCTCTCCGGTATGATTCGTGATTAGTTCCACCTTGGACTATGGGTCCATGTAGTAGCTAGATAGTTATATCTCCTCCTTTGTGTTTTTATGTATAGATCTTGTGAGCTCCGTTCATGATCAAGATCTAATCTATTTGTAATCATGCATGTTGTGTTTGTGGGGATCCGATGGATATTGAGATTATTATGTTGGTTTGATTAATGGTTTTGTCTTTATGATTCTATCATGTCGGTGTTGTTTGTGATCTTGCATGCTTTTCGTTGCTAGTGGTTATCTTGGCCAAGTAGTTGCTAGTGACTCCAAGAGGGAGTATTTATGCTCGATAGTGGGTTCATGCCTCTAGTTTCTAAGGGAAGTAACCGAAATCTCTTCGGTTGTAGATGTGTCGTTGCTACTAGGGAGAAAACAACGGTCTCTTGTTTATGGAACATGTGGACTGTTTATCTTACACACTTTGCTTAAAGCAATTGTCTGTTGCTTGCAACTCAATACTGGAGGGGGGTCGGATGATAACCTGAAGGTGGACTTCTAGTCATAGATGCAGTTGGATGGCGGTCTATGTATCTTGTTGTATTGTCCAATCAACCTCATAGAATCTTTCTAACTAGTAATTGCATTGTTATGCCTTGCTCAGTTCCTGTCAATTATCCTGCTGTAATTTGTTTACCCTTCATGCCATGTTGTTTATCTAAGGAGAGCACCTCTAGTGAAATATGGACCCCGGTCCAATCTTTACCATTGATACATCTTCCACTTTTACTTGTTTACTTGCCGTAAACCATTACCTTCCACACCATACGTTTAATCCTTTGTTACAACAAACCGGTGAGCTTGACAATCTCATTGATTCGTTGGGGCAAAGTTTTGAGTTTGTGTTGTGCAAGTCTCCACGTTGCTTGCAACACCTTTGAGATGTTTCCTTCCTCCTCTGGTTCGATAACCTCATCTCTATTGAGGGAAACTTGCTGCTGTTCTCATCACACCTTGCTCTTGGGGTTATCAACAAAGTGCTCCACGTCAACACCTGTCGAGCACCATCACTGTGGGTGACCGCCGGGGCCAAGGGGCTTTGCGTCATCATCCTGACGACCTGGGACGTCCATTGATGTTTTTTCCTCCTATAACTCCCGCTTCGGCAGCGCTTATAACTGAATTCTTTCTACCCGTGCAACAAAATGAAACGCAACAGTCTATTGTGTTTTTGTGAAAAAAAGAACATCGAGAAGCGATGAGTTTGATAGAAAACTACAACAAAATAAGATGGAACCAACATCTTAAGAGAGGCATAAAAGTTTGGGCATCATAGTGGACATATATCTATCTCTTCCTCAGCTCAACGGAGCCACCCATCCTAGCAGTGCTCCTTCCGTTGTCTTTGCCTTGTCACCACATACACTCACAGGTCACAATCCCCACACCAATCCTCGATTAGTCCATGATGCCACGCTAAACTATGAGTTATAGTATTGTCTCAATTAACTATATAACTCCAAAAGCATGTCCGCATGTCCGAAAATAAGTTACCAGATTATATTTTTCTTTTTCTCTCATCCAACAGGCATATAGAAAGTGAGATAAAAAATGGAACATAATACACCATGTAATGATTTTAATAATGTACCTATGTAGATAATCAAAGAGTAGTTTGAGAAAAAAATTATGCGAGAGACATTGAAGTATTAATCAGAGATAAAAACAACTTACGACATATAGGATAACAAGCTTCTTAAGAAAATTACCAGCCCATTTGACCTATGCAAGTATAGCTCTTGCACCATGTTCACTTCCCAATAAGTATACCATATATATGAATAAATTTGGAGGAAAGAACAACATAAATTGATTGATGTTTACAGGAAAAATTAATACAACTGAGGAACAAATAATATTTAGATGTTACAAACAATGGCAAACAGATTTTTTCTTTTTTCTTTTTATCTTAAAAGGTAGTGCATTATTAGTGAAAGGCAGGGATAGTGGTGCCATGCGACCACACAACTCAACAGACATGAGCAGAGCGACTGACATGTTGCTATGCTGACAAACACATTTATTCATTCATATGCATTCCATAATATCCCGGTGAAATTTCAAAGAGACGGTTCACACTGAAGAAGTGAAAATTCCAATCACAAGCAGAGTCTCTGAATTTTATATCCTAATAAATCTTCTTTATAATATTAAACTTGTTTAGTATAATTTTAATAACTACAAAAAATACGTGAAACTGATAAATAGTTTGACTCCAGAGATTAAGCTCTTTCCTGAAGCACAAATAGCTATTAAAATAAAGGTGAAGTCCTCTCAAATGGTTATATAAACTAAATGTGTTCAGGGTGAAACTAAATAGATTGGGGTGCCAATTTGATAACTTAGAGCTGTTGAGCATTTCACTTTCATAAAAATTATTACTGGAAACAATTTCTGTGGTGGCATGTGATGGTCACCACTTTACAAAGTCGGATAGAGAACAAGAATAAATAAAGCTGCAAGAAAGATAAAATATTGTACATGTTAGGAGTATTATTTTTCATCGAACACGTGAAATACGCACATGTACATATGAGCTAATGGTGTACTGGTTGTCGGAGAGCAGAGAAGGATAGCCCCTATAAAATATAATCAGTTCAAGGGTGGAGTTAGTACCAAGTGGAGCTAGATTCACCTAGTCCAAATGGCGATTTCAAAGTTCTTAAAGGAAAAAGGAGATAACATTCTTGTATTCAGATCTCTAATACATTTACAACTTAGCTGAAACTCTCTGATCTGTTAATCTTGTACGTTCTCCCATATCTAATAGTGTGGCCCAAACTTAGTTCGAGAAACAATGCAAGCTCAGTGAATTATCTAAGAAACATAAAAAGGATGAGTGTAAATATACTTTTCTTCAGTATTGTATTAGGGTATCAGTGAGAGATTGGATCGTGAAAACTCTTTACATCTATTGCAGTATCAATGAAGCCAACAAGTTAAAAGAAAAGTGTATCTGCAAAAGAGAACATAACTCATGTACATTATTCTATATAACTAAATCTAAGGAAGTTTCTGCATATAGAAAAATATTCCAACGGTTTAATCATGGTGTACCAGCAGTGTAGTAGTGAGATGGTAAAACAATTCTCAAATCTAAACGTGAAGGAAAAAATCAAATAATATTTATATATTCAGATCTCTAATACATTTATAACTTAACTGAAATATTCCCCTCTCTTATCTGTTGATCTTGCATGCTCTTCCATATCCAGTAGTGTGATCCAAGCTTAGCTCGAGAAATGTCGCTAGCTCAATTAATTATCTATGAAACCCCTCCCTACTTCAATGGAAAAGGGGAAATCACCCTTTCACGTTGAATTGGGTGAGATGGAAACATAAAAAATATTAGTTATGACTACACTTTTCTATATATTAGGAACACAAAAAATACCCGGCGGTCGCCCTTATCAGACTTAGTTGCTGACGTGGAAGGCAAACAGAGTAATCGGATCCTTGAAGCTTAGTTTCCGCTATGGTGGCTCTATGCTGCCAGCTGCCAGTGTGCTGAACCTACTGCTGCGTGCCTGCCTCGGCCTACCGCCAAGGCCGCAGCGCCACCTCCCCTATATTAGGGATGCCAACAGACTACATAATTTCTGTGCCCAACTCATGATCGATATTGATCGCACACAAGTGCGTCCTAAGATAAATGCTAGAGATTCCTTTCTAGTTTCAGCCATAGTTTGACACCAAAAACAGGTATTGCCGAATACGGAGTCACATGGTCTAGAAAGTATGTGTTTCCTTTTTGTCGTGGTGGAGTCTAACACTCTAAAATATTGTGATGGGAATCTAGGATGGCCTGATAGAATTCTAAGAGATTTCTTAACCGTTGAGATCAAATAAGAAGGTTAGGGTCCTTCTACCGAAAATAAACTTAGCACTGAACATCCCTCTTTTTTTCTGCGATGCTTGTGTGACCTGTTTCTGCAGTTTACACACCCAAAATATTAGTCTACTGCATCTGTACTTATTAGTTCTGCTTATAACCAAAGAGATAGGGTGGTCTCCTTTAGAAGTAAGCACAAATTTTGGATCCTTATTTGAGTTGATGTCAGCACATAAAAATGCCAGTATCTCTGATTATGGCAATTCAAGTGTGTAATGTAGTGGTACATCAGACTAATAACAAAAATGCACTATGGAAGCTGCATCACATATAATATCTATGAAATATAATCTTTGTTTACATAGTTAGTTCAAAGAAGCTGGGCATTCTGTATTTTTCATCGGTAGGTACTTGAAATAGTAATATCAATTCCTACTACTTTGCCAAAAAAGAAAAGATAAACATGACTCCTGTGCTAATAATGATTGTAACTAAAGCATCCATGAGGTAAAACGTATAGCTAAAATCCTTGGCCATGTAGACATGGCTAACCTGAATGTTGTCTCATTCAGAAGATTGCCTTTCATTGTCAAAGCTAAAAGTCAGTTTCTGTAATGAACACATGACTTAGGAGCATCGGTCTAGCTGCTTGCATGTAGGTATAAGCAGCACATCTGAAAAGTCATTTAAAAATCTTGAGAATTTACATACACAATAATGAAGAACATCCCTACAACTAACGACAGCCTGAATAATATCTGATTCAAAATTTTATCTCTATTTTCCAAAGCTAAATGTCATATTTTCTTAAAAACCCGACTAAGGAACATTGGTGTGTCTGCTTGTATGTATGTAGAAGGGGCACAGTTTGAATGTCACTTACCAACATTAACTTATAATAATATGCCTACCTTGGTTTTCTCCCAGTTGTTTGAACAGTAAACATGAAAACTATTTACTCTCCGATCCAAATTAGTTGACTCGCATTTGTCTAGATTCGGATGTATCTAGTACTAAAATATGTCTACATACATCCGAATCTAGACAATCTGAGTCAAGTAATTTGGATAGGGGGTATGAGGAAAACCCTTCCATTACAATCGACACTTCATTAAGTTAACATTTTGTCAAACACATGGAGTGCATCATCTCAGTACAGTAGATAAGGAGCAGCGGAATTGCATAGTGATTAAAATTGGGAACAAATAAGATGCATAGTGCCTTAGAGGAATACCACATATACTGCAGTATGGGTCGATCTCTCACTGGACATGCAGATCTTTCACTGATGGCACTCACATCATGCATGGTAGTCATCAGCTATATCGTCTTCTTTGCCATCATTCTTGCTATTACTTGTGTTGGGTCTGATAAGCCCCATCAGCGATGGCTCCCACGAGGCTGCACACCCCGTCACCCCGTCACCACATCACTACGGGAACGAACGCAGATGCTGAGCGGGAAATTCAACGCTGAGAGGAAATGGTCGGGCCGCTCAGCATAGGTCGCGCAGTGCCGTGTGCCGCAAAAATGCCGTCGGCATAGCAAAACCTTCGGCACAGACGAGCAATGCCGAGAGGGACCCTCGGCGTAGCTATACCCTCAGCGTAGAAGTAGCAATGCCGAGGGGTACCATCAGCGCAAGCTGAGCACGGGTCTCCTTCCCGCGTTGCGGACGGACAGTTCACGGTATATGACGGTGCCGAGAGGCTTACCGTTGGCATAGCTCTGTGTAGTGAAAGTTAACGACACAAATCAAAGCCGAGAGGATTCCGCTCAGCATTGGGACACCTACACCGAGGGGAATCCCCTCGGCATTGCTATTAGCAAGCTAGCGGGAAAGCACACACCTGGCAGGACCTACGCCGAGGGGATTCCTCTCAGCGTTGCTAGCAGCATAGCACACCTGGCAGACCTACGCCGAGGGATTCCTCTCACCGTTTCTAGCAGCATAGCACACCTGGCAGGACCTACGCCGAGGGGATTCCTCTCACCGTTGCTAGCAGCATAGCACACCTGGCAGGACCTACGCCGAGGGGATTCCTCTCAGCGTCGCTAGCAGCATAGCACACCTGGCCCTAGAATACGTGTCCAAGTGTGGTGGAAGGTCCATAGATGCAATTTCTAGCTCCCGGGTGCGTTCATGTTCACTTGCATGCGATAACACATAGAAAAGTGCTGGGCGTGTAGGAGAAAACTCCCGCCACGGATCAAACGGAGGGCTACCGGTGGAATCTTGGTCCCAACCTTTCTTGTCCATGTAGATATGACCTATACAAACCTAAACCAACCAAAAAGTACATCGATGAACCCTCGTACGGAGAATGCTACGGGGTAGACCCGCGGGTCCCACGGACTAGGGTTTCGGTGGAGAAAGACCGCCGGAGCACCGGAATCACGCGAAAACTTGCAAGTGGCCCTAGAATACGTGTACAAGTGTGGTGGAAGGTCCATAGATGTAATTCCTAGCTCCCGGGTGCGTTCATGTTCACTTGCACGCGATAACACATAGAAAAGTGCTGGGCGTGTAGGAGGAAACTCCCGCCACGGATCAAACGGAGGGCTACCGGTGGAATCTTGGTCCCAACCTTTCTTGTCCATGTAGATATGACCTATACAAACCTAAACCAACAAAAAAGTACATCGATGAACCCTCGTACGGAGAATGCTACGGGGGTAGACCCGCGGGTCCCACAGACTTGGTTTTCGGTGGATAAAGACCGCCGGAGCACCGAAATCAAACGAAAACTTGCAAGTGGCCCTAGAATACGTGTAGAAGTGTGGTGGAAGGTACATAGATGCAATTCCTAGCTCCCGGTTGCGTTCATGTTCACTTGCATGCGATAACACATAGAAAAGTGCTGGGCGTGAAGGAGGAAACTCCCGCCACGGATCAAACGGAGGGCTACCGGTGGAATCTTGGTCCCAACCTTTCTTGTCCATGTAGATATGACCTATACAAACCTAAACCAAACAAAAAGTACATCGGTGAACCCTCGTACGGAGAATGCTACCGGGGTAGACTCGCGGGTCCCACGGACTAGGGTTTCGGTGGATAAAGACCGCCGGAGCACCGGAATCACGCGAAAACTTGCAAGTGGACCTAGAATATGTGTCCAAGTGTGGTGGAAGGTCCATAGATGCAATTTCTAGCTCCCGGGTGCGTTCATGTTCACTTGCATGCGATAACACATAGAAAAGTGTTGGGCATGTAGGAGAAAACTCCCGCCACGGATCAAACGGAGGGCTACCGGTGGAATCTTGGTCCCAACCTTTCTTGTCCATGTAGATATGACCTATACAAACCTAAAACAACCAAAAAGTACATCGATGAACCCTCGTACGGAGAATGCTACGGGGTAGACCCGCGGGTCCCACTATGCATGTATATTTTGATGAGATTGATTATGTCAAATTGTAGTCCCGCTATGAGGATGCCTATGATGAGGTTTGCCACGAGTTTCACCAAAAGATGAAAGAAATGGCATGATGCAATTGATGCCCGCGGGGAGTGTTGGAATTATGCCCTAGAGGCAATAATAAAGATGTTATTATTATAATTCTTGTTCATGATAAAGTTTATGTTCCATGCTAGAATTGTATTAAGCGGAAACTTTAATACTTGTGTGGTTTGTAAACAACACCGTGTCCCTAGTACGCCTCTATGGACTAGCTCATTGATCAATGATGGTTAAGGTTTCCTAACCATAGACATGAGTTGTCAATTGATAATGAGATCATATCATTGGGAGAATGATATGGTGGATAAACCCAAACAAAGCAGAGCAATTAGATCGTGTCATCGTGTTCGTCTTTGCGAAGCTTTTCCTATGTCAAATATTGTATTCCTTAGACCATGAGATAATGCAACTCCCTGGTATCGGAAGAAAGCTTTGAGGTCATCAAACGTCATCCTATGAGAGGGTGATCATAAAGGTGTCTCTGAGGTGATGGGAAAGTATCTGTTGGGTTGTATGTATCGAGATGGAATTTGTACCTCCCAAGTCGGAGAGATATACTTCGGGCCCACTCGGTAATCGATATCAACACCGCTTGCAAGCATGTGGTTAAGGAGTTAATCACAAAGTGATATCGGATTACGGAACGAGTAAAGTACTTGCTGTGAACGAGATTGAACTAGGTATGACGGTACCGACGATCGAATCTCGGGCAAGTAAAATATCGCGAGACGAAGGGAATATATATATGGGATTGATTGAATCCTGGCATCGTGGTTCATCTGATATGATCATCGATGAATGTGTGGGAGTCAATATGGGTGCCCAGACCCCGCTGTTGATTATTGATAGAAGATCATGTCTGCATATTCTCGAACCCGCAGGGTCACACACTTAACGTATCTCGACGCTAGGATAGATTGGATAATTGGTTTATGAATTTTTGTTCGGAGTCTCGGATGGGATCCGGGATATCACGAGAGGTTCCGGAATGGTCCGGAGAATAAGATTCATATAAGGCAGTGCAGTTTTTGGAGTTCGGAATTGTTCCGGGTTAATCGGTATTGTACAGGAAGCTTCTAGAACCTTCCGGAAGGGGACCAACGTGGCCCCACCTTCCGGGAGGGGGCATGGGCCTATGAGGGAGTGTCCTGGCCGCATTGGGCCAGGGGCACAAGGCCCCATAGGGCCCAGCCGATTCTAGAGAGATTTGACTCGTTTAAATCTCGGGATAGAATTTCTAGATAAGGGAGAGTTTAAATCGTTTAAACTAGAGATAGGATTTCTAGATAAGGGAGAGTTTAAATTGTTTAAACTAGAGATAGGCTTGGAGGAGGGGCAAGGGCTGGCCACCCCCCTCTATATATAGAGGGGTGGTGCGCCCCCTCCCCCCACACACCTTCCTCCAAGCCCTAGCAGCCTTGCTACCTTCCTCTCTCCCTCCCGACTGTTTGTAGGCGAAGCCCTGCAGCAGAAATTCTCCACCATATACACCACGCCGTCGTGCTGTAGATCCAATCTATCTCTCCACCATACTCGCTGGTCCGAGGAAGGAGGAGACATCGAGGTGCTGCACGTGTGCATCTCACGGAGGCACCGCCACTTGTGGTGCTAGATCGGATCGGATCTCGAGGAGGAGAAGCGAGTACGACTACATCACCCACGTTCCGACGAACGTTCCGCTGTGCGAATCTTCAAGGGTATGAAGATCTAATCCAATCTCTCTCGTTGTTTGCATCTCCTAGATTAGATCTTGGCTTTCCCTCTGTTCGCTCCATAGAAAATTTTGATTTACTATGCCGCGAAACCCTTCAGTGGTATCAGAGCTAGATCTATGCGTAGATGTGTTTCACGAGTAGAACGCAACATGGTTGTTGCGGGCGTTGATGTTTTCTGTTGCAAGCCTCTTGTTTGTGTTCTTCTTATGACGCGGGATAGTGAGATTGAAGCGGTCCAGGCCAACCTTACGCGACGTCGTTCGCGAGACCGGCTCCGCACTTGACGTGTGGCTTGTTCCACACATGCGGCTGGTGGATGTCAGCTTCTCTCACTATAGTTGTCATGGGATTAACACCGGAGTTTGGCAACCATAATATCACCGTTGTGGCTTTCCGTAGGTAAGAATCGTTCTTAGCATCTACTCCCATAAAGCCACGTAAAACATGCAACAACAAAGTAGAGGCGTCTAACTTGTTTTTGCATGGAGTGTTTTCTGTGATATGGTATGGCCCAAGATGTGATGTGTATATTGTATGCGATGATCATGTTTTGTAATGTTTCACGACTTGCATGTCGATGAGTACACAACCGGCAGGAGCCATATGGTTGTCTTTATAATTGTGTATGACCTGCGAGTCAACTTCTTATACGCCATGTAATAGCTTTACTTTATCGCTAAGTAGTTAGCAATAGTTGTAGTTGCTATTCATGGTGGAGGCAATCATGGTGGAGTGATGGAGATCATGCCGGAACGCACAAGATGGAGATCATTGCGCGAAGATTGGCTATACCATGTCACATAAAGTTATATGCATGTGATGTTTATCCTTTTATGTATCTTATCATGCTTAGATCGCGACGGTAGCATTATAAGATGATTCCTCACTTAAAGATCAAGATAAAAACTGTGTTCTCCCCAAGTATGCACCGTTGCGAAAGTTCGTCGTGTCCAAGCATCACGTGATGATCGGGTGCTATAGACTCTACGCTCACATACAACGGGTGTGCAAGCCAGTTTTTGCACACGCGGAAATACTTGGGTCTAACTTGACGAGCCTAGCATGTACAGACATGTCCTCGGAACACAAGAACCGAAAGGTTAAGCATGAGTCATATGAATGATATGATCAACACTTCGTTGTCCACCATTGAAACCACATCTCTTCTCGTGATGATCGGATTAGGTGTGGTGAATTTGGATCGTGTTCACTAAACAACTTGAGGGATGTTGAATTTAGTGGGAGTTCATCTAGTAATTTGATTAAGTTGAACTATTTATCATGAACATAGTCTAAATTGTACTTGCAAATACTGTAGATCCAATGGCCAAGTCCAACTTCAACTTCAATGTTTTTGCTGAGAAAGAAAAGCTTAGAAACAATGGGTCTAACTTCACCAACTGGTTCCGCAATCTAAGAATCATTCTGTCTGGCGGACAAAAGGACTATGTCCTTGAGAAAGCGTTAGGTAATCCCCCTGCTGCAACTGCGCCGGCTGATGAGAAAGCTGTCTATCAGTCGTGCAAAGATGATTATGGTGTGATTAAGAGCACCATGTTGTTTGCTATGGAACCGGAGCTTCAAAATCGTTTTGAAACCTATCCCGGGCCCTTTGAGATTCTCGAGGAGCTGAAAACCATGTTTCAGACTCAAGCCCGTTCTGAGAGATATGAGATCTCTGAGAAGTTCTTTAACTGCAAGATGGAGGAAGGGAGTTCCGTTAGTGAGCACGCCATAAAGATGTCGGGCTACACTCAACGCCTTGAGCAACTGGAATGCACGATTCCAGAGGAGCTCAAGATTGACAGGGTTCTGCAATCATTCCCTCCCAGCTACAAAAGTTTTGTAGTGACTCATAATCAGATTGGTTCCACTGATACGATCACCGAGCTCTTCGCAAAGCTGAAGGCTGCGGAAGTGGACATCAAGAAGGATAATCATGTGTTGATGGTCAACAAGCCCTCCTTTAAGAAAGGTAAGGGAGCAAAGAAGCCCTTCAAGAAGGGCGGCGGAAAGCGCAATGCCCCTGCTGAGAAGAAGCTCAGGTCTGGTCCCAAGCCGGACACTGAGTGCTTCTATTGCAAGGACAAGGGTCACTGGAAGCGCAACTGTCCGAAGTACTTAGCGGACAAGAAGGCTGGCACCATCAAAGGTATATTTGATATACATGTTATTGATGTTTTCCTTACTAGCCCTCATTGTAGTGCCTGGGTATTTGATACCGGTTCAGTTGCTAATATTTGTAACTCGAAACAAGAGCTACGGAATAGACGGCGGCTTGCGAGGGATGAGGTGACGATGCGCGTTGGCAACAGATCAAGAGTTGATGTGATGGCCGTCGGCACGCTCTCCTTAGTTTTACCTTCGGGATTAGTTTTAAACCTTAATAAATGTTATTATGTGCCTGTGTTGAGCATGAACATCATTTCCGGATCGTGTTTATTGCAAGACGGTTATTCATTTAAATCGGAGAATAATGGTTGTTCTATTTATATGAGTAACATCTTTTATGGTCATGCACCTCTTGTGAATGGTTTATTTCTTCTAAATCTCGAAAGGGATGAAACACACATCCATAACATTGAGGCTAAGAGATGCAAAGTAGATAGTGATAATACTACTTATTTGTGGCACTGTCGTCTAGGTCATATTGGAGTAAAGCGCATGAAGAAACTCCATTCTGATGGACTTTTGGAGTCTCTTGATTTTGAATCATTTGACACATGCGAACCATGCCTCATGGGCAAGATGATCAAAACCCCGTTCTCCGGTATGATGGAGCGAGCAACGGACTTGTTGGAAATCATACATACCGATGTATGCGGACCGATGAGTGTTTCGACGCGCGGTGGATATCGCTATTTCCTCACTTTTACTGATGACTTAAGTAGATATGGGTATATCTATTTAATGAAACATAAATCTAAAACGTTTGAAAAGTTCAAAGAATTTCAGAATGAAGTGGAGAACCATCGTAACAGAAAGATTAAGTTTCTACGATCCGATCGTGGGGGCGAATATTTGAGTTATGATTTTCTCACGCATCTTAAAGCAAGCGGAATTGTTTCGCAACTCACGCCACCCGGAACACCACAGCGCAATGGTGTGTCTGAACGCCGGAATCGAACCCTATTAGATATGGTCCGATCGATGATGTCTCTTACTGATTTGCCGTTATCATTTTGGGGTTATGCATTAGAAACCGCTGCATTCACTTTAAATAGGGCTCCATCTAAATCCGTTGAGACGACACCGTATGAACTGTGGTTTGGTGCTAAACCTAAGTTGTCGTTTCTTAAAGTTTGGGGATGCGAAGCTTACGTCAAGAAGTTGATGCCGGACAAGCTCGAACCCAAAGCGGAGAAATGCGTCTTCATAGGATACCCTAAGGAAACTATTGGGTATACCTTCTATCACAGAACCGAAGGCAAAGTGTTTGTCGCAAAGAACGGTTCCTTTCTTGAGAAGGAGTTTCTCTCGAAAGAAGTGAGTTGGAGGAAAGTAGAGCTAGACGAGGTTATTGAACCTTCTCTTGAATTGGAGAGTAGCGCAGCACCTGAAATTGTTCCAGTGCCGCCTGCACCAACAATAGAGGAAGCTAATGACAAGGATCATGAAGCTTCGGACGATGCTGCTACTGAACGTCGCAGGTCGACAAGGTCGCGTGCCCCTCCTGAGTGGTACGGCAACCCTGTCTTGACTGTCTTGTTGGTAGAAGACAGTGAACCTACGAACTATGAGGAAGCGATGATGAGCCCAGACTCTGAGAAATGGCTGGAAGCCATGAAATCCGAATTGGGATCCATGAGCGAAAACCAAGTATGGACTTTGGTGGATCCTCCTAGCGACCGAAAGGCCGTTGAGTGCAAATGGATATTCAAGAAGAAAACGGACGCGGATGGTAATGTTACCGTCTATAAAGCGCGGCTTGTCGCAAAAGGTTTTCGACAAGTTCAAGGTGTTGACTACGATGAGACTTTCTCTCCCGTAGTGATGTTTAAGTCCATTCGGATTTTATTAGCAATTGCTGCGTTTCATGATTATGAAATATGGCAAATGGATGTCAAGACTGCTTTCCTCAATGGCAACATTGATGAAGAGTTGTATATGATGCAACCCGAGGGTTTTGTCGATCCTAAGGATGCTAGTAAAGTATGCAAACTTCAGCGTTCCATTTATGGACTGAAGCAAGCATCTCGGAGTTGGAACCTTCGTTTTGATCAAGTGATCAAGAGCTTTGGATTTGTTCCAAATTGCTACGAAGCTTGCATCTACAAGAAAGTGAGTGGGAGCTCGGTGACGTTTCTGGTACTATATGTGGATGACATATTGATTATCGGAAATGACATCAACATGCTTAACGATGTGAAGAGTTATTTGAACAAGTGTTTTTCAATGAAAGACCTAGGTGAAGCTGCTTATATATTGGGCATCAAGATCTATAGAGATAGACAAAGACGCCTGATAGCTTTAAGCCAGAATACATACCTAGACAAAGTTCTGAAAAGGTTCAGAATGGATAAGGCAAAGAAAGGTTCAGTGCCTATGTTGTCAGGTAAGATATTGAGCAAGGCTCAGTGTCCAGCTACGGTAAATGATAGGGAAGCTATGAGCAAAGTTCCTTATGCCTCGGCCATAGGTTCCATCATGTATGCCATGCTGTGTACTAGACCGGATGTGTCCAATGCTCTTAGTTTGACGAGCAGATATCAAAGTGATCCAGGAGTGGAACACTGGACAGCCGTGAAGAACATCCTAAAGTACCTAAATAGAACTAAAGAAATGTTCTTAGTCTATGGGGGTGATGAACAGCTTGTCGTAAAAGGTTACGTCGATGCTAGTTTCGACACCGACAAGAATGATTCTAAATCTCAGACAGGATACGTTTATATTTTGAATGGAGGAGCTGTGAGCTGGAGAAGCTGCAAGCAAAGCGTGATCGCGGGATCTACAGTAGAAGCGGAATACATGGCTGCTGCAGAAGCGTCAAGTGAAGGAGTTTGGATCAGAAACTTCATCACTGAGCTTGGCGTGGTTCCAAGTGCATTGGACCCACTGGAGATATTGTGTGACAACACTGGCGCCATAGCACTCGCTAAGGAACCAAGATATCATCCAAAGACCAAGCATATCAACCGCAAGTTTCATATAGTCCGAGATTATATAGCAGATGGAGATCTGAAGATTAGCAAAGTACATACGGATCTGAATGTCGAAGATCCATTGACTAAACCTCTTCCACGTGTAAAACATGATCAACACCTCAGTGCCATGGGTGTGAGATTGTTGCCAGATGTAAACTAGATTATTGACTCTAGTGCAAGTGGGAGACTGTTGGAATTATGCCCTAGAGGCAATAATAAAGATGTTATTATTATAATTCTTGTTCATGATAAAGTTTATGTTCCATGCTAGAATTGTATTAAGCGGAAACTTTAATACTTGTGTGGTTTGTAAACAACACCGTGTCCCTAGTACGCCTCTATGGACTAGCTCATTGATCAATGATGGTTAAGGTTTCCTAACCATAGACATGAGTTGTCAATTGATAATGAGATCATATCATTGGGAGAATGATATGGTGGATAGACCCAAACAAAGCAGAGCAATTAGATCGTGTCATCGTGTTCGTCTTTGCGAAGCTTTTCCTATGTCAAATATTGTATTCCTTAGACCATGAGATAATGCAACTCCCTGGTATCGGAAGAAAGCTTTGAGGTCATCAAACGTCATCCTATGAGAGGGTGATCATAAAGGTGTCTCTGAGGTGATGGGAAAGTATCTGTTGGGTTGTATGTATCGAGATGGAATTTGTCCCTCCCAAGTCGGAGAGATATACTTCGGGCCCACTCGGTAATCGATATCAACACCGCTTGCAAGCATGTGGTTAAGGAGTTAATCACAAAGTGATATCGGATTACTGAACGAGTAAAGTACTTGCTGTGAACGAGATTAAACTAGGTATGACGGTACCGACGATCGAATCTCGGGCAAGTAAAATATCGCGAGACGAAGGGAATATATATATGGGATTGATTGAATCCTGGCATCGTGGTTCATCCGATATGATCATCGATGAATGTGTGGGAGTCAATATGGGTACCCAGACCCCGCTGTTGATTATTGATAGAAGATCATGTCTGCATATTCTCGAACCCGCAGGGTCACACACTTAACGTATCTCGACGCTAGGATAGATTGGATAATTGGTTTATGAATTTTTGTTCGGAGTCTCGGATGGTATCCGCGATATCACGAGAGGTTCCGGAATGGTCCGGAGAATAAGATTCATATAAGGCAGTGCAGTTTTTGGAGTTCGGAATTGTTCCGGGTTAATCGGTATTGTACCGGAAGCTTCTAGAACCTTCCGGAAGGGGACCAACGTGGCCCCACCTTCCGGGAGGGGGCATGGGCCTATGAGGGAGTGTCCTGGCCGCATTGGGCCAGGGGCACAAGGCCCCATAGGGCCCAGCCGATTCTAGAGAGATTTGACTCGTTTAAATCTCGGGATAGAATTTCTAGATAAGGGAGAGTTTAAATCGTTTAAACTAGAGATAGGATTTCTAGATAAGGGAGAGTTTAAATTGTTTAAACTAGAGATAGGCTTGGAGGAGGGGCAAGGGCTGGCCGCCCCCTCTATATATAGAGGGGTGGTGCGCCCCCTCCCCCCACACACCTTCCTCCAAGCCCTAGCAGCCTTGCTACCTTCCTCTCTCCCTCCCGACTGTTTGTAGGCGAAGCCCTGCAGCAGAAATTCTCCACCATATATACCACGCCGTCGTGCTGTAGATCCAATCTATCTCTCCACCATACTCGCTGGTCCGAGGAAGGAGGAGACATCGAGGTGCTGCACGTGTGCATCTCACGGAGGCACCGCCACTTGTGGTGCTAGATCGGATCGGATCGCGAGGAGGAGAAGCGAGTACGACTACATCACCCACGTTCCGACGAACGTTCCGCTGTGCGAATCTTCAAGGGTATGAAGATCTAATCCAATCTCTCTCGTTGTTTGCATCTCCTAGATTAGATCTTGGCTTTCCCTCTGTTCGCTCCGTAGAAAATTTTGATTTACTATGCCGCGAAACCCTTCAAGGAGCACATTCAAGCGGCACATAAGGTTATTTCTAGCCCATTCGAGCTATTTGCAAGTATTTTCGTAGGCTATATTTTACTTGACCACGTATTTTACTTGACCACGCGTGACATATCAACTTACTTGCAGGCGTGGTATATGGCTCAGATGAACGGTACTCCAATGCCCCCTTATGTTGATCCTCCACCAAAACCTCCGATGCCAGTGTTGCCATCGAAGGCCGAATTCCTCGCACATCTAGCCACGGGGACTCCAGTTAGTAATCCATGGAACTACTAAGTTATTTGTTACTAGTCACAAAAGAACTACTAAGTTAGTAGTTAATATTATACTCAAACATATGTAGGGATCATCTCATTCACATACGCACTTTGGCCATGCTACCTCCTCGCCACTCGAGTCACCCCAGACCACTCCACTTCACCAAGGAGGCCCTAGTCCTGGTCATTCTGATCGTGACTGGCGTCCACACTCTCTAACCCCGGTTAGTTTCAAGCATGAACTTTGACTTTGACTTGGTAAAATTTTTATGCTCAACTTGCCATGCATGAACTTTGACTTAGACAATTTGTCATGCTAAACGTGTGTGTTGTTTTATACAATTTTTCATGCTTAACTTGCCTTGCATGAACTTTGACTTAGTCAATTTGCCACGCTAAATGTGTGTGTTGTATCATTTAATTTTCCATGTTCAACTTGCCATGTATGAATTTTGACTTAGAAAATTTGCCATGCTAAACGTGTATGTTGTTTCATACAATTTTCCGTGCTCAACTTGCCATGCATGAACTTTGACTTAGACAATTTGCCATGCTAAACATGTGTATTCTTTCATACAATTTTCCATGCTAAACCAGCATGTTCTTTCATTTTGTAGTGACGGTGCTC
Organism: Avena atlantica; assembly: GCA_910589765.1. NCBI lineage: Eukaryota > Viridiplantae > Streptophyta > Magnoliopsida > Poales > Poaceae > Avena > Avena atlantica. The sequence goes on from OU342738.1 coordinate 292,234,036, forward strand.
TCGAAGACAAAATGTGTTGTGCCGGTGCTTGAAGTCTGTGGAAGACCGGTTGCCATGTGGCATTTATCGCATGACTATGTGTAATGAACTTGTAGTGATGATTTTCTCGAACACTATGTGTAATGAACTTGTAGTGATGATGTTATCGAAGACTATGTGCAACGAACTTGTAGTGATGTGTATTTGTGACTACATTTATCTATATATGGAGATTTGATGTTAGACATGTGATATATTTATGGATATCATCTATGCTGAAATGTTTTTGCATTGTTATAGCCAATTCTTATATATGTGTATCTGCTGTCAATCCCAAAATTGCTGGGAAAAAAAGGCTTGGTGGACATCAACGCCGAGGGTAATCCCCTCGGCATTGCTCTTCAGAGTTGGCTGGTGGACATCAACGCCGAGAGGGATCCCCTCGGCATTGGTCCTTAGAGTGGGCTGGTGGACATCAACGCCGAGAGGGATCCCCTCGACACATCTAGCAACGCCGAGCGGGATCCCCTCAGCGCACATCAAGCAAAGCCGAGAGGGAACCACTCAGCACAGAGCAAGCAACGCCGAGAGTACCCCCTCGGAACACATCACACAAAGCCGAGTGGGCTCCCCTCGGCACAGGTCTATCAAAGCATCCTCCCTACCACTCCACGTGGCAAGTGATGCCGAGCGTATGCCCCTCGGCGTTGCTCCTGGGCGCCGTCTTCTTCGCGCCGTTAACTCCGTGTGCTGACAGCTGGGCTGTGCTGAGGGGCGCCTCTAAACGCTCAGCATATCCATCTACGCCGAGGGCCGGAGCAACGCCGAAGGTAAACTGCTGTGCCGAGGACCACCTATGCCGAGGGCTTAATGCCGAGGGTTCCCCTCGGCGTTGAGCAGGCCCAAGGGGGAACTGGCCTACGCCGAGCGTTTTCCCGCTCAGCAGTGATGTTCCTTCATGTAGTGCATGGTAGACCAACCCACGTAGGAAAAAGAAACAATCCTCACTCGTACTCGGGAATACAAAGGAGAAGAGGCGAGGGAGGATATGCATGGGGTAGACTGCGCCAGAGCCAGCCAGGCAGGGCAATGGCCAGGAAAGTAAGGTCATCCGCAAGATTCAAGATGAGGGGATTCAGCAGAAGAGAGACCGAAAAGCTTGGTAGCGATTCATCCCCATGGGGCGGTTTCTCTTTTTTTCTGCCCATTGCAAGGCGGTAGCTTTTTTTCCCATTGCAAGGCGATAGCTAGACGGCGATTTCACACGAACGCACGCGTAGACTAAATGCAGCAATAGGCTGACAGGTAGGGCCGGCACAGTTAGAGCAACCACAGCTCCTCAATTCTAGGGAGCTTCTCTTCTAAGATATCCACGATTAACGAGTGAATTGCAAAAAAAAAAACATCACAATTGGGGCAAAATCATCAAACACAAACCAGAATGCATGTTTTCTGGTGGGTTTTTTTTTGCCAAAGATTGATAATTTTCCCCTAATTGTGGTGGTCTTTTACAATTTACTCACGATTAATCAACTGATCATATCGTTAGCAAAAACAAATTCAATTGATCATCGTCACTCTTTATTACTTGTTGAATACATTCTTACACTACACAAGACCTGGTCCACCATAGTAGATAGTCATACCAGGCGTATTCGCCTCAAATTTGTCGACCGTATATAACGTGGAGTTGCTCGTGCCATGGTCAAGTTTGACGTTATCTTCCGGGGTAACATACTTGTTGTTCTCGTTTAGGATCTGGGCGTTTCTTATGTAAGCTGCTTTTCCGTATCCTTCCGAAGCGAAATGCCCGCTGCCCATCTGCGGAGCGTTCGACGACACCGTCGGCCCCTGGACGAACCCTCCCCAGAACACAAAATGGCCTTTGTAGTTGAGGAAACTGAACAATGCGCTTGGCCAGTATCCAAATGGCGTGTTATTCTTCCCATAAGCCACCCACCAGTTACCTGACTTCTCGTCCTAAGACAAATCAAGATCTGTAGGGTAAATAAATGCTGGTTCGGGTTGTGATTCTGTGTTAAGTAAATATACCGGTTAATTGGCGCACATGTCATTTGTACAAGCTAGTTTATGAATCACAGCAATAAGAGAATTACTAATACCTTGAAGATAGAAAGTGTCATTGCAAATTGTCGTCCACCATAGACGGAAACATGTTGTAATCTTGCTCCAAGACCAGACTTGTGGTCTACTTGCACGAAACCAGGACAACTATGGTCAAGGCAAGACTTTTTGTCTAGGCCATCGGTCTGGAAAGTTTATTTTCATCAAAGGTAAATAAAACACTATGTCAAATTCCAGTGTTAATTTTTATTAGAAAAAAGATAATATTCCACAATACCAAGTATCCAAAAAAATATGTTATGTATTACCCAAGAAATATGAAACCTAACAAAGGTATCGCCACTAAAGCTTGGATTTACTTCAACACCAGCACCTATCCTGTCTGTGTGTTCTCCTCCTCCATTATTAATCTGTAGCCATGCTGCGCTAAGATCCTTACTATCTTTATTCACCCTTGGCTCGTAAACATTTATTATTGCACGTGCACCAAATACAGCATCGTAATACCGGATTCCTGCCGCCTACAAGAAATAAATGGTAAATAAAAAACTAAGTGATATGTATGGATAAAAGCATGATAGGGTATCACCCCCTTGTCCAAAGTGTAAGGTTTCCAATTATAACTATATCACACATAAGTAATGCTATTTGATTCATATGCGGAACTATTTCCGATGGTACCACTTTTGTGTTATAAGTCATTCGTTGTTAGTATGAATTGTTGATAAAACTTAAATTTGAAAACGAATGGTTGCCTCACATTTTGGAAAAAACAACTAGTAACATCCAATAAGTATAACCTAAAGTTGACAAGTGATAGTTTGGTACAAATGTAGATCAAATTCTCCAAAAGATACTTAGTGAAAATTGGCAATGCAAATAGAATTCATTCGCATACCATTACAAGAAATTCATAGACAACCTAGGAGGCCTTCCATTTACTGAGATACTAATATTAAGGTATAAAATTAATTCTAACTACCAATATACTTCAAATCAGGAGGCCTTTCTTTACTCTAATTATGTAATTTTTCTTAAAAGAAATCATCATTCCTTTTAATAATTTGATGACCCTAATCATATATCCCTCGTAAGACACTCATTGTGGAGTTAAATTGGCAGCCAAAGATGGCGTTTCCCTCAAAAAAAATTGTGGGGATTAATTAGATTATTGTTAGTCTATGGTAGATTTTGTATTCAACTATGATATAGATTAGATATACATCATGCATGTAAAAACTGCAGGACAATTTCCATAATAAACTCTGACCTCATAGAAATAATCATAATCAAATTATTTTAACAAAATCAGATAAAAAAGTATACAAAACTCACCTCTGTTTGTATATCCATGCTATTCACTCCATCAATACTGTGCTCTACGTTACCACTTCTATTGTTATGTAGTATTGGAATTGTTCCTATCGGGCAGTCCATGATATATGGTTGTACCTCTGACACATAATGTGGCAACTGAGATTCCATATCCAACCCAACAGGAAAAGAACTTGGTTGCATCTGTTTGGCAATAAAATTGAACACCTTAAAAATCAAATATTAAAACTAACAAGAGACTCCATACAAAACATGGTGAAAGTTAATTCATTACTGAAAATCACAAAAACCAAAATATTGTTAGTTTCACTTATATTCCTAATTTTGAAATGTTAAAAAAATTATAAACAAAGATTCTAAAACAAGAAGGGAGCGGGACAAGCTAAGTTATGAAATAGTAACCATCACAAAAGTAAAAATTATTTTCCAATAATTACTACCTACCATTTCATTTATTTGAGAGAAGGTGCCATGTGTTGAAGCACTCAAAACATGAATCCGATATTATATTAAGCAAACCATGAATATAAATCATATTATTACGAAGTTAAATTACCTGGATTTTGTGATTTTTTAACCGTGGGTGGCTAAGAGATGGCTGTGCATTCACATCGATACAGTCATAGATATCTCCTCCTTTCATCTATTTTGATGTTTCCTTAACTTGTTAGCCACTAAAAATGATGCGAATATAGAAAAAATATATGTGTATTAATCGGTACCTGAATGGTTTTCTTAACTTGACGATATGGGAGTACACGAGTATTATATTCTCCGTACCTTTTGTAGCTTATACCCTTTCCGTTTGTTACTAGAACTAGACATGACATGAGAAGGGTCACTCTAATAGCTTGCTTTTCTTTCATTGTGAAAAATTGAGTTGTGAATTTCATAATGTTTATACCCCTTATATATGCACCAGATATTACCACGCATTTAGGTTTCAAATAATAATTATGATGGCCTATAAATTCCTTTGTTGTATGTATATAACAATATATTAATTGGATAAGATATGCATATCCTTTTCTTCCATTTTACAATATTAAATGTATTAATGCCAGAAAAGATTTGCTCCATTTGATGCGTGAGAAAATCTTCATAAGTGCCAAGTTTGATATGATAAAATCTTCATAAGATATCTATTCTTCTATTGTACTACGGCTATTCCCATGTATTGCAATATGGGCATACTGTTTCCAGAAATTTCAGTATTTTTTGTGAAAATTTCACCGATCTATCTATAACCATCAATAGTAGTACAAAGAGACCTAAAGTAATGAAAAATACAATTAGGTCAGTGGAACTCCTAGCGACGCCTATATACAATAGAATGAGCCGAAGACGCGTCGCCGTTCTTTGCCCCTCCATCACGGGAACCGAGCAAAGCTTGTTGTGGTAGAGCTTGTTGCAGTAGACAGACATGAATTCATCGTGCTAAGCCCCATAGTATGAACACAAGATAGCAGCAACCGTCGCCAATGATGATAAACGTAGATCAGAAGAGACTATCCTAAAACCACATAAATGAGTACGAAAACCTGTTAAACCCAAGAGATTCTCCGGGCAAAGGATTTCCACGGGCCCTATGTCGACGCTAGATGCACCACTAGAGCATGGATAGAGCGAGAGGACCTTATATATTCTTATTTCAGGATGTAGTTATCGTCTCACCATTCCGAGGAAGGCACCGAGAAAACCAAAACTGAGAACAGGAAACCTCCCACCATCAAGGGGCATTGCCTATCACGCCTACAAGGCTCCAAGGCCACCGGAGATGGAGCACACCGACGGAGTCACCGACGAGGGGAACAAAACCCTATATGGATTTTGTATTAATAGATGGACGATATTTCCACGATCATCCAAAAAAATTATTATTTCAAAATTATGGATTGAATCATGTCATCATGCAAAAGTTTTATATTTGAAATATTTAAACTGGATTTCCTCTAAAACTTAAATCCAATTTAAGGTTTGCTCAGTAGCCTATAAGGCAAAGTACATATAATCTATTTAGGTCAAGTATGTATAATCTAATTCTGTATTTTTCAGTTTGTACTGAAACGGGGTTCTATAATGTCTGAGAGAAACTTGCAAATTTCACATTTTTTTGGGTTTTACCTTGGTCAATTTAGAGACATGAAACAAAAACTATAAATTAAATAGAAAAGAAAAGGATAAAAAAGTATGTGACATGGTTATACCCTACGGGTACACGACCTTAGCATACCTGGTCCAGTCCAAGGAAGGCCCACGAGAATATGCGCGGCCCATGAAGAATTTCGGGTGGCCTAGGCCCATGACGCCTTCGGATCCTTGGAGAGAAAAACTAGAATAGATAGAATATTCAAAGGGACAAACCCTAAAACTTTTAACCGACTCGATCTGTGCCCGAGACCTGCCTACCTCTATATAAAGGCCAGGAGGGCATGACGAGGAGGGCACCTCTCATACCACCGCATACACACCTCCACGCCAGATTGCATCTGCGCACCCCTGTAACTTTCGGTTCCGCCGTAATCAAGAGCAGACAAGCAGGAGTAGGGTTTTCCCTCCGGGTGCCTGAACCTGGGTAAATCTCGTGCCCCTGGTTGCTTGTCTGTTAACCGTTCGGCGATCTCCAGCACCCCCATCTTCTCCAAAACCCAAGCTCATAACAATGGGCATTGACGAGATCGATCCTCGTCAATTGGCGCCGTTTGTGGGAACTGGGGGCGCTGATTGTGTGATCGTGACGGTCCCGAGCAAAGCGATCTACAACTCCTCGGCAACGTAGAGCCATCTCCTCTTCGGCGCTTTCGACGCACCGCCCACTCGCCAGCCACCCCGAAGGACTTCGATCCCGTTGGCGACGGACTCGAGATTCTGTTTCCAAGTAGGGCAGACCGGCACTCTTCGCCTCCCAGAGTGGGTGCCCATGCCATCGATCAGGCCCGCCTCGTGGGCCCCGCATCCCGTGCTACGCACATCACCATCGACAGATGATTCATATGACAGCAGTAGCTGTAACTCAGATCTTTGCGATCCGCCGTCGGATGAAGGGACCTACGGTTCCGGATCCGAAAGCTGCGGCAGCAGCGATCCACCCTACGGACGCTACCAATGCTTCGTGGTCATCCATAGCGACGTGGATCGGCAAGCACCCAACCCGCCACCTAACCCGCATGGTATAAACGAGGAAAATGGGAGACGATCATCCCCCACTCAACGAAGACGACACTGACGATACTCGGGTAATCCACCTCAGCGAGGAAAGATGGAACCAAGCTCGCGAAGCCGTGGGGTGCCTCACGAGACCTACTGATGGCATACCACCTGCTCCTCATCGAAGAGCACAAAAAGAAGGTGAAGATGCAGGAAGTACTCGATAAACGCAAGCAAGCGGCCTCGGAGTCTAGCGCGCGGCGAGCTGCGCTCTTCGCCATCGGCGGCTCTAGATCGCACGACAACAACACCAACAAGCATCGTTCTCGCGTAGAGAACATGGACCCCGCCACACGTCGTGAAGTTACCTGAACCCTCAACACATCCTTCATGGAGATGGATGCCAACGACAACGTCATCCCGAAGACGCCGCAAGCTACGACCATGGCAGCCACCACATACCTTGCATCCCATCCACCTCCGGTGGGGGACCCGAAGAGGGCCATGCACAATTCCGCATTAGCTGGACTCGGACTCGTTGGAGATGCGCTCCACGGGGAAGCTCCTGAGGAGCCGAAGAAGAAGGCTACGGTCAGATTCAACCGCAGTCCCACACCCTCATCCGACGAGGAAGAACACGACCTACCTCGACGGCATAAGAGCTCGCGGTGTCGCAGCCGCGACTACAATGCTAGAAGCTAGCTCACCCAACGCAAGATCGACAAAGCATGCGCCAAGCGCGTGTGCTCATCTGAATCCGAAGAGGATGACGATGAAGGGGAACTCTGCGGAGCTCGATGCTTCAGCAGATCCGTTCGGCGGACGCGGATGCCACGGAATTTCAAGCTTCCTTCAGATACTCCGAAGTTTGACGGTACGCAGGACCCGAAGGCATGGCTCATCGACCACCCGTCGTCCGTCAAGTTACACGGCAGAAACAAAAACACCGCCCTGCAATGCCTTTAGATGCAGCTGACAGGCGCAGCCCGGATCTGGCTCAGCAGCCTATCCTCGGGATCCATCCGAAGCTGGGAGGAACTGGCGTACAGTTTCATCCGAAACTTTAAGGGCACCAGCAAGAGGCCATCCTCGATCGAGGAGCTACGGGCCTGCACCCAACGAATGGGCGAATCCATTCGCTCGTACATACTACGCTGGTCCAACACCAAAAACTCCATGGCGCACATCTCTGAGGAGAGAGCAATCAACGCCTTCAAAGATGGCGTCAAACGCCAAGACTTCAAGGAAGAACTCGGGTGAGTCAAGCCCAAAACACTCGACCACCTCATGGACATCGCCAACAGGTGGGTAGATGGTGAGGACTCCGTCCACCGAGCACATTCGGAGGAGGAAGATGACTACGGTCGCCGACGCGAGCGCCGTAGCAAACAAAGATCGCGCGCCTACGACGATCGCAACGGACCCGACATGGTCATGGCTGGCTACGCCGACCGCCGCAACAAGGGCAACCGCAACAGCGGCGGATACCTTGGAAACAACTTCCGCGATGGAGGACGCCCAGCGCAATCGTGGCAACGCCCCAGCCGCGATGATGAGCCCTCAGCATACGACAAATTGTCAGGCCCATGCACCATCCACTTCTACATCGACAAGCAGGATGGCAAAAAGAAGGCAAGCCACATGCTCAAAGACTGCCGCGAGTTCTAGAAACTCAGTGAGAGCATGTCCCAGATGAGGCAGCAAGCCCCGAACCCTGGGTACAGGAATGCAACCGCACAAGGTGAGATCGCCCACGGAGCTCCTCTACCACCACCTGTGGGACCCCCGAATCACCCAATCGCGTCCGCGCAGAACAAAGGTGGAAACGGGTACCTCGCGCCAAAAGGGCCATTGATGATCCAAAAGGGGCGCCCAACAAACATGGTGCAGAAGAAAATCACTTGCCAAGTTAGTTTGGGTGTAACTGCTCCACCCACCATCCCTGAGTACCTCAGCGGTTCGGAGTCCTGCATCACATTCATCCGTTCGGATCACCCCCGCCAGATCCCTCACCTAGGTCATGCTGCCCTGGTGATCGAGGCGCAGATCAGAGGGTTCAATATGAGCCGCGTCTTCATGGACGTCGACAGCGGCATCAATCTCATGTTCGCTAGCACCTTAGCAACAATGCGGATCCCGCTGTGTAGACTGGAACAATCCGACACAACGTTCCACGGCATCATCCTAGGGAAGGGCATATTCCCCCTGGGAAAGATATGGCTCGACGTCATCTTCGGCAAGCCCGACAACTTTTGGTGCGAGCGACTCAAGTTTGAAGTGGTGGATTGGCCATCATAATACCACGCCATCCTCAGGCGCGTGGCATTCGCACGGTTCTTGGCAGTACCGAATTACGCGTACCTGCTACTCAAGATGCTAGGACCTAGGGGCGTCATAACGGTCCACGGGAACTTCACCCGATCGGACCACTGCGACAGGGACTTCAACAAAATCTCCCAGTCATTCGGCATGCAGGAGGAGCTCATAAGGCTCCGAGAGGTGACAGACAACGGGGCACCCCCAGTCTCAAGGCAGAACGCACCTGACATGTCGTTCGACTCAACAGTCAACACGTAGAAGGTGCAGGTCCACCCGACGGATGCCTCCAAGATGGCGCTGATCTCCAACGACCTCAGCCCCGCATAGGAAAGCGTGCTCGTCGAATTCCTCCGTGAGCGCTGGGAAATCTTCGCGTGGTGTCCTGCGGACATGCCAGGAGTTTCCAGGGAATTCGCCGAGCACGCACTCAATGTGTTCCTAGATACCAAACCCGTCAAACAATCCATGTGACGATTGTTCGGGCCACGGGCCGAAGCCATCGGAGTCGAAGTCAACAGACCGCTCGACGCTAATTTCATCAGGGAGATCAAGGAAAGCGAGTGGCTCGCCAACACCGCGATGGTCCCCAAAAAGGACACGGACATTCTACGGATGTGTGTGGACTTCACATCGTTGAATAAGCACTGCCCGAAGGATCACTTCCCTCTCCCTCGGATCGATCAGATCATCGATTCGACTACATGATGCGATAAACTCTCCTTCCTTGATGCCTACTCAGGCTACAATCAAATTCGACTAAAAGTCGAAGATCAGGAAAAGACGGCGTTCATCACGCCGTTCGGAGCGTTCTGCTACAACACAATGCCCTTCGGGCTGAAGAACGCAGGTGCCACGTACCAACGATGCATGCAAGCATGCCTGAAGAACCAGATCGGCCGCAACATACAAGTCTATGTCGACGACATAGTAATCAAAACAAGGGAGACCAAGACACTGATCGACGATCTCCACGAGACGTTCGACAACCTTTTTCGATACAAGATCAAGTTGAACCCAGAAAAGTGCGCCTTCGGCGTCCCATCTGGTCAACTGCTTGGCTACTTCATCTCCCAGCGAGGGATCGAGGCGAACCCAAAGAAAATCTGGGCCATAATGGCCATGGAAAAACCGAAGAACCTCAAAGGCGTCCAGCAGCTCGCTGGACGCATCGCCGCGCTGAGAAGATTCATCAGCCGCATGGGCGAAAAGGCCCTACCTTTCTATCAGTTGCTGCGCAAGGCAGACAAATTTGAGTGGACGCCCGAAGCGGACGACGTATTCAAAGACCTAAAGTGGCTGCTCTCCACCTCACCCATCCTGGTCACGCCAAAGGAACGCAATCCTCTACTGCTATACATAGCAGCAACACACCAGGTAGTAAGCACCATGCTCGTCGTCGAGCGGCCCGAAGAAGGCAAGACCCATGGGGTCCAACGCCCAATCTACTACCTCAGCGAGGTATCGACACCAACAAAGCAGAGGTACCCTCACTACCAGAAACTCGCCTACAGCGTGTTCATGACGGCTCGTCGGTTGAGCCACTACTTCCAAGAGCATCAGGTGATGGTCGTCAACGAGGCACCCATAAGCAACATCCTGAACAACCCAGAGGCCACAGGACGTGTGACCCTGTGGGGAATCAAGCTGTCTCCCCTAGACATAGTCTACGAGAAGCGCCATACGATCAAGTCCCAGGTCCTTCCAGACTTCCTCGTCCACTAGATGGAGCTACAGCTGCCGGATACCCCAGACATGACACAGTCATGGACGATGCACTTCGATGGCTCCAAGCGCGAGACAGGAGCAGGAGCCGGGGTCATACTAACGTCCCCGCAGGGCGACAAGATGAAGTACGTCCTCCGGATGAAATTTCTAGCTTCTAACAATGAAGCCGAATACGAGGCCCTCATCCACGGCATGAGGATGGCCAAGATCTGTGGAGAAACACGCCTGGTCATCTATGGTGACTCGAACCTCGTCGTCCAGCAGATGATGAACAAGTGCGACGCGCACGCCGCCAACATGATCGCGTACCACGTACTCTACAACTCACTCGAAGGAGACTTTGACGGCTGTGAGCTTCGGCACGTTGGAAGAGAAAGCAACGAAGAGGCCGACAGACTCGCCAACATCGGCTCCACCTGCGCACGGGTGCCACCAGGTGTGTTCCTTGAACAGATCCGCGTGCCATCCATCAAAAGTAAATTCCCCAAGGGATCACCCAAAGAAACAGAGCACTCGGAGGCTACGCTACCCGAAGGACAGGAAGGACCAGAAAAACTTGACACAGAGGTCGCAGTGGTCAAACTGATGCAGGTCATGGAAGTCGAAGAAACATGGACACAGCCGTACCTCCGGTAGCTGATAGACAGGGAACTACCTGATGACCCGACAAATGCCTGACGCATATCTCGCCGGTCCAAGGCCTTCACCATCATCAATAGCGAGTTGTACAAGCGCAACATTTCGGGTGTACTCCAAAGGTGCGTCACCATCGGTGACGGCAAAACTATCCTCCCAGACATCCACGAGGGCATCTGCGGCCATCACGCGGGCAACCATGCCCTCGTCTCCAAAGCCCTGCGAGCTAGATTCTACTGTCCAACGGCCATGAACGACGCCAAGGACGTCGTCCGAAGGTGCAATGGGTGCCGGAGGTTCGCAGACAAACTGCACGAACCCGGATCAGAGCTCAGGCCCATACCCTTGGCCTGGCCCTTCGCCCAATGGGGCCTCGACATGATCGGGAAACTGCCCAAGTCCTCGAAAGGAGGCCACGTCTACCTCCTGGTCGCAGTCGACAAGTTCACCAAGTGGATCGAGGCCATGCCCGTAACCAACCAAAAGGGCAAAACGGCCATGAAGTTCTTCGAATCCATAGTTTACAGGTTCAGAGTGCCGCACAGCATCATCACCGACAACAAGTCGAACTTCATCTCCAAATAATTCCAGGACTTCTGTGAAGACCTCGGGATCAACATAACATACGCCTCCGTGGCGCACCCGCAAACGATCGGGCAGGTCAAAAAAGCCAACGGCCTTGTCGGCGGCGGCACAAGAAACGCCTAATGAGCCTGCTCCAGCGACTTGCGGAGCCTGGACACAAGAGCTACCCTCCGTTCTTTGGATCCTGCGCACAACGCCAAATAGCTCAACTGGCTACACGCCTTTCTTCATGGTGCATGGAGCCGAAGCCGTGTTGCCTGCAGAAGTATGCCACAAGGCCCCACGGGTCGTCGCCTACAGCGAAGCCGAATCAACGGCCGCACTCGAAGACACCGTTGACACACTCGACGAGGCACGCGACATAGCCACTGCTCGATCAACGGTCTACCAGCAGAGCCTCCGCAACTATCACAGCCGTCGGCTGCGCCCAAGGTCCTTCATCGAAGGAGACCTAGTCTTACGACTCAAGCAAGAGCGACCGAAGAAGTTCGAATCACCCTGGGAAGGACCCTATGTCGTTACCGAAGTCATCCCAGGTGGCGCCTATCGCCTCAAGCACGTGGAGTTTGGAGTTGCATACTCCAACCCATGGAACGTAGTACAACTGCGACGCTTCTACCCCTAGCTATCCCCCCTTTACTTTCAATAAGGCTTTTCAGCCAAGGCTACTCAGACGAACAATGTACCTCCTCATTACGATATGAATAAAGCTAAGTGTCTCGCCCCAAAACTTTATCTCTTACTCGCATTTCTTTATGCTACAACACACTCGGGGGCTCCCCTCACCTCACGACTTCGTCGACTGAGGATAACGCATGTACAACTGAGTAGCTGATCACGTCAGGCTAACGAAAAGGGCATGCATACAAACAAGCACCACGTGCTAACACAATCAACTTTTACAACAAAGGGCATAAAACGCCCAGTCGAATACATACAAGTTTTTACTCTATCTTTTTACAGGTCCTACCTATTCTGAAGAATCACCTCTGCACGATGCTCAAAAAGATCTACAACTTGTTCGGCATACTGCCTTACAGACGCATAGGGCGGGCACATGTCCCACATGACCATCTGGCCGAGGAGGCGGCCCAGCCGCAACAGCAGCAAGGTCTACATCAGGGCGATGCAGCCGCACGAGCGAAAGGGCGGCCTCACCCCCGCAACCAACTGGTGCCGCACGAGCTCCCTAACATGCCGCACGTCCCGAAACTTCGCCAACAATCCCCAGAGAGACGATGGAGCTTCATCCAAAGGAAACATGACGTGCAGAATAGACGCCATGGAAGTCTTCACCTGCCGCAACACTCGCGAGACCTGGTGAGCACGATCCTGCACAGTCGCAAGTACCATGGCACGGTCGCGACCCATCCAGAAAAAGCCACCGGCTTCCATATCTTGCTGGGTCAAGCAATTGATTCGAACTGCAACACGCTCCTTCTCCTCCCGAGGAACAAGGTTAGCACTTGCAACACCTACAAAGTAAGATGACAAGCCAACAGACGCACCCAAAAATGAGCATCAGTTCGAAGAAACTCACACTGCAGCTGTTCGGCTAAACGCCACAGCTCCCCCATCAAATACTCCTCTCTGGCGGCGCCTCGCTCTGCCTTCAATTTCCAAACATCCACATGACCTCGGATGCCAAGCAACCCCTTCTCAAGACTGCGGATGCGGTCACAAAGAAACACAAGCTGCGACGCATCATCCAAGGATGGTCGCGGCTGCGGAGCAGGCGAAGTATCGACAGGGTCATCGCCCGAAGGTCCCTATAGGAAAAGAGACAAGGATATAAACAACACACGAATAGCCAACGGCTCAAAGATTCATTATATACAACAAAAGCAACTGCGTGGAACAAGAAGTGTTCATAAATATATTACAACAAAATAAGACGACAACTACCCTACAACTACATAGCCTAAGCAGCTACATCCTTAGTGGCCTCGGAGCCAGATTGCCTGCTCTTGGCCTCTCCCTGCTGCCTCACCACGTACTCCGCCAGCAGGTCAATCAGCTTCGCCCCATAGCGTTTACAGCGGGCAGCATAGAGGGCAAAGGCTACCTCGGTTCCGTCGGAAGCCGTCAGCATCTGGGAGGTGACCTGATGAAGATCCAGCTCTGCCCCAGACGCCATGGCCATCGCCAGCCCCATGGATGCGCCGATGCCCTTTTTCTTGTGCTTATACGCCGCAGGCGCTTCGGCTGATAGCGCATCTGCCAACAAGTTGACATCCTCAAGGGCAACGCCCTTGGGGACGAGCTCCTTGTAGAAGCGCCTGAGAACCTCCTTGGCTTTGGCAAGAGAGCCAACCACAGTACTACAGCGGTCTTCGACCGCCGCAGTGGCATCATCTAGAGCACTGCCATGCTCCAGAGCATTGCGGTCGAACTCAATGCCTGCGGCATCTAGAAAAAAGATACAAGTACAGTCCGAATCAAACAAAGCCAGAGAGACAAAGTCAGCTGGAAAAGATCATATAGGCGAAAACTACTCACCCGAAATAGCCTTGGCAGCAGCCATCAAATTCTCGGCTACCTCACTCTCGCTCGAAGACGCGGCGACGGCGAGCTGCTCCTCGCGGTCCGTAGCCTCCTGCTGCAGGCACTCCTTGGCCACAGCTGCGTCGGCTACCTACCGCTCGAGGCGCTCCTTCGCACCAACGGCGTCCTCGGCCTTCTTATCAGCTCGCCCGAGACTCTTTTTGAGAGCATCAATCTCGCGGAGGGTAGTATTATTTTCATCTGCAAAAAGAGAACACACATGAGATTCACAAGAAAGCGAGCAGACGAAGACGAAGAATATCTATCTAAATATGAACCTTGAAGCCGCTGCAGGCTGGCCTCCAATGTCAAATGCTGCTTCACTAGCTGGTTTGCGCCTTGCACAAAAGGCTGCTAGAAGGAGCAGCTTATCAGAAAAAGGGACCGGGGGACTGCGCCCGTGAAACGAGCAAAACAAAATCAAGCGTACAAAAGACGCTCGGGGGCTCCCCCCGAGACATGCACAAAATAGAAGCAACGATCAGCAGATCATACGAAAAATGCTCAGGGGCTCCCCCCACGACAAAAATAGAAGCACTTACATGGTCAGACAGAGACTCCGATGGTCCGGCTGCAGTCTTCTAGGAAACGATCACCCGAGCCTCCTGCGCAGAGGGGTTCGGAGCAACGCCCCCAGAGGTGGCCACCGTCTGAGGAGGAGGAGGCATCATTCTAGAATCCCACACCATCTCCTGAGTGGCATCACTGAACGAGCCATCAGAGGAGTGGCTGCAAAAGAAAACACCAGTAAAAGACAAGCAAACAACAAAGAAAGTTAGCAAAAGCACTCGAAGGAACTTATGAGTCCATGACGCTAAGGTTAAAGACAGGCAGGGCCCTCTTTCCCTTCTTCTCTTCCTTCTTCTCTTCCTTCTTCCGCTTCGCCGGCGGTTGCGGCGCTACAGTCCGCACAGGAACAGACGAAATAGGGGAGGAAGAGCCACTATCACCTCCACTATGACGCACAAGGCATGGGGGGTTCCTAGGCATTGACAGAGTCGAGGAATCGGACGATTCGCTCGAGCTCCGTGCCCTCTTTAGGGTTTGCTCCTCGCTCGACTCGAGAAGCTCAGACATGGAGTCCACTACCTCATTGTCCGGCGCATCCGGAAAACATTCGGGTAGTGGAGGTACCATGCCCGGTACTTTGAACTCCTGTACAAAGAAAGCAAACTTTCAGAACAAGTGAGTACAAAAAAACGCACTCGAAAATAGCGCTACGCGCACGCCCCAGATCTACACATGCGGAACCGGACGAGAGGCAGTGAACGGAGGGGTCAGCGACTTCCCCGGAAGGTCCTCTTCAGCTTTGTACTTCAGCAGCGGCTGAAGGATTCTGTCAAGATCCCCCCTGGAGAGCTCCTCAGTCGAAACCCTAGTTGGATCATGGCAGCCATAATAAAGGAACATCGGGTGTGCCCTAGCCTGGAGTGGTTGCACCCGACATTTGAGGAAGGTGCAGATAATATCCACACCGTTCACCTCCTTATCCAGAATCACCTGTAGGTCCTCTACCCGATGATAGAGCTCCTCTATCTCCGCCACCTCACCATCCAAGGTGTGGTTCTTCCAGGACCTCTTCGACTGGATTTTCTGGGTGGAATCGAAAGGAACCAGGCCAAAATTTTGCCCGTCCACTGTGGAGTCGCGGATGTAAAACCACCGCCTTCGCCAGTATTGGACAGACTCAGACATACAAAAAAAGAAGAAGAGAAAATTGGATTTAAGGGAAATGATGCAGCCGCCGATGGGATAAACGCCCTCGGAGCCAGATTGCCTCTTCACGGAATAGAGTTCTGGAAAAGGCCAAAGTGCGGCTCGATACCGAGCTAGCACTCGCAAAAGGTGATGAAACAGGCGATGTGGAGACGAGAATTTGGTGAGAGATGGTGGAGTTGGCTACCATAGAAGAAAAACAGTCCATGGACAAAATCGTGGACTGGGAGAGAGAGGCCCCGAAGGACAAAAGCAACATATATGACCCTAAACCCAGCGGGTGGACGGGGAATTACCTCGTTGCCGGGAATCTTGACGGCCTCCTTGTCCTGCGGGATCAGACCCCGCTCACGAAGCTTGCACAGGTCACCCTCGCGCGTGTCCATGCGCCGCCACCCACTATCGGTGACGCGGGTAGCGGCGGTGCCCTTTTTGACGCCAGCAGCAGTGCTGGTGCCCGCCACGGTGGAGGCCTTCTTCGGCTTCCCCATTATAGTGCGGATACGGCGGCGGTATGAATGCAGAAAAGAAGATGGGAAGGATCGAAGAACTTCCAGCGCGCGGCGAAGAAAAGCTCAAGAAGGTGGAAGCAGTGAAAAGCAAATGGCTGCGATGAAAACAAACAAAATTTGAAGGGTTTCGCGGCATAGTAAATCAAAATTTTCTACGGATGCGAACTGAGGGAAAGCCAAGATCTAATCTAGGAGATGCAAACAACGAGAGAGATTGGATTAGATCTTCATACCCTTGAAGATTCGCACAGCGGAACGTTCGTCGGAACGTGGGTGATGTAGTCGTACTCGCTTCTCCTCCTCGCGATCCGATCTGATCTAGCACCACAAGTGGCGGTGCCTCCGTGAGATGCACACGTGCAGCACCTCGACGTCTCCTCCTTCCTTGGTCCAGCAAGTATAGTGGAGAGATGGGTTGGATCTACAACGCGACGGCGCGATGCAATTGGTGGAGAATTTCTGCAGCAGGGCTTTGCCTACAAGCAGTCGGGAGGGAGAGAGGAGGGCAGCAGGGCGGCTAGGGTTGGAGGGAAAGGTCTGGGGTGTTGGTGCGCCCCCACCCCTCTTTATATAGAGGGGGGTGGGGGCGCAGCCCTAGCCCCTCCCCCAAGCCCAAACCGCCGGCCCCAAAGGATAATGAGTGGGGGGCAAGGAAACCCCCCTTCTAGAAGGTCTATCTCGAGTTTAAACCTCTCTTGGCCGGCTGGGCCCTATGGGGCCTTGTGCCCCTGGCCCAATGCGGCCAGGGCACTCCCTAATAGGCCCATGCCCCCTCCCAGAAGGTGTGGCCACGTTGGTCCCCTTCCGGAAGGTTCTAGAAGCTTCCGGTACAATACCGATTAACCCGGAACAATTCCGAACTCCAAAAACTGCACTGCCTTATATGAATCTTATTCTCCGGACCACTCCGGAACCTCTCGTGATGTCCCGGATCTCATCCGAGACTCCGAACAAAAACTCATAAACCAATTATCCAATCTATCCTAGCGTCGAGACACGTTAAGTGTGTGACCCTGCGGGTTCGAGAATATGCAGACATGATCTTCTATCAATAATCAACAGCGGGGTCTGGAAACCCATATTGACTCCCACACATTCATCGATGATCATATGGGATGAACCACGATGCCAGGATTCAATCAATCCCATATATATATTCCCTTCGTCTCGCGATATTTTACTTGTCCAAGATTCGATCGTCGGTACCGTCATACCTAGTTCAATCTCGTTCACAGCAAGTACTTTACTCGTTCCGTAATCCGATATCACTTTGTGATTAACTCCTTAACCACATGCTTGCAAGCGGTGTTGATATCGATTACCGAGTGGGCCCGAAGTATATCTCTCTCCGACTTGGGAGGGACAAATCCCATCTCGATACATACAACCCAACAGATACTTTCCGATCACCTGAGAGACACCTTTATGATCACCCTCTCATAGGATGACGTTTGATGACCTAAAGCTTTCTTCCGATACCAGGGAGTTGTATTATCTCATGGTCTAAGGAATACAATATTTGACATAAGAAAAGCTTCGCAAAGACGAACACGATGACATGATCTAATTGCTTCGCTTAGTTTGGGTCTGTCCACCATATCATTCTCCCAATGATATGATCTCATTATCAATTGACAACTCATGTCTATGGTTATGAAAACTTAACCATCATTGATCAATGAGCTAGTCCATAGAGGCGTACTAGGGACACGGTGTTGTTCACAAACCACACAAGTATTAAAGTTTCCGCTTAATACAATTCTAGCATGGAATATAAACATTATCATGAACAATAATTATAATAATAACATCTTTATTATTGCCTCTAGGGCATAATTCCAACAGTCTCCCACTTGCACTAGAGTCAATAATCTAGTTTACATTTGGCAACAATCTCACACCCATGGCACTGAGGTGCTGATCATGTTTTGCACGCGGAAGAGGTTTAGTCAATGGATCTGCGACATTCAGATCTGTATGTACTTTGCTAATCTTCAGATCTCCATCTGCTATATAATCTCGGATTATATGAAACTTGCGGTTGATATGCTTGGTCTTTGGATGATATCTTAGTTCCTTAGCGAGTGCTTGGCGCTAGTGTTGTCACACAATATCTCCAGTGGGTCCAATGCACTTGGAACCACGCCAAGCTCAGTGATGAAGTTTCTGATCCAAACTCCTTCACTTGACGCTTCTGCAGCAGCCATGTATTACGCTTCTACTGTAGATCCCGCGATCACGCTTTGCTTGCAGCTTCTCCAGCTCACAACTCCTCCATTCAAAATATACACGTATCCTGTCTGAGACTTAGAATCATCCTTGTCGGTGTCGGAACTAGCGTCGACGTAACCTTTTACGACGAGTTGTTCATCACCCCCATAGACTAAGAACATTTCTTTAGTTCTATTCAGGTACTTTAGGATGTTCTTCATGGCTGTCCAGTGTTCCACTCCTGGATCACTTTGATATCTGCTCGTCAAACTAAGAGCATTGGACACATCCGGTCTAGTACACAGCATGGCATACATGATAGAACCTATGGCCGAGGCATAAGGCACTTTGCTCATAGCTTCCCTATCATTTACCGTAGATGGACACTGAGCCTTGCTCAATATCTTACCTGACAACATAGGCACTGAACCTTTCTTTGCCTTATCCATTCTGAACCTTTTCAGAACTTTGTCTAGGTATGTACTCTGGCTTAAAGCTATCAGGCGTCTTTGTCTATCCCTATAGATTTTTATGCCCAATATATAAGCAGCTTCACCTAGGTCTTTCATTGAAAAACACTTGTTCAAATAACTCTTCACATCGTTAAGCATGTTGATGTCATTTCCAATAATCAATATGTCATCCACATATAGTACCAGAAACGTCACCGAGATCCCACTCACTTTCTTGTAGATACAAGCTTCGTAGAAATTTGGAACAAATCCAAAGCTCTTGTTCACTTGATCAAAACGAAGGTTCCAACTCCGAGATGCTTGCTTCAGTCCATAAATGGAACGCTGAAGTTTGCATACTTTATCAGCATCCTTAGGATCGACAAAACCTTCGGGTTGCATCATATACAACTCTTCATCAATGTTGCAATTGAGGAACGCAGTCTTGACATCCATCTGCCATATTTCATAATCATGAAACGCAACAATTGCTAATAAAATCTGAATGGACTTAAACATCGCTACGGGAGAGAAAGTCTCATCGTAGTCAACACCTTGAACTTGTCGAAAACCTTTCGCGACAATCCGTGCTTTATAGACGGTAACATTACCATCCGCGTCCGTTTTCTTCTTGAAGATCCATTTGCACTCAACGGCCTTTCGGTCGCTAGGAGGGTCCACCAAAGTCCATACTTGGTTTTCGCTCATGGATCCCAATTCGGATTTCATGGCTTCTAGCCATTTTTCAGAGTCTAGGCTCATCATCGCTTCCTCATAGTTCGTAGGTTCACTGTCTTCTACTAGCAAGACAGTCAAGACAGGGTTGCCGTACCACTCAGGAGGGGCACACGACCTTGTCGACCTGCGACGTTCAGTAGCAGCATCGTCCGAAGCTCCATGATCCTTGTCATTAGCTTCCTATATCGTTGGTGCAGGCGGCACTGGAACAATTTCAGGTGCTGCGCTACTCTCCAATTCAAGAGAAGGTTCAATAACCTCGTCTAGCTCTACTTTCCTCCCACTCACTTCTTTCGAGAGAAACTCCTTCTCAAGAAAGGAACCGTTCTTTGCGACAAACACTTTGCCTTCGGTTCTGTGATAGAAGGTATACCCAATAGTTTCCTTAGGGTATCCTATGAAGACGCATTTCTCCGCTTTGGGTTCGAGCTTGCCCGGCATCAACTTCTTGACGTAAGCTTCGCATCCCCAAACTTTAAGAAACGACAACTTAGGTTTCGCACCAAACCACAGTTCATATGGTGTCGTCTCAATGGATTTAGATGGTGCCTTATTTAAAGTGAATGCAGCGGTTTCTAATGCATAACCCCAAAATGACAACGGCAAATCAGTAAGAGACATCATTGATCGGACCATATCTAATAAGGTTCGATTCCGGCGTTCAGACACACCATTGCGTTGTGGTGTTGTGGGTGGCGTGAGTTGTGAAACGATTCCACTTGCTTTAAGATGCGTGAGAAAATCATAACTCAATTATTCACCTCCACAATCGGATCGTAGAAACTTAATCTTTCTGTTACGATGGTTCTCCACTTCATTCTGAAATTCTTTGAACTTTTCAAACGTTTCAGATTTATGTTTCATTAAATAGATATACCCATATCTACTTAAGTCATCGGTAAAAGTGAGAAAATAGCGATATCCACCACGCGTCGAAACACTCATCGGTCTGCATACATCGGTATGTATGATTTCCAACAAGTCCGTTGCTCGCTCCATCATATCGGAGAACGTGGTTTTGATCATCTTGCCCATGAGGCATGGTTCGCATGTATCAAATGATTCAAAATCAAGAGACTCCAAAAGTCCATCAGAATGGAGTTTCTTCATGCGCTTTACACCAATATGACCTAGACGACAGTGCCACAAATAAGTAGTATTATCACTATCTACTTTGCATCTCTTAGCCTCAATGTTATGGATGTGTGTTTCATCCCTTTCGAGATTTAGAAGAAATAAACCATTCACAATAGGTGCATGGCCATAAAAGATGTTACTCATATAAATAGAACAACCATTATTCTCCGATTTAAATGAATAACCGTCTTGCAATAAACACGATCCAGAAATAATGTTCATGCTCAACGCAGGCACATAATAACATTTATTAAGGTTTAAAACTAATCCTGAAGGTAAAACTAAGGAGAGCGTGCCGACGGCCATCACATCAACTCTTGATCCGTTGCCAACGCGCATCGTCACCTCATCCCTCGCAAGCCGCCGTCTATTCCGTAGCTCCTGTTTCGAGTTACAAATATTAGGAACTGAACCAGTATCAAATACCTAGGCACTACAACGAGGGCTAGTAAGGAAAACATCAATAACATGTATATCAAATATACCTTTGATGGTGCCAGCCTTCTTGTCCGCTAAGTACTTCGAACAGTTGCGCTTCCAGTGACCCTTGTCCTTGCAATAGAAGCACTCAGTGTCCGGTTTAGGACCAGACTTGAGCTTCTTCTCAGCAGGGGCAACGCGCTTGCCGCCGCCTTTCTTGAAGGGCTTCCTTGCACCCTTACCTTTCTTGAAGGTGGGGGGCTTGTTGACCATCAACACATGATTATTCTTTTTGATGTTCACCTCCGCTACTTTCATCTTAGCAAAGAGCCCAGTGATCATATCAGTGGAACCAATCTGATTGTGATCAACTACAAAACTTTTGTAGCTAGGAGTGTCAATCTTGAGCTCCTCTGGAATCTTGCAGTCCAGTTGCTCATGGCGTTGAGTGTAGCCCGTCATCTCAATGTCGTGCTCACTAACGGAACTCCCTTCCTCCATCTTGTAGTTAAAGAATTTCTTAGAGATCTCATATCTTTCAGAACGGGCTTGAGTCTGAAACATGTTTTTCAGCTCCTCGAGAATCTCAAAGGTCCCGACGAACTCCTCAAAACGATTTTGAATATCCGATTCCATAGCATACAACATGGAGATCTTAATCAAATCATAATCATCCTTGCACGACTGATAAACAGCTTTTTCATCAGCCGGCGCATCTATAGCAGGGGCGTCACCTAGCGCTTTCTCAAGGACATAGTCCTTTTGTCCGCCAGCAAGAATGATTCTCAGAATGCGGAACCATTTGGTGAAGTTAGACCCATTGTTTCTAAGCTTTTCCTTCTCAGCAAAAACGTTGCAGTTGAAGTTGGACTTGGCCATGTGATCTACGGTATTGGCAAGTACAATTTAGACTATGTTCATGATAACTAGTTCAACTTTTAATCAAATTACTAGATGAACTCCCACTAAATTCAACATCCCTCAAGTTGTTTAGTGAACACGATCCAAATTCACCACACCTAATCCGATCATCACGAGAAGAGATGTGGTTTAAATGGTGGACAACAAAGTGTCGATCATATCATTCATATGACTCATGCTTAACCTTTCGGTTCTTGTGTTCCGAGGCCATGTCTGTACATGCTAGGCTCGTCAAGTTAGACCCAAGTATTTCCGCGTGTGCAAAACTGGCTTGCACCTGTTGTATGTGAGCGTAGAGTCTACAGCCCCCGATCATCACGTGATGCTTGGACACGATGAACTTTCGCAACGGTGCATACTCGGGGAGAACACAGTTTTCTCTTGATCTTTAAGTGAGGAATCATCTTATAATGCTACCGTCGCGATCTAAGCATAATAAGATACATAAAAGGATAAACATCACATGCATATAACTTTAATGTGACATGGTATAGCCAATCTTCGCGCAATGATCTCCATCTTTTGCGCTCCAGCATGATCTCCATCACTCCACCATGATTGCCTCCACCACGAATAGCAACTATTGCTAACTACTTAGCGATAAAGTGAAACTATTACATGGCGCATAAGAAGTTGACACACAGGTCATACACAATTATAAAGACAACCATATGGCTCCTGCCGGTTGTGTACTCATCGACATGCAAGTCGTGAAACATTACAAAAACATGATCATCGCATACATTATACACATCACATCTTGGGCCATACCATATCACAGAAAACACTCCCTACAAAAACAAGTTAGACGCCTCTACTTTGTTGTTGCATGTTTTACGTGGCTTATGGGAGTAGATGCTAAGAACAATTATTACCTACGGAAAGTCACAACGGTGATATTATGGTTGCCAAACTCCGGTGTTAATCCCATGACAACTATAGTGAGAGAAACTGACATCCACCAGCCGCATGTGTGGAACAAGCCACACGTCAAGTGCGGAGCCGGTCTCGCGAACGACGTCGCGTAAGGTTGGCCTGGACCCTTCAATCTCAGTATCCCGCGTCATAAGAAGAACATAAACAAGAGGCTTGCAACAGAAAACATCAACGCCCGCAACAACCATGTTGCGTCCTACTCGTGAAACACATCTACGCATAGATCTAGCTCTGATACCACTGAAGGGTTTCGCGGCATAGTAAATCAAAATTTTCTACGGATGCGAACTGAGGGAAAGCCAAGATCTAATCTAGGATATGCAAACAACGAGAGAGATTGGATTATATCTTCATACCCTTGAACATTCGCACAGCGGAACGTTCGTCGGAACGTGGGTGATGTAGTCGTACTCGCTTCTCCTCCTCGCGATCCGATCCGATCTAGCACCACAAGTGGCGGTGCCTCCGTGAGATGCACACGTGCAGCACCTCGACGTCTCCTCCTTCCTTGGTCCAGCAAGTATGGTGGAGAGATGGGTTGGATCTACAACGCGACGGCGCGATGCAATTGGTGGAGAATTTCTGCAGCAGGGCTTTGCCTACAAGCAGTCGGGAGGGAGAGAGGAGGGCAGCAGGGCGGCTAGGGTTGGAGGGGAAGGTGTGGGGTGTTGGTGCGCCCCCACCCCTCTTTATATAGAGGGGGGTGGGGGCGCAGCCCTAGCCCCTCCCCCAAGCCCAAACCGCCGGCCCCAAAGGATAATGAGTGGGGGGCAAGGAAACCCCCCTTCTAGAAGGTCTATCTCGAGTTTAAACCTCTCTTGGCCGGCTGGGCCCTATGGGGCCTTGTGCCCCTGGCCCAATGCGGCCAGGGCAATCCCTAATAGGCCCATGCCCCCTCCCAGAAGGTGTGGCCACGTTGGTCCCCTTCCGGAAGGTTCTAGAAGCTTCCGGTACAATACCGATTAACCCGGAACAATTCCGAACTCCAAAAACTGCACTGCCTTATATGAATCTTATTCTCCGGACCACTCCGGAACCTCTCGTGATGTCCTGTATCTCATCCGAGACTCCGAACAAAAACTCATAAACCAATTATCCAATCTATCCTAGCGTCGAGACACGTTAAGTGTGTGACCCTGCGGGTTCGAGAATATGCAGACATGATCTTCTATCAATAATCAACAGCGGGGTCTGGAAACCCATATTGACTCCCACACATTCATCGATGATCATATCGGATGAACCATGATGCCAGGATTCAATCAATCCCATATATATATTCCCTTCGTCTCGCGATATTTTACTTGCCCGAGATTCGATCGTCGGTACCGTTATACCTAGTTCAATCTCGTTCACATCAAGTACTTTACTCGTTCCGTAATCCGATATCACTTTGTGATTAACTCCTTAACCACATGCTTGCAAGCGGTGTTGATATCGATTACCGAGTGGGCCCTAAGTATATCTCTCTCCGACTTGGGAGGAACAAATCCCATCTCAATACATACAACCCAACAGATACTTTCCGATCACCTGAGAGACACCTTTATGATCACCCTCTCATAGGATGACGTTTGATGACCTCAAAGCTTTCTTCCGATACCAGGAAGTTGTATTATCTCATGGTCTAAGGAATACAATATTTGACATAAGAAAAGCTTCGCAAAGACGAACACGATGACACGATATAATTGCTTCGCTTAGTTTGGGTCTGTCCACCATATCATTCTCCCAATGATATGATCTCATTATCAATTGACAACTCATGTCTATGGTTAGGAAACCTTAACCATCATTGATCAATGAGCTAGTCCATAGAGGCGTACTAGGGACACGGTGTTGTTTACAAACCACACAAGTATTAAAGTTTCCGCTTAATATAATTCTAGCATGGAATATAAACATTATCATGAACAAGAATTATAATAATAACATCTTTATTATTGCCTCTAGGGCATAATTCCAACAAAATTCCCCCCACAGGTTATAAGGACGAAGACGATGAACAATGATCGTTCATCGGGAAGCCCTAGAGCCAGCATCAAAATCCAACCGTCCACGTGTCAGCACAGCAGCGAACCGTCGCTCGCACGCCGTCCACTATGCACAAAACCTAGGATACGTCGTAATTATCTTCACGTCGCGCGTGACCGGTCAATTCAAAGTCAGAAGGTGGGACCCACATTCGTCCAGTCACGTCACCTCTGGCTCCGCAGACGCTTGAGGTCACTGATCGTCAACACTGGCGTCATCAAAGCTATACTAGCAACGGTTACAAATCTTCGGCTACACAACTAATGTATTCATATTCGAGTGACTACTCGGGGGCTACTTCTATCAGGAGCGCTGGCTGCACACCCGAAGTATGACTAAGGTACTATACCGCTGAACTATTTTTTTTGAGTCCTACGTCGAGTCTATGACTCCACTACGGACTCGGGGGATACTCCCATAGGGAGGATTGATTCAAGCATCCGAATTTTTTTTGTCCTACGAACCTGAAGCAAGCAACGGCTGAACTAAAGTCCCCGTTCGAGTCTACGACTCGAGCAGATACTCGGGGGCTACTCCCATAGGGAGCGCTGGTCGCGCATCCTATAAATTCTTCGACTGTGATCCTTCGGATCAGAATGCAAAAACTTTTTGGCAACTCTGTCCCAGTTAACGTTAAGTGAGTAACATCCTCCTTGGTCACCCGAAACACCTCCGCGGTGATAAAATTTCGGATGCTGTGTCTGCGACGCAAAGATAAGACCTACAGATACCATCTGATGGCCTGGCAACGCACACGACTGCACTCTGCTAGTAAAAATCCATGCCAGCAGGCGCGATGAAAATCCCAACGGACACGTTGGGTACATCATTCGAAATTACTAGGATTCCACTCCTGTAATTCCTCAACGACCTGAGTCGAATTACGCCAGCATATGTTCCGGTTTCGAGTCGAGGGACTCGAATCTAAAGAAGATCGTGTTGTTTTGTCCTAAGACAATTAACTGACCCTGATCCGCCAGGAGAGTCAGGCACACACATCAACAATCCCTACACGCTAATCATTCTTTAACAAACAAAGACAACTGCACCCGAAAGATTGAAGAGTCCTTAGCCGAATCTACGATTCGACTGAACACTCGGAGGCTACTGACATGGTTATACCCTACGGATACACGACCTTAGCATACCTAGTCCAACCCAAGGAAGGCCCACGAGAATATGCACGGCCCATGAAGACTTTCGGGTGGCTGGGCCCATGACGCCTTCGGATCCTTGGAGAGAAAGACTAGAATAAATAGAGTATTCAAAGAGGCAAACCCTAAAACCTGTAACCGACTCGATCTATGCCCAAGACCTGCCTACCTCTATATAAATGCCAGGAGGGCATCTCTCATACCACCGCATACACACCTCCACGCCAGATTGCATCTGCGCACCCTTGTAACTTTCAGTTCCGCCGTAATCAAGAGCATGCAAGCAGGAGTAGGGTTTTCCCTCCGGGGCCTGAACCTGGTTAAATCTCGTGTCCACTGGTTGCTTGTCTGTTAACTGTTCCGCGATCTCCTGCACCCTCATCTTCTCCAAAACCCAAGCTCATAACAATGGGCATTGACGAGATCGATCCTCATCAGTATGACCGACACAGTCCAGTCGAGCAAAGCAAAAGGATAAAACAAAGTAGGCCTTTCGGATCGTGGCCCACCTGGGAGGCCGAAAAGGTAGCGCGACGAGTTCCTCTCCACTTGCTAGAATCCATCCACGACGTTCGTCCGTTTAAAAGAGGATCCAACAATCCTTGTTCATGCCCCCTCCCCCTGTGCCACTGACATGTAGGACCCACATGCATGGTTTTGGTTACCGGTCGGGAAATCGGTTTACCAGACAAAAAATCCCGAATTTATTTGAATTGTATGAAAATTTTAAATTTTAACAAAAAAACGATGTAAATAGTCATACCAAAGACTGTAAATTCGAATTTTGAAATTTAAATTCGTCCGGTACCACCCTCGGGATTTTTTTCGTACCGGGAACCAAAACCTTGCCCACATGTCATTCCCACCTCCAGTCGAGTTCGTCGAACACTATGTGGCAAACACCGATCGATTAGAAAGCTGGATCATGGATGGATTCTAGCAAGTTGAATTGGAAATTCAGAAGGAGTCGTGGTGCGTTATTAACCGCCCGTGAGTGGTAAACGTGCCCGTGATGCGTGGGTGTACGAATTGAAGCCAGACCTACTGCCTGTCCACCTCAATCTTCATTTGCACAGGTGCATGCATGGAGCCCTGCCGTGCCAAAAGGTTTTAAACTGCAGTGGCGACCATCGACCAATCGATGATCAGTGTGAGATCCGGCTTTGAGTGTTGCTACTGTATTACTAGCTAAGACACTTCTTATTTCATACAAGAAAATATATTAATATCCTGAAGCTACTAATTATATTGAGATTCTGCACCAACAAAATGTCATAAAAGACATATAGGATGCATACCGCCTGAAAAAAAATAAAAAAAATTACGACTTCGAGCACGCCGAAGGCGAGCCACCACCATGCCATTGATGCAGGGTCGTGTGTCCACGCCACCACCATGCTGTAACGACCCTCGCCAAAGCGCCACGTCCCGGTCGACAAACGCGACCCCTGCCGCTATCCGCCAAAGAGGACCAACACCGCCTTCCGGGGCCGTCGCCCCAGTTCCCAACCTTTGCCATCATGAGCACATCATCCGAAGCCATGCACCAATGCGACCGAAGGGCTCTCTGCGGGGGCAAGGCTATCACGCGAGGAGACCGTCCCACCGCGTCAACGACCGAAGGTCTTTGCCCGTTGGCATCCCCCGTCGGCAGCGGAGGAGACTAGAGGGGAGGCGCTAGGCGTGGCGGTTAGGGTTTCTGACCGAGCCACCCCTGGAGAGCGACGTGGGCATCTTTCACTTCTTGAACGGTTCAAATGGAAGCAGAGCTCGAGGCGGAACTGATGCGCCTTCAGCTAGCCATTGCTATGTGGGCCAGTGCGCGACAGTGGTCTCTGTAATTCAAATTTGCAAATTATGTAGAACTACTAAATTCCCATCCATCTTCGCAGTCCGAGAAGAAGAGAAATGTCTCCTCGGAGAGCGGCTCCCCTGTTCGTTTCGGCCAAGACGGTGTCGTCGAGTACGCAATAGGATAATGCAAGGACGACAATGTTGAGGAAGAGGAAGACGAAGGAGAGGAGGAGTGCTAGAGCGGAGGAGTGCCATGAAAGTGTGCCGGCCCGGGTGCTAGAGCGGAGGCTACACGAGCACCTGCCATCGCGGCACGAGAAGAGGATCACCAAGCTGGAGACGGAGCTGGAGCGCAGAGGAAGCTCCAGGAGGAGTGCGAGGTATCCCGGTGGCGTGACACAGCCAAGCTTTCCTCCCGCCACAAGGACGAGTCGCGGCTAAGGTAGAAAAATCGAAAAAATGGTGGACGTGCGCAGAAGAGAGGATTAAGAAAATCAAACCACCACCCAGTGTGATCTATGTATTCTTCGTTCGATCATGCAACTAGTAGATGGTAATTTTCTTCATGCCCAAACAGAGTAGATACCGGCGTGTTGAAAATGTTGAAGTGCATAAGTGGATTGCACTAACCCTTTTCATCAGTTCGGACTTTTGTTTGCGTTGGCTAGTGCATGAAGCTTGACATGGTATTAGAGTCTAAGGTTTCGAGTTCGAGTCCTGGCTTTTGCAATTTATCCTAAAATTGCTGTAGACCCTTCTATGTCCACGTATAGGCATCTTGAGTTATACGTGAGTTTCGCGCGCCGTCGCTCTCTTCCGGTTGCACGTGCTAACTTCTCCTCGTCGCACGTGAGAGGGGGTGTTGAAGTGCATAAGTGGATTGCACTAACCCTTTCTATTAGTTCGGACTTTTGGTTGCGTTGGCTAGTGCATGAAGCTTGACAGAAAAATGCAGGATTAATCAATTCATCATCAACATATCACTATGTTTATTTTATTTTTTGGGCACATTCTCAAACTACAGAACCTGGTCCACCATAGTATATACTCATACCAGGCGTATCTACCTCAAATTGGTCAATCGTATATAAAGTGGAGTTGCTCGTGCGATGGTCGACCTTGATGTTATCTTCCGGGGTAACATAGGTGTTGTTCTCGTTTAGGATTTGGGCGTTTCTTATGTAAGCCGCTCTTCCGAACCCTTCGGAAGCGAAATGTCCGCTGCCCATCTGCGGAGCTTTTGACGACGCGGTTGCCCCCTGGACAAATCCTCCCCAGAAGACAAAATCGCCTTTGTGGTTGATGAAAGTGAACAACTCACTTGGCCAATATCCAAATGGCGTGTTCTCTTTCCCATAACCCACCCACCAATTCTTCGACTTCGGGTCCTAACATACATAAATCAAGATTTTAATTTTTAAGGTAAATGCCAGTTCAAAATGTGATTCCGTTAAGTAAATACCGATCTGCGCACATATCATTTGTACAAGCTACATTACAAATCACAACGATAAGAAGATCAATACCTTGAAGATGTAAAGTCCCATTGCATATTGTGGTCCACCATAGACAGAAACATGTTCTATTCTTGCTCCAAGACCGAACTTGTGGTCCACTTGCACGAAACCAGGGCAGCTATGATCAATGCAAGACTTTTTGTATAGGCCATTGGTCTAGGAAATTTGTTCAAAGGTCAAAAAAAATCACTATATCAAATTATATTGTTAATTTTTCTATAAAAATATAATACTACACAATAACAAGTATCCAAAAAATTGTTATGCATTACCCAAGAAATATGAAACCTAACAAAGGTATCACCACTAAAGCTCGGATTTACTTCAAGACCAGCACCTATCGTGTCTGTATGTTCTCCTTTTCCATTATTAATCTGTACCCATGCTGCACTAAGATCCTTACTATCTTTATTCACCCTTGGCTCGTAAACATTTATTATAGCACGTGCACCATATACATCATCATAATACCGGATTCCTGCAGCCTACAAGGAATAAATGGAAAATGATAAAACTGACTAATATGTATAGATGAAACCATGATAGGATATCACACCTCTTCTCCAAAGTATAAGGCTCCCAACTATAATTATGCCACACATAGGTAATGCAATTTGATTCATATTCGAAACTATTTCCGATGGTATCACGCTTTGTGTCATATAAGTCATCGTTGTTAATATGGATTGTTGATAAAACATAAGTTGGAATACGTATGGTTACCTCCCATTTTGGAAAAAAAACTACTAATCTTCAATGGGTATAACCTAATGTTGACAAGTTATAATTTGGGACAAATATAGATCAACGTCTCGAAGAGAGTGTTTAGTGAAAGTTGGTAATTCAAATAGAATACATTAACATACCATTACAAAATATTTATAGACAACCTAGGAGTCATTTCGTTTATTCAGATACGAATGTGAATATCCAAAATTAATTACTAACTACATAAATAGTTCAAATAAGCAGGCGTTTATTTACTCTAAATATGTGCTATTTTCTTAAAAGAAGTCATCATTCCTTTTAATAATTTGATGACCCTAAATCATATATTTCCCCTACAATACTCATTGTGGAGTTAAATGATGACATTTGCCTATAAAATGTGGGGTTTAATTAGATTATTATTAGTGTCTATGGTGGATTTTGTGTTCAACTATGCTATAGATGAGATATATGCATCATGCGACACAGAAACTCTAGGCTAATTTCCATTATAAACCTGATCACAAACAAATAATCATAAACTATGTTAACAAAATCACATTGAAAAATATACAAAACTCACCTCTGTTTCTGTTTGTAAACCAATGCTACTCACTCCATCAATATTGTGTGCTATTATGTTGCCACTTCCATTGTTACATAGTATTGGAACTGTTCCTATCGGGCAGTCAATGGTATATGGTTGTACTTCCCACCAAGAATGTGGAAACTCAGATTCGGTATCCAACCAAATAGGGAAAGAACTTGGTTGCATCTGTTTGGCAATAAAATTGACCACCTTATAATCAAATATTCAAATGCACAAGAGAATACATACGAAACATCGTGAAACTTAATTCATTATTGAAAATCACATATACAAAAAGATTGTTAGTTTCATTTATATTCCTAATTTCGAAATGTTAAAATATTATATATAAATATTATGAAAAAACATGGAAGTAGAACAAGCTAAGTTATGAAATAGTAACCATCATAAATTATTTTCCAATAATTACTAGCAACCATCATTTATTTTAGAGAAGGTGCCATGAATTTAAGCACCCAAACATGAATCCAATATTAAATTAAGAAAACCATAAATATAAATCATATTTCTATAGGAAGTTAATTTACCTGGATTTTATGATCTTTCAACTTTGGGTGGTTAAGAGATGGTTGCACATTCACATCAATACAGTCATAGACATCTCCTCCTTTCATCTATTTTTTCGTTTCCTTGACTTGTTAGTCACGGAAAATTATGCTAAATATAGAAAAAAATAGATGCGTACTAGTTGATACCTGAATGGTTTTCTTAACTTGACGATATGGGAGTACACGAGTATTATCTTCTCCATGCTTTAGATATCTTGTACCTTCTCCTTTGGTGATGACCAGAAATAGAAATGACAGGAGAAGGGACACTCTAATAGCTTGCTTTTCTTTCATTGTGAAAAAATGAATTTTCAAAATGTTGATACTACTATATATACTCCATATCCCCCATCACACATTTATGGTACAAATAATTATTAAATGGCCTAAAAATTTCCTTTGTTGTATGTATATAGAAATATATTAATTAGATAAGACATTGCATATCATTCTTCTTCCATTTTACAATATTAAAGGCGTTAATGCCATATAAAAGATTTACTTCATTTGATGCGTGAGAAAATATTCATAGATGCCAAGTTTGATATGAGAAAATCTTCATAAGATTTCTTTGCTTCTGTTGTACTGCGCCCATGTATGCAATTCAATTTTGTGGTAATAGATGGACGATATTGCCAAGGTTAGGTAATATTGCTGAAACATCCCAAAGTTTTATCTACTATATTATATAATTAAAATACAAGACAAATAATGGCCTTGTTTCGACAATTTAATTAGCGTTACAACACATCATTATTGGTTGAGATTAATCAATTGCATCTCACGTGGTCTTGAAAGAGCTAGCCCGCTATACATCACGCTTATCTGTTTGTACTCACAGACTTTTCGTAATCGATGGTAACGCATAGGTAACCAAGAATGACTGTATATAGATAAAAAAGAAGCCTTCTGTCATCCAAACCCTTCGTACTGTACCTTGCTTCGCATTTTCACCAAACCTCGGCTACCCACCCTTTTCTTCCCTTCTCACTTGCATCAAGATCGGCGCGCCGTCGAGGATCCTCCAATTCTTTCCGTTGTCACTGGCTAAGAGCATCTCCACTAGCATCACCATGAGGGCCTCCCAGGCCGTTTTTTTATCCGAATGGTGAAATTTCGCCCATTCGCGTTTCCAACATGCCTTTTTTCGCCGAATTTGGCCCAACTTTCATCCGGCGTTGCCAGACCGATCCCAACACACTGGTGTGGCCTGCGAACACCACATGAACTGAAAAAATCCGGTGGGCTAGAGCTGTCGGTGACAGAAGGACGAGTTCCCGACTTTATCGCCCCATTCCCTCACTAGTGGAAACGAGGCCTTTGGTTGAGGTTGGAAATGGGTTTTAACAAAGGCCCTGCAGCCCCCCTTTAACACCGGTTCGTGGCTTGAACCGGTGTTAAAGGGGGTGTGCCTATATAACACACCGCAGCCCACACCCCTCTCTCTCATTTTTTCACTCTCTCATTTTGGAGCTTAGCAAGAAGGTGAGAAGTGTGCTAGTTTGTGTTTTTTCCTATGCACAAGAGGTGTTCGGTGAAATGCCCGAGAGCTCGAATTAAGTTTTCTCGATGCTCTTTCCTTCTCGGTCGAGGTCGGCAACTTTATCCTTTCATGTGTCATTGATGTACTATATAAGTGGTCATCTCCCTATTAATTTTTGATATACTATATAATGTAGATGAACTGACAATGGATGTACGGTAACCAACGCACTTCCGAGTACATTACGGGCCTCCAAAATTTCATCATTGTGGCTAATGCAAACCGTGGTCACAATGGTTTTATGTGCTGTCTGTGTGTTCACTGTCAGAACAAGAAAGACTACTCAAATACCAGAACCATTCACACCCACCCGCTTCGATCCGGTTTCATGCCCAGCTATAATTGTTGGACCAAGCACGGAGAAAAAGGGGTTGTGATGGAAGACAACGAAGAAGAAGAGGATGATGACAACTATCATAATATGTATCCTGAATACGATGATACTGCAACAGGGATAGATAATGAAGATCAAGAGACAGCGGATGGGCCTGCTGATGACGATCTTGGTTGGGCTATTACTGATGCAAAGGAAGAATGTGAAACTGAAAAGGAGAAGGAGAAGCTGGAGCAGATGTTAAAGGACCACAAAACATTGTTGTACCCAACTTGCGAAAATGGCTACAAAAAGCTAGGTACCACACTGGATTTTCTGCAATGGAAGGCAGAGAACGGTGTGTCTGACAGCGCATTTTCAAAGTTGTTGGTAAAAATAAAGAATTTGCTTCCAAGAAATAATGAATTTCCCGACAGTACATACCAAGCAAAGAAGGTTGTCTGTCCTCTAGGATTAGACGTGCAGAAGATACATGCCTGCATTAATGACTGCATCCTCTACCGCAGTGAGCAGTACGAGAATTTGGATGCATGCCTGGTATGCACTGCACTGCTGTATAAGATCAGACGAGACGACCCTGGCGATGTTGAGGGCGAGGCCCCTAGGAAGAAGGTTCCTGCCAAGGTTATGTGGTATGCTCCTATAATACCACGGTTAAAACATCTCTTCAAAAATAAAGAGCATGCCAAGTTGTTGCGATGGCACATGGAAGACCGTAAGAAAGACACGTTGTTGAGACACCCCGCTCATGGGTCACAGTGGAGAAAAGTCGAGCGAGAGTACCCGGACTTCACACGTGATGCAAAGAACTTAAGGTTTGGTCTAAGTACAGATGGCATGAATCCTTTTGGTGAGCAGAGCTGCAGTCACAGCACCTGACCTGTGACTCTATGTATCTATAACCTTCCTCCTTGGTTGTGCATGAAGAGGAAGTTCATTATGATGCCAGTGCTCATCCAAGGCCCGAGGCAACCCGACAACGACTTTGATGTGTACCTAAGGCCATTAGTTGAAGAACTTTTACAGCTGTGGGCCAAACCAGGTGTCGTATGTGGGATGAGCACAAAGGGGAGCCATTTGACCTACGAGCATTGCTTTTTGTAACCATCAATGATTGGCCTGCTCTTAGTAACATTTCAGGGCAGACAAACAAGGGATTCAAAGCATGCACGCACTGTTTAGATGAGACTGAAAGTGTATATTTGGATAAATTTAAGAAGGTTGTGTACCTAGGGTATCGTCGATTTCTTCCGAACCTACATCCCGTAAGAAAGAAAGGCAAGCATTTTAAACGTCTGGCAGAACCCCGGAGGAAGCCTGTCCTCCGTACCGGTGAGGAGGTATTTGGTATGGTTAAGGACCTAGAAGTAATCTTTGGAAAAGGTTATGGCAGTCTATCTGTTCTGAATGACGATGCCGGACACGCGCCCATGTGGAAGAAGCAATTTATATTTTGGGACCTACCCTATTAGAAAGTCCTAGAGGTCCGCTCTTCAATCGACGTGATGCACGCGACGAAGAATGTTAGTGTGAACCTGCTAGGCTTCCTGGGAGTGTATGGGAAGACAAAAGATACACCGGAAGCACGACAGGACCAGCAACGTATGAAAGACCCTGAAGAGCCTATGCATCCTGAGAACGAGAAGGGTAAAGGACGCCACTTAACTCCTGCCAGCTACGCTCTTACCAAAGCAGAGAAGGAAATCTTTTTTGAATGCCTGAGCAGTATCAAGGTCCCGTCTGACTTCTCGTCGAATATAAAGGGAATAATAAATATGGCAGAGAAAAAATTCCAAAACATGAAGTATCATGACTGCCACGTGATTATGACGCAATTGCTTCCGATTGCATTGAGGGGGATTCTACCTGAAAATGTTCGAGTATCCATTGTGAAGCTATGTGCATTCCTCAATGCAATATCTCAGAAGGTAATCGATCCAGAAATCCTACCAGGGTTACAGACAGATGTGGCCCAATATCTTGTCATCTTCGAGTTGGTGTTCCCATCATCCTTCTTCAATATTATGACGCATCTCCAGGTTCACCTAGTAGTAGAGATTGCCATTCTCGGTCCTGTATTTCTACACAATATGTTCCCCTTTGAGAGGTACATGGGAGTCTTAAATAAATATGTTCATAACCATGCTAGGCCAGAAGGAAGCATCTCCAAGGGCTATGTAACAGAGGAGTTCATTGAGTTCTGTGTTGACTTTATTCCTGACCTTAAGGCGATTGGTGTTCCAGAATCACGACATGAGGGGAGACTGCATGGAAAAGGCACCCTAGGATGTAAAGCAATGATATGTAGGGACGAGTATTCTCTCAATCAAGCACACTACACGGTTTTACAAAGATCTATCTTGGTTGCCCCGTATATCAATGAACACAAGAATTTTATACGCCTCAAACACCCGGGGCAGTCTGATGAATGGATTATAAGTGAACACATGGCGAGTTTTGGCGGCTGGCTGCAAAGACTTCTCACGAATAACACCACTGTTGGAGATCAGCTGTACTTGTTGGCCAGGACACCATCTTCGACTGTATGTACTTTTCAAGGGTACGAGATAAATGAGAATACATTTTACACGATAGGACAAGATAAAAAGAGCACCAACCAAAACAGTGGTGTCCGCTTCGATGCAGCAGAAGACAATGGGGAAAATACCACGTATTATGGGTTCATAGAGGAGATATGGGAACTTGACTATGGACCTAATTTTAAGGTTCCCTTGTTTCGGTGCAAATGGGTCAAGCTAACAGGAGGAGGGGTTGAGGTAGACAAGAAGTACGGAATGACAACAGTGGATTTCAACAATCTTATGAAGGTAGACAAGAACTTAGACGAACCATTCGTCTTAGCCAATGATGTGGCTCAGGTTTTCTATGTGAATGACATTTCTACCAAACCGAAAAAATAAAAAAATAAGCAAACAGATACATCACACGATGAGCCAAAGCGTTACATAGTTCTTTCAGGGAAAAGAAACATCGTGGGAGTGGAGGACAAGACAGACATGTCAGAAGATTATAATAAGTTTGGTGAAATTCTGCCCTTCAAAGTGAAGACTGACCCAACCATCCTGTTAAACGGTGCTGATACTCCATGGTTACGGCCGACGCGATCATAAGATTGACTATATGTATTAATTGAGCCATTTTTGGCACACATATGTATCTCAACATGGAAATCAATGTCATATTTCTTCTGTTGACACTATATGTATTAAATGAGCCATTTTTCTTTCCGCCATTTCTTCCCGCCATTTTTCTTCCCGCCAGTTCTTCCCGCCATTTCTTCCCGCCAATTCTTCCCGCCAGTTCTTCCCTCCAGTTATCTTCTTGCCATTTCTCACTGTATTTATGTAGGGTTGGCCTCCATTGTCATTGCACATTTCTAGACTCATATCAGCAACCTCATCACTCTTTCCCATGGCTTCCACCGTACCACTAACCCCCAGGGAGGCGGAGGCGCTTTGCACCTCGAACTACCCCTACCCGTCGGGCTACTGCGTCCCCGTCGGCTGGATGCTGAGCGTCGGAGGCATGCCGGTTCCTCCTGTACCTCTAGGTGTGGCGCGCCGGATGGCCATCACGAACCACTACTACTTCGAGCTCACGCCGGAGCAGCGGAGGAATCCCAACTGGCATCCCGACTATTTCCTGACTTGGGAAGCCTTCTTCGGGGATCGACGTGAGAGGGCGCTCGCCAGGCACGAGGAGGACGGCCCACCTCCACCAAACTTCAACGAGGCCGGCCATCGGCTGTGGTGGCGCGGTTGGACTCTCCAGAGTGTCATGGCCTACGACACGGCCGCCGACTCTAACCCCCGTCTGCGCTACCCTCAAGTCCAGCCCACGCGTACTCAGCCTTCAAGGTTCAACTACGGCTACCCCGACGACGGCCGCGACGAGTACGACGACTACAATGTCGAGTATTACAGGTGTAGGCAGGAGCATGGCTGAATCACTCCAACATTCCAAAACAAGTTTGGCCGATTGTGACTTAATCTGGCCATGTATCTTAATTTGCAGTTCTTCTATGTATCTTAATTTTCACTCGTGCTTTGTTAGTTGCGTTATGTACTTTAATTCCAGTTCTATCGTAATAAAATTTTCTTCCCGCCCTTTTCCTCCCATGCATTCTGCCCGCCCTTTCCCATTTGTTACTAGTTTAAATAGTTAGAATTTTATTTTTTTTTAAACAAAAAATGTTTTAGGATTAATTATTCAAATGCAAACAATTTTCATGTTGAAAGTTTTGTCAGATTCCAAAGTATACAAAAGATGATAAATTTAAATATCTAAACAATTCAAAAATGTTAATACAAAATAAAATATGATTTTCTCTAAAAATAGGGTTAGATTCCTTTTCAGATGCTTAATATTTCTTAAGTTCAAAGTTTTAGGGTTTGACTATTTTATTTTTGTCTTAATTGAATAATCAAAATTCATATGTAAGTGTTTTAATCATTTTGAAAATTTTCATCTACAGTAACTATAAAATGTTTTTATATGAATGGATAGATCTTATTTTTCTGAAAATTATGATATATTATTCATATTTTTCTGAGTTGAAATGAAAAAGATATGAATTTTCTAAATTCTATCCTATTTTTTAATTAAAAATGCCCCCCCTTTACCCCCCTTTAACACCGGTTCGTGGATGGAACCGGTGTTAAAGGGGGGGTGTGCGCGCGAAACAAATTACCCTATTTAACAACGGTTCCAGCCACGAACCGGTGTCTAGGGGGGGATTTATAACGCGCGCGCCTCTTCCTTGTCCTCCCAGCCAGATCGAACAAAGCGCGCGCAGAGGAAAGCAGAACCGTCGCCGTCCACGCACTCGCCGTACGTCGCCGCCGTCGCCGTCCACGCACTCGCCGTATGTCGCCGCCGTCGGAGTCCACGCCCTCACAGTCGCCGTCCTGCGGGAACGCGTCACCGGGCCGTGACGTTCCACACGTCGCGACTGCCGCCACCGGCTGCCTCCCCGCGCCTCTCCCCGCGCGGATCGCGCCCTCCCTGCACCTCTCCTGCGCGGCGCCGATGACCACCGCCTACGCCCCGCCACCACCACAGCCACCACCTGTGCCACCACCACAACGCCACCACGCGCCACCGCCTGCGCCACACCCGGCCACTTCCGGCCTCCTCGGTAATTAATTAGTTGGTTTTTATATTAATTAGTATTTCTATATTAGGTAATTAGTTGGTAATTTTGATAGGTATATAGTTGATAGAAATAATATTGTTGATAAATATAGTTGATAGAAATTAATTAGTTGGTAATTATAGTTGTTAGAAATAATATTGTATATAAATTTTGTATAGTTGATAAATATTGTATAGTCGATAATTATATAGGTATATAGTTGATAAATATTATATAGGTATATAGAAATAATATTGTATAGAAATATTATTTTGTATAGAAATAATATTATATAGAAATATTATTTGTATAGAAATAATATTATATAGAAATATTATTTGTATAGAAATAATATTTTATAGAAATAATATTATAGAAATTGGAGAGGAAGAAGTAGAGGAGCCGTCGCCGTCCACGCCCTCGCCGTCCCGCGGTAGAGCCGTCGCCGGGCCGGGCCGCGGGAGCACCGTGTCCACGTAGGGCCGCCAGCGGTGAGCTACCTTTTTTGCATAGACATTTTGTATCTTTTTTTCATAGACATGCATATTGTATCTATATATGTATATATTTGTATGTGGCCTGACAGATTCAACTCAATTCGGTGAGGAGCGGGCCGATTGCATGTGGTAGGCTTAGGGCTCACTTTTTCAATCGGTTTGCACTTGACTGATTACTTTTCCAATGCCGTTGACCCTAACCTCCTCTACCCTCGCCGAGCCTACACACGCGTCGAGGGTGATTCTCCCATTTTAGGTAGCCTACGTCGTCCTGGTTCGAACGCACACCCCCACGCATCCCGGCCCTGCTCTCGCCCTAGCGCCACCGCCCTAGCACACGTCTTTGTTAATATAGCACACCTCTCCGAATTAGGGTTTGGAATGACCAAGCATGTATTAGGGTTACATTTCAATAATTTTACCCTGTCATATCATCATCCTTGCTTGAGCATTTCAATAGATGTATTAATGATATTTGTGTGATAATATTATTGTTTTAGAAACTATGGATCCACTCAGTAGAAACCTTGAAGAGGAAGAAATAATGGAGAACATGATCCACGAGGACACCTCGCAATATCTAAACTTGGAGGGACATGATGATAGCTCAAGTAGTCATGGAGAAGATGATGACTCCGGTGAACGCTCTTTAGTGATTACAAAGTCCGTCGAGGTATATGCATGGATAGAGCCTCTGCTGACTTGCACCGGTTGATTTGTATATATATGTACATGTATTAATTAACGCTTCTTTCTTCTTTTAGCCCTCCGGATCGACCAGCCAGCAACAATCTTCTTCTACGAAAAAGAGCAAGCGAGGCGCGAGCCATCGGTTGAAAGATCATGCAAAGTTCACGATCAAAGCAGTCCGTGTTGATGGCAGGCCGATGGAGCCCAAGAAGTCCGCAGACAAATTTATACGTCAGGATGGATTTCTTGTTAGGGACCAAATCTCAATCATAATTGAATATTGGAATAAGCCAAAGAAGGGCGACAGTACCTTTGTCGATGAAAGATCCAAATAAACGCTTTGGACTTAACTGTTGGTAAATTTCACCCACCGCCAGAGGAGGATGAAAATAAAGCGGTTATAAAGGAAAAGGTCAAAGAGTGGACTCTAAAGAAGATGGCTGACGCTTTCCGCAACTGGAAGACAAAATTGAACAAATTTGTCAAAGCTCGCGAGACTCCAGATTTCGAAGACGCATATTATGCGAAGATAAGACCTCACTGGCCCGAATTTGTGGCGTACAAGGAAGGTGCTATAGCTAAAAAGAGGTCAGAAACCAATACGCTAAATGCACAGAAGAAGGAATATCACCAGAGGACGGGGTCAGGTGGCTACATATCTCAGAGCCCTAAGTGGGAGGAAGCTGAGAAGGCCCTGCGCTAGAGGGATCACACCCCAGACACAGGGGTGGGACCTAAGTGCAAAGACTTGGTTCTACGGAATCGGGGCAAGGTTGGACCCAGAAACGGGATTGTGTATCTTCCCAAAAATTCTTGCCAAACCCGTCACTGAACTCATCACGGCATACGAGGAAACAGCCGCCAGGACCTTCCATCCCGACATAGAGAATGACCAGCTGACACGCGCCATCGGTAAAAAAGAACACCCTGGACTTATCAATTAAGGTGGTGGTCGGCTATGCCTTACCTCCTGTAGCTAGTGGAACTTACCACTGCCGACCGATTGTTGATGACTATGCTATTATTGGGGTGGATGAGGTTGTGAAGGAATATGAGGAAGCACAGCTTGACCATGCTACAGGTGAAGGGGAAACTCAACTCAAATTTGCAGTGAAAACAACCATTCTTTGGAAGAAGGAACACATCGTGCTTCCAAATTGGAGGCCACTGGCACCCCCGCCGTCTCCGCAGCGTCAGCAGTCTGAGCCGCCTTAGCCATCTCCAAGTCATCAGAATACTCCCCTGTCGTCTCCGCCGCGTCAGCCGTCTCTAGCGCTTCAGCCATCTCCGGCGCTTCAGCCATCTCTTGTGCGGAAGCCATCTCCGGCGCGCCAGCCATCTCCTGCGCGTCAGCCATCTTCGGCGCGCCAGCCATCTCCTGTGCGTCAGCCATCTCCGGCGCTTCAGCCATCTCCTACGCGTCAGTGTAAGCGGAAGAGCACTGCCATGAAGAGCATCACTAGCACTGCCATGAAGAAATCCGCTGGAAGCCGTACGCCAAAGAGTTCAAGAAACTGCGTCCCGCAGCCTTCCGCCAAGCCATTGCCGGTATTACCATGGAATCAAAACGATGAGGAGAACAAGAGGATCTCGGAAGAACAGTTCAAGAAATTCTTTGCACCTAGACGGGCCAAGCCAAAGGAGAAACTAGATCTAGCGGTGGTGGAGAAGTTTTACAATAATCTTTTGAAACCTGAAGCCCCACTTGTGCCGGACTACGAGCGCCAGATTATGAAGGGGGATGCAAGGCGGAGGGAGTCTGAAAGTAGTAGTGATGCGGCACCCCGGAAAATAGTTCCCATGCCCGGAGAGCAGGAAAAAAAATCGTGCGCCCCGCTCCAAGTGTTCGACACACGGATAGCTCCGCCTGTAAATGATTACAAGGAAGAGCTACAAAGAAAGGCCAATGAGATGGGGATGACCTACATTGCATACTTGAACATCATGGGAGACCACTTTCCCAAAGGCGATGTCAACCCCATACAGCCATGGAAGTACGGGAAGAATCTCGTCAAGAAAGAGGAGCTCAAGAATCTACCAACAAAAATGCAAAGATTGCATAAGTGGTACCTTGATTTTTGCAAGACGAGAAAGAAAGAGTGGATCACGGCGCATATAAGAGATCAAATTTTCTTGTGCGGAGACGACGCGATCACCTTCAACATTCAAGACTTGCATTTTTTATTCAATCAGAAGGAACTCGACAAAGTTGCCATCAACCTTTATTGTGTGTAAGTAC
Source organism: Avena atlantica (assembly GCA_910589765.1). Lineage (NCBI taxonomy): Eukaryota > Viridiplantae > Streptophyta > Magnoliopsida > Poales > Poaceae > Avena > Avena atlantica. The sequence continues at coordinate 292,276,257 of OU342738.1, forward strand.
TATTTTTGTAATTTCTATCTCGGATCATTCAATTCATGTATATATATGCTCACCATATATGTATATACTATTATGCAGGAAAAAGGTTATGGAATGCATGAAAGGAGTCTCTTTTGACATTGGGTTTGTTGACCTAAATAGAGTTCATGAACAAGTGGTAAAAAACAAACCCAGGCAAACAGAAGATTTCTTGCTAACGTCTTTACCGAGACAACAAACCAAAAGGGAAATACTATTGACTTACAACTTCTCGTGAGTGTTACCCTCTCTTGTACACTTTCTGTTTCAGCTTACTCGATGTTAAGTGTAACTGATGATGATTTATGCGTGCGTAGGTTCCACTTTATTCTGCTAGTCATTCAAGTTGACTCAGGAAAAGTCCTTCTCATGGACTCGTTACGAAAAGACCAAGAGCTATGTGCAGAATTTAAAGAGATGCTACAGAGGTAATTTCAATCATATTATCGCACTAGATCGGCAAATTTCTTGACAACAAGTAATTAATTACTCCTTTATCCTTTTTCTTTGCTGGGTAGGGTTTGGGAAAGGTTCACGGGCAGGGCCATGGGTGAATGATCAGAAGAACTAAAATTTGTAGACCAAAATGTAAGTAATACTAGCCATCTAGGTCTGCGTATCTCTTTGATTCTGCTTCCAATTCCATTATATCATGCTTTATTGATTATACTCTCTATTCTCGTAAAGTGCGCGCATCAGGGACCCGGCAATAACTTATGTGGATACTATGTTTGCGAGTTCATTCGCAACACTATATGTGCGACGGGCCAAGCAGCACTAGAACAAATTAGAGTAAGTAAACAAAGTACACAACATTATTTTATTACCATCAGTTATGTTGAGTTTTATTCTTATATATATTGACCTCATTCTTCATATATATTTAGATCGAACGGATGCGGGACCAACTCCTACCATTTGACCGCATACGAGCCATTGAAGAGGAATTGGCGGGGTTCATACTTGATGAGGTCGTCACGCCTGGCGGAGAACTCTTTAGATATCCACCAAAATGAACGTGTACGGAGATGTTATATTGTATATATGCTTGAACGTGTTTGTCTTGTACTTGATGCTTCAACATGTACGGAGAATACCATAATGATGATGTTTGTGTAGAATAATAGTTGCTTAATTATTAATGTACTCGTATGTACCAACGATGTATGTGTATACCTCTCCCGATCGATCCCCCTCCCCGTCCCTGCCGCGCCGCATAAATCCGCCCAGAACGGGGCGGCGGTAGAACTCTGCCGCGACAGAGATTTATGCCGTTTTCCTACCGCGGCAGAGAACCTTTAACACCGGTTCGTGTTACGAACCAGTGTTAAAGGGGGGGCTGAGCGCTGCAGCAACCCCACGTGCTCCACCCTTTAGCAGCGGTTCTTATACGAATGGGAACTGTAACCGGTGTTAGAGGCCTCTATGAACCTGTGTTAGAGGCCTACCTGTGCACTAGTGCCTCCATTTCCTCCACATTCCCCACCTACCGGCCACAGCCCCTGCCAGTTCCCTGAGCTGCTCCCGTCATGCCGCCCAAGAAATTCTCCAACCCACGCACCACCGTTGGCAATCCTGCGTAGCCAAAGGAGACAGCACCGCGACCAAAATCGGACGATTGGATCGACGTAGCCTGGGCAAAGGATTGTCAGCAGAAGAAGATCGAATCAGACGGCCAAAGGATAGTGGAGGGGAAGTTGAAGAAGAAGCTGGAAGACAAGGAGGAGGCGCAGGCGGCCATGGAAGCGAATCGGAATCTGAGCGAAACATGGTGGCCACTCGAGCTGCTATGGGCCATCCCCCTCTCCACGCCGGGCAATACGACATACCTTGGGGATGCCAAGCTAGCATCGAATATCCGGCGGGCTTCTCACCGTGCTTGCTGGAGCTATTCCAAGAGAGCCAGATGACACCACACCCGAGGTTCTTGGCATCCCTCGAGTTTGACAGTGACCATTTGGGAGGATTCAACCCCAACGTGGTCTTCCCCAATACCCTTCACCTCGCGGTCCGCCCGGCTTCAACGTCAACATGCCCTACGCTAGATCTCTCGCATTCACCGGGTCACCCGCATTGCGCTGTTGTCCCCTAGATTTCGCCCAAAGCAATGTCGGATCCACCATTCAGCTTGGCGGCACGGACGCCCATAACATGTTTGACAAAATGTCGGGCGACTCCTACATGGTCGAGATGATCGCTTTTTGGATGTGCCACCGCTGGGGGCTCATTCTTCACACAACAGCAGTCCAACACCGAAGCCGAGCATGACCTTGACTCGTAGGATCTTTCCGATAGCTATACGAATGAAGAAGCCGACAATGACCAAACGCAAGGGGAAGAGGAAGGGGAAGCTAAAGAGGAACCCATGGCAATGATCAAGGGCAAGGGGAATAGGAAGAGGAAGCCGAAGACGACACCATCGGTCGAGCCCCGCATCAAGTGGAACACCCTTGAAGACGAGTGCCTTGCTGAATCATGGAAGTCGGTGAGCCTCGACGCGATCACTGAAGCAAACCAAAACTCAGAGAACTATTGGAGGAGTGGCAAGCATGCGTTCGATGAGCGCAGCCTAATGGATCCATACTTCAAAAAGGTCCACATGGATGACGGTGAGAAGGCCATGATGGATCATTGCGGGGTGATACGTCCATTTTGCATCACTATTCAATATCATATTTTACTGTTATTCATTGATATATTTCATATTAAGAGGTGATACTTATGTTATTTCATCTATTTTTGCATGTCGAATGACTTTTGGTGGATGAACTGCCAGAGTCAGGATTCTTATGGAACTGTCCATCCTGGTGATCACTTGCTTTTTATCCATCCTGGTGATACTTGCTTTTTATCCATGAATTATGCGGATTGTTTAAGTGTGCAGGTATCACAACTGAACAAGTTAAGAAAAAGTTACTCTCTATATCATTTAAAGGAAGAGCTGAAGAATGGTTATGCTGCTGAAGAATGGACAATCTATGGAATGGGAGGAAATTGTACCTTTCTTTTATTCTAAATTCTATCCTCCTAGTGAGATCCATAAATACCGGAATAAAATATATAAATGTTGGCCCCGTGATGTAGAGAGTACAACCCAAGCCTGGGGGAGATTGAAGTTACTTATGCTTAAATGTCCTATTCATGAGCTCCCTAATAATATTATTATTAATAACTTTTATGCAAGGATTTCTCTTCATGATAAAGATTTATTAGATGCTTCTTGTGTTGGATCATTCACACATATGAAATAAGAAGCTAAATGGGACCTTTTAGACCGAATTCAAGAAAATACTAAAGCATGGGAGAATGTCAGGTATAAATTATGATTATGAATGCATTAAATCTTTTATGGAAACTGATGACTTTCATACTATTATTACTGAGTATGGTCTTGATTCTCAATTTCTTGCAAATTGTTTTAAGGCCTTTGCCTATTATATTGAAATTCCCCAAAAGGAGTTGAACAAGTACCATGCACCTTATAAAGATATTGTTAATCATGTTCCTGCTATCATATTTTGTCTGAACCTTATATTGAGAAAATAACTTTTCCTTCTAAGGTAAAGGAACATTCTATTATAGCTAATGTGGTTAGCAAAAGTACAAAGAAATCTATAGAACTTGATGAACAAATAAATATTGAACCTGTAGTAGCCATTGTGAAAGACCTTGTCACTAAAAATGTAGAATATGGGCACATTATATTTTGTGAAGATGCTTCTAATATTGTCTCACATCCTAGTAAAACTAGGAGAGCTAGTGTCCCTGTGCTTTCTGTTATGATTGGTGATCATTTCTATTATTGTTTATGTGATATTGGTGTAAGTTCTAGTGCTATTCCTTATGAGCTTTCCAAAGAAATTATGCATGAAAGTGGTCCTTGTGAACTTGAAGACATTGATGTGGTTATTCACCTTGCTAATAGAGAGACCGTCTGTCCAATTGGTATTGTAAGAGATGTGGAAGTTCTTTGTGGTAAGATTAAATATCCTACTGATTTTTTAGTACTTGGTTCAGCAGCTAGTAAAACTTGTCCGATCATTTTTGGTAGACCTTTCCTAAACACTTGTGGAGCTCTTATAGATTGTAAGAAGGAGAAAATTTTAACTAAGTTTGATGGAGAATCTTATGAGTTTAATTTTTCCAAATTTTATAAAGCTCCTTCTAAAAATGAATTGCCTAATGAGGATTTTAGAGTTGAACAACTTGCTTCTATTGATCTAGTTTTTGCCCTTAAACCTCTATTTGATGATTTTAAGCATGCTCATTCTGATGATAAGAATGTTTCTTGTGATAGTTATATTGTTAAATTTATTCATAGATCTACTGAAAGTTATTATGAGAGAGGGAAACATGGTTTTATGCATCTCAATAGTATTAAGTTTCCCTACTTAATGTTGAAAGCTTGGAAGTTGCATTCGTTTTGCCTTCCTATGCTAGTAGCCTCTTGTTTCAATAATTTATTTTCTTACAAAATTCCTTGGCATAGGAAGTGTATTAGACTTAAATATGTTGGATATTTGCTTCTTGATGCTCTCGTTTATTTCAAATCCACATTTCCTATGTGAGCATCATTGAGATTATCATGCCTATCTTAATGGCTATAAAGAAAGAGCTTTTGGGAGACAACCCATTTTAGTTTGTTTTTGGTTTTTGTTTCTTTGAGTCTTGGAAGTTATTACCTTTGTAATAACCGCTCCTTATCCTTTTTGTTTGGTTTTTGTGTCAATATTTTCCTCTTTTGAGAAGTAGGTGAGTTGTGGAAAGTTGCTATCCCGGAACAGATTTTTGTGCTTCACTGTAAAAATTCGTGAAAAATCCTAGTACATTGGATGGAGATGTAATTTTCTGTTCTTGTGATCCCAGTTATTATCCAACTCTCGTTAGTTTTGCATTTTTTGATTTGAGCAACAGAAGATTTTCGAAAAAATCAATCTTTACCTGCTGGTCTGTTTTGACATATTTCTGGCATTATTTGCATTTGCCTCTTAAATCGATTTCCTTTCAAATTATTTTTGGAGCTTTTGAAAGGAGTTGCTACATTATCTTATGTTTTGACGGACTTCAGTTGAAATTGAACATAAAGGTTCTTTGTCTTTGCACATACTAATGTTGTTAATGAAGATTGTGTGAAGTTTTGTATGGAAGGAACTTTCAAGTGTTGGAGAGAAGGAATCTGCAGGGTCCATTTTCGAATAGGTAAAAGTGCTGGTAATAAAAGGTTCGCAAAAAACTTTTATATTTATATTTTTGCAGTTTTTACTCCATATGGAAGATAACAAGTCGAAAGAGAGAAGGAAACGGAGCCCGGGTGGCCCACACCACCCAGTGGCGTGGGCCCACCTAGCCGCGCCACCAGGGGTGTGACCACCCCGGATCCCGTCTCCATCCTGTTTTCGCCCAGTACCTTCCTTATGTTGTAAAACTTCGTAATTTATAATCACCCGGACCCCCCCTGAGGTCCGTATATCGTGTTCTCGTCGTGTTTTCGTTTGGATCTGTTTCTGCCAGGAACTATTCTCAAATTTAGAGGCACAATGGTCTCCGCCAACGACAAGGGCAATAAGCCCGTGGAAGATGATCTTCAAGACCCCAAGCAGGAGGAGGATATCTTGGTTGAGGATGAGGAAGAAGTGGAGGAAGACAAGCGTCTGCGCACCCGCGCCACTGTTGCGAGCATTGGTGTGGTGGCAAACCCTATCAAGCTCAAAAGGACGGCACGATGTCTATAGGAGGGAAGGTTCCGCGTCTTTGCTTGTCTCCACGGTCACTTCCTCCACGTACCGAGAACTCCTTCCATACTCTTATTCATGAGCAGAAGTTCCAAAAGATACCCAAAAGAGAGTTGCCCTCCATTTGGGATATGCCTCGTTCTAACCATGCAACGAAAGAACACTTTAAGGAGGAAGAGTGGGGAAAGAATCACAAGGACTCGAATTCTCGGTTCGACATGATCATGAACCTCATTGAGCATAATTCGGAGTTGATTCGTACTCTAGCCTTCGAGATTGAGGATTTGAGGAAGTTGATTGAAAAGCTTATCGAGAGTACACCACCACCACCAAAGGAGTAATTCGTCATCAGGTTTTGGCATCCCCTTGGTTTTTTCCAATCTTGGGGGAGTGCCGCGGTATCACATCATTATCTTTTATCTTTTTACCTTTTTAGTAGAGTCATATCATGAATAGAGAAGTTATCATATCGGATGGTTTTCATTATGGAAGTATCTCTCCTCTAGTTGGTTATCTATGTATCCCTTGGTGTGCGTGCCTTTATGGAATTTTAATGAGAAGTATCATCATTTACTTTTTGCACATCGTATTTTAGTTTGCAAATTCTGTTATAAGATTGATCTTGTTGTTAGTATTGGTATCACTTTGGGAGCATCAAGTAAATTTAAATTGGTTTTGGCAAATCAAGCTCTAGTTAGTAGCAACACTTTTTGAAGTTTGAAAGGAAAAGAGAAAAGCACTTATAGGTAATTTACTTAATTTTCCTTCTTTCTTGATTTTCTCATAAGCTTAGTATTATTTAGTTAAGATCTTTTGTGTTTTCAAGGAAGATTGCATGTTTGTTTCTATCACTTGTATGTTTGCTTGTTTCCTCCAACTCTTATGCTTGGTACCCAACCTTGCTAGACAGAAACCTGTACTGAGAGGGAATGCTTCTCGTGCATACAATCCTTGAACTTAAACCTATGCCATCTGTGTCTACCATATCTACATATTAGCATTATTGCTACTCCAAGTAAATTCTCGAGTTTCATCTATCTTCCAAATTAAAAATTATTTTGTTATGTGAAAACTAGTTAGTAAAGCTCTCACAAACTTGATGGCACACCTTATTTTACTTCCCTTAATAAACTTGAACCATTGTGTCATCTATGTTGTATATGCTTGCACTTATACGTTGGGAATTATTAGAACCATGTTTTTATGGGGAACGTTTTCAACACCTGTAAATATCTACCCAGTTGATATCATGATCTTTTGTTTACGGATGTCGGCGGTGTGAAATAAAAGGGGAGCATGTAAGTCCATGGAGTTATGTATATGTGTTAGGGAAACGCCTGGGCGGCTAGCCTAAGGCATGCCTAATCATGGTGGAAACTTGTAGCATCACCATAGTGATCGATCTATGAAGCATCCTCAGAAAAAATATATAGAAAAAAGAGAAGAGAAAAAAATGCACCATTCATATGGTAAATAAAAGGATTGCTGAGATGCTCACTGTTTGTTGCCTTGTCATTTTGATCTGGGATAGCTCCTGTGTCATGGGGCAAGGGGTACCCCGTTGGCGGTTCTCTATGATACACATATACTTACAATGACAAGAACTTGCTTGTGACTAAAGTTGAGTAGCATGAGGAACGACCCTCGTACTCAAGGGACATGAGATTGCCAACTTATGATTTGTCAAGCATATACTCCACATTTGTTCACTTTAACCTTAATCACCTCAAGATGCTTATGATAGGGGCAATGAGAGCTCAAAGATAGTAAGTACCATAATCTTTTGGAAGCTCTTTATGAAACTTGAAATCCCTGCTTCCCTCTGCGAATGGCCTATCTTTTACTTCTTAGTTGAGTCAGTAAACATATTCCTTTCTATCTCCAGCAATCATTTGAGTTACTGTGTTTCAATCATCCATATGATGATTTATTCAATCATGTTTCTTATCTTCCTTGTTTTGCACATTGCTCTTATCTGAATGAATATTACTTTGAAAGCTATCATTGTGAAAAGCCTTTATGTTTGAGCAAAAGGATTCCTGTTATAAACTTCATTAGAAAAACTTTGCTTGAAAACTAAGTATGATTTGTCAACTGTTCTCTGACCAAGAACAAAGTTTGCCATTACCAATTATGATTTGTCTTTATGCAACTTTATTGTGACTCCCATGCTCGTTGCAAGTTAAGTTATATAATGGTGAGTTGTTTTCTATTATGAGTTGTGTATTGGTGAATCTGATGCTTCTTGTTCGTATTATTTTTATCGACACTTCACTCCATAAACCCGTGGTCATGTTTATAGAGCTCAGTTTTCGCTTGGGAACAAGCGAGGTCTAAGCTTGAGGGGAGTTGATACGTCCATTTTGCATCACTATTCTATATCATAATTTACTATTATTCATTGATATATTTCATATTAAGAGGTGATACTTATGTTATTTCATCTATTTTTGTATGTCGGATGACTTTTGGAGGATGAACTGCCGGAGTCAGGATTTTGATGGAAAAAGCGGTGTCTAGATGCAATATCCGCAAAGATCAGAAAATTCCAGAAAATATATGGAAAATCCTATTTTTCCAGAAGACAAAGGAAGCCAGAAGGAGATGTAGAGATGGTCCACAAGGGGCCCACACCACCACCTGGCGCGCCCCCCTGGGCCGCACCACCAGGTGGTGTGGCCACCTTGGCCCACCTCCTGCTTTGCCCTTTCGCCTATATCTTCTCCTCGAAACCCTAAGATGAGGGGGGGACCACATAAAGATTCCACCGCCTCTGCGAGGCGGAAACTACAAAGAGAGAAAGATCTCTCCGGCATGCAGATTCCTGCTAGGGAAATTCCTTCCCGGAGAGGGGAGATCGTCGCCATCAACACCATCATCAAGCTAGAATTCATCGGGATCATCATCATCATCCTCAACACCAACTCCACCAGCACCATCATCACCACTCCATCCCGCTGTAACAATTGGGTTGAATCTTGCATAGTTCTTAGGGAAAACTTTCCCGACGTTGATTAATTTTTGTAGTTGATGCTATTGAGTGGAACCATTGAATTATTGTCTATGTTCAGATTCTTATTCATCATTATATCATCTCTGATCTTGATCCATATGATGTCTCGTGAGTAGTTCGTTTAGTTCTTGAGGACATGGGAGAAGTCATGTTGTTAGTAGTGGAATTGTGTTGAAGTAAAATTCAATGGTTTGATATTTAAGTTGTGGTGCTCTTCTTCTAGTGGTGTCATGTGAACGTCGACTACATGATACTTCATCATTTATGGGCCTACGGGAATGCATTGTGTATTTGACTCCTAATTTTGGGGTTGCCGGAGTGATAGAAACCTGAACCCTCGTTAGGAAACGTTTGGACAAGGGAGTGTAGGATCTCAGAGTTTAATGTTATGGTTTGGTTTTTATCTTAATTACTTGATTGTAGTTGCGGATGCTTGCAAGGGGTATAATCACAAGTATGTATTAGTCCAAGTAAGGTCAATACATTAGCATAGGTTCACCCACACAACACTTAGCCAACCAAAGAAGATTAATCAACTATATGAAGCGAAAGCACTTGACAGTATTCCCATGTGTCCTCGAGAACGTTTGGTCCTCATAAGTAATAAAACCGGCTTGTCCTTTGCTGAAGAAAGGATTGGGCTACTCGTTGCAATTATTATTGTTGTCTTTATTTACTTGCACTTTATTTCTTTGCATTATCAAAAAACCCTAAAAATCGTTTGCTAAGTATTTAGAGAGAATTCCTGATCCAAACCACTAGTCAACACCTTCTGCTCCTCGTTGGGATAGACACTCCAATTTATCTAAATTACAACGATACACCCCCGTATACTTGTGGGTCATCACGGGGTCGGGCAACAAGCTTTTAGTAACGTGGATCCAAGAGGAAATTGAAGGGAATATGCCCAAGAGGCAATAATAAAGTGGTTACTATTTTATTCCTTATTTATGATAAATATTTATTTTTCATGCTATAATTGTATTAATTTGGAAATGTTAGTACATATGTTTTTAATAAACAAATAGAAGGTTCGTAGTTATGCCTCTCTTATAAACTAGCTCGTTGATTAACAAGATGATCAAAGGTTTCCTGATCATGGACATTGGATGTTTTTAATAACGAGGTCACAACATTGTTGAAATGATGTGATGAACATTCATCCAAGTATAGCATTATGATCAAAGTCATTGTGTTTATATTTCTATAACATCATACGAAGTAATCCTAGTCCTTATACCATGAGATCATGTCAATCACTAACACTGGAAGAGTATCTTGATAACATCAAACGTCACACCGTAACAGGGTGACTATAAAGGTGGGTTTAGTGCTACGAAGGTGTTATGTAGAGGCTCATGGATCAAGAGTGGGATTTGTCCATCCCGGTGATGGATAGATATACTCTGGGCCCTCTCAGTGATATCACATTAGTTAGCTTGCAAGCAAGTGATGTGATCACTAGAATGTTATATCACGGGAACAATGAAAGAGTACATGTCGGCAACCAGATCAAACTAGGTATGGAGATACCGATGATAGAATATCAGACATGTAATATATCACAGGATAAAGGGATTGAGTTACATGTGTAAAAGGTTCGCACGATCACAGAAGTCATCGTTGAATGTGTGGGAGTCAGTACGTATCTCCAGGTCTCGCTATTGATTATTGATCGGAGAGGGGTCTCGATCATGTCTGCATTATTCACGAACCGTAGGGCGACACACTTAAGGGATACTGACACCATTTGGAGCAAATAAGATGTCAGGAAAAGATTATGAAAGCGCTAAAATTATTTCAATGGAAACCGGAATTGTTTTGGGTGAAATTATTGAAATTGGTTCTGCATGTGAAATTGAAATGTTGCAAGGGGTTTTATGTGAATGTTTGTTAATTAATGTAATTAACAAAAATTTTAATAACTAAATAAAAGAGTTTTATTTAATGAGAGATTACATTAAATTTGGTGGAAATTTAATGGATTTTGAGTGGAGGAAATGGAGGGCCATTTGGGGTGAGTGGGAGCTCCACTCACATGAATGGAGGAAGAGGTGCGTGATATGTCAGAAACGTATCTATAATTTTTGATGCTCCATGCTTGTTAAGTATCTACTTTGCTTTGCTTTGTCTACACTTTGACGTGCTTTTTACATGTTTTCTGGTACTAACCTATTAACAAGTTGCCACAGTGCCAGTTGCCTGTTTTCTGTTGTTTTTGGTTCCAGAAAAGCTAGTAAGGAAATATTCTTGGAATTGGACGGGACAAACGTCAAAGTCAATTACTTTCCATGGGGAACAAGAAGTCCAGAGCGGAGCCAGAGAGGCGGGGCAAGGCGCCCAGACCCCCCTAGGCGCGGGTGGGCCCTGCCCCACGCCTAGGCAGGGTGTGGGGCCCCTGGACACCGCCTCGGCCTCCCCCTTTGCCTATAAGAAGCCCTAGATGCAGAAATCCTAAGTACCCGATCAAATCTCCACGAAACCCTCTGTAGCCACCGCCACCGTTGTCCCTAGATCGGGGATCTGAAGTTCTTCCCGGCACCCTGCCGGAGGGGAGATCATACTAGAGGCCTTGTATCCGGTATGATGCGTGAGTAGCTCCACCTTGGACTATGGGTCCATGTAGTAGCTAGATGGTTGTATCTCCTCCTTGTGCTTTCATGTATATGTAACACCCTCAGAATCGGACCTATGCAAGTTTGAGCAAAATTCGCCAAACCCGCATAGAAACGATTCAAAGGTGCCACCAGGCACTTTCGTGCGGGTGGAAAACGAAGTAATAACATTACACAACAGTCCTTGATGGGACCCACAGAATAGATATATATAACAGCGACTCAAAGAGTCAAGAATACAGATATAATCTACAAAGATCCAAATCACCTTGAAAACGATAGAGCGTCCAACTATGGACAAGATGCAAATGGGGCTAAGAGCCCTGAAGAATAACCAATGGCGTCCATAACCCTGCCCAGGCCAAGCCGGAAGGGTAACCCTGCTAACGACGTCGATCTCAAACCTGCGTAAACAAAAGGGGTGCCGACAAAGGGCAAAGGAAAAATAGGAGCGTCAGTACTGAGGCCAGTACACGGCGAGGCTAGAATTCGGCGGTCCTCGCCTACATAGGTATGGTGGACTGAAGCGGCAGCGGCAGCACACACTAAACAACCTATAGAGACTCGATACAACTGGCGGTTATCAGAGAGGGGTGAGGAAGACCTATTCGGATCCAACCTGATACTACCACCAATCAAACCCATCCTGGCGTTTCCCCCTCGACACCGATCGAGGAAGTCAACCGAGGAACTCACACAGTTGGCAGTTTTATTTATTCGGTTATCGTTGCAGCAATTACTAGTCCAGTATAGATAATCATCCTGATAAATTAAGCAGTGGGCACTTTTAATTAACCATTCCGTTGTAGTTGCAACACTTACTAATCCGATACAATTAGCATGAGATAACCCAAAAACCCAGCAGTTGTTGGTACTTTTATTCAGCCATTCCGTTGTAGTTGCCATAATTACTAGTCAGGTACAATGGTCGCAAGCGACAATACAAACAAGCAATTGTGGGCAGTATTATTTAGCCATTCCATTATAGTGGAGCTGATTACTAGTCATTATAAAGTCAAATTTATAGCAGTAAACTTTAGTTATGCTTGTCTATGGTCGAGATACTGTGCTCCAAGTCGTCCATAACCGCGGACACGGCTTTCAGAAAGTTTTAACCCGGCCGGGGTGCACAAATAGCAACACACACACGATCAACCTCGGAAAAACCAAATCAAAACCCAACGAGGTCTTCACGACAGAGCAATCACAAGATTCAGAAATATTTCAGGGGGCCACCCCATTAAGCTACCCGCAACGAAGTAAGCTAGCTCCGAGACGGACTCAAGGTCTGGGTATACGGCTGTGAACGACTGGGAACCCAAAACTGGGCTTGTCGACACCGCGGAATCGTGTCCCGATCCTAAACAGTACAGGTGCTATCTGTCGCACAATCGTAAATAAAGCAGTAAAACATGGCATAAGTACAGGATCATAAATAAAACCTCAAACTAGTTTGTGGCCCCAAGAAATAAGACGGAATCAAGCTCTGGCTAAGGGGGGGCCATACTCCCCATATGTGGATAGCGCGATAAATCAAGGAACAGGTATCAAGTACTCGGGGTCCTACGGGACACAAGTGGGCGTTCGGAAACCAAACATTTTCTATCACCCACCGATGCCTCTACTTACTTCAATTTTAGTTGTTAAACAGAAATTAAAGTGAACGATAAGTAAAACTATGATCATCTCCATCATCAACATGCGGCAATACATCAACAACTGTGGCACTGGACGACACGCAACAGCACTTGAGCAAGCGACTACAACGCGCAAGTCCAACTATCTACCAAACAACATGTAATAGGATGTGTCCAAGGCAATATAAGGCTGCAAGGGATATCACCAGTACGGAAACTAAAGCATCGTAACACAGATAGCAATAGATCAACAGGAAGGAGTAAAACACTATAAAAGTAAGATAGGTAGAAAGGGGGAGATGCTCGCCTGGAAACATTGTCGAAGGTTCAACCGAAGATCGGGGCGAAGCTCACATCAACTCAACGGTCTTATCCGCGAAGAAGCAAAACACTAGAAGAAACACCGGATGCAATATTTAATACAACGGCAGAAGATCAGCATGATGCATGTATGATGCATGACATGGCAGAAGTGCGATGCAATTAGGTCATATTAAGTGGAACCGGGGTCCCGACAATTGATTATATTGTTCAGGTTATTTAAAACCCCCGCAATTTAAATGTTGTTTAACAAGGCAAGATGAGTTACCGGTTCGCTACACCAATTTAAATGAGGCCAATATGAGACTAGATTTGCCCGCATATGGGCCCCATATTTAATTATAAGGTGAATCGGCGTAAGGCCCCCAAACCACATGAATATGCATGTAAGTATGGCAATTAATATGCAACAAGTTGTTATTACTTTTATAAAATAGGGCTCGAGAAAAAGGTTCACACATTGAGGGGTCTCGACGGTCTTGGTGTTCCGGGGTTCGGGGTCGGGGTCCAGGGTCTAGGGTTCGATCTTGGCGTAACATTCTCGACCATCGGGGTAGGCCTTGTCGCAACCGGGAAGCAGGGCTTGGCGTAACGGGGAGAAGATCTTGAAGGGTGCCGGCTTCAATTGTCGATGGCGGACTTGTTCGGTGCCGGGGTTTTTCCGGAGATCTTGGCACGGCGCCGGGTACGGGATCAGTCTTCGGAATCGGGGCCTCGACGCCTTGAATCCGGAAACTTGGCGTCCGCGGTCTTAGGTCCTGTGTAGACGTCCTTGGCGTCATGGCGGTCGATGACGAACTTGTCGGATGGCCTGTTCTTCGGAAGATCTTGGCATTCCCTGACGACGATCTTAGCGGAACACAAAGGTTCTCGGCTTGCGACGGCATCTCCCGAAGGTCTTGTTGTTCTGTTGCGAAGATCATGGGGTCACCGGGGTCCGAGAAGAAGATCTTGGGGGTGGACATCGCCGTCTTCGGGTTCTTTGGGTTTTCCATGTGGCGGTCTTGAAGTGGCCTTCGGATTCCACGAAGGAGGGCTCGAGTTGCGTCTTCTTCGGGTTCCGAGAAGGAGAACATGTTGTTTCTTGTCGAAGATCTTGGGGTTTTTATCTTTGTTTGCTGAAGAGGTACTTGTCGTGGCACTCGGGCCCGCATATGCACATCGGTACCAAACTTCACTTGGCGTTGATCACTCGGGGACTTCGAAGGATCTTGGTCACATGGGCGTCAGCACAACCATACGGGAAGGAGTGTAAAAGCACCGAAGATGTAGAGGCCGTCTCTGCAGCAGGTCGCACGCGATGGAGATGGCGACAGGGGGTACTGGTCGGGGCCGAACGAGAAGAGGGGACCGCTCGGGCTGATGAGGATAGGTCCAGGACGGCGCCAGGGATGGCCACAGCGACGAGGGAGGTGAGCCGGTTCCCGAGCAGCGCGGCAGGCTCAGAGGCAGAGGAAGAGGCGGACTCCTGCGATGCTGATGGGGGAAAAGGGGGCTCCGACGAGGGGAGGTCCGGCGGCGCGACCTGGCCGGGCGAGGTAGACGCGGGCGGAGAGGAACCCGACGCGGTGGCGGCCGGTTGCTGGTGCAGGCGGCGAGCGGCGGCAGAGGCCAGGGGCGGGCCGCGGCGGCGCTCGGAGGAGGCACGACGCCGCGGGCGGCCAGGGGCAGGCGGGGCGCGCGCACGGGTCAGAGGCGGGGCGCGGAGGTGGGCAAGCGCGGCGGGGTCGGGTCGACGAGGGCAGGCCCAGCGAGGGGCGGCGACGCCGGACGTCGGAGGGCGGAGGAGGCGGCTCGCGCGGGCGGCGGGGAGGCGGTCGCAGGCGCGGCCGGGCGCGGCGCTCCGCGCGGAGGAGCTAGGCGGGAGGGCGAGCGGCAACCGGCGGGGAGGCACGGCCGCGGCCGGAGAGGGGCAGGACGGGGCGAGCCAGGAGGGTGGAGGAGGGAGAAGGGCACGAGGCGGGGTAGGGACTCGCCGGAATCTGCCGGCGACGGAGGGGACCGCGAGAAGGGGAGAAGCGAGGCAGGAGGGAGAGGCCACGGTCGGGGTGGGCCAGGGCGGTTCGGGAGGGGCGCGCGTTGCATGGGCGGGGCACGCGGGGATCGTGGTGGAGTGGGTGGGGCCTGGGGTGGGAGATGGATCGGGTGGAGTTGTGTGGACAGGGCGTGGGGCCGGGGACAGCTGGGGAGGGCGCGGGGTGCGGGTGGCCAGGGAAGAGGTGGGGGCCACGGGGAGGGCCCAGGGGTCGGTGGGTTGGAGGCTGGGGGTGTGGGGCTGCGTGGGAGTAGCCGGCTGGGTGGGTTTTAGGAGAGAGAGAGGGAAGAGGAGAGAGGGAGTGAGGGGTGATGTGTCAGCGTCTGATTGGAGGGGGTGAGGGAAGAGGGTGAGGTGGCACACACTGATTGGGTGGGATGATATGGCCAGAGGGGTGGGTAGAGTTTTAGGTAGCTGTAGGATTTAGAAGGGCGGGTGTAGGTGGACCGTTTGTATTTTCTGGGGGTGGTCGTTCGGGTCGAAACGGCCCGTTCGACTGCCCCCGCTAAAATAATTAAATCTTTTTATTTGATTTAAACGGGCCGTGTGCAACCCGATAGCGGCCAAAATAATTAATCCGGAGAACCGGGCTTTGCATTTGAATTAAGATGGGGCGTTTGGAAAACAAAACGGGCTTTGCGAAAATAGTTTTATGCAACAATGCATGATGATGACGATGCAATGCACAAATTCAACGCGATTTTCTAGTAGTGGTTTTGCGGGATGCCACAGTATAGATCTTGTGAGCTCCGTTCATGCTCAAGATCTAATCTATTTGTAATCATGCATGTTGTGTTTGCGGGGATCCGATGGATATTGAGATTATTATGTTGGTTTGATTAATGGTTTTATCTTTATGATTCTATCATGTCTGTGTTTTTTGTGATCTTGCATGCTCTCCGTTGTTAGTAGCTATATTGGCCAAGTAGTTGCTAGTGACTCCAAGAGGGGGTACGTATGCTCGATAGTGGGTTCATGCCTCTAGTTTCAAAGGGAAGTGACAATAATCTCTTTGGTTGTAGATGTGATGTTGCTACTAGGGACAAAACAATGGCCTCTTGTTCATGAAACATGTGGACTGTTTACCTTACACACTTTGCTTAAAGCAGTTGTCTGTTGCTTGCAACTTAATACTGGAGGGGGTTTGGATGATAACCTTAAGGTGGACTTCTAGTCATAGATGCAGTTGGATGGCGGTCTATGTATCTTGTTGTATTGCCCAATCGAATCTCATAGGATCTTTCTGACTAGTAATTGCATTGTTATGCCTTGCTCAGTTCCTGACAATTGCCCTGCTGTAATTTGTTTACCCTTCATGCCATGTTGTTTATCTTAGGAGAGCACCTCTAGTGAACTATGGACCCCGGTCCAATCTTTACCATTGATACATCTTCCACTATTACTTGTTTACTTGCTGCAAACCATTACCTTCCACACCATACGTTTAATACTTTGTTACAGCAGACTGGTGAGCTTGACAAACCTCACTGATTCGTTGGGGAAAAGTCTTGAGTTTGTATTGTGCAGGTCTCCGTGTTGCTTGCAACACCTGTGTGACGTTTCCTTCCTCCTTCTGGTTCGATAACCTCGGTCTCTACTGAGGGAAGAATTGCTGCTGTGCTCATCACACCTTGCTCTTGGGGCTTCCAACGAAGTTCTAAACAGCACCATCAACAAGTTTTCTGGCGCCGTTGCCGGGAACGAAGAAGAAGATCCCACGTCAACTACACGCCAGCATCAACAAGTTTTCTAGCGCCGTTGCCGGGGAGGCTAAGGACGTCTTCACTAGGGGAGTCGTCCACTTCCTCTCTCTTACTTTGTTTTTAGTTTTCTTTGTTTCTTTTGCTTGGTTTTGTTTGCCTCTTTCCAAAAAACCCAAAAAAATTAGTCTAGTTTGGTTTGCTTGCTTTATTCAAAAACACAAACAAATTAGTTCCTGCTCTAGCTGCTGCTGTTGCTGTTTTTGGCTTGCCCGCCTTTGCCAAAATGAACTCTACTGAGAACACCAAGTTGTGTGACTTCACTAGCACCAACAACAATGATTTCCTAAGCACTCATATTGCTCCACCTGCTCCTGATGCTACCTTTTATGAAATTAATCCTGCTTTGTTGAATCTTGTGATGAGAGAGCAATTTTCTGGTGCTGGTTCTAATGATCCTGCTGCCCATCTCAATAGCTTTGTTGAACTTTGTGAGATGCAAAAGTATAATGATGTCGATGGAGATATTATTAACCTCAAGATTTTTCCTTTCTCCTTGAGAGGAAAAGCTAAAGAATGGTTGCTATCCTTGCCTAAAAATAGTATTGATTCTTGGACTAAGTGCAAAGATGCTTTTATTGGAAAATACTATCCTCCTGCTAAGATTATATCTATGAGAAGTGACATTATGAAATTTAAACAACTTGATAGTGAACATGTTGCTCCAGCTTGGGAAAGAATGAAATTTTTGGTTAAGAATTGCCCCACTCATGGACTTACTGCTTGGATGATTATCCAGACTTTTTTTATGCAAGTTTGAACTTCTCCTCAAGAAATCTGTTGGATTCAGCTGCCGGAGGAACTTTCATGGGCCTCACTTTGGGTGCTACAACAAGGCTCCTTGATAATATGATGGTTAACTACTCTGAATGGCACGTTGAGAGAGCTCCACATGGTAAGAAGGTAAATTCTGTTGAGGAAACTTCCTCTTTGAGTGAAAAGATTAATGTTATTATGGCTATGCTTGTTAATGGGAAAGCTCCTCTAAATCCTAATAGTGTTCTCTTAGCCTCTTTGGTTGCTCAAGAAGAGCAAGTTGATGTGAACTTCATTAGAAACAACAATGCCTATAGGAATAATTTTGGTGGTAATAATAATTATAGGCCTTATCCTCCTAATAATGGCAATTCCTATGGAAGATCCTACAACAATGCTAGAAGTGCCCCCTCTGAACTTGAAGTCATGCTCAAAGACTATTAGTAAACAAACCACTTTCAACAAGACTATAGAGGAAAAGCTTTTAACTATTGAGAAAAATATTTCCTCTTTGTCTGAAGCTCAGTCCTCCTTGATTAATAAAATGGCTGCTAAACCTAAAACTATGGAAAGTACCTTTGCTGCCACTCATGCTATACAAGTTACTATTGATGAAAATGTTAGTCTGTTAGCTCAACTTCATGCTAGGTGGGAAAAGGAAGCTGAAATTGATAGAAACAATAGTGTGTGCACCATCACCACTAAACCACAAGTAACCCCTGTTTATCCTCCTAATATGCCTAAGCCTATTGAACCTACTACTAGTGATGCTAAGTTTGATTCTGATATGGATGGTTGCAATATTTCTGAAGTGATTATGTTCCTACAAAAACTTGCTAGAAGTCCCGATGTTAGTGATATGCATGTTGCTTTCACCAAACACATTACAGACGCTCTTGTGAAAATTAAGGAAGAGAAGCTAAAACACAGAGCTTCTATTCCTAGGAAAGTACAAGATAGTTGGGAACCCATTATTAATATACAAGTGAATGGCTTTGATCTCAAAGATTCATGTGATCTTGGTTCTAGTGTCTCTATTATGCCTATGAAGATTTATGAAATGCTTGATTTGCCACCATTGGAAGATTGTTATTTGGATGTACCACTCAATGATAATTCTTATAAGAAACTTATGGGGAGTATTAATGATGTTCTCATTATGGTTAACAATTCTTATGTCCCTGTTGATTTTAATGTTTTGGATGTTGAATACAATGCTTCTTGTCCTATTACTTTGGGAAGACCTTTTCTTAGAACAGTTGGTGCCATTATTGATATGAAAGAAGGCACCATTAAATATCATTTTCCATTCAAGAAAGGTATTGAACACTTCCCTATGAGGAGAGAGAAGTTGTTGTTTGCTCCTCCTTTGAAAGCAAGGTTTGATGTTAATGCTTCTTCATTTGAAAATACTTGATTCTTCTTGCTTCTTATGCCTAACTTAAAGGCGTTAAAGAAAAGTACTAGTTGGGAGATAACCCAAGAGTTTCCTTGAGTCTCGGAAGTTATTACTTCAGTAATGACCTCTCCTTATCCTTTTTGTTTACTTTTTGTGCCAAGAATGACCTCTAATGAGAGGGAAGTAAGATTTGGGGAGTTGTTGTCCCAAAACAGATTTCTGTCCTCCACCATAAAAATTCGTGAGGAGTTTCTATAACTCGGATTGAGCTCAAAATTTACTAATAAATCCTCCAGTATGTTAGATAACTTTCGTTAGTTCAATACTTTTTGATTTGAGCAACAGAGTATGTTCGAAAAAATCGGTTTCTACCGGCTGGTCTGTTTTGACAGATTTCTGCCATTATTTGCATTTGCTTCTTATTGATTCCTTTCTGGGTTCTTTTTGGGAAATTGAGCTTTTTGAAGGATTTGATACAATAGCTTGTGTTTTTAGTGAAAAGCCTTGCTGTTCCAAAGCTTTGCCAGAGGTCTAATATCTTTTGAATAAACTAATGTTGCTAATGAAGATTGTGTAAAGTTTTGTATGAAGAAAACAATTTTAGGTGTATAGAGAGAATATTGCAATGAGATGAAGAATGGACAAAATCTCAACCTTGGGGATGACACCCCGGTGTCACCCCAAGAAATATCCAAGAGGTACAAGCGTCAAAGCTTGGGGATGCCCAAGGCATCCCCTTCTTCATCAATAAAAAGTTCAGGTCTATCTAAACACTTCATTTTTATTGTTTCATGCACAGTTGTGTTGTTCTAGGAGCATCTTAGTTTTCATTTGCTTTGCTTAGTTTGCTTAGTTTGCTTGAGTAGTTTGGACCCCCATTCTCGCTGTGTTGTTTTGCAGATAAGTTGATTGGTGTTGGAAAGGAGAAGTAAGTTCTTGCTTGAAAGTGCAAGAGGAGCTTGCATTGACTGTGACTTAGACTTTAGCATGACATGCTAGGTATTGTTTTGACCTTATGCTTAGTGATTATTGTTGTATCATGTCTTGTTCCAAACAATTGGGATTGCTTAGTGTGCCTTGAAGAAATTATGCGTTGTTTTAGCATGCAAAAGCATAGTATTGTGGTATTCTCCTTTCATGCTTTGTTTGGATTGACTTGGCACATGCTCACACCATGTTATGACTTTCACAAGTCACCATTAGCCTCTATGATAATTTAGTCCTTGACTTGTAGTACCACTCTATGCTTTTATTAGTATGCTTTGTTGCTTTTCCTGATTATGGCCATTATGCTCTCTTATTTGGTTGCTCTCGGTCTTTTGCTAGCCTCCACTTGTATGAGTAAGCTCTACTCATGCTTCCAACTCCCAAGAAACCATGTTATTCCAAAGTGTCCGCTATGAACTCCTATGCATGGTGTGTTACAACATTTTTTTTAGGGTAAAACTGTAGGGCAAAAAACCCCACTGCATTTTTTATATATTATAGAGAGTTACAAAAGAATATTTACACTCAATCCACCTCAAAGAAGAGGGATAACATTCTAAGCAGCTATCTCCTTTCTAAATTAACTTCAATCCAATCTTTAAGGCCCTGATAATACTTCTTCTTAATTCTATACAGGACCCATCTTAATTCCTGGGATACAATAGCCTTCCAATCCTCAAGCGAAGCATGCAGGTTATTGAAGATTTCATTATTTCTGCAAATCCAAAGGCCCCAAGATCCAAGTGTAAGAATTTCCATTGCAAAAGGGACATTAAGATCTTTTTAATACTGGCTAAAGCTTCAAAAAGGTTTTGATCAGCCACATGGACCTGCGAAATTTCGGCCCAACAAGCTCTTGCAAAAGGGCATTCCCAAAGTGTGTTACACCATTCCAAGTATATTCTTATTTTTAGCTATCTTCCAATTAAAAACTATTTTGTTATGTGAAAACTTAGTGATTAAAGCCCTCACAAACTTGATGGCACACTTTATATTCTTTTCCCCTAATAAACTTGAACCATTGTGTCATCTATGTTGTATATGCTTGCACTTATACGTTGGAATCAACAGAACCATGCTGTCACAGGGAACGTTTTCAACATTGCACTTGTACTTTGTACTCAGTTGATATCATGTTATTTTGTCTATGGATGTCACCGGTGTGAAATAAAGAGGGAACTTGTAAGTCCATGGAGTTTCTATCCTGTGTTAGAGAAACGCCTGGGCCGCTAGCCTAAGCCATGCCCAATCATGGTGGAAACTTGCAGCATCACCATAGTGACATCTACGAAGCATTCTTCTTATAAAAAAAGAGACACGTTGAGAAAAGAAGAAAGAGAGAAAAAAGCACCATATTCCCATGGTAAATAAGAAGATTGTTGAGATGCTCATTGTTTGCTTGCCTTATCATTTTGGTTATGGGATAGCTCCTGTACAATGTGCAAGGGGTACCTCGTTGGCGGTTCTTAATGATATGCAAATACTTACAATGACAAGAACTTACATGAGACTAAAGTTGAGTAGAATTAGGTGTGGCCCTTGTATTCAAGGGACTTGAGATTGCCAACTTATACTTCGTCAAACATATACTCCATCTTTGTTCACTTTAACCTTAACCACTTCAAGATGCTTATGATAGGGGCAATGAGGGCTGAAAGCTAACAAGTACCATAATTTTTGGAATCTCTTTTTGAAACTTGAAATCCCTGCTTCCTTTATAAAATGCCTTTCTTCCACCACTATTGAGTCTCCACCTTCTACCTTTAGGCACCATTAAGAGAGCATAGTTGTCATTCTGTGTGCAGTGTTCCAAAGCTTATTGATTGATGCATATTGTGATATTACTTGTTCTTGTGCTATTTGTTTCTAGTCACCCTTGTGAACTTTTAAGGTGTCCTATGCATCTATATTGCTACTCTATGAGCGACAAGATGAATGCCACTATGCTATGTTTTCTGTATGTGAAACAAACAAACGTTTTTCAATGCATGCTATTCATGATCTTTGTTTGTAGCCTTTCATGTTACATGCATATTTACTATGTACTATTGTTAGAACTCCATCTTTCATGAACATGTTTAGAGTTCTTTGATCCCAGCTTTCAATGCTTGAAAATGGTTGGATCTTTATTGTGAGGGTGCATGTCACCTCAAAAATTATTCTTTTTATCACTTACCTACTCGAAGACGAGCAGGAGTTAAGCTTGGGGATGCTTGATACGTCGGAAAACGTATCTATAATTTTTGATGCTCCATGCTTGTTTAGTATCTACTTTGCTTTGCTTTGTCTACACTTTGAGGTGCTTTTTACAAGTTTTCTGGTACTCTCCTATTAACAATTTGCCACAGTTGCCTATTTTCTGCTGTTTTTGGTTCCAGAAAAGCTAGTAAGGAAATATTCTCAGAATTAGACGGGACAAACGTCAAAGTCAATTACTTTCCGTGGGGAACAAGAAGTTCAAAGGGGAGTCGGAGAGGCGGCCCAGGCCGCCTAGACCCCCTAGACGTGGGTGGGCCCTGCCTCGCGCCTAGGAAGGGTGTGGGGCCCCTAGCCACCGCCTCGGCCTCCCCCTTCGCCTATAAGAAGCCCCCGATGCAGAAAACCTAAGTACCAGATCAAATCTCCACGAAACCCTCTGTAGCCGCCGCCACCGTCGTCCCTAGATCGGGGGGATCTGAAGTTCTTCCCGGCACCCTGCCGGAGGGGAGATCATCCCAGAGGCCTTCTCTCCGGTATGATGTGTGAGTAGTTCCACCTTGGACTATGGGTCCATGTAGTAGCTAGATGGTTGTATCTCCTCCTTGTGCTTTCATGTATAGATCTTGTGAGCTCCATTCATGATCAATATCTAATCAATTTGTAATCATGCATGTTGTGTTTGCGGGGATCTGATGGATATTGAGATTATTATGCTGGTTTGATTAATGGTTTTGTCTTTATGATTCTATCATGTCTGTGTTGTTTGTGATCTTGCATGCTCTCCGTTGTTAGTAGCTATCTTGGCCAAGTAGTTGCTAGTGACTCCAAGAAGGGGTATTTATGCTCGATAGTGGGTTCATGCCTCTAGTTTCCAAGGGAAGTGACAATAATCTCTTCGGTTGTAGATGTGTTGTTTCTACTAGGGAGAAAACAACGGTCTCTTGTTCATGGAACATGTGGACTATTTACCTTACACACTTTTCTTAAAGCAGTTGTCTGTTGCTTGCAACTTAATACTGGAGGGGGTTCGGATGATAACCTGAAGGTGGACTTCTAGTCATAGATGCAGTTGGATGGCGGTCTATGTATATTTTTGTATTTGCCAATCGAATCTCATAGGATCTTTCTAACTAGTAATTGCATTGTTATGCCTTGCTCAGTTCCTATCAATTGCCCTACTGTAATTTGTTTACCCTTCATGCCATGTTGTTTATCTAAGGAGAGCACCTCTAGTGAACTATGGAGCCCGGTCCAATCTTTACCATTGATACATCTTCCACTGTTACTTGTTTACTTGCTGCAAACCATTACCGCCCACACCATACATTTAATCCTTTGGTACAGCAAACCGGTTAGGTTGACAATCCTTGAGTTTGTATTGTGCAGGTATCTGCGTTGCTTGCAACACCTGTGTGACGTTTCCTTCCTCCTTCTGGTTCGATAACCTCGGTCTCTACTGAGGGAAGACTTGCTGCTATGCTCATCACAACTTGCTCTTGGGGTTTCCAACGAAGTGCTAACCAGCACCATCAACAAGTTTTCTGGCGCCGTTGCCGGGGAACAAAGAACAAGAAGCTCCCACGTCAACTACACGCCAGCATCAGTGGGGGCACCACCTTGGCCGCCGGCCATGGGGAGGGGCTGCCCCTTCCTCCTATAAAAGGCCTCCCCTCCCTCTGTCTCACTCGTACCTCCTCGTGAAGGATCTCTCTCCCTCTCTAGAATTTCCCCATGGTCTCGGATCAGTGAGATACATGTTTCCAGTGGCTTTTTCTAGAAGGATTTGTTGCTTCCGCTGCTTCGCTAGAGCGAGGTATCGGAGGTTGTCGGGATACCCGAATGTGTGTGCGATCACAGATGCACCACTATTTTGCGGTGCTGAACTTGATGGTGTTGGACCAGCTGGACTAGTTGGACTTCATCACGATCTTGAGATAGGCAAGAGATCGACTACATCACCAACGAGTTCATACTCGTAAAGCTTTTTGGTCTTCGAGGGTATGTATTCTATGGATGTATATCCACCGTTGCTTGTATCTAGATAGATGGATCTTGGTGCATATAGTTCCCATCGTAGGAATTTTTTGTTTTCTATGCTGTAAACCCAATAGTTGTATCAGAGCCAGATCTATGTGTAGATGCTTTGCACGGGTAGTACACATATGAGTATGTGGGAGCTGATGGTCATGTTATTGCTTCTGATGTGTATTTTGGATATTGGTGGCATAGTGGGATGAAGTGGTCCGGAAAAACTTTACATATCCTCGCACATGAGACCTGTTCCACGCTTGGCATGCAACTAGTTTTGCATAAGTGTCTTGCGGGTGTCTGTCTCTCGTACTATAGTCAATATATAATTTACAATGAGTTTCCAATAATTTGATTATCATCATTGTGGTTCCATGTTCGTAGGTAAGAACGGTTCTATCTTCGAAAGCCCTCGGCCACGTAAAACATGCAAAAGATAAATTAGAGGCGTCTAGTTTTTGGTTTTGCCGAGCAATTACTATGATATGGTAGTGTTATAATTTGTAGTATGGATTGATACTATTGAAAATTATAATATGAAAAACTGTAAGTTCCATAGAACTTGGCCTTACACATATAGGAATGATAAAGATCATTCCACGATGCACAAGATAGTGATCAAGTGCAAGAACCATATCATATCACTTTAACATATGATGTTTGTTTGCATCTTATATTGCTAGTTTGGCATTTTTAGTAGCATTATAAGATGATTCCTCATTTATATATCAAGATAAAAATGAGCTCTCCCTTAAGTATGCAAAGTTTATGTTCCGCCGCTTCAAGACATCAAGTGATAATCAGGTATACTTGAATCCACGATCATATTACGGGTGTAAGACAGTTTTACACACAGGAGTACTAAGGTTCTTACTTGGCGAGCCTAGCATATATAGACATGGCCTCGGAACACAGACCAAAATGTTAAGCATGAGTCACACAGTTGATATGATTCCCATTTAGATGCTCGCCTTTGAAGCTACACCTAATAACGTGATGATCGGACTTGGTGTAGTGGATTTGGTTCATGTAATCACCAAAAAGACATGGGGGATGTTGTTTTTGAGTGGGATTTCACTTCTAATTTGGATTAGTCGAACTCAATTTATCATAAATTAAATCAAAGTGAATTTGCATAATATGTTGTAGTCATTGGCATTCGTTCACCACCTTATGCTTAGTTGTAATTGAGATAATAGAACTATAGAATTTTGGATATTTACTTTACGAATTGGTATCGTATTTGCAAAAAAAGAACTGGTATCGTATTGTTTTAAGTGTCAATTTAAAGTTTGAAAGTACTATTGAAAACTTTCAGCAAATTCCATCTACTCCATGAAGTTTAATAAGTAGTATTCAATCAAGAGTAACAATTCCAGTGTTAGTATCTAAAGTATCATGTTTGCCTCCATGATTCTTGATATTCAAAAGTTGTTTTAATATCAAGGTTATATAGGAGTTGAAAGAATTCTTTCAGAAACCATCATGTGTGACAGATATTATGATATCTGAAACAATATTTTGGTTGCAATATGATTGAGTATAATATATGTTCTCATATTGGATGAGAATTTGCGAAGGTTGGAGATGATAGACATCCTAATCATCCAAAAAGGTTTTGGAAAGTAACATTATACTCACGATTCTCCTTTATAAGCTACATTAGCTTGATCATGAAAGTTTTCATGATAAGGATATATAGAAGATGTAGGTAAAATGTTTACTACACTAAAATATTACTAAAGGATGGATTTTTGAAAGAACGCCAAACATTCGATGATGGTGATTAACTTCAAAGTGCAAGTCCAAAGGTATTAATATTTGACTATACACTCTTTGGACTATGTTTCATATGTATGGCACCACTGTTGATGTTGACATATTCTTTTAAAAGGAAAGGAAATTCTGAAAGAGAATCTATAAAATATTTGACAGAAAATAAAAGACTAGAAATGTCCAGCTTAGGTATATAGATGATATACATGTTATGGCTGTATTCTTTGCTTGTTAAACAATGTGGTTCTTGGGTATTGGATACCGAATTGGTTGGTGTGAAATATCATACAGGACAACACAATTTATGAACTGCAATGGCCTAAGTAATTAGCAACAGAATATGTTATGATGTTCATCGAAAACAAACAAAGTGTTGTTGTATTTCTCGTTGACATCAAAGCTTGCCTTCAAGATTTGTTATTTTTTAGGTATTATGATAATAAACGGTTGTTCAAAAAATTGCCGTATTCCATATAAGATGGATGATTTACAAGTCTAGTAGGATAAATCACGTCCATAAAACTAATGTCAAAAATGTCGCAATACAAATGATTGAAAGATCACTTACGAAGTGACATCGCCGTTTAAATTATATTGGAAAGAAAACATGTAGAAAATCCATGTTGATGGAAATTTGGAGTCTTTTGATTTTGATCAAATGACACTTGTGATATTTTCCTGGATGTAATTGAATTTTTGTTCAAAGGAAAAAGAAGAACGAACGACTAAATTATTAGAATTTGTACATAGTGATGTATATAGTCCATTATGTGTAGTCGTGAGTGATGGATTTCAACTTCATATACTTTTTCCAGAAATTTGAGTGAATATATCTGTATATTTACTTAATAAGGAAGAAGTATGAAATATTTGAAAATTGTTCAAAGACTTTCAAGATGAATTGGAGAATCATTGTAACAAGAAAATAAAGAGTTTATGATTTGATCGTAAAGGAAGATATTTGAGTTACATGTTTTGCAAAACACCTAAGATTTGAGGAATTGTTCCATGGATTTGCATTTCCCGATAAACCATAGGAGTATGTTATGTTCGAGAGATAAAATCGAACCTTGTTTAACATGGTAAGATCAAAGGTGTCATTTATAAAACTACCATTATGTTTTGAGGATTAAAACTTTAGAGACTACCGCTTTTACACTAAAAAAGCACCATCATGATCCGTTGAAATGACACCATAAAGGTTATGGTTTGGGATAAAATTCGAGTTGTCTTTTATTAAACTTTGGCATGCTAAGCATAAGTAAAATGTTTACAACCAAAGTTGGATAATCACGTCTTTGTAGGTTATCCCAAAGAATTTCTTGGGTATTCCTCCATAAACACTAGGGAAAAAAGAGTTTGTCCCTTGAAATGTGAAGTTTCTTGAGAAGGAATTTTTCGCAAAATTTAAGTGGGAGGACAATAGAACTTTGATAAGGTTAATAAACCTTAGCTATATGTGCTGAGTTGCGTAGCACCGGAAATTGCCCCGGAGGCATCCGCAATGCTCATAGCTCACGTACCTCAAAGGTTGTGGTCACAGAGGTCTAAGTTCCTATTAAACCGAGTAGGTCGGGTAAACAATCAAATACTAAGATTGAGAGTAAGTCATTTTTGTTTAACAATGATGAACCGACTAGATGCAAAGAAGCGATGATGGGCCCTGACTCCGTCAAATGGCTTGAAGCCATAAAATCCGTGATAGTTTCATACACGATAAATCAAGTTTTTTTGAACTTGGAAGACCTTTGAAAAAGTGTAAAACCTATCGGTCGTATTTGGATCTATAAAGAAATTGACATGGATGTTTCACATCTATGAAATAGTCGACGTGTCATCAAAGATTTTACGACAATGTTCAAGGAGTTGACTATGACAAGATTTGATCTTTCATAGCGATATTTAGTATGTACGGATTAATGTAGCAACCATTACATATAATTTTACTATATGGTAGTTGAATAAACAAAACAAAGTTCTTCTAATAGAATGGTTACCTAGGGGTCCAAAGGATTTTGTTAATTCAAAGGATGCTAAAAAGGGCATGCAAACTTCAATGGTTGAAGTAAGCATCACAGAGTTGGAATCTTTACTGTGATGAAACTGTTAAAGGAGTTTAATTTCATCGGAGATGATGAATATGCTTGCATTTGCAAGAAATTAAGTGGGAGAGCTGAGACATATTTCTAATACATTATGTGAAGGACATCTTGTTGGTTGGAAATGATGTATCTTTTATTGACACCGGTTAAGAATTTCATTTCGATGAAAGATTTAAGCAAAACCCGAATATTAGGCATGAATGTCTATATGGATAGATTGTGACACTGATATGGTTGTGCCAGACGTACATACATGAGATATTGAATGAGTTCAATATGGAAATGACGAGAAAATGTTCTTGTTGCATGGAAAAGAATTGAATCAAGATTCAAGTGTATTGACACTTGGTAAGTGAAATAAGTTTCAAGTGCTTTGACACTTGGTGACTGAAATCACAAGAATATCTTAATCAATCATATCGTGATATGTACACATCCAGACATGTCCTATGCTCTAAATGTTACGAGCATATACCAAAATGACTCATAAGATGATCATTGGACGATAGTAAGGATATTCTTATGA
Organism: Avena atlantica; assembly: GCA_910589765.1. NCBI lineage: Eukaryota > Viridiplantae > Streptophyta > Magnoliopsida > Poales > Poaceae > Avena > Avena atlantica. Next base: position 292,305,161 of record OU342738.1, read on the forward strand.
TCTTTTGGAAGAACTAAGAATATGTAACAATCCAATATTAAAAAGATTGGGAATTCAAAAATAATCCATTTGCATGTTTAATGAGCATTGCATTTCATCCAGGCAAGCATTCAAAACTTGAATACAAAAAATACCTATAACAAAGTGTCTCGATTTTTCATATGCTCCTATAAGGATTTATTAAGAGGTTCGAAAATACCAAATGATAAACTAACTAAATGTTGCAAAAATTCTTCTAAGATGATATGCTGAATTTTAGAAAAATTTAGAAACAAGAATCATGTTATTTGGAGTTTGTATACAAAAGATATTAAAAAATACCAAAAAAAGAAAAAAAAAGCCGAAACGGGCCATCCCAAGCCAGCGGCCCACCCGGCCAGCCGACTAGGCGGACCAGGCAGGCACGCCAGGTAGAAGTGATCGATCCCGTATTTGTATCAAAACTCGTGCGAAAACTCGTTTTTCAAACCTATATCCATTCAAACACCTATATCTTTCAATCTATAACTCCAAATTGACTTCCGTTTATTTCTACTTGTTCTCTACTCCAAGATCTATTTCTTCACCGTCCTAAACATCCATATAAACCCTGGCAACCATGTCCATATCACTTTTACTTCTCGAAGTCCTGAATCTACACATGCCCGAATCTTATTTCGCTTCTTAACCCATCTAGTCTTCGGCTAAAACACGAAAGTTTTAGATCTCGTCAAAATATTTTAATCCCAAAACCCTCACCTCTTTTCATCCACCATAGCTGGAGAATTTTGCACCACAATATTTCATATATGACCATGTAAATCCAAGATCTACTCGAGCTCGTTTCTTCAAATCCAAATTCCTTTGGTGAGAAGGTATATCTAATGATTTCTCACACCTTTCATATTATAAGTTTTTCGATTTGGTCTACGGATTTGTCTCTCTAACACAGATCTCTTTCTTATATATTTTGAGACAAAGTCGAGTACATATGGAGCCAACTTTTTGTCCTAGCCACCGGATCCCATATCGACGGTCGAGATCCACTCAGCGCATGCCACGTCATCGTCCCGATCAGCTGTCTCGTCACCGCCATGTCGTCAGATTACGAGGAGTGCAACATGTGTAATTGTAACGAGTGTTTGACCAACTTCAACAACTATCAAGGCAAGTTACACCTTTGTTCATATCTTTGTCCCAGTTTTGCTACTATGCATGTTTTGATCTTCAAAATAGTAGTATGCATGTGTAGGATGTTTTAGTAGAAAGGAAATATTTTACAAGTGCTATATTGTTTTGTAGTATACCATGAGTAGCTTTATACTTAGAAATATTTTCACTACTCCTACTAGGTTCTCCTGAATTTTCTAAGTATTATGCTTATGCTATTAAGAAATAGTAAAATCAAGCGACCTACGAGCCACCAGAGCGATTTGAGATGCTATGCCGTCTGATCAGATGCACCTACGTACCAGATCAATCGCATGTCATTTAGTGCATCGCCAGCTTTCATCTACAGCGTGACTTTCCACTAGGCATGCAGCTGGCCCAACCTAACAGGGCTGCTACTCTGCAAGCTGACCTCGGCGCTTTCTCATGAACTGGGCCAAATACGTCATGGGCAACACGGCCGCGAGGGGGGATAGTGCACCCACGCGGTTCGCCTGCCGCCGCCAGAATAGAGAGAGACGCTAAATATGCTCATGGGGCGACTAGTGGCAGCGTCCGGCGGAATTAGGATAATTAAGACAGAAAAGAGGGCAAGCCGCACTAATGATTTTCGAGGAAGATCGCAGGTCAAGAACTAGATCTTCCCCTGTTCTATCAACGCCTGATGTGCCTACACATCTCTCACCACCATTTATCTCCTCTATTATATTGCACCTCATTTCAGGAAGGAGATTCGCACAACGCGTTTGGCGGAGAGCTTCAAATGAATTTCTCCGGCGTTTGTTGTGTGTAAGGGTGCAGGATGCCTCCATCACGGAGGTTTACGGTCACTATCAGTCGCGATGGAGACACAACCACACCAAGTGGCCATCTACATCGACATCGACGCCTCCACAAGGTAACAACCAGACCCTGATTATTTTTTCCTTCTCAATTGTTGCGGGCTATGCCATCGTCAGATTTTCCACCTCGCCAACATCACCCATCGGACGAATGATTGCATGGGCGCACTGATGAACAAGGCAAGGAGTTCATCTTTGGTTTTGAGCATTCTGCAATAGAATTTCCATCATCTGATGTCAACTCCGGTGACAATGTTCTAATATCTATTTGTCTAAGTTTTTAAGTTTTTGCATGTGCATGTGTGAGCCTCCTGACGGATTATATATGGCTGGGGTAAGTGAAATTTTAGCGGTGTTACCCACAGGCGAAGAAAACTTCAACTTATTATCTGAAGTAAATGGGTAGAACTGAATTTTAGTTTCTTATATTTTTTTGATCTTAATTCTGCTTCTACATACCTATGCTTGACCGTTTGTCAGATTTCCTTTGGGATGAAGCCTTGAGACTAACCTGATTGACTTAGGGAATGTGCATGTGTGAGCCTCCTGACGGATTATATATGGCTGGGGTAAGTGAAATTTTAGCGGTGTTACCCACAGGCGAAGAAAACTTCAACTTATTATCTGAAGTAAATGGGTAGAACTGAATTTTAGTTTCTTATATTTTTTTGATCTTAATTCTGCTTCTACATACCTATGCTTGACCGTTTGTCAGATTTCCTTTGGGATGAAGCCTTGAGACTAACCTGATTGACTTAGGGAATATGTATGTTGTCTGTTTCCATGCACAGTTATAATTACTGAACAAATCCATCTGAGGGATGACATCATAAATCATCTAAGGATCCCTGTTTTGTTCATTGTGAGATTAGTTCAGCTCGACTAACCGAGGTGAGTTAAATTTCTTAAGTCATATTTGTTACTCTAATATTAACCTCCTTTTGCTCAACCTGATGATAACCTTGGTAAAAGAACTACTCAAGAAGCATTAGACCACCCACTGTCAGCTACTTCACGTTTTGATTTATGTCAGTGAGATGATGACAATAGAGATTTGCAATGCTAAGTTAACTAATTAGTAATCTCACTACCATGTCAGCAATACTTTTTAACGTACTGGGGTCAATGAACTATTCAACTATTTACACGCACAATTAGCACATTCAATTATATCCCTTCCTTTGCGTTCATAGACGTCAACATAATTTGTGACCACTTCCACCATCTACATGAAACTATTATTCTTACTAAATAAAGGTTCCTTTGAAGCCTCCCGTCACAAAAGAGTAAAAATACTAGAAAATCCTTGTTCATGTTCCTTCCATTTTTATACATACAAGTATGATCAACTAAATTAGCTTAACTGAAGCATGTAAGAACTTATTTAAGTAATTAATTTAGCTTGTATGAATTTATTGAGATAATGAATTTTTCTTCTTAATTTTATATTTGTGTTGCACCCGATTTTAGTCTTAATTTCAGGTTTGCGTTGCACCAGCATACTGAGTATAAATATAAAATGAAGGTCATGTTAAGTGCCCAGAAGTTAAGAACGAATTTGAAGTTAACTGGTTGAAGACAGTTTAATTTGTAGAACTTATTTGATTATGTTTAGTTGTTTCCTGCCTTCAAGTTTTTTGCACTATTAGTTTTATCCTTCACGGTACCCATTTACCCAATATACACTTTGTTTATGATATTTTAAAAAATAATATTTCCTCCTTCTCAAATTAACTGACTCAGCTTTGTCTAGATACACGTGTATCTAGACGTGTTTTTGTATCTACATATGTATGTATATGTAGACATAGTTGATTCAGTTAATTTGAGGGAATATTATTTTGTGTCAGCTGATTCAGTTCTCAGACCAATATGTTTTGCAGAATTTCATCTATGTAGTAATTCTCTTTGAAAGGAAAACATTAAAATTTGGCATGATTTAACCTTCGTAAAGTAGCATGTGTACGACTGAAGGGTGACATAGGGCTGGTTGGGAGTGGTTGTTTGAGTTAAGTGCATGTCTTTTATATTTTCTAAGGGTATTAATTGAAAATGGCGTTGTGCTCTATAATACTATCTTCATATTGTGTAGTTTATGGAGATTTGTTATGTCCAACTAAAGCTCTGGCTTCTCTGTATTAGTTATGCATTGTTCAGGTTTTCTTATATATTTATATGATCTCTTTGTCCATATTTTCTTAAATATCCAAAAAAATCCTTTATATAGATGGGCGCAACAACCACTGCCTTAGTTTATGCTTCATGACAATAGGGATGGAAACATTGATACATTAGTCGCCTATGGTCTCACCAGTTCCTAAGTTTTAACAAATTTAAAGGTATTTTGTTATTCTTCCCGTATTATTTCCTTGAGATGAACGGGCGCGGCAAAGCGCGCTTTCATGTTCTAGTGCTATATATAACAACGGGGTTTCGAAAGACAATTTTTTTCTAAGTGTAAGAGCTCTCTGTATGAGCATGGTTTTTTCTCCTCAAATCTACTTCAAAATAAAACTATGTTTTTCTCTAGGAGAAGTGGTATGTCTGGATCGACTAGTAGGGGAAGTAACCTGGATTGGCTCTGCTTGTGCCCTCTACCGCCCAGGATCAAAGAAGTCTGCCATGATTTAGAATTTAGAAGCTTCCAGTGCAACCACAATACATATGGGCTCTGTCTTGGCCTAGTACTTAGTGGGAAACCTCACATGAGTACCATAGTTTTGGCTCCCGTAGAACCGGGTAGAGGGGCTACTAAGGGAAAGTTTTGCCATGATCTTGTTTGTAAATGGACTTGATCATGGATTGTGGATAACGATTAAAAACTCTCGAGAGTATCAATCTGATCGATAAGCCGTGTTCACGAAAAAGAACAACTTTGAGCGTCTGAAGGATGGACTCTTTGAAGGATTTCCTCTCTCTTTTCTAAAAGAACTATTCTAAAACTCTATGCTCATGGAATCGTCCATAGATGGGATTTTGGGTTGCATGGTGTACTCCATGTGTTAGGTTGAGGGATGGTAGCCTGGTGGAATCCAGTGCGAGCCACTTGACTCTATATTATTTATCAATTATTTACAAAGTAGGATAAACGATTTTCTCTCTTCTCCTTGACTTAAGAAAAATTGGCTTTATGCAAATAAAACACGAAGCCTTATCTTAGCCTTGCATGTAGAAATATCCAAGTCTATTCCTTCATGGTGTAATTTTCCAATACATTCAAAGTATTGACCAACTCGTTTGGCTGCACGTTTCATGTGCAGAACTTGGAGATCGTTGAAAGGTGCGCATTGATGGGACTCCAAGTTGTATATTTTTCGCTTTTGATTTAATAATGTAAAATCTGTATTATTCGATTCATTAATAAAGACTTGTATTTTACGTGATATTTCATTGACTATGAGTGCTAGCTCATGATCTAGGGAGTAGCATGTTAATCACAGGGACTTAGGATCTTTACCGATCTGAGGTCACTACAGATGGTATCAGAGCACATGTTGACTGTATATCGTGACCCTAGCATCGAAAAGCCTTATGAGTAATATTTTGTAAGTTATTTTAGAAAACCCTCATACTTCTCGTCATTTATCTTTGGAGTTTCAAAAATCTCAACTCTCTTCCTTTCAACATTAGAAATGACCAAGATGCACTTCAAGAAGAAACTTCTCTCAAGACTACCTTTCCAAAGAAGATCATCTCAATGCTTAAATCAATTCAAGACTAGAAGATCTCCATAAAAGAAGTTCAAATACTGAGGACTTCAAAGCTACAAGTACCAAAGACTTCAAAGACCTTTATAGGGTGAAATATTAATTACCGAAGACCTCAAAGACAATGAAGTTTATGAATATCATGAAGATTACAAGTGACCCATTAGGAACCAAACTTTGATAGACTACACTACGCTTAGATGTGATGAATTGTTTGTTGTATTTTTATGGTTGTTACGCAACAAATAAAACCTACTTTCAAAATACAAGTTGTTTGTATGGTTATATATGTCTCCTTCTCCCTTGATTATATTCTTCCCTATCTTAAAACCACAAAGCAAGAATGAATTCAAGACATGAAGACGAAGCAAAGGATGCTAATGTGATTCCAAAGAAGATGATATATCAATTCAATAAACAACTACAGAAGAATACTCAAAATAGTGGGTGGTTCACCAAGCCTTTGAAGATTGACAAGAAGAAACCATCACTTCAACGTGTTAATAAGACAATCTCCATTCAGCATTCATATGTAGAAGTGAAGACAACGACATCAGACAATGACATCAAGACATAGTAAGATAGAAGTTTTGAGGAAGACCTGAAGAGATAGAATCTTACCTCTACGAGATGTGATCATGAAGAAGAACACACAATTTTGGCATACCCAAAGGTAGACATTCTTTTAAGGATGGTACCACCCTGGTGTATCTCGAACCCATTTCTTTCTAGCCTTCTTGAACCTCGAGGCCGAGATTCCTTTTAAGGGTGGTAGTCTGTAACATCCCAATATTAAAAAAATTGGGAATTCTAAAAAAAATTGTTTGCATGTTTCATGAGCATTGCATTTCATCCAGACAAGCATTCAAAACTTGAAAACAAAAAAATCCCTATAACAAAGTGTCTCGATTTTTCATATGCTCCTATAAGGATTTATTAAAAGGTTTGAAAATACCAAATGATAAACTAACTAAATGTTGCACAAATTCTTCTAAGATGGAATTTTAGAAAAATTTAGAATTAAGAATCATGTCATTTGGAGTTCATATAGAAAAGATATAAAAATACCAAAAAAAGAAAAAGGAAAAAAAAGCCGAAACGGGCCAACCCAAACCAGCGGCTGATACGCCCAATTTGCATCACCCTTCTATATCATAATTTACCTCTATTCATTGATATTTGTCTTATTATGAGATATTACTTATGGATTTTTCATCTGTTTATGCATGTTGGATGATTCTTGGAGGATGGACTGCCGGAGTCTGGATTCTGATGGAAAATAAGGCATTTCGGTGCAATTTCGCAAAGATCAGAAAAATACCAGAAATATATGGAAACATATTATTTTACCAGAAGACGAAGGAAGACAGAAGGAGGGACGAAGCGGGGCCTTAGGGGCCCCACACCCCCTAGGCGCGGGCCCACCTATATCTTCCCTACGAAACCCTAAGGCACGGGGAGCGACCATAGATAGATTTCCGCCGCCTCTAGGGGGCGGAAAACACCGAGAGAGAAAGATCTCTCCGGCAGACAGATTTCAGCCGGGGGAATTCCTTCCCGGAGAGGGGAGACCGTCGCCATCAACACCGTCGTCAAGCTAGGCTTCATTGGGATCATCATCATCCATACCATCATCTCCACCAGCACCATCACCACCACTCCGTCCCACTGTAACAATTGTGTTGGATATTGCTTTAGTTCTTAGGAGAAACTTTCCCGGTGTTAATTACTATTGTAGTTGATGCTTGTGAGTGGAACAATTAGATTATTATTTATGTACAGATTGTTATCCATTACCATATCATCTTTGATCTTGATCCATATGATGTCTTGTGAGTACTTCGTTTAGTTCTTGAGGACATGGGAGAAGTCATGTTGTTAGTAGTGAATCTGTGATGAGTTATTATTCAATGGTTTAGTATTTAAGTTGTGGTGCTATTCTTCTAGTGGTGTCATGTGAACGTCGACTACATGACACTTCACCATTTATGGGCCTAGGGGGATGCATTGTGTATTTGTATACTAATTGTGGGCTTGCCGGAGTGACAGAAACCTGAACCCCCGTTAGGACACCTTTCCACAAGGGAGCGTAGGATCTGATAGTTTAAGGCTATGGTTAGATTTATATCTTAATTACTTTCCTGTAGTTATGGATGTTTGCAGGGGGTTTAATCACAAGTATGTATTAGTCCTTGGAAGGGCGGTATGTTAGCACAGGTTCACCCACACAACACTTACAACACCAGAGAAGAGTACTCGGCTATTTGAAGCGAAAGAACTTGACAGAATTCCCATGTGTCCTCGAGAATGTTTGGTCCTTATAAGTATTTCCACCGACTTGTCCTTTGCTAAGAAAGGATTGGGCCACTTGCTCCGTTTGTTCGTTACCTTTGTTACTTGCTCCTTGTTTTGTTGCCTTGTCAGAAAACCACTAAAAATACGTTTTCTAAGTATTCACAAGGATTTCCTGCTCCATACCTCTGTTCAACACCTTCTGCTCCTCGTTGGGATCAACACTCCTATTTACCGAAAGTACTACGATACACCCCCTATACTTGTGGGTCATCAAGACTATTTTCTGGTGCCGTTTCCGGGGAGTGAAGCGCTATTGAAAAGTGGAACTGGTAAGAGAAACTTTTACTGTGAGTATTGCTTTTGTTACTGCTTGTTGCTTTGTTTCCAATACGGATAACCCACTAGGTTTTCTGTTTGGGAAAACTACTACCACTGCTCGGGTAGTAGATGAACCACCTCCTATTGAGATAGATCCTTTTAAGATACCTACAAGTATTTTTAATCATGTTATGGATAATTATTATTTTGGGGATGGAACTGTCCATCCCGGTGATCACTTTCTTTTTATCCATGAATTATATAGGTTGTTTAAGTGTGCAGGTATCACAACTGAACAGGTGAAGAAGAAGTTACTCTCCATATCCTTGAAAGGGAGAGCTGAATAATGGTATAAGATGCTAAAAAATGGATAATACATGGAATGGGAGGAGATGGCATCTCTCTTTTACTCTAAATTTTATCCTCCCAATGAGATTCATAAGGATAGAAATCTTATATATAACTTTTGGCCTCTTGATGGAGAGAGTACAGCTCAAGCTTGGGGGAGATTGAAGTTACTAATGCTTAAATGTCCTATTCATGAACTCCCTAACAATATTATTCTCAATAACTTTTATGCTAGGCTTTCTCTTCATGATAAAGATTTACTAGATGCTTCTTGTGCTGGATCATTCACACGTATGAAGGAAGAAGCTAAATGATATCTTCTAGACCGTATTCAAGATAACACTGAAGCTTGGGAGAATGACAAAGGAAGAAAGTCAGGTATAAACTATGATTATGAATACATTAAATCTTTTATGGGAACTGACAACTTCCGTGATATTAGTAATTAGTTTGGTCTTGATTCCCAAAGTATTGCCAACTGTTTTAAGGCTTTTTCCTCTTATATATAAATTCCTAATAAGAAGTGGAATAAGTACCATGCTCCGTATAAAGATGTTGTTAATCATGTTCCAGTTAGAAGTACTCAAGTTTGTTCTACTAATCATATTGTGCCTGAACCTCATGTTAAGAAAATGCCTTTTCCAGCTAAGGTAAAGGAGTATTCTATGATTATTAGTGCAAATAACAAAGGTACCATGAAAACTATGGAGCCTGGTAAGCATTTGAGTGATGAACCTGTGGTAGCTATTGTGAAAGACCCTATCACTAGAAATATAGAGGATGAGCACATTGTCTTCTGTGAAGACGCTTCTAATATTATCTCTCATACAAGTAAGGCTAGAAAAGCTAGTGTTCCTGTGCTTTCTGTTAAAATTGGTGATCATTGATACTATGGTTTATGTGATATTGGTGCTAGTTCTAGTGCCATTCCTTATGAGTTTTATAGGCAAATTATGCATGAGATTGGTCCTTGTGAGCTTGAGAACATTGATGTGGTTATCCACCTTGCTAATAAGGAAACCATTTGCCCCATTGGTATTCTAAGAGATGTGGAGGTTCTCTGTGGTAAGATTAATTATCCCTCTGATTTTCTAGTGCTTAATTCAGCGGCTAGCAAAACTTGTCCTATCATTTTTGGTAGACCTTTCTTTAACACTTGTGGAGCTATTATTGATTGTAAGAAGGAATTTTTTGAACTAAGTTTGATAGAGATTCTTATGAGTTTAACTTTTCCAAATTTGCTAAAGCTCCTTGTGAAAATAGCTTGCCTAATAAAGATTTCAGGATGGAACAACTTGCTTCTATTGATCCAGTTTTTGACCTTGGACCTCTTTTTGGTGACTGTAAGTATGCTTATTCTGATGATAAAGTTGTTTCCAATGACAGTTATATTGTCAACTTTATTAAAAATGCTACTGAAAGTTATTTTGAGAGAGGGAAACATGGTTTTATGCATCTCAATGATGTTAAGTTTCCCCATTTTATGTTGAAAGCTATAAAGTTGCATCTGTTTTGTCTTCCTACGCTTGTGGCTTTTTGTTTCAACAATTCGTTTTGTCATGATACCGCCATGCATAGGAAGTGGGTTAGACTCAAGTGTGTTGGTTATTTGCTTCTTTATGATCTCTTTCACTTCAAATATATATATCCTATGTGAGCATTTTTGGAAGTTTCGAGCCTAACTTAAAGGCATTAAAGAAAAGTACTTGTTGGGAGATAACCCAAGAGTTTTGTCGAGTCTTGGAAGTTATTACCTCAGTAATAACCGCTCCTTATCCTTTTTGTTTTGGTTTTTGTGTCAAGTTGAACTACTTTTGTGAAATAGAGGAGTTGTGAAAAATGGCTGTCCTGGGACAGATTTTTTGTGTTGTATTGTAAAAATTCGCGAGGAAGCTCAGTACGTCGGATGGAGCTGCATTTTTCTGTGCGTGTTCTCCAGATTGTTACCCAACTTTCATCAGTTCTGCACTTTTTGATTTGAGCAACATAAGGTCTTCGAAAAAAATCAATCTTTACCTGCTGGTCTGTTTTGACATATTTCTGCCATCATTTGCATTTGCCTCTTATAGAAGCTTTTGTTTTGATGGGTTTTCAGTTGAAGTGTTTACCAAAGGTTTATTGTTTTTGCTTACACTAATGTTGCCATTGAGTTTATGCAAAGGTTTTGTATGAAGGAAATTCTTAGGAGAAAGAGAAAAGGAATATGCAGAGTTCGTCTTTGAATAGGTAAAAGTGGTGAAAACAGAAGGTTCGTGGAACCCCAATATTTTTATATTTTGATGTTTTTAATACATAAGGGAAGTTACACGACGAAACTGAAGAGGAAACAGAGCCCGGGGTAGACAAACCCACTCTAGGCGTGGGCCTAGCCTGGCCGCGCCTGAGGGGGGGTGTTCCATGCCCGAGCTCCGACTTCGCCTCGTTTCCATGTCAAAACCTTCCTTATGCATTATATCTTCGTTTATATAACCCCCGGATCACCCGAGGTTCGTGCATTGTTTTCTCGTCGTGTTTTTGTTTCAATCTGTTTCTATCAGGAAATCTTCTCAAGTTTATAGCACCATGGCATCCGCCAACGACAAAGGCAAGAAGACCGTGGAGATAGAGTTGGAAGAACAAACCGCCGCAGGAAGAAGGTGAAGGAAACCTACTTTTATAGGAGAAATTAACATTGTGGATGCCTTTTCTCGTCACATGTAGGGAATCATAGCCTTTGGTCCAGAACTCATATACTGCCCTAAGGCAGCGGAAGCCTTTCGAACCACCAACGAGTTTTGTGATAAGTACCGTGCTTTGAGGATGAAGGTGGATACGCTTCAAGAGGAGAATAACAAGCTTCGTAAGATGCTGGAAGATTTTTTGACGCATGACAAGAGAACACCACCACCACCCAAGGAGTAATTCGTCATCAGGTTTGGCATCCCCTTGGCTTGTTCCAAGCTTGGGGGAGTGTCGCGGTATCACCACCATTACCTTTTATATTTTACCTTTTTAGTGGATTCATATCTATGGTAGAGAGGTTATCTTATAGTTTGGTTTGCATGTGGAAGTATCTCTCCTTTAGTTGATTATCTATGTATCCCTTGGTGTGAGTGCCTTTATTGGAATATTAATGAGAAGTCTCATCTTTTACTTTTTGCACTTCTTATTTTAGTTTGCAATCTCTACTATATGATGGATCTTGTTGTTCAGATGGGATCATCAAGTGGATCTAAATTGGTTTTGGCAAACCGAGTTCTAGTCAGTAGCAACACTTTTTGAGGTTTGAAAAAAAAAGAGAAAAAGCTTACAGATATTTTGAATCCTTTGTTTTCTTTCTTGTTAGCTCATAAGCTTAGTATTCTTTATTTAAGATTCTTTTGTGTCTTCAAGGAAGATTGCATGTTTGGCTTTATTACTTGTATGTTTGCCTTTTTCTTTTAACTCTCTTGCTTGCTACCCAGCCTTGCTAGCCAAAAACCTGTTTTGAGAAGGCGTACTTCTCATGTTTCCAAAATCATTTGAACCAAAACTTTTGCCACTTGTGTCCACCATATTTACCTAATAGCTTTTGCTATTCCAAGCAAATTCTCAAGCTTCATCTATCTTTCGAATAAAAAAGTATTTTGTTATGTGAAAACTAGTTAGTGTTGGAGATATGCCCAAGAGGCAATAATAAAGTGGTTATTATCATATCTTCATGCTTATGATAAATGTTTACATACCATGCTATAATTGTATTAACCGAAAACATTAATACTTGTGTGATTTGTAAACATAAAAGAGTCCCTAGTAAAGCCTCTTGTTAAACTAGCTTGTTGGTTAATTTATGATCATGGTTTCCTAATCATGAACATAGAAGATGTTATTAACAACAGGGTCATATCATTAGGAGAATGATGTGATGGACATACTCCTATAGTTAAGCGTACCATAAAGATCAAGTCATTTAATATAGTTCATTTGCTATAAGCTTTCTGTTACATAGTAACCTAATTCCTTCGACCATGAGATCATGCTAATCACCATCACCGGAAGGATGCTTTGATGACATCAAACACCACACCGTAACTAGGTGGCTATAAAGGTGGCATTGAGTGTTCGGAAAGTATGTGTTGAGGCACATGGATCAAGAGTGGGATTTGTCCATCCATATGACAGATCGATATACTCTGGGTCCTCTCGGTGTAATGTCATCCAATTAACTTGTAAGCATGTGACTGGCTCACAAGGGATCAAATATCATGGGAACGAGAAAAGAGTACTTATCGGTAACGAGGTTGAACTAGGTATGCAGAGATACCGACGATCAAAACCTCGGATAAGTAAACTATCGTGAGACAAAGGGAAATTGGTATTGTATGTAAGTGGTTCATTCGATCGCAAAGTAATCATAGAAATATGTGGGAGCCATATGAATTTCTAGTTTCCTCTATTGGTTATTGATCGGAGAAGTGTCTCGGTCATGTCCGCATAATTCACGAACCGTAGGGAGACACACTTAAGGATTCAATGTTGTTGAGTAGTTATGGAATGATGAGTAAGAGACCGAATGTTGTTCAGAGTCTCGGATGGGATCTGGGATATCACGAGGAGATCTGAAATGGTCTGTAGAATAATATTCATATAAGGAAAGTCCTATTACGGAGTTCGGAAATGATTCCGGTGTTTTCACCAGGAATGTTCTACAAGGGTCTGGAAGGTCCGGCACTCCGGAAGGGGAAGGGTACATGGATGTGTCATGACAATGTGGAATGGTTGCATCATGTACTAGGTCACTTGGCTAGGAAATATGATGAGAGAAATCAAATCCTAGTTTGAAAGTCAAACGCCAATTTGAAAAGTCAAATCTGAAGTTTGCTTTGTGGAGGGAGAGTAGGAAACCTACTTAGGGAGGAAGTCCTACTCCCTCCACCCGCCGGCCAAGGAGGAGGATTTGGAGGAGGACTCCCTCCTCCCAACCGCCTCCCTCCCACCTATATAAGGAGGGGGTAGGTCTGCCCCCTACCCACACACCTAAAACCCTAGCCCCAAGTCGCCGACGCCACCACCTCCAAGTTCTGCCGCCGCCTAGGGTTCCTCCAACTCGCCGAGTTAAGGCTTCCCTAAGCCCTAGCCGCCGGCTACACCACCCCCCTTGGTTCCCTCTAAACCGTAGATCGCCAAGGCCTCTCTCATACTCCACCATACTCGCTCCGGCTTAAGGCGAAGCCCTGCGAGATCTCCCCTCTACTTCCGACACCACGCCGTCGTGCTGCCAGAATCACGAGGAGAGTGCTACAACCTCCGATGCCTGCTGGAACAAGGGAGAGGAAGGTCTTCATCGAGTACCGAACATGTGACCAACTGCAGAAGCGTTGCCGGAACGCAGCGCCGGAAGGATCGTCTACGCGATCTTGAGATCGGCAAGAGTACGACTACATCACCCACGAGAATCTGCTCTCGTTAACCGCTTTGGAATCTTCGAGGGTGAGTTCTTCTATCGACTCGTTGCTACAATCTAGTAGATAGATCTTGGCTTGTTTGTGTGCATGCAGTAGAAATTTTTTGTTTTCCATGCTACGAACCCCTACAGTGGTATCAGAGTCGTGTCTATATGTAGATCTGTTGCACGAGTAGAACACAATGGTCATTGTGGGCGTTGATGCTTTTGTTGTCGATTGCTTCTTGTGTACTTTGCACCTTGCGGGATGTTGGGATGAAGCGGCCCGGGCTAACCTTACATGACATCGTTCATGAGACTTGCTCCACACTTGACATGCAACTTGTATTGCATAAGTGGCTTTGCGGGTGTCTGATTCTCCCAACATAGCTAAGATTCAATTTACAACGGGTGATTGAAAATACTAGTATCAACGTTGTGGTTCTTGTTCGTAAGTTAGAACGACACTTATTGAAAGCCCCAAACCACGTAAAACATGCAAAGAAAATTAGAGGCGTCTAACTTTGTTTTGCAGGGGTGTGCTGTGATGTGATATGGCCATGATTGTATATGATGTATGCAATGTTCCTTATTGTAAGTCGGCAACAGGCAGGAGCCATATGGTTGTCTTTTAATTCCGTTAAGACCTGCATATCTATTCAAAGTAGTTGTAATAGTTGAAGCTGGTGGACGACAACCATGAAACGGCTCCATTGACCTTGACGCCATACCGGTGATGATGGAGATCATGTTCATGCTTGAAGATGGAGATCGGAAGCACAAGAAGAAAGGCCATATCATATCACATATTATGAATTGCATGTGATGTTAATCCTTTTATGCATATTGTATTGCTTAGTTCACGACGGTAGCATTATAAGATGATCCCTCAAGCACCCAATTTCAAGTTTTAAAGTGTTCATCCTTAGAAAGCACCGTTGCTAAAGCTCGTTGTTTCGAAGCATCACGTGATGATCGGGTGTGTTAGATTCTGCGAGTGTATACAACGTGAGAAAGCCAGATTTGCTCATGTGGAAGCTAAGGCTTGATCTTGACGAGCCTAGCATATACAGACATGGTCTCGGAACACGGATCACCGAAAGGTAAAGCATGAGTCATATAGTAGATATGATGAACATGTTGATTGTTCGCCTTTTAAGCTACATCATCTCTCGTGATGATCGGTTTTGATGTGGTGGATTTGGTTCGTGTGATCACTAAAACAATGTGAGGGATATTGTTTTGAGTGGGAGTTCAACAACAATATGATTAAAAGTTGAACACTATTTATCATAAATTAAATCAAAGTGAATTTGTAAATTGTTGTAGTCATTGGCATCCGTTTACCACCTTGAGCTTAGTTATAATTGAGATGATAGAACTATAGAATTCTGGTTAGTTACTTTACAAACTGGTATCGTATTGTTTTGAAGTGTTAATCTAAAGTTTAAAAGTCCTATTGCAAACTTTCAGTAAGTTCTGGTTACTCCGTGAAGTTTAATAATTGGTATTAAATCAAGAGTAATAAATTCCAGTGTTGGTATATGAGTATCATGTTTATCTCCATGATTCTTGATATTCAAAAGATTGTTTTAATATCAAGGTTATCTAGGAGCTGAAAGAATTGTTTCAGAAACCATCATATGTGGAAGATATTGCGATATCTGAAACAATATTTTGTTTACAACATGATAGAGTATAATATGGCAAAGTTTATGTTCTCATATTTGATGAGAATTTACAAAAGGTTGGAGACACTAGTTGTCCTAATCCTCCAAAAGGTTTTGGAGAGCAACATTATACACGCGATTCACCATTATAAGCTAAAGTAGCTTGATCATGAATAAATTTCATGATAAGGGTGAATATTTGATGTAGGTAAAATGTTTACTACACCAAGAGATTACTAAAGAAAGGAATTTGAAAGAACACCAAACATTTGATGATGGTGATCTACTTCAAAGTTCAAGTCCAAAGACATTGGTATTTTACTATACACGCTTTGTACTATGAGTCATGTGTATGGCTCCACTATTGATGTTGATAGATTCTTTCAAAATAGAAAAGGAAATACTGAAAGAGAATCTCATAAATATATGGCAGAAAAGAAAAGACTAGAATTGTTCAACTTAAGTATATAGAAGATATATGTGTTATGGCTGTATTCTTTGCTTGTTAAATAATGTGGTTCTTAAGTATTGGATACTGAATTTGTTGGTATGAATCGTCATACGAAACAACAGAATTCTTGAACTACAATGGCCTAAGTAACTAGCAAAAGAATATGTGATGATGTTCATCGAGAAAAAATAAAGGGTTATTGTGTTGCTCGTTAAACATCAAAGCTTGCCTTCAAGATTTGTTTTATCAGGTATTATGAGAACAAAAGGGTTGTTCAAATAATTGCCGTAATCCATAAAATATGGATGATTTATATCACGACCTGGGATCAGGGCTAGACAAATACCAAATCCTCATCTGATATAAGCCTAACCTAAATTCCGAAACGCGTAGGGATAGATCGGTAACATTACAGAACATACAAACCATACATTACTAAAGCAAACTCTTAAGAGAGTTACAAACCAGTCATACAAGCCAGGGGTCACAGACCCATCATTACATCAAACAACGGAAGCAAACAAGTTGTTCTAAACAAAAAACTTAGCAAAGGGCCTAAGAGGCCATAATAAAAGTAGCGACCCCTCCATAGATCCTAGGCTGCTGCCCGGGAACCCCAACTACTCGTCGACTTCGACATAGAAACCACCTTCAGTTGGAGTAGCATCATTTGTAGAAAACATCAACGAAGCAAGGCTGAGTACAGGGTGTACTCTGCAAGACTTATGGCTAGTGGATTTATTTTGCATAAAGCCAACTTTTGTTTTCAAAACAAGAGGGAGAAGAAACTCGTCTAGTCAGATCATTTTCAAAAGGGGATAAGAAGACTTCAACTATAGATCTTAAATTCATCTTTGGTATCCACCAAGAACCATCATCAACAGAACCTCTCTTCCCGGACTACCCCCTCAACAACCCCCGGGAAGTATTCCGGATCTCACTTTAATTGGCAAGTTTTAGCATTCGGTTATAATTCTCTATGATCACAAAATCCGTTCCCAAGTTGTCCATAACCGTGGACATGGCTTTTCGAAAAGATTAATAACCCTGCAGGGGTGCACAACTTTACCCACACGTACCAACCGATTATCAATGCCAATATATTAGCCCTCTTACTTGGTAGGCCGGCGGAGAGTGGTTGACCACAACCTTTACCTTGCTTTTGCCGAGACAATGAGTCACACACTAAGGAGATTCCGCCGTAACGGGTCGAGTCCCGAAGTCGGTCCCTAGCGATGTGAACAGGGTTTGAGATTACGGATGGCGGGCATCTCCCATTCCCTGCCACGCTTACCTACCTGTATGAATGCACCTCCTTCACCTCCATTCAAGAACAACCAATATGTGTATGTCGAATGGAAAGCCCAAACTATGTGACTCATGGAATCTACTAGGCAAGTTAGTTGGTCGAGGGGGTTTCCAGGCCCCCGTGTGGTTGTACGCTCGTCTTGGTTCAAGAGGCGAGAACATCAGGTCCTAAGGGTGGCATGTATGGGACTACAAAAACCACAACCCACGTGGCCTCCCATACAAGCCTTAGCATGTTTATTATCCATCTCTGATCACATCATATATCCTACCATACTAGATTCATCCGCATATTTGGTGCATCACATGAAAGATCAGCAACAGAACACTAAGCATGGATAAGCTTGACTGAACTGTGGCACTAGCGATGCGCATAAGCCAAACCCTAGTTATGCTAGGAGCGGTGGATCAGGTAATATAGTTCACAAAGGAAAACATGCATCAGATAGGATTACTCTGTCTACTGATAAAAGACTGTTTGAACCGAATGCATATGACGAGAATGAAATACTTTGTAATCATAGGATTCATATGTATGAGTGGGTCTTCGCTTGCCTTGTCCGTTTTTGGACTGGTACTGCTCTTCGGTGGCGTTGACTTCAGCTTCGGGTTCGGTTCCTATTCGCAAGAACCAATCACCGGAAAAGAGAAAGCAACAATCAACACATGGCATGTGCAATGCTCATACAGTATGGATTATATGACAAGTTTAATAGTGTTGAATTGAACCCTAAAGCATGCTTGGTCACTTTAAAGGGGGTTCCGAAAGTCCAAACCCTAAAACAGGGGGATCATCGGAATCACCTATGGCGTTCAATTAGTTCTTCTAATTAAACTTGCTATCAAAGATGATTAACAATGTATGATTATAGCTTAGTTGGATAGGTTTCATTTTTCTAAACATTTTGGTATATTATTTGTATTTTTCTGATTTAAAATGAATTAGTTGTGAATTTCCCAAATTTTAATTCATTTTAAATCATTTTTGGAATATTTAAAATAATTTCCAAACTTGGGCCCACATGTCAGACTTTTATTATTTTCATAAAATGTTTACATAAATGATTAAAATCCTGACAGGCAGGGCCCACCTGTCATACATTTTCATTTAAATAAAACAATTACAGAAAAGAAAAAGGAGAAATGACATCAGCATGACATCATGCTGATGTCATCAATAGAGCTGCTCCCAGATCGAGCTCGAATCCAGCGATTCCGAGCGCGCCTGGATGCGAGGTTGGGGGCGTTGTACGCAGACGACGATGGGGAGTTGATTGGTGGTGCCGCCGCCTATCTTTGGTCACCGGAGACGGCGGTGCAACGACGGCGAGCGGCGACGACGTCGGGCAAATGCGGGGAGGGTGATACAGAGGGAGAGGGGGCAAACGGAGGCCACTGCGAGGATCAGAAGCTCACCGTGATCAAGTCGAGCTTGTCGGCGAGGCGAGGCGAGCTCGGGATCGGCGAGGATCGACGATGACCGATGGCGGCCGGAGCTTCCGATTTGCTCAAACGAGGTCGCGCGCGAGGGGGAAAAGAGGCTAGGGAGAGAGAGTCGAGGACGACGGTTCCAACGGTGGCGTCGGCTTGAGCTGGGGCGGCCGGAAATGACGAGGCCGACGGCGACTGGCGTCTAGGTTGCTTCGGCCATGGCACGGCCGCGAGGAAGAGGAATAGAGGGGGTGAAATGGGTACTGGGAGAGAGAGCGTGGCTCGGCGGTTCTTATCCACGGCTCTAGGGGCGGCGGCGGGCATCGTAGCGCGCGGGAGATCGACGACGAACGTGCTGCCAGGCAGCTGCTTGCCGGCATCGGGAAAGAAGAGAGGAGGAAAGGCCGAAGGGGTACGGTCCTGGTGGGCTACGCTTGGGCCCCGGGTGGGCTGGCTGCTGGCGGGGCTGGCGGCAGGGAGAGAGGAGGAGAAGTGGGCTGCGGCCCAGTAGCTAGGTCAGATAGATTTTATTTCCAGAAATGTTTTTCTATTTCTATTTCTGATTTCTCTTTTTGTAATTTTAATTCCAAATCTGTTTTGAATCTTTTCAACTTACAGAAATTTTTGTAAAGTATATGAAATAGTGTGAGACCCTTTTATTCACTTTGGCTCAACTCATGTAGTTAGTTGTCTGAATACAAAACTCATTTGAATGGTTTTCAAATTGAGGGGGGAAATTAGGGTTTAGGGTTTAATTTGTTCTTTCTTGATTAAACCAAAGTGCAAGTGTAATGCATGCATGCAATGCTCAAACATGTCCTTATTTATATTACACAGAAGGGTGGTATGTTACAGCTCTACCCCACTTACAAGAATCTCGACCCGAGATTCCTAGGTTTTAGAAAAGAAGGCAGGGTACTCAGATCGGAGATGATCTTCGCGTTCCCAGGTTGCTTCTGACTCAGAGTGATGAGACCATTGAACTTTCATGAACTTGATGGTTTGACGACGAGTCTTGCGCTTGGTTTCATCAAGAATACGAATAGGGTATTCTCGGTAGGTTAGATCATCTTGGAGATCCAAAGTTTCATGGTCCACACCACGAATGGGATCTTTGAAGCAACACTTGAGTTGTGACACATGAAAAACATCATGAACCTCTGGAAAAGTTGAAGGTAGATACAATTGGTAGGCAAGCTCACCCCACTTGGAGAGAATGCGAAAGGGACCAACGTAGCGAGGAGCCAATTTGCCTTTGATACTGAATCGATGGACACCCTTCAGAGGAGTGACCCGGAGGTAAACTTGATCACCAACTTCATAATGAACATCAAGATGATGACGATCATAGTTAGTCTTCTGACGAGGTTGAGCGGCCTTCAAACGCTCTCGAATTATGCGAACTTGATCTTCTGCTTCTTGGATCATGTCCGGACCAAAGAATTGTCTTTCGCCGGTTTCTGTCCAGTTCAGCGGTGTTCGACATGTTCTCCCATACATGAATTGGAAAGGTGCCATGCCCAAACTGGATTGAAAACTGTTGTTGTAGGAAAACACCACAAAATGAAGACATTTCTCCCAGTTCTTTCCAAACGATATGACACACGCTCGGAGCATGTCTTCAAGAATTTGATTCACTCTTTCAGTTTGATCACCGTGACATGGTTATACCCTACGGGTACGCAACTTCAGCATACCTAGTCCAGCCCAAGGAAGGCCCACAGCAGACATACGCTGGCCCATGAAGATTTTCGGGTGGCCAAGGCCCATGACGTCTTCGGATCCTTGGAGAGCAAGACTAGAGGAGATAGGAAATTCAAAGGGGTAAAACCCTAGAACTTGTAACCGACTAGGACTACGCCCGGGACCTGCCTAAGTCTATATAAAGGCCAGGAGGGCACGCCCTAGATCTCTCGACACATCCTTTCGCACACGCATCCACGCCAGATCGAATCTGCGCACCCTGTAACCTTCGGTTCCGCCGTAATCAAGAGCAGACAAGCAGGAGTAGGGTTTTCCCTCCGGGGGCCTGAACCTGGGTAAACCTCGTGTCCCCTGGTTGCTTGTCTGTTAACTGTGCCACGATCTCCAGCATCCCCATCTTCTCCAAAACCCAAGTCCATAACAATGGACATTGACGAGATTAAACCTCGTCAATTGGCGCCGTCTGTGGGAACTAGGGCTGCTGATTTTGCGGTCGTGACGGTTCCAACCCGATCGATCTACAACTCCGCGGCGACAGAGAATCACCTCCTCTTCGGCGCTTTCGACTTCACCGCCCACTCGCCGGCTACCATGAAGTATTTCGAGCCCGTAGGCGACGAACTCGAAATTTTGTTCGGGAGCTTCTGCTTCCAGGTGGGACAAACTGGCACACTCCGTCTCCCTGAGCGGGTGCCCGTGCCGTCAATCAGGCCCGCTTCGTGGGCTCCACACCCCGTGCTACGCACGTCACCATCAACAGATGAGTTCTACAGCAGCAGCAGCTGCAACTCCGATCTGTGCGATCCACCTTCGGATGAAGGGACCTACGGTTCCGGATCCGAAAGCTGCGGCAGCAGCCAACCAATCTGCAGGCGCTATCTGTGCGCCGCAGTCATCCAAACCGACGAGGAAACGCCTAACCCGCCGCCCAACCACAACCCGCAGGACAGAAACGGAGAAAACGGTGGGAACGGAAGAAGTTGGTCCCCCCCACCCAACAGGGAAAACAGTGGCCACCTCATCCAACTTAGCAAAGAAGGATGGGTCGAAGCACGCCACGCCGTCGCAGGCGAAATAGTCCTACCTCTGGACTCCCCACGTGATCCGCTGAGGGCATACCACTACCTCCTCATCGAGGAGCACAAGAAGCAAGTCAAGATGCAGGAGACGCTCGACAAACGCAAGCAAGCAGCCTCTGAGTCCAGTGCGCGACGAGCTGCGCTCTCCGCCATGGGACCCGGCTCTAGCACAAACGGAAACCAGGGAAACAAGCACCGCTCTCGGGTGGAAAACATGGACCCCAAGGAGCGGCGTGACGTGACCCGAACTCTCCATACATCGTTCATGGATATGGACGCTGACGGCAACATCATCCCGAAAACGCCACAAGCTGCGATCATGGCAGCCACTGCGTATCTCGCGGCTCACCCACCTCCGAAGGGGGACCCGAAAAGGGCCATGCATAGGTCCGCACTCACCGGACTAGGACTAATCGGAGCTGCACTCCACGAAGATGCTCCTGCGGAACCGAAGAAGAAAGCTCCGGCCAGGCGCGACCGGAGTCCCACCCCCTCATCCGAAGAGGAAGAGGAGCACGATCTTCCTCGAAGGAATAAGAGCTCGCACCGCCATAAAAGCGACTACGACGCCAGAGACAAGCTTACACAGCGCAAGATCGATAAAGCACGCGCTAAACGTGCATGCTCGTCTGAATCTGAGATGGATGAAGACGAAGGAGAACTCTGCGGGGCTCGATGCTTCAGCAGATCCGTTCGGCGAACACAGATGCCACGCAACTTCAAGCTTCCTTCGGATACTCCGAAGTTCAACGGCACGCAAGATCCAAAGTCCTGGCTCAGTGACCATCTGTCATCCGTCAAGCTTCACGGAGGCAACAAAGAAACCGCCATGCAATGCCTTCAGCTGCAGCTAGCAGGCGCGGCGCGGGTCTGGCTTAGCAGCCTATCATCAGGATCCATCCGAAGCTGGGAGGAGCTCGCTTACAGCTTCATCCGAAACTTCAAAGGCACCAGCAAGAGGCCCGCCTCAATCGAAGAATTGCGAGCCTGCACTCAGAGAACGGGTGAATCTATTCGCTCGTACATACTACGTTGGTCTACAACCAAGAACTCCGCAGCACACATCTCCGAAGAGCGGGCCATCGACGCCTTCAGGGACAGCGTCAAGCGCCCAGACTTCAAGGAGAAACTTGGACGTGTAAAGCCCAAGACACTCGACCAGCTCATGGAAATCGCCAACAGTTAGGCAGACGGCGAAGATTGCATCCAGCGAGCACAATCAGATGAAGAGGACGACTACGGCCAAAGACGCGAACGCCGCAGCAAGAGGAGATCGCGTGTCTACGAGGACCGCGACGGACCCGACATGGTCGCAGCCGGCTACGCCGACCGCTGTAACGACAATAGCCGCAACAGCGGAGGATACCGCAGCGGAAACTTCCGCGACAACGGACGACCAACGCAGTCGTGGCAACGCCGCGACCGCGACAACGGACCCTCAGCATTCGACAAAATTTCGGGTCCATGCACCATCCACTTCTACATCGACAAACAGGATGGCAAAAAGAAAGCTAGCCACATGCTCAAGGACTGCCGCGAGTTCCAGAAACTCAGCGAAGGCATGTTGCAGATGAGGCAACAATCTACAATCCCTGCGTTCGGAAACGCACCTACGCCAGGTGAAATAGCACACGGAGCTCCTCCACCGCCGCCTGTTGGAGGCCCAAATCAACTAGTCGCACCAGCGCAAAACAACGCCGGGGTCGCATACCCCCCACCAAAAGGAGCACTCAATATGATACAGAAGGGACGCCCCACAAATAGGGTGCAGAAGAAAATCACCCGACAAATCAACTTGGCCGTGGCAACTCCGCCTGCAATCCCTGAGTACCTCAGCGGATCGGAGTCCTGCATCACATTCACTCGCGCGGATCACCCTTGCCAGATCCCTCGCCCAGGTCATGCTGCCCTGGTGCTGGAGGCGCAGATTGAAGGCTTCGAGATGAGTCGCGTCTTCATGGACGGCGGCAGCGGCATCAACCTAATGTTCGCAAGCACTCTAGCATCTATGCGGATCCCGCAATGCAGCCTGGAACAATCAGACACAACGATCCACGGCATTGTCCCAGGGAAGGGCATCTTCCCCCTAGGCAAAATAGGGCTCGACGTCATCTTCGGGAAGCCGGACAACTTTCGGCAGGAGCGCCTAGAATTCGATGTGGTGGACTGGCCGTCGCAATACCATGCCATCCTGGGACGTGTAGCATTCGCAAGGTTCTTGGCCGTCCCACACTACGCATACCTACTACTCAAGATGCCAGGACCAAGGGGCGTCATCACAGTCCACGGGAGCTTCACCCGATCGGACCAATGCGACAGGGATTTCAACAAAATCTCCCAGTCCTTCAGCATGCAAGACGAGCTCGTAAGGCTCCGCGAGGTGACGGACAATGGGCTACCCCCAGTCACAAGGCAGAACGCACCTGACATGTCTTTTGACTCCACCGTCAACACCAAGAAAGTGCAGGTCCATCCGACAGACGCCTCCAAGACGGCGCTGATCGCCAATGACCTCAGCACCGCATAGGAAGGCGCGCTCGTCGAATTCCTCCGTGAGCGCTGGGAAATCTTTCCCTGGTGTCCTGCGGACATGCCTGGAGTTCCCAGGGAATTCGCCGAGCACGCACTCAATGTCTTCCCAGACACCAAGCCAGTCAAGCAGTCCATCCGAAGACTGTTGGAGCCACGAGCCGAAGCTATCGGCAAGGAGATCAACAGATTACTTGCAGCAGACTTCATCCGGGAAATCAAGGATAGCGAGTGGCTGGCAAATACGGTGATGGTCCCGAAGAAGGATACGGACATCCTGCGGATGTGCGTGGACTTCACGTCACTAAACAAACACTGCCCAAAGGACCACTTCCCTCTTCCTCGGATCGACCAGATCATCGATTTGACTGCAGGTTGTGAGAAGCTCTCCTTCCTTGACGCCTACTCAGGCTATAACCAGATTCGACTCAAGGTCGAAGATCAAGAGAAAACGGCGTTCATCACACCGTTCGGAGTATTCTGCTACAACACAATGCCCTTTGGGCTAAAGAACGCGGGTGCCACGTACCAGCGATGCATGCAGGCCTGCCTCAAGGACCAGATCGGTCGCAACGTCCAAGTCTATGTCGACGACATAGTCATAAAAACCAAGGAAGCAAAAACAACATCAGCATACGAAGACACCTGGGGGCTCCCCCCGTAACATAAAGCAGAAAAATGTATGTGCTCCGAAGGCGAACCCGCAGGCCCGCCTGCGAAATTCTGAGGCGCAACCACCAGCCTCTCCTGTACAGGAGGAACTGGAGCAGCGTCACCCGAAGTCGCAACAGTCTGAGGAGGAGGCGACGCAATGTTCGACTACCCCATCATCTCCCGCGCACCATCACTAGAGCCGTCGGAGGATTGCCTGCATACAAACCAATCAACGCAGATGCAAAAATAACAAGGGAACAAAGGACAACAATGGCAACAAGAAAACTTACGAGCTCAACGCGCTCAGGTCGAAGATAGGAGAAGCCCTTCGGGCCCTCTTATCCTCCTTCTTCTCTTCCTTCTTCTCCTCCTTCTTTCTTCCTTCTTCCGCTTTGCTGGCGGGTGCGGAGCAACAGCCCGCACAGGAATGGCAGGAAGGGGAGAGGAAGAACCCCCATGAACATCATCATGACGCTCAAGGCCCAGAGGATTTCTTGGAGTCAGAGGAGTCGAGGCATCTGACGACTCGCTAGAGCTCCGTGATCGCTTGCGCGAATGGTCCTCACTCGATTCGTCGGCATCCTCCGCTGGGGATCGCGCTGACGGTAGCTCGGACACGGAATCCACCACTTCATTATCCGGGGCATTCGGATACCTTTCGGGCAACGGTGGTGCCATGCCCGGCACTTTGAAGCTCTGCAAAAGGAAAAGGAACTTTGTTAGCAAACAAAGGAAAAAGTACACAGCTGACAAAAACAAAAGGGGAGCACTACGTGCGCAAATCTACACCTTCGGTACGACCAACATCGAAGAAAAGGGAGGAGTCAGCGACTTCCCAGGGATTTATTCGTCGGCCTTGAACTTCAACAGCGCGCGAAGAGCCTTTCCACCTCAGAGATTTTCTCACTCGAAACCCTCGTCGGATCACGGCACCCAGAGTAAAGAAACATCGGGTGCACCCTCGCTTGGAGAGGCTGCACCCGACGCTCAAGAAACGTCCGGATAATGTCGAAACCGTTCACCTCCTTCTCAGGAATCAGTTGGAGATCCTCCACCCGACGGTACAGGGCCTCTATCTCCGCCACCTCACCGTTTAAGATTTGGTTTTTCCAGGATCTTTTCTTCTCAATCAATAGGGAGGGGTCAAAAGGAACGAGACCAAAATCTTGCCCAGGCAGTACGGAGTCACGGATGTAAAACCATTTCCTCCGCCAGTACTGGACAGATTCAGACATGGAAAAGGAAAAGAATTGCACATTGGGACTGAGGGAGATGATGAAACCCCCAATGGGATACACACCATCCGAACCAGACTGCCTCTTCACGGAATAAAGCTTCCGGAAGAGGCCAAAGTGCGGCTCAATGCCCAGCCAGCACTCGCAAAGGGTGATAAAACAAGCAATGTGGAGAAGAGAATTGGGAGACAGATGATGCAACTGAACCACATAGAAGAAGAGCAGTCCACGAAGGAAGTCATGGACTGGATACGAAAACCCACGCAAGACGAAGGCAAGAAACATAACCCGGTACCCAGATGGGGGATGGGGGATTACCTCATTGCCGGGGAGATTGACGGCCGTCGTATCCTGCGGGATCAGGCCCCGCTCGCGCAGTTTGCGGAGATCGCTCTCCCACGCCTCTGATCGCCGCCAGCCACCATCGGTGACGCGAGCAGCGACGGTGCTCTTCTTGCCTCCGGCGGCGCTGGTCCCAACCACAGATGAGGATTTCTTTGTTTTCCCCATGAAGCTACGGCGGTGGTGGCGTTGCCAACGAAGAAAGACAAAGGAAATGTGGAGGAAACTCTCAGCGCGCAGCAAGAATAGCTCAAGAACGAGGAGGCAGTGAATATATGAACTGCTGCGGTGAAAAACAAACCATGATTTCACTAGGGATTATAATAGCGAAGACGACGCACGCTGGCCGTCCATCGAGAAGACCTAACGCCAACGGTAGATCTGGCCGTACACGTGTCAGCACCAAAACGAACCGTTGATACCACGCCGTCCACTACGTGCGGAAATCGAGGATACGCCGTAATCATCTCCACGCCGCGCATGACCGGTCAATTCAAAGTCAGCAAGTGGGACCCACGCTTCGTCCAGTCAAGTCATCTCTGGTGTAGCAGACGCTTGAGGTCATCGATCGTAAGCACTGACGTCATCAAAAGCTATACTAGCACCACTTCGGCTCCACAGCTAAAAGTACTTACTTGAATCTATGATTCGACTAAATACTTGGGGGCTACTCCTATCAGGAGCGCTGGCCGCGCACCCGACAGACAAATGAGGACAAAATTACTTTTCTGAGTCCTACGTCGAGTCTACGACTCCACTACGGACTCGGGGGCTACTCCCATAGGGAGGATGGATTTAAGCATCCGAAAATTTTCGAGTCATGCGGACCTAATGATTGAAACAATGCTTGAACTAAAAGTCTCCGTTCGAGTCTACGACTCGAACAGACACTTGGGGGCTACTCCCATAGGGAGCGCTGGTCGCGCACCCTATGAAATCTTTGACTGCGATCTTCCGGATCCGCATGCAAAAACTTTTTTGGCAACTCTGCCCCAACAAAACGCTAAGTGAGTGACAATCTCCTTGGCCACTCGAAGCACCTCCGAGGTGATAAATGTTCGTATGATGCGTCTGCGATGCAAAGATAAGACCTACAGATATCATCTGATGGCCTGGCAACGCACCTGACTGCGCTCTGCTGGTATGAATCTGTACCAGCAGGTACGATGAAAAATCCCGACGGACGCGTTGGGTACACCAATTAAAATCACTGGAATTCCACTCCTATAAGTCCTCCGCGTCCTGAGTTGAATTATGCCAGCATATGTTCCAGGCCCGGGTTAAGGGACCCGAACCTGAAGAAGATCGTGTTGTTTCTTCCTAAGACAGTTAACTGACCCTGATCCGTCGGGTGAGTCAGGCACACGCATCAACAATCCCTACACACATATACTATTAACATATAGCTGCTCCCGAAGGATGGAAGAGTCCTCAGCCGAATCTACGATTCGACTGATCACTCGGGGGCTACTGACATGGTTATACCCTATGGGTACGTAACTTCAGCATACCTAGTCCAGCCCAAGGAAGGCCCATAGCAGACATACGCTGGCCCATGAAGATTTTCGGGTGGCCAAGGCCCATGACGTCTTCGGATCCTTGGAGAGCAAGACTAGAGGAGATAGGAAATTCAAAGGGTTAAAACCCTAGAACTTGTAACCGACTAGGACTACGCCCAGGACCTACCTAAGTCTATATAAAGGCTAGGAGGGCACGCCCTAGATCTCTCGACACATCCTTTCGCACACGCATCCACGCCAGATCGAATCTGCGCACCCTGTAAGCTTCGGTTTCGCCGTAATCAAGAGCAGACAAGCAGGAGTAGGGTTTTCCCTCCGGGGGCCTGAACCTGGGTAAACCTCGTGTCCCCTGGTTGCTTGTCTGTTAACCGTGCCACGATCTCCAGCATCCCCATCTTCTCCAAAACCCAAGTCCATAACAATGGACATTGACGAGATTAAACCTCGTCACACCGGTTTTAGGATGATAGGCTGTACTGAAGGAAACTTGAGTTCCCATTGCTTGTTGGATACTAGCCCAGAATTTGGAGGTGAACAAACTTCCATGAGCAGATATGATCTTCTTGGGTACACCATGGAGGACAACTATCCGGGATATGTATAGCTCTGCTAACTGGCTTGCAGTAATGCTTTCCCGAACAGCAAGGAAGTGAGAAACTTCGGATAGTCGATCAATAACTACCCATATGGCATCATGTCCAGATTGTGTCTTTGGGAGTCTAGTGATAAAATCCATACCAATTTCATCCCATTTCCACTCAGGAATTTTCAACGGTTGCAGAAGTCCAGCAGGCCTTTGGTGTTCAGCCTTTACACGACGGCAAACGTCGCACTCTGCAACAAAGCGAGCGATCTCTGGTTTCATTCCACTCCACCATAATCTTTGACGGAGATCTCGGTACATCTTCGTACCACCAGGATGGATAGATATAGGGGATTCGTGAGCTTCCAAAAGAATTAGATCTTTGATTTTCCGACTGTTTGGAACAACTAGCCGGTTACCGAAGTATAGAATACCTTGATCACTGACGGAGAAAAAAATAGCTTCACCGCTTGCAACACGTTCTTTGATCTTGGTAACTTCATCATCTTGCTTTTGAGCTTCCTTGATTTGATCCTCTAGAGAAGATTTTATTTCAAGGTTAGCAAGGAATCCACAAGGAACTACTTCAAGGTTAAGACGCTTGATTTCCTCGTAGAGAGCAGGTTGGGCTTGTGAAATCATCAGATTGTTGCAATAAGACTTCCGACTTAGCGCATCAGAAGCGATGTTGGCTTTGTCGGGTTGATAGTTGAGACCCAAATCATAATATTTGATGAGTTCCAACCATCGTCTTTGCCTGAGATTCAGATCTGGCTGGGTGAAGAGATACTTTAGGCTTTGATGATCCGAGTAAAGTTCACAACGGTTACCGATGAGGTAATGTCTCCATTGCTTAAGAGCATGAACAACAGTAGCGAGCTCGAGATCATGGGTTGGATAATTGTTCTCATGTGGCTTCAACTGCCGAGAAGCATAGGCCACTACATGACCATCTTGCATCAACACACAACCGAACCCTTGGAGAGAAGCATCGCAATGGATGACGAAGTCCTTGCTTGTATCCGGAAGAACAAGCAAAGGAGCGGTGGTTAGCTTGGTTTTCAAAGCTTGGAAACTTTCTTCTGCCTTTTCTGACCATTCAAACTTCTTATCTTTATTAATAAGATCAGTCATAGGCTTGGCTATCTTGGAGAAGTTCTCAATGAATCGGCGGTAATATCCAGCCATTCCGAGAAAACTTCGGACTTCCTTGACTGAAGTAGGTGACTTCCATTCTTGAATGGTCTGAACCTTATCCGGTATAACATCAACACCACTTGCAGACACAACATGACCAAGGAAGAAGATCTCTTGTAACCAGAACTCACATTTGGAAAACTTGGCATAGAGACGATGTTCACGAAGTTTAGTCAATACCAAACGTAAATGTTCGGCATGCTCTTCTTCGGTCTTGGAGTAGATTAGATTGTCATCAATGTATACCACGACAAACTTGTCGAGATACTCCATGAAGACGGAGTTCATGAGCCTCATAAATGTGGCAGGGGCATTGGTCAACCCGAAGGACATCACTGTATACTCATAAAGACCATAACGAGTTGTGAATGATGTCTTTGGAATATCTTCCTTTCTGATCTTTATTTGATGATACCTGATCTTAAGTCCATTTTGGAGAATACAGTGGCACCACTTAATTGATCAAAGAGGTCATTTATCCGGGGAAGTGGGTACTTATTCTTGATTGTCACCGCGTTGAGCGGACGGTAATCAACCACCAATCTTGGAATATTTGTATCCCGCTTCTTGACAAAGATGGTAGGGCAACCACAAGAGGACGTACTAGGTTGGATGTATCATAGACCCTCTAACTCTTCAAGTTGCTTCTTTAACTCAACCAACTCATGAGGAGGCATGCGATAAGGTCTTTTGGAGATAGGAGCAGTTCCAGGAACTAGCTCTACGACAAACTCCACACTTCGATCAGGTGGCATGCCAGGAAACTCTTCAGGAAAGACATTCGAGAAATCACATACTACATGGACATCTTGGACCTCGAGAGCAGGTAGGACATCCATGGTATACAACTCCGAGAAAGGTTTAAGAACTGCTGACGGAGACTTTTAACCATCAGTCCAATACTTGACAGTTATGCCAATAGGAGAGGTTACAGAAACTGTTCTAAGTGCACAGTCAATGACGGCTTGATACTTGGTTAACCAGTCCATGCCCAGAAAGACATCAATGTCACATGACTTGAGTGCAACAAAAGAAGTGGGGAACTTCTGGTAGGCTATGTCAATCTCATTCCCATGACTAACCATAGTGGTGAACCAGCTAGAACCCGAGGAATGGATGGTCAAAGGGGTGGACAAGGGTTCAAAATGTATCCCATGCTCTTGAGCTAACAGATTTAACATGAATGTATGCGATGCTCTAGAATCAAACAAGACTGTTGCGATAATTGAATTGACATGGAGCGTACCCAGAATGACGCGTGGATCTTCCTGAGCTTCCTCAACAGTGACATGAGTCAGACGACCACGTCCAGCACCTTGAGATTTATCATTCTTCTTTGCCTGCTGATCATTACGTCCGGCATCCCTTTGAGAACACTCCCTTGAGTAGTGACCAGGCTGACCACAGGAGTAGCAGGTAACCCCAGTGTGAGAACCAGCAGGAGGGTGATAGTTTGATCCACCAGTATTTGACTGTGGCTGACGAGAATTATTGCCAGAAGACTTGGGTGCATAAGGAGCACGAGGCATAACATTGTATGGAACAAAGACACAACGCTTCTTGTTACCAGAGGAAGAAGCACGAGAATTTCCTTCTTCACGCTTCTGAGATACTTCCATATCCTTCCTTCCATGCTCTAAGGTAAGAGCCTGATTGTGCAAATCCTGGAAAGACTGAAACTTGAAAGGTAGCAACTCATAACGAAGTGCAGGGTTAAGTCCCTTACGGAACAGCTCTTGCTTATCTTCATCATTGGTCACATCCCTGTTTGCATAGCGAGCCAGATGAGTAAAATCATGCCCATAGGCTTCAATATCCTTGCGCCCCTGAGTCAGATCCAGAAACTCCCTCCTTTTGAGATCCATGACGGGCTTAGGAATATAAGAGGCACGAAATGCTGCAAAAAACTCCTCCTAGGTAACAACATGTCCCTGAGCTTGCAGATTCTGAAAACCTTCCCACCAAACACCAGCCTCACCTTCCAGTTGATAGGTGGCAAAGTTAACACGATCAGCGGGACGGTCACGAAGAGCACTGAAATTGCGCTCTATGGTGCGGAGCCAATCATTAGCTTCAAGGGGCTCCTTGGAGTGGGTGAAGATTGGAGGAAAAGAGCGGATGAAATCTCCAAGTGTGACACAGTCGTCAGGACGACGTTCAGTGTTCTGAGCCACACGCTCCAGAAGGCGTTCATTCCGCAGACGGTTGGTCTCAATGTTGTTGAGAACCTTGGCCATTGTGGGAGGTGGCGAAAGTTCCTGATCAACATCGTTGTTTCCTCGACGACCAACAGATCCATGAGTACCAGCCGGCATCCTGAGTAGAAAATAGAAACCATGAGAATGGATTCACCAAAAAGGGTTCAACAAAGGATGGCAAAACCATATCAAAAGATCATGGTAGAGGTGAACATGTGGATGAAAACTATATCAATGCATTAAGTATGGTAGTAGAACAAGCATACGAAACGTATACACTACCAACTTAGATACAAACCATAACAATGGAATGCAAGCATGATATGATACCAACAAGTCACAAAAGATTTGAGAGCGAGATTAGAGGCATCCTTAGCAAAGTTGTAAAACAATGCTTCAGTTGCACAGATATATCTTGGAAACTCTGAGCCTTGCAACCAGGTACGGAGTACTTAGGAGAAAACAACCCAAACCCGTATATCCTAAGAGTTTGAAATGATAGACGAGAAGTGATAACTTTGCGAAGCAACCAAGGTAAGATAACTCAGCAATAGAACAACCTTGGATAAGGAGTAAAAAGAGTCCTATTCAGAGTTTTGCAAATAGTTTTTCTCTTTCAAATAGTTTTCTCAAACTCTAGACTCAACATCGACCAGCTAGAAGGGTTTCCTACAGGCAGTCCTACTCTGATACCAAAATCTGTCACGACCCGGGATCAGGGCTAGACAAATACCAAATCCTCATCTAATATAATCCTAACCTAAATTCCGAAACGCGTAGGGAAAGATCGGTAACATTACAGAACATACAAACCATACATTACTAAAGCAAACTCTTAAGAGAGTTACAAACCAGTCATACAAGCCAGGGGTCACAGACCCATCATTACATCAAACAACGAAAGAAAACAAGTTGTTCTAAACAACAAACTTAGCAAAGGGCCTAAGAGGCCATAACAAAAGTAGCGACCCCTCCATAGATCCTAGGCTACTGCCTGGGAACCCCAACTACTCGTCGACTTCGACATAGAAACCACCTTCAGTTGGAGTAGCATCATCTGTAGAAAACATCAATGAAGCAAGGCAGAGTACTGGGTGTACTCTGCAAGACTTATGGCTAGTGGAGTTATTTTGCATAAAGCCAACTTTTGTTTTCAAAACAAGAGGGAGAAGAAACTCTTCTGGTCAGATCATTTTCAAAAGGGGATAAGAAGAGTTCAACTATAGCTCTTAAATTCATCTTTGGTATCCACCAAGAACCATCATCAACAGAACCTCTCTTCCCGGACTACCCCCTCAACAACCCCGAGGAAGTATTCCGGATCTCACTTTAATTGGCAAGTTTTATCATTCGGTTATAGTTCTCTATGATCACAGAATCCGTTCCCATGTTGTCCATAACCGTGGACACGGCTTTTCGAAAAGATTAATAACCCTGCATGGGTGCACAACTTTACCCACACGTACCAATCAATTCTTAATGCCAATATATTAGCCCTCTTCATTAGAAGGCCGGCAGAGAGTGGTTGACCACGACCTTTACCTTGCTTTTGCCGAGACTATGAGTCACGCACTAAGGAGATGCCGCCGTAACGGGTCGAGTCCCGAATTCGGTCCCTAGCGATGTGAACAGGGTTTGAGATTACGGATGCCGGGCATCTCCCATTCCCTGCCATGCTTACCTACCTGTACGAATGCACCTCCGTCACCTCCATTCAAGAACAACCAATATGCGTATGTCGAATGGAAAGCCCAAACTATGTGACTCATGGAATCTACTAGGCAAGTTAGTTGGTTGAGGGGGTTTCCAGGCCCCCGTGTGGTTGTACGCTCGTCTTGGTTCAAGAGGCGAGAACATCAGGTC
This sequence comes from Avena atlantica, assembly GCA_910589765.1. Classification (NCBI taxonomy): domain Eukaryota; kingdom Viridiplantae; phylum Streptophyta; class Magnoliopsida; order Poales; family Poaceae; genus Avena; species Avena atlantica. The sequence goes on from OU342738.1 coordinate 292,338,985, forward strand.
CTAAGGGTGGCAAGTATGGGACTACAAAAACCACAACCCACGTGGCCTCCCATACAAGCCTTAGCATGTTTATTATCCATCTCTGATCACATCATATATCCTACCTACTAGATTCATCCGCATCTTCGGTGCATCACATGAAAGATCAGCAACAGGCCACTAAGCATGGCTAAGCTTGACTGAACTGTGGCACTAGCGATGCTCATAAACCAAGCCCTAGTTATGCTAGGAGCGGTGGATTAGGTAATATAGTTCACAAAGGAAAACATGCATCAGGTAGGATTACTCTATCTACTGATAAAAGACTTTTTGAATCGAATGCATATGACGAGAATGAAATACTTTGTAATCATAGGATTCATGTGTATGAGTGGGGCTTCACTTTCCTTGTCCGTTGTTGAAAGATCACTTAGGAAGTGACATTGCCGTTTAAATTGTATTGGAAAGAAAACATGAAGAAACTCCATGTGGGTGGAATTTTGGAGTCTTTTGATTTTTGATCAAATGACGCTTGTGAAACTTTCCTAGAGATACTTAAAACTTCGTTCATAGGCCAAAAAGGAACGAATGACTAGCTTATTGGAACTTGTACATATTGTTGTATGAAGTCCATTATGTGTAGTCAAGAGCGATGGATTTCAACTTCATATGCTTTCTCCGGAAATTTGAGTGAATATATGAATATTTCTTAATAAGGATGAAGTATGAAACATTTGAAAAGTTCAAAGACTTTCAAGATGAAGTGCAAAATCATTGTAACAAGAATATAAATAGTTTATGATAAGATCATAAAGGAAGATATTTGAGTTACAAGTTTAGCATAAACACTTAAAGATTTAAGGAATCGTTCTGTGGATTTGCATTTCTCGAAACACCATAAGAGTATGGAGCGTTCGAGATATGTAATTAAACCTTGTTTGACATGGTAAGATCAAAGGTGTAAGTCATAAAACTGCCATTATATTTTAAATATTAAAAGCTTTAGAGACTACCGTTTTTCCACTGAAAAGAGCTCCATCATAATCCGTTGAAATGACACCATATAAAGTTATGGTTTGGAATAGAACCCAAGTTGTCCTTTATTAAACATTGGTATGCTATGCATAAGAAAGATGTTTGCAAACAAAGTCGGATGAACCTGTCTTTGTATGTTATTTCGAATAACTGTTAAGTATTCCTCCATAACATCGGAGACAAAAGTGTTTGTCGCTTAGAACGTCAAGTTTCTTTGAGAAGGAATTTTTCTGTGAAAAGATAAGTGGGAGGACAATAGAACTTTGATAAGGTTAAAAGAACCTTAGCTGTATGTGCAAAGTTGCGCAACACCGAAAAGTGTTCCGGAGGCAGCAACAATGCTCATGGCTCACGTGCCTCAAAGTTTGTGGTTGAGGAGGTCAAAGTTTCTATTGAACCAAGTAGGTCCAGTAAACAATCAAATACCAAGATTTGAGGGTTGAATCATTATTTGAGAATAATGAACGGACTACATGTAGAGAAGCGATGATGGGCCCTGACTCCGTAAAATGGATTGAAGCCATAAAATCCGTGATAATTCCATACACGAGAAATCAAGCTTTGAACTTGAAGGACCCTCGATAAAGGTGTAAGACCTTACAGTCATTTTTGGATCTATAAAGAAATAGACATGGATGTTTTCACATCTATGAAATAGTCGACATGTTGGGAAAGAGTTCACAACAATGTTCAAAGGTTGACTATGACAAGATTTGATCTTTCATAGCTATATTTAGTGTTGATGGATTAATGCAGCAACCACTACATATAATTTTGTTATGTGGTAGTTGAATAAACAAAACAAGTTCTTCTAATAGAATTGTTACCTAGGACGTGTGCACAACACGGTCCAAAGGGTTTTGTTAATTCAAAGGATGCTAAAAGCATATGCAAACTTCAATGGTTGAAGTGAGCATCGCGAAGTTGGAATCTTCACGATGGTGAAATTGTTAAAAGAGTTTAAATTCATCAGAGACAATGAAGATGCTTGCATTTGCAAGAAATTAAGTGGGAGCGCTAAGACATGTTTCTAATACATTATGTGGAAGACATATTGTTGATTGGAAATGATGTATCTTTTATTAACACATATTAAGAATTTCATCCCGATGAAAGATTTAGGACAAACCCAAATATTTGGCATATATATCTATATAGATAGATTGAGACACTAATATGGTTGTGCCGAAAGTACATAGATGATATATTGAATGAGTTTAATATAGAAAATACAAGAAAGGTTCTTGTCGCACAGAAAGGATTGAATATTGATGATATATTCAAGTGTATTGACACTTGGTAAGTGAAACAAAGATTCAAGTATAGATTGATACTTGATGTATGAAATCATAAAGAGTATTTATATCAATCATACTGTGATATGTACAAATCCAGATATATCCTATGCTCTAAATGTTATGAGCATATACCAGAACGATTCATAAGATGATCATTGGACGATAGTAAGGATATTCTTATGATATTTTGGAAGAACTAAGAGTATATTATTTTGTAGAAGTGACAAATAGATGGTTAGTTCATTGTAAAAGTACTACATTGATACTAGTTTTGTCACAAAGTAGAAATTAAGTTTATCTCAATCTAAACTAAGGGTGGCACGATATAATGGAAAGTAAGTTCCATAATGGATTTGGATGAGTTCCAAAGTTAAGACATTGTGACAGATAATACAACAAAAGGCTAAGTATATGACTGCGATAATAGCAGCAAAAGAGGGCATTTGTGTCAAGTAGTTTGTTATCAAACTAGGTGTGGTTCACAGCGGGATAGTACCATGAAGATATATTGTACGACAATATTATCAACATGTTTTAACCCCAAGGAACTAAAGGTCTCACCAAAGGACCAAATTTATACAAAGCCATCTCATTAGAGAATGAGTGATGCGTAGAGACGAAAAGACATGCAATTACACACGTACCTGGAAGTGTCAGATCCGGAGATCAATTGACCACTAGCAATCGTGTACATACAACACCGGAAAGCCATAGGTGTTGAATCCACAAAGGTTTGAAACTAGATTATTGACTCTAGTGCAAGTGGGAGACTGTTGGAGATATGCCCAAGAGGCAATAATAAAGTGGTTATTATCATATCTTCATGCTTATGATAAATGTTTACATACCATGCTATAATTGTATTAACCGAAAACATTAATACTTGTGTGATTTGTAAACATAAAAGAGTCCCTAGTAAAGCCTCTTGTTAAACTAGCTTGTTGGTTAATATATGATCATTGTTTCCTGATCATGAACATAGAATATGTTATTAACAACAAGGTCATATCATTGGGAGAATGATGTGATGGATATACTCCTATAGTTAAGCGTAGCATAAATATCAAGTCATTTAATATAGTTCATCTGCTATAAGCTTTCTGTTACATAGTAACCTAATTCCTTCGACCATGAGATCATGCTAATCACCATCACCGGAAGGATGCTTTGATGACATCAAACACCACACCGTAACTGGGTGGCTATAAAGGTGGCATTGAGTGTTCGGAAAGTATGTGTTGAGGCACATGTATCAAGAGTGGGATTTGTCCATCCATATGACGGATAGATATACTCTGGGCCCTCTCGGTGGAATGTCATCCAATTAGCTTGCAAGCATGTGACTGGCTCACAAGGGATCACATATCAAGGGAACGAGAAAAGAGTACTTATCGGTAACGAGGTTGAACTAGGTATGCAGAGATACCGACGATCAAAACCTCAGATAAGTAAACTATCGTGAGACAAAGGGAAATTGGTATCGTATGTAAGTGGTTCATTCAATCGCAAAGTAATCGTAGAAATATGTGGGAGACATATGAATTTCTAGATTCCTCTATTGGTTATTGATCGGAGAAGTGTCTCGGTCATGTCCGCATAATTCACGAACCGTAGGGAGACACACTTAAGGATTCGATGTTGTTGAGTAGTTATGGAATGATGAACTGAATGTTGTTCGGAGTCTCGGATGGGATCTGGTATATCACAAGGAGATCCGTAATTGTACGGAGAATAAGATTCATATAAGGAAAGTCCTATTTCGGAGTTCGGAAATGATTCCGGTGTTTTCACCAGGAATGTTCTAGAAGGGTTTGCAAGGTCCAGCACTCCGGAGGGGGAAGGGTACATGGATGTGTCATGAAAATGTGGAATGGTTGCATCATGTACCAGGTCACTTGGCTGGGCAATATGATGAGAGAAATAAAATCCTAGTTTGAAAGTCAAACGCCAATTTGAAAAGTCAAATCTGAAGTTTGCTTGATGGAGGGAGAGTAGGAAACCTACTTAGGGAGGAAGTCCTACTCCCTCGACCCGCCGGATAGGAGGAGGAGTTGGAGGAGGACTCACTCCTCCCAACTGCCTCCATCCCACCTATATAAGGAGGGGTAGGGCAGCCCCATACCCACACACCTAAAACCCTAGCCCCAAGTCGCCGATGCCACCACCTCCAAGTGCTGCCGCCGCCTAGGGTTCCTCCAACTCGCCGAGTTAGGGCTTCCCAAAGCCCTAGCCACCGGCTACACCACCCCCCTTGGTGCCCTATAAACCGTAGATCGCCAAGGCCTCTCTCATACTCCACCATACTCGCTCCAGCTTAAGGCGAAGCCCTGCGAGATCTCCCCTCTACTTCCGACACCACGCCGTCGTGCTACTGGAATCACGAGGAGAGTGCTACAACCTCCGTTGCCTGCTGGAACAAGGGAGAGGAAGGTCTTCATCGACTGCCGGAACGCAGCGCCGGAAGGATCGTCTACGCGATCTTGAGATCGGCAAGAGTACGACTACATCACCCACGAGAATCTGCTCTCATTAACCGCTTTGGAATCTTCGAGGGTGAGTTCTTCTATTGACTCGTTGCTACAATCTAGTAGATGGATCTTAGCTTGTTTGTGTGCATGCGGTAGAATTTTTTTGTTTTCCATGCTACGAATCCCTACAGTTAGTAAGGCTCTCACAAACTTGATGGCACACTTTATTTCCTTGCCCCTAATAGACTTGAACCATTGTGAACATCGAAGTTGTATATGCTTGCATCTATATGTTGGAATTAGCAGAACCGTGCTATCACGGGGAACGTTTTCAACATTGCACTTGTACTATGTACACAGTTGATATCGTGCTGTTTTGTCTATGTATGTCAACGGTGTGAAATAAAGAGGGAACTTGTAAGTCCATGGAGTTTGTATCCTGTGTTATACAAACGCCTGGGCCGCTAGCCTAAGCCATGCTTAATCATGGTGGAAACTTGCAGCATCACCATAGTGAGTCATCTATGAAGCATCCTCAAATAAAAATCTATACACATAATAAATAAAAAGATTGCTGAGATGCTCATTGTCTGCTTGCCTTGTCATTTTGGTTACGGGAAGCTCCTATACCATGTGCAAGGGGTACCCCATTGGCGGTTCTCAATGATATGCAAATACTTACAATGAAAAGAACTTACCTGGGCCCAAAGTTGAGTATGCATGAGGAGTGGCCCTCATATTCAAGGGACATGAGATTGCCAACTTATATTTCGTCAAGCATATACTCCATCTTTGTTCACTTTAACCTTAATCATCTCAAGATGCTTATGATAGGGGCAATGAGGGCTGAAAGCTAGTAAGTACCATAATCTTTTGGAAGCTCTTTATGACTTGTAATCCCTGCTACCCTCTATGAAGGGACCTTTCGCCCACTTCCCAGTTGAGTCAGTAAACCTACTTCCTCTCTTTCTCCAGCAAGCAGTTGCGTTGTTGTGTTTCAAGCATTCATATGGTGATCTATTCAATCATGTTCTTTATCTTCCTTGTTTGCACAGAACTCTTATCTATTGATTATTAATTTGAAGCCTTCACTTATGAAAAACCTTTTTGAGCAAAGAGTGTTCCTATTTTGAAACTTATACAAAAATCTTTTGTGACACTGTTTGCCAGGTGTTCTCTGACCAAGAACAAGTTTGCCAATTCCAATTATGATTTATCTTTATGCATCTCTATTGAGACTGCTGTACTTGGTTACGAGCTAAGTTATATAATGGTGAGTTGCTTTCTTCTATGAGTTGTGCAATGGTAAGTGTGATGCTTCTTGTTCGTATTCTTTTATCGACACTTCACTCCATAAACCTGTGGACATGTTTACTGAGCTCAATATTCGCTTGGGGACAAGCAAAGACTAAGCTTGGGGGAGTTGATACGCCCAATTTGCATCACCCTTCTATATCATAATTTACCTCTATTCATTGATATTTGTCTTATTATGAGGTATTACTTATGGCTTTTTCATCTGTTTATGCATGTTGGATGATTCTTGGAGGATGGACTACCGGAGTCTGGATTCTGATGGAACAGAAGGCATTTCGGTGCAATTTCGCAAAGATCAGAAAACTACCAGAAAAATATGGAAACATATTATTTTACCAGAAGACGAAGGAAGCCAGAAGGAGGGACGAAGTGGGGCCTCAGGGGGCCCACACCCCCCTAGGCACGGTCCCACCTAACCCTGCGCCTAGGGCAGGTGTGTCCCACCTTACCGGCCTCTAACTCCTCCCCTTCGCCTATATCTGCCCTACAAAACCCTAAGGCTCGGGGAGCGACCACAGATAGATTTCCGCCGCCTCTAGGGGCGGAAAACACCGAGAGAGAAAGATCTCTCCGGCAGATAGATTTCTGCCGAGGGAATTCCTTCGCGGAGAGGGGAGATCGTCGCCATCAACACCGTCATCAAGCTAGGCTTCATCGGGATCATCATCATCATCCACACCATCATCTCCTCCAGCACCATCACCACCACTTCGTCCCGCTGTAACAATTGTGTTGGATATTGCTTTAGTTCTTAGGGGAAACTTTCCCGGTGTTAATTACTATTGTAGTTGATGCTTGTGAGTGGAACCATTGGATTATTGTTTATGTTAAGATTGTTATCCATTACCATATCATCTTTGATCTTGATCCATATGATGTCTTGTGAGTAGTTCATTTAGTTCTTGAGGACATGTGAGAAGTCATGTTGTTAGTAGTGAATCTTTTATGAGTTATTATTCAATGGTTTAGTATTTAAGTTGTGGTGCTATTCTTCTAGTGGTGTCATGTGAACGTCGACTACATGACACTTCACCATTTATGGGCCTAGGGGGATGCATTGTGTATTTGGCTACTAATTGTGGGCTTGCCGGAGTGACAGAAACCTGAACCCCCGTTAGGACACCTTTGCACAAGGGAGCGTAGGATCTCAGAGTTTAAGGATGTGGTTAGATTTATATCTTAATTACTTTCTTGTAGTTACGAATGTTTGTAGGGGGTTTAATCACAAGTATGTATTAGTCCTAGGAAGGGCGGTATGTTAGCACAGGTTCACCCACACAACACTTAAAACACCAGAGAAGAGTACTCAGCTATTGAAGCGAAAGTACTTGACAAAATTCCCATGTGTCCTCGAGAACGTTTGGTCCTTATAAGTATTTACACCGGCTTGTCCTTTGCTAAGAAAGGATTGGGCCACTTGCTCCATTTTTTTGTTACCTTTGTTACTTGCTCCTTGTTTTGTTGCCTTGTCATAAAACCACTAAAAATCCGTTTGCTAAGTATTCACAGGGATTTCCTGCTCCATACCACTGTTCAGCACCTTCTGCTCCTCGTTGGGATCGACACTCCTATTTATCAAAAGTACTACGATACACCCCCTATACTTGTGGGTCATCACCTGCCCACCCGAACAACCGAATAGGCGGACCAGGGCTAGGGAGAAGTGATCGATTGTATTTGTATCAAATTTTTTGTGAAAACTTGTTTTTTAAACCTATCTCTATTCAAACACATATATCTTTCAATCTACAACTCCGAATTGACTTCCATTTGTTTCTACTTGTTATCTACTCCAAGATATATCTCTTCACCTTCCTAAACCTCCATATAAACCCCGACAACCATGTCCATATCACTTTTACTTATCGAAATCCTGAATCTACACATGCCCGAATCTTATTTCGCTTGTTACCCCATCTGGACTTCGTCGTTTGTCTTCGGCTAAAACACGAAAGTTGTTGATCTCGTCCAAATATTTTAGTCCCGAAAAACCTCACCTATTTTTATCCACCATAGAAGGAAAATTTCGCACCACAATATTTCAGACATGACGGTGTAAATCCAAGATATACTTGCGCTCGTTTCTTCAAATCCAAATTCCTTTTGTGTGAAGGTATATCTAATGATTTCTCACAACTTTCATGTTATAATTTTTGCAATCTGGTATACAGATTTGTCTCTCTAACACAGATCTCTTTCTTATCTAATTTGTTCCAAAATCAAATACATCTAGAGCCAACTTTTTTCCTAGCCACCCGATCCCATACCGACGGTAGAGATCCACTCAGCGCATGCCACATCATCGTCCTGGTCAGCTGTCTCGTCACTGCCATGTCGTCAGATTGCGAGGAGTGCAACGTGTGTAATTGCAATGAGTGTTTGACCAACTTGAACAACTATAAAGGAAAGTTACACCTTTGTTCATATCTGTGTCCTAGTTTTGCTACTATGCATGTTTTGATCTTCAAAATAGTAGTATGCATGTGTAGGATGTTTTAATAGAAAGGAAATATTTTACAAGTGTTATGCTGTTTTGTAGTATGCCATGAGTAGATTTATACTTCGGAATATTTCCACTCCTACTAGGTTCTCCTGAATTTTCTATGTATTATGCTTGTGCTATGCTATATATATATATACAAATACCAACGGGGTTTTGAAAGACAAAAAAAATTCTAAGTGTAAGAGCTCTGTGTATGAGCGTGGTTTTTCTCTCCTCAAATCTACTTCAAAATAAAACTATGTTTTCTCTGGGTGAAGTGGTATTTCTGGATCGACTAGTAGGGGAAGTAACCTGGATTGGCTCTACTTGTTCCCTCCACCACCCACGATCACAGACGTCTTCCATGATTCATAATTCAAAAGCTTCCAGTGCAACCACTATACATATGGACTCTGTCTTGGCCTAGTATTTAGTGAGAAACCTCACCTGAGTACCACAGTTTTGGCTCCCATGGAACCGGGTAGAGGGGCTACTAAGGGAAAGCTTCACCATGGTCTTGTTTGTAAAAGGACTTGATCGTAGATTGTGGGTAAAGTGTACAAATTCTTGAGAGTATCAATCTGATCGATCAGCCGTGTTCACGGAAAAGAACAACTTTGAGCATCTGAAGGATGGACCCTCTGAAGGATTTCCTCTCTCTTTTCTAAAAGAACTGTTCTAAAACTCTATGGTCGTGGAATCGTCCATAGATGGGATTTTGGATTGCACGGTGTACTCCATGTGTTAGGTTGAGGGATGGTAGCCTGGTGGAATCCAATGCGAGCCACTTGACCCTATATTATTTATCAATTTTTTACAAAGTAGGATAAAAGATTTTATCTCTTCTCCTTGACTTACGAAAAATTGGATTTATGCAAATAAATCACAAAGCCTTATCTTAGCCTTGAATGTAGAAATAGCAAAGTCTTTTCCTTCATGGTGTAATTTTCCAATACATTCAAAATATTGACCAACTCGTTTGGCTGCACGTTTCATGTGCAGAATTTGGAGATTTTTGAAAGGTGCGCTGGGATTGCGGGTCTTCATTCAACCTGCATGTGGCATTGATGGGACTCCAAGTTGTATATTTTTGTTTCTGTTGTAATAATGTAAACTCTGTATTATCCGATTCATGTAATAAAGACTTGTGATTTACATGATATTTCATCGACTGTGAGTGCTACCTAATGATCTAGGTACTAGAATATTAATCACAAGGACTTAGGATCTTTACCGATTTGATGTCACTACAGAATATATTTATGTAGAAGTGACAAACAGTTACAAATAGTTTATTGTAAAATGTTACACTGATACTAGTTTTGTCACAAGATTAAGTTTATCCAATTTAAAACTATGGGTGGTACAATGTAATGGAAAGGAGATTCCATGATGAATTTGGATGAATTCCAAAGTTAAGACATTGTGACGGATACTACAATAAAAATGCTAAGTATATGAATGCTATAGTAGTAGCAAAGGAGGGCATTTGTGTCAAGTAGTTAGTTATCAAACTAAGGTGTGATTTACAATGGGTTAACACTATAAATATATATTGTATGCAATAATATCGACATGGTTTAACCCCAAGGAACTAAAGGTCTCACCAAAAGACCAAATTTATACAATGCCATCTCATTAGAGAATGAGTGATGCGTGAAGAAGCAAAGACATACAAATACAAACGGACTTGATAGTGTAAGATCCGGATATTATGTTTACCACTAGCAAACGCGTGTATACAACACCAAAAACCATAATGTCACATCCCAAAATTTTCCAAATTTTGAAATGTGAAAAATAAACAAACAAAAGAAATAAATGATGAAATTTAGGAGGAAAAGAAACTTTTTTTTAAATGGAAACATTAAAACCTTACTTGAACAAAAATTTGAATGAGAAAGTAACAAACAAATTTTCATACAGATCAAATGCATTCATGCATGGAATGTATCTTGATACTGAGCACTTGGAAAAGATAAAACTAAAACCTAAACCCTAATAAGAGAAATGATCATCAAGTTCAATACAAGACTATGTATATGTTCCATATAAAATTTAGCAATATCATTCCTAAATAATCAATAGTGATAAACACCAATATTACAAAACCATAGGATTTGGTTTTACTCTATTTGGAGCCATGGATAAAAAGATATGATTTATATAAGACAAGAAGAAAAAAAGACATATTGCAAAGTCAATTTAAACCATGGCCAAAATCCATAGGTGAATGGAATAAAAATATATTTAAATGATATAAAAGGATAATTTTTTATTAAATAAAAATATGTGGGCTTAGGTACCATATTCAAATTTTATTAAATAATGCCAATGTGCCACACTCAATTTTAAATGAATAATAATTTATAAAAATATTTGAAATACTCTAATTGGACTAAATAACCAACTTAAATTTTGTATAAAATCAATCTGGAGTTTGAATAAATTGATTTGTTTAAAAACAGAATACAAAAAAGAAAATAACAGGAATAAAAAAACCCTACCAGCTAACCCTTTTGGCCTAGTAACCCTGGCCCACTAAAGCCCACCCGACACTCCCTCTCTCCCCCGCTGTTTTCTTTTCTCACCGCCCCCTCTCCACACCTCCTCGCTGACGGCTCGGCCCCACCTGCCACGCCGTCGTCGTCTTTAACCTCGCGCGCTGAAGTCGCCTCCCCCTCCCCTGCCGTTTCTTCTCATTTTAATTCGCGTAAATTCGCTTGACTGCGAGAATGATTATTCCACCTGACCCCACCCTCTTAATCCCCTCTGCCCTCTCTCCATTCCCCCCTCAAACCCCGCACCCAGAGAGCCCCCAGGCTGCTCGATTTTGACCTTGCAACGCCGCGGCCATCGACGAGCTTCGGCGAAAATTCAGGTGAGAACCTACCTCCCCTTGCCCTCTTTCCTGCCCTATGATCTTCGCCATCCTCAGACGCATCTAATAAACTACTCCATTCACTTTTATCGTGCACAGGTCATCACCAAGGTTGCCACTGGAGCCGCTCCTACCGTCTGCGTTCACCGATGAAATTCCGGTGAGACACGGCTCCCCCTCGCTCTATTTTGCTTGAACCTCAGACGCTCGGTATCATCTTCAACTGTAGAGCACCGCCTTCGGTACGAACTCCGACGAGGAATCCAGGACGGACCCGTACGCCCCTTCCTCAACTGCGACCATCCTTGAGCTCGCCTCGACCACCGCAACCTCTGGTAACACCCCACGCACCCCTTACCCCTCTGGAATCGCCGGAGCACTGCTCACCCGCCGCCTCCGCACGCAGTGGCCAGCGCCGGCAGTCCTTGGCCAAACGCCGTGATCCATCGGATGAGAATCCAAGGGCTAGGATAGATCACTTAACGAAGGGGTATCAATCGATCTAACAGATCACATTGCTGATCCTGCCGAAGCGGTACCGGCCAGTAGTGTTGCGCCACGTGGCCAGACTTTTCTATTTAAATCCAAATTTAGTTTAAATAGATGATTAAACTTAGAAAATTCATAACTTTTGATCCACAATTCAGAAAAATGAAAATTTGGTGTCTATGGATTCAGAAAAATGTGAACTACACTACTAAGACCTCATTTGTTCAATAGCTTCTGTAAAAACTGAGATTTAGGCCGAACCATTTGAGGAGTATTTTGAGTATAAAAATAGTTGTGAAAATTATTTTTGAGTGAATCCTTTTACAATTGGTTGTGTATTGAACTCTATGACCATAAACATTAACATTTGAAATTAAACATATAATTTGTTGGCACTAGAAAAATATCCCATTGAATAAAAGCTTTTCTAGTAAAGAAAAATAATTTAAATAACCAAATTGCACTAACTTGGTTCCAATTGGAATTCCACTTTTATAAAAAGGACCAGTAGGTGTTTGTAATGTTTAGAACCTTGTTGGAACAACTTGTTCAATAAAATGATCTTTTGCATGCTTGCATCCATTTCATTGTAATCTTGTGATTGTTTTGTGTTATAGTTTTGAGTGTGTGATTTTGCTTGATTGTATTGTTGTAGAATTTGAGGAGTGTGCTATTGCAAGATCAAGGAGAGTACCTAAATATTCTACTATTAAGGCAAGTGATATTTCATCATATGTCCTATTATTTTAACTATTGCATTAGTGTTATTTTAATAGGACTTTGCATGATAGTTTTAATTATATTGCTATGCTATAGAAATCCTATAGAATATACTTGGTAGTATTTTCCTAAGATGTAGACATCGTATGCTAGAATGCTTAGCCTTGATAATAGAATTCATGGGTGGAAAATTCATATTGTGATGGTATGGAAAGTTCATACTTATATATTTTTGACTAAGAAAACAACCATTATTAATGAAACACCTGGGTGGATTGGGACTTGTATGGATTATGTTGAGTGGTTACTCAGGGCCCATTTCTATGGTTTACCCTCGTGTATCACACTTGTGGATGGCCACCCAGGAACAAAGAGATTAGAGACATTCTTGTCGCGAAAGCTTCTAGTGCAACCACATGGCATATGGGCTCTGCCTTGACCAAGTAAGTTGCGAGAACTCAGCTAGACGGACAGAGGGTGGTAGCGATGATAGGAAAGAACGCGTTCGTGGTGGTCTGAGGGATTTCTTCTGAAAAGTCTCGTCTTGATGCTTATGGGGAAATTGCACCACCTCTCGAGAGGGTAAACCTAAGTACTTAGCCGTGTCCTCGGTTATGGACAATTTTTGAGCATCAAGACAATGAGGCAGAATCAAGAATATCATCATTATAATTTCTCTAAGTTAAAACTTGGGTGAACAAGGGAAACACCTAGAGGGTATCCAGTGTGCCAAGTTTGATGAAGTGCTGCTGAAAAAGAGAAAAACTATTTTACAAAGGATAGGGAAAACTTCCTTTATGGAAAGGCCAGCCAAAACTCCACTTATCCATGTATTCATGTAGTTGTTAGATTCTCTATATCAATATGGTATCACTTGCCAATACAATTCAAATATATTGACCCTTGTGGCCCTAACTTATCATGTTGTAGGATTACTTGATGATAGTGAAGTTTGATGAGTAGGATTATGAGTCTACAACCAACATGTTTTCCTGTGGCACATGAAGATGAAGGACTCCATGCTTTATAGTTTTATCTGATGCTCTGTAATAAGATAGCCATATGAGCTATGTAAGTTGTAATGAACTATTTTATTCCTGGATATGTGATGTAATATGACCTTTGTTTCTTGATATTACATCTTCACTATGGGTGCTAGCTATTTGATCTAGGGACTAGCACTATAAACACAGGGACTTGTACCTTTTTGGGTTCGGTCCTCTACACATAAGTGTTGAATGTGCAAGTTTTTCAAACAAGATTACTGACTTTAGTGCAAGTGGGAGACTAAAGGGAATATGCCCGAGAGGCAATAATAAAGTGGTTATTATCTTATTCCTTGTTTATGATAAATGTTTATTTTGCATGCTATAATTGTATTAATTTGGAAATGTTAATACATGTGTGTTTAATAAACAAATATAAGGTTCCTAGTTATGCCTGTCTTATAAACTAGCTCGTTGATTAACAAGATGATCAAAGGTTTCCTGATCATGGACATTGGATGTTGTTAATAACGAGGTCACAACATTGTTGGAATGATGTGATGAACATTCATCCGAAGTATAGCATTACGATCAAAGTCATTGTGTTTATATTGCTATAACATCATACGAAGTAATCCTAGTTCTTATACCATGAGATCATGTCAATCACTAACACTAGAAGAGTATCTTGATAACATAAAACGTCGCACCGTAACAGGGTGACTATAAAGGTGGGTTCAGTGCTATGAAGGTGTTATGTAGATGCTCATGGATAAAGAGTGGAATTTTTTCCATCCCGATGACGGATAGATATACTCTGGGCCCTCTCAGTGATATCACATTAGTTAGCTTGCAAGCAAGTGATGTGATCACTAGAATGTTATATCACGAGAACGAGAAAAGAGTGCATGTCGGCAATGGGATCAAACTAGGTATGGAGATACCGATGATCGAATATCAGACATTTAATATATCGTGAGACAAAGGGATTGAGTTACATGCGTAAAAGGTGCTCACGATCATAGAAGTCATTGTTGAATGTGTGGGAGTCGGTATGGATCTATAGGTCTCGTTGCTGATTATTGATCGGAGAGGGGTCTCGATCATGTATGCATTATTCGCGAACCGTAGGGTCACACACTTAAGGGATACCGACACCATTTGGTGCAAATAATATGCCAGGAAAATATTATGAAAGCGCTAGAATTATTTCAATGGAAGCCGGAATTGTTTCGGGTAAAATTGCTGAAATTGGTTCTGTATGTGAAATTGAAATGTTGCAAGGGGTTTTATGTGAATGTTTGTTAATTAATATAATAAAAAGTATTAATAAATAAATAAAAGAGTTTTATTTAATGATAGATTACATTAAATTTGGTGGAAATTTAATGGATTTCGAGTGGAGGAAATGGATGGATATTTGGGTGAGTGGGAGCTCCACTCACATGAATGGAGGAAGAGGTGGGAGCACCACATTGGCCGCCGGCCAAGGGGAGGGGCTGCCCCTCCTCCTATAAAAGGCCTCCCCTCCCTCTATCTCTCACTCACACCTCCTCGTGAAGGATATATCCCTCCCTCTAGAATTCCCCCATGGTCTCGGATCAGCGAGATACATGTTCCCAGTGGTTTTTTCTGAAAGGATTTGTTCCTTTCGCTGGCTCAGAGGTTGTCGGGATACCCAAACTTGTGTGTGATCACGGATGCACCACTGCTTTGCGGTGCTAGACTTGATGGTGCTGGACCTTCTGGACCTGCTGGACTTCATCACGATCTTCAGATCGGCAAGAGATCGACTACATCGCCAACGAGTTCATACTCGGAAAGCTTTTTAGTCTTTTAAAGTATGTATTCTATGGATGTATATCCACCCGTTGCTTATATCTAGATAGATGGATCTTGGTGCATATAGTTCCCATCGTACGAATTTTTTGTTTTCTATGCTGCGAACCTATAACATCCCAAGAATATTAAACATTGATCATCAAACTCTAATCACTAAAATTAGGGTTAACAAAAACTTTGATTAATTAAAACCATATGAATGCATGTGTGAATGAGATGATTTGATAAATGCATGAATGAACTTATGTGATTAACCTAAATAGCAAGAAATGGTTAGGTGAAAATAACATCACATAAAACATTTCCATGCAGAAACAAATCAAGAGAAAAGAAAATGGTCATTTTTGCCAATCTTGCTCACTAGGTCACTTTGATTGTTTCTAGTCCAAGATTTCAAACAGAAACTTTCCCAATTCTTTTCACCCCTTGATAGAACAATTAAAAGTGAATCAAAGCCCATCTTTCAAACTTACAGAAACATTTGGCAACCTCATTCAAATCACAATTCAAAATTGAATATTTATCATATGTGAAGATCACCCATTTTCAAAACCCAACCAAACCAGTGCCCCTTGACTAATCCAACTAACCAGACGCTCCCTAGTATGTGCCTAGCAAACCCACCAAGTTTGAATCCAAAATTCAAATTCAAAGTTCTTGCGTCCATTTTATCAAACACCTTGCAGATACAAATCAAACAAACATCAAACACTATAGTGTTCAGTAACTTTGGCCTAACTTGTTCCCTATCTATCTCACTCTACACCCTCAGTAGATCATCTAACTTGTTTAATCCCTCTAGCTCACTGTAAACCAGACCATGCCATTAATGGCAAGCATGCCGAGCCTCACCTTACCACCCCATTGCCGACAGCAAGCTAGGAGCAACACCAAGCCTAGCAACCTTGTCTCACAGACGCAGCACTGTCCACCGCCACCCCCTGTCCTAGCCCCGAGCGTTGCCAGCCCCTGGACCACACGACAAGACCATGCCAAACCTCTCTGCATGCGAGCCGAGAGCGCGCCAGTGCGCCACCCTCGACCAGCACCCACAGACCGCGCGCCGCCCTCGCCACGTGCGTGCATGATCACCACCGCCCCAGCAACCCCGCAGACATGCCCGTTCGCTGCCGCACGGACCACGCACGTTGTGCGCCATTAAAATCGCCGTCGGACGCGCCCAGAGCATCGACGCGTTCCGACCGATCAGCACCGCCCCATGCCTCGCCACCACTCTGTTGAGCTTCGCCAGGGAGCACAGCACCGCCCCTACCGTCGCCCATGCTAGTAGCACTCTATGCCGTCGACCACGACGAGCTCAGCCCGTCGGTCCCCATCAGCCACTATAAATAAATGACTCCACCGCTCGTTTTCTTCACACCAGTTCACCCCTCTCCCTCAGAACCACCCCACCTCACTCCCGGAGCAAGGCGAGCAGCGCATCGCCGAAATTTGGCCGGAGCCCGCCGCTGCTGGAGAAGAAGGTAGCCGTCGATTGGAGCCGCCCCAGGAGAATCTGCCGGTACCAGGAGGATCGCCGTCGTCGACTTCGTCATTCGCCCCCGTCGTCGACCACCCCTGAGCCCCGGTGACCCTCCCACGACCCCCACCTGCCGCGCTATGGTTCTGTCTCGCCGGCGCTGCCCGACATGGACGATGAACTCGAGCCGTTCGATTAGAACTAGATCCCACAATCCACATTGCCCCGTACCGCTTCGCCCTCACCGTCTCACTGACGCGTGGGGACAGCCACTTAACCCGTTCGCGCGTGCGCTGTGCGTAGTGGGCCGGCCCAGTTAACCATCCCGCACGACCCAACAATTCAAATTTAGTTTTATTCATTTAATTTCAAACATAGTTCTGTACATAGATTCAAAAATCAACTCAGCTCGATTCACTGAACCAAAATGCATGAAACCAATTTTGTTAGAAAGTATGGAAAGCTGAATCCAAGCCCGTTGGATTCAAACCATTTGGATGTATAGATCAACCATGGTAAAAATAACAAGGCATCAGCTTTTCTGCATTCAAACATTTTTCAAAATTCAACCATAAGAGTTTTTGAGTTGATTCCAACTCTCAAAAATCACATTTGATCATACCTTTTAGAATATATAAAAACATATGGGTTTACTTGTAGAGATAATGTTCAAGTAATAAAATAATGCCACATAAGCATTTCTAGTCACTTTATTTAATTAAAATAAAAAGGTTAAACCTTATTAAATTGTGACACCACTTTAAATCACATTCCCATGTACTGAAATATGTGGTGATGACATGTGTCAACATGATCCCATGTTTGAGTTGGAGAATATTAAATATTAAGTAGTTTTTCAATGAGTAGAAATTACTTTTCTCAAAATAAAATAAATAAGACAAGTGCTTTAATCTTGTAATCTTACTGATGATGATAGATCATCTAGAGTAACCTTTGTGTGATGTTTAGAAATAGTTAAGTATTGTTCGGTGATTGTGTACCTCGTATTTATTTATAGACGCTAGTACCGACCAAGGATACGAGGAGGAAGGAGGATACTACGAGGAGGAAGCCGAGGAGAACTTCAACCACTGCTATGCACAAGGCAAGCCTAATACTACTAGTTAAATCAGCAAGCTTATACTTGCAATTATGCAAGCTAACATTTGCAAGATACCCTACATATGCAAGCTACTACTTGCTTGTTACTATGCCAACTATATGTCTTAAGCATATGTGATCATACCCCCTTGATACCCAATCCTAGTTTTACTTACAAGCTTAATACTTTATTTTCTTTATCAAAGCTTTTTCTTAGAGTTTACTTAAGTGACTTGTAGTTTCTAGAAAGATAACTGAAGGTAGCATAAAGAGCATAAAATTTGGCCTAAGTTAGATAATCTTGATGTCATCCTAGGGCATGAGATTGAACTCAGCTAATCCCCACTTATTTATCACCCCTCATTAGTCTTTACCCCCACTTGTAAATGCTAGTGCTAAGCATAAAACTTGATCAAATTTAGATGGGAATACTTGGTGAAAATGGTTATGAAAACCTTAGAATGATGAGTCATTCTACTGAAATGTTTTGACATGTGTTCTTGAACACCAGATGATTTTGATGATGAAAATGTTAAGGCATGAGCCTTAGCCCTTTATAAAACTGATGGTTGTCTGGATGCGATACCATTCCAATTTTACCGTACAACCACAATACCCGAAAATTGGGTAGGGCTTGACTGGAAATATATATACCTTAGTATGGGTTCCCTCACGGCCAAGGTCTGAGCTGAGGCTACCTTGTGAAGATTGTCCATCTGTGCACTACCCAAGATGACAGTTGGTCATGGTTGGGAGGCCAAACTCATAGGAGAGGTGCCTATACTAGGTCATGTAATTGAAAGGTTAGGATTGATTATCCGCATACTGAGTATGGTGAATTCAGGATTGTTCCTGACGGATGTATCGAATATTTTGGTGAAAGTGTACAATCTCTGCAGAGTGTCAAACTATTCGAATAGCCGCGTCCGCAGTTATGGACAGTTGGAGTGGCCATATTGTTCCCCCGTCAGATGTTTTCAAAAGGACTTATGAAATGATTTATGACTTTGACTTGACCACAACAGAGTTGTGACATAAAATGCAAGTTCCCACTTAGGTGTTATAAAACTTTCAACTAGTGATCTTTGCTTTTGAACTTAGTAGAGTAAATCTGGCTTCTTGTAAAACAACCCTAGAGGATAGTATCCTACTACAAAATCCTCCTTAACTTGTTAGTATTAGTTTGCGAGTACTTAAAGAGTACTCATGGCTTTATCCCTAGCTATTCCCGTGGCCAGACTATGAAGAGGAGTATCAGGATGACAGACCACAGGAAGGTTACGACAACTAGGATCATCTCCCATCGTCAGCATTGCCTATGACCATAAAGATGGAGCTTCGCCTACACTATCGTTACTATTACGTTATTCCATTGCTTGAATTATATTAAGAACAGGATCATGAGATCCTTAATTGTGTAAGACATTATGTACGATTTGTAATGGATGATGTACTGTGATATCCAAATCTGTTATGTCTCGCAAAAATGTTAATCCCGGAATTGCGATGTATGGCATAACAGGCATCTGGGATTAAAAATCCGGATGTTGACAGAACCCAACAGAAATCAAGCATCGCCCAATAAGCGGTGCTAGCATGGATAGCAAGGTAATGCAATTCGCCTTTCCTGCGCCAAGTTCATGTTGTTTATGCGACTGACACTTTGCCTTACAGCTAGCCCGTGCTCTTGCTATGTACCGCGACGACACCAACACCGAGTTTAAGTTCCACCATGTGTTCCACATGATCGAGAAATGCTAAAAGTGGTTGGATACTCACGGGTCGCTCGCCAAGGCCAAGGACGACGTCTACAAACCCGAAGCGCCACCCCCAGCTGCCGCCAAAGGAAGGCCAGAGCTCGACCAGAAGAAGTCCAAGGCGCTGAAGGCCATGGGACCGCCTGCCAAACAGCTTCATGCATCGATCGAGAAGTGCATTGCTGATTCGAAGGCCCATGCCGGCAAGAGGGAGGAGAAGGCCGAAGATAGGTGGAGTCATTTGCTGCAGAACCAAGGCAAGAAGCTCGACTTGCACAAGGCCAACTTCGTCGAAGAAGACGGACAAGGATCTGGCATTCCTCATGGGCGGGGAGGAAACCTCGGCGATGAGCCCCCATGTCAAGGCGTGGTATAGGGCGCGCCACAACGCCATTATGGGGATTTTTAGATAAAAAATATTTCAAATTTATGCAGTACATCATGTCATCCTTGAAGATTTTTAGATTAAAAATATTTCAATTGAATTTTCTATAAACTTAAATCCTATATTCAGGTTTTGCCCTTGTTCCCGTCTCCCCTCTCTATGTGCCACTGACAAACATGACCCACATGTCACCCCACCTCCAGTCGAGTTTGTTAGCCGGGCCTGGTTGGCATATGAATTTCTTACGGATCGCGCACGAACACTGCATGGCGCGCGAATGCTGGTCTATCAGAAAGATCGATCACGTGGATTGATTTGAGAGTCACGCTCCCTCCACCGTCTAAGAGATGCGATATTAACCGACGAGAGTGGTAAATGTGCTCGTGATGTGTGGGTGCACAGATTGAAGCGAGACCTACTTCCGGTACACCTCGGCCGTCATTTACACGAGTGCATGCATGGATGAGAAACGTTTTGAACTGCAGTGCGAGTTTGCGGATTTTAGTGTTGCTTAATTAGGGAGTATGTACTACTACCTTCATACTGGTTTATTAGGCTAACACGGAGTTAAAAAAAGTTTGACCATAAAATTTATCAATAACACATGAGTTGTATATCACAAAAATATACCATTGGATTGATATTTAAAAGCTCTTTCCAATATTTTGTGACATATGATTTATATTTCATTCGTCAAATTTGTTATCAACATATTTCTTGGGCTCCGTGTTAGCCTAATAAACTAGTATCGAGCAAGTAGCTAACACGCTTTTAGGCTAAAATAAAAAATACAGGCTGCCGGGAGAAAGCTACGCCGTTCCCCAGGCAAAAATGAAATCACAAACATGCTTAGACCTTGTTTGGTATTAGTGTATTTGTGGATATTAGAGCATTTTCAGTAGGCAGCCGCCGAGTAGCACGCGAAAACGCGGGGTGTGCTAAATTTTTTGTCGCGCGCGTGCTTCTACGGCACCCTATGTGCTAAAACTGCCGCGCCGCTTCCAGCACGCGCAACAAAGCAAGACGCCCCCCGCGCCGCACCAACCGCCCGGAAAATTCAGCCCCCACGCGTTCCCTCGCGAAAACTGACGCGCATCTCCCCGCCTTCGCACGCCGCTCTGCCGTCGCTCCGCCACCACCTCGCCACCGTCTCCGCCCTCCGCCTCGACCTCGCCGCGCGTCGCTCCGCCTCCGCCTCCGCCTCGCCGCGCGTCGCACCACGCGCCGCACTGCAGGCCATCACGGGGGAGGTGAGGCAGTGGCAGCGCGAGCTCGAGCAGCGCCTCATCGTCGCCGAGCAGGGCGAACGCATGCGCCTCGAGTGGGCGCGGCGCTTCCCGGAGGACGTGGCCGCGGAGGTCGCCTTCTACGCCGACAAGAAAGAAGAGAAGGAGGCGCGAAAGGCAACGAAGAAGAAAGATCGGGAGGCGAGGAGAGCCAAGAAGGAGGCCTAGAAGGAGAAAGAGGAGAAGAAGAATGGCGCCGGTCCGTCGACCATCACCGTCGACTTTTTCTCCTCGGAGTACGAGTGGTCGTCGACTCTGGTGTCGTCCACAACATTTGACTCCTCCGACTGGGAGTCCAATTAGTTCTAGTTATTTATTCTAGTTTTAAATTCGGTTGTACGAATTGCATGTTGAAATATGTAATATATTAATATTTGTAGTCTATTTTTACCTTTTTTATCTCTTTACGTGTGAAATTGTGTGAAAATATAGTTTTTAGGCTACATTTTAGTGCATCTGCAAAAGGACCAATTCAGTGCTGCATTTTGGCGCGGCGGTTTACAGCACCCGGTGAAGCTCTCGCCGGCGCCGTGCGCTGCATCTACATAGCGCGCGCTATAAACCCAAATATATAGGGCCTGTTATAGCGCGCCTGCGGGAGATGCTCTTATAGAGGATAATCCTCACCAAACCTTAGATCCTTCCCCGTTCAAAAAAAAAAACCCTTAGATCCCCACCTATGGCTCAAAACATGTTTGGTGCTAGAGTATTGGGCTGGTTTAATCCCCACGTTTCTTCAAGTTTTAGTGTATTTTTTCTAATATTCAATATACTACCCTGAATTGGTGGGGATTAGGATTTTATGGGTATTAGAGGGGTTTAAGTGAAGGTGGGGTCTCACCCAATCACCTTGAGGACTTATCCCTAGAAAAACACTACTACCAAACAACGCCTTAATGGGAATTCTTTCCCGACCTGCCCAAGCCGATGGCACACCATGTCCGCTGACTCTCGATGCTGCACCTACTCCGCAAAACGTTGGACCCATGCTGACTCTCGATGCTGCACCTACTACGGTCGAAAGTCAGCGGACATTATATTGCCAGGAGACGTCGGCAACAAACACTTCGAAGCACGACCCTGAGAACAGCCCAAAGACAATACGAGGAGAGCCTACCCATGTCGATGTAGTAAGGCCTATCCTAGGTAAAATGGGGACGTGGCATTATAATTATAAAAAAAGGTGTTGTTGTATCGTACTACTAGTTAAGAACTTAAGATACACTCTTGCATGCTATCATAGGGAAAAAAATATTAATCATCCGATCAAATACAAGCCTTAGTTTAAACTCATTAAATACAAGCTCTCTTAGATATACCCCTAAAAACAATACATTGGAGGGGTTGTATCTTAAGATGATGTATCCCTATGATAACGTGCTAAAAAACGATGCATCGTGAAATGCCTAAGCACTGCGGCGGTAACTTACTACGCAACCATGAATACCACCACGAACCGAGATACAAGCATCGTGGTTGAACACTCTCCCGCACAACCCCACATATCAGACCTTGGAAAACAAACCTTAAGGCGCCTCACATTAATGCAGGGAGTAATGCCACCATTACGAATACATGGCCAAAGGTTTTGTAACTCCCACTGCCGAGACAAATGATGCCAACTAGATCATAGTTCTAAAAAGAACCTAGATCAACACTCCCCCGCGAGTACAAATATCTATGCTCTACCCTACCTTCCGTCATCAACTTCGTCATCGACAACTTTTGCTAGATCAATCTTTCAGGATATGACCTGTTGCCTCTCCCCTTGAATATTATCTTGGTTATGCGCTAGAATTTTTTTTCCCGTAGCGCGTTTCCCAACAGGTCGACGCTGCGCCGTTGGGGATTTCCACCTATAGCGATGTTGTGCGTGGGCGTGGTGCAGGCCAGTCACCTAAGTGGGGTGGCTCACTAGCGTGACACGACGCGTCTCCCTGTAGAGGCGGGTCTTCTCCCTCGAACCCGTCATCAGTTCCCTCGCTGTAATAGCGAAGGCCCTGGGCGGCGCTAGGTTTACCGCGTGGTTATGACATCTTGAGAAAATTAGTATTCGAGGGAAACCCTAGATCCTTAGAATAGTTGATGGTGATTCTTTTAGTGTCTTACCCTCCATGGAGGCATCATCTAGGGCCTTTTTTTGTTATCGATGCAATTCTAGTCTTCTAGCCCAGGCTGCTTTGGGGGAAACCCTAGATCCAGGTGTTCCGGATCGGATAATGGTGGCATACGTCAATGTTCTCTCTCCTGTAGGAATTTTTTTGAGCATGTGATGGATGGGACTTGTAGTGGGGTCTTGACGGTGGACGCGTGATTATGGGCACGCTCAGGGAGGTGGTGCTATATAGCGTCGTCATGACATCGACGTCTTGCCTGGCAAGGTCAATGTATTGATCCATGTCCTGAACATGGGTTTGCCGAAGATGGTTGCCGCGACTTCTGGAGCTTGCACATGTGGGACACGTTGAGGATTTGATGGACCGGTTGTGCTCCTGGCTATCCATTGGACTGCTTGGTGTGGCCTTCTGCTCTCGGATGATGCATATAGGTGTGAGGTTAGGGCACATGACCCTTATCATGGCCACCCCTTTATTAATCTTTCAGGTATAGCGACACCTGTCACTAGGATGTTGGCTTCATGTTGATCTTTGTATTCATTTTTAAGACTTTGTTAAATAATTTAGTAAAAAATCTATGTGCATCATTTTGATGCAGAGGCAGGCGGGGGTGGGGGGTGGGGGTGTTGAACCTCTGTTTTAAAAATATATTTAAGAGCAACGGTACTAGTAGATGATAATTTTTCGTTCCCTCTGGCTCTCTGACCATATTAACTACTCTATGTACAATGCTTTCTCGTACGATTACTGCAGGATCTAATCCATTGTTGTGATTCAGCTGAGTGAAATGCATGAATGTATGGATCTATCATGTCGTAAAAAACCAGGACATATAGTATCGTATGCTTAGCAACGTTCAGACCAAATATGCACGATGAATCAGATGATCATCTCACTGGAAAAATTTTCAATTGATCATCATCACTCTTTATTTTATTTGTTGAATACATTCTTACACTGCAGAACCTGGCCCACCATAGTAGATACTCATACCAGCAGTATCTACATGAAATTTGTCGACGGTATATAACGTGGAGTTGGTTGTGCCATAGTCAAAGTTTTCTTCCGGGGTAATATATGAGTTGTTCTCATTTAAGATTTGGATGTTTCTTATGTGAGCAGCTTTACCAAACCCTTCGGAAGCAAAATGTCCGCTGCCCATCTGTGGAGCGTTTGACGACACAGTCGGCCCCTGAACGATTCCTCCCCAGAATACATAATCTCCTTTGTGGTTGATGAAGGTGAATAGTGCGCTTGGCCAATATCCAATCGGCGAGTTCATTTTACCACAAAGAACCCACCAATTCTTTGTGATTGGGTCCTAGAATAAACCAAGATATTCTTAGGTTAAAAAACGGTTCAAAAAGTGAGACAGCTAGTAGGCTACTGAATGTATATGCATGCGCACGTAAAACTGTCATTGTTCTTTGCAGTGTTTTAGCATGCATGGTTTATCCCTTTATGCTGGCATGGCAAGGTACGTGATCAGAACAATATATGTGTATTTCCTTGATGATCAAATGTTTGTCAAGATTGAAAGTGTTTACTGAATCTATATTATTTGAATGCTTGTTGGTCAAGTTGTAACTTCGGTACAGCCATGCTCTGGATATTTTGTCACATGTCTGTCAGAAGAGAGTATGTGTCCATAAGATTATCAGAAAAGTAGATTAAATTGTGATTGGTTATGCGCATAAAAAGATCAAGATTTTTGCATATCATTTGTGCAAGCTACTTTAAATGTCACGAGAATAAGAGAATACCTTGAAAATATTTACTTTTAGTTCCCATTGTGGTCCATCATAGACAGAAACAAGTTTTAATCTCGTTCCAAGACCCCACCCGTGGTTTACTAGCACGAAACCACGACAGCTATGATCAATACACGACTTCTTGTATAGGCCATCAGCCTAGGAAGTTATTTGGAAGGTAGAAAAAACACTATATCAAATTATATTTTAAATTTTAAGAGAAATAGGCAATATATTTAATAATGTCCAGAAACATGTTATGCATTACCCAGCCAATATGAAACCTAACAAAGGTATCACCACTGAAGCTTGGATTTACTTCAAGACCAACACCTATCCTGTCTCTGTGTTCTCCTCCTCCGTTTTTAATTTGTAGCCATGTTGCACTAAGATCCTTACTATCTTTGTTCACCTTTGGCTCATAAACATTTAGTGAAGCACGTGCACCATATACATCACCGTGGTACTGGATTCCTGCCGCCTACAAGAAATAAATGGTAAATGAGAACATCGAATAATATGTATACATAAAGCCATGATTAGGATATCACCCCTCTTCTCCAATGTGTTAGGCGGCCCAACTTTAACTATAATATTAAAATATGGGTTATGTGACACATAATTACTGATATTGGATTCATATTAAAAAATATTTCCAAAGGTAGCATTTTGTATGTCATATAACTGACGCTTTGTTAGCATGATTGTTGATAATACTTAAACCAGAATTTGCATCTTGACCTCGTATTTCGGTGCATAGATATATAACATCCAATGTACAACTTAATGTTTACCATTGATACTTTGGGACAAATATAGATCACACTCTTCAAGAGAGTGTTCTTGAAATTGGAATTGCAAATTGAGTTCCTTC
Source organism: Avena atlantica (assembly GCA_910589765.1). Lineage (NCBI taxonomy): Eukaryota > Viridiplantae > Streptophyta > Magnoliopsida > Poales > Poaceae > Avena > Avena atlantica. The sequence goes on from OU342738.1 coordinate 292,365,233, forward strand.
ACATATCATTAAAACAAATCCAAAGAAAAATTATTTAACTGAGATAAGAATGCAAAGATACAAAATTTATTACTATCTACAGAAAAAATTCCAATTAGGAGTCCGTTCATATGTACTTGTGTCTTACAACAATTCATTGTTCCATTTAATAATCTGATGACCCTAAACTATATATTTGATCTTACAAGACTCATTGTGAGATTAAAAGTTAGAATCCAAAGATGAATTTTTCCAAGGAATAATTTATGTAATTAAATTAGATTATTAGTAGTGTCTATGGTGGATTTTTTTATTCAACTATGCCCTACATTAGATATGCATCATGCATGCAACAAGTGTAAGACAATTTCCATAATCAACTCTAACTTCAACAAAAGAAATCATAATCACACTTTATTAAGGAAGTCACATAAAAAATCATACAAAACACACCTCACGTTGTAGATCCGTGCTACCCACTCCTTCAATATTGTGTGCTGCCATGGTGAAATTTCTGTTGTTACGTAGGATCGGAACAGTTCCAACTGGGCAGTCAATGGTAGATGGTTGTACTTGTAATTCCGAATGTGAGAGGAGAGGGTCAATGTCCAATCCAACAGGGAAAGAGCTTGGTTGCATCTGTTTGGCAGTAAATTGATCATCTTATAGTCAAATATTAAAATGCACAATAGAATCCTTACAGAACTTGGCAAAACCTAATTCATACTTAAAAATGACATATACCAGAAGATTATAAGTTTCATTTATATTCCTAGTTTTAGACATGAAAAATTTATAAATAAATACTCAAACAAAAAGGATTAGAACAAGATAAGTTATTGGAAAGCATCCATCACAAAAGTAAAGTTATTTCATTGAAAGAAGGTGGTATCCATTTATGCACCCAAACATGAATCACTAATAAATTAATCTAATCATGAACATAAATAATATTTTTATGAAATTAGTTTACCTGGATTTTATGGTCTTTCAACCGTGGGTCGCTAAGAGATGGTTGCGCATTCACATCAATACAGTCATAGACATCACCTCCTTTCATCTATTTTGACATTTCATTAGATTGTGATCAATAGAAAATGAAGCTAAATATAGAAAATAATATGGGTGCAAGTTCATACCTGAATGGTTTTATTAACTTGTTGATAAGGGAGTACAAGAGTATTATCTTCTCCATAATATTTTTTCCTTATACCTTTTCCTTTGGTGACTAGAACAAGAAATGATAAGAGAAGGGTCACTCTAATAGTTTGCTTTTCCCTCATTGTTGAAAACTGAATTGTTAGTTTCATAACTTTTATATTATACCACTATATATATATGCACGAGAGCGTATCACACATTTATTGTACAAATAATTATACTGATGCCTAAAGATTTGATTTGATGTATGTATATAAAAATCATTAATTGCATAAGATATGCATATCTTTCTCTTTAATTGTACAATCTAAAGCTTTTAAAGAAGATTTGGTGCATTTGATGCAACATAAAATCTTTATCGATGCCAAGTTTAATACGAGAAGTTTCATTATAATATTTTCTGATTCTGTTAGACTGTATATTCCTATTGAAATAATATTAATTAGTTGCAATATGGGCATAATAGTGCCACAAATTAATTTCAATTTTTTGGTTATAGATGGACGATATTGCTATTGATTATGTAATATCACTATTATATGTGGTTTCGATATATGTGAATCACTTTCCTTGGGACAGATCCTTTTAACATGGATGTTGTGATAACATATCACCACGAGAAATATTTTCTTGAGTTAGATTGGCTCTAATATATTATTTAGTTCACAAAAGACCATAACAACATCCAATATCTTGTTTTATTAGTTTATCATGTGAAGTATAATCGTTGCAACATGATTGTATATCAATAAATAAAATTGTGGCATCAGAGTAAATAATAGGGCTAGATTGTTTTTGCTCAAATTGCTATCCACGTTGTCCCAGATCGCCCTACCGCGGACGCTTGTCGCACGCATCGTCGTACTCAGCCTCGCCAGATGGTAGGCCACACGTGCGAGATGGGACCGTTGTCAGTGTACATGGGTAGGGTTTAGCCCTATGAGAGGCGTCTCATGCGTTGTACGCCTTACAACCCCTTGATAGTTAGGATCTGCCTATAGCCGGCGTGGCGGCATGAGGCCATGCAGTCTGCGTACTGTCGCGTTCATGGGGCCCAAAAGAGTCAATGTGGCGCCTTAATCTGCAGACGAACATGTTCGTTCGCAATATTTAAAGACCATACTCGATAAGACGATGGACAAATCGAGAAAAGATTGGTCATACAAGTTAAATGATACTCTTTGGACATATCGTAATACTTTTAAAAATCCAATGGGTATGACACCATATAAGATGGTCTACGTTAAGGCGTGCCATTTACCTTTACAATTGGAACATAAAGCCTTTTGGGCAATCAAGAACTTACACTATGATTTTAAAGCAGCAGGGGAGAAACGTTTATTAGATATTCATGCTTTAGATGAGTTTAAAGTGAGTCTTATGAAAATGCTAGATTGTTTAAAGAAAAAGTAAAAATATGGCATGATAGAAAAATAGAGAATAAGGTCTTTAAAAGTGGAGACAAGGTGTTGTTCTATAACTCTCGTCTTAAGTTGTTTCTAGGAAAGCTCAGGTCGAAGTGGGAAAGCCCCTATATAGTCCAGGGAAAACACACTCTCTTTCAATGGGTGGTTAATGGACAACGCTTGAAGCATTATCGAGCGAAAGAAGATACAAGTGCAATCATCATACGTGTGATCACCCTGGAAGAGGTGATTGAGCAAAGATATACAAGGAATGGTAACTGCGGGAGGTATATATTCGAGACGAAGTGAGCAATACTATGGTCAAGCTATTGACCATAAAAGAGTGCTTCTGTCACATCCCAAGATTTTCCAAATCTTGTAATGTGAAAATAAATGAATAAAATAAAACTTTGTTTGATTTTCAGAGTCAGAAGAAACTTTTTGAATTCAATTGGAACTTCAAACCCATTTGAATTAAATAAAATCCTAAAGGGCTTTAAAAAGATAAACATGTTAAATAAAGGAAATTAAAATATTTTGGAAATACTATTTTGGATCTTTTAATAAAAGATTTGGTTTTCAAAAGAAAAGGTGGATTCAGAAATAAAGGTTATTTTATTAAACCTTGGCCAAGCTTAGGATTTAAAACATTTTGTTTTGAATAAAAATAGCAAAAGTTGATTTAAATAAATTAATAAGGATTTAATATCCAACTTTATTTAAATAAAAGGTTTTACCAATTTAATTGAAACATCAAAACTTATTAAATTATTTAAAATAAGTTTTACAAATATTTGATATTCACAAATAAAACCTACTGAAGTGTTTATGCTTTATGTTAGATTTCAAAATAAATATTTTTAAATAAAATAAATCCTAATTGATTTAATAATGAAGGTCTATTGAATTTAGTTATTAATGGACCCTAAAATAAAAGGTTATTTTATTTTATTTTAAACAATCTTTCCAAGTATTCTTTACTTTCAAATAAAACCTGCTGATAAGATTTTGAAAATATTTGGATTTCAAATGAAGATTTTATTAAATAAACCAAACCCTATTTTATTAATAAACCATGGACCATTTTACTTAATTAATAAATGGAACCTAAAAAGATTTAAAATATTTTTTTATTTTGGATTTTGGTTCATGTTACTGAACAGAACTAATTTCAATATTAAAAAGTTTGGGTGTTGTTTGAATTGATTTGAACCATGTTTGTTTGATAGAAATTTCAAAACAGAAATCAAAAATAGAAATAGAAAAAGACTACAGGAAGAAAAAAAATAAAGATTAGACCGACCCAACCCAGCAGCCCACTAAGGCCCAGCGCCAGCCCAGCTCCTCTATCCACAGCGAAACGTTTTCCTACCTAAACACTAACCCGAACAGACGCTGACCGGTGGACCCTTCTTCCCTCTCTCACTCCGCTGACCAACCGACCCCACGCAGCCAGCTCACCCTTCTTCCTCCTCGCGCTAACGACGCCTGCCGTTGCTGCCTTCAATCCGCGCGTTCAATTCGCATTGATGCCGCGCCTTAAACCTCGCCGTGACTGCACGCTATTAAGTGCCTGCGTCTTCTCCTCCGTTCCCCTCTGTCTCCTCTCCCAATCCCGCCCCCAGGCCGTCGAATTTTACTCGAACACCGCCTCTGTCCGACGACGCTCCGACGCCGATTCTGGTAGCCTCTCGCCGCCCCTCTCCTCCCCGACCAAGCTCACAGCTTCCCCACTCCTAGACGCACCTCCCAGCACTTTTAGTTCGACCGCGGGCGCCCCGGAGCATCGACTACGACAAGCTCCCGACGCCGCCGCGTTTGTCTTCTTCTCCGACGAAGCCTACTGGTAAGAACAGACCGACTCTTCCCCTCTCGATCACACACACACCTTCGCCGTGTCCTTGCGCTCCTGACTGTGTGTTTCGTTTGTCTCCGGGTGATCCCTAACGTCGTCCTCGACCTCGACCGCGTGCGTCCGTCGCCAGAACCAACTCCGGCGAAGAATCCTGCCCGTCCCCGTGCGCCCCTTGCTTCCTCGAGAGTACCTTGAGCACCACCTCGTCCTCGTGAAACCGTGAGCACCCTCTCCGTCTTCCTCGCTTCCTAGAACCACCGTAGCATCACTGCCTAGCCGTGCGCCACCGCAAGCCACCGCCAGCGCCGCCGATCCTTGGCAAGCGTGCTAGCAGCCGTAGGATTCAGATCCGGCGCTCACGATTAGTTCACTTAGCCGCGAAGAGTTACGCACTCTGGACCACACGATCGATTAGATCCAACGCACCGCAACTGTGATCCGCGCGAAGCGGTATCGTCCAACGAAATCACGCAGCGTGTCACCTATTCGGTTTAAAAACAAATTTGAAAACAGAATTATTTGCAAACTTCAAACCCTTGTAACTTTCAAACCACACGTCCAAATTTTGCAAATTTTATATCGTTGAAATCAGGAGAGCAAGCCCTAGCCAACCATGCCCTTGGTTTAGCAAATAGTATCTGTTAGATTGCTTGTTTTTACAGATTCTTTTGTATGCTTGTTTAGAATAGAAAAATGATTCAAATTTTTTTATAAGTTTGAAACCTTGGCAAATTAGCTTGTGAAGAACCTACTGACCCTAGGAACCAACCCTTGGTGTTAAAAATGATTTTGGTAAAATTTAGGTTGGATTATTTGACTTAGCCAATTTCTAGTCAAATAAAATTATTAAGTTTATTATGAAAATGTTTATAGAAAGAAAACTTTGAGAAAATAGTTTGGACCAAACCTACTGACCCAAAAACACCAAGTTTTGCAATAGCAACTCATTTGGTGAAAAACTTAAAAGTTTTGTTTTGGATAAAAACATTTTTCACCACATAAAATGATGAATGGATTTTAAAATGGTTTTGAGATAAAACCCATTTGCAAATGACTTTGCCATTTTGGGTAAATGACCAATTTGGACTTTACAAAGTTTAGAAGCCTAGTGGAGACCACCTTTACAATTAGAACCATCTTTTGCATGCTTGCATGCATTTCTTTGACTTTGTCATTTTATGTGTTGTTTTGCTTGATTGGTAGATTGAGTTTGTGCCTTGCTTGATTGACTTGTAGTGACTTGAAGATTGTGATTGTTGCAAGGACAAGGAGTGAACCACCATTCTCTACCAAAAAGGCAAGTGATGCTTCATACTTTTGTCCCATTACTTTCACTATGCATTAGTGATTTTGCTAAGTAAAACTTGCATGGATTTTGCTAAGTATAAACCTTGCTATAGGAAAACCTAGTAGATGAATCCTTAGTAGGATTTCCTAAGTTAAGTTTCCTATTACTACCAAGCTTAGCCTAGCTAATAGAAAACATGGGTGGCATATATAATCACACTATGGAAAAATATTCTAAGTCTGAGGACTTATGTTTTTGTTTAATAAAACAACTAAGATAATGAATCACCTGGGTGGAAATGGAAGTATTGGTTTATGTTGAGTGGTTACACAAGGCCATGGACTGGCTTGTGTATCTCACTTGTGGATGGCCACCCAGGAACAAAGAGATTTGAGATGTCAAATGTTGAGAAGCTTCAAGTGCAACCACTTGGCAATATGGGCTCTGCCATGATCATATAGGTTGCAAGAACTTAGCCATATGGACAGTGGGTGGTAGTGTTTGATAGGTTGGAACGCGTCCATTTTGGTCTAAGGGAAGGCTTCTGAAAGATCTTGTCTTGGGAAACCAAGTCTTGTGGGGAAAGTGCACCACCTCTGCAGAGTGTAAAATCTAAGTACTTAGCCATGTCCCTGGTAAAGGACAATTTGAGCATCAAGACATGGAAGCAATCAAGAATCTCATCATTCAAATTTCTAAGTTAAAATCTTGTGGTTTGAACAAGGGTTGTTTGAAGACTTCAATCTTTGATTGAGAGATGCCTTGTAAAGGATCTTCATTCTTTGATTGAGAAAAATGATTTTGTCAAAGCAAAAACTTAGTATTTTCAAATGTTAAGGAAAAACCTATTTTGAGCAATGCAAGCCTCAACTCCACTTAGCCAAATGCATATAGTTAATAGACTCCACTATAAATACCATAGTATCACTTGCCAATACAATTCAAATGTATTGACCCTTTGTGGCTATAACTTGTATGTTGCAGGTTTGATTGATTTTAGTGAAGATTGTTTGATTAGGATTACAAAGTCTACAACCAAAATCTGCCTGTGGCACCTTGAAGATGAAGGACACCATGCTTTTAGTTATTCCGCTGCAATGTAATGTAATAGCCATATGAGCTATGAAAGATGTAACAAAATTTATGTTATTCCTGGTTATAAAATTATATTATGACCTTTGTTTCTTGATATTACATCTTAACTGTGGATGCTAGCTATTGATCCAGGGACTAGCATTGTAAAACACAGGAGGCTCTATCTTATCTAAGATTGGGAACTCTACAGATGGTATCAGAGCATTGTGTTGCCTGTAGGATTTGTAAACCCTAGGATTGGACAAAAACCCTTAGAAAAATAGGAGTTATTTTGTTCCAAAAACTTATTTACAAAAACACTTGTAAACTCTTTCCTCAACCATTTTGGTTTCAACTCTACATCTCATCTATTTCAAACTTGATGGAAAAAACTACCCCAAGACCAAAGACTTCACCATATGCAAAGGACTTCTTCAACTTCATCAACTCTAATGACTTCAACATCTTTAACCCTAATGACTTCAACATCTTCAGCATATTCACCAAGGACTTCCAACTTAGATACCACTAAGGACTACAAGTGAGACAAGGAAATCTTACTCAAGATTTAGAGACTGAGGGAATGCAAAAGCTAGAAGGAATCTACATCATTTGAAGTATTGAAACCAAGAGTTTTTCTCAAGGAAACCATGATCTCATACAAGAAGAACCATGAAGGAAGGAAAGATCACAAGTGAACCATATAGATGGACCACCATAATTTAGTTAAGTCAAACACACCAACTTATGTGGTGTAACAAAAATATTTTGTTGACTAAGTATGTGCTTGAACCTTGTTTGAGTGAAATGTTTGGTTTGTGATTACATGCACATTGCTTGTGTGAAATTGTGATGTGTGTGATTAGAAATAATTCCTTAGAAATATCTTGCCTATTCTAATCTCCCTTAAACCCAAACAGATGATTACTCCAAAAGACTCCAAGGTTGATGACATCAACCCTAACCAAGAGGACAAAATGAAAGAGCTCATAGCAACCCAGAACCAATTGAACCAACTGACAGCTCAGTTCATAGCCAACAATAGTGATAAAGATCCAGCACTGCAAAAGTTTTTGGAGGAACAATCCCAACTGATGCTTAAGGTGACTAATCAAATGATCAGCATGGAAGAAAACTATCCCAAAAGAGTTTATGACAACAAGGATGACAAGAATGTTATTCTAGATGGAGCACCAGCTTGCATTATTTGTGGAGACAAGGATCATACTTCCAAGGAGCATGAAGGTCAATGCCCCAACTGTGAAGGGAAACATCCTGTTGGACAATGTCCCACCTCTCAAGCTACTTGTTACCTTTGTGAAGGAAATGACCATGCCCCTATCCAATGCCCCATCTACTCCATGGTGGAACAAAGGAAACAAGAAGGATCCAAGTATGCCAAGAATGTTGATGGCAAAGGAAAAGGACCACTTATACCTCCAAACAAGACAACCCAATTCAAAGGATCAAAGAAACCCAAGAAACCAAGACCAGACATGAACCTTGTGCAATGTCGTAAATGTAAGGAAATGGGACACTATTCCAGTGAGTGCCCAGAGAACAAGAATAATAAAGAGATTGACCAAGTGTGGTGCAACAACTGCAAAGAGTTAGGCCACTATGTAGCAACTTGTCCACAAGAGCCACGTAAAGAACTCAAGGACATTCATTGTTTCAACTGCAAGAACCCAGGGCATTATGCAAGCAACTGTCCAGAAAAGATGAAGAACAAGTTGAACAAGCCTATGGAGAAGCTCAACCTTGGCCCATGAGTCAAGCATGGAAACTAAGGACACAAATGCGACTAATTGCTTAGAGAAAGTTTCCCCAGGATCCCAAGAAGGATAACATGTAATTTTTTTGTTTGAAAAATTTTAAGGGTGGTAGTACCCTAGTTGTTTTGAACCTGCTTATAACCCTAGCCTCCCCAAATCTCGGGACGAGATTTATTTTAAGGGTGGTAGCCTGTCACATCCCAAGATTTTCCAAATCTTGTAATGTGAAAATAAATGAATAAAATAAAACTTTGTTTGATTTTCAGAGCCAGAAGAAACTTTTTGAATTCAATTGGAACTTCAAACCCATTTGAATTAAATAAAATCCTAAAGGGGTTTAAAAAGATAAACATGTTAAATAAAGGAAATTAAATATTTTGGAAATACTATTTTGGATCTTTTAATAAAAGATTTGGTTTTCAAAAGAAAAGGTGGATTCAGAAATAAAGGTTATTTTATTAAACCTTGGCCAAGCTTTGGATTTAAAACATTTTGTTTTGAATAAAAATAGCAAAAGTTGATTTAAATAAATTAATAAGGATTTAATATCCAACTTTATTTAAATAAAAGGTTTTACCAATTTAATTGAAACATCAAAACTTATTAAATTATTTAAAATAAGTTTTCCAAATATTTGATATTCACAAATAAAACCTACTGAAGTGTTTAGGCTTTATGTTAGATTTCAAAATAAATATTTTTAAATAAAATAAATCCTAATTGATTTAATAATGAAGGTCTATTGAATTTAATTATTAATGGACCCTAAAATAAAAGGTTATTTTATTTTATTTTAAACAAGCTTTCCAAGTATTCTTTACTTTCAAATAAAACCTGCTGATAAGATTTTGAAAATATTTGGATTTCAAATGAAGATTTTATTAAATAAACCAAACCCTATTTTATTAATAAACCATGGACCATTTTACTTAATTAATAAATGGAACCTAAAAAGATTTAAAATATTATTTTATTTTGGATTTTGGTTGATGTTACTGAACAGAACTAATTTCAATATTAAAAAGTTTGGGTGTTGTTTGAATTGATTTGAACCATGTTTGTTTGATAGAAATTTCAAAACAGAAATCAAAAATAGAAATAGAAAAAGACTACAGGAAGAAAAAAATAAAGATTAGACCGACCCAACCCAGCAGCCCACTAAGGCCCAGCGCCAGCCCAGCTCCTCTATCCACAACGAAACGTTTTCCTACCTAAACACTAACCCGAACAGACGCTGACCGGTGGACCCTTCTTCCCTCTCTCACTCCGCTGACCAACCGACCCCACGCAGCCAGCTCACCCTTCTTCCTCCTCGCACTAACGACGCCTGCCATTGCTGCTTCAATCCGCGCGTTCAATTCGCATTGATGCCGCGCCTTAAACCTCGCCGTGACTGCACGCTATTAAGCGCCTGCGTCTTCTCCTCCGTTCCCCTCTGTCTCCTCCCCCAATCCCGCCCCCAGGCCGTCGAATTTTACTCGAACACCGCCTCTGTCCGACGATGCTCCAACGCCGATTCCGGCAGCCTCTCGCCGCCCCTCTCCTCCCCGACCAAGCTTACAGCTTCCCCACTCCTAGACGCACCTCCCAGCACTTTTAGTTCGACCGCGGGCGCCCCGGAGCATCGACTACGACAAGCTCCCGACGCCGCCGCGTTTGTCTTCTTCTCCGACGAAGCCTACTGGTATGTAGGGGTCCCTACCCAATATGGTAGATCCCTCCTGTGTTTACAATGCTAGTCCCTGGATCAATAGCTAGCATCCACAGTTTAGATGTAATATCAAGAAACAAGGGTCATAATATAACTTTATAACCAGGAATAACATAATTTTATTACATCAAACATAGTTCATTAGGCTATTACATTACATTGCAGCGGAATAAATATAGTCATGGGTCCTTCATCTTCAAAGTGCCGCAGGCAGATGTTGGTTGTAGACTTTGTAAATCCTAATCAATCAATCTTCACTAAAATCAATCAAACCTGCAACATACAAGTTACAGCCACAAAGGGTCAATACATTTGAATTGTATTGGCAAGTGATACTATGGTAGTATAGTGGAGTCTATCATCTATATGCATTTGTCTAAGTGGAGTTGAGGCTTGCATTGCTCAAAATAGATTTTTCTTATCATTTTGAAAATACTAAGTTTTTGCTTGACAAAATCATTTTCCTCAATCAAAGGTTTCAAAATCCTTGTACCAAGCCATCTCTCCATCAATGATTTAAGAATTCAAACAACCCTTGTTAAAACCACAAGATTTTAATTTAGAAATTGGAATGATGAGATTCTTGATTGCTTCCATGTCTTGATGCTCAAAATTGTCCTTTACCAGGGACATGGCTAAGTACTTAGATTTTACACTCTGCAGAGGTGGTGCACTTTCCCCACAAGACTTGGTTTCCCAAGACAAAATCTTTCAGAAGCCTTCCCTTAGACCAAAATGGACGCGTTCCAACCTATCAACACTACCACCCACTGTCCATTTGGCTAAGTTCTTGCAACCTATATGATCATGGCAGAGCCCATATTGCCAAGTGGTTGCACTTGAAGCTTCTCAACATTTGACATCTCAAATCCCTTTGTTTCCTGGGTGGCATTCCACAAGTGAGATACACAATCCAAGCCCATGGAATTGTGAACCACTCAACCATTCTCCACCAAGCAAGCCCATTCCACCCAGGGGATTCATTAACTTAGTTGTTTTATTAAACAAAAACATAAGTCCTCAGACTTAGAATATTTTTCCATAGTGTGAATATATTTTCCACCCATGTTTTCTATTAGCTAGGCTAAGCTTGATAGTAATAGGAATCTTTAACTTAGGAAAATCCTACTAAGGATTCATTACTATGTTTTCCTATAGCAAGATCTATACTTAGCAAAATCCATGCAAGTTTTACTTAACAAAATCACTAATGCATAGTGAAAGTAATGGGGCAAAAAGTATGAAGCATCACTTGCCTTTTTGGTAGAGTATAGGTTCACTTCTTGATCTTTGCAACAATCACACTCTTCAAGTCACTACAAATCAAGCAAGGCACAAACTCAATCTACCAATCAAGCAAAACAACACACATAACTAACAAAGTCAAAGAAATGCATGCAAGCATGCCAAGCTTTGTTTTGTTTGAAAAAGTGGTTCCTAGTGGGTCATAGTCATTTGGGTACATCTAATGGTCATTTCCTAAAGTGGCTAAGTCATTTGCAAAAGGTTTCACTTTAAAACCATTTTCAAAACAAAGTGTTATTTTATGTGGTGTAGAAATATTTTTACTAAGGCATTAGCCCATAGGGTTCACCAAATGAGTTGCTTTTGCAAAACTTGGTGTTTTGGTCAGTAGGTTTGGTCCAAATCATTTCCTTGAAGTTTTCTTTTCTTAAACATTTTTATAACAAAAAACATTCCTTTTATTTGGCTATAAAAATGGCTAAGTCAATTAATCTAACCTAAATCTTTCAAAAAAACATTTTTAATACCAAGGGTTGGTTCCTAGGGTCAGTAAGGTCACCACAAACCAATTGGAAAAGGTTTGATCTCAAAAATCATTTTTAAATGATTTTTCTAATGTTAGCAAGCACACAAAAGAATCTGCAAAATCAAACAATCTATCAAATACTATTTGCTAAACTAAGGGTAGGGTTGGCTAGGGCTTGTTCTCCTGAATCCATTGATATAAAATTTGTCAAATTTGGACGTGTGGTTTGAAAGTTACAGAGGTTTGAAAATTGAATCTATAACAGATTCAAATCTGTTTTTAGAACTAAACCTGGCCACGTGTCTGACTCTGATTCGTCCATACCGCTTCGCTCGGATCGGCTACTCTGGTGCGTTGGATCAAGTCAGATCGTGCGGTGCGCAGATGCTACTTACCTCTTCGCTTATTTCTAATCTTATCCGTTAGATCGATATCCGATAGACCCTAGTGCTTTGACCATTTGGCAGCGGCGCTGACACGGCGGCGACTGGCGGCGCGGTCAGACATGGACAGTGCCGGCGATTTAGGAAGCGAGGGAGAAGGCGAGGGTGCTTACGGTGATCACGGTGACGCTCTGATGCTCAAGGTGCTCGTCGTTGGGCAGGGGGTGCACGGGAACGGCGACGATTGCTCGTCGGAGACGTCATCGGCGTCGGGCGCGTTCAGATGTTGTCGAAGGTGAGGATAGAGGGCGCCTTAGGACAAACGGAAAGCGCGGTAAGGTTCGTAAGAGTTTGGGGATCATCATCGTGTCCACGGGGATGAGAGGGGAGTCAGGTTTTACCGGGGAGACGTCGTCGGAGAACAGCAGACGCGGCGGCGCGGTCAGATATTGTTGAAGTCGATGTTCTGGGCGCCCGCGGTCAAATGGGTGGTACAGGGAGGAAGGTCTGGGAGTGGGGAAGCTGCCAGGTGCTCGAGGGGGCTCGGGGTGGTGTGTGCTGGTCGGACTTTGGCGAGGAAGGTCGTCGGAGACAGGGAAGTGTCTGGCAAAATTCTTCGGCCTGGAGGCGCGCTTGAGGGAGGGGTCTGAGGGGAACGAGAGAGGAGAGGGTGACGATTAAATGTGCGTGATCACTGCAGGCTTAACTCGCGGCATTAAGGTGAATTAAGCTGGAGGATTCAATGGCAGAACGGGGAAGAACGGTCACAGAGGGTGAGAGAGAAGAACAGTGGTGTGGGGTCGTCTTGTCAGCAAGTGAGAGAGAGGGAGAAGCAGGGGCCACCGGTCAGTCTCTGTCTGAGTAGGTTTCTGAGTAAGAAAATAAACGCTTCGGGGAAAGGGAGAAGTCTGGGCTAGATGGGCTGTTTTGGGCTGGCTCAGTTGGGTCAGTCCATTTCCATTATTTTTTTTTCTGTCTGATTCTTTTTCTTTTCCATTTCTATTTCCTGATTTGTTATTTCAAACAATTATTCAAGCATTCAAATGATTCAACAATTCAAACAATCATTAAACTTTGCATTGTGTTTTTGGTTCTGTTTATCCACATAATCCAACACTCCAAAATAAAATAATCTTTTTAGGTTCCATTTATTAATTAAATAAAATGGACCATGGTTTATTAATAAAATAGGGTTTGGTTTAATTAATAAAATCTTCATTTAAAATCCAAATATTTTCAAAACCCAATCAGTAGGTTTTATTTGAAAATAAATAATATTTGAAAAAAAACTTGTTTAAAATAAAATAATCCTTTTACTTTAGGGTCCATTAATAATTAGATGAATAGACCTTATTTATTTAATTCCCATAGGATTTGTTTTATTAGAATATTTATTTTTGAAATCCAAAACATTTCAGTAAGTTTTATTTGAGAATATAATTTACTTAGAATACTTATTTAAAATAATTTATTAAGTTTTGATATTTTAATTAAAATGGTAATAACCTTTTATTTAAAATAAGTTGGATATTAAATCCTTATTATTTTATTTAAACAATCCTTTATTATTTTTATATAAACCTTTGCTACTTTATTTAAATTAAAATGTTTTTAATTCTCAAAGTTTGGCTAAGGATTTATTTGGCTTTATAACATAATCTTAATTTATAAAATTCTATTTCATTTGAAAAACAAATCTTTTCATTTGATTGTTTCAAAATAACATTTCAAATTGTTTCCCTTTATGAAATTTTTTATCCTTTTAAATCCTTTTAGGATTTTATTTAATTCAAATGGGTTTGAGGTTCCATTTTAATTCAAAAGTTTCTTCTGGCTCTGAAAATCAAACAAAGTTTTATTTTATTAACTTCTTTTCACATTACAAGATTTGGAAAATCTTGGGATGTGACATGGTAAGAACAGACCGCCTCTTCCCCTCTCGTTCACACACACACCTTCGCCGTGTCCTTGCGCTCCTGACTGTGTGTTTTGTTTGTCTCCGGGTGATCCCTAATATCGTCCTCGACCTCGACCGCGTGCGTCCGTCGCCAGAACCAACTCCGGCGAAGAATCATGCCCGTCCCCGTGCGCCCCTTGCTTCCTCGAGAGTACCTTGAGCACCACCTCGTCCTCGCGAAACCGGTGAGCACCCTCTCCGTCTTCCTCGCTTCCTAGAACCACCGTAGCATCACTGCCTGGCCGTGCGCCGCCGCAAGCCACCGCCAGCGCCGCCGATCCTTGGCAAGCGTGCTAGCAGCCGTAGGATTCAGATCCGGCGCTCACGATTAGTTCACTTAGCCGCGAAGAGTTACGCACTCTGGACCACACGATCGATTAGATCCAACGCACCGCAATTCTGATCCGCGCGAAGCGGTATCGTCCAACGAAATCACGCCGCGTGTCACCTATTCGGTTTAAAAACAAATTTGAAACAGAATTATTTGCAAACTTCAAACCCTTGTAACTTTCAAACCACACGTCCAAATTTTGCAAATTTTATATCGTTGAAATCAGGAGAGCAAGCCCTAGCCAACCATGCCCTTGGTTTAGCAAATAGTATCTGTTAGAATGCTTGTTTTTACAGATTCTTTTGTATGCTTGTTTAGAATAGAAAAATGATTCAAAAAAATTTATAATTTTGAAACCTTGGCAAATTAGCTTGTGAAGAACCTACTGACCCTAGGAACCAACCCTTGGTGTTCAAAATGATTTTGGTAAAAATTAGGTTGGATTATTTGACTTAGCCAATTTCTAGTCAAATAAAATTATTAAGTTTACTATGAAAATGTTTATAGAAAGAAAACTTTGAGAAAATAGTTTGGACCAAACCTACTGACTCAAAAACACCAATTTTTGCAATAGCAACTCATTTGGTGAAAAACTTAAAAGTTTTGTTTTGGATAAAAACATTTTTCACCACATAAAATGATGAATGGATTTTAAAATGGTTTTGAGATAAAACCCATTTGCAAATGACTTTGCCATTTTGGGTAAATGACCAATTTGGACTTTACAAAGTTTAGAAGCCTAGTGGAGACCACCTTTGCAATTAGAACCATCTTTTGCATGCTTGCATGCATTTCTTTGACTTTGTCATTTTATGTGTTGTTTTGCTTGATTGGTAGATTGAGTTTGTGCCTTGCTTGATTGACTTGTAGTGACTTGAAGAGTGTGATTGTTGCAAGGACAAGGAGTGAACCACCATTCTCTACCAAAAAGGCAAGTGATGCTTCATACTTTTGTCCCATTACTTTCACTATGCATTAGTGATTTTGCTAAGTAAAACTTGCATGGATTTTGCTAAGTATAAACCTTGCTATAGGAAAACATAGTAGATGAATCCTTAGTAGGATTTCCTAAGTTAAGTTTCCTATTACTACCAAGCTTAGCCTAGCTAATAGAAAACATGGGTGGAATATATAATCACACTATGGAAAAATATTCTAAGTCTGAGGACTTATGTTTTTGTTTAATAAAACAACTAAGATAATGAATCACCTGGGTGGAAATGGAAGGATTGGTTTATGTTGAGTGGTTACACAAGGCCATGGACCTGGCTTGTGTATCTCACTTGTGGATGGCCACCCAGGAACAAAGAGATTTGAGATGTCAAATGTTGAGAAGCTTCAAGTGCAACCACTTGGCAATATGGGCTCTGCCATGATCATATAGGTTGCAAGAACTTAGCCATATGGACAGTGGGTGGTAGTGTTTGATAGGTTGGAACGCGTCCATTTTGGTCTAAGGGAAGGCTTCTGAAAGATCTTGTCTTGGGAAACCAAGTCTTGTGGGGAAAGTGCACCACCTCTGCAGAGTGTAAAATCTAAGTACTTAGCCATGTCCCTGGTAAAGGACAATTTGAGCATCAAGACATGGAAGCAATCAAGAATCTCATCATTCAAATTTCTAAGTTAAAATCTTGTGGTTTGAACAAGGGTTGTTTGAAGACTTCAATCTTTGATTGAGAGATGCCTTGTAAAGGATCTTCATTCTTTGATTGAGAAAATGATTTTGTCAAAGCAAAAACTTAGTATTATCAAATGTTAAGAAAAAACCTATTTTGAGCAATGCAAGCCTCAACTCCACTTAGCCAAATGCATATAGATAATAGACTCCACTATAAATACCATAGTATCACTTGCCAATACAATTCAAATGTATTGACCCTTTGTGGCTGTAACTTGTATGTTGCAGGTTTGATTGATTTTAGTGAATATTGTTTGATTAGGATTACAAAGTCTACAACCAACATCTGCCTGTGGCACCTTGAAGATGAAGGACACCATGCTTTTAGTTATTCCGCTGCAATGTAATGTAATAGACATATGGGCTATGAAAGATGTAACAAAATTTATGTTATTCCTGGTTATAAATTTATATTATGACCTTTGTTTCTTGATATTACAGCTTAACTGTGGATGCTAGCTATTGATCCAGGGACTAGCATTGTAAAACACAGGAGGCTCTATCTTATCTAAGATTGGGAACTCTACAGCTTCATGGGAGGCAACCCATGTGAAATAAAGGGTTGAGTAAGTTTTAAGTTTTCATGTAAGTCTTAGAATATAGGAACATTTGAAACTCTAGTAAAATAGAAGAAATTTGGTCATGATGAAAATCTCGTTTAATGAATGTTAATGTTGGTCGAAAATTTAAGCTGCCATTTTTCTATCAAAACTTGATATTTCATTAAGTTTCAAATTAATAAAGAATTCCCAAATAAGTAGGTAAATTTTGATGAATACAGTAGCTTTAACGACCAACTATACGGCGGGAATTAAATTTCCAGCTGTATAGTTGCGGTTGTATAGTTATTTATCCCATCTCCAAATTTTTATGCTAGGATACAGAAGGTTTAATGACCAACTATATGGCAGGAAGAAAATTCCATGCTGTATAGTTGCAGTCGTATAGTTGGTACCGCCGTAGATAAAAAAATCTATAGTCGGTTCATAACTATACGGCAGGATCTATATGGGCTGCTCCCATATAGTTTATCGTTACAGACGACGATTAGGGTTTTTGACCTCTCCTTTTAAATCTGATCGCATCTAACCTTTTTCATTAAGTTTTCGCAGAGCTACAGCCTCCAGCCTCGAAAAACCATCGCCATCTCAATACAAGCCCCTTCTAACAATATCCGTGCAGTGAAGCCATGCAGCCTTTCCATGTCAACAAGATTTGGATGAAGAAGGAAGAAAAGCCTATGAAGAGGATCGAGGGAGTAGAACTAAAAGAAGCATCTTCGTCATCCAGCTCGGAGATCAAGCCTCTCCCAAATTGGGAGGACATGTTCCCGCAAAGGATGGAGATGATGAGGCAGGCAGATCAGAGAAGGAGCAAGGATGAGTATCTCCCTAATCCTTACCGTCATAACATAGGATCTTATTATAAACCTCCGCTCGGCCCGTCACCCCTTAAACCTAAGAAGGTGTGGCAAGATGAAATTCATGATAAGATCTATCAATTGGAAAAAGCTTCAAAGGCATGTATTGAAACTATTGGAGAAGGGATTGAATCCTACTGGATGATGAGGAAAGACCTCGATAAAAAGGTCAATGATATCGATAGTAGAGTTGGTTTCTTGATTAAAACTGTTTTTGAGTTGAAAGATGAGAAGAAATTCCTCCAGAAGAAAATTTTTAAGCTTCAATACGACATATCCGAGCTCAGCATCCTCCTCGCAAGAATAGCTAAAGTCTGCAACACAGGAGAATAAGGCAATACTCTTCCTACCCAGGAGGTGGAATAGGTACCAGCAAGGAGTTATTTGATCCCGTCTGGCTTGATTCCAAGCTTGGGGAGATCTTTAAAACCTTCTAATCTATCTTACAAGTCTACTATTTTAGTTTCGCATTAGTTCTAGTTTAGAAATAAAGATTGCATCATTAGAATTCCCTTCAGTAATAGTCGATCCCATTTATGAAATTCTGAGTTTATTATAATATATGGAACATTATTGAGTTTGAGTTTGTCTCATTAGATACAAGAATGGCTTGAGTATAATTTTAATTTCTCCTGATGATAGCAATAAGAGTCTTCCACACCATTGGTATTAATGGAACATATAAAGATAATTTAGTCAATATGTTGTAAGTTTATGGTTTGATTTACAAAAAGAAAAATAATATAATCATTCAAGTTGATAAAGAAATTTTGAACAAAGGAAAATAAAAGTGCTATCAAATTAGAGTGAGAACAAGTCGAGGTAGAGTCTTCAAGCCATAAAGATGCTTCATATACAATTGGAATTTCATAATTGAGATCGTTAAACTTTGAATCCCTACATGAAGTGGATTGTATGGATAGCTCCTTTGCATAGCACTTAAACAAAAGTGTGAGCATATATATATAAATATATATACAAGAGAAGAGAAAAAGAGAAAGAAGAAAAAGAGCGAATGTGCAAAGAGCAAGTAGGCATAGAAAACTGTCTTGTGGTAAAACAAATAAACATTTGAGATTTGAATCCCAAGTGAATATGTTAATCCTAAAACACTTGGGGCTACCTCGCTGACTCATTCGGTCGAACCGAAACACTTTACATCATATTGAGATTCATCTTTTGTGAATTGTTGATCGCTAAGGTGTGGAAGCCTGCTAATATTATTCGGATGGTTAGAGTAAGATACTATTCATGAAATTATTCCTATGTACCATATATGAAAACCACATGCTGCAACTGCCTCATTTATTATACCGAATCAGCTTCATGAATATGAGGATCACATCCATTAAAGGTAAACTTGCTCAGGACGAGCAAGAGTCTAAGCTTGGGGAAGTTGATGAGTGCATATTTGCATCATGTTTTATATTATTATTTTGCATTGTAGTGGTAGGATATTGGTATTTTCCGGCGTTCACATGGACCTTTTATGTTTATTTTCACCAGGATCAGGACAGATGATGGATCTGATGGACACAATTATTGGACCAGTTATATTGGAGTGAAAAGGATCCAAAACAACATAAATCGCTTATTTGGGAAATATGAATAACACCAAAAGAAAACCCGAAGTGATTGGAGGACACAAAAGGTTTAACGACCAACTATACGGCGGGAATACTTTTTCCGGCCGTATAGTTCCTGCCATATAGTTGGCGCCGCCACCGCCTCCTCAAATATTTTCACCCCGTGCAAATGGATGGGAGATACGACATACAGAAAACCCAAAAATCGCCGAAAACCTCACCTCTGGAAGGGAACTGGAGGGGGAACTTACCCTAGGGATCCATCTTCGCCCTAAGCAGATCTGTGAGGCCAAGGCATCAATCTCCATCTCCATCAACCGCTGCATCTTCATCACCACCACCATCTCCATCCATCCCATCTAGATCTTGTTGTAATTCTAGCACTAGTTGTGGTTTTATACAAGAACTATTCATCTATAATTATTTCCATTACCATTGCCATGATATTGTTTTCCTCCATGTCTGAGTAGATGATTAGTTCTTGGAGAGATGGAGAAACCCTAGTATATGGTTGATATGAGATAGAGATTATTATATTATACATCATTGTGTGTATGGGTTAATTGTCTTTATCTTGATGTTGAGAGTTGTGCACCTCTTTAATATTTGCCTCTTATGGGGACTTGATGATATCACTTACTTTGACTATAAAGTTGTTGTCATCCTTTACGTACTAACTTGGAGAAGCACAGAGAACTCACTAAGCCATGTCCATGCCGTGGGAGAAATCCCTTAATAGCGGGATAATACGATTGATGTCGTTTATCTGTCAGCTGTGTTTATGAAGGATGATTGATACGTTGGAAATGTATCTATAATTTTTTATGCTCCATGCTTGTTTAGTATCTACTTTGCTTTACTTATCCACACTTTGAGGTGCTTTTTACATGTTTTCTGGTACTAACCTATTAACAAGTTGCAACAGTGCCAAATGCCTGTTTTCTGCTGTTTTTGGTTTCAGAAAAGTTAGTAAATAAATATTCTCGGAATTGGACGGGACGAAGGACAAAATCAATAACTTTCCGTGGGGGACAAGAAGTCCATAGGGGAGCCCGGAAGGCTAGCCAGGGGGGCCAGACCCACCCTAGGCGCGGGTGGGCCTAGCCCCGCGCCTGGCTAGGGTTTGGGCACCCTGGCCGCCTCCCGGTCTCGCCCCTTCGCCTATAAGAAGCCTCCGATACAGAAACCCTGGGTACCCGATCAGAAATCCACGAAACTGTCTATAGACGCCGCCACCATCGTCCCTAGATCGGGGGGGGATCTGAAGTTCTTCACGGCACCCTGCCGGAGGGTAGATCATCTCGGAGGCTTTCTCTCCAGTATGATTCGTGAGTAGTTCCACCTTGGACTATGGGTCCATGTAGTAACTAGATGGTTGTATCTCCTCCTTTGTGCTTTCATGTATAGATCTTGTGAGCTCCGTTCATGATCAAGATTTAATCTATTTGTAATCATGCATGTTGTGTTTGCGGGGATCCGATGGATATTGAGATTATTATGTTTGTTTGATTAATGGTTTTAACTTTATGATTCTATCATGTATATATTGTTTGTGATCTTGCATGCTCTCCATTGCTAGTGGTTATCTTGGCCAAGTAGTTGCTAGTGACTCCAGGAGGGAGTATTTATGTTCGATAGTGGGTTCATGCCTCTAGTTTCCAAGGGAAGTGACAATAATCTCTTCGGTTGTAGATGTGTTGTTGCTACTAGGGAGAAAACAACGGTCTCTTGTTCATAGAACATGAGGACTATTTACCTTACACACTTTGATTAAAGCAGTTGTCTGTTTCTTGCAACTTAATACTGGAGGGGGTTCGGATGATAACCTGAAGGTGGACTTCTAGTCATAGATGTAGTTGGATGATGGTCTTTCTATATTGTTGTATTGCCCAATCAACCTCATACGATCTTTCTGGCTAGTAATTGCATTGTTATGTCTTGCTTAGTTCCTGTCAATTGCCACGCTGTAATTTGTTTACCCATCATGCCATGTTGTTTATCTAAGGAGAGCACCTCTAGTGAAATATGGACCCCGGTCCAATCTTTACCATTGATACATCTTCCACTATTACTTGTTTACATGCTTCAAACCAGTACCTTCCACACCATACGTTTAATTCTTTGTTACAGAAAACCGTTGAGCTTGACAACCTCACTGATTCGTTGGGGCAATGTCTTGAGTTTGTTTGCCTCACAGTCTTATAGTAAAAAAATGTCTTGAGTTTGTGTTGTGCAGGTCTCCACGTTGTTTGAAACACCCATGTGCTGTTTCCTTCCTCCTTCTGGTTCGATAACCTCGGTCTCAACTGAGGGAAAACTTGCTGCTTGCTCTTCTGTAACATCCCAGCATTAGAGCCTAGAAATAAGCTGAACCCAAATGTGTGCATTGCATTCATGCATAGAAAATCCGAATAATTTTCGTGTTTTTAAACAAAACTTGTCAAAGTGATTGAAGCTTCTCTTAACTTGATGGAATTGAAGTAGATCATCAAGTTAACTGTGATAAGTTTCAATATGACCTTTGCTAAAACCTTATTTTGGGTAAGGGAGATTTGATCTAAGAGTAGATCAAATGAAATAAAAGTTAAAACCCAATGCATTGTGATTTATAGTTGATCCTTAGGTGATCATATCATAGTATCCATTATAATCACTCATGAGTACCAATTTAAGTATATAACATAAATAACAAGAATGTAACAACTATATCTTAATCTTATCTGCATATACCATGAGTATCATGGTAATACTTAACATTACTCCTTAAGTAAGATTAAGTAAGACAAACACTAAGCTTAGATCATTCACCATACATCTTTATTTCCACATCAATCCTTGTCATCTCTGTTGAGTTATATTCCCATATCTGTTGTTTATCAATATTGAGAAATCAACTATTGATACATCCATTCTCAACCTATCAAGCTCTTGATCATAATACAGCTTACAAATAAGTGTCTACAGAGAAACAATTAAGAAGAAGTGGATAGAGATGTTAGTTTCATATGTTATCTATTTGATAGGAATGATTGAAAAGAATCCAATCAATAGAATAGGTGATGGAGTTAAATCCTTCCTTGGTAGAAAATAAGATTACAAGAATGAGGTCTGAAGATAGTTACCAGGAGTAGTCCTATTGGATCAAGCAGGTATAGTTAATGAATTATATCTCTTAATCCAATGGACCTAAATAGAAGATAATTATAATACAATTGTAATGTTGTATTGACGAAGCCTTGATTGGCCAATTGGAAACCAAACCATAAAGGATCAAAGGATTATAATGATCATACCTTACTCACCAAGATTGAATGCTTATATCATATATAAGTTATATTGGTGAATAAAACATGATTGAAAATAAGTATAGATATGTTATCCTAGGTTAGCCATGACAAGTCATACTACTACAATATGAAGTTAAGTATAAGATATTGGAGTCAAGAAGAGATAAGATAGTATGATTAAATTAAAGCTAGAGTAGCATGGAGTTAATAAAGTAGTGTTATTCCTCTTAAAGGATAGTAACTCTTAGAGAAAGGTAGTTAGATATATTTATCCGATGAAGAAATATTAGTGAAGGATGAATTAAGAAAGATTATGAGTGCAGTTTGAAGGAACTATTTGCTAAATGGAAGGCTATCAACATGAGAGTAGTAGATGCAATCAAGCAAGGATATATGGAAGTTATGAAATATTTTAGTATCAAACTCATTGGATTCATCCATGAGTTCAGAAGAATAAAAGGTGAATAAGGATATTTTGTAAAGTAAAGCTCATTATGTTAATCATGGTGATGGATAGGAAGAGGTAGTATATCTAGGAAAGGAATTCCTTACTTACAGACCCATAATTGTGAAATATGGAAAATAGACATTCTTGGTAAACAACCAACTCTAAATATCAAATCAAACATAATATCCATCTCATGTTATTGATCCATCATCTAATGTCTATAACACTTTATAGAAATATTTCTCCATAGCAAATCACATAAGCACATCTCTATTAATTCCAACCATCATAACTATATGTCCTTAAGTATATCCTTATCAATTCCTTTCTATAAAACATTCAAGATATAACTTTCCAGCACTAAAGGTGATGTCAACAAATATCCCAAACAGAAAACCATATGTTTAGTTATTGAATCTTTAACCACATCCATAAAGGAGTCCAAGTATTTTAAGAAAAGAAAACCCTAAACCCAAAGATAATTAATCATAATTTAAAATCCTAAACTTTCTTGTTTATCATAAAAAGAATAGATGCAATTACCATTTTCCAAATCAATGGAAGTAGTAATGAACATATTTATTTCTTTTATATTTCATGCATCAAATAATGATATAGGATCAGTATACATATAAAAGTTTCTATTCAAACTATGAGCCAACTACAGGTAAGTTTATAAACAAATAAAAATATATCATTCAAGAAATCCATAACTAAAATAGGAGAGAAAGATAATAAGAAAAGTTTCTACAAACTATTAAAAGGGGGGTTCATATTTAGTAAATAAAAGAAATATATAAAAAGAAGATATAATAAAAGTTCACAAAGGATACCAAATATATTTTAGTATTGCTGCAAATATCCAGCAAGTAGATCATACAAAGAAAGGTTCAAAATATAAATCAGATTCAAATCTGAATAAGAACACAAAAAATGGAAAAAGGATAAAAAAAATAAAAACATTACCTAGCTGTGGCCCAACACACCTATACTTATCTGACGCCTATGTGCAGCCCAGAACAGCCCAGTAACCAGCCCAGTTCTTTCTTTTCTGTGACTGACAAGTGGGACCCAGGGAGGACCGCGGGTTGAGCTGAAAGAATCGCCAGGGGGTTATCCGCAAAACATCCATCATCGTCATCCTCACGCACACAGACAACTCGCTGGCAGAGCTCGCTGCCGCCTGATGCCGTCATCGTCGTCGTTGCGCCAAGATCAATGCTGCCGTTGCCAGGAGAGGATAAGAAGGCCATCGCGACAATCCTGCTCGTCCTCATCCTCAAATCTTGCTCCCTAGACTCACTTCCTCACTCGGAAACCTAACTCGTCGGAGTTCATCTTTCCGGCCAACTCCGACCACCCCTCATCTCGTGATAGCCACCATTCGACGCGCCGTCGTGGACTGAACCATCTAGGACCAAGCACGGAGGCCCGATCGCCGGGAAGCATGTGAAATCAAGCGTTCCTTTTCCTCGTTCGTCGTGGCCATTACCGTTTATTCACCGACGTCACTCCTCCCCAAGCCTCCTCGACTGCTCTATCATCATCAGGGTGAGTTCCTGAACCTTCCAGCATCCTTGAATCGCTTTATCTCGATGTAAATTGCCATCTCACCGTATGTCATCATCGGTCACCGTCGGAGCTTGTCGGAGATGAAGCTCCGATGACCATTTTCGAGCGGCGCCATGACTTTTAGGTTCATTAGGTTGCGCTGATTCGAACTAGGCTTATTTCGCTTGCTGGGGCGCAGTAGATCATCGCCAGCGACCAACCACTGACGGTGGTGGTGGTGCTGACGCCATCACTATGTCACGCACGCCGATGCCACCCTTGACCACGTCAGCTAGTTTGACTGGTCTTTGCCTCGCGTGGTGGATGACAAGGCCCAGGGCCCAGGTGTCATCGACTGAGAGTAGAGAGGGGGTCAGTAGCAAAAGCATTTTCTAAACCTGAGAGCTGAGGTGGACAATAGCCCACTAGTCAGTGACTGAGGCTAGCTGTGGGTACGGTGTAAAAAGTATTTCCTGATTAAGAAATAAATAAAATGTTATAAACTTAATTATTAATATTCCAGAAATCAAATAAATGATTAAATCTTGTTTAATTAATAACTTTTGATTTACAATTCAGAAAAATATGTATAATATATGAAAATTTGTAGAAAAATAAAATCTACCACTTAAACTTATTATCAAATATTATTGTGATAATTAATTAATAAATATTATTTAATAAAGATTTTAAAAGTAATAAAACTTTGATAATTCATATTTTTACAATAATAAATATTAATAATATAAATAAAATACCAAAAATCTTAGAAATATAAGAATTCTAATTTAAAACTATAATCATGTATTATTATTTCACTTAATTAAATATTTATTATTTATTAAGTAATTATAAAGTAATAAGAATTATAAAAATCATACTCCCTCCGATCCATATTACTTGTCACTAAAATGGATGTATCAGGACATCTTTTAGTGCTAGATACATCCATTTCAATGACAAGTAATATGGATCAGAGGGAGTATCTTATTATTTATAAATCACAAAAATAAATATGATATACCAAAATGATCACAAAAAGAATATCTACATGTTAAAAATCTAATAATCTCCTTTTGAGTTAAATACAAAAATTTAAATGTTTTAATAACTCAAATTTAAACTTATTTACTTCATTAATAATTCATATAAAGATAAATAAAATTTATTAATATTCCTAAAATGAGTCAAATAAGTCTAATAAATAGTATTAGTCTTAAATATTAATAATATGAAGCCATAATAATTTAAAACATTATAAATACCTTTTTATTAAATGATCTTCAACCTTAAATGAAGATCATATTCTAAAAAGATTCCCACTTATAATAAAAACCTTAAAGCACAACTTGTGAATAAATCAAATCCCTTCTATCTACTTTACCCACCAAATTACAAAAAAACTACCCCAACATTATAATAAGTCCATTAGTAGTGCAGCAATATTATATTTTGGTTTATAAAACCACAACCACTCCTTTATAAAATAAATAAATGATACTACTCCATTATAGAATCAAGAAACCATTACACCAAGAAAAAGAATAACCATTCTTAAGTAACTTAAAGAAAACATTCCAGATACACAAAATACAAATATCATAAGCATTATACTTTCAAACTATCTTTGTTTTAAAGTTAACTTTAGTCTACAGAATCTTAATATAACACTATAAACATTATTATATGTTTTATAGTTAACTTTGGTCTGAAGTAGTTAAGTTATAAAGCAACTCAAGCCAAAACATTTGAGCAAACAAATAACATCAACCACCATTAACTAACCACAAAGTTTGTTTAGACCTTAGAAGAGAAACCTTTTCTTTGAAGGTTATCCTTTTTGCCACTTCAAACAAGAACTTTTACATAAGGAAAATTGACTAGTGCTTCATAAGCATATATATATTATTACTACATATGTGTTGCTCATAATCACTTATAAGTTCTAATAGAAGCACAAATGTGAAACCTATCTAAAAGGACCACGCATTCCAAAGTAATCATTTCCGGAATGCAAACCCTATAACAACGTTAACTCTGGGATTCGCATTTAGAACGTGCATCACATTACTTATGCGTAACGGCATATTGCTTCTTTAAACATTAGTCCTTACTGGATCGATGATGCTGATTTCAGAATTTGGATCTTATAGTGACTCGAAGACCGTGAGTGCATAATCGTGCAATCACAAAAGGCAAGTTCACACTTGCTCATGTCCTTTGTTTATTTTCTGTGAAGTATTATACAAATGTAGTGTTGTTATCACCTGCATTTGAAAAAGGTCTTAAAACACTATTTTCGATAATAATATGAACTATTGGTTACTGATCCAGGGTGATCAGCTAATCTATTAAATCTGACAGTTGGAATACCACTGTTCGAAACTATGTCACCTAGGACTTAACAACCACTGTCGCTAGTGATTATTGCGCCGTATATTACGCGTTGACCATGAGATTTGGAATGGGACAGAGAAGTCAACTGTATCTTCTTCCTCTCTCATGAATCCGGATGTGCAGGTCGTGACCGTTATCCTCGTAGCGTGCATATTAATTGGTAATTCGTAGAGGATATGCAGCATAGGGGTGGGAACCCTCAACGTCCCACGATACTTCTGGCATCTAACAGTTTGTACAAACCATTGTCGTAATTAGTTATGTGGGCATGGTGTACACCAAGGAGGCATGCAGGGTCACGAAGGGGGCAGTGATTGACTTGGATCATCTTCTGGGACCCACATCATGGAATTGTGGACGGGAATAAGCTGCCCGGTTGTGCAACAAAGAGTTGATCTCTCATGGTTAAAGTAACGCACCTCTGTAGAGTGTAAGAACTGTAACCTGTTACTCCTTTTTCCGGGAAGGAGCTGCGAACGCGGCGGGAAAGGAACTCCATGAAAGTTCTGGTATACCCGTGAAGGCTGACGAACATAGTTTTTTAGAATAAAAAGCAACCTTTGAAGAAATGTTTATGAAAACTTGCATTGCCTACGACCTACGATCTGTGGCTATAGTTATAGTGCATCAAACACTCATTTTCTAGTGAATTAGTTGAGTACGCTCGTACTCAAAATATCTTCTTAACCCTTGCTAGATTCTAAAGTTGGAATAGACAACAATCGCATCAAGCTATGCTCCCGGACTTATCATGCCCAGCTAAAAGCTCTTCAATGAAGACAAGGAAGTCAACATATACCTCAACTCAAGTGAAGACGAAGTTACTGATTAGATAGGAATATAATTTCTAGCCAAAGAACCTAATTCTGTAGTGTATTGCAATAGCAGCAATGCCAATTCCTTAGTTAAATGTTAGTTTTAGTAGTATAATAGGTTTGCGTTATTGATCTATGATTCTTCTTCGTAATAAGTTCTTTCTCTCACTTTAACCTAGAGTGTTCTCTGGATCTTATGTAAAGATTGAGTTGTAAGACCCGCTGTGTTTCTGTTGTGCCATTCTGAGGGATGTAATACTAGTGAAAGATGTTTCATTGGTGTTATGTCAACGACTATAGTATACTACATCATGCAGTGGTATGCGGGGTCACCGCATCTTCACACACCCTACGCTTGGGGTTACCAACGAAGTGCCACGTCGAGCATCATCAAGACTTCTGGCGCTGTTGCCGGGGAGGCCAAGGACGTCTTCACTAGGGGAGTCCTTCACTTACTTTCTCTTTACTTTGTTTTTAGTTTTCTTTTTTTCTTTTGTTTGGTTTTGTTTGCCTCTTTTCAAAAAACACAAAAAAATTAGTCCTTGCTCTAGCTGTTGCTGCTGTTTTTGGCTTGCCCACTGTAACACTACGGTTCTAAAAAGACCGTAGATTCTATGTGACATGCCAATCCCTGGATCGTTTCATTGGCCCACAATAGAATAAGATGAATAACATAGCAAAACATCCTGTATCATAAATAACGAAGATCCAGAGTATCATTATTACAATAAAAGCTTAGCTCAAGGCTAGCTCAAATAACTCCAGTAGCAACATAAATAAAGCAAATCCTCCATTCTTCAAATTGCTCACAAGTGAACAAGTGCCGAGTGGAGTACCGTGGCCTAAATCGATTACTCAGAATCGGAATATCCTGCAACATGAAACGTAGCAGCCCAGAAGGGTCAATACATGGAATGTATGGCAAGTAGAGCTATTAAATGAGACAATAGAGCTAACATCTACATGCATATTTGGCAAGTGGAGCTCTGGCTAGCTTGCATTTGCAAATACCTTTGTCCTACTTTCATAAACAGTTTTTGATTTTCTTTGAAAAGATTCCAATTAAGTTAACCCATCAACATTAAAGCAATTATGAAATTAGAATGAGCGAAAAACATGTCATGGAATTAATATCAAGCAACTCAGATGTCCATAACTGGGGACACGGCTAATCGATTAGATTATACACCCTGCAGGGGTTAGTACACTTTACCCATGTGTCTTGGCCAGCCTAGCTCGTACCACCACTCTCATTTTGGGTGATGATAGGGATAAGTCCAAGAAGAGACCGTTCGGGAAGTAGCTCCCCAAACCCGAAACGCACCGGTCCAACCTACCAAAATTCTACATCTCTGGATATGCGGGTTCGAGTTACCACAACCTACTGAGTCCAACCAACCGCTCATTTCATTATTAGCACATGGTTGTACACGTAAGCTACAAAATAAAGAAGCCAATCATTCTCTCTTGATACCTGGGTGCCTTTCCGCAATGATACCACCAAAATTTATCAATCCCATCACACCCAGGAGATTCATTGATTAAGTTGTTTTTAGTTTTCGCAAACCAACACATTTAGAAACAACTTCCAATGATGTAACCCAGCCCGCGTTCATCATATCATTACTAAGCACATCTACCAATGGTGTCTCATCTATAGGAAGGCCCTACCACATAATAGGACATAGCATAGCGATAGTAATTTCCTACACATGCATATACAAAATACACGATAATGCATTGAAAATAGTAGTACAACATCATGAACAAAGTAGCATCTACTTGCCTTGGCTGTAGCGGCCGGAAGAACAATCCACACACGATCAAACGTTGCACTCGTCACAATCTGCACGATACAATTGTAATCATAAACAAACCATCCACAATCATATGCAAACAAAGACGATGCAAGATGCATGCATGACAAGTAGAATAACGCTACAGTAGCATCACATAATCTTATTCAGTATGACTACTGTATGCATGCATGGAAATTATTTTGAGTGCAAAGGAAAAAAGGCATGCAATTTATAACGCTCAAATAATAGAGCTAGAAACTAAATAATTAGCCACTTCTAACTTACTGTTTGTAAAATCTTGGAAAATTTCCACTGTGTAGGCAACTCAAAATAGAGTCATTACCAATTGGAATTTCTCAAAAAGGTTTTTTATAAAGCCCTGGGTAATTAAAACACTACAGTAAGCCATTATAAAGATTCTGCAAATTCCAATACTGTAAGTGTAACTTTTTAATTCACTACAAGATTCCTCTTATTCTACTGATTCCAGGGACATCTTATTTGCAATTTTTGGAGTTACATAACTTATTCTATGAATTTATTACTCTAAAAAGAGCATTAACTCATTTATTTAACCAGGAAAAAACCTTGCTATAAAAGTGTAAAACAACTATGCAGAAATATTCTACGTGAGACACTGATTCGATACATATTTTATTTGCAATTTTTGGCCTAGTAGATTTGAAGATATGAATTTTACAAGTTTTAGCTATTTTTTGCAAATTTCAATTATCCAAATACTAGTTTTATTGCGTCAACGCTGAGTCAGCGCTGACTGGGTTAAGTGGGCTGCCATGTGGCGCGATACTATAGAGCGATACCGGTTTCGCGGGTTTCTAATCTGCTCCGTTGGATCGGGATCGAACGGCTGGGGATGGTTCGCGGTCACTCACCGGCGAGAGGCGGCGTCGATGGCGGTGGCGGCGCAGGTGGTGGTCGGCGACGGCGCTCCGGTGATCCTTGGCAACGGCGGCAGGGTCTACGGCGTTCAGCTCCTTGCGGTGGTCCTCCTCGTCGCCTCTTTGGCGTTCGTCTCTTCCCCGAGCACCGACAAACGGCGACCGTTCTTCCGCGGCTCCGACGAACTCAGCGAGAAATCGGCGGCGTTACGCTGCGAGAGGGAAGGGGAAAAGGGCACGGGGTGAATTGGTGGACCAAGGAGATCGTCAAGGAGAAGAGAGGGGCAAGGGGGCGGCTCGGAACATCGGCGACGAGACTTACCAAGAGAGAGGCGGCGGCGGAAAAATTCGAGCTCGATTCCGAGCTCGTGCTAGGGTTTCTAGGCGATTTTTGAGGAGGGAAAGTGGCGGCGGGGTGAGGCTTATGAGAGGGCCAAAGATTGGGCAAGGGGCAACATGGTTAGTGGCCGAATCAGGCGAGATACGCGGCGGCGCGGAGTCCGCGTCGGTCACGGCGGCGGGGATGACAGGCGGGCCCCGCCTGTCAGCGGCTGTGACGCGCGCGGGCCGGCAGCTGGCTGCGGTGGGCTGGCCCAGCGGCTATGCGCTGCATGGGGGTGCGGGCGAGCGGCGGTTAGCCAGGGGTGGGCTGGGGTTAGGTGGGCCGGGCCAGGGTGGTTCGGCCGGGGTAGGTTAGTTCTTTTTTTTGTTCTTTTCTTTTATTCTTTTCTGTTTTAGTATTTCTATTGTATATTTTTCATACGAATTCCAATTGAGTTGAAATTTCTTTCTAAATTTTTAAAAAATTTAGAAGATCAACATAGGATCCTTTTGTATCTTTTCCGCTAGTTTTCAAATAGTGGATTTACAAGTTCCTATTATATTCCCTTGTAGGTGCATCTCGGTGATTCCAAATAGGACTTTAAAAATAGTGTTTTGCAATTCAAATAATTCATGACTGTAAAATGCCACTGCAAGTGAATTGTTTTGTCAAAACCCCTTTTAAACGGAATTTTTGCAATGAAGATCATGATGAACTGACATGTATGCTATGCAGTACCAAATCAAAGATTTGGGATGTGACAAGACTAACCCCCTTAAGATGAATCTCGTCCCCGAGATTCGGCATGGCTAGCAAATAGGTGTGGGTGGTCCTCTCGGATGTCATCCTCATGCTCCCATGTGGCTTCCTCTTCTGTGTGGTGGCTCCATTGCACCTTGCAAAACCTGATTGTCTTGGTACGGGTAATCCTCTCCGCTGTCTCCAGTATCTTGATCGGCTTCTCCTCATAGGTCAAGTCATTCTCGAGCTGAACTATCTCTAGAGGCACTGTGTCTCTCAATGGTGTATCCACCATCTCCAGATGTCACTTCTTCAGCTGGGACACGTGGAACACTTTGTGGACGGCGGACAGAGCCTCTGGCAACTGCAACTGATAAGCAACCTCTCCTTTTCGTGCTAAGACCCGATATGGTCCAATAAACCGAGGTGCCAACTTACCCTTGATTCCAAATCTCTTAATTCCACGTAGTGGCAACACTCTGAGGTATGCTCTATCGCCTACCTCATACACCACTTCCTTGCGTTTGGCGTCAGCGTAGCTCTTCTGCCTTGATTGTTCTACCTTCAATCTGTCCCTGATCAGGGCGACCTTCTCCTCGGCGTCCTTGATCAAATCAGGTCCAAACAGCTGACGTTCTCCTACTCCATCCCATAGCAATGGTGTCCGGCATCTTTTCCCATATAGCACATCGAACGGCGACGTCTTGATGCTGGTTTGATAGCTGTTGTTGTAGGAAAACTCAGCATACGACAAATTATCATCCCAACTAGAGCCATGAGCCAGGGCGCAAGCTCTCAACATATCCTCCAAAATCTGATTTACCCTCTCGGTCTGTCCATCAGTCTGGGGGTGGAACGCTGTACTAAACTCCAACCTAGTTCCCAATGACTCATGCAGCTCGCGCCAAAAGTGTGAGGTAAATTGGGTGCCTCTATCTGATACAATGCTCTTGGGAACTCCATGTAGGCACACAATTCTGTCCATATAAATCTTGGCCAACTTTGCACTCGTGTAAGTTGTATTTACCGGTATAAAGTGGGCTACCTTGGTCAAATGGTCGACCACTACCCAAATGGAGTCATATCCCGACCTGGTCCTGGGCAATCCTGTGATAAAATCCATTCCCACTCTATCCCACTTCCAATCCGGCACGGGCAATGGTTGTAGTAGTCCTGCTGGCTTCTGGTGTTCCGCCTTCATTCGGCTACATACATCACATAAGGCAATATGCCCAGCGATGTCTCCCTTCATGTTGTTCCACCAAAATCTGTCCTTTAGATCCATATACATCTTCGTATTGCCCGGATGTATGGAGTACGGCGAGTCATGAGCTTCCTGCAGAATCAACTTCCTTATCTCTGGATCGTTGGGAACGCACAAACGATCTCCATACCACAAGGTTCCTTGCTCATCCTCGCGGAATTCTTTTGCTCGATCCTCCTTCATCTTTTCCTTTATTTCATCTATCTCTTTGTCTCCTACCTGAGCCTTCCTGATCCTGTCCTGTAGCGTTGGTTTGACCTCCATTGCTGCCAAATATCCTTCTGACACCACCTCCAGTCTAAGGTCCTTGATTTGCTGGCACAAATCCTCGGGTAATTCCCCAACAGTCAATCCATTGGCATAGACTTTCCGGCTCAGCGCATCCGCTACTACATTGGCCTTTCCTGGGTGGTATTGCAGATTCATATCATAATCCTTAATAAGTTCCAACCATCTCCTTTGCCTCATGTTCAGTTCCTTCTGTGTAAATATGTAATTCAGGCTCTTGTGGTCGGTGTACACATCACAGTGTTTTCCCATTAGGTAGTGCCTCCATACTTTGAGCGCATGAACAATTGATGCTAATTCCAAGTCATGTGTGGGATAATTCCTCTCATGGTGTTTAAGTTGTTGCGAGGCATATGACACCACTCTGCCATCTTACATCAGCACACTTCCAAGTCCCTGCCGAGAAGCATCACAGTACACTTGGAAATCCTTCTGAAGATCAGGTAAACACAGAACAGGTGCAGTCACTAGTCGACGCTTCGGTTCTTGAAAGCTGGCTTCACATGCATCCGTCCATTCAAACTTCCTCTCTTTCTTCAGAAGTTCCGTCATTGGCTTAGCAATATTGGAGAAATTTTCAATGAACCTCCTGTAATATCCAGCAAGTCCCAAAAAGCTCCGAATATCTCCCACATTCTTGGGTGCTTCCCACTCAGTTACTGCAGTCACCTTGCTTGGATCAACAGCGACTACTTCCCCTGACACCACGTGTCCAAGAAATCCAACAGTGTTAAGCCGGAATTCACACTTACTGAATTTGGCATACAGCTTGTGCTCCCTCAGCTTCTCCATAATCAGTCGCAGATGTTTCTCATGCTCAGCATCATCCTTGGAATATATCAGTATGTCATCAATAAACACCACCACGAACTTGTCCAAGTACTCCATGAATACCTTG
Source organism: Avena atlantica (assembly GCA_910589765.1). NCBI lineage: Eukaryota > Viridiplantae > Streptophyta > Magnoliopsida > Poales > Poaceae > Avena > Avena atlantica. The sequence continues at coordinate 292,399,317 of OU342738.1, forward strand.
TTCATCGTGGTCATGAAATATACTGGAGCATTCGTTAGTCCAAAAGACATAACTGTATACTCATATAAATCATACCTAGTAGTGAAAGCAGTTTTTGGTATGTCCTCCTCCCGGATCTTCAATTGGAAATAACCCGATCGCAGATCAATTTTGCTAAACACCTTTGCTCCTTCGAGCTGATCAAACAAATCATTTATGTTCGGCAGGGGGTATTTGTTCTTGATGGTCGCTTCATTCAGCGAGCGATAGTCCACCACTAATCTCTTGCTGCTGTATTTCTTCTCCACAAATAGAACAGGTGCACCCCATGACGACGAACTAGGCTGAATAAATCCCTTGTCCAACTGCTCCTTTAGCTGTTTCTTCAACTCCTTCACCTCATCCACATCCATCTTGTATGGTCTCTTTGCTATAGGTCCTATTCCTGGCATCAGATCGATGATAAACTCCACATCCCTGTCAGGTGGCATCCCTGGTAGCTCTTCCGGAAACACGTCGGGGTACTCCTTAATCACAGGCACAGTATCCATGCTAACCCCCTTAAGAGAATTCAGCTTACACCTTCCCGGCCGCACAGCCGACTTGAACCTAATCCTCTTACCATTCGGGGTTTTGAGCGAAACTGCTCGCTATGCACAATCTATGTGTCCCCCATGCATAGACATCCAATCCATGCCCAGAATTACATCTAAACCTTGTGATTCCAAAACTACCAGATGTGCAATGAAATTGTGTGCTCCAATCCTCACAGTTAAGTCGCGGCATCCCACGCTAGCTATCATATCCCCTCCAGGTGAACTCACTCTAATAGACCCTTTCAGAGACTCCGTAGGTAACTTATACTTATCCACAAATGCCCTATATGAATGAATGCGACGCACCAGTATCGAAAAGTATAAGTGCAGGGTGAGTGTTGATTGGAAACTTACCAATCACAAGATCATGCTCATCTAGGATTTCCTCCACATTCATGTGGTTCACTGTGGCCTTCTGGTTGTTGCCTGGCTTTAGTCCCTTCTTCTCCGGACAGTTGTTTGCATAATGTCCCTTATGACCACACTTGAAGCATGTCACCTCACTCAGGTCCTTCTTTACAAAGCTGCGGTCATGGTTGCGGTCATGTCCACTGTGTCCTCCAGAATGGTGGGTGTGTCCTCCCTTGTGGCTGTGGCGGTTGCTCTTGTGGCTATCATGGCGATGTCCATCACCTCCATGGTTGTGGCGGTCATGGCTTCCATGGTGCCCATGGTCACTCCCTCCATTCTTGGAGTATCCATAATAAGAAGTGCGAGTCTTGTGGTGAGAACCAGAGTGGTGATTGTTGCTCTTCCTCTTGCGGCTCTCCACCTGCTTGTGCTTCCCTTCCAAAATTCTGGCCTTGTCCATAAGCTCCTGGAAAGTGGGGCAATAAACCACCAGCAGCTGCACTGAAAGCTCATCACTAAGGCCATCCAGGAACCTCTCCCTCCTTTTGGCATCAGTGTCAACATCCTCAGGTGCATAACGAGACAGGTTGTTGAACTCTTCAATATACTCAGCCACGGTGCGGTTGTTTTGGCGCAAGTTGCGAAATTCCTTCCTCTTTAGGCTCAGAACTCCTGAAGATACGTGGTTGGTCTTGAAACCTACCTCAAACATTGCCCAAGTCACAGTGTCTAGCGGGTGGGTGATCTGAAAAGTGTCCCACCACGAAGCGGCTGGTCCCTCTAGTAGGTGAGCGGCAAATCTCACCTTCTCAGCATCTGTGCACCCAACAATTACCAGATCCTTATTGACTGAACACAACCAGTCGAGAGCAACCATTGCTTCCGCTGCAGTCGAGAACTTCACTGGCCTTAGCCTCAGAAACCTAGTGAGAGCATCTCCCTGAGGCTGGTTGTTCCCATTGTTGTTGTTGTTGTTGTTGTTGTTGTTGTTGTTGTTGTTGTTGTTGTTGTTGTTGTTGTTGTTGTTGTTGTTGTTGTTGTTGTTGTTGTTGTTGTTCTGAGCTTCCATGAACTGGGTCATAACTTGGGTCAGCTGTGCCTGAGCTTCCATGAGCTGATCCAACTCAGTAGGTTGACGGGGGGGAGGCATCTGCGGTTCAGCACAGGTAATCTTAGAAAGAATCGATTACGAAAACGGGATTCTACCCATGCATTATGATCAAACAACAACAAAACAATCACAGACAATCTCAAGCAAGAAACACATCAGCAAACAAATGATCCAGCAAGGGGTTATCCTAGCATTATATGTTTACTGAAATAGTTTTTAGAAGAGTTGGCAATATTTGTCTACACAAAAGGTCAACAAAGCATTAAAAAAAGGAATCTGTCAAAACAGTCCAGCAGTGTTCACGAAATTTTCTACCTGACTTAAACTCGTCAGAATTTTTTTCTGATTTTTTTGTATATAGTACAGAGAGTTTCAAACCATCCCTATTGTTTTCAGATTTTTACCAGTTACCAGTAAAATATGAAAATTCGTGCAGTACAGCTGTATCAGCAGAAAACTGCATCAGGAAAAACTCAGATATCAACCAAAACTTGCCATAAATCTTCTGTAAAATTCGCACAAATAATCCTGGGATATTGGAGTACACATAGGAGCAACTAAACACTCTTAAACTAACAGTAATTAAGTTTAACATCGATCGATACTAATCCTAATGATTTTACCTAACGAAGACTAACTGGTGGACTTCTATCTACTTCTTGAAGAGGTTGCGGTAGGTCCTCGCACTCATGCGTTGGCGCTTCTGTCCACAAACCAACCATGGCGGCAGATTATACACCTCTCCTGAGTCATCACTTGAAATCTCGAACTCCACCTCTTCTGGATCCTCCTCTTCTTCTTCATTCTCTGCTACAGTTGCAACAGCTTCATCTCCTCCACCATCATCGTCTCCATCATCATCATCCTCGTCCTCATCATCATCATCGTTCCCACTGTCATCATCATCATTGTTGCCATCATCTCCATTGTCATCATCAGAGGGTGGATTCAGCTGTGCTTGGAGAGCGGCAATCTGGGCTGCCATATCTTCAATAGTTTGATCCCTTTCCTGGACGGTCCCTTGCAGTTGTTGTATGGTCTGGTTGTTTTCCTACACAGTTCCATTAAGATGAGCTATGGTTGCATCCCTGCCTATCAGGGCATTCTTCAGAACATCCACAGCTTCATGCAAGGTCTCTATCTCCAGTCCTTGGACCACCATACCATTGCTGGCAAAATCTGCTATCTCCTTTACCATCATCACTTTCTCAGCTAGAGCTCCATTCTCCCTTTCCATATCTTCTATGTGCCTCCGACGGGGCGGCATGTTGTTCCTGTCACCCGGGGTAACCACAACGTTCCCATCCTCATCACGCCTCCCATAGTCACGGTAGGGTGAGTCTGCTGGCAGCATGTGTCGGACAAGATGGCACTGGCGTGACATGGCTTCATGCAGGGCCAAGTTTATTCCAAGTCCCCAGTTGCAGTATGTCTTGGTGTAGATCATATGCACAGGGTTTGGCAAGGTGGCATCCCTGAAGATGAAGGTGGTGATCTCCCATGCATCCTCGCCATATCCATAGGTGTACAGCCTTCTTCCCTTGAACATGGGCAGTGGCAATCCCAATGACTGCGAGAGATGTACTAACTGTCTTGCAAAGGGCCTTGGTGACTCCATGGTTTCATACTCAGTCCTGACTTCTCCCATCTATCAATTAAAAGAGGAAAGTGTGAGAATAGCATATGGTAAGAATTTACGAGAGTGAAAGGCATAAGATGAAAGACAGAGTTAATTTAAGCTTCAATAATTCTATGGCGTCCTAATCCAAACCTAGGTCACGATCCTACAGTCGACACACGGGCTCTGATACCATCTTGTAATACTACGGTTCTGAAAAGACCGTAGCTTCTATGTGACATGCCAATCCCTGGATCGGTTCATTGGCCCATAATAGAATAAGATGAATAACATAGCAAAACATCCGTGTATCATAAATAACGAAGATCCAGAGTATCATTATTACAATAAAATCTTAGCTCAAGGCTAGCTCAAATAACTCAAGTAGCAACATAAATAAATCAAATCCTCCATTCTTCAAATTTCCCACAAGTGAACAAGTGCCGAGTGGAGTATCGTGGCCTAAATCGATTACTCAGAATCGAAATATCCTGCAACATGAAACATAGCAGCCCCGAAGGGTCAATACATGGAATGTATGGCAAGTAGAGCTATTAAATGAGACAATAGAGCTAACATCTACATGCATATTTGGCAAGTGGAGTTGTGGCTAGATTGCATTTGCAAATACCTTTGTCCTACTTTCATAAACAGTTTTTGATTTTCTTTGAAAAGGTCCCAATTAAGTTAACCCATCAACATTAAAGCAATTATGAAATTGGAATGAGCGAGAAACATGTCATGGAATCAATATCAAGCAACTCAGATGTCCATAACCGGGGACACGGCTAATCGATTAGATTATACACCCTGCAGGGGTTAGTACACTTTACCCATCTGACTTGGCCAGCCCAGCTCGTACCACCACTCTCATTTTGGGTGATGATAGGGAGAAGTCCAAGAAGAGACCGCTCGGGAAGTAGCTCCCCAAACCCGACACGCACCGGCCCAACCTACCATAATTCTACATCTCTGGATACGCGGGTTCGAGTTACCACAACCTACCGAGTCCAACCAACCGCCCATTTCATTATTGGCACGTGGTTGTACACGTAAGCTACAAAATAAAGAAGCCAATCATTCTCTCTTCATACCTGGGTGCCTTTCCGCAATGATACCACCAAAACTTATCAATCCCATCACACCCAGGAGATTCATTAATTAAGTTGTTTTTAGTTTTCGCAAACCAACACATTTAGAAACAACTTCCAATGATGTAACCCAGCCCGCGTTCATCATAGCATGACTAAGCACATCTACCAACGGTGTCTCATCTACAGGAAGGCCCTACCACATAATAGGACATAGCATAGCGATAGTAATTTTCTACACATGCATATACAAAATACACGACAATGCATTGAAAATAGTAGGACAACATCATGAACAAAGTAGCATCTACTTGCCTTGGCTGTAGCGGTCGGAAGAACAATCCACACACGAGCAAACATGCACTCGTCACAATCTACACGATACATTGCAATCATAAACAAACCATCCACAATCATATGAAAACAAAGACGATGCAAGATGCATGCATGACAAGTAGAATAACGCTACAATAGCATCACATAATCTTATTCAGTATGACTACTGTATGCATGCATGGAAATTATTTTGAGTGCAAAGGAAACAAGGCATGCAATTTATAACGCTCAAATAATAGAGCTAGAAACTAAATAATTTTCCACTTCTAACTTACTGTTTGTAAAATCTTGGAAAATTTCCACTGTGTAGGCAACTCAAAATAGAGTCATTACCAATTGGAATTTCTCAAAAAGGTTTTTTATAAAGCCCTGGGTAATTAAAACACTACAGTAAGCCATTATAAAGATTCTGCAAATTCCAATACTGTAAGTGTAACTTTTTAATTCATTACAAGATTCCTCTTGTTCTACTTATTCCAAGGACAGCTTATTTGCAATTTTTGGAGTTACAGAACTTATTCTATGAATTTATTACTCTAAAAAGAGCATTAAATCATTTAATTAACCAGGACAAAACCTTGCTGTAAAAGTTTAAAACAACTATGCAGCAATATTATACATGAGACACTTATTCCATACATATTTTATTTTCAATTTTTGGCCCAGTAGATTTGAAGATATGAATTTTACTAGTTTTAGCTATTTTCTGCAAATTTCAATTATCTAAATACTAGTTTTATTGCGTCAGCGCTGAGTCAGCGCTGACCGGGTTAAGTGGGCTGCCACGTGGCACGATACTATAGGGCGATACCGGTTTGGCGGGTTTCTAATCTGCTCCGTTGGATCGGGATCCAACGGCTGGGGATGGTTCGCGGTCACTCACCGGCGAGAGGCAGTGTCGATGGTCGTGGCGGCGCAGGTGGTGGTCGGCGGCGGCGCTCCGGTGATCCTTGGCAACGACGGCAGGGTCGACAGTGTTCAGCTCCTTGCGGCGGTCCTCCTCGTCTCCTCTTCGGCGTCCGTCTCTTCCCTGAGCGCCGACAAATGGCGATCGTTCTTCCGCGGCTCCGACGAACTTCGGCGAGAAATCGGCGGCGTTACGCTGCGAGAGGGAGGGGAAAAGGGCACGGGGTTAATTGGTGGAGCAAGGCAGTCGTCAAGGAGCAGAGAGGGGCAAGGGGGCGGCTCGGAACATCGGCGGCGAGACTTACCGAGAGAGCGGCGGCGGCGGAAAAATTCGAGCTCGATTCCGAGCTCGTGCTAGGGTTTCTAGGCGATTTTTGAGGGGGAAAAGTGGCGGCGGGGTGAGGCTTATGAGAGGGCCGAAGATTGGGCAAGGGGAAACGCGGTTAGCGGCCGAATTGGGCGAGATACGCGGCGGCAGCGCGGAGTCCGCGTCGGTCACGGCGGCGGGGATGACAGGCGGGCCCCGCCTATCAGCGACTATGACGCGCGCGGGCCGGCAGTTGGCTGCGGTGGGCTGGCCCAGCGGCTACGCGCTGCACGGGGGTGCGGGCGAGCGGCGGTTAGCCAGGGGTAGGCTGGGGTTAGGTGGGTCAGGCCAGGGTGGTTCGGCCGGGGTAGATTAGTTCTTTTTTTTGTTCTTTTCTTTTATTCTTTTCTGTTTTAGTATTTCTATTGTATCTTTTTCATACGAATTCCAATTGAGTTGAAATTTCTTTCTAAATTTTTATAAAATTTATAAGATCAACATAGGATCCTTTTGTATCTTTTCCGCTAGTTTTCAAATAGTGGATTTACAAGTCCCTAGTATATTCCCTTGTAGGTGCATCTCGGTGATTCCAAATAGGACTTTAAAAATAGTGTTTTGCAATTCAAATAATTCATGACTGTAAAATACCACTGCAAGTGAATTGTTTTGTCAAAACCCCTTTTAAACTGAATTTTTGCAATGAAGATCATGATGAAATGGCATGTATGCTATGGAGTACCAAATCAAATATTTGGGATGTGACACCCACCTTTGCCAAAATGAACTCTGCTGAGAACACTAAGTTGTGTGACTTCACTAGCACCAACAACAATGATTTCCTAAGCACTCCTATTGCTCCACCTGCTCGTGATGCTACCTTTTATGAAATTAAGCATGCTTTGTTGAATCTTATGATGAGAGAGCAATTTTCTGGTGCTGGTTCTGATGATCCTACTGCCCATCTTAATAGCTTTGTTGAACTTTATGAGATGCAAAAGTATAAGCATGTAGATGGAGATATTATTAAGCTCGGGCTTTTTCCTTTTTCCTTGAGGGGAAAAGCCAAAGAATGGTTGTTATCCTTGCCTAAAAATAGTATTGATTCTTGGACTAAGTGCAAAGATGCTTTTATTGGAAAGTACTATCCTCCTGCTAGGATTATTGCTATGAGAAGTGACACTATGAAATTTAAACAACTTGATAGTGAACATGTTGCTCCTGCTTGGGAAAGAATTAAATCTTTGGTTAAAAATTGCCCTACTCATGGACTCACTGCTTGGATGATTATCCAGACTTTTTATGCAGGTCTGAACTTCTCCTCAAGAAACCTGTTGGATTCTTATGCTGGAGGTACCTTCATGGGCCTCACCTTGGGTGCTGCAACAAGGCTCCTTGATAATATGATGGTTAACTACTCTGAATGGCATGTTGAGAGAGCTCCACATGGTAAGAAGGTAAAAATTATGTTGAGGAAACTTCCTCTTTGAGTGAAAAGATTGATGTTATTATGGCTATGCTTATTAATGGGAAAGCTCCTCTAGATCCCAATAGTGTTACCTAAGCCTCTTTGGTTTCTCAAGAAGAACAAGTTAATGTGAAATTCATTAGAAACAACAATTTCAACAACAATGCCTATAGGAATAATTTTGGTAGTAACAACAATTATAAGCCTTATCCTCCTAATAATGGCAATACCTATGGATACTCCTACAAAAATACTAGAAGTGCCCCCTCTGAACTTGACGTCATGCTCAAATACTTTATTAGTAAACAAACCACTTTCAACAAGACTGTGGAGGAAAAGCTTTTGAATGTTGAGAAAAATATTTCCTCTTTGTCTGAAGCATAGTCCTCTCTGATTAATAAAATGGCTGCTAAACCTGAAACCATGGAAAGTACATTTGCTGCTACTCATGCCATACAAGTTACTATTGATGAAAATGTTAGACTGTTAGCCCAACTTCATGCTAAATGGGAAAGATAATCTGAAATTGATAGAAACAATAGTGTGTGCACCATCACCACCAATATGGATGCCACTAAACCACAAGAAATCCCTATTCCTCCTACAATGCCTGAGACCAATGAGCCTACTACTTTTGATTTTGATCTTGATGGTTGCAATATTTCTGAAGTGATTATGTTCCTGCAAAAGCTTGCTAAAGTCCTGATGCTAGTGATATGCATGTTGCTTTCACCAAACACATTACAAATGCTCTTGTTAAGATTAAGGAAGAGAAGTTAAAACACAAAGATTCTATTCCTAGAAAAGTAGAAGATAGTTGGGAACCCATTATTAATATACAAGTGAATTACTTTGATCTCAAAGCTTCATGTGACCTTGGTTCTAGTGTCTCTATTATGCCTAGGAAGATTTATGAAATGCTTGATTTGCCACCTTTAGAAGATTGTTATTTGGATGTCCCACTTAATGGTAATGCTAAGAAGAAACTCATAGGAAGTATTAATGATGTTCTCATTATGGTTAACAATGCTTATGTCCCTGTTGATTTCTATGTTTTGGATGTTGAATACAATGCTTCTTGTCCTATTACTTTGGAAAGACCTTTTCTTAGAACAGTTGGTGCCATCATTGAAATGACAGAAGGCACCATTAAATATCAATTTCCATTCAAGAAAGGTATTGAACACTTCCCTATGAGGAGAGATAAGTTGCTTTTTGTTCCTCCTTTGAAAGCAAGGTTTGATGCTAATGCTTCTTCATTTGAAAATACTTGATTTCTTGCTTCTTGTGCCTAACTTAAAGGCGTTAAAGAAAAGTACTTGTTGGGAGATAACCCAAGAGTTTCCTTGAGTCTTCGAAGTTATTATGGCTATGCTTGTTAATGGGAAATCTCCTTTAGATCCCAATAGTGTTTCCTTAGCCTCTTTGGTTGCTCAATAAGAGCAAGTTGATGTGAACTTCATTAGAAACAACAATTTCAACAACAATGCCTATAGGAACAATTATGGTAGCAACAACAGTTATAGGCCTTATCCCCTTAATAATGGCAATTACTATGGAAGCTCTTACAACAATGCTAGAAGTGCCCCCTCTGAACTTGAAGTAATGCTCAAGGACTTTATTAGTAAACAAACCACTTTCAATAAGACTATAGAGGAAAAACTTTTAAGTCTTGAGAAAAATATATCCTCTTTGTCTGAAGCTCAAACTTCCTTGGTTAATAAAATGGCTGCTAAACCTGAAACTATGGAAAAAACCTTTGCTACTGCTCATGCCATACAATTTACTATTGATGAAAATGTTGGGCTGTTAGCTCAACTTCATGCTAGTTGGGAAAGGGAAGCTGAAATTGATAGAAACAATAGTGTGTGCACTATCACCACTAAACCACAAGTATCCACTATTCCTCCTCCTACTATGCCTAAGCCTAGTGAGTCTACTACTAGTGATGCTAAGTTTGACTTTGATATTGATGGTTGCAATATTTCTGAAGTGATTATGTTCCTGCAAAAGCTTGCTAGAAGTCCTGATGCTAGTGATATGCATGCTGCCTTTACCAAACACATTACAGATGCTCTTGTTAAGATTAAGGAAGAGAAGCTAAAACACAAAGCTTCTATTCTTAGGAAAGTAGAAGATAGTTGGGAACCCATTATTAATGTGCAAGTGAATGACTTTGATCTCAAAGCTTCATGTGATCTTGGTTCTAGTGTCTCTATTATGCCTAGGAAGATTTATGAAATGCTTGATTTGCCATCATTAGAAGATTGTTATTTGGATGTCCCACTCAATGATAATGCTAAGAAGAAACTCATGGGGAGTATTAATGATGTTCTCATTATGGTTAACAATGCTTATTTCCCTATTGATTTCTATGTTTTGGATGTTGAATACAGTGCTTCCATTCCTATTACTTTAGGAAGACCTTTTCTTAGAACAGTTAGTGCCATCATTGATATGAAAGAATGCACCATCAAATATCATTTTCCATTCAAGAAAGGTATTGAAAACTTCCCTATGAGAAGAGAGAAGTTGCTTTTTGCTCCTCCTTTGAAAGCAAGATTTGATGTTAATGCTTCTTCATTTGAAAATACTTGATTCTTCTTGCTTCTTGTGCCTAACTTAAAGGCGTTAAAGAAAAGTACTTGTTGGGAGATAACCCAAGAGTTTCCTTGAGTCTTGGAAGTTATTACTTATCTAATGACCTCTCATTATTCTTTTTGTTTGCTTTTTGTGCCAAGAATGACCTCTAATGAGAGGGAAATAAGATTTGGGGAGTTGCTGTGCCGAAAAATATTTCTATCCTCCACCAAAAAATTCGTGAGGAGGATATGTAACTCGGATTGAGCTCACAATTTAATAATAAACCCCCCAGTATGTTGGATAACTTTGATTAGTTCAACACTTTTTGATTTGAGCACCAGAAGATGTTCGAAAAAATTCGTTTCTACCTGCTGGTCTGTTTTGATAGATTTCTGCCATGATTTGCATTTGCTTCTTATTGATTCCTTTTTGAGCTCTCTTCAGGTAAATTGAGTTTCTTTGAAGAAGTTACTACATTGGCTTGTGTTTTTAGTGAAAATCCTTGCTGTTCCAAAGCTTTGCCAGTGGTCTAATATCTTTTGAATAAGCTAATGTTGCTAATGAAGATTGTGTGAAGTTTTGTATGAAGGAAAAATTTCAGGTGAGAGAGAATGATGCAATGAGATGAAGAATGGACAAAAGATCAAGCTTGGGAATACCACCATGGTGTCACCCCAAAAAATATCCAAGAGGTACAAGCGTCAAAGCTTGGCTATGCCCAAGGCATCCCCTTCTTCATCAATAAAAAGCTTAGGTCTGTCTAGACACTTCGTATTTATTGTTTCATGCACAATTGTGTTTTTCTTGGAGCGTCTTAGTTTTCGTTTGCTTTGCTTATATTTTAGTTTCCTTTAGTAGTTTGGATCCCCGCTCTTGCCGTGTTGTTTTGCAAATAAGTTTGCTTGGTGTTTGGAAAGGAGTAGTAAGTTCTTGCTTGAAGTGCAAGAGGAGCTTGCATTGACTATGACTTAGACTTTAGAATGACATGCTAGATTTTGTTTTAGCATTATTCTTAGTGATTATTGCTGTAGCATGTCTTGTTCCAAACAATTGGGATTGCTTAGTGTGCCTTGAAGAAATTATGCGTTGTTTTAGCATGCAAAAGCATAGTATTGTGGTATTCTCCTTTGATGTTTTGCTTGGGTTGACTTGGCACATTCTCACACCATGTTATGCCAATGACAAGTCACCATTAGCCTCTATGATCATTTAGTCCTTGACTTGTAGTACCACTCTCTGCTTTGATTAGTTTTCTTTGTTGCATTGCATAATTATGGCCATTATTGCTCTCTTAGTTAGTTGCTCCCAGTCTTTTGCTAGCCTCCACTTGTATGAGTAAGTTCTAATCATGCTTCCAACTCCCAAGAAACCAAGTTATTCCAAAGTGTCCACTATAAACTCCTATGCATAGTGTGTTACACCATTCCAAAGTATATTCTTGTTTTCATCTATCTTCCAATTAAAAACTATTTTGTTATGTGAAAACTTAGTGATTAAAGCCCTCACGAACTTGATGGCACACTTTATTCTTTGCCCCTAATAAACTTGAACCATTATGACAACTTTGGTGTATATTCTTGCACTTATAAGTTGGAATTAGCAGAACCGTGCTGTCACGGGGAACGTTTCAACATTGCACTTTTACCTTGTTGTACTCAGTTGATATCATGTTGTTTTGTGTATGGATTTCACCATTGTGAAATAAAGAGGGAACTTGTAAGTCCATGGAGTCTGTATCCTGTGTTAGATAAATGTCTGAGCCACTAGCCTAAGCCATGCCTAATCATGGTGGAAACTTGCAGCATCACCATAGTGACATCTATGAAGCATTCTTCTTATAAAAAAGAGACACATTGAGAAAAGAGTAAAGAGAGAAAAACACCATATTCCCATGGTACATAAGAAGAATTGCTGAGATGCTCATTGTCTGCTTGCCTTGTCATTTTGATTATGGGAAAGCTCCTATGCCATGTGCAAGGGGTACCCCGACGGCGGTTCTCAATGATATGCAAATACTTACAGTGACAAGAACTTACCTGGACCCAAAGTTGAGTATGCATGAGGTGTGGCCCTCTTATTCAAGGGGCATGAGATTGCCAACTTATACTTTGTCAAGCATATACTCCAGTTTTGCCACTTTAACCTAACCACTTCAAGATGCTTATGATAGGGGCAATGAGGGCTGAAAGCTAACTAGTACCATAATTTTTGGAAGTTCCGTTTGAAACTTGTAATCCCTGCTTCCTTTACAAAAAGGCCTTTCTTCCACCATTATTGAGTCTCCACCTTCTACCTTTAGGCACCATTAAGAGAGCATAGTTGTCATTCTGTGTGCAATGTTCCAAAACTTATTAATTTATGCATATTGTGTTATTACTTGCTCTTGTGCTATTTGTTTCTAGTCACCCTTGTGAACTTTGCATGTGTCCTATGTATTATATTGCTACTCTATGAGGGACAAGCTGATTGCCACTATGCTATGTTTTCTGCATGTGAAACAAACAAACGTTTTTCAATGCATGTTATTCATGATCCATGTTTGTAGCTTGCCATGTTGCATGCATAGTTACTATATCCTATTGTTATAACTCCATATTTCATGCACATGTTTAGAGTTCTTTGATCCTAGCTTTCAATGTTTGCAAATGGTTGGATCTTTATTGTGAGTGTGCATGTCACCTGAAAAATTATTCTTTGATCACTTACCTACTCGAGGACGAGCAGGAGTTAAACTTGGGGATGCTGATACGTTGGAAAAGTATCTATAATTTTTTATGCTCCATGCTTGTTTAGTATCTACTTTTCTTTACTTGTCCACACTTTGAGGTGCTTTTTACATGTTTTCTAGTACTAACCTATTAACAAGTTGCAACAGTGCCAGGTGCCTGTTTTCTGCTGTTTTTGGTTTCAGAAAAGTTAGTAAAGAAATATTCTCGGAATTGGACGGGACGAAGGACAAAGTCAATAACTTTCCGTGGGGGACAAGAAGTCCAGAGGGGAGCCCGGAAGGCCAGTCAGGGGGGGGGGGAGGCAGACCCATCCTAGACGCGGGTGGGCCCATACCCGTGCCTGGCCCTAGCCGCCTCCCGGTCTCGCCCCTTCGCCTATAAGAAGCCCCCGATACAGAAACCCTGGGTACCCGATCAGAAATCCACGAAACTGTCTGTAGCCGCCGCCACCATCGTCCCTAGATCGGGGGGATCTGAAGTTCTTCTCGGCATCCTGCCGGAGGGGAGATCATCCCGGAGGCCTTCTCTCCAGTATGATTCGTGAGTAGTTCCACCTTGGACTATGGGTCCATGTAGTAGCTAGATGGTTGTATCTCCTCCTTTTTTGCTTTCATGTATAGATCTTGTGAGCTCCGGTCATCATCAAGATCTAATCTATTTGTAATCATGCATGTTGTGTTTGCAGGGATCCGATGGATATTGAGATTATTATGTTGGTTTGATTAATGGTTTTATCTTTATGTTTCTATCATGTATGTGTTGTTTGTAATCTTGCATGCTCTCCGTTGCTAGTGGTTATCTTGGCCAAGTAGTTGCTAGTGACTCCAAGAGGGAGTATTTATGTTCGATAGTGGGTTCATGCCTCTAGTTTCCAAGGGAAGTGACAATAATCTCTTCGGTTGTAGATGTGCTGTTGCTACTAGGGAGAAAACAACGGTCTCTTGTTCATGAAACATGTGGACTGTTTACCTTACACACTTTGCTTAAAATAGTTGTCTGTTGCTTGCAAACTTAATACTAGAGGGGGTTCGGATGATAACCTGAAGGTGGACTTATAGTCATAGATGCAGTTGGATGACGGTCTATGTATATTGTTGTATTGCCCAATCAACCTCATAGGATATTTCTGGCTAGTAATTGTATTGTTATGTCTTGCTCAGTTCCTGTCAATTGCCCCGCTGTAATTTGTTTACCCTTCATTCCATGTTGTTTATCTAAGGAGAGCACCTCTAGTGAACTATGGACCCCAGTCTGATCTTTACCATTGATACATCTTCCATTGTTACTTGTTTACTTGCTGCAAACCATTACCTTCCATACCATACGTTTAATCCTTTGTTACAGCAAACCGGTGAGCTTGACAACCTCACTGATTTGTTGGGGCAAAGTCTTGAGTTTGTGTTGTGCGGGTCTCCACGTTGTTTGCAACACCTGTGTGACATTTCCTTCCTCCTTCTGGTTCGATAACCTCGGTCTCAACTGAGGGAAAACTTGTTGCTCTCTCTTCACACACCTTGCGCTTGGGGTTACCAACAAAGTGCCACGTCGAGCATCATCAATGATATGAGCAGTGGTTGCTGCCTATTCATCCATATATGCAGCTCCTCCCACATACATACATGTCATGAGAATATTTTTTATAATAATATTGGTTACTCATTCTAAATTGCTACCTGTGTATCCACCACTCCCCGAGAATGCCTTTTTCTGTACTGAAGTTGTAAGCTTTCTTACATACGCGATTACTACTTTCTGCATTAAGTTTTACTTTACTTTATTTAATTGCTCCGGTCAATCAAAAAAACCCAAAAACAATTGTACTTTTCTTGCATCTTAGAACTATTCCTTAAGTACTTCGTTTAGTTTTAGTAAAAGCATTTTAGTCTTTTGCCTACTGATCCATGTGAGATCGATATATTTATTTCAAAACTAGCTACAAATAATCTGTGCATTTGCAGTCCTCAGTCACATGGAGAAGTTCTGACCAAGCTTGTCAAAGAACGTGATAATGCAGTAGCCAAAGCAAAGAAATTAAGGAAGGAGAAGGTTGACTTTGGGGCTGCTCATGATAGAATCATCAAGAAGTTGGAGAAGCTTGACATTTCTCACAAGGCTTTGGAAAGTGAATACTCTATTCTCTACGAGTCACATGATCAGCTCCAAACTCAACTAAGCAAGTATGAAATTCCTAGCACTTCTACATCAACATGTGCACATAAAGAATTTCATGAAGACAATGCTAGGTTAAAGTATGAACTTGCCAAGGTATCTACTCCCAAAGGTAAGGAAGTTCGTTATGAGATTCTTAGCAAGCAAAGGTCAAACTATGGAAAAGAGGGACTTGGTTTTCTCAGTAAGTCTAAGAATAAGAAGAACAATAATAAGAAGACCAAGAAGACAAGCACCACAGAAAATAACATCACAAAGGATAAGACTAGTTATATTGGTTTTGCAGGGACTAACAATCCTCACTATGAGATATTTGGTGATTATTATGGTGGTGTCTATGATAGTTTTGTAGGCCCTTATGATAGTTATATCTCTTGGTCCATTTGGGTCCCAAAGACCCTTGTTACTAACATGAGAGGACCCATTGAAAAATGGGTACCTAAAACCAAGAAGTAATTTTCTTGCAGGGCTATGCTTCCGGTGGAACTAAATGGGTGTTGGATAGTGGATGCACTAGTCATGTGACCGGAAGCAAAGATATCATCATGGAGATTAGGCCTAATAATCACGATCACATAACCGTATCCTATGGTGATAAGTCAAAATCTGAGGTATTGGGTCTTGGCAAGGTTATGGTTGCCCACGATATCTCTCTCATGGACGTCATGCTTGTTGAGACCTTCAGTTACAATTTACTCTTTGTTTGTGTCCTTGGTAAGATGGGCTTTGATGTTTTTGTTGATGGTGATATAGTGGTACTCTTGTGGAGCAAGTATCTAAAGGTCGCTTTCGTTGGGTATGTCGAAAATGACCTGTATGTGATGGACTTCTCAGGGAAAACCACTGCAGGTCCGATGTGCCTATTTGGAAAGGCCGACGCGGGCTGGTTATGACATCGCCATCAAGCTCACGTCAACATGAGAACTTTGCAAAGTCTTCACAAGGGTGGCCGCATCCTTGGACTAAAAGACAATGTTTCCTTTGCCAAAGATCGTGTTTGCAGGGCTTGCGTTGAAGGAAAAAGCACAAATCTCCCCACAAGATAAAGAACATCAATATCATCTAAGAGGATCTTGGAATTACTTCATGTGGATCTGTTTGGTCCTCCATCTCATGCAAGCCTTCGTGGGAAGAAGTATTGCTTGGTGATAGTTGATGATTATTCAAGATACACATGGGTCTACTTTTTCAAGATGAAGTGTGAGACTCAACCAACTGGCATTGACTTTGCCAATGAGGTCCAACGTCAACAAAATGTCCCAATATTGGCAATACGAGATGACAACGGCTTCGAGTTCAAGAACAACACCCTGAATGAATTTCTAAGTGAAGAGGGAATAAGACATCAATATTCCGCTGCGTACACCCCTCAACAAAATGGTGTAGCCGAGAGGAAAAACCGGACTCTAATAGACATGGAAAGGTCAATGTTAGATGAATGCAAGTCACCATACAACTTCTGGGCTGAAGCTATTTCCACCGAATGTCATTCATGAAACCGGCTTTACCTCCGCAAGATCTTAGTCAAAAGTCCATTAACAAGCCCGACATATCATATTTCTAGGCATTCGTTTGTAAGTGTTTCTTTCTCATAAAAGGAGTTCGTTTGTCTAAATTTGAGTCTAAGGCTTTAGAAGGTATTTTTGTTGGTTATGGTGCCGAATCCCACAATTATAGAGTCTACAATAAGCTCTCTGAACTGTTGTAGAATCTTGTAGTGTGGTTGATGAGTGCATATTTGCATCATGTTTTAGATTATTATTTTGCATTGTAGTTGCAGGATCTTGGTATTTTACGGTGTTCGCACGCACCTTTTATGCTTATTTTCACCAGGATCAGATCAGACGATGGATACGATGGACACAATTCTTGGACCGGTTATATTGGAGTGAAAAGGAGCCAACAACAACGTAAATTTCTTATTTGGGAAATATTAATAACACCAGAAGAAAACCCGAAGCAATTGGAGGATACATAAGGTTTAACGACCAAATATACAGCGGGAATAAATTTTTTGGCCATATAGTTCCCGACGTATAGTTGGCACCGACACCGCCTCCTCAAATAGTTTCATCCCGTGCAAATGGATCGGGGAAACAACATACAGAACACCTAGAAATTGCCAAAACCTCACCTCCAGAAGGCATCTGGAGGGGGAACTCATCCACCGGGGATCCATCTTTGCCTTTCATAGATCCAGGAGGCTAAGGCATCGATCTTCATCATTAATCGCTGCATCACCACCATCTCCATCCATCCCATCTACATATTGTCTAGATCTTGTTGTAATTTCCGTACTCGTTGTGGATTTATACAAGTACTATTCATCTATGATAGATTCCATTGTCTTTGCCATGATGTTGATTGCCTCCATGTCTGAGTAGATCATTAGTTCTTGGGGATATGGAGAAACCCTAGTATGATATTGGAATAAGATAAAGTTTATTATGATATTAATCATTATGACCATGTGTTAGATTGTCTTCATCTTGATGTTGGGAGAAGTCAACCTCTCAATATTTGCCTCTTGTGAGGACTTGATGGAGGGAACTACTTGTTGGTAGACGTAGGTGTGTTAGCACTTACAGTGACTATAAAGCTGTTGGCACTCCTTACGTATCAACTTGGGAATCGAGGAAACTCACAAAACACTATCCATGCCATGGGATATGTCCTGCTGGATCAAGTCCCTTAATAGCGCGGTAATTCAATTAATGTTGATTATTGTCTGCTGTGGTTATAAGGATGATGTGAGCAGTGGTTGGTGCTTATTTTTCCAAATACGGAGTTCCTCCCACACATACATAGTTGAGAATGTTCATGATAATAATCTTTACCTTGACCCTTTATAAATGCTAGAGGTGTATCCACTACTCCCTGAGAACATTCTTCCCCACTAAAGTTTCAAATCTCTTTTACATACGCGATACTTATTTTCTGTATTCAGTTTTGTTTACTTTATTCATTGTTCTCTTATACCAAAAACACAAAAACACCTTTTTACAAAATTATCGCATTTTATCTTGTTACTTAGAACTTTATTTAGCATTTCTATTTTAGTATTTATTTCAAGAGTTATTAGACTTCAGACTCCTTCTTCCCGTGGGATCGGTATCTTTATTTCGAAACTAGATACACACGATCTGTGCACTTGCAGTCATCAGTGGTGTTCGAGGAAAATGATGGATCCCATGTGGGGCAAATTGATGTTTGTGATGCAGATGTTGAAATACCCCAAGATGCCATAAGAAAAATGGGTGTAGGATTTTTCCGCCCCATTGAGTGTAAGATCCCTCCCTTGTAAAGGAAAAGGATCCCTGTGATTGCAATGCTAGTCCCTGGATCATTGCTAGCATCCACAGTTTAAGATGAAGTACACAGATACAAAGGTCATTTATTACATCCATTCCAGAGATAAAACATAGTCTTTTAGAACTCAAGGCCACATGCCTAATACAAGAGTTTTGGAATAAGTAAATAAACATAAGTTTTCATCTTCATGTGCCACAGGCAAGCATGTTGAGTGTAGACTCATGACACCTAATCATCATCGGAGTAACCTTCAACATCACAAGTTACAGCCACAGTGGGTCAATACTTTGGAATAGTATTGGCAAGTGATACCTTATTAAATTTTAAGTGGACTATATTACTATATGCATTTTGCCTAAGTGTAGCTTGGCTTGCTTTGCTCAAAATAGGATTTTCCTATTAGTTGAAATCACTAAGTTTTTCTTTGTCAAAACATTTCCCAAGAAACCACCAATAGGCATTGGGGTCCTTCACCATTGTTCACCCACAAGTTTTATTTAGAAGTTGGAGTGATGAGATTCTTGATAGCTTCCATCTCTTGATGCTCAAATTGTCCATTGCCATGGACTTGGCTAAGTACTTAGATTTTCCATCTGCAGAGGTTGTGCACTTTCCCCACCAGACTTGGTTTCCCAAGACATGACCTTTCAGAAGCCTTCCCTTAGCCAAATGGACGCGTTCCAACCTATCATCCCACGACCACCAACTGTCCAAATGACTAAGTTCTAGCAACCTATATGATCAAGGCAGAGCCCATATATATTGCCAAGTGGCTGCACTATAAGCTTCTCAACACTTGGCCTCCAAAATCCCTTTGTGCCTGGGTGGCATACCACAAGTGAGATACACAACGTAAACCATGTCCATGGGCCTTGTGTAACCACTCAACCAAAAACCACCATTCAAGTCCCATTCCACCCAGGAGGTTCATTGACTTAGTTGTTTTATTAAGAAAAACATAAGTCCAAAGACTTAGAAATATTTTCATCATAGCATGTAGATACTTTACCAACCCTTGTTTGCTACTAGCTAGACTAAGCATGGCATAGTAACTTAACTTAGGAAATTTCCTAGCAATTCTACAACTACTTAGGACTTCCCAACATAACACTTGGCAAAATAGTAACATGCAAGACTTAGCAAAATATTTCTAATGCTTGTACAAAGTATAGGGATGGAAATATTCATGAAGTACCACTTGCCTTGGTAATGGGGAGAGTAGCACTCTTCACAATCACAATCACTAGCACCAAAATCTACACAAAGATTATAACCACAATCACATACAATTCATATTCAAACAAAAATATGTATGTATGCATGCAAGAATGCTAAGTTATGATTTTAAAGTCCAACCAAGCAAGTGCAAGATACTGAAACACAACTAAGTCAAAATCTTGCCAATCCAAGTTTATTTTGCTCTAAAATAAAATCTTAAACAATTTCTATACTCAATATAGTCCTAAACAAGTTTCTGCATAAAAAGTCATTTTAACAGAAACTTTTTACTAAACACATTGCATAAACAGAAAGGGATTGTCTCCCTGATTCCAACGACATAAAATTTGCAAAAATCTAACGTGGAAATCAAAAGTTATAGCCATTTCAAAATTGGATCTAAATCTGTTTTCAAATTCTGTTTTAATTCAAACCCTAGCCACGCGTCGTGCTCTGATTCGTCGGTACCGCTTCGCGTGGATCGACCAGCATGGACCTTCAGATCTAACTAAACGCGCACAGCTCAGATTGTCTCTTACCCCTTCGATGCAGATCTAATCTGGAGCGCCGGATCTAGATCCTACGGTTGCTGAGCGTGTGACCAAGGACGGGCGGCGCAAATGGTTGCTGGCGGCGGCTGCGCTACTGCGGCGATGGTCCGGCGAATACAGGAAGGGCTGGGGTGTGTGGCATGGCTTACCAGACTCGCACGGTCACGAGGAAGCTCAACGTGGTCTTTGCTTGGACAGGGGCGCACGGCAGGGGCTGCTGGAGCTCGTCGGAGTCGCGCACGGCGTCGAAAGGTTGCAGACGATGTGGTTGCCAAGGTTTCGCGTCGTCCTAGCACACACCAGAGGGATTAGGAGACGCGCAAGATGAAGGCGAACAACCTAGTATGCAAGAGGGGGCAAGGGGCGCTCGGGACTTACCACAATTGGTCGCCGGTGTTGGGCGGCGGCTCAGTTGGTTGCGGGCTTGAACGGGGACGGTGTCCTGGGTCACGAGCAGGCATGCGACTAGTGTCAGAAGATGCACGAGATCATGCTGAGCATCATCGTTTGAACCAGAGAGAGGGGGGCGGTCAAGGCTCACCGGAATCGATCGCCGGAGGTCGTCGGTGCTGCGGGGTCTCGAGGTCAAATGCGCGCAGCCTGGTGGCGGAGTGAGCGAGGAGAGCAGGGGAAAATGACCGCGGCGGCGAGGGGATTAAGTAGGCTGAGGAGGGGCGAGGATCACGCGCTGAATTTAAGCGAGTTTAATCGCGGCGTCACTGCACGGTGGTAACGGCGGAGCGGCGTCTGCGCGCGAGAAACTGGGGAGGATGACGCTGACGTGGAGAGGGCCCGCTCGTCAGCGAAATAAGTAGAGGGGGAGTGGGGTCGGGGTGTCAGCGACTCGTTGGGTGTGTCCGCGCGTGCGAGAGAGAGGGAGGTGGCCCGGGTGGGCTAGTTGGGCCGGTTCTGCAGCTGGGCTGGAATAGGAGCGCCTGGCCCTTTTCTTTTCTTTATTCCTTTTCTTTTTCTATTTTGATTTTTCAGGAATAGTTTTCAAATGAATTCAAACTCTTTTTGAATTCAAATTTCTCTGGGGTTTTTGCAGTGTGCAATAGTCTCAAATCTAGGCATAAAATCATAAGGTCACTTGAAAAGGCTTTGGTCAACTATGGAGAAACAAAATATCAGGAGCTTTGCACTTGATTTGCAAATGTTTGAAAAATGGTTTTTGAACCATTTTCATTTTGTAAAGCTTGGTTCAAATTCCACACTCAATCCATTCAACAAAGGAGACAAACAATCTAGGTTTAAAACATTCAAACTCTCAAATGGGGATGGCCATTTGATATAAGTTTGCTCACATAAAATGATAGCACTATGTGCTTCTGTTTTTCTGAAATGAGTTTTGAAATTTGATCTCAATTCTATATGCATGCATGAATGATATGCAAACTTTGAAATCATGATTTTAGGGATGTTACAGTGAGGAACCCCTTGTGGCGGATCGGGAAGGACAATTCTCTACACAAGGAGAGCCCTCATCTACACAAGATCAACAAGCTCCATCTACTAGAGAAACTACTGCACCAGCACAACAAACTCCTGAAGATCATCAACCAACTGAGCAAACTGCAAGTCCTAGGCCGGATTATCCGGCCTTTCCACTCCAACTCGTGCCAGGGCGACCAGGAAGAGCAGGTAGAAGCTGAAACTCCTAGGCCGGATTATCTGGCCCCTCCTTGGGGCGGATTATCCAGCCCTGAAGCTCCAGAACTGCAGGGGTCTCCTGTTATGGCTGCCGATCATGATCAAGGGCAAGGTTCTTCATCCTCGGTCCACCGTGAACAAGTTGTTGATGAAAGACAAGATAATGGTCAAGACGAGGACACAAATGATGAAGCAATCCCTCCAAGAAACAATAAGGAGATTGAAACTCGTCACAAAACTCGTGCTAAAAGGAACCTTGAATTTAGGGGTCATACTCTTGACAAGGTTGTAGGTGATCTAAGAAGAAGGGTGTCGACAAGAAGGGAGCTTGCAAGCTTCTGTGATCATCAAGCTCATATCTCTATGGTGGAACTCAAGAAAGTTTTCGATGCTCTTAAAGATCCAGATTGGGTTGTTGCAATGCATGAAGCACTGAATAAATTCGAGCGCAACAAAGTATGGAAGCTAGAAGAAAATCCTAAAGAGTGCCGGAATGTTAGCGACACAAAGCGGATTTTCAAGAACAAGCAAGATAAGAATGGAATTGTTGTAAGGAACAAGGCAAGACTGGTGGCTCAAGGTTTCTCTCAAGTGGAAGGCATTGACTTTGGCGAAACTTATGCTCCAGTGGCTCGCCTTGAGTCTATTCGTATCCTCCTTGCATACGATGCTCATCATAATTTTAAATTATAGCAAACGGACCTTAAGAGTGCTTTTATTAATGCTCCTCTACATGAGTTTGTATATGTCAAGCAACCCCCGGGTTTTGAGGATCCCAACTTTCCGAACCATGTCTAGAAACTTGATAAGGCGCTCTATAGCCTTAAACAAGCCCCATGTGCATGATATGCGCACCTGAAAGATCTTTTGTTAGACCGTGGATTCTAAGTTGGGTAAATCGATCCCACTCTCTTTACTAAGAAGGTTAATGGGGAGCTTTTTGTATGCCAACTATATGTAGATGAAATTATCTTTGGATCTACTAATCAAGCTTTTAATGACGAATTTTCAAAGCTTATGACGAACAAGTTTGAGATTTCTATGATGGGACAATTAAGGTTCTTTCTTGGATTCGAGATCAAGCAACTAAGAGAGGGAACCTTCATTAATCAAGCAAAATACATCCAAGACATGCTCAAGAGGTTCATGATGACGGTTCTTAATGGCGTTGCTACATGATACGTAGTAAACGTATCTATAATTTTTGATGCTCCATGCTTATTTTATATCATTTGTATTATGTTTTGTCTACACTTTGACGTATTTTTATACACTTTCTGGAACTAACCTATTAACAAGATGTCACAGTGCCAGTTGCTTTTTTTCTGCTGTTTTTGGTTTCAGAAAGCTAAAAAATGAATATTCTCGGAATTGGACGGACAAAAGCCAAAGTTCATATTTTTTCCTGAACGATACGAAAAATCGAAGACGAGACAGAGGAGGACACCAGGGTGGCCACACCCTAGGTGGGCGCGGGCCAGCCCTGGTGGCACCCACAGGGGGTGTAGGCCCCCTGGCACTCCACCGACCTTGCCTCCTTCGCCTATAAGAAGCCCCCGACTCAGAAACCCTAAATCATCTGGCGGAAATCCACGAAAACCTCCACAACGCCGCCGCCACCGAAGTGGAGATTCGGGGGACAGAAAGTCCCTGTTCCGGCACCTTGCCGGGACGGGGAATTGCCCCCGTAGTCATCTCCATCAATCTCCACCACCATCTCCATCGTCGTTGTTGATTCCCGTGATGAGGAGGGAGTTGTTCTTCCTCGAGGCTAAGGGCTCTACCGGTAGCTATGTGTTCATCTCTCTCTATGCATGATCTTGTTGTGGTCATTAGCTTTGTAATCAAGTAGATCTACTCTGTTACTCAAGTGATTAAATAGATCTTTGCTCTCCCCATGTGTGTGAAAGTGACAGCGTGCACGCCATGGTGGCACTTAGACTTGATTCTACATAAATACTCATCATGCTTTAATAGATCTATGCTTTTCCCCACGTGTGTGAAAGTGCCAGCGTGCATACCATGTGTGGCACTTAAGCTAGATTATATATATATTTGTTATGAGTTATATTTGGAGTTGGATGTCTCTATGAAATTGTGGTGTTTGTTGGAACCATCTAGCGCTCAAGGTGACAGTGTTGGGTTATCTAGATAGGGAAGGCGGACTTTGAGGAGTGATGTTATAGCCCTACCATGGATTAGGGTGTCTAACCGGAGAGTAGTTCAGGGTAGTATCATTAAGAGAAGATATTTATATGAGAGAGTGTTCACTAGTGAAAGTATGATCCCTAGACCTTGTTTCTAAACATTGAAACACCATTTGCATCTAGATCTGTTGCATGTTTTCTTGCTTCCTTCTTTTTGCCTTTAGTCTTTACCTCACCATCAAGCTATTTTATGGCACCGTTACCACCTGTATTTCACTATCTCTTCACCGAACTAGTGCACCTATACACCTGACAAGTGTATTGGGTGTGTTGGGGACACAAAAGACTTCTTGTATCTTGATTGTAGGGTTGCTTGAGAGGGATACCTTTGACCACTTCCTCCCTGAGTTCGATAAACCTTGGGTAATCCACTTAAGGGAAACTTGCTGCTATTCTACAAACCTCCGCACTTGGAGGCCCAACAACTGTCTACAAGAATAGAAGTTCGTAGACATCAAGCTATTTTCTGGCGCCGTTGCCGGGGAGGTAAGGTAAAAGGCACTCACACACGTTACCCCATGACAATAGCAAGCCAAAAAGGTACTCACATCCTTCGGTGTGAGTGCTTGAAGTTATTTCCTTTAGATTCTGCAATTTTTTCTTTTTGTTTCTTGTTTTCACTAGTTAGGCCTAATGGAAAACAACAAAAAAATTAGAAAGCTTTATAGTATCTATCTTGAGTTAGGACATGAAGTATTTGAAGAGAAAATTAAAAAACGTATAGAACTTTATTTGCATGCTAATAGCAATGTTATTAGTATGAATTCTTTGGACACCATTATTGCTAATGCTATGGAAAAGTCTAAGCTTGGGGAAGCTAGTTTTTATGAAAATGATCCCCAGCTTTGGAAGATAGCTATTCTATTGTTTATGATGAGACCAAACCTCCAATATATGATGATTACAATGATGAATATGATATTCTTAGTCCACCTACTATTGAGGATAAAATTGATTGTGATTACAATATGCCTCCTATATTTGATGATTATGGTGATGAGAATAACAATGATAGCTATTTTGTTGAATTTGCTCCCACTACAATTAATAAGAATGACTATGCTTATGTGGAGAGTAATAATCATTTTATGCATGTGGCTCATGATAAGAATGTTTTATGTGATACTTATATTCTTAATTTTATTCATGTTGCTACTAAAAGTTATTATAAGAGAGGGAAACATGGTCTTATGCATCTCAAAATTATTAACTTTCCCCTCTTTATGTTGAAAATTTTGAAGTTACACTTGTTTTGCTTTCCTACGCTTGTTGCTTTGTGCTTTCAAGACTTGTTTCTTTACAAGATTCCTATGCATAGGAAGTGGGTTAGACTTTAATGTGTTTTGAATTTGCTTCTTGATGCTCTCTTTTACTTTAATTCATATTTCATATGTGAGCATCTTTTCAAACTATCAAGCCTAACTTAAAGGCGTTAAAGAAAAGTACTTGTTGGGAGATAACCCAAGAGTTTTCTTGAGTCTTGGAGGTTATTACTTCAGTAATGGCCTCTCCTTATGCTTCTTGTTTGCTTTTTGTGCCAAGAATAACCTCTAAGGAGAGGGAAGTAAGATTTGGGGAGTTGCTGTCCAGAAACAAATTTTTGTGATCCACCTTAAAAATTCATGAGGAATCTCTGTAAGTCGGATTGAGCTGATATTTTGTGAATAAATCCCCTAGTATGTTATCTAACTTTCATTAGTTAAACACTTTTTGATTTGATGTCAACACCCGGATTTTTAATCCCAGATGCTTGTTATGCCATACATCGCAATCCCAGGAATACCATTTTTGCGAGACATAACAGAATTGGATACCACAGTACATCATCCATTACAAACCATACATAAGGTCTTACACAAATAGGGATCTCATGATCCAGTTCTTAATACAACTCAAGCAGCGGAATACGTAATAATAACAATAGCATAGGCGAAGCTCCATATTCGGGGTTATAGGCAATGCTGGCGATGGGAGATGATCCTAGTTGTCGTAACCTTCCTGGGGTCCATCATCCTCGTACTCTTCTTCATAGTCTGGCCACGGGAATAGCCAGGGACAAAGCCATGAGTACTCTTTAAGTACTCGCAAACTAAGACTAACAAGTGAAGGGGGGTTTTGTAGTAGGACACTAAGCTCTATGGTTGTTTTGCAAAAAGCTAGATTTACCTCTACTAAGTTCAAAAGCAAGAAAAGCTAGTTGAAATTTTATAACACCTAAGTGGGAACTTGTATTTCATATCACAACTCTGTTGTGGTCAAGCAAAAATCTCGATCCATTTCACAAGTCATTTTGAAAACATCTAACGGGGGAACAGTATGGCCACTCCAACTGTTCATATCCGCGGACGCGGCTATTCGAATAGTTTGACACTCTGCAGAGATTGTACACTTTCACCACAACATTCGATACATCCATCAGGAAAAAATCCTTAATTCACCATACTCAGTATGCGGATAATCAATCCTGACCTTTCAATTACACGCCCTAGTATAAGCACCTCTCCTATGAGTTTGGCCTGCCAACCATGACCATCTGCCATCTTGGGTACTGCACAGGTGGACAATCTTCACAAGGTAGCCTCAGCTCAGACCTTGGCCGTGAGGGAACCCATACTAAGGTATATAAGTTTCTAGTCAAGCCCTACCCAATATTTGGGTATTGGGGTTGAACGGTAAAATTGGAATGGTATCGCATCCAGACAACCATCGGTTTTATAACGGGCTAAGGCTCATGCCTTAACATTTTCATCATCCAAATCATCTGTGATGGGGATATGCCTACTGGGGTTTACCCAGCAGGACGTTTCCGACTGGCCCGTGAGCTGGCAAGTGGGCCTGCATAAAGGCGAGTGGATTGAAGCCTAGCAAGGCATCGAGCGACTGAAGGCTGAAGGCCCAGATGAGTAGATAGGCCCAGTCGGATTAGGTTGAACGACTACCGAAGCATTAACTGAATTGGTTGAGATATGTAAACCCTAGGGGAGGTGAGCCTATATAAACCTCCCTATAGGGCGAGTAGAGATACGTTCCCTCATACATCCAAGCGACTCGCCGCCTTGCAGCCGAGCTCGCCCATTGTAACACCTCCATAATACAATCTAGCAGGAGTAGGTCTTTACCCTCCGGGGGGCCGAACCTGGGTAAAACCCTGTGTCTTTGCCCTCATCTCGCAACGCAGATGGCTGGCCGCCCTTGCCCCTCGTTCTACTACTCGCTGTCGATTGCAGCATCTGCCGTGACCATTCCCACGACAGTGGCGCCCACCGTGGGGCCTGGCCGGTCTGGGCGGTGTTCTGCGGCGAGATCCAATCTTCCCATCAACGAGACGGTCGCCACCGGCCGCATGATAGAGATCGGAGAGATGCTCCAGATCTTGCCGAGCAGCTACGTCCCGGCGGCGCGACCCGTCACGCACAGCGTGATCCTGCCGATCGGCACGATCAGCCTCTTCGTCGGTCTCACCGACGTCGTCGTCTCGGAGGATTCGGCTCGCATCCGCGAGTCGCCGCCTCGCGATCGGCTCTCCGAGAGCCAGATCCACACGATCCATCGCCTCGCCTCCGAGTACAACTCGGCCCACAGCAACGTGGCCGTGAATTCAGCGGCCGCAGAGGATGCGGCCCTCACCGACGACGCCGACTCGGCGACCCCGGCGTCACTCGCCGGATCCATCACCGCGGCTTCGTCCACGGGCTCCATCGCCCAGGTCTCCAACGTGGGAGACTTCGAGGACCCCTCCATCCTCGGGATATTCGAAATCGACTCCAGGTAGGAAAATTCCGCCGACCTCCGCGACGGAACCGGTCGCCATGCCGCGACCTACATGGCAACTGGCACCGATCCGCCGGAGGATCCATTTTCCACCCCAATCCCTCCTAACGCCATGGCGTCAGAGGTCGAAGAGCTCCGCCTAAAACTGGCGTAGGCGATGCGCAAGGAGCAAGCCGAGCGCGAAAAATTTCGCCTCGAGCAGGTGACGGCGCAGGAGCTATCACGCTACCACCAGCAGCGGATCAGGTCACGCCTGAACCCCACCGTTCAAGGGCGTGCCCTGAACTTCGACGATGAAAACGACCCGGCCCGCATGGCCGAGCGTGCAATCTGCGAGAACGCGCCACCAGGAGGAAGCGCCCGGCCCCCGCCAGGATCAACGGCGAGGGGCGCCCCACCTCCGCCCAACCGCACCCCTCCCAGGGACCAGCCGCGGATAGTAGTCTCCTCACGGGAGCGAGACTCAAACGGCCTCCCACTGTTCTCCACCCCAATGGACAACCTCGTGGCAGGCCGAGCAGCAGCCGACAGCATCACAGCCACCGGCGACGGCGCCCTACAGATCCAATACGTCAGGGCCCTGCTCGCGAAGGCCGTCGAGCAGCAAAGAGCGGGCGCCGACTCGGCAGGTCGAGTATACTCGCGTTCCTCGGAAAGCAGAGCGGCCTCCAGCAGCCGCCCAGCGGCGGCAAACACCCTCAACTGCCCGCCACCAGAGCCACTGCAGCTCCAACAGCGAACCGCGAACGCGGCACTCTCCACCAACGACCCCAGGCCGGCAACTAACCTCGTCGCTGCCAACGGGCAACCCATCAACGCCCGCACCCACATCATCAATAACCAAAGTTGGCGCGCACGCCAGCCCGACGACTTGCGACATACCCTAACTAATCGCTGCGACGGCGAGCCCATGGGGTCTCTCAGTCGACTCGGACCCAAGTGCTTCGGACCAATGATCTGAGGCGAGAAGTACCCGCCAAACTTCAAGGCGCCAAAAGAGATAGAAAAGTACGACTCCTCGTACGACCCCGCCGTCTGGCTCGACACATACCTCATGGCGATGGGGATCGCAGGCCACACTGAACTGCTAGCTGCTCGTTACCTCCCCCTGATGATGGAGGGGACGTGCAAGCAGTGGATCAACACCCTCTCCCAGGACAGTATCGACTCCTGGGAGGAGATGCGTGACGCCTTCGTCAGGCACTTCGAGTGCTCCTACACCCGCGCCACCACCATCGAGGACCTGGAGCGATGCGTCCAGGGACCCCGCGAGTCGACCCGCAATTGGGTCCAACGGTGGCAAGAACTTTGGTACAACGCGGCCGGCATCCACCCGGACACCGTGCCGTTACGAGCCCCTGGTGGCCAAGCTGAAGCGACACTCCCGCACACTCGACAATATCCCCTACCTCCTCGAGATCGCCAAACGGTACGCCGAGGAAGATCCAAACCAGGAAACTGACGACGAGTCAGGAGGTCAACGCCGCGCGAGCGGAAACGAAGGCGGACGCCGATCCGACTTACGCTATAGCGGTACTCGCCTCACCGGCAAGCGTCGCAGTGACGGGCGAGTCGACTTCGTCGCCAACGCCGGGCACGCGTAGCGCGAGTCCAAAAGCTTCCGCCGCGACGGAGGACAACGCCGCGATGGCGGCAACTACAAGAACAAGCCAAGGTTCGACCCCGCGGCCCTCCTTAACCAACCATGTGCGTTTCATAGCAGGGAAGGAAAGCCCGCAACGCACACCACCGCCGACTGCCACACCCTCAGAGAAATCGAGAAGGCACGGCGAGCGCGGGAGGACCCCGACAACGACCCGCCAAACGGCGGAAAATTCGGCAAAGTAGCCGGCTCGCTCCACACCTTCACAGGCTTCAACACGAAGCGCGAGAAGAAGGTCATCGCCCGTGTTGTCGCCGTCAACACGGTGGCCCAGATAGACGTCCCCCAGTTCCTAAACTGGTCGGAGCAGCCCATCACCTAGAGCCGCCAAGACCACTCGCCACGCATCGAGTACCCAGGACGAGTCGCCCTGGTGGTCAAGCCCAAGGTCGGCGACTACTGGCTCCCCAAGACACTGATGGACGGCGGAAGCTCCATCAACATCCTGTACCTCGACACCTTCAGGCGGCTGCGGCTCCCGCAGTCGATGATCGAGACGACCCACACCACATTCCACGGCATCGTCCCCGGTCGGAAGGCGTACCCGATCGGCAAGGTCACGCTGCCAGTCACCTTCGGTACACCGGCAAACTTCCGCACCGAGCGGATCGTCTTCAAGCTGGTGCCCTTCGACAGCCCCTACCACTGCGTCCTGGGGCGCCAGGCGTTCGCTAAATTCATGGCAGCGCCCCACTACGCGTACAACACGATGAAGCTCCCCGGGCCGTGCGGCGTCATCACCATCAACGGCGACCCCGACATGGCCGCCGAGTGCGAGGCCAAAGGAGCCGAGCTCGCCGACGCCGTCATCGCGGTGGAGACCAACCACGCCGATGAGCTCGCCAAGTACGCGAGCAGGGTCAACAACGACGACCCCACCATACTCAAGAAGCCCAACTCAGAGGGCGCAAACACCTCAACCTTTGAGGCCACGACGCACACCCGCACCGTCGAGCTGGTCCCAGGTGTCTCCAGCCAGACGGTGACGATCGGGACGGGCATGAGCCCAGCATAGGAAGGCGCGCTCATCGAGTTCCTCCGTGAGAACAGGGACATCTTCGCATGGAAACCCTCTGACATGCCCGGTGTCCCTAGGGAGCTCGCTGAGCACAAGCTAAACGCCGACCCCAAAGTGCGACCTGTCAAGCAGTCGCTGCGGCCCTTCAATGAAGAACACCGTTGAGCAATCGCCGAGGAAGTGCAGCATCTACTCACTGCCGGCTTCATCCGGCCAATCAAGTACTCCAAGTGGCTGGCAAACCCAGTCCATGTCGAAAAGAAAAATGGGACCTGGAGAATGTGTATCGACTACACAAACCTGAACAGCGCCTGCCCAAAGGAGCAGTTCGTCCTCCCGCGGATCGACCAGATAATCGATTCAACCGCGGGCTCGGTGTCGCTATGTTTCCTCAACGCCTACTCTGGGTACAACCAGATCAAAATGGCTGTCAAAGACGAGGAGAAGACGGCGTTCATCACGCCATTCGGAGCCTTCTGCTACACCGCCATGACCTTCGGCCTCAAGAACGCCGGGGCGACCTACCAGCGGTGCATGCAAGAATGCTTCGCGAGCCAAATTGGCCGCAACATCCACGTCTACATCGACGACGTAGTCGTGAAATCCGCTCGCCAAGGCGACCTACTCGCCGACCTGGCGGAAACATTCGCCAACTTGCGACGGTATAAGATAAAGCTCAACCCAGGCAAATGCACCTTCGGTGTACCCGCCGGACAACTACTGGGGTACGTCGTCTCCAAACGAGGGATCGAGGCAAACCCCACGAAGATCGACACGATCGCCCGGCTCGGCAAATCCGAGTGCCTGCGCAACGTCCAGAAGCTGGCCGGGCGAGTAGCGGCTCTCAGTCGCTTCATTCCCCGCCTGGGCGAAAAGGCGATGCCCCTATACCGCCTGATGCGCAAGAACCCCACCTTCCAGTGGGACAAGGAGGCGGACAACGCGCTCCGCGACCTCAAAAAGGTGCTGCTCGCCGTACCACTGCTCGCCGCCCCCGCCGACAAAGAACCCATGCTGGTTTACGTCGCCGCGTCCGAGCGCGTCGTCAGCGCCGTGATGGTCGTCGAACGACCAGAAGAAGGAAAGGAGCGCCCAGTCCAGCGGCCGGTGTACTACATCAGCGAGGTCCTCACCGAGTCGCGCCAGCGGTACCCACAGTACCAAAAGCTAGTATACGCGGTCTTCAGAGCTCAGCGGCGACTACCGCACTACTTCCAGGAGCACCCGATCACGGTCGACTCCTCAGCACCACTGCAAGACATCATCCGCAATCGCGAGGCGACTGGGCGGGTCGCCAAGTGGGCCGTTGAGATCGGCGTCCACAACATAAAATACGAGCCACGAAAGGCGATCAAGTCGCAAGCACTGGCAGACTTCATCGCCGACTGGGAAGAGGCCCAGCAACCATAGAAGCTGCCGTACCTCCATTACTGGAGCCTACACTTCGACGGCTCCAAGAACGCGGACGGTGCAGGCGCAGGGATAGTGCTGACTTCACCAAAGGGCGACAAGCTCCGCTACATCCTCTGCCTCGACTTCACACCTTGTACCACCAATATGGCTGAGTACGAGGCCCTACTCCACGGCATGCGAGCCGCCAAGGAGATGAACGTCAATCGCCTCCGCTGCTACGGAGATTCCGACCTTGTCGCGGGGCAAGTCGCTGGCACGTGCGATGTCGTCTCCCCTACCATGGCGGCGTACCGCCAAGCAGTGGAAAAATTGGGCGGACACTTCACCGGCTACTACGTCGAGTGGATCGACAGGCGGAAGAACGAGGAGGCCGACGCCCTCTCTCGCATCGGGTCGGCTCGTCTCGCACCACCCGCCGGCGTTTTCTTCGACACGATCTCCAAGCCATCAGTCTCTCCCCCGAGGGAGATCGACATCGGAGTCCCACTCCAACCAGAGGCAGCGTTGGTCGCACTCGTCACCGAGCCAGACGACTGGACCAAGCCCTACATCGCCTACCTGGAAGCCGGCACCCTGCCGACAGACGAGACGGACGCTCGGATGATCGCTCGCCGATGCAAGTCCTACACCATCATTGACGGCGAGCTCCATAAGCACAGCGTCACCGGCGTATTCCAACGCTGCGTCCAACCAGCTGAAGGACGCAAGATCCTCCACGACATCCACTCCGGTGACTGCGGCCACCACGCCGCTGCTCGCTCCCTGGTCGCCAAGGCTATGCGACACGGCTTCTACTGGCCCACCGCACACGCCGATGCTGTCGATATCGTCCAGCGGTGCGCTGGGTGCCAGAAGTACGCCAATCAGACGCACGTACCGAGCTCGGCGCTCAAAACAATCCCCATTACCTGGCCATTCGCCGTATGGGGCATGGACATGGTAGGCCCCTTCAAGAAAGCCCCCTCCGGCTACACCCACCTGTTAGTCGCCGTCGACAAATTCACGAAGTGGGTGGAGGCCAAGCCAGTCCGGAAATGCGACGGGAAGACCGCCACTAAATTCCTACGCGAGCTCATATATCGCTACTGGTTCCCAAACAGCATCATCATGGACAACGGCACCAACTTCGCCAAGGGAGCCATGGCCGAATTCTGCGAAGAGCACCACATCCGGCTCGACCTCGCGTCAGTCGCCCACCCAGAATCCAACGGCCAGGCGGAACAGGCCAACCAAAGCATCCTCCACAGCCTGAAGCCACGACTCCAAGTACCACTCGAGCGCACCGCCGGGTGCTGGGTCGAGGAGTTGCCCTCTGTCATCTGGGGAATCCGTACCTCAGTCAACAGATCGACGGGATTCACTCCCTTCTTCATGGTCTACGGTGCCGAAGCAGTCATGCCCACCGACCTCGAACACGACTCGCCGCGAGTCGTCCACTATACGGAGGCTGCAAACGAGCTGGCCCGCCAAGACGGGATCGACCAACTCGACGAAGCACGCGACCTCGCTCGGTCACGCACCGCCATCTACCAGCAAGGACTCCGCCGTTACCACAGCCGGCGGGTGAAAGCTCGCACCTTCCAGGAGGGCGACCTGGTGTTACGCCTCATCCAGGACAAGAAGGGCATGCACAAGCTCTCCCCTCCGTGGGAAGGCCCATTCGCTATAGGGAGCGTACTCGGCAACGACGCCTACTACCTCATCGACGTCCACGGGGACGGCGAACTCGACGTCAAGCGACCATGGAATGTAAACCTCCTCCGGAAGTTCTACTCCTAGAACCCCACACATGTACTCTCTAGTCGCTATGAAATAAAAAGAAACGGTTACCGCAAATTGCGCCTACTCTCCACGACTTGTGCCACTCGCACTCGTAATAACAGCGTTACGCTAAATGCAGAAGTCAACCTTTGGTACAGCGATCGGCACGGCTAAGTAGTGCGGTGTAAGAGCACTGAATCACCTCAGGTCTTGCATCGTCCACGAAAAACGCCCACCCGGAGCCCCATTGGAGTCGCCTAGCTCGACTGGTTCTACGAGCCAAGACAACTGCCCTCGCTTCTCACAGCGACCTTGGTCCTCCGCATCCTCGGCGTAGCGACTCGAACGGCTAAGTACCACGCTCGGGGACTGAAGACCAGTTCGTCGCGAGCGGTCAGGAAAAGCGCCAAGTAAGAGAGCATGCCCAGGACTCGCCATGCGACTGACCCCACGGGCCAGGAAGGAGTGACGCGCTTACACCAACGCGCTAAGTCCTCAACCACCCTCGAGTCGCGCCTAGAACTACCAAGTACCACGCTCGGGGACTCGGCCACCCGACCTCGTTCGCGCACGGGAAAACGGTAAAGTACAGAGCACTCAAGGGAGTCGCCTAGCGACTGGCTCTTCGAGCTCGGGCGAGTCGACCAAAACATCAAAACACATGACAACAACACATACATCATATACGAGGTAAACCCCACAAAAAGGGCGGACGCGCTCGGGGACTCGTTCAAAAATCAATCACAAACACACAATAAATACAAAAATAGACACAACGTCTCATTCAATTGGGCTTCTATGACGACTCGCCAACATCCCGGCGATTGCGGATGAACGCCGTGTACGGGTTTGACGGATACGTCGTCAGCCCACCCGCCATCGCCGCGCGAAAAGGTTGCTCGACTTTGAAGTCACGATGCGGCGGCTCGGGGTCGTTCGGCGCGACGACCGTCTCCTGGTACGGAAGGAGGTCGCCCATTGCCCAGACACGTTCTGAGTACGTGGCGGCATGCTCCTACAACTTGAGGACCTCAGACAGCTCCACCGCGCCAGTCGACGATGGATATCCACTCGTCACATCATCGATGTCGAAATCTTCGGGTAAGTGGGCGAGTCCAAGGCTCAGGGCCGTCGACGCTCCGCGCCGAAACACCGACCGCGTCATGTACTCAACAACCGCGGGCGCCTTCTCCAAATATTTCCACACCTCAACGAGGTCGCTGGGAATCACCTCCGTGGGCGATATCTCTTGGAGATAGGCACAAATACACGTCGCCGACAATGTCGCCGAATCGACGAGCATACTTACGCATTGCCTCGCGTCGAGCGAGCTCGCCTCTCCTTCGCTATCGATGATGCGACCTGCGAGTAGAAGACAATAATGAGCACGACGGACACCACAAAAGACATAACCACCGGAAAGGGAAGGTGTACTCACCAAGCAGCGGACGGGCGAGTTCCGTGATGAAGCATTGAAGCGATGTATGGTCGTCCTGAAGACCAGCAATAAGGACTTCCGACACCTTGCGATCCTCCTCAGCGGCTGCAATGGCGGCCTTAGATCGCTCGTCAGCCGAGCTCGCTTCTTCCTTCGCCTCCCGCAGCTCGCGCTCGAGGTTGGCGATCCGCTGTTCAGCGGCACTCAAGGCCGATTGCGCCGCCACCAATTCACCAGCAGGGACAAGCCCCTGGCGAGCTTCCTCGGCCTTCGCAGCAAAAGCCTGAAGCCCTTTGTTCGCTTCCTGGACGATGGCCAGCTCCTTCTCCGCGCGCTGCTTCGCGGCCAATCGGTCCGCCGACTCAAGCTGCAGACCCTGCACATCACCGAAAAAGTTAGTCAAAACGAAATTCCTAAGTGCCCACCCGCTAAAATTCAGCGAGTGCGCACTCAGGGACTGGCGATCAAGAAATTCCTAAGTGCCCACCCGCTAAAATTTAGCGCGTGCGCACTCGGGGACTGGATACGAAAATAAAAAGATGAGAAATTATAAGAATCAGGTCGCTGCAAAGCACCGACCTGATCCTCGGGGACTGGATGTACCTGGATGGCTGCGCCAAGCATGCCATGGAGTTGTATCGCGTCCACGGACGCGAGTAACGCCGGCGTGTGCCCACGACGTTGGTCGACTTCAGCATCGGCGGTCCCAGGAGCGTGGCTCGAGGGCGCAGCTCCACTCGCCGTGGCCGCCTTGGTCACAAAGCGTGGGAAGGTAGCGATAGAGGCACCCGCTCCAAGGGAGATCGCCTCCGTCGTTCCAGGCAAGGAAGCGCCCTCCTTCATAGACGCGGCTGCCTCCATCGCGGGCCCGGCCGGCGCGACCGCCATGTCGTCAGAAATCGTGACGACGTCATCACCCTTGGCCTTCTTGCTGCCATCCATCGAGGCGACGACCTCGTCCGCCTTCCTCTTGCGGGAAGGGTCCTCCTCGCTAACGACGGGTGGCACCTTAGCCACGGTCGGATGGCCCATCCTCTTCACTCCGGTCCTGTGCATCAATCGAATAAGAAAAAACAATCGAAATAGTTATGAAAAGCAAGGAAGGGTAAGTGCACTCACTTGGCGACTGGGATGAAACGTAGCCCCGTACGGAGGCCGGCCGGTTTTTCCAGTTCAGGGCCCAGTCGGCGACTGAGCCCCATCTCTAGGACGTCGCGTGCCCAAGACACGGACGGCTTCTTCGTCGTTGAGGCCGCAGCTGGAGCCGCTGGGACATCCTCGGCAAGAGCCTCCTTGCGAGGCGAAGTCGCCGTAGCCGGAGCCTCCTTGCGAGGCGAAGCCGCTGCAGCTGGAGCCTCCCCCAGCCCAGAGACTGGGGCGAATGGCGGAGGCATTGAAGCCAGCAGCACTTCCATGGTCGCCGCGTCCAGCGCGGCTGTCACTGGTGGCACGTCATCATCGGCAGGGCTGGGAGCATCAGAGCTGCTCGCCGAGTGCGGCGGCGAGGCCGGCTTTGATGGCTTCGTCTTCTTCTTCGGGGGGGGCCTTGCCTCCCTTTCCTTCTTCTTATTCTTCGACGGAGTGGCTTGACGGCGCGAGGTGGTCTCTGGGAGCTCGTCGTCGTTATCATGACGCTCGAGGCTTCTGCTTTCCTCGATCTCGCGCTGTCGTTGTCCGCGGGTCTTTCGGACCAGTGGGGCGACCTCCTCCTCGGACTCGTCATCGTCGTCCTCGTCGCCCTTGGCGGGCGGCGACTCGCCCACGTCCTGGGCGGATGAGCCCGAGCTCTCGTCGTCCGAAGGAGGGAGCCACCCTTCCACCACTTGGAATAGCTGCAACAAATACAGAATGGAATCAGAATTACCGCGACTGCATAGACTGCGACTGCGAGCAAAGTAAGGTGATTACCGTTGGAGCTGGACGCTTCGCGGTATAGGGGGCGACCCCAGCCTGCGCATCCAGGTACACCGCCTGGGTAATCTTCTTCAGTGCTGAGAGGTAGTCCTCCAGTTTCCACTCGTCGAGGCAGGCCTTCGTTGAGTCTTCCCGGCCCGTGTATTGGTACATATAGTGGTCGCGTTGGGCGAGCCGAACCAGCCGCCGCCCGAGCCAGCAGTTGTACAGATTTATCGTCTGGAGGCCCGTCTTCTTCAGACCGCGGATGGTCTGGAGCATCTCGTCGACGACCATCCGCTGGTCGTTGGGGAGCTTGCCGACTTGGAGATGGCACGGCTCGGACCGATTGGCGGAATACCGCGGGATCGCCGCCTCGTCCTCCGGGGTCGCCTGGGCCACGTAGAACCACGACTTCTTCCAGTCGCTCGCTGCCTTGGCGGGCAGCATCAGATCAAAGAATGACGCTTTGGACTTGAGTTGGAATGTCAGGCCGCCCGCGGCCAGCATTGGGCCGCCTGCTTCCTTGCGGCTGATCCGTCCGTGGAACAGATCTTGCCACAAGGGGAAGTAGGGCCGGCAGCCCAAGTAGCATTCACAGAACGCCACGAAGATGGCGAGCTGCTCGATGCTGTGGGGACCCAGATCTGAAGGCTGGATCCCGTAGTAGGCGCAGAAGCGCCAGAAGAACAGGGACGCAGGAAACCCTAGCCCCCGCTCGAGATGACTGGTGAAACAGATGAATTCCCTCTCTCGCGGGTTTGGGGTCGTTTCTCCGGCTGCGGGGGTACGCCAACAGCCGGCTCGCAGGATCCCGACCTCCTCGAAAGAGGCCATCTGCGCCCTCGTACATTTGGATCTACCCCACGGTTCGGTGGAAAGGGCCATGGCTGAAGGGTTGATTGGGGGTCGGAGGATTTTGGGTCGGCTGGATCGCGATGCGAGGGAAGGAAAATGCGCGCAGTCGGAAGAAGTGATGAGAATTTGGCTCTCTGATCGCCTGCCATTCCCCTTATATAATGGATGTTACCCGCCAAATCAGGAAGCCGTTACCGCGCGATGATTACGCCAAAAGTTACCGTTGGATTACCCCAACGGCTAGTTTGACCACGCCTGACGGTCCAACTCCGGCCACTCGGCTCGCCGACCCAATCACTATGACAGTGTTTCGCCGACTCGACTCGATTCGCCAAAGCCGCGACTTGGATCACTGGTTTCCTCCTTTGTACAGGAGACCGCCGACGATTCGACTGGATGCCTACTCTGAAGCCGCACACTCCGACTGCCAGCAGTCACCTACGCCTAATAGACGACGGCCTCGGGGACTACTGATGGGGATATGCCTACTGGGGTATACCTAGCAGGACGTTTCCGACTGGCCCGTGAGCTGGCGAGTGGGCCTGCATAAAGGCGAGTGGATTGAAGCCCAGCAAGGCATCGAGCGACTGGAGGCTGAAGGCCCAGACGAGTAGATAGGCCTAGTCGGATTAGGTTGAACGACTACCGAAGCTTTAACTGAATCGGTTGAGATATGTAAACCCTAGGGGAGGTGAGCCTATATAAACCTCCCTATAGGGCGAGTAGAGATACGTTCCCTCATACATCCAAGCGACTCGCCGCCTTGCAGCCGAGCTCGCCCATTGTAACACCTCCATAATACAATCTAGCAGGAGTAGGTCTTTACCCTCCGAGGGGCCGAACCTGGGTAAAACCCTGTGTCTTTGCCTCATCTCGCACCGCAGATGGCTGGCCGCCCTTGCCCCACGTTCTACTACTCGCTGTCGATTGCAGCATCTGCCGTGACCATTCCCACGACAATCTGGTGTTCAGAAACACATGTCAAAACATCTCAGTAGAATGACTCATCATTCTAAGGTTTTCATAACCATTTTCCACCAAGTATTCCCATCTAAAGTTGATCAAGTTTTATGCTTAGCACTAGCATCTACAAGTGGGGGTGAGTACTAATGAGGGGTGGTAAACTAGTGGAGTTTAACTAAGTTCAATCTCATGCCTTAGGATGACATCAAGATTATCTAGCTTAGGCCAAATTTAATGCTCTTTATGCAACCTTCAATTATCTTTCTAGTATCTACAATTTACTTAAGTAAACTCTAAGATAAAGCTTTGATAAAGAAATTGTCACATCCCAAGATTTTCCAAATCTTGTAATGTGAAAAATAAATGAATAAAATAAAACTTTGTTGATTTTCAGGGTAAGAAGAAACTTTTTGAATCCAATTGGGAACTTTCAAAACCTATTTGGATCAAGTAAAATCCTAAAGGGATTTAAAAAGATAAATAAACAATAAACTTAAAAATATTTAAAATTACTATTTTTGAATCTTTTAATAAAAAGGATTTGGTTTTCAAAAGAAAAGGTGGATTTATAAATAAAGATTATTTTATAGAGCCAAATTAAACCTTGGCCAATATTTTGAAATAAAATGTTTTGTTTTGATTAAAGGAGTAAAAGTTTATTTAAACAAAATAATGAGGATTTATTAATATCCAATTTTACTAAAAATAAAGGCTTTTCCCATTTTAAATAAACACTAAAACTTATTTAATTATTTTAAATAAGTTTTCCAAGTATTTTATATTCTCAATTAAAACCTACTGAAGTGTTTTTGGTTTTATTTTCGATTTCAAAATAAAGATTTTAATAAAACAAATCCTATTTGACTTATTAACTAAGGTCCATCTTATTTTATTATTAATGGACCCAAAAATAAAAATGTTATCTTATTTTAAACAAGTTTTTCAAGTATCTTATATTTTCAAATAAAACCTACTGATTTGGTTTTGATAATATTTAGTTTTCAAATAGAGATTTTATTAAATAAATCAAACCCTCTTTGATTTAATAACTAAGGTCCATTTATTTAATTAATAAATGGATCCTAAAAAGATTAAAAATATTATTTTGTTTTGGATTTTGATGTGTGTTGTTAAACAGAGCTAAACTCAATATAAAGTTTAGTGGAAGTTTATTTGATTTGGAATGTTTGAATTGGTTGATTGAAATTCAAAACAGAAAATCGAAATAAAAAAAGAAAAATCAATCAGATCAAAAAAAAGGGAAAGACCCAACCCATCTAACCTAGCCCAGTCCAGGCCCAACCATCCCACTCCCTCTCACCCCGCAGAAAAACGCTTTTCACTCAGCAACTCACCCACTCAGGGACTGACCGGTGGACCCCCGTTCCCTCTCTCTCTCTCTCTCTCTCTCTCTCTCTCTCTCTCTCTCTCTCTCTCTCTCTCTCTCTCTCTCTCTCTCACGCTGCCAAGCGGACCCACCTTCCTCGTCAGCGTCTTCAACCGCGGACGCGTTCTTCCTCCTCGCTGCCGTTCTCTGTCAATCAATCCCCAAGTAAATTTACTTAATTGTAGCGTTGATTCCGCACGGTAACCTCGCTCACTTAAGCGCCCACTCCCTCTCTCCATTTCCCCTCTCTCGCCCGACTCTCTCGGCCACCAGGCTGCTCGGAATCCTCTCCGAACCACCACAGTCTCCGGCGAGCTCCCGTTCAAATTCCGGCCACCACCGCCAGCCCCACTGCCTCCAGAGCACACTGGCTTGCTCGCCATCATCTCCTGCACCTGCAAGTGTCTTTCCCTCGCTCGCGCATGCTCTGCAGCGTCGACTTCGTATTCGACTGAACGACGCCGCCGTCTGCTCCAACTTCGACGAGCTCCACAGGTAGTTTCCGATCGCGCCTCTCCTTCTCCTTCACGCACGCATCTTCGCCTTGATCTTGCGCATCTAACCATTCTCTCCGTTTTCTCTCTCGTGACCCGTAGCGCCGCCCTCGACGACGACAGAACATGGCCGTCGTCAGACGCAACTCCGGCGAGCCATTACCCTCACCTCCGTGCGCCCCTTGACTCCTCGAGAACACCTTGAGCTTCCCCAGGCTTCTGCAAATGCGGTGAGCATCTCCCCAGCCACTCTAGCTTCCTATATCGTCGGCACCGCCACCATCTGGCCGCTCCGCCGCCAGCTACCGCCACAGCGCCGCTCGTTTTAGGTAAAGCTCACAGCAGCCGTCCGATCTCGATCTAGTGGATAGGATAGAACCACTTAAAGCGAAGGGGTAAGCAATCTGATCCGTGCGATTTAATTAGATCCAACGCGCCAGAGCAGCCGATCCGAGCGAAACGGTATGGACGAATCAGAACACGCAGCGTGGCACTAGTTGATTTAAAACAGATTTTTGAATCAGATTGAAATGCAATTTTGTAAACCTTGTAACTTTTGATCCACACGTCCAAAATTTGCAAACTTTATATCAATGGAATCAGTGGAACAAGCCCTAGCCAACCATGCAATTTTTTTTAGCAAAAAGCTTCTGTTAAAATGTTTGTTTTTTGCAGAAACATTTGTATGCTTGTTTAGATTGTAAAAATTGTTCAAAAATGATTTTGGGGATAAAATCTTTTGCAAATGGTGTGTTTTGAACCTAATGACCCTAGGAATCACTTTGTGGTTTCAAAAATATATTTGGTGATGCAAAAGAATGATTCTTTGATTTAAAACCATTTCTAGACAAATAAAAATATGGTTTATTTATTAAAAATGGTTTTGGAAGAAAACCTTTGGGAATTGTTTTGTTTCAAACTCTCTGACCCTAAACAGAAAGTTTTATGGTTTGAAAACATATTTTGTGAACCCTATAGATTAATGCCTTAGTAAAAAAATTCTACACCACATAAAATGATGCCTTGTTTTGAAAATGGTTTTGAAGTGAAATCTTTTGCAAGTGACTTTGCCACTTTATAAAATGACCATTAGGTGTTTTCAAATGTTTATGACCCATTAGGAACCACTTTTCCAAATAAAAAACAATCCTTGGCATGCTTGCATGCATTATCTTGTTTATATGATTTTATGTGATGTTTTGCTTGATTGGTAGATTGAGATTGTGCCTTGCTTGATTGAATTGTAGTGATTTGAAGAGTGTGGTTGTTGCAAGGACAAGGAGTGAACTTATACCCTCTACCAAAAAGGAAAGTGATGCTTCATACTTTTGTCCCAATTACTTTCACTATGCATTAGTGATTTTTCTAAGTAAAACTTGCATGGAATTTTTGCTAAGTATAAACCTTTTTATGGGAAATCCTAGTAGAAGAAACCTTAGTAAAATTTCCTAAGTTAAGAATCCTACTACTATCATACTTAGCTTAGCTAGTAGAAAACAAGGGTGGAATATATATTCACACTATGGAAAAATTTCTAAGTCTGAGGACTTGTGTTTTTGTTTAATAAAACAACTAAGTTAATGAATCACCTGGGTGGAATGGTAATTGCTTGGTGGTTTTTGGTTGAGTGGTTACACAAGGCCAGGGGACTAGTGAACCTTGTGTATCTCACTTGTGGATGGTCACCCAGGAACAAAGAGATTTGAGATGTCAAATGTTGAGAAGCTTCAAGTGCAACCACTTGGCATTATGGGCTCTGCCTGGATCATATAGGTTGCAAGAACTTAGCCATATGGACAGTTGGTGGTAGGGTTTGATAGGTTGGAGCGCGTCCATTTTGGTCTAAGGGAAGGCTTTTGAAAGATCTTGTCTTGGTGAAACCAAGTCTTGTGGGAAGGTGCACCACCTCTACAGAGTGTAGAATCTAAGTACTTAGCCATGTCCCTAGTAAAGGACAATTTGAGCATCAAGACATGGAAGCAATCAAGAATCTCATCATCCAAATTTCTAAGTTAAAAACTTGTGGCGAACAAGGGTTAAAGGATCTTCAATCTTTGATTGGGAGATGCCTTTGGAAAGATTATTTTGTCAAGCAAAAACTTAGTGTTTTCAAATGATAAGGAAAATCTATTTTGAGCAATGCAAGCCACAACTCCACTTAGCCAAAAGCATATAGATGATAGACTCCACTATACTACCATAGTATCACTTGCCAATACAATTCAAATGTATTGACCCTTGTGGCTGTAACTTGTTATGTTGCAGGTTTGATTGATTTAGTGAAGTGTGTTGATTAGGATTACAAGTCTACAACCAACATGTCTGCCTGTGGCACTTTGAAGATGAAGGACCCCATGTTTATAGATATTCTGTTGCAATGTAATGTAATAGCCAAATGAGCTATGAAAGATGTAATAAATTATTTTATTCCTGGTTATAAAGTTGTATTATGACCTTTGTTTCTTGATATTACATCTTAACTGTGGATGCTAGCTATTGATCCAGGGACTAGCATTGCAAACACAGGGGACTCTACCTTATTAAAGGTTGGGAACCTTACAGATGGTATCAGAGCATTGTGTTGCCTGTAGGATTTGTAAACCTAGGATTGGACAGAAACCCTTAGAAAAATAGGAGTTGTATTTGTTCCAAAACTTATTTACAAACAATCTTGTAAACTCTTTCCTCAACGATTTTTGGTTTTGACTCTACATCTCTTCTATTTCAACTTGATGGATAAAACCTACCCCATGGCCAAAGACTTCACCATGTGCAAAGGACTTTACCAACTCTAATGACTTCAACATCTTCAAATCTAATGACTTCAACATCTTCAACAATATCACCAAGGACTTCAACCTTGGATATCATTAAGGACTACAAGTGAGACAAGAAATCTTGCTCAAGATTTGGAGACTAAGGAAACACAACATAGAAGGAGCCATCATCACCTTTGAAGTTTTTGTGACCAAGAGTTTTCCCAAGAAAACCATGATCTCGTGCAAGAAGAATCAACCAAGAAGGATAGAAAGATCACAAGTGAACCATATAGATGGACCACCATATTTTAGTTAAGTCAAACACACCAACTTATGTGGTGTAACAAAAATATTTTGTTGCCTAAGTATATGCTTGAAACTTGTTGTTTGAGTGAAATGTTTGTTTGTGATTGCTTGCACATTGCTTGTGTGAATTGTGATGTGTGTGATTAGAATTATTCCCTTAGAAATTTCTTGCCTATTCTAATCCCAATTCAACCCAAACAGATGACTTCTCCAAGAGACTCCAACATCAAGGTTGATGACAACAACAACAACCAAGAGGACAACATGAGAGAACTCATAGTAACCCAAACCCAGTTGAGCCAAGAGACAACTCAGCTTTTAGCCAACAACAATGGACTAGACCCAACCATACAAAGGATTTTGAAACTTCAATCCCAATTGTTGCAAGGATTGGTTACTCAAATGATCAACATGGGAGAAAACTCTTCCCAAGGAGTTTATGAC
The DNA here is from genome assembly GCA_910589765.1 of Avena atlantica. NCBI lineage: Eukaryota > Viridiplantae > Streptophyta > Magnoliopsida > Poales > Poaceae > Avena > Avena atlantica. The sequence continues at coordinate 292,443,664 of OU342738.1, forward strand.
AACAAGGATGACAAAGATGCTATTCTAGAAGGAACCCAAGCTTGCAATATTTGTGAAGACAAGGATCATACATCCAAGGAGCCTGAGGATCAATGCCCCAAGAAGAGAGAAAGATTTCCCACCTTTGAGGTGAGATATGAAGAGCATGAACTAGAAGAACTCCTAGCTTTGGGGAGACCCAAGAAGAAAAAGAAATGCCCCAACCCTAACAAGAAGGATATTACTCAAGTGCAATGTTACAATTGCAAAGAGATGGGACACTATGCCAGTGAATGCCCAGAAAAGAAGAAGAGCCAAGAGGACAAACAAAAGCTAGTGAAACCCAAGATGAGGAAGGATATTAGCCAAGTGATGTGCAAACACTGCAAAGATTTAGGACATTATGCATCATATTGTCCAGAGAAGCCACCTCAAGACCTCAGCCTTATCACATGTTTGAAATGCAAGGAACTAGGCCACTATGCAAACTTCTGTCCAGGAAAGTTACATCAAGATCCCAAGCAAGCCAAGATGTAATGTAGATGGAAAAATTTTAAGGGTGGTAGTACCCTAGATGCTTTTAGCCAATTTGTAACCCTAGCCTCCCCAAATCTCGGGACGAGATTTATTTTAAGGGTGGTAGCCTGTCACATCCCAAGATTTTCCAAATCTTGTAATGTGAAAAATAAATGAATAAAATAAAACTTTGTTGATTTTTAGGGTAAGAAGAAACTTTTTGAATCCAATTGGGAACTTTCAAAACCTATTTGGATCAAGTAAAATCCTAAAGGGATTTAAAAAGATAAATAAACAATAAACTTAAAAAAATTTAAAATTAATATTTTTGAATTTTTTAATAAAAAGGATTTGGTTTTCAAAAGAAAAGGTGGATTTATAAGTAAAGATTATTTTATAGAGCCAAATTAAACCTTGGCCAATATTTTGAAATAAAATGTTTTGTTTTGATTAAAGGAGTAAAAGTTTATTTAAACAAAATAATGAGGATTTATTAATATCCAATTTTACTAAAAATAAAGGCTTTTCCCATTTTAAATAAATACTAAAACTTATTAAATTATTTTAAATAAGTTTTCCAAGTATTTTATATTCTCAATTAAAACCTACTGAAGTGTTTTTGGTTTTATTTTAGATTTCAAAATAAAGATTTTAATAAAACAAATCCTATTTGAATTATTAACTAAGGTCCATCTTATTTAATTATTAATGGACCCAAAAATAAAAATGTTATCTTATTTTAAACAAGTTTTTCAAGTATCTTATATTTTCAAATAAAACCTACTGATTTGGTTTTGATAATATTTAGTTTTCAAATAGATATTTTATTAAATAAATCAAACCTTATTTGATTTAATAACTAAGGTCCATTGTTAGACCCCTCCTTTGTAAAGGAAAAGGATCCCTGTGATTGCAATGCTAGTCCCTGGATCACTGCTAGCATCCACAGTTTAAGATGAAGTACACAGATACAAAGGTCGTTTATTACATTCATTCCAGAGATAAAACATAGTCTTTTACAACTCAGGGCCATAGGCCTAATACAAGAGTTTAAGGAATAAGTAAATAAACATAAGTCTTCATCTTCATGTGCCACAGGCAAGCATGTTGAGTGTAGACTCATGACTCCTACTCATCACCGGAGTAACCTGCAACATCACAAGTTACAGCCACAAGGGTCAATACTTTGGAATAGTATTGGCAAGTGATACCTTAGTATATTTTAAGTGGACTATATTACTATATGCATTTTGGCTAAGTGTAGTTTGGCTTGCTTTGCTTTAAAATAGGTTATTCCTATTAGTTGAAATCACTAAGTTTTTCTTTGTCAAAAACTTCCCAAGAAACCACCAATAGACATTGGGGTCCTTCACCCTTGTTCACCCACAAGTTTTTACTTAGAAGTTGGAGTGATGAGACTCTTGTAGCTTCCATGTCTTGATGCTCAAGTTGTCCATTGCCATGGACATGGCTAAGTACTTAGGTTTTCCATCTGCAGAGGTTGTGCACTTTCCCCACCAGACTTGGTTTCCCAAGACAGGACCTTTCAGAAGCCTTTCCTTAGTAAAATGTACGCGTTCCATCCTATCATTCCCACTACCACCAACTGTCCAAGTGACTAAGTTCTAGCAACCTATATGATCATGGCAGAGCCCATATTGCCAAGTGGTTGCACTGTAAGCTTTCTCAACACTTGGCCTCCAAATCCCTTTGTGCCTGGGTGGCATACCACAAGTGAGATACACAAGCCAAGTCCATGGCCTTGTGTAACCACTCAACATAAACCAATCTTTCCATTCCACCCAGGAGGTTTATTGAATTAGTGGTTTTATTAAGAAAACATAAGTCTCATGACTTAGAAATATAGTCATTATAGCATAAATAGATTATGCCAACCCTTGTTTGCTAGTAGCTAGGCTAAGCATGGCATGGTAACTTATCTTAGGAAAATTCCCTAGCAATTCTACCATTCTAAACTACGTAGGATTTCCCAACATATCATTTGACAAAAGTAGCATGCAAGACTTAGCAAAATATCTAATGCTAGTTCAAAACATAGGATGGAAATATTCATGAAAATATCACTTGCCTTGGTAATGTGGATAGTAGCACTCCTCACAGTCACAGTCACTAGCAAAATCTACACAAAGATTTGTGGCATACAATTACACACAATTTATATACAATCAAAAATAATATGAATGCATGCATGCAAAAATTTACTAAGTGGTGATTTTGAAAACTCTACCAAGCATTTACATGCTTACAGAAACTTAACAAGTCACAAGTTTGCCAACTAAACTTATTTAACCCTAAAACAAATTGCTAAACAAAAACTATAATTAAAAGGGGCCTAAACTTGTTTCTACAAACAAAGTCATTTTAATGGTTACTATTTGTTAAACACTTTGTATAATCATAAAGGTCTTGTTTCACTGAATCCAACGGTATAAAGTTTGCAAAATTCCAACGTGGCATTCAAAAGTTATAGCTGTTTGAAGTTTGGATCTAAATCTGATTCGAATTTCTGTTTTTGAATTATCCCTAGCCACGTGTCGCAGCCTCCCTGGCGCATACCGATTCGGTTGGATCGTGCTCTGCGGACCGTAGGATATAAGTGGGATCTGGCGGCTCAGATGCGCGATTACCCCTTCATTTACAATCTATCCTAGCCTTACGATCTGGATCCAACGGACACAACCATCAAGCCACAAACTGGCGGCGCTAGCGGCGTTGACTGGCGGCGGCGCGTCAGACTACAGTGGCGCCGGCGCTCTGGGTCGTCCGGGGAAGCAAGAAGGCGCTTACCAGGACCGCGGTGGCGTGCTGAAGCTCGAGGTGGCTCTGGTTTGTCAAGGGGCGCGCAGATACGGCGATGATTGCTCGTTGGAGTAGAGACAGACGTCGGCACGGTCAGTCGTCGTCGTTGGCGAGGTTGTCGATCACTTGGAGGCAACAAAGGGCGTGGTCAGATGCAGAAGATCACGGAGAACACGCGTGTGTGAAAGACAAGGCTTGGGGCGGTCTGGACTTACCACTGGAGGTCGCCGGAGTGGAAGCCGAAGACGGTGGCGGCCAGTCGTCAACGTTGCTGGGGCTACGGGTCATGCGAAGGTAAGTGGGGTGTGTCAGTAGATGCGCCGAGACTCACTGAACAAGATAGAATGAATGAGAGGCAGAGGGGAACACGAGAGTCACTGGAATTCGTCGACGCAGTCGTCGGAGCAGCGGCGGAGTCGTGCGAGTCGTGGACAGCCTGGTGGCGTGAAGGCAAAATTGACTAGGGGAAAATGGTCGTGGGGAGGTGGGGATCTTATAGCCCGAGGCTCGACAGGTAACTCTCGCTGAATCAATGCCCATTAAGCTCGCGAGATCAGCGCTGCAACGGGCAGCGGCGAGGTCGTGCGCGGAATCAGGGGGAAGACGATGCTGACGTGGAGAAGGCCCACTCGTCAGCGACGGGCGCGAGGTGGAGGTCGGGTATGGCTGTCAGCGACTGAGTGCGTGCGCTCGCGCGTGAGAGAGGAAAAGAAAACCCCCGGGTGGGCTAGTTGGGCTCGATTCGTTGCTGGGCCAGAAACCTGGCGCACGGCCTTTTTATTTTGTTTATTCCTTTTCCTTTTCTATTTTGATTTTCAGGAATGATTTAGATATGAATTCAAATCCTTTTTGAATTCAAACAATTCTGGGGATTTTTGCAGGGTACTGTGGTTTCAAAAATCAGTTATTTAACCATGTGGTTACCCTGCAAGGGCTTGGTCAAGCTTGTACTTAAAACAATCAGAGACTTTGCCTCTGGTTTGCAAATGTTTAAAAATAAGGTTTTGAATTTATTTCCAAGTTGAAAATTTTTGTCAAACTTTTACACCTAAACTTTCCAATAATGGAGGCAAGCAAACAAGTTCCTAAACATTCAAGTTTCAAAGGGTGATGGCCATTCAAATTAAATTTGCTCACATGAAATCATAGCATCAAGTTTCTGTTTTTCTGAAATGGTTTTGATTTTGAAACCCTAAATGATGATGGATGCATGGATGATATGAATGAGTTTTGGAATATGAATTTAGGGATGTTACATCCATTTATTTAATTAATAAATGGATCCTAAAAAGATTAAAAATATTATTTTGTTTTGGATTTTGATGTGTGTTGTTAAACAGAGCTAAACTCAATATAAAGTTTAGTGGAAGTTTATTTGATTTGGCATGTTTGAATTGGTTGTTTGAAATTCAAAACAGAAAATCGAAATAGAAAAAGAAAAATCAATCAGATAAAAAAAAGGGAAAGACCCAACCCATCTAACCTAGCCCAGTCCAGGCCCAACCAGCCCACTCCCTCTCACCCCGTAGAAAAACTCTTTGCACTCAGCAACTCACCCACTCAGCGACTCACCGGTGGACCCCCGTTCCCTCTCTCTCTCACGCTGCCAAGCGGACCCCACCTTCCTCGTCAGCGTCTTCAACCGCGGACGCGTTCTTCGTCCTCGCTGCCGTTCTCTGTTAATCAATCCCCGAGTAAATTCACTTAATTGCAGCGTTGATTCCGCCCGGTAACCTCGCTCACATAAGCGCCCACTCCCTCTCTCCATTTTCCCTCTCTCGCCCGACTCTCTCGGCCACCAGGCTGCTCGGAATCCTCTCCGAACCACCACAGTCTCCGGCGAGCTCCTGTTCAAATTCCGGCCACCACCGCCAGCCCCACTGCCTCCAGAGCACACTGGCTTGCTCGCCATCATCTCCTGCACCTGCAAGTGTCTTTCCCTCGCTCGCGCATGCTCTGCAGCGTCGACTTCGTATTCGACTGAACGATGCCGCCGTCCGCTCCAACTCCGACGAGATCCACAGGTAGTTTCCGACCGCGCCTCTCCTTCTCCTTCACGCACGCATCTTCGCCTTGATCTTGCGCATCTAACCGTTCTCTCCGTTTGCTCTCTCGTGACCCGTAGCGCCGCCCTCGACGACGACAGAACGTGGCCGTCGTTAGACGCAACTCCGGCGAGCCATTACCCTCACCTCCGTGCACCCCTTGACTCCTCTAGAACACCTTGAGCTTCCCTAGGCTTCTGCGAACGTGGTGAGCATCTCCCCAGCCACTCTAGCTTCCTGTATCGCCGGCACCGCCACCATCTGGCCGCTCCGCCGCCAGCCACCGCCGCAGCGCCGCTCGTTTTAGGTCAAGCTCGCAGCAGCCGTCCGATCTCGATCTAGTGGATAGGATAGAACCACTTAAGTCGAAGGGGTAAGCAATCTGATCCGTGCGATTTAATTAGATCCAACGTGCCAGAGCAGCCGATTCGAGTAAAACGGTATGGACGAATCAGAACACGCCGCGTGGCACTAGTTGATTTAAAACATATTTTTGAATCAAATTGAAATGCAATTTTGTAAACCTTGTAACTTTTGATCCACACGTCCAACATTTGCAAACTTTATATCAATGGAATCAGTGGAACAAGCCCTAGCCAACCATGCAATTTGTTTAGCAAAAAGCTTTTGTTAAAATGTTTGTTTTTGCAGAAACATGTGTATGCTTGTTTAGATTGTAAAAATTGTTCAAAAATGATTTTGGGGCTAAAATCTTTTGCAAATGGTGTGTTTTGAACCTACTGACCCTAGGAATCACTTTGTGGTTTCAAAAATATATTTGGTGATGCAAAAGAATGATTCTTTGATTTAAAACCATTTCTAGACAAATAAAAATATGGTTTATTTATTAAAAATGGTTTTGGAAGAAAACCTTTGGGAAATGTTTTGTTTCAAACTCTCTGACCCTAAACACAAATTTTTATGGTTTGAAAACATATTTTGTGAACCCTATAGATTAATGCCTTAGTAAAAACATTTCTACACCACATAAAATGATGCCTTGTTTTGAAAATGGTTTTGAAGTGAAATCTTTTGCAAGTGACTTTGCCACTTTATAAAATGACCATTAGGTGTTTTCAAATGTTTATGACCCATTAGGAACCACTTTTCCAAATAAAACAATCCTTGGCATGCTTGCATGCATTATCTTGTTTATATGATTTTATGTGATGTTTTGCTTGATTGGTAGATTGAGATTGTGCCTTGCTTGATTGAATTGTAGTGATTTGAAGAGTGTGGTTGTTGCAAGGACAAGGAGTGAACTTATACCCTCTACCAAAAAGGCAAGTGATGCTTCATACTTTTGTCACAATTACTTTCACTATGCATTAGTGATTTTTCTAAGTAAAACTTGCATGGAATTTTTGCTAAGTATAAACCTTTCTATGGGAAATCCTAGTAGAAGAAACCTTAGTAAAATTTCCTAAGTTAAGACTCCTACTACTATCATGCTTAGCTTAGCTAGTAGAAAACAAGGGTGGAATATATATTCACACTATAGAAAAATTTCTAAGTCTGAGGACTTGTGTTTTTGTTTAATAAAACAACTAAGTTAATGAATCACCTTGGTGGAATGGTAATTGCTTGGTGGTTTTTGGTTGAGTGGTTACACAAGGCCAGGGGACTGGTGAACCTTGTGTATCTCACTTGTGGATGGCCACCCAGGAACAAAGAGATTTGAGATGTCAAATGTTGAGAAGCTTCAAGTGCAACCACTTGGCATTATGGGATCTGCCTGGGTCATATAGGTTGCAAGAACTTAGCCATATGGATAGTTGGTGGTAGGGTTTAATAGGTTGGAGCGCGTCCATTTTGGTCTAAGGGAAGGCTTCTGAAAGATCTTGTCTTGGTGAAACCAAGTCTTGTGGGGAAAGTGCACCACCTCTGCAGAGTGTAGAATCTAAGTACTTAGCCATGTCCCTGGTAAAGGACAATTTGAGCATCAAGACATGGAAGCAATCAAGAATCTCATCATCCAAATTTCTAAGTTAAAAACTTGTGGTGAACAAGGGTTAAAGGATCTTCAATCTTTGATTGGGAGATGCCTTGGGAAAGATTATTTTGTCAAGAAAAAACTTAGTGTTTTCAAATGATAAGGAAAATCTATTTTGAGCAATGCAAGCCTCAACTCCACTTAGCCAAAAGCATATAGATGATAGACTCCACTATACTACCATAGTATCACTTGCCAATACAATTCAAATGTGTTGACCCTTGTGGATGTAACTTGTTATGTTACAGGTTTGATTGATTTAGTGAAGTGTGTTGATTAGGATTACAAATTTACAACCAACATGTCTGCCTGTGGCACTTTGAAGATGAAGGACCCCATGTTTATAGATATTCTGCTGCAATGTAATGTAATAGCCAAATGAGCTATGAAAGATGTAATAAATTATTTTATTCCTGGTTATAAAGTTGTATTATGACCTTTGTTTCTTGATATTACATCTTAACTGTGGATTCTAGCTATTGATCCAGGGACTAGCATTGCAAACACAGGGGACTCTACCTTATTAAAGGTTGGGAACCTTACAGAAATAAAGTATAAAGCTTGCAAGTAAAACTAGGATGGGGTATCATCAAATGTATCTAACCAAGTATGCTTAGTGCATTGCATGGGTTATCTAACTTTCATAATTGCAATTGTTAGCTTGCTCAATCAACTAGTAGTATTAGGCTTGCCTTGTGCATAGCAGTGGTTGAAGTTCTCCTCGGCTTCTTCTTCGTAGTATCCTCCTTCCTCCTTGTATCCTTGGTCGGTACTAGCATCTATGAATAAATACAAGGTACACAATCACCAAACAATACTTAACTACTTTCATTCATCACTCAAAAGGGTTCTATAGATGATCTAGCATCATCACTAATATTACAAGATTAGAGCATTTGTCTGATTGATTTTATTTTTAGAAAAGTAATTTCTACTCATTGAAAAACTACTTAAGTTTTAATATTCTCCAAACCAAACATGGGATCATGTTGACACATGTCATCACCACACATTTCAGTACATGGGAATGTGATTTAAAGTGGTGTCACAATTTCATAAGGTTTAACCTTTTTATTTTAAATCATTAAAGTGGCTAGAAATGCCTATGTGGCATTATTTTATTACTTGAACATTATTTCTATAAGTAAACCCATATATTTTTATATATTCTGAAAGGTATGATCAAATGTGATTTTTCAGAGTTGGAATCAACTCAAAATATATTATGGTTTAAATTTGAAAAATGGTTGAATCCAGAAAAGCTTTTGCCTTGTTATTTTTACCAAGGTTGATCTATAGATCCAAATGATTTGAATCCAGTGGGCTTGGATTAAGCATTTCAATATCTTTCTAACAAAATTGGTTTCATGCAATTTGGTTTATCGAATTGAGCTTGGTTGATTTTTGAAACTAGGTACAGAACTGGGTTTGAATATAAATAGAAAAAGCTAAATGCAAATGAGTGGGCTGCGCGGGAAGGGGTAATGGGCCGGCCCAGTGTCACTCCGCAGCATGGGGCGCAACTGACAGGGCGTCTAATAGTCAGTGGATCTTTAAACGTGAAGCAGTACGGGGCGATGTGGTGCGTTGGATTAGAATGAAGATCGACGGCTGAGGGTCGTCGTCGACGATGAACAAGTCACCGGCGAGCTCTAACCTTAGCGGCTCAATGGGGGTGCATAGGGGGCATACTGGGGCTCTAGTGACGACGGCGAGGTGGGCAAACGACGAAGTCAACGACGGAAAACTCAGGGGTGGTCGCGGCAGCTCCGAGGGTGGACGAAATCAATGGCTCCTCTTCTTTACAGCGGCGAGCTCCGGCCAAATTCCGGCGATGCGCTGCTCGCCTTGCTCCGGCTAAGGGGTGGAACGATCAGTGAGGTGAGGGGAGTGATATGGTGTGAATAAATCGAGTGGGGATCGTCTCCTTTTATAGGCTCGATGGCGAGACCGAGAGGGATGAGCAGACGACGGTGGCGACACGGCTACGGGTGGCTAGAGGCATGGCTGAGGTTGGCGATCGACGGGTGGTTTCTTGGTGATGCTCTATGGTTTAAATTCGCGTGTAGGGGCGGTGGCAAATGGTCAGGAACGTGCGATGCTCTACGAGGCAGAGGCGGCGAACTCTGCAGCGAGCGGTGGCTACGGGGTACGGGCGGTGAAACGATCATGTCTGGTGGTCTCCTGGGATGGTGGGGTGCATGCTGGCGGGCGAGGGCTCGAGGTGGTCGGGTTGCGTGGGAATGGCGTGTGCTCTGTGGTGCGTGTCGGCATGGTCGACAGCGGCGCGGGCGCGGCGTACCTGGCGGTTCTGGTCGTTGTCTTCGAGCTAGGGCTGGTCGAGAGGGGGCGGTGATGCATGGGCTTCATGCTAGACAAGGTTGGCACGGCTAGTCCTTCTCCTAGCTTGTTGTCCACACTGGGGTGACATGGGTCCTCTCGGCCTGTTCACCATTGATGACATTGGCGAGCTTACAGTGGTGCTAGAGCTTAGCTAAGGTTTCTAGATGATCTACTAAGGCTAGTGTAACCAGAGAGGGAACAAGGTTGGCTCAAAACACTGCTCAAAATAGTGTTTGTGATTTTGTTGATTTGAATCTGCAACCTGTTTGATTAAATGACCGCATGAACTTAAGTTTTGAATTTTGAAAAGATTTTTGGTGGGTGTGCTAGGCATGTGTTGAGGATTCTGTGGATGCTTGGGTTTTGAAAATTGAGCTTGTTTGAGTGGTTTTTGAAATAGTGGGATCTTCCCATATGAAATAGATTCAATTTTAAACTTTCATTTAAACCATGCATTCAAATGTTTTTGCATGATCACAAAGTGGGCCTTGGTTCCTTGTTATGAGTACTATCAAGGGGTGCAAAGATCTATATATGTTTCTGTTAAGTTCTGACAGTTAGAGATAGCCAAAGTAGGCATGGGAGTTAATTGGGCCAAAGTGTCCATTCACTTAATTTGTTTGTTTTGATTTGTTTGTCTTTGGGAAAAGTTTGGGGATTGTTTAGATGATATTTATTTCACCTAGGAATTATTTTACAAGCAAAGAAACACAGAACCATGGCAATTCAAAAGAATCCAAATTTTAATACATACACATATGAATGCTTTCATATTTTAATTGGAGAAGTTTTTGTTAACCCTAAATTTGATGATTAGAGTTTGATGATTCAAGTTTAATATTTTTGGGATGTTACAAACCTTCCCCCTTAAACAAAATCTCGTCCCAAAAAAAGGACGAAAGAGATTACCTAGGATTTGAAGAGATCGGGAAACTCCGTCATGATATGATCTTCGCGCTCCCACACTACAAGAAATATGTCAAACTATGACCTTTTGATAGTGAACGTAGATAAAATCGTCATAGAGTTATGACGATTTCACACCAGATGATCATAGGCCGTCTGCGAGAGTCAAAACCCTGAATAATTAAGACGATTTGGCTTAAAAACGTCATAGTTTCAATACATAAAATCGTCATAACCAACAAGATATAAGAGAGGACAATATCGGCCGTTGGATATGAACCCGATGGACGGTTGAGATAGTGATGTTTGGAAAGTTGCCATGGATCGATGACCTGGCATCGAGTCATCGCGCGCAGTCCTAGAAATATTTCGGTTTGCCACACTCCTCGCGCCCAGTCACGCGCAATTGACCAATCATTTTTGTAAGTCCCACCGAAGAACCCTAGTTCTATCCCCGCCGCCTCCCACTGTATTGTTCTCTCCGCCGCTGCCGCCCTACATTTCCTGCCGCAGCCACCCCGTCACCCGCCGCAGCCCAGCGTCTCCCCACCTCCGGCCACCACCGCCCTCACCTCTCTGCCAGGGGGAGTGGAGAGGGTCGGAGAGCTACCTCCCTGCCTCTCCTCACTCAATCTTGACCCCTAGTTAGCGCGGTGCCTCCGACTTCAGTCCCCTGGCCCAACCTCGTAGGCTCCGTCGAGCAAGCCCGTGCGCTTGCGCTCCTCCGCCACTGTTCGGACGCCGCTATCACTGACCCAGGTGCGTGTGAGCAAATCCCCTCCCCGTCTCGTGAATCCTTTATGGGGTGGGATATTTTTTTTTTAGTTTACTAATGGAGGATGGGGTGGTGAAGTCGGTTTTGATCGATCTCCATTGGCGCCACGCAGGGTTGGGGGCTTGGGCCTCAGAGGAGCTTCTTCCTGCTTGCTGCTCCAGGGCCGTCCGACCGGCAAATCGTGCATCCCTGAAATCTCCTCCACCCGAAGCACGCAGATCCAGAAGCGGGGAATAAAGGCTTGCATCAACCCGATCAACAAGATCTGATCTCCGTCTCGGTAATTATTCCCCATGCCAAGGCCTACTCTTTTTCTCTCTTAGATCTGCGTATGTGAAAGGGATCCAAATCCTTTGGTGGCTACTCCGTAGACATGTTTCAGTGAACCTCCCTAACTCGTGTTGTTGCTTCAATATATTCAGATTGATGCCCTATTTGCCTCCTTTAACATGTAGTTAGTCTACATGTATGAGAAGCGGTAATTAACATGTGCTTTACATGGTTCATTGGTTCATGTGGTGCTGACATATAACCGGGATTATAATAGTTGGTATTGCCTATACGGGTCAGTGGAAGATAGTTGATCCCCTCTGAGTTCCATGGCACACATTATTCTGTTCCAGTCACATTCGTTGAGCAAGTACTTTGCTATTTTTATTTCTGTTGTCAGAACATTTTGTGATTTATTTGCTAGTGTCAACAATCTTCATCAATAGTAATACTATATTTTTGCATGCTATGATACTAACCGGAACTGGTTTTTGTTTTCCTCCTCTATAGGGTTGTTACACAGTAGCCCAAATTTCCTGACGACATGATTCCCATCATTACATTTGCTGTTTCCTGGTGCTTATTGACAAGATCACCTTTCCCATGGCGAACAACTCAATGTATATATTATCTGGTCTCATGACTTTGCTTGGTCGCGTCTAATGATAAACTCAGGTATTGTTTTGGCAATACATTGCTATAGGCTCAGGGTGTTGCACCCTTAGTTATATTTGATTGTGGAAGTTACGTGCTCAAGTGATATATGCCTGTCAGATGCTCCAAGTGCATTCTGAACTACCGCACCCTACTTTATTTGTAAGTATATTGAGAAGCACAGAATGTACACTTCATAGCTCTTGATTTTGACACCTAGTTATTAGCCGGCCCATGTGTACCATGTGGTTCTATTAAGCAAATGGTCTCTATTGCTTTTCACTTTTTCAATTCATTTTGATGCCTTGTTTCTCTGCCAAAAGTAGAATGATGAGAAGAGAAAGATCACTTGGTTTTGGTCACTTATGTGTTTATGTTGGGTAAATGTGAGCTACATTGTCTATGCTTCAAATTACTTACGTTTTCTGCTGTTCACTCTATTTATGTCGTGCAAATATATATTTATTGTATGGCTTATTATCTATTATATAAATCTAATATTGATGACCCTGTTTTTATGCATTGATGGGGACATTTGTTACAGTAATAATATATATTGTGGATAACCTCCTCTGTGTTGTTGCATATACACGTTAGTTTCCTTGAGTGGCCTTCTACCGATGGTTTCAAACATCAAGGTGCTCTTACAACATTGTTTAGCCATGGAAAATCTAGGATAAAATTTATCCTAGATATTGCATAGAGTTACATCAAATGATATATCTCATAATATGTTAGGCACTGTATAATATGGAACAATAAAGTGATGCTTCTATTTTGCTTATGCTAGAGTAATGCATCAACTTATATTTTTGAAAACCTTGAGTCAATATGTATGCCAATCCTACTAAGTTTCATTTTTAAGAGCTTTGGGAAATGGCTTATTTTATATTGCCAAAAGAATTTTTCCACCTTTGTTGTATCCAATACACAGCTGCATTTTGTGAAGTATTAAAATGGTTTTGTGAAGTATGGAGATGCTCTGTTCTAATGACCCGACCTACTAAGAATGGAAATTTCTATCTTAGCATATTTGGTCTTTTGTTAATTCCAGATCGTCAGGGTCTTAGGAACTTCAGTAGGTCACACGTTGCCCTATGTAGAGTGTTGTGGTCCTGGATTTCGTTTGTCGGGTTGTAAGTTTGCTAAGCAATTGAGAACCATATAAGTACTAGAGTTATATGAAGTGCTTGGAATCCTCAGCTGTTATTTTCTTTTTGATGTTAGCTGTAGATGAAGCACACCTGAAAGGCTAGAATTTGGTTCAGTCCTGGAACTATTTTGTATATGAGAAAATGAATATTAGTGTTGAAAAATGATCTTCCTCAATGCTTTCGATGCCCAATCAGTCTACTCGCACTACTTTGAAACTTGTCTACTCCACTGAGTACTTGACTTGTATGTGTCCTGTCATCTCTTGTGTTTTTCAGGTTATAATCATAATGGAGGAGCAATGAGGGGCGAGTACCGGACAGCGGACTGGGAGGATGCGGCAGTGGCTGAGGTCTCTGGTTGCCTGCCGTTCAGCGGATAATAGCAGATCATGGAGGACGAAGTGAACATCAGTTTTCCCAAGATCACCTCCGCCTTCACCTCGTTCACCTCTCCAGCGGCAAGATCGACGACTGCTGCATCGACATGCTCAGTGTTGTGCTACTATTTGGGTTATGCTGTTTTTCATCTTTTACCTGCATAATGGTGTCAGTAGACTTACCTTTTAAATAAAGGCTTAAACTTATCAATTCCATTGCTTCTTAACTATAAGGACAACACCTCAATCGATAGTCAGAATGACATGGAGGGGCTCTAGAACTTCTACTTGGAGTATTTTTCATGCAGCTGTACTGTTTGCTGAAATGCTTAGATTCTACTTGGTAGATCAGACTACAAATGGTTCGGGGAAAGTAGCAAGCCTGAAATATCTAGGTTCCATTGCATAATCGAATTATAAAATGTTCAGAAACTAGAAATAACTCTGTTTCTACTCTGTGATTCTGCACACGTGGTCCTCATATTTTGTAGAGTTCCTTTGTGATGTTGAAGATATGGTCTGAATATATTTGTATTAGGATCTAGTTGTTTCTCTATGATGTTATTTTATGGTCACCATTTCATGTTCTTTCTATTTTGTCTCTATGATGTAAGTGATACTGATATCTGTGTAAATTGTAGGGCATACAAGCTACATGATGAGGTCGTGTTGCGCCTCGTCTGCTTCTACAACCAGCTACATGCGAGGTACGGGCAAGCCTGCGGCGTCGGCGCCTACGCCTCTCGCTCACCATCGACTCCCGACGGCGGTGGCCGGGCTGGTGGTGTAGCGCGACCCGACGGGGCGGGATCTGGACACGCTCCACATGCTGGTCTAGGCTGCGACAAGCCCCTCGCCAAGTGCTTCGACGTCGACGTCAACGAGTTCATTGCCTCCGACCCCGCCTACGCCCCCAGGTATCTGCCTGTCCTACCCTCTCCATCTCAGGTTCTGCTAAATTGCTGTTCCTGCTAGGATTTTGCTGTTCTTATTTATCCTATTTTTGTAGTTCTTATTTATCCTATTTTTGTCTTGTCATGTACCAACCTCTTCAACTATTTGTGTAAATTTATGTGGTTCATAGAGCTGTCAAAAAAGTTCGAGCTTGACAAACCATTTGAACTCGATTCGTTATTTGCTCGACTCGAGTTTGGCTCGAAGTCTAAACAAACTAAACTCAAACATGTCATCAGGCTCGCGAGCTTCATGAGCTCGAGCTCGAATGTTCGCTCAAGCTCGGTAAAAAGCTACGATAGTCCACTTGTGATAAATATTTTAGAGCTATCCTAGGCCTGTTATTCTTTTTATGTTAGCCCAATAAATTTCAAGTCCATGTAAAGAAGAAATCCATCGTTGATTGCTCCACTTCCATCTTTTTTTAGAAGAGTTCCACTTCCATCTAGTAGCTCATGATTACACAAAAGAATGATAGCAGGCCTAGCCTCTTGGTACAAGAGAACATTTTGGGCTTTGGCAGCCTCGTACAACCCAGAGTTAATTCGGGTGTCAGGCAGTTGTAGGCTGTAGCATACACGGCAGTATTTTTAGTCCCACCCTGCTCAGCGATAGAGGGTAAGGGTGGTGTTCCAACTATATATAGAGCCTGTGGAGAACCTTTGAAGAGCAGTGTGCCGCTTTAGGCCAACGATCAAACACATAATTTAATTTGAAATTAAAAATAAAACAAACGAGCTTTGTGAGCTCGGCAATCCTTTGACGAGTCGAATTCGAGCCTGTCTTTCAGCTCGCGAGCCGAGCTCGAGCTAAAAAAATAGCTTCTGCTGCAAATCTAGTTCGAGTCGAGCTGAGGTGTATTCGCTCGAGCTTGGCTCGTTTACACGTTCATATAGTTTCTACTTTCTATCATGAATAGCCTGTAGCAATTTCATCTAATATTTGCTATGCTATGCTCCAGTTTTTTCTTCGAAATGCTATGCTTTAGGTTGTTGTATAATCTGTCGATGCTTTTTACAATCCTTTCATAGATATATGTTTAGAGTACTGTACTGTACTTCTCTATCACTAGCTGGCAATACTTTACATCTGTTTATTTTTCTAGCTGATCTATGTTATTTTTACAAGATATTGCTTTCTTTTCCAACTAACAGCCATTACCACACTTTCATTTCTTTTACAGGAGCTCTAGGATGAAGGTAAAATAAGCAGAAGCTTCATAGTCAGCAAAGAGTTGATGCTAGTTGTAATTTCCTGGGAGTTTATGGCTAGTTGTATGTTTGTGGGTGTTTTGTACCATGGAATAGTTGTATTCTTGGGTTTTGTTAATTATGTCTGATTGTATAGTTATATCTACATTTTACTTTTGTAGTTGTTTTGTATTCCTGGTTTATGTTTGATTGTAATATAATGAATGTGATCTGGGCCATGCTTATCGAACTATCGATTATTTAATGCCTGTACTTTAGAAATGATCTGAATGTCAGTTGGGCTCTAAAAAGGCCATCACCCAAAAAAAACTAGTGGACTGGAGCAGCGAGCAATACTACAAAAATGGTTGAAATAAAAAAATAACTGAAAGCTAAAAAGGCCTTGCCCATGAAAATAAAAGGGCCATAATATTGGGCTTGGCCCAAGCAGCAAACGGGAATTCCCAAGAAGAAATTACTGGACTGAATTTTGGGCTTGGCCCATGTAAATGATTGAAATGGATCGGGCTGATTCTCTGCCACGTAGGATCTGCCATGTAGGATCTGACGTGTCTAGGCTAGATGTCCCATGACGATATTGGATCGTCATAGAGGTTATGACGTTGCGAAATCGTCATAGACGTTTATGACGATTTCGCAAAAATCGTCGTTATAGTTCATTTGCGATGCCCAGCTTTCGACGATCTCAAAATCGTCATAGAATCGTCATAAACGGACTATTGTGACGATTTTGTGACGAAAATAGAGGGTCATATATAGCCATATTCCTTGTAGTGCCAGGTAGCTTCTTCTTCTGTGTGGTTGCTCCACTGAATCTTGAGAAACTTGATGCTTTGGGTTCTGGTAGTTCTAAAGGCTTCTTCAAAAATACGGATGGGTAGTTCGGGATAGGTTAGGTCATCGTTGATCTCTATGGTCCGGTGATCAATGTTCTTGAACACTTCAGTCTTCTCTGGAACTTCAAGGCACTTGCGAAGTAATGAGATATGGAACACATTGTGCACAACTGACATCTCTTCGGGTACTTCCAATTGATACGACACTTCTCCTCGACGGTTCAGAATCTTGAAGGGTCCGATATATCTGGGGGCTAACTTTCCCTTGAGTTGGAAATGTTGCATTCTTTCAATGGAGACACTTTGAGATACACAAAATCTCCGATGTTAAAGGCGAGGTCTCGACGTCTCTTGTCGGCGTAACTCTTCTGCCTTGACTGGGTTGTTTTGAGGTGCTCACGAATCTTGTGAACCTTCTCTTCTGCTTCTCGTAGGATGTCGGGTCCTAAAATCTGACTCTCTCCTACTTCCGACCAATTCAAAGGGGTGCGACACTTTCTTCCATACATGAATTCAAATGGGGCCATTTGCAAACTAGCTTGATAACTGTTGTTGTATGAAAATTCTGCAAACGGCAGATAGTCTTCCCACTTAGATCCATATTCTAACACACATGCTCTTAGCATATATTTGAGTATTTGATTTACTCGCTCCGTTTGTCCATCGGTCTGAGGGTGATACGCGATGCTGAAATCTAGGCGGGTTCCTAAACCTTCTTGGACTTTCTTCCAGAATCTCGAGGTAAACTGAGTTCCTCGATCCGATACGATGTTCTTGGGGACTCCATGCAAACTGAAGATTCTAGCGATGTATAACTCTGCTAGCTTCGAACTCTGATATGTGGTCTTGACGGGTAAGAAATGGGCGACTTTGGACAATTTGTCCACTATGACCCAGATAGAGTCATTTCCCCTACTAGAAGTAGGCAATCCGGTGATAAAGTCCATTCCAACGGAATCCCATTTCCATTCAGGAATCTGCAATGGTTGCAACAATCCAGCGGGTCTTTGATGTCCCGCCTTGACTCTCTGACATATATCACACTTGGCGATATAGCTTCCGATTTCTCTCTTCATCTTATGCCTCCAAAATTGTTCCTTCAAATCTTGATACATCTTCGTTCCTCCGGGGTGGATAGAATAAAGCGTATCATGAGCTTCCTTCAGAATAACTTCTTTCAACTCAGAATCTGCTGGTACACAAAGGCGTCCTTTGTACCACAGAACTCCTTCTTCGTCTTCGGTAAATCCGGGTACTTTGCCTGTACCGATACGACGCTTGATTTCGTCGATACTAGCATTTCCTTTCTGTGCCTATTTGATCTGGCTAATCAAAGTGGGTTGAAGTTCTATGCTAGCCAAAAATCCTTCACCTACTAATTCCATTCGGAAATCTTCCATCTCTTTGTGCAAGCTTGGTTGCTCCTTCAAAATCATGGAGTTCAAGCGGCACGGCAATCTGCAAAGGGCATCTGCTACCACGTTGGCTTTACCGGGGTGATAGTGAATGTCCAGATCGTAATGCTTGATTACCTCAATCCATCTTCTCTATCTCATATTCAGCTCCTTCTGAGTGAATATATACTTCAGGCTCTTGTGATCCGAATAGATCTCACAACGGTTTCCCATCAGGTAATGCCTCCATGTCTTCAGGGCTAGAGCTATGGCTGCGAGCTCGAGGTCATGGGTTGGGTAATTTTTCTCATGTTGTTTCAGTTGTCGAGATAGATAAGATATAACTTTTCCTTCTTGCATTAGCACACATCCGAGACCGATCTTGGATGCATCGCAATACACGTCGAAGGGCTTCGTGATATCCGGCATGATTAAGATTGGGACTGAAATCAATCTCCTCTTGAGTTCTTGAAAACTAGCTTCACATTTGTCTGTCCATTCAAACTTCTTCTCCTTCTTCAGCAATTGGGTCATGGTTCCGGCGATACTCGAGAATCCTTCTACGAACTTGCGGTAATATCCCGCCAATCCGAGAAATGCAAGAACTTGGGTCTGAGTGGTTGGGGCTTGCCAATCTTCGACATCTTTCACCTTTGTAGGGTCAACGGCAATTCCTCCGGTTGATACAATGTGGCCGAGGAATCCTACCTCCTGTAACCAGAATTCAC
Source organism: Avena atlantica (assembly GCA_910589765.1). NCBI lineage: Eukaryota > Viridiplantae > Streptophyta > Magnoliopsida > Poales > Poaceae > Avena > Avena atlantica. Next base: position 292,462,619 of record OU342738.1, read on the forward strand.
ATTTGCTAAACTTGGCATACAACTGATGCTCTCTAAGGGTTCTAAGAATGGTCCTTAGGTGTAGCTCATGTTCTTCTTCCGATTTGGAATAAATTAGAATGTCATCGATGAAAACAACGACAAACTTATCCAGGAATTCCATAAAGATCTTATTCATGACATTCATGAAATAAGCGGGGTCATTGGTTAATCCAAAAGACATGACCGTATACTCGTATAATCCATATCTGGTGGTAAAGGTAGTCTTGGGAATATCCTCTGCGCGAATCTTGAGTTGATGATAGCCTGTTCTAAGATCAATCTTAGAAAACACTTTGGCACTGGTCAACTGATTAGACAGATATTCTATCTTGGGCAATGGGTATTTGTTCATGATAGTGAAATCATTCAACTTCCAATAATCCGTACACAAACGGTTGTCTCCATCCTTCTTGTCCATAAATAAGACAGGTGATCTCCATGGTGACGCACTTTGTTGAATCAATCCAATTTCCAACATGGCATCCAGTTGCTTCTTCAGTTCTGCTAGTTCAGACGGGTTCATACTATATGGTCTCTAGGCTATGGGTCCTGTTCCGGGGATTAGTTCAATGATAAACTCGATATCCCGATCTGTGGGCATACCGGGCAAAACATCTGGAAATACATCGGGGTATTCACAGACTATCCGGACTTGGTCAATGGTAGGTTGGGCTATACTCTTGTTTCACTTGAATTGACGAAGTAAGGTTTCAGATATATGCTCGACTGATATTCCGGCTGTACTGGTCATGGTTATGGCTCTTGGCACATTCAATCAATCCTTTATGTTTTTACATCCAATCCATTCCTAGTACTACTTCCAAACCTTTAGTTCCGAGTACTATGAGATTAGCATAAAAATCTATGCCATGGATTCAGATAGGGACGGCCTTATTTGCCTAGCTTTGGTGGTTAAACCAGGGATTTGAACAATCATAACATGCTTCAGTTTGGTTGGTTGAATCTTACTAGTACATGCAAATTCTTCGGTGACAAATGAGTGCGATGCACCAGAATCAAACAACACTCTAGCGAGTACTGAATTAACAGAAAACATTCCCACCACGACATCTGGCGCTTCCCGGGCTTCTTCCGCATGCATGAGAAAAAGACGGCCGTTGCGGTTGAGTGAATTCCCTGGGGGCAAACCTTCTTCCAGGCTGAACACGACGTTGCTGCTGAGCTGGGGCATTTGCATTGGGGGCTGCGGCATTCTTCTTGGGGCACTCGTTGGAGTAGTGACCCTTATTTCCACAGTCATAACAAGTCACTTGTGACTTGTCCTTTGCTGCAACAGGCACATCATTGCTTCCAGTCCTCGGGGCAGTGTTGGTGTTGGCGGCAACATTGTTGTTGTTGAACTTGGGTGGTGCACGGTTGAAATTGCCAGAGTTGCCGGAGTTGTTGTGATTTCCTCCGGGCCTTGGGTTTCCACGGTTGGGATAGGTCAGACGGTTCATCGGGGGTCTGTTGGTTCTCGGCGCAAATCCTGGAGATGGGTTAGGGCGATACTTTGGGGTATGATGGGTTACTAGCTGATGCATCATGCGAAGCTTGCGATTCTCATTGTCTTGGTTGATCTTTCCTTCCATCTGGATGGCAGAGTCGACAAGGGCTTCAATGTCAGCAAAGGGGATATTGACCAACACCGTCTGCATCTCATCGTGCAGACCATTCAAGAATCTTTCTTTCTTCTTGGCTTCGGTGTCGATCTCATCCAGGGCATACCTAGCAAATGACAAGAATTTGTCATGGTATTCTACTACGGTCGTCCTTCCTTGCTTCAGTTCTCTGAACCCATCTCTGATTCTCTTGATCAAACCTGGTGGCACATGGGTTCTGCTGAACTTGACCTTGAATTCCTCCTAGGTCATCATCTGTCCTCCGTTCATTGCACGAACGCTGTTCCACCATGCTCTTGCATCTCCGGTTAGATAATGGGTGGCGAACAGAACTTTCTCGTTAGCTTCCACTCCGGCGACTTCTAGGTTGTTTTCCATGGTTTGCAGCCAATCATCGACGTCTAAGGGCTCTTCCGACTTAGTGAAAACAGGTGGGTTGGTGTTCTATAAATTCTTGAGCTTAGATCCATGGTTGTCCTGATTTCCTTGGCCTTGATTGTTGTGGGCCAGCTAAGCTATCTACTGAAGCGTGGCTAAGTTGGCTTGACGTTTGGCTCTTTCAGCTTCGCAGTCAGAAACCAACATTTGCAGGATTTGCAACATCGGGTCCGGGGATGAACCACTTCCTCCGCATGGCATCTAAAGATTGAGATGGATCATGAGAAAAGAGGGAAATTTCTAAGGTTCTAGGACGTTGAAAAGTTTTTTTAAAGTTTGACTCAGATTTTTCCAGCAACTTGCTTTTCATTCATTCATTCATAGCATACGATACAGACACACACCAAAAAACAAGAAAAGCAGATGGTTTTAAGAACCATTCTGGAAACTACGATACAGTGGGACCGAATACAACTCACTACACTAGTGCTCAAGTGCTACTACTCCTCTAAATCGGTGTAGTCGTCATCCTCCTCATCATCATCGTCATTGATGAAGGCGAAGTCATCCTCATCGGTGAAGAAATCCATAGCCTAATCCTCCAGAAAATCATCATCATCGCTGAGATAGGAGTAGGGGTCTCCACGAAGATCTTCTCTGGCATTCTCCCTTTCCTCCAATTGCATGTCTCTCTCGTGGATGGTCTCCTCCGAAATCCGAGATACGGTGGCGAAGACGGGAAATGATGCGCTCCTTCTTGTCGAGCTGGCGGCGGCAAGACTTGCGATCCTTCGCTAGCATGGCAATGGTCTGATCCTTCGTCTTGATGATGGTGGACTTGTGGTTGGAGTAGTCACGGCAATTGTCCAATTCCTGCTGACGATCGTACATCATGAAGCTAAGGTGGTCCAACTGAGTCTTCAGCTCGTGGTGGTATGGGGCTTCCAATGGCTGTCCCATAGCATCACGCCTTGGACAAAACTCAAAGCGGGTACCCTTAATCTGGTTGATACTCTGCCCACACAGACGGGCAAGAGCTTCTTGCATGGCCTTGGCAAGTCCATCAAGCCAGTTGTTCTCTCGCAAGGTGAACTGAATTCCTTCGGCAGTGGGAGGTTCAATCTTTCCTCAGAGACTTGCAACAATTAGCCACTGCAGATCTTCTCCTCCTTGATCATTGAGCTGAGCTCTGAAGAACTCGGGGTGCGGATGCTCCAGAAGTTCTGAAAGATGGTCCAAATCCCGCTCAAAGATAAGGTCTCCTCCATTCCCCAACTGATAAAACTTGTTGTACTTCACGTCCATCTATAAGAATATAGGATGAGTAAGTTAGTAGAGTGATCAAGTGTGTCAAGTTTTATGTATTTTGCAAGATTTTTTGAGGAACATGAATTTTTATGAAAGAATCAAGGTGATAAGAATGGGAATAATTTTTTGTAAATATTTGCTTCCTCTGGTTTTGAAACTAAGTTTTTGATTCAAACGTCTAGTCTAACTAGGGTCTCCTATGGTCAGGATGGCTCTGATACCAACTTGTCAACACCCGGATTTTTAATCCCAGATGCCTGTTATGCCATACATCGCAATCCCATGATTACCATTTTTGCGAGACATAACAGAATTGGATACCACAGTACATCATCCATTACAAACCATACATAAGGTCTTACACAAATAGGGATCTCATGATCCAGTTCTTAATACAACTCAAGCAGCGGAATACGTAATAATAACGATAGCATAGGCGAAGCTCCATATTCGGGGTCATAGACAATGCTGGCGATGGGAGATGATCCTAGTTGTCGTAACCTTCCTGGGGTCCATCATCCTGGTACTCTTCTTCATAGTCTGGCCATGGGAATAGCCAGGGACAAAGCCATGAGTACTCTTTAAGTACTTGCAAACTAAGACTAACAAGTGAAGGGGGTTTTTGTAGTAGGACACTAAGCTCTATGGTTATTTTGCAAAAAGCCAGATTTACCTCTACTAAGTTCAGAAGCAAGAAAATCTAGTTGAAATTTTATAACACCTAAGTGGGAACTTGTATTTCATATCACAACTCTGTTGTGGTCAATTCAAAATCTCGATCCATTTCACAAGTCATTTTGAAAACATCTGACGGGGGAACAGTATGGCCACTCCAACTGTCCATAACCGCGGACGCGGCTATTCGAATAGTTTGACACTCTGCAGAGATTTTACACTTTCACCACAACATTCGATACATCCGTTAGGAAAAAATCCTGAATTCACCATACTCAGTATGCGGATAATCAATCCTAACCTTTCAATTACATGCCCTAGTATAAGCACCTCTCCTGTGAGTTTGGCCTCCCAACCATGACCATCTACCATCTTGGATACTGCACAGGTGGACAATCTTCACAAGGTAGCCTCAGCTCAGACCTTGGCCGTGAGGGAACCCATACTAAGGTATATAAGTTTCCAGTCAAGCCCTACCCAATTTTCGAGTATTGTGGTTGTACGGTAAAATTGGAATGGTATCGCATCCAGACAACCATCAGTTTTATAAAGGGCTAAGGCTCATTCCTTAACATTTTCATCATCCAAATCATCTAGTGTTCATAAACACATGTCAAAACATCTCAGTAGAATGAATCATCATTCTAAGGTTTTCATAACCATTTTCCACCAAGTATTCCCATCTAAAGTTGATCAAGTTTTATGCTTAGCACTAGCATCTACAAGTGGGGATGAGTACTAATGAGGGGTGGTAAACTAGTGGAGTTTAACTAAGTTCAATCTCATGCCTTAGGATGACATCAAGATTATCTATCCTAGGCCAAATTTAATGCTCTTTATGCAACCTTCAATTATATTTCTAGTATCTACAATTTACTTAAGTAAACTCTAAGATAAAGCTTTGATAAAGAAATAAAGTATAAAGCTTGCAAGTAAAACTAGGATGGGGTATCATCAAATGTATCTAACCAAGTATGCTTAGTGCATTGCATGGGTTATCTAACTTTCATAATTGCAATTGTTAGCATGCTCAATCAACTAGTAGTATTAGGCTTGCCTTGTGCAGAGCAGTGGTTGAAGTTCTCCTCGGCTTCTTCGTAGTATCCTCCTTCCTCCTCGTATCCTTGGTCGGTACTAGCGTCTATGAATAAATACGAGATACACAATCCCCAAACAATACTTAACTACTTTCATTCAGCACTCAAAAGGGTTCTATAGATGATCTAGCATCATCACTAATATTACAAGATTAAAGCATTTGTCTTATTGATTTTATTTTTAGAAAAGTAATTTCTACTCATTGAAAAACTACTTAAGATTTAATATTATCCAAACCAAACATGGGATCATGTTGACACATGTCATCACCACACATTTCAGTACATGGGAATGTGACTTAAATTGGTGTCACAATTTAATAAGGTGTAACCTTTTTATTTTAAATCATTAAAGTGGCTAGAAATGCCTATGTGGCATTCTTTTATTACTTGAACATTATTTCTGTAAGTAAACCCATATATTTTTATATATCCTGAAAGGTATGATCAAATGTGATTTTTGAGAGTTGGAATCAACTCAAAAGCTAATATGGTTTAAATTTGAAAAATGTTTGAATGCAGAAAAGATTTTGCTTTGTTATTTTTACCAAGGATGATCTATAGATCCAAATGATTTGAATCCAACGGGCTTGGATTAAGCATTTCAATATCTTTATAAGCAAATTGGTTTCATGCAATTTGGTTTATTGAATCGAGCTAGGTTGATTTTTGAAACTAGGTACAGAACTGGGTTTGAATATAAATAGAAAAAGCTAAATTCAAACGAGTGGGCTGCACGGGAAGGGGTAATGGGCCGGCCCAGTGTCACTCCGCAGCGTGGGGCGCAACTGACAGGGGGTCTACTAGTCAGTGGCTCTTTAAACGTGAAGCGGTACGGGGCGATGTGGTGCGTTGGATTAGAATGAAGATCGACGGCTGAGGGTCGTCGTCGACGATGAACAAGTCACCGGCGAGCTCGAACCCTAGCGGCTCAGTGGGGGTGCATAGGGGGCATACTGGGGCTCTAGTGACGACGGCGAGGCGGGCAAACGACGAAGTCAACGACGGCAAACTCAGGGGTGGTCGCGGCAGCTCCAAGGGTGGACGAAATCAATGGCTCCTCTTCTCCTCTGCAGCGGCGAGCTCCGGCCAAATTCCGGCGATGTGCTGCTCGCCTTGCTCCGGTTAAGGGGTGGAACGATCAGTGAGGTGAGGGGAGTGATATGGTGTGAGTAAATCGAGCGGGGATCCTCTCCTTTTATAGGCTCGACCGCGAGACTGAGAGGGATGAGCAGACGATGGTGGCGACACAACTACTGGTGGCTAGAGGCATGGCTGAGGTTGGCGATCGACGAGCGGTCTCCTGGCGATGCTCTATGGTTTAAATTCACTTGTAGGGGCGGTAGCAAACTGCGAGGTAGAGGCGGCGAACTCTGCGGCAAGCGGTGGCTATGGGGTACGGGAGGTGAAACGATCAGGTCTGGTGGTCTCCTGGGACGGTGGGGTGCATGCTGGCGGGCGGCGAGGGCTCGAGGTGGTCGGGTTGCGTGGGAACGGCGCGTGCTCTGCGGTGCTCGTCAGCATGGTTGACAGCGGCGCGAGAGCGGCGTTCCTGGTGGTTCTGTTCGTTGTCTTCGAGCTAGGGCTGGTCGAGAGGGGGCGGTGAGGCATGGGCTGCATGCTAGACAAGGTTGGCACGGCTAGTTCTTCTCCTAGCTTGTTGTCCACACTGGGGTGACATGGGTGCTCTCGGCCTGTTCACCATTGATGACATTGGCGAGCTTACAGTGGTGCTAGAGCTTAGTTAAGGTTGCTAGATGATCTACTGAGGCTAGTGTAACCATAGAGGGAACAAGGTTGGCTCAAAACACTGCTCAAAATAGTGTTTGTGATTTTGTTGATTTGAATCTTCAACTTGTTTGATGAAATGGCCGCATGAACTTAAGTTTTGAATTTTGAAAAGATTTTTGGTGGGTGTGCTAGGCATGTGTTGTGGATTATGTGGATGCTTGGGTTTTGAAAATTGAGCTTGTTTGAGTGGTTTTTGAAATACTGGGATCTTCCCATATGAAATAGATTCAATTTTAAACTATCATTTAAACCATGCATTCAAATGTTTTTGCATGATCACAAAGTGGGCCTTGGTTCCTTACTATGAGTAATATCAAGGGGTGCAAAGGTCTATATATGTTTCTGTTAAGTTCTGACAGTTAGAGATAGCCAAAGTAGGCATGGAAGTTAATTGGGCCAAAGTGACCATTCACTTAATTTGTTTGTTTTGATTTGTTTGTCTTTGGGAAAAGTTTGGGAATTGTTTAGATGATGTTTATTTCACCTAGGAATCATTTTACAAGCAAAGAAACAGAGAACCATGGCAATTCAAAAGAATCCAAATTTTAATACATACACATATGAATGCTTTCATATTTTAATTGGAAAAGTTTTTGTTAACCCTAAATTTGATGATTAGAGTTTGATGATTCAAGTTTTATATTTTTGGGATGTTACATTTGAGCAACAAAAGGTCTTTGAAAAAATCGGTTTCTACCTGCTGGTATGTTTTGATAGATTTCTGCCATTATTTTGCATTTGCTTCTTATTGATTCCTTTTTGGGTTCTTTTTGGGAAATTGAGATTTTTTACGGAATTGCTACAGTATCCTGTGTTTTTAGTGAAAGTTTTTCTGTTCTAAAGCTAAACCCAAAGGTCTATTATCTTTTGAATACACTAATGTTGCTAATGAAGATTGTGTGAAGTTTTGTATGAAGGAAAATTTTCAGTGTAGAGAAAGAATGATGTAATGAGATGAAGAATGGACAAAATATCAAGTTTGTTGATGCCACCCCGTGTCACCCCAAGAAATATTCAAGAGGTACAAGCGTAAAATCTTGGGGATGCCCAAGGCATCCCCTTCTTCATCAATAAAAATCTCAGGTCTTTCTAGACACTTCGTGTTTATTATTTCATGCACTATTGTGTTGTTCTTGGAGCATCTTAGTTTTCATTTTTGGTTTTTGTTTGCTTATTTTTCTTGAATAAGTTGGTTGGAGCTCAGCACACTTCTTTTAGAGAGAGCCACACTCTGTTTTCATTGCCTAGAACACTCTAGTTTTCACTCTTATTGTTTTGTGAGTGTTCACTTTTGCTAGCACTGTGTTTAGCCTTAGTTTTCTTGTGCTTATTGCTTAGAACTTTTTAGTTCTTATTTGTGGATTTGTGAGACAATCTCACTGATCTTTATTGATTATTATCCTTGTGAGTTGTTTCAAATAAGTTGATTGGTGTTGGAGAGGAGTAGAAATTTCTTGCTTGATTAGTACAAGAGGAACTTGCTTTAACTGTGACTTAGACTTTATCATGTCATGCTAGATGTTGTTTTGACCTTATGATTAGTGATTATTGTTGTACCATGACTTGTTCCAAACAATTAGGATTGCTTAATGTGCCTTGAAGGAATCATTCGTTGTTTTAGCATACAAAAGCATAGTATTGTGGTATTCTCCTTTGATGCTTTGTTTGGGTTGACTTGGCACATGCTCACACCATGTTATGACTATGAACAAGTCACCATTGCCTCTATGATCATTTAGTCCTTGACTTGTAGTACCACTTTATGCTTTGATTAGTAATGTTTTATCGCTTTGCATGATTATGGCCATTATTGCTATCTTAGTTGGTCGCTCCTAGTATTTTGCTAGCCTCCACTTGTATGAGTAAGATCTACTCACGCATCCAACTCCCAATAAACCAAGTTATTCCAAAAGTGTCCACTATAAATTCCTATGCATGATGTGTTACACCATTCCAAGTATATTCTTGTTTTCATCTATCTTTCAATTAAAAAGTATTTTGTTATGTGAAACTTAGTGATTAAAGCTCTCACGAACTTGATGGCACACTTTATATTTCTTGCCCCTAATAAACTTGAACCATTGTGTCATCTATGTTGTATATACTTGCACTTATACGTTGGAATTAGCAGAACCATGTTGTCATGGAGAACGCTTTCAACATTGCACTTGTACTTTGTACACAGTTGATATCATGCTCTTTTGTCTATGAATGTCGTCAGTGTGAAATGAAAGGGGAGCTTGTAAGTCCATGGAGTTATGTATCTGTGTTAGAGAAACGCCTGGGCCGCTAGCGTAAGCCATGCCTAATCATGGTGGAAACTTGCAGCATCACCATAGTGACATCTATGAAGCATTCTTCTTATTAAAAAAGGATTGAGAAAAAGAGACATATTGAGGAAAGAGGAAAGAGAGGAAAAACACCATATTCCCATGGTAAATAAGAAGAATGCTGAGATGCTCATTGTCTGCTTGTCTTGTCATTTTGGTTATGGGATAGCTCCTATACCATGTGCAAGGGGTACCCGTTGGCGGTTCTCTATGATACACGTGTACTTTCTATGACAAGAACTTGCAGTTAACTAAACTTGAGTAGCATGAGGAGCGACCCTCGTATTCAAGGGACATGAGATTGCCAACTTATACTTTTTCAAGCATATACTCCATAGTTTGTTCATTTTAACCTTAATCGCTTCAATATGCTTATGATAGGGGCAATGAGAGCTGAAAGCTAACAAGTACCATAATTTTTGGAAGCTCGTTATGAGACTTGAAATACCTTCTTCCCTTTTTATGAAGGGCCTTTCTTCCAACATTATTTTGAGTCTCCACCTTCTATCCTTAGGCACCCTTTAAGAGAGCATAGTTGCCATTCTTAGTTCTATGTGCATTGTCCCAAAACTTGTTGATTGATTCATAAGGTTGATATTTCTTGTTCTTGAACTATTTGTATCTAGTCACCCTTATGAACTTTGAAGGTGTCCTATGCATTTATGATTTGCTATACCATGAGGGACAAGCTGAATACCACTATGCTATGTTTTCTATATGTGAAACAAACAAACATCTTCCAATGCATTGTTATTCATGATCTTTGTTTGTATCCTTTCATGTTGCAACATAGTTACTATGTCTTATTGTTAGAATTTCATCTTTCATGCTCATGTTTAGAGTACTTTGATCCCAGCTATCAATTCTTGCAAATGGTTTGATCATGATTGTGATGGTGCATGTCACCTCAAAAATTATTCATATTATAACTTACCTACTGGAGGACGAGAAGGAGTTAAGCTTGGGGATGCTTGATACGTAGTAAACGTATCTATAATTTTTGATGCTCCATGCTGGTTTTATACACTTTGAGGTATTTTTATACACTTTCTCGAACTAACCTATTGACAAGATGCCACAGTGCCAGTTGCCTGTTTTCTGTTTTTTTTGGCTTCAGAAAGATAAAAAATGAATATTCTCGGAATTGGACGGAACAAAAGCCAAAGTTCATATTTTTACCTGAATGATACAGAAAATCGAAGACGAGACAAAGGAGGACACCAGGGTGGCCACACCCTAGGTGGGCGCGAGCCAGCCCTGGTGGCGCCCATAGGGGTGTGGGCCCCTGTGTAACATCCCAGCATTTAGGAACTTACGAAGGGTAGATTTATGAATATGAATTGTTGCATGCATTTATTTGTGAAAATGTGGGTAAAATTTTCGCCAAATTAAAATCTTAAGTGATCAATGTTTCTTTTATCCTTTCAGATTAGGTTTAGTCAAAAGGATGATTGTTATAAACTTTGAGATGATCTTTAAGGAGTTATGTGTTTAAAATGAATTTGAATTTAAAACTTGAGTGTTTGAATTATAATTTAAATAATTTAGATATAAGTTTGGAATCTTAAATTAATTAAGATATAAGTATTATAACTTAAATTTTTATCTATAAACAATATTGAATATGAAACTTATTTCATATTAATAATACATAAACAAGTTACAAAGAATGTAACCTACTGAAGCCATTTTCAAACTTCACAATTTACAAAAGAATAATGAATAAGAATACTCTTTATTAATAATAATATAATCTTTATTACAATTGAATAAAATAAATATTACAAGAATAATAAAGGAGAAAAATTACAAAAGAATAAGAAAATTACATTGGAATATTTACTAACTATCCTATATCTAAATCTAAACTAAATCTCCATCTTTATCTTTGTACCTGCAAAACAAAGACTAAATAAAAACAAAAGAAGATTAGTGTTAGTATTATTTCTCTCAGATATGTCAGTGAAATGCACTTGACAAATTCATCATTGAGAAATGTTATAAAAGGGGCAAGTTTCACCAATATGAAAGATTCCATCTTTCATAAATTCAAAGCCAGAAGTCAAATGATAGCCAAGAGGGACCAATTCACCAGCCAGGTGAAAGTAATCTGGTAATAGTAAGTTCAAAAATTCTGAACATATCCATAAGTGCATAGAAGGCACACAAGTTGGACACACACCAACATGCATATGGTGTGCTGTCGACCTCACAAGCACAGCTCAATCTCACAAAACCACAGCACAGTCGTGGGGGGGGCACTAGTGCATCACTCCACAGCACACAAGAACATCCAGTGTAGACAGCAGCCAAACCAAACCACCCAGATCAAGCCAAGCATCACCAGGATGGTGACATAAGGAGGGGGAGAATCAGGTGGACAGCAAGGCCAAGACCAAGAGCTAGGAGGAGTAGTCCAGCTCAAGAGCAAGCACAGGAATCCATCAGATCAAGATCATCATCATTAACTTACTACACCATCATTAGATTTTGTGGTGAGCCTCATAAAACCATCACATGATTCAATCATAGTATCTAGACAAAAGCATGTGTTGCTTTATGAAATAATCTCTCAATAATCACCCAAGTGAGGTGAATCTATCCTAGAGATTTCAAGTATAAAGATAAGAAATAAAACTCAGTCAAAAGCACTAAACTCTCAGACCAGCATCACAGAGTTTAGTGTTAATTTATGCAACTTAGACCATTCTTCATTTGATCCTATCAGATCAGGGAACATCTCCCAGAGAGAGTAGCACCTCTAATCTTACAAGTTTCAAACAAACTATTTGCTCAACTAACTAGGTCTTAAAATCCTAGAGCCTCAGACCAACATCATAGGCAGGAGAGTCAAGAAAAGCTTTCATTTTATCTTGCCAGTATTAATCACAAGTATTGTCAAAGCTAAGCCGAGAAATAAAACTCAATCACTTGTGTGCCAGATCATAATGGTATCACAAGGACAAATTCTAAATGAGCTAAAGCCAATCTTTGCTTAGTTTCCATAGATAAAAGGGACAAGCCAATAAATATCATCTTCCTGAAGCCAAGTGCCAGGAATCAACATTAAATTCATCTATACATCCACAGAAAATCATTACATGTAATGATTATATTCAGTATGTATAATCTCATACAAGTCTACCATTATAATTTCAATAAGAAACTACTGAGAGAACTACTGTCAGTATAAGCATTTTGACAGTAGAGTAAGTTCTTAGATCAACAACATTTCCAATCAGGGATTCCATAGAAACACTAGCATGGGATCATAGTGAATTACCACTTGAATAAATCTAACAAGCCACTAGCATCATCAAAGGCACTACAAATCATGATCCACAGCAAACAATCATTCTTCATGCTCAAGCATGATCACCATTAGATCTAAAGCATCATGGATATGATCAACATGGGGTTATGAACCCTAATCAGAACAAGAACCCTAATTAAGAGATGAACCCTAATCAGAACATAGCCACTAGGCACGAGAAGCCACTAGAAACACACAGAGAGATTCATGGTAGTAGTATGAACAAGACCCATGGAGGCAACTTTCCCGGGATCCACGCTGACGAATTGAAGAGGAAGCAGATTGGCTGACGAACCCGCGGTGGCACAGGGAGCACCCAGGGGGCGCTGCAACCTGCACCAGCCACGGCGGCGGCCATAGCAGCACACGAGCCCAGCACACCACAGTAGGCGGGACCGCGGCGATGGCGACAACATTTTCCCCTAACCCTAGGGTTCGGGAATGGGGTGAACCTGGCCACGAGGAAGCCCCGGAGTCAAATCGAGTTGGACTAGATGAATGAGCGTAGTCGCAAACCTCGCCCTGCACCACGACAATGGCCAGGGGAAGCCTCAACGGTGGCCATCGCTAGCGGTGGCGCTAGAGCCCGCGGGGTCGAGGAAGAGGAAAGGTGAGAACGAGGAGGAGGCAGAGTGTGTGGCTGGGTAGGCCAAAAACCCTCGGGGTGATGATTTTGATCCTGCCCTATTGGGCCACACTGGCCCAATAAGCCCAAATGGCCAGCCCAAGTCGTTTAAAAACTGTATTAATTAATTGGAAAAGACCAAAATGCCCCTAAACTCAATAAAATTCTAGAAAATAAAACAAAAGTCCAAAAATTATAAATAAAATATTTTTGGATTCATAATAATCCACTCAATCCAAATAAAATAAGATAGAAAATTTTGGATATTTAAATTTTTATAAGAATTTTGTAATTTATATATTCCTTATGAAATTTTACAAAATTATTGAAAGATGATAAAAATAAATAAAAAATCACTTTCATTATATATTAATATTATAGTATTTTTGAAAAATACTAAATAAATATTTAATAATAAATTTTAATGTATAATTATTAATTCCTAAAAGAATTATTAAATCAATAAAAGTCAAACAAAATAAAATTCAATATATGCAATAAATATAAAAAAATATTTATAAATGCTTTAATTAAAAGGCACCTTATATAAGGAAAATGCATATATAATTAAATAATGCATTACATTACTTGCATAATCATTTTTCTTCTTTAAATATTGTCCTTACCGGACAATAATGATGTTTTTGTAGAACTAGAAGCTCAAGGTCCAGTGCAAGCATCGACTTCACTACCTTGCCATCACAAGGCAAGTTCATCACTTGCTCATGTCCTTTGAAGAGTCTTTATCAAAATATTTGCAAATTGTTATCATATATGCTATAACAGAAAGAAAAAATTATTTTCATAAATAAAGAAATCATAGATATCATCCTAAGTGGTGATATAATGGAGCAATAGAACTTAGGGTTCTATTTGCAACAATAAGGATCAAGTAGGGACTTAATAACCCCTGATATCAGTGATTCTAGCGCCGTATATTACGTGTTGGCCATGAGATTTGGAATGGGACAGAGAAGTCAGTTGTATCTTCTTCCTCTCGCATGAAGCCGGATGTGCAGGTCGTGGCTGTTATCCTCGTAGTGTGCATATTAATTAGTAATTCGTAGAGGATATGCAGCATATGGGTGGGAACCCTCATCGTCCCACGATAGTTCTGGCATCTAATGGTTTGTACAAACCGTTGCCGTAATTCATTATGTGGGCATGGTGTACACCAAGGAGGCATGCGGGGTTGCGAAGGGGGCAGTGATTGGCTTGGACCAACTACTGGGCCCTACATCATGGAATTGTCTACTAGATTGTAGCAACGAGTCGATAGAAGCACTCACCCTCGAAGATTCCAACGCGGTTAACGAGAGCAGATTCTCGTGGGTGATGTAGTCGTACACTTGCTGATCTCAAGATCGCGTAGACGATCCTTCCGGCGCTGCGTTTTGGCAGCGCTTCCGTAGTCGGTCACACGTTCTGTACTGGATGAAGACCTTCCTCTCCCTTGTTCCAGAAGGCAGCGAAGGTTGTAGTTCTCCCTTCATGATTCCTGCAGGGCTTCGCCTAAGCTAGATGCGATTATGGTGGATTAGGGTTTCCTAGAAATCTAGAGTTTAGAAATCCGGGAGGAGGAGGAGGTGTCGGCGGCGGCTAGGGCTCCGGTGACGCACCGGCGGCGGCGGGTCGGCGGCGCCGGGTTCGGGTGGAGAGGTCATGGAACTTGTGTGTTATGTTGGGGCATCCCTCCCCCTCTATTTATGAGAGGGGGAAGCCTTGGGAGGGGTGGGTTTGAATCCAAACCCAAACCCAAGTTGGATTGAGAGAAGGACTTGTTTCTTCTCCCACTAGGAAACCATTGTTCTAGTTTGACTTTTCAAACTTCCGTTTGACTTTCAATTTAGAGCTTTATTTCTCTCTCGCATATGCCAACACCAAGTGACCTTGGATATGATCCAATCATTCCACATACCCATGACACATTCATGGACTATTCTCCTTCCGGACCGGTGAACCTTCTAGTGTAGGGATTCGTAGCATGGAAAACAAAAAAAATTCTATCGCATACAAACAAACAAGCCAAGATCTATCTACTAGATTGTAGCAACGAGTCGATGGAATAACTCACCCTCGAAGATTCCAAAGTGTTTAACGAGAGCGGATTCTCGTGGGTGATGTAGTCGTACTCTTCCCGATCTCAAGATCGCGTAGACGATCCTTCCGGCGCTGCGTTCTGATAGCGCTCCCGCAGTCGGTCACACGTTCGATACTCGTCGAAGACCTTCCTCTCCCTTGTTCCAGCAGGCAGCGGAGGTTGTAGCACTCTCCTCGCGATTCCGGCAGCACAACGACGTGGTACCGGAAGTAGAGGGGAGATCTCGCAGGGCTTCGCCTTAAGCCGGAGCGAGTATGGTGGAGTATGAGAGAGTTCCTCGAAGATCTAGGGTTTAGACACGACGAGGAGGGGCCTAGGCCGGCAGCTAGAGTTTCACCTAAGAGGCGGCGGCGAGTGCCCTAGGGACGACGGCGGCTATGGAGGCGGCGGCGGCTTGGGGCTAGGGTTTAGAGGTGTAGGAACTTGTGTCTAGGAGGGGAGCCTTGTCCCTCCTTTTATAGGTGGAGGGGGCCGGCCAAGGGGAGGGGAGTCCCTACCCAACTCGGCTTGGTGGTGCGCCGGCGGTGGGAGGAAGAACTCCTCCCCCAAGTCGGTTTCCACCTCCCTCTCCACTTCCCAAAATTAGTCGTTTGACTTT
The DNA here is from genome assembly GCA_910589765.1 of Avena atlantica. Taxonomy (NCBI): domain Eukaryota; kingdom Viridiplantae; phylum Streptophyta; class Magnoliopsida; order Poales; family Poaceae; genus Avena; species Avena atlantica. The sequence continues at coordinate 292,478,478 of OU342738.1, forward strand.
CAAATTGGCGTTTGACTTTTCAAACAAGGATTTGATTAAATCCTCTATTTTTTTCAGCGATGACACTTAGTACATGATGCAATCATACCAACTTGATATAACACATTCATGTACCCTTCCCCTCCGGAGTGCCGGACATTCCGGAACCTTCTAGAACATTCCCGATGAAAACACCGGAACCATTCTCCAACTCCGAAACAAGACTTTCCTTATATGAATCTTATTCTCCGGACCATTCCGGATCTCCTCGTGATATCCCGAATCCCATTCAAGACTCGGAACAACATTCGAACTCTTTCTCATCATTCCATAACTACTCAAACAACGTCGAATCCTTAAGTGTGTCTCCCTACGGTTCGTGAATTATGCGTACATGATCGAGACACTTCTCCGAACAATAACCAATAGAGGAATATGGAAATTCATATGGCTCCCACATATTTCTACGATTACTTTGCGATCGAATGAACCACTTACATACGATACCAATTTCCCTTTGTCTCACGATAGTTTACTTATCCGAGGTTATGATCGTCGGTATCTCTGCATACCTAGTTCAACCTCGTTACCGATAAGTACTCTTTTCTCGTTCCCGTGATATGTGATCCCTTGTGAGCCAGTCAGATGCTTGCAAGCTGATTGGATGACATTTCACCGAGAGGGCCCAGAGTATATCTATCCGTCATATGGATGGACAAATCCCACTCTTGATCCATGTGTCTCAACCAATACTTTCCGAACACTCAATGCCACCTTTATAGCCACCCTGTTACGGTGTGGTGTTTGATGTCATCAAAGCATCCATCCGGTAAAGGTGATATGCATGATCTCATGGTCGAAGGAATTAGGTTACTATGTATCAGAAAGCATATAGCAATTGAACTATTAAAATGACTTGATCTTTATGCTATGCTTATCTATAGGAGTATGTCCACCATATCATTCTCCTGACGATATGATCTTGTTGTTAATAACATCTCAATGTTCATGACAGGGAAACCACATTCATTCATTAACCAACAAGCTAGTGATGTATAGAGGCTTTACTAGGGACTTCAAATTAAGTTTACAAATCACACAAGTATTAATGTTTCCTTGTTAATAATATTATAGCATGAATGTAAACATTTATCATAAACACAAAGATATAATAATAAATACATTTATTATTGCCGCTAGGGCATATCTCCAACAGTCTCCCACTTGCACTAGAGTCATCTAATCTAGATTACATGGTAATATACCGAACACCCATGGCAGTTTGGTGCTAGTCATGTTTTGCCCTCGGGAGAGGTTTAGTCAATGGATACGCCACATTCAGATCTGTGTGTACTTTGCAAATCTTTATATCCCCATCTTGGATATGTTCTCGAATAGCGTGAAAACATAGCTTGATGTGCTTCAGCTTCTTGTGTGACCTTGGTTCTTGCGCATTGGCTATGGCGCCCATGTTATCACATTAGATAGACATTGGGTCCAGCGCACTAGGAACCACACCTAGCTCTGTAATGAACTCTTTCATCCATATCGCTTCTTGTGAAGCCTCCGAAGCAGCCATGTATTCCGATTCAGTTGAAGATCTCGCCACAACGCTTTGCTTTGCACTCCTCCAGCTAACTGCTGCACCATTCAAAATAAATACGTATCCAGATTGTGATTTAGAATCATCCAGATCGGTGTTCCAACTAGCATCGGTGTAACCATTTATAACGAGCTGTTCATCACCTCCATAAGAAAGAACCATATCCTTAGTTCTTCTCAAGTACTTAAGGATGTTTTTGACCGCTGTCCAATGATCCACTCCTGGATCACTTTGATATCTGCTAGTTAAACTAACAGCATATGCAATGTCGGGTCTAGTACATAGCATGGCATACATTAGAGATCCTATGGCTGAGGCATAGGGAGTCTTACTCATCCTTTCTCTATCTTCTTCCGATGTCGGACTTTGATTTTTACTCAAGGTCGTATTGGGCAACATGGGCAAGAACCCTTTCTTGCTATCTTCCATTCCAAACCTCTTTAGAACTTTGTCCAAATATGTACTTTGTGACAATGATATTTGGCGTCTTGATCTATCTCTATAAATCTTTATGCCTAATATGTAAGCTGCTTCGCCAAGATCTTTCATTGAAAAACTATTATTCAAATATTCCTTGACACTATTAAGAAGGTCTACATCATTCCCAATCAACAATATGTCATCTACATATAGTATTAAGAATGCTACATAGCTCCCACTCACTTTCTTGTAAATACAAGCTTCTCCATAAGTTTGTATAAAACCAAAACTTTTGATCACCTTATCAAAACGTTGATTCCAACTTCGGGATGCTTGCTTCAATCCATAAATGGACCGTTGAAGTTTGCATACCTTGTTAGCATCTTTAGGATCGACAAAACCTTTGGGTTGCATCATATAAAACTCTTCATCAATGTCTACATTGAGGAATGTTGTTTTGACATCCATCTGCCATATCTCATAATCATAATATGCAGCGATTGCTAACATAATCCTCACAGACTTTAGCTTCGCTACTGGTGAGAAAGTCTCATCGTAGTCAACTCCTTGAATTTGTCAAAACCCCTTTGCCACAAGTCAAGCTTTATAGACAGTAACATTACCATCAGCATCTGTTTTCTTCTTGAAAATCCATTTGTTCTCGACAGCCTTCCGGCCATCCGGTAAGTCCACCAAAGTCCATACTTGGTTTTCGTACATGGATCCAATCTCGGATTTCATGGCTTCTTGCCATTTATTGGAATCTGGGCTCATCATTTCTTCCTCATATGTCTCGGGGTCATCAGTGTTGTCCACCAACATGACACTCATAACGGGACCATACCAATCTGGAGTGGTACGAGTTCTCGTTGACCTGCGAGGCTCTGTAGCAAATTCAACCGAAATTTCATGATCATCATCATTAGCTTCCTCTCTAACTGGTGCAGGCACCACAGGAACTTCTTCCGGTGCTGCGCTACTCGAAATTTCGAGAGAAGGTTTGACAACCTCGTCGAGTTCTACTTTCCTTCCAGTCACTTCTTTCGAGAGAAATTCCTTCTCTAGAAAGGATCCATTCTTGGCAACGAAGATTTTGCCTTTGGATCTATGATAGAAGGTATACCCAATAGTTTCCTTCGGGTATCCAATGAAGACGCATTTTTCCGCTTTGGGTTCAAGCTTTTCCGGCTGTAACTTCTTTACATAGGCTTAGCAACCCCAAATTTAAGGAACGACAATCTAGGTTTCTTCCCAAACCATAATTCATACGGTGTCGTTTCAACGGATTTAGATGGTGCCCTATTTAAAGTGAATGCGGCTGTTTCTAATGCATAACCCCAAAATGATAGCGGTAAATCTGTAAGTGACATCATAGAACGAACCATATCTAAGAGAGTTCGATTACGACGTTCGGACACCCCATTACGCTGTGGTGTTCCCGGCGGTGTCAATTGTGAAAGTATTCCGCATTTCTTCAAATGCTCGCCAAACTCGTAACTTAGATATTCACCTCCACGATCAGAACGTAGAAATTTAATCTTCTTGTTAAGTTGATTCTCTACCTCACTTTGAAATTCCTTAAACTTCTCGAAAGTTTCGGACTTATGTTTCATGAAATAGATATACCCATATCTACTCAAATCATCCGTGAAGGTAAGAACATAACGATAACCACCGCGCGATGCTACACTCATTGGACCACACACATCGTTATGTATGATTTCCAATAAGTCCGTAGCTCGCTCCATCATACCAGAGAATGGAGTCTTAGTCATTTTACCCATCAGACATGCTTCGCATCTTTCAAGTGATTCGAAATCAAGTGATTCAAGAAGTCCATCGGAATGGAGTTTCTTCATACGCTTCACTCCAATGTGACCAAGACGACAGTGCCACATATAGGTCGAGTTATCGCTCGATTTCAAACGTTTAGCCTCAATGTTATTAATATGTGTATTTCCACTATTGAGATTCAATAAGAATAGACCATCTATCAAAGGTGCATGTGCATAAAACATATTACTCATATAAATCGAACAACCATTATTCTCGGACTTAAACAAGTAACCGTCTCGCAATAAACAAGATCCCGATATAATGTTCATGCTTAACGCAGGCACCAAATAACAATTATTTAAGTATAAAACTAATCCCGATGGTAGATGAAGGGGTAGCGTGCCGACCGCGATCACATCAACCTTTGATCCTTTTCCCACGCGCATCGTCACCTCGTTCTTCGCTAGCTTCCGTTTATTCTACAGCACCTGTTTCGAGTTACAAATATGAGCAACCGAACCAGTATCAAATACCCAGGCACTACTACGAGTACTAGTGAGATACACATCAATAACATGTATATCAGATATACCTTTCTTCTTGATGTTGCCGTTCTTCAAATCCGCCAAGTACTTTGGGCAATTCCGCTTCCAGTGACCTTCTCCCTTGCAGTAAAAGCACTCAGTATCAGGCTTAGGTCCAGCCTTGGTCTTCTTCGTTGGTGTGGTAACTTTCTTCCCACCCTTCTTGAAGTGTCCCTTCTGCTTAGACTTGCCTTTCTTGAATTTGGTGGTCTTATTGACCAACAACACTTGGTGCTCTTTCTTGATCTCCACTTCTGCAGATTTCAACATGGCAAAGAGTTCTGGCAACGTCTTGTTCATGTTTTGCATGTTGTAGTTCATCACAAAGTTCTTGTAACTTGGTGGCAGTGATTGGAGGACGCGGTAAATCCCCAAAGCATTAGGAATCACTATACCCAAGATTTGAAGTTTGTTTGCGTGCCCAGACATCTTAAGCACATGCTCACTGACGGAGCTGCCCTATTCCATCTTGCAGTTAAAGAACTTTTCAGAAGCCTCATAGCTTTCAATTGCCGCATGAGTCTCAAAGATCAATTTGAGATCCTCGACAATATCATATGGGTCTGAATTCTCAAACCTTTTCTGAAGCTCCGATTCTAAACCATACAAGATAGCACACTGAACTGTGGAGTACTGAGTCTTCCGAGTGAGGTAAACATTATTTACTTCATCGGCAGCATCAGCTACAGGTGGGTCACCCAGCGGTGCATCCAGCACTTAGGTCAAATTACCAGCTGTGAGGACAATCCTCAAATTGCGGAACCAATCCGCGAAGTTGCTTCCATTGTTTTTCAATTTTTCTTTCTCTAGGAACGCATTAAAATTGATGGTAGGGGCTGCCATTGATCTACAACATATCTGCAATAGTTTAGACTAAGTTTATGACAAATTGAGTTCAAATTAATAAAATTAATCTAGGTGAACTCCCACTCAAAACAATATCCCTCACATTGTTTTAGTGATCACACGAACCAAATCCACCACATCAACACCGATCATCACGAGAGCTGATATAGTTTCAATGGCGAACAATCGACATGTTCATCATATCTACTATATGATTCATGCTTTACCTTTCGGTGATCCGTGTTCCGAGACCATGTCTGTACATGCTAGGCTCGTCAAGATGAAACCTTAGTTTCCGCATGAGAAAATCTGGCTTGCTCATGTTGTATACACTTGCGGAATATAACACACCCGATCATCACGTGGTGCTTCGAAACAACAAGATTTAGCAACGATTCTAACTAAGGGTGAACACTTTATGACTTGAAATTCATGTGCATGAGGGATCATCTTATAATGCTACCGTCGTCTACTAAGCAATACAAGATGCATAAAGGATTAACATCACATGCAATTCATAATATGTGATATGATATGGCCTGTTCTTCTTTGTGCTTCCGATCTCCATCTTCAAGCACGAACATGATCTCCATCATCACCGGCATTGCATCAAGGTCAACGAGGCTTCTTCATGGTTGTCGTCCACCGGCTTCAACTATTACAACTACTTTGAATAGACACGCGGGTCTTAACATAAATTAAAAACAACCATATGGCTCCTGCCGGTTGCCAACTTACAATAAGGAACATTGCATACATCAAATATAATCACAATCATGGCCATATCACATCACAGCACACCCCTGCAAAACAAAGTTAAACGCCTCTACTTTCTTTGCACATTTTACGTGGTTTGGGGATTTCAATAAGTATCGTTCTAACTTATGAACAAGAACCACAACATTGATACCAGCATTGTTAATCACCCGTTGTAAATTGAATCTTAACTATGCTAGGAGAAACAGGCACCCGCAAAGCCACTTATGCAATACAAGTTGCATGTCAAGCGTGGAGCAAGTCTCATGAACGATGTCATGTTAGGTTAGCCCGGGCCGCTTCATCCCAACATCCTGCAATATGCAAAGTACACAAGAAGCAATCGACAATAAAAGCATCAACGCCCACAATGACCATTGTGTTCTACTCGTGCAACAGATCTACATATAGACACGTCTCTGATACCACTGTAGGGATTCGTAGCATGGAAAACAAAAAAATTCTATCGCATATAAACAAACAAGCCAAGATCTATCTACTAGATTGTAGCAACGAGTCGATGGAATAACTCACCCTCGAAGATTCCAAAGTGTTTAACGAGAGCGGATTCTCGTGGGTGATGTAGTCGTACTCTTCCCGATCTCAAGATCGCGTCAAAGATCCTTCTGGCGCTGCGTTCCAGCAGCGCTCCCGCAGTCGGTCACACGTTCGGTACTCGACGAAGACCTTCCTCTCCCTTGTTCCAGCAGGCAGCGGAGGTTGTAGCACTCTCCTCGCGATTCCGGCAGCACAACGGCGTGGTACCGGAAGTAGAGGGGAGATCTCGCAGGGCTTCGCCTTAAGCCGGAGCGAGTATGGTGGAGTATGAGAGAGTTCCTCGATGATCTAGGGTTTAGACACGCCGAGGAGGGGGCTAGGCCGGCAGCTAGGGTTTCACCTAGGCGGCGGCGGCGAGTGCCCTAGGGCCGGTGGCGGCTATGGAGGCGGCGGCGGCTTGGGGCTAGGGATTAGAGGTGTAGGAACTTGTGTCTAGGAGGGGAGCCCTGCCCCTCCTTTTATAGGTGGAGGGGGCCGGCCAAGGGGAGGGGAGTCTCTCCCCAACTCGGCTTGGTGGTGCGCCGGCGGTGGGAGGAAGAACTCCTCCCCCAAGTCGGTTTCCACCTCCCTCTCCACTTCCCAAAAATAGTTGTTTGACTTTCAAACTTGGCGTTTGTTAGACCCCTCCTTTATAAAGGAAAGGATCCCTGTGATTGCAATGCTAGTCCCTGGATCAATGCTAGCATCCACAGTTTAAGATGAAGTACACAGATACAAAGGTCGTTTATTACATTCATTCCAGAGATAAAACATAGTCTTTTACAACTCAGGGCCAAAGGCCTAATACAAGAGTTTATGGAATAAGTAAATAAACACAAGTCTTCATCTTCATGTGCCACATGCAAGCATGTTGAGTGTAGACTCATGACTCCTATTCATCATCGGAGTAACCTGCAACATCACAAGTTACAGCCACAGAGGGTCAATACTTTGGAATAGTATTGGCAAGTGATACCTTAGTATATTTTAAGTGGACTATATTACTATATGCATTTTGGCTAAGTGTAGCTTGGCTTGCTTTGCTTGAAAATAGGTTTTTCCTATTAGTTGAAAACTCTAAGTTCTTCTTTGTCAAAAACATTCCCAAGGAGCCACCAATTTTTATTTAGAAGTTGGAGTGATGAGATTCTTGTAGTTTCCATGTCTTGATGCTCAAAAGTGTCCATTTCCTTGGACTAGGCTAAGTACTTAGGTTTTCCATCTGCAGAGGTTGTGCACTTTCCCCACCAGACTTGGTTTCCCAAGACAGGACCTTTCGGAAGCTTTTCCTTAGTCAAAATGGACGCGCTCCAACCTATCAACCCAACTACCACCAACTGTCCAATTGACTAAGTTCTAGCAACCTATATGATCATGGCAGAGCCCATATTGCCAAGTGGTTTCACTGTAAGCTTTCTCAACACTTGGCCTCCAAATCCCTTTGTGCCTGGGTTGCATACCACAAGTGAGATACACAACGCAAGTCCATGGCCTTGTGTAACCACTCAACATAACCCAATCATTCCATTCCACCCAGGAGGTTCATTTGACTTAGTTGTTTTATTAAGAAAACATAAGTCTCTTGACTTAGAATATTTTTATAATAAACCATATAGATGTTCACCACCCTTGTTTGCTAAGTAGCTAGACTAATCAGAATATGATAACCTAACTTAGGATAATTCCTTAGCAATCCTACTATTCCATTCTACTTAGGATTTCCCATCTTAGCACTAGGCAAAATATCATGCAATACTTTAGCAAAATATCTAATGCTAGTACAAAACATAGGACATAAATATTGATGGAAATATCACTTGCCTTGGTAGTGGGGAGAGTAGCACTCTTCACAATCACAATCACTAGCAAAATCTACACAAGAAATAATAGCATACAATTACACACAAATATATACAATCAAAATTAATATGAATGCATGCATGCAAGAATCTACTAGGTGGTGATTTTTGAAAATTCTACCAAGTATGCTCATGAGTACAGAAACTTAACATAACACAAAATTTGCCAACTAAACTTATTTGGCATCCATAAAATTTACTAAAATAATTTCTACTTAAAATGGCCTTAAAACATGTTCTACAAATAAAATCATTTTTAACTATTACTATATGCTAAATAAATTGGATATCCTGAAAGGCCTTGTTTCACTGAATCCAACGGTATAAAGTTTGCAAAAATCTAACGTGGCATTCAAAAGTTATAAGCATTTGAAGTTTGAATCTAAATCAGGTTTTAAATTCTGTTTTTAATTTAAACCTTGCCACGCGTCGCAACCTCACTGGCGCGTACCGCTTCGCGCGGATCGAGCGCTGCGGACCACAGGATCTAAGTGGGATCTGGCGGCTCAGATGCGCGCTTACCCCTTCGTTTACAATCTATCCTAGCCCTATGATCTGGATCCAACGGACACAACCATCAAGCCACAAACAGGCGGCGCTAGCGGCGTTGACTGGCGGCGGCGCGTATGACTACGGTGGCGCCGGCGTTCTAGGTCGCTCGGGGAGGGAAGGGTGTGCTTACCAGAATCGCAAGGTCGAGGCGAAGCTCAACGTGGAGGTGGCTTGGCAAGGGGCGCACGGGGTCATCGGGGATTCCTCGCCGGAGTTCGCGAATGCGTCTGATGCGGCTGCTGTCAACGTTGGCGAGGTTCTGCGTCGCGCTAAGTCAAAAAGGGGGCACCATTAGACGCGTAAGACGATGGGGATCCTAATCGTACCAGTCAGAGGGCAAGGGGCGGCTGGTACTTACGGGGACAGGTCACCGGAGTTCGTGTAGAAGGCGGCGGCGCTCAGTCGAAGTCGTTGCCGAGGCTACAGATCATGCGAGAACAAACAAGGCGTGTCAGTGGATGCGCAAGAAGTTGCTGAGCGTGATAGCATGAGTCAGGGACAGAGGGGAACACAGTGCTCACCGGAATTCGTCGGCGCGGTCGTCGGAACAGCGGCGGCGTCGAGCAAGTTGCGAGCAGCCTGGGGGCGTGAAGGGGAAATTGGTTGAGGGGAATTGGTCGCAAGAGAGAGGGAATTATATAGCCAGAGGCTCAACAAGAAACGCCCAGTGATTCAATGCCATTTACCTCGCGGAATCAAAGCAGCAACGGGCAGCGGCGGAGTTCGTGCGCGAGATTTTGGGGAAGACGATGACAGCGTGTACAGGGCCCGCTCGTCAGCGATGTGCGCGAAGTGAGTGTGGGGTCTGGCTGTCAGCGGCTCAGTGTGTGCGCTCGCGCGTGAGAGGAGAAAAAGAAATCCCCGGGTGGGCTGGCTGGGCTCGGTTCGCTGCTGGGCCAGAAACCTGGCGCCTGGCCCTTTTCTTTTGTTTGTTTCTTTTCTTTTTCTATTTCTATTTTCTGGAATGATTTTTGATATGAATTCAAATCCTTTTGAATCCAAACTGTTTTGGGAATTTTTGCAGGGTTTTGTGGGTTAAAAAACAGTCATTTTAACTAAGTGGTTACCTAGCAAGACTTGGTCAAGCTTGGGTTTCAAAGTAAACAGAGATTTGCTCTAGTTTGCAAATATTTGTAAAAGGATTTTGAAACTATTTCTAAATTTGGAATCTTGGGTTAAAATTTTCACCTAATATTTCCATCAATGGAGGCAAGCAAACAAGTACTTAAACATTCAAATTTCAAAGGGTGATGGCCATTTGGGATAAATTGCCCACATGAAATCATAGCTCCAACTTCTGACTCTAAATGATTTTTGAGAAAACCCTAAATGGATGAATGATGCAAAGATGATATGAATGAGTTTTGAAACTATGATTTTTGGGATGTTACAAATCTAACCCCCTTAAGATTCGGGTTGGCTAGCAAATAGGTGAGGGTGGTCTTTCCGAAGATCATCTTCTCTTTCCCATGTTACTTCTTCTTCGGAGTGATGGTTCCATTGCACTTTACAAAACTTGATAGTCTTGGTCCTGGTAACTCTTTCCGCGGTCTATCTTGACAGGCTTTTCCTCATAAGTGAGATCACTTTCTAGCTGAACTTCTTCCAAAGGTATGGTATCCTTCAAAGATGACTCTTCCATTTCTGGGTGACATTTCTTAAGCTGACTCACATGAAATACGTTATGGACTGCTGATAGAGATTCTGGCAATTCAACTTCATATGCAACTTCTCCTTTGCGACTTAGAATCTTGAATGGCCCAACATATCTTGGTGCCAACTTTCCTTTGACTCCAAATCTTTTTACTCCACGGAGTGGTGATACCCTGAGATAAGCTCTATCCCCAACTTCGTAGGTGACTTCTCTACGCTTTAAATCCGCGTAGCTTTTCTGTCGAGACTGTGCTATCTTCAATCTGTCCTTAACCAATTTGACTTTCTCTTCGGCGTCTTTGATAAGATCTGGTCCAAATAAGCTCCTTTCTCCCACACCATTCCATAACAATGGGGTGGTACACTTCCTTCCGTAGAGTAACTCAAACGGTGCCATTCCAATACTAGATTGATAACTGTTATTGTAAGAGAACTCTGCATACGGGAAACTTTCATCCCAACTTGCTCCATAGTCTAAAGCACAGGCTCTCAACATGTCTTCAAGAATTTGGTTGGTTCTTTCTGTTTGTCCATCCGTTTGTGGATGAAAAGCAGTGCTGAATTCCAATCTCGTTCCTAAGGATTCATGAAGTTGTCTCCAAAAGTGAGATGTGAACTGGGTTCCTCTATCTGATACAATACTCTTTGGCACACCGTGGAGGCATACAATTCTGCTCATGTAAATTTTTGCTAACTTGGCACTTGTATAGGTTGTCTTCACGGGTATATAATGAGCCACTTTAGTTAGGCGATCCACTACTACCCATATGGAATCATACCCTGACCTGGTCCTTGGTAATCCGGTAATAAAATCCATACCAATATTTTCCCACTTCCATTCAGGAATAGGCAGTGGTTGAAGCAAACCCGCTGGTTTCTGGTGTTCCGCTTTGACTCTGCTGCACACATCACACAAAGCAATATGTTCGGCGATGTCTCTTTTGAGATTGTTCCACCAAAATCTTTCCTTCATGTCCATGTACATCTTGGTATTTCCCGGGTGAATAGAATACGGAGAGTTATGTCCTTCTTGTAAGATCAGTTTCCGCAACTCTGGGTCTCGTGGAACACATATACGTTTCCCGTGCCATAAGGTACCCTGTTCGTCAACATGGAAACTCTTAGCCTTCCCTAGACTAATATTTTCTTTAATCTTTCCAATTTCCTCATCAGTCTTCTGAACTTCTCGGATTTTGTCCAATAGAGTGGGTTGAACATCTAAGGACATGAGATATCCTTCTGGTACAATCTCCAATCTGAGTCCTTTGAATTGCTTACACAAGTCATCTGGCAATTCCCCTTTTGTAAGGCCATTTACAAACGTCTTACGACTTAGAGCATCGGCTACTACATTTGCTTTACCGGGGTGGTATTGCAAACTTAAGTCGTAATCCTTGATAAGTTCTAGCCATCTTCTTTGTCTCATGTTGATTTCTTTCTGGGTGAAGATATACTTCAAGCTTTTATGATCGGTGAACACTTCACAACGCTTTCCCAAAAGGTAATGTCTCCATGTTTTGAGTGCATGGACGACAGAGGCTAACTCCAAATCATGAGTAGGATAGTTTACTTCATGAGTTTTGAGTTGTCTCGAAGCATAGGCTACGACTTTACCATCTTGCATAAGTACGGCACCCAAACCTTGATGAGAAGCATCACAATATACTTGGAAATCCTTTTCCAAATCTGGCAGACATAGAACTGGTGCTGTTACAAGTCTCTTCTTCAATTCTTGGAAACTGACTTCACAACCTTCAGACCAAGAAAATTTCTTGTCCTTTTTTAACAATTCCGTCATTGGCTTAGCAACCTTCGAGAAATTTTCAATGAACCTTCTGTAGTAACCTGCTAAGCCGAGGAAACTACGAACTTCTTTCACATTCTTGGGTGATTCCCATTCTGTCACAGCTGAAACCTTTGCAGGATCAACTACCACACCATCTTTTGTCATCACATGACCAAGAAAACCAACTTTCTCTAACCAGAACTCACACTTGATGAATTTGGCATATAGTTTATGTTCCCTCAGTTTCTCAAGTATCAAGCGTAAGTGTCTTTCATGCTCTTCCTTGCTCTTGGAGTAGACCAAGATGTCATCGATGAAAACGACAACGAACTTGTCAAGGAATTCCATGAACACCTTGTTCATCATATTCATGAAGTATGCCGGAGCGTTGGTTAATCCAAAAGGCATCACAGTATACTCATACAATCCATACCTTGTGGTGAATGTTGTTTTTGGTATGTCTTGCTCTCGTATCTTGAGTTGAAAATAACCTGACCGGAGATCAATCTTCGAGAATACACATGCTCCTTCTAGCTGATCAAATAAGTCGTTGATTCTTGGCAAAGGATATTTGTTCTTGATAGTAACCTCGTTGAGAGAACGGTAGTCAATACATAACCTTTGTGTTCTATCCTTCTTCTCCACGAATAATACTGGGGCTCCCCAAGATGAAGAACTTGGTTGAATAAACCCTTTCTGTAACTGTTCTCCTAGCTGTTTCTTGAGCTCTTTCAATTCATCAACTGACATTTTGTACGGTCTCTTAGCTATTGGTCCTGATCCTGGCACCAAATCTATCAGAAACTCCACATCTCTATCCGGAGGCATTCCTGGTAGCTCTTCCGGAAACACATCCGGATACTCACATACTATTGGTACACTGTCCATGCTAACCCCCTTAAGAGAATTCAGCTTACTTCCTTTGGATTCAAAGTTTGACTTAAATTTTATTCTTTTTCCTTCGGAGGTTGTGAGTGTAACGGTACGATTGGCACAATCTAATACTCCTTCATACTTAGCCATCCAGTCCATTCCCAAAATTACGTCTAGTCCTTGGGAATCTAGGATTATCAGGCTTACTGGAAATTTATGTTTACCAAACTCTATGGTGAGATCCCGGCATCCAAGGCTTACTATCATGTCTCCCCCCGGAGAACTAACTTTTATTGGACACCCAATGTTTTCTGATGCAAACCCATTTCTATCAACAAATGTCTTTGATATGAATGAATGAGATGCACCGGTATCAAAGAGTACAAATGCTGAAATTGAATTGAGTTTGAACTTACCAGCCACGGCATCAGGCTCCTCATAGACCTTCTCCACATTGATGTGGTTAACCTGTCCTTTCTGAAAAGGATTTGGCTTATTAGGTCCTTCAACTTTCTTTTCAGGGCACTCATTAGCATAATGCCCCAGCCTTTTGCATTTGAAGCACTCAACCTGACTGATGTCCTTTTTAGGAGGTTGACCTCCACTTCCACTACCATTTCCACCATAGTGGCTCTTATGTCCACCCTTGTGGTTCTTGTACTTGTCCTTGTCATGACTGCGGTGATGCTTGTTGTCATGACGGTTGTGGTTGTGCTTGCTAAATTTCCCATGTTTATGGGATCCTGAGCTTCCACTGTCATCATAGTGAGATCGTTTGTGAGACGATCCCGAGCTGTGCTTGTCGGAGTGTTTCCTCTTTCTACTCTCGACTTGCTTCATTTTACTTTCCAAAATAGCATCCTTGTCACACAAAGACTGATAAGTTGGAACATATGCCACAGACAACTGCAGATTCAGTTCATCATTTAAGCCTTCCAGAAATTTTTCCTTTCTTTTTGCATCTGTATCAACCTCATCCGGTGCATAGCGCGCCAGATTGTTGAACTCTTCTATGTATTCTGCCACGCTACGGTGGCGCTGTTTTAGGTTGTGAAACTCTTTCTTTTTCAGACTCATCATTCCTGATGATATATGAGCAGTGCGAAAGCCATCTTCAAAGATAGCCCAAGTCACCTCATCAATAGGAGTGGTGATTTGGAAGTTGTCCCACCATGTGGCGGCTGGTCCTTCCAATAGATGTGCTGCAAATCTGACTTTTTCAGCATCCGTGCAGCCCACGGTCACTAAGTCCTTGTTCACGGAACGTAGCCAGTCATTGGCCACCATGGGATCAGTTGTTCCCGCAAACTTTGCTGGCCTCAAACGCAGAAATCTGGTGAGCATATCAAAACCCGGAGGGTTGTTGTTGTTGTTATTGTTGTTGGGGTTGTTGTTGTTGTTATTCTGGTTTTGGATAAATGTCGTCATCATTTGCATAAGTTGTGTTTGCGCATTCATCATTTGTTGCATTTCCGGGGTGATGTTGTTGGGGTTGGGGTTTGCGCGACGGGGAGGCATCTGTGGTTTGTTCAAATAGATAAGAATGAGATACCCATAGATGTTTCATGCACAATACATCATAAGCAAACACATAACAAACATCATAAGAATAAAAGTTCAACAACCACATAATAAGCTCATGAAGTAAAACACGCAAGTGGCAAGCCATCCACATGTCGGATGGTCCAATAACAAGTTCACAATAACAAGTATGAATATGAAAGGTAAACGAGTAGTCAAGGCTACTCATCAGCGTCAATCTCCTCCTCGACGAAGGTAAGACCCACGTTCTCCATCGCGGTCTTGTTCTCCTCAATTGTAGTGGTCAAGGAATCGACCTTGGCCTTGAGAGTCCTCTTCTGGGAGCGAAGCCTCTCAATAACCATCTGCTTCTGCTCAAGCTCGAAGTCCTTGGACTTCAGTTCCTCGGTCATGTCCCGGATCTTCTTGTTCCTATCCTGTACGCGTTTCTCTTGACTCTTGAACTTGCGGTCCTGGGCCTCGAACTTTGTCTCCATTTCCTTGATCATCTCATCCTGCTGCGCAAAAAGCTTGTCCTTCTCGCGAAGCTGCACCTGAAGCTCGTCATTACCTAGCATGACGTTCGTCCTGTCCGTCTCTACGTGCCTGAGAAGAGTCTCTAAGTCCTGAAGATAAAGACGTATCGGCTTCGCAGTGCTCCTCGAGTCGTCCTCAAAGTCGATGGACTCTCCATCAACATCACTTCTTCCAAAGACGTGGAAGTGAGTGCCCCTAACCTGACGGGAGTGACGGCCTAACAGTCGTCCTATCAGATCATGCATGACTACCTCCATGCCTCTCTCCCTGTCGTCGTGCATCAGCTTGAAGACGATGGCCTCCGTAGTGGGCTCAGTCTGGCGTCCAGGCTGGTTCACCTTGAAGCCCCAGAGGTCCTTCCTCTCGAACTTGGTGAGTGGGTACACTGTGATAGTAGGAAGAGGGAGATCAAGCAGAGTGGTAAGCTCAATAATACGGGGACCAAAACGAGTAACCCGAAACTCCTCAACAGTGCTGATGGCAATAGGCATCTATTTATAAGATTGAAAAAGTTAGAACAATGCAATTCAAGGTAAATCAAGACAAACATTCATACATATCCATGAAACATAATTGTCACACAAGTCATGCATACATAAGTCCATTACATCATTCAAGGTCCATACTTATTTAAAATATCTTTTGGAAATAAGGTGATAAGTGGTGGTCCAACTAACGAAGTTTCTTACAATCCAATCTCACGGGATCTATTATTAAACACAATGTTCCTAGAGGTAATCCACCAATCTTGTTCTCTTGACTCTATCACTAAGTCTATAACATCTCCCCTTATATCTTGGTTGGTGTCTTCCAACTCTTGAGTAAGCTCCTTCACTTTCTCTAAGTCCTTTTGGAGGTTGAGCATTCTGCACTTGACTCTAGCACTTAGTTCTTTGATGGTCCTCCAAGCTGCATCCCTGGCTGACTCAAAGAATGTGGTGTGCATTGTAGTGTTAGTGTACATGCAGTATCCTCTTTCTTTGTGGTTGTCTTCCTTGTTTTTGTACAAGTGAAGTTGCACCCACCAATACTCCACTCCTTCATCCATCACTGGAAAGCCCTTGTACACGGCTTCACCATGTGCATCCATTCCTCCATGAGGTCCTTGAGAATATTGGGAAACTCAGTTTCACACTCCAAGGTCATGGTCATGAGTGGCCCCTTTTTCACGGCTTCGTTGATGGAGTTCATCTACAAAGGAAGTTGAAAGAGATTAGAAAGGTCTTACGAGAAGAATAGACAAGTGTAGAAGTAGTTGAAAAACTTTTTCCTTAGTGGTTTTCCAATCCTAGGGTCATAATCCTACAGGCAACACAGTGCTCTGATACCATCTGTTAGACCCCTCCTTTATAAAGGAAAGGATCCCTGTGATTGCAATGCTAGTCCCTGGATCAATGCTAGCATCCACAGTTTAAGATGAAGTACACAGATACAAAGGTCGTTTATTACATTCATTCCAGAGATAAAACATAGTCTTTTACAACTCAGGGCCAAAGGCCTAATACAAGAGTTTATGGAATAAGTAAATAAACACAAGTCTTCATCTTCATGTGCCACAGGCAAGCATGTTGAGTGTAGACTCATGACTCCTATTCATCATCGGAGTAACCTGCAACATCACAAGTTACAGCCACAGAGGGTCAATACTTTGGAATAGTATTGGCAAGTGATACCTTAGTATATTTTAAGTGGACTATATTACTATATGCATTTTGGCTAAGTGTAGCTTGGCTTGCTTTGCTTGAAAATAGGTTTTTCCTATTAGTTGAAAACTCTAAGTTCTTCTTTGTCAAAAACATTCCCAAGGAGCCACCAATTTTTATTTAGAAGTTGGAGTGATGAGATTCTTGTAGCTTCCATGTCTTGATGCTCAAAAGTGTCCATTTCCTTGGACTAGGCTAAGTACTTAGGTTTTCCATCTGCAGAGGTTGTGCACTTTCCCCACCAGACTTGGTTTCCCAAGACAGGACCTTTCAGAATCTTTTCCTTAGTCAAAATGGGCGCGCTCCAACCTATCAACCCAACTACCACCAACTGTCCAAGTGACTAAGTTCTAGCAACCTATATGATCATGGCAGAGCCCATATTGCCAAGTGGTTGCACTGTAAGCTTTCTCAACACTTGGCCTCCAAATCCCTTTGTGCCTGGGTGGCATACCACAAGTGAGATACACAACCCAAGTCCATGGCCTTGTGTAACCACTCAACATAACCCAATCATTCCATTCCACCCAGGAGGTTCATTTGACTTAGTTGTTTTATTAAGAAAACATAAGTCTCTTGACTTAGAATATTTTTATAATAAACCATATAGATGTTCACCACCCTTGTTTGCTAAGTAGCTAGACTAAGCAGAATATGATAACCTAACTTAGGATAATTCCTTAGCAATCCTACTATTCCATTCTACTTAGGA
Source organism: Avena atlantica (assembly GCA_910589765.1). Classification (NCBI taxonomy): domain Eukaryota; kingdom Viridiplantae; phylum Streptophyta; class Magnoliopsida; order Poales; family Poaceae; genus Avena; species Avena atlantica. Next base: position 292,496,175 of record OU342738.1, read on the forward strand.
TTTCCCATCTTAGCACTAGGAAAAATATCATGCAATACTTTAGCAAAATATCTAATGCTAGTACAAAACATAGGACAGAAATATTGATGAAAATATCACTTGCCTTGGTAGTGGGGAGAGTAGCACTCTTCACAATCACAATCACTAGCAAAATCTACACAAGAAATAATAGCATACAATTACACACAAATATATACAATCAAAATTAATATGAAAGCATGCATGCAAGAATCTACTAGGTGGTGATTTTTGAAAATTCTACCAAGTATGCTCATGAGTACAGAAACTTAACATAACACAAAATTTGCCAACTAAACTTATTTGGCATCCATAAAATTTACTAAAATAATTTCTACTTAAAATGGCCTTAAAACATGTTCTACAAATAAAATCATTTTTAACTGTTACTATATGCTAAATAAATTGGATATTCTGAAAGGCCTTGTTTCACTGAATCCAACGGTATAAAGTTTGCAAAAATCTAACGTGGCATTCAAAAGTTATAAGCATTTGAAGTTTGAATCTAAATTAGGTTTTAAATTCTGTTTTTAATTTAAACCTTGCCACGCGTCGCAACCTCACTGGCGCGTACCGCTTCGCGCGGATCGAGCACTGCGGACCAAAGGATCTAAGTGGGATCTGGCGGCTCAGATGCGCGCTTACCCCTTCGTTTACAATCTATCCTAGCCCTACGATCTGGATCCAACGGACACAACCATCAAGCCACAAACTGGCGGCGCTAGCGGCGTTGACTGGCGGCGGCGCGTCTGACTACGGTGGCGCCGGCGTTCTAGGTCGCTCGGGGAGGGAAGGGTGTGCTTACCAGAATCGCAAGGTCGAGGCGAAGCTCAACGTGGAGGTGGCTTGGCAAGGGGCGCACGGGGTCATCGGGGATTCCTCGTCGGAGTTCGCGAATGCGTCTGATGCGGCTGCTGTCAACGTTGGCGAGGTTCTGCGTCGCGCTAAGTCAAAAAGGGGGCACCATTAGACGCATAAGACGATGGGGATCCTAATCGTACCAGTCAGAGGGCAAGGGGCGGCTGGTACTTACGGGGAGAGGTCACCGGAGTTCGTGTAGAAGGCGGCGGCGCTCAGTCGAAGTCGTTGCCGAGGTTACAGATCATGCGAGAACAAACAAGGCGTGTCAGTGGATGTGCAAGAAGTTGCTGAGCGTGATAGCATGAGTCAGGTACAGAGGGGAACACAGTGCTCACCGGAATTCGTCGGCGCGGTCGTCGGAACAGCGGCGGCGTCGAGCAAGTTGCGAGCAGCCTGGGGGCGTGAAGGGGAAATTGGTTGAGGGGAATTGGTCGCGAGAGAGAGGGAATTATATAGCCAGAGGCTCGACAAGAAACACCCAGTGATTAAATGTCATTTACCTCGCGGAATCAAAGCAGCAACGGGCAGCGGCGGAGTTCGTGCGCGAGATTTTGGGGAAGACGATGACAGCGTGTACAGGGCCCGCTCGTCAGCGATGTGCGCGAAGTGAGTGTGGGGTCTGGCTGTCAGCGGCTCAGTGTGTGCGCTCGCGCGTGAGAGGAGAAAAAGAAATCCCCGGGTGGGCTGGCTGGGCTCGGTTCGCTGCTGGGCCAGAAACCTGGCGCCTGGCCCTTTTCTTTTGTTTGTTTCTTTTCTTTTTCTATTTCTATTTTCTGGAATGATTTTTGATATGAATTCAAATCCTTTTGAATCCAAACTGTTTTGGGAATTTTTGCAGGGTTTTGTGGGTTCAAAAACAGTCATTTTAACTAAGTGGTTACCTAGCAAGACTTGGTCAAGCTTGGGTTTCAAAGTAAACAGAGATTTGCTCTAATTTGCAAATATTTGTAAAAGGATTTTGAAACTATTTCTAAATTTGGAATCTTGGGTTAAAAGTTTCACCTAATCTTTCCATCAATGGAGGCAAGCAAACAAGTACTTAAACATTCAAATTTCAAAGGGTGATGGCCATTTGGGATAAATTGCCCACATGAAATCATAGCTCCAACTTCTGACTCTAAATGATTTTTGAGAAAACCCTAAATGGATGAATGATGCAAAGATGATATGAATGAGTTTTGAAACTATGATTTTTGGGATGTTACAGCGTTTGACTTTTCAAACTAGGATTTGAATAAACCCTCTATTTTGTTCAGCAATGACACTGAGTACATGATGCAATCATACCAACTTGATATAACACATTCATGTACCCTTCCCCTCCGGAGTGCCAGACATTCCGGAACCTTCTAGAACATTCCCGATGAAAACACCGGAACCATTCTCCAACTCCGAAACGGGACTTTCCTTATATGAATCTTATTCTCCGGACCATTCCGGATCTCCTCGTGATATCCCGAATCCCATTCGAGACTCCGAACAACATTCGGACTCTTTCTCATCATTCCATAACTACTCAAACAACGTCGAATCCTTAAGTGTGTCTCCCTACGGTTCGTGAATTATGCGGACATGATCGAGACACTTCTCCGAACAATAAACAATAGAGGAATCTGGAAATTCATATGGATCCCACATATTTCTACGATTACTTTGCGATCGAATGAACCACTTACATACGATACCAATTTCCCTTTGTCTCACGATAGTTTACTCATCCGAGGTTATGATCGTCGGTATCACTGCATACCTAGTTCAACCTCGTTACTGATAAGTACTCTTTTCTCGTTCTCATGATATGTGATCCCTTGTGAGCTAGTCACACGCTTGCAAGCTAATTGGATGACATTTCACCGAGAGGGCCCAGAGTATATCTATCTATCATATGGATGGACAAATCCCACTCTTGATCCATGTGTTTCAACCAATACTTTCCGAACACTCAATGCCACCTTTATAGCCACCCAGTTACGGTGTGGTGTTTGATATCATCAAAGCATCCATCTGGTAAAGGTGATATGCATGATCTCATGGTCGAAGGAATTAGGTTACTATGTATCAGAAAGCATATAGCAATTGAACTATTAAAATGACTTGATCTTTATGCTATGCTTATCTATAGGAGTATGTCCACCATATCATTCTCCTAACGATATGATCTTGTTGTTAATAACATCTCAATGTTCATGACAGGGAAACCACAATCATTCATTAACCAACAAGCTAGTGATGTATAGAGGCTTTACTACCAACAAGCTAGTTTGGGGAAGGGCATGGTCGCCGCGGCGGGTGAGGAAGAGAAGCCCGGCAGGTGGGGTCTGCTTGACAGTGAGAGAGAGAGAGGAAGAGTGGGTCCAGGCAGTCAGTGAGGGGGCGGGTCGAATCTACGGTGCGAATCGTTTTCTCGTGGGAAGAGGTAAGTGGGCTAACTGGGCTAGTGGGCTGGGTTTGCTGGGCTGGCTGCTTTGTTTCATTTTTTATACTGTTTCCTTTTCCATTTTTATTTCTGTTTTGGATTTTAATCAAGCAATTCAAATAATAATTCATTTCAAAATATTCAATAAGTTTTTGTTCTGTTTAAATATGTATTTTAATGGTAACTTTTGGAACATTTCTTTTATTCTTACATGGTTTAAATATTTATTTAAAAAGAGCCTTTGTCTTTATTTAAATAGGATTTTAAATATGATTCCAATTCATATTATTTATTCAAATGATTTAACTTTCTTTTTTAAATTAAAATGTTTATCAAACCCCTTTTTGTAAGTTTTATTTATTCAATAGGGTGTTTAAATAATTCACTTTGAATTATTTTAATATGTTTTTATTAATCATTTAAATTGGTTATTTCCTTTTATTCAAATAGAGATAGAATTTGGTTAATGCCATTTTATTTTATTTGAATATTCTTTATCCCTTTATTTTATTTGGTTTATCTTTAATCCATTTGCTTATGGATTTGGCCAAGATTTAATTTGGCTTTTAAATATTCCTTTCTTTATCTTATAAAATCAATATCTTTTTATTTATAGATCCAAACTTGGTGATTCTAAATTGTATAATTTTATTTAGTATTTGTTTATCCTTTTACATATATTTAGGATAATTTTCTCACCATTTGGTATGGACTTTTAGATAGGTTCTTTATTAGCTTTGGAAAATTCATTTTCCTTATCTTATTAAATTCATAAGATTTTATTTATGGCTCCAATTTAGGGGAAACCAATTCCCATGGTTTTTATAGTCATTCTTGATCATTTATAAATGTTTGTTGACAATTTTTATATGTATCAAATCCATAGGCTTAGAGATAACTTGGAAATGTTTTCTTCCATTAGGGTTTGAGGGTTTTGGTTTATTTTCCAAGTGTTTAAATTTTCAAGATGCTTTTATGAAGAAAGCATTTCACTTGATTTGAATTTAGTTGGATTCAAATTCTATTCAAAGTTTTTTCAAGATGAGTTTTTAATGTTTCCACTATGAAACAAAAAGTTTCTTTTCACCCTAAATTTCCAACAATTATTTATTTTGTTTATTTATTTTTCACATTACAAAATTTGGAGAATTTTGGGATGTGACAGTCAAGATCAAACCTTAGCTTCCGCATGAGCAAATCTGGCTTGCTCATGTTGTATACACTCGCAGAATCTAACACACCCGATCATCACATGGTGCTTCGAAACAACGAGCTTTAGCAACGATGCTTACTAAGGATGAACACTTTAAAACTTGAAATTTTTGTGCTTGAGGGATCATCTTATAATGCTACCGTCGCAAACTAAGCAATACAAGATGCATAAAGGATTAACATCACATGCAATTCATAATATGTGATATGATATGACCTTTCTTCTTGTGCTTTCGATCTCCATCTTCAAGAACGAACATGGTCTCCATCATCACCGGTATGGCGTCAAGGTCAATAGCGCCGCTTCATGATTGTCTTCCACCAGCTTCAACTATTACAACTACTTTGAATAGACACGCAGGTCTTAACGGAATTTAAAGGACAACCATATGGCTCCTGCCGGTTGCCAACTTACAATAAGGAACATTGCATACATCATATATAATCACAATCATGGCCATATCACATCACAGCACACCCCTGCAAAACAAAGTTAGACGCCTCTAATTTTATTTGCATATTTTACGTGTTTTGGGGCTCTCAATAAGTGTCGTTCTAACTTACGAACAAGAACCACAACGTTGAAGCTTGAACTATCAAGTGCCCGTTGTAAATTGAATCTATACTATGATGGGAGAGACAGACACCCGCAAAGCCACTTATGCAATACAAGTTGCATGTTGAGCGTGGAGCAAGTCTCATGAACGATGTCATGTAAGGTTAGCCCGGGCCGCTTCATCCCATCATACCGCAAGATGCAAAGTACACAAAAAGCAATTGATAATAAAAGCACCACCGCCCACAATGACCATTGTGTTCTACTCATGCAACAGATCTACATATAGACACGGCTCTGATACCACTGTAGGGGTTCGTAGCATGGAAAACAAAAATATTCTAACGCATGCACACAAACAAGCCAAGATCTATCTACTAGATTGTAGGAATGAGTCGATAGAAGAACTCACCCTCGAAGATTCCAAAGCGGTTAACGAGAGCAGATTCTCGTGGGTGATGTAGTTGTACACTTGCCGATCTCAAGATCGCGTAGACGATCCTTCCGGCGCTGCGTTCCGGCAGCGCTTCCGCAGTCGGTCACATGTTCGGTACTCGATGAATACCTTCCTCTCCCTTGTTCCAGCAGTCAGGGGAGGTTTTAGTCCTCCCTTCGTGATTCTGGCAGCACGATGGCGTGGTGTCAGAAGTAGAGGGAAGATCCCTGCAGGGCTTCGCTTAAGCCGGATGTGAGTTATGGTGGATTAGGGTTTCCCGGAAATCTAGGGTTTAGAAATCCGGGAGGAGGAGGAGGTGTCGGTGGTGGCTAGGGCAGCGGTGACGGACCGGCGGCGACGCGAGGCGGCGGCGGCGCGGTGAGGCGATGCGACGCGAGGCGGCGGCGGGCTCGGGTGCAGAGGGCTTGGAACTTGTGTGTTGTGTTGGGGAATCCCTCCCCCTCTATTTATGAGAGGGGCAGCCTTGGGAGGGGTGGGTTTGAATCCAAACCCAAACCCAAGTTGGATTGAGAGAAGGACTTGTTTCTTCTCCCAGTAGGAAACCATTGTTCCAGTTTGACTTTTCAAACTTCCGTTTGACTTTCAATTTAGAGCTTTATTTCTCTCCCGCATATTCCAACACCAAGTGACCCTTGATATTATCCAATCATTCCACATACCCATGACACATTCATGGACCATTCTCCTTCCGGACCGGTGAACCTTCTAGACCCTTCTAGAACCTCTCTAATGAAATCATCGGAAACTTTCCCGAACTCCGAAATAGGAGTTTCCTTATATGAATCTTATTCTCCGGATCATTTCGGATCTCCTCGTGATATCCCAGATCCCATCCGAGACTCCGAACAACATTTGGTATCCCTACTAACATTCCATATCTACTAAACAACATCGAATACTTAAGTGTGTCTCCCTACGATTCGTGAATTATGCGGACATGATCGAGACACTTCTCCGATCAATAACCAATAGAGGAATCTGGAAATTCATATGGCTCCCACATATTTCAACGATTACTTTGCGATCGAATGAACCACTTACATACGATACCAATTTCCCTTTGTCTCATGATAGTTTACTTATCCGAGGTTTTGATCGTCGGTATCTCTTCAACCCTAGTTCAACCTCGTTACTCATAAGTACTCTTTTCTCGTTCCCGTGATATGTGATCCCTTGTGAGCCAGTCACATGCTTGCTGTAGAGGGAGTGTCCCAACCTTTATACAACATAAGGTGGTGTCCCCTGTGTTTACAATGCTAGTCCCTGGATCAATAGCTAGCATCCACAGTTAAGATGAAATATCAAGAAACAAAGGTCAAAACATAACTTTATAACCCGGAATAACATAATTTTATTACATCATACATAGCTCATTTGGCTATTACATTACATTGCAGCGGAATATCTATAGTCATGGGTCCTTCATCTTCAAAAGTGCCATAGGCAGATGTTGGTTGTAGACTTTGTAATCCTAATCAAACAATCTTCACTAAAATTCAATCAAACCTGCAACATTACAAGTTACAGCCACAAGGGTCAATACATTTGAATTGTATTGGCAAGTTTCACTCCTATGTATAATATGAGTGGATCCTATCAATACATGCATAATTGGCTAAGTAGAGTTTAAGGCTCTTTTTGCATAAAGCAAAATTTATCCTATCTTTTCAAAATGGTTTTGGTCCTTTGTCAAATCTTCTTTTCCAAGTTCCTTGAACTCCTTGGTAGAAACTCAAGTGTTCAAGTCCTGGTCAAAATCTCTTGAGCTACTTGGCAACCCCAAGTGCAACAAGTTTTATCAAAATCTCATGAGTTCCTTGGTAACCCCAAGTGTTCATGTTTTCAACAAAATCTCTTGAGTTCCTTGGTAACCCCAAGTACATCAAGTTTTGTCAAAGTCTCTTGAGCTCCTTGGTAACCCCAAGAGCATCAAGTCCTTAAAAGTTTTCTTTTAGAAATTAGAATGTCGAGATCTCCCATAGCTTCAAACTTTAGTTGCTCAGTATTGTCCATAACCGGGGACACGGCTAAGTACTTAGATTTTATTATCTTCTGCAGAAGTTGCACACTTTACCCACATGTCACAATCCCATCCTTTTGCCACCAGTGGCCACTGGATTAGCACTCACCAAGATGGAGTACTGGCAGATTGAGAATGTGACGAAGTCTTTCCAAAGGGTCCTCCCATACACCATTGCTAGCTTGTCTTCAGCACCCATGAAGCATTCCAGATCCCCATGTCCAGTAAACTGAAGACAATGCATGGGTCTTCCCAATGTAGTTGACTAAGCCAGAGCCATAATAGCATGTGGTTGCACACGAAAGCCACAATTGGAGAAACATGTTCAATCTCTAAGTTTCCTGGGTGGTTTCTTTTGGAGCACAACACAAAGAGATTGCCATAGACATGGTTCCTTTTGTTGCCACCTTCTCCAAAACTCAAAAGTATCCTTGGCCACCCAGGTGGTTCATTGAGTCCTTGTTTTATTATATAAAATCACAGTCCTTTTATTAACTTCATAAAATCTCAACATGTATCTCTTTTCAAAATATAGCATGGCTAAGCATGTATCAACTACAATGTTTTCACTAAGGAATGTATAGAGAATGCTATTAGGATTTAGCATAGCATAAGTATAGAAATATCTTTTCATGCATGTTTTCAAAATCCACTAAGTATAAGAAAATAGTAGGACTTTAGATGATAGTGTAACTTGCCTTTTTGGTAGGGAATGATGGTTCACTCCTTAATCTTGCTAGTCTCACACTTTGCTAATTTCACTACAATCAATCAAGCAAACTCTATATCAACTAGCATTCCAATTAATCAACCAAACAACAATTTCACACACATAAAACTATGGGATCTAAGTCAGGCATGTAAGCATGCAAGAGATGGCCCTATTTGCAAAGATGGTCTCCACTAGGTTTCTAAACTTGGTAAGGTCCAAAGTGGTCATTTTCCAAAGTGGCAAAGTCATTTGCAAAAGGATTTTGTCCATAAACCATTTTTAAATCCATTCATTATTTTATGTGGTGGAAAACATTTTTATAACAGCAACAACTCTATGTGATTCACCAAATAAGTTGTTGTTTCCCAAAACTTGGTGTTTAGGGTCAGTAGGTTTGATCAAAACATTTTCTCAAAGTTTTCTTTATAAAAACATTTTCATAACCAAAATATTTATTTTCATTTGTCTAGAAATGGGCTAAATCAATTAATCCATCCTAGACATTACCAAATTCATTTTCCAAACTATAGGTTGGTTCCTAGGGGCAGTAAGTTCACCCTAAACTATTTTGCCAAGGTTTCAAACTCAAAAACATTTTTGAATCATTTTTCTACTCTTAACAAGCATTCAAAAGTTTCTGCAAAAACCAACAAGCTAACAGATACTATTTCCTAAACCAAGGGCATGGTTGGCTAGGGTTTGCTCCACTGATTCCAACGGTATCAAATTTGTAAATTTTGGACGTGTGGATCGAAAGTTACAACGGTTTGAAATTGCAACTTAAATCTGATTTCCAAATTCTGTTTTAAACAGACCTGGCCACGCGTCGCAATCTCATTGGACGGTACCAGTTCGGCCGGATCGGTAACGCGATGCGTTGGATCTAAGCATATCGTGCGGTTCAGAAAACGTACCCCTTCGCGGCTTAAGTGATCTATCGCAGGCGTTGGATCGAGATCCTACGGTGCTAGCGTGCTCGACCATTTGCGAGCGGCGCCGACGGTGGCTAGCGGCGGCGACGGTCAGATAGTGGCGGCGCTGGCGAAACAGGAAGCGAGAGAGGGAGGGAGTAGGCTCACCGAGATCGCAGGAGGCTGGGGAAGCTCAACGTGTGGTCGACGGGGCAAGGGGCGTGCGAGGGCAGGAGGAATTCCTCGCCGGAGTTCGTTCTGGCGACGGTTGGATCTGGTCGAGGTCGAAGACGATGCTACGGGTCACGAGAAGGCAAACCAGAAGCATGGTTAGACACAGGAGAGTGAGGAGAATGTGTGAGCGTGATTTAGAAAGCGCGGGGCGGTCTGAAACTACCTGGGTGCTTGCCGGAGTTGAAAACGGACGCGGTGGCGAGGTCGGAGCTTGTTGAAGACGGCTCCCTAGGGCGCCCGCGGTCAAACTGAGGGCACATGAAGATGCGTCAGGAGATGGGGAATCTCCTAGTGTGCTCAGGGAGGCAGGAGGTGGCTGTGGTTTGTCGGATTTCACCGGAGGAGCTCGCCGGAACAGCGGCGGTGCAGGGCCAATTCGAGCCAGCCTAGTGGCGATGTGGCGTTGGAGTTTGAGGGAAATGACAGAGGGAGGAGAGGTGCTTATGTACGCATGGTCAAGGCAAGATTAACGCAGCCATTATTCGTGAATTGAACGCGCGGTTGAATGACAGCAACGGCAACGAGTTTTGGGGAGAGGAGGTCGCGCGGGTGAGGAGAATGAACAGGAGAGTGGGGTCCAGTCGTCAGTGGGGGTGCGAGGAAGAAAGGAGGTCCACCGGTCAGTCTCTGCGTGGGTTCGAAAATGAGTATGAAACGTTTTTCTTCGGGAGGGGAAGGCTGGGCTGTTTGCTGGGCCTTATTGGGCTTGGTCCTTGCACTATTTTTTTTTCTGTCTGAACCTTTTTCTTTTTCCAAATCTATTTCCTGTTTTGAAAATCAATTTGATGGGGATATGCCTACTGGGGTATACCCAGCAGGACGTTTCCGACTGGCCCGTGAGCTGGCGAGTGGGCCTGCGGAACGGCGAGTGGATTAAAGCCCAGCAAGGTACCAAGCGACTGGAAGCTGAAGGCCCAGGCGAGTAGATAGGCCCAGTCGGACTAGGTTAAACGACTACTGAAGCTTTAACCGAATCGGTTGAGATATGTAAACCCTAGGGGAGGTGAGCCTATATAAACCTCCCTACAGGGTGAGTAGAAACACGTTCCCTCATACACCCAAGCGACTCGCCGCCTAGCCGCCGAGCTCGCCCATTGTAACACCTCCATAATACAATCTAGCAGGAGTAGGTCTTTACCCTCCGGAGGGCCGAACCGGGGTAAAACCCTGTGTCTTTGCCCTCATCTCGCACCGCAGATGGCTGGCCGCCCTTGCCCCTCGTTCTACTACTCGCTGCCGATTGCAGCATCTGCCGTGACCATTCCCACGACAGTGGCGCCCACCGTGGGGCCTGGCCGGTCTGGCCGGTGTTCTACGGCGAGATCCAATCTGCCCATCAACGAGACGGTTTCCACCGGCCGCATGATAGCGATCGGCGAGATGCTCCAGATCTTGCCGAGCAGCTACGTCCCGGCGGCGCGACCCATCACGCACAGCGTGATCCTGCCTATCGGCACGATCAGCCTCTTCGTCGGCCTCACCGACGTCATCGTCTCGGAGGACTCGGCTCGCATCCGCGAGTCGCCGCCACGCGATCGGCTCTCCGAGAGCCAGATCCGCACGATCCACCACCTCGCCTCCGAGTACAACTCGGCCCACAGCAACGTGGCCGGGAATTCAGCGGGTGCAGAGGATGCGGCCCTCACCGACGACGCCGACTCGGCGACCCCGGCGTCACTCGCCGGATCCATCACCGCGGCCTCGTCCGCGGGCTCCATCGCCCAGGTCTCCAACGTGGGAGACTTCGAGGACCCCTCCATCCTCGGGATCTTCGAATTCGACTCCGGGTCGGAGAACTCCGCCGACCTCCGCGACGGAACCGGTCGCCACGCCGCGACCTACATGGACACCGGCGCCGATCCGCCGGATGATCCTTTCTCCACCCCAATCCCTCCTAACGCCACGGCAACGGAGGTCGAGGAACTCCGCCTGAAACTGGCGGAGGCGGTGCGCAAGGAGCAAGCCGAGCGCGAAAAATTTCGCCTCGAGCAGGTGACGGCGCAGGAGCTATCACGCTACCACCAGCAGCGGATCAGGTCACGCCTGAACCCCACCGTCCAAGGGCGTGCCCTGAACTTCGACGACGAAAACGACCCGGCCCGCATGGCCGAACGCGCGATCTGCGAGAACGCGCCACCAGGAGGAAGCGTCCGGCCCCCGCCAGGATCAACGGCGAGGGGCGCCCCACCACCACCCAACTGCACCCCTCCCAGGGACCAGCCGCGAATAGTAGTCTCCTCACGGGAGCGAGACGCAAACGGCCTCCCACTGTTCTCCACCCCAATGGACAACCTCATGGCAGGACGAGCAGCAGCCGACAGCATCACAGCCACAGGCGACGGCGCCCTACAGATCCTATACATCAGGGCCCTGCTCGCGAAGGCCGTCGAGCAGCAAAAAGCGGGCACCGACTCGGCAGGTCGAGTATACTCGCGTTCCTCGGGAAGTAGAGCGGCCTCGAGCGGCCGCCCAGCGGCGGTAAACACCCTCAACTGCCCGCCACCAGAGCCGCTGCAGCTCCAACACCGAACCGCGAACGCGGCACTCTCCACCAACGACCCCAGGCCGGCAACCAACCTTGTCGCCGCCAACGGGCAACCCATCGACGCCCGCACCCACATCATCAACAACCAAAGCTGGCGCGCACGCCAGCCCGACGACCTGCGACATACCCTAACCAATCGCCGCGACGGCGAGCCCATGGGGTCGCTCAGCCGACACAGGCCAAAGTGCTTCGGACCAATGATCCGAGGCGAGAAGTATCCGCCAAACTTCAAGGCGCCAAAAGAAATAGAAAAGTACGACTCCTCGTACGACCCCGCCGTATGGCTCGACACATACCTCATGGCGATGGGGATCGCGGGTCACACTGACCTGCTCGCCGCCCGTTACCTCCCCCTGATGATGGAGGGGACGTGCAGGCAGTGGATCACCACCCTTCCCCAGGACAGTATTGACTCCTGGGAGGAGATGCGCGACGCCTTCGTCAGGCACTTCGAGTGCTCCTACACCCACGCCACCACCATCGAGGACCTGGAGCGATGCGTCCAGGGACCCCGCGAGTCGACCCGCAATTGGGTCCAACGGTGGCAAGAACTTTGGTACAACGCGGCCGGCATCCACCCGGACACCGCGATCCATTGCTTCAAGACCTCGTGCCGCTACGAGCCCCTAGTCGCCAAGCTCAAGCGACACTCCCGCACACTCGACAACATCCCCGACCTCCTCGAGATCGCCAAACGGTACGCCGAGGAAGACCCAAACCAGGAAACTGACGACGAGTCAGGAGGTCAACGCCGCGCTGGCGGCAACGACGGCAGACGCCGAACCGACCTACGCTACAGCGGCACTCGCATCACTGGCAAGCGCCGCAGTGACGGGCGAGTCGACTTTGTCGCCAACACCGGGCACGCACAGCGCGAGCCCAAGAGCTTTCGCCGCGATGGAGGGCAACGCCGCGACGGCGGCAACTACAAGGACAAGCCAAGGTTCGATCCCGCGGCCCTCCTTAACCAACCATGTGCGTTCCATAGCAGGGAAGGGAAGCCCGAAACGCACACCACCGCCGACTGCCACACCCTCAGGGAAATCGAGAAGGCACGGCGAGCGCGGGAGGACCCCGACAACGACCCGCCAAACGGCGGAAAATTCGGCAAAGTAGCCGGCTCGCTCCACACCTTCAAAGGCTTCAACACGAAGGGCGAGAAGAAGGTCATCGCCCGCGCCGTCGCCGTCAACGCGGTGGCCCAGATAGACGTCCCCCAGTTCCTAAACTGGTCGGAGCAGCCCATCACCTGGAGCCGCCAAGACCACTCGCCGCGCATCGAGTACCCAGGACGAGTCGCCTTGGTGGTCAAGCCAAAGGTTGGCGACTACTGGCTCCCCAAGACACTGATGGACGGCGGTAGCTCAATTAACATCCTCTACCTCGACACCTTCAGGCGGCTGCGGCTCCCGCAGTCGATGATCGAGACGACCCACACCACATTCCACGGCATCGTCCCCGGTCGGAAGGCGTACCCGATCGGCAAGGTCACGCTGCCAGTCACCTTCGGCACACCAGCAAACTTCCGCACCGAGCGGATCGTCTTCGAACTGGTGCCCTTCGACAGCCCCTACCACTGCGTCCTGGGGCGCCAGGCGTTCGCTAAATTCATGGCAGCGCCCCACTACGCGTACAACGCGATGAAGCTCCCCGGGCCGTGCGGCGTCATCACCATCAACGGCGACCCCGACATGGCCGCCGAGTGCGAGGCCAAAGGAGCCGAGCTCGCCGACGCCGTCATCGTGGCGGAAACTAATCATGCCGATGAGCTCCCCAAGTACGCGAGCGGGGTCAACAATGACGACCCCACCATACTCAAGAAGCCCAACTCAGAGGGCGCAAACACCTCAACCTTTGAGGCCACGACGCACACTCGCACCGTCGAGCTGGTCCCAGGCGACTCCAGCCAGACGGTGACGATCGGGACGGGCATGAGCCCAGCATAGGAAGGCGCGCTCATCGAGTTCCTCCGTGAGAACAGGGACATCTTCGCATGGAAACCCTCCGACATGCCCGGTGTCCCTAGGGAGCTCGCTGAGCACAAGCTGAATGCCGATCCCAAAGTGTGACCTGTCAAGCAGTCACTACGGCCCTTCAATGAAGAACGCCGTCGAGCAATCGCCAAGGAAGTGCAGCGTCTACTCGCTGCCGGCTTCATCCGGCCAATCAAGTAATCCAAGTGGCTGGCAAACCCAGTCCTGGTCGAGAAGAAAAACGGGACCTAGAGAATGTGTATCGACTACACAAACCTGAACAGCGCCTGCCCAAAGGAGCAGTTCGTCCTCCCGCGGATCGACCAGATAATCGATTCAACCGCGGGCTCGGAGTCGCTATGTTTCCTCGACGCCTACTCTGGGTATAACCAGTTCAAAATGGCTGTCGAAGACGAGGAGAAGACGGCGTTCATCACGCCATTCGGAGCCTTTTGCTACACCGCCATGACCTTCGGCCTCAAGAACGCCGGGGCGACCTACCAGCGGTGCATGCAAGAATGCCTCGCGAGCCAAATTGGCCGCAACATCCACGTCTACATCGACGACGTGGTCGTGAAGTCCGCTCGCCAAGGCGACCTACTCGCCAACCTGGCGGAAACTTTCGCCAACCTGCGAAGATACAAGATAAAGCTCAACCCAGGAAAGTGCACCTTCGGTGTACCCGCCGGACAACTACTGGGGTACGTCGTCTCCAAACGAGGGATCGAGGCGAACCCCACAAAGATCGACACGATCGCCCAGCTCGGCAAACCCGAGTGCCTGCGCGACGTCCAGAAGCTGGCCGGGCGAGTAGAGGCTCTAGAGGCTCTCAGTCGCTGCCCCCGCCTGGGCGAAAAGGCGATGCCCCTATACCGCCTGATGCGCAAGAACCCCACCTTCCAGTGGGACAAGGAGGCGGACGACGCGCTCCGCGACCTCAAAAAGGTGCTACTCGCCGCACCACTACTCGCCGCCCCCGCCGACAAAGAACCCATGCTGGTTTACATCGCGGCGTCCGAGCGCGTCGTCAGCGCCGTGATGGTCGTCGAGCGACCAGAGGAAGGAAAGGAGCGCCCGGTTCAGCAGCCGGTGTACTACATCAGCGAGGTCCTCACCGAGTCACGCCAGCGGTACCCACAGTACCAAAAGCTAGTATACGCGGTCTTCAGGGCTCAGCGGCGCCTGCCGCACTACTTCCAGGAGCACCCGATCACGGTCGTCTCCTCAGCACCACTGCAAGACATCATCCGCAATCGCGAGGCGATCGGGCGGGTCGCCAAGTGGTCCATCGAGATCGGCGTCCACAACATCAAATACGAGCCACGAAAGGCGAACAAGTCATAGGCACTGGCAGACTTCATCGCCGACTGGGAGGAGGCCCAGCAGCCAGAGAAGCTGCCGTACCTCCACTACTGGAGCCTGACGGCTCCAAGAACGCGGACGGCGCAGGCGCAGGGATAGTGTTGACTTCACCAAAGGGCGACAAGCTCCGCTACATCCTCTGCCTCGACTTCACGCCCTGCACCAACAACATGGCTGAATACGAGGCCCTACTCCACGGCATGCGAGCCGCCAAGGAGATGAACGTCAATCGCCTCCGCTGCTACGGAGATTCCGACCTTGTCGCGGGTCAAGTCGCCGGTACCTGCGACGCCGTCTCCCCTACCATGGCGGCGTACCGCCAAGCAGTGGACAAGTTAGGCGGCCACTTCACCGGCTACTCTGTCGAGTGGATCGACAGGCGGAAAAACGAGGAGGCCGACGCCCTCTCTCGCATCGGGTCGGCTCGACTCGCACCACCCGCCGGTGTGTTCCTCGACACGATCACCAAGCCATCAGTCTCTCCCCCGAGGGAGATCGACATCGGAGTCCCACTCCAACCAGAGGCAGCCTTGGTCGCACTCGTCAATGAGCAAGACGACTGGACCAAGCCCTACATCGCCTACCTGGAAGCCGGCACCCTGCCAGCAGACGAGACAGACGCTCGAATGATCGCTCGTCGATGCAAGTCCTACACCATCATCGACGGCGAGCTCCACAAGCGCAGCGTCACCGGCGTGTTCCAACGCTGCGTCCAACCAGCTGAAGGACGCAAAATCCTCCACGACATTCACTCAGGTGACTGCGGCCACCACGCCGCCGCTCGCTCCCTGGTCGCCAAGGCTATGCGACACGGCTTCTACTGGCCCACCGCACACGCCGACGCTGTCGACATCATCCAGCGATGCGCCGGGTGCCAGAAGTACGCCAATCAGACGCACGTACCGAGCTCGGCGCTCAAAACAATCCCCATCACCTGGCCATTCGCCGTGTGGGGCATGGACATGGTAGGCCCCTTCAAGAAGGCCCCTTCCGGCTACACCCACCTGCTAGTCGCCGTCGACAAATTCACGAAGTGGGTGGAGGCCAAGCCAGTCCGGAAATGCGACGGGAAGACCGCCAATAAATTCCTACGCGAGCTCATATATCGCTACGGGTTCCCCAACAGCATCATCACGGACAACGGCACCAACTTCGCCAAAGGAGCCATGGCCGAATTCTGCAAAGAGCACCATATCCGTCTCGACCTCGCGTCAGTCGCCCACCCGGAATCCAACGGCCAGGCGGAACGGGCCAACCAAAGCATCCTCCACGGCCTGAAGCCGCGACTCCAAGTACCACTCGAGCGCACCGCCGGGTGCTGGGTCGAGGAGTTGCCCTCTGTCATCTGGGGGATCCGCACCTCAGTCAACAGATCGATAGGATTCACTCCCTTCTTCATGGTCTACGGTGCCGAAGCAGTCATGCCCACCGACCTCGAACACGACTCGCCGCGAGTCGTCCACTATACGGAGGCTGCAAACGAGCTGGCCCGCCAAGATGGGGTCGACCAGCTCGATGAAGCACGCGACCTCGCTCGGTCACACACCGCCATCTACCAGCAAGGACTCCGCCGCTACCACAGCCGGCGGGTGAAAGCTCGCACCTTCCAGGAAGGCGACCTGGTG
Organism: Avena atlantica; assembly: GCA_910589765.1. Taxonomy (NCBI): domain Eukaryota; kingdom Viridiplantae; phylum Streptophyta; class Magnoliopsida; order Poales; family Poaceae; genus Avena; species Avena atlantica. The sequence continues at coordinate 292,513,077 of OU342738.1, forward strand.
TTACGCCTCATCCAGGACAAGAAGGGCATGCACAAGCTCTCCCCTCCGTGGGAAGGCCCATTCGCTATCGGGCGCGTACTCGGCAACAACGCCTACTACCTCATCGACGTCCGCGGGGACGGCGAACTCGACGTCAAGCGACCATGGAATGTAAACCTCCTCCGGAAGTTCTACTCCTAGAACCCCACACATGTATTCTCCAGTCGCTATGAAATAAAAAGAAACGGTTACCGCAAATTGCGCCTACTCTCCATGACTTGTGCCACTCGCACTCGTAAAAACAACGTTATGCTAAATGCAGAAGTCAACCTCTGGTACAGCGATTGGCACGGCTAAGTAGTGCGGTGTAAGAGCACTTAATAACCTCAGGTCTTGCATCGTCCACGAAAAACGCCCACCCGGAGCCCCATTGGAGTCGCCTAGCTCGACTGGTTCTTCGAGCCAAGACAACTGCCCTCGCTTCTCACAGCGACCTTGGTCCTCCGCATCCTCGGCATAGCGACTCGAACGGCTAAGTACCACGCTCGGGGACTGAGGACCAGTTCGTCGCGAGCGGTCAGGGAAAACGCCAAGTAAGAGAGCATGCCCAGGACTCGCCACGCGACTGACCCCACGGGCCAGGCAGGAGTGACGCGCTCACACCAACGCGCTAAGTCCTCAACCACCCTCGAGTCGCGCCTAGAACTACCAAGTACCACGCTCGGGGACTCGGCCACCCGACCTCGTTCGCGCACGGGAACACGGTAAAGTACAGAGCACTCAAGGGAGTCGCCTAGCGACTGGCTCTTCGAGCTCGGACGAGTCGACTAAAACATCAAAACACATAACAACAACACATATATCATACACGAGGTAAACCCCACAAAAGGGCGGACGCGCTCGGGGACTCGTTCAGCATCAATCAAAAGCACACAAACAAATACTAAAATAGACACGACGTCTCATCCAATTGCATGTTGCATTGTTTCGTGTTACAAAATATGCCTGCGTGGCAGAACTGCTGTTAACGCCACAAGGCAAACTACCCTACTCTGCAGGCTTCGATGACGACTCGCCAACATCCCGGCGATTGCGGATGAACGCCGTGTACGGGTTTGACGGATACGTCGTCAGTTCACCCGCCATCGCCGCACGAAAGGGTTGCTCGACTTTGAAGTCACGATGCGGCGGCTCGGGGTCGTTCGGCGCGACGACCGTCTCCTGGTACGGAAGGAGGTCGCCCATTGCCCAGACACGTTCTGAGTACGTGGCGGCACGCTCTTGCAACTTGAGGACCTCGGACAGCTCCACCGCGCCAGTCGACGATGGATATCCACTCGTCACATCGTCGATGTCGAAATCTTCGGGGAAGTGGGCGAGTCCAAGGCTCAGGGCCGTCGATGCTCCACGCCGAAACGCCGAGCGCGTCATGAACTCAACAACCGTGGGTGCCTTCTCCAAATACTTCCACACCTCAACGAGGTCGCTGGGAATCACCTCCGTGGGCGATATTTCTTGGAGGTAGGCGCGGATGCATGTCGCCGACAGCTTCGCCGAGTCGACGAGCATGCTTATGCACTGCCTCGCGTCGAGCGAGCTCGCCTCTTCTTCGCTATCAATGATGCGACCTGCGAAGAAGAAGACGATGATGAGTACGACGGACACCACAAAAACCACAACTATAAGAAAGGGAAGATGCACTCACCAAGCAACGGGCGGGCGAGTCCCGTGATGAAGCACTGAAGCGACGTGTGGTCGTCCTGAAGCCCAGCAATAAGGACTTCCGACACCTTGCGATCCTCCTCAGCGGCCGCAATTGCGGGCTTAGCTCGCCCTTCCGCCGAGCTCGCTTCTTCCCTCGCCTCCCGCAGTTCGCGCTCAAGGTCGGCGATCCGCTGTTCAGCGGCACCCAGAGCAGATTGTGCCGCCACCAACTCACCAGCGGGGACAAGCCCCTAGCGAGCTTCCTCTGCCTTCGCAGCAACAGCCTGAAGCCCTTTGTTCGCCTCCTGGACGATGGCCAGCTCCTTCTCCGCGCGCTGCTTCGCGGCCAATCGGTCCGCCGACTCAAGCTGCAGACCCTGCACATCACCGAAAAAGTTAGTTAAAACGAAATTCCTAAGTGCCCACCCGCTGAAATTCAGCGAGTGCGCACTCGGGGACTGGCGATCAAGAAATTCCTAAGTGCCCACCCGCTGAAATTCAGCGAGTGCGCACTCGGGGACTAGCGATCAAGAAATTCCTAAGTGCCCACCCGCTAAAATTTAGCACGTGCGCACTCGGGGACTGGATGCGAAAATAAAAAGATGAGAAATTATAAGAATCAAGCCGCTGCAAAGCATCGACCCGATCCTCGGGGACTGGATGTACCTGGATGGTTGCGCCAAGCATGCCATGGAGTTGTATCGCGTCCACGGACGCGAGTAACGCTGGCGTGTGCCCACGACGTTGGTCGACTTCAGCATCGGCGGTCCCAGGAGCGTGGCTCGAGGGCGCAGCCCCACTCGCCGTGGTCGCCTTGGTCACGAAGCGGGGGAAGGTAGCGATAGAGGCACCCGCTCCAAGGGAGGTCGCCTCCGCCGTTCTAGGCAAGGAGGCGCCCTCCTTCGTAGACGCGGCTGCCTCCACCACGGGCCTGGCCGGTGCGACCGCCGTGTCGTCAGAAATCGTGACGACGTCATCACCCTTGGCCTTCTTGCTGCCATCCGCTGAGGCGACGACCTCGTCCGCCTTCCTCTTGCGGGAAGGGTCCTCCTCGCTGATGACGGGTGGCACCTTAGCCACGGTCGGATGGCCCATCCTTTTCACTCCGGTCCTGCGCATCAATCGAATCAACAAAGACAATCGAAATAGTTATGGAAAAGAAGGAGGGGTGAGCGCACTCACTTGGCGACTGGGATGAAACGCAGTCCCGTACGGAGGCCGGCCAGCTTTTCCAGCTCAGGGCCCAGACGGCGACTGAGCCCCAACTCCAGGACATCACGTGCCCAAGACACGGACGGCTTCTTTGTCGTCGAGGCCGCAGCTGGCGCCTCTGGGACATCCTCACCGGGAGCCTCCGTGCGGGGCAAAGCTGCCGCAACCGGAGCCTCCTTGCAAGGCGAAGCCGCCGCAGCCAGAGCCTCCCCCAGCCCAGAGACTGGGGCGAATGGCGGAGGTATTGAAGCCAGCGGAACTTCCACGGTCGCCGCGTCCAGCGCGGCCATCGCTGGTGGCGCGCCATCGCAGGCTGGGCTGGGAGCGTCCGAGCTGCTCGCCGAGTGCGACGGCGAGGCCGTCTTCGATGGCCTCGTCTTTCTTTTCGGGAGGGCCCTTGCCTCCCTTTCCTTCCTCTTCTTCTTTGACGGAGTGGCTTGACGGCATGAGGTGGTCTCTGGGAGCTCGTCGTCGTCGTCATGACGTTCGAGGCTTCTGCTTGCCTCGATCTCGCGTTGTCGTTGCCCGCGGGTCTTTCGGACCAGCGAGGCGACCTCCTCTTCGGACTCGTCCTCGTCGTCCTCGATGCCCTTCGAAGGCGGCGATTCGCCTATGTCCTAGGCGGATGGGCCCGAGATTTCGTCATCAGAAGGTGGGAGCCACCCTTCCACCACTTGGAATAGCTGCAACGAATACAGAACGGAATCAGAATTACCGCGACTGCATATACTGCGACTGCGAGCAAGGTGAAGAAATTACCGTTGGAGCTGGACGCTTCGCGGTTTAGGGGGCGATCCTAGCCTGTGCGTCCAGGTACACCGCCTGGTAATCTTCTTCAACGCTGGGAGATAATCCTCCAGCTTCCACTCGTCGAGGCAGGCCTTCGTCGAGTCTCTCCGCCCCGTGTACTGGTACATGTAGTGGTCGCGCTGGGCGAGTGGAACGAGCCGCCGCCCAAGCCAGCAATTGTACAAATTTATCGTTTGAAGGCCCTTCTTTTTCAGACCACGGATGGTCTGGAGCATCTCGTAAACGACCGTACGCTGGTCGTCGAGGATCTTGCTGACTTGGAGATGGCGTGGCTCGGAACGACTAGCGGAGTACCGCGGGATCGCCACCTCGCCCTCCGGGGTCGCCTCGGTCACGTAGAACCACGACTTCTTCCAGTCGCTCGCTGCCTTGGCGGGTAGCATCAGATCAAAGAAAGAGGCTTTGGACTTGAGCTGGAACGTCAAGCCGCCCGCGGCTAGCATTGGGCCGCCTGCCTCCTCGCGGCTGATCCGTCCGTGGAACAGATCTTGCCACAAAGGAAAATAGGGCCGGAAGCCCAAGTAGCATTCGCAGAACGCCACGAAGATGGCGAGCTGCTCGATGCTGTGGGAACCCAGATAAGAAGGCTGGATCCCGTAGTAGGCGCAAAAGCGCCGGAAGAACAAGGACTGGGGAAACCCTAGCCCCCGCTCGAGATGACTGGTGAAACAGACGAATTCCCTCTCTCGCGGGTTTGGGGTCGTTTCTCCGGCTGCGGGGATACGCCAACAGCCGGCTCGCAGGATCCCGGCCTCCTCGAAAGAGGCCAGCTGTGCCCTCGTGCACTTGGACCTACCCCACGGCTCGGTGGAAAGGGCCATGGCCGAGAGGTTGGTTGGAGATCGGAGGATTTTGGGTCGACTAGATCGCGGAGCGAAGGAAGGAAAATGCGCGCACTCGGAAGAAGTGGTGAGCAGTTGGCTCTACGATTGCCTGCCATTCCTCTTATATAGCGGGAGTTACCCGCCAAGTCAGGAGGTCGTTACCGCGCGATGATTACGCCGAAAATTACCGTTGGATTACCCCAACGGCTAGTTTGACCGTGCCTGACGGTCCAACTCCAGCCACTCGGCTCGCCAAGTCAATCACTATGACCGCGTCTCGCCGACTCGACTCGCCAAAGCTGCGACTTGGTTCACTGGATTTCCTCCTTTATACAGGAGCCCGCCGACGATTCGACTGGATGCCTGCTCTGAAGTCGTATACTCTGATTGCCAGCTGCCATTTACGCCTAATCGACGATGGCCTCGGGGACTACTGATGGGGATATGCCTACTGGGGTATACCCAGCAGGACGTTTCCGACTGGCCCGTGAGCTGGCGAGTGGGCCTGCGGAACGGCGAGTGGATTGAATCCCAGCAAGGTACCAAGCGACTGGAAGCTGAAGGCCCAGGCGATTAGATAGGCCCAGTCGGACTAGGTTAAACGACTACTGAAGCTTTAACCGAATCGGTTGAGATATGTAAACCCTAGGGGAGTTGAGCCTATATAAACCTCCCTACAGGGTGAGTAGAAACACGTTCCCTCATACACCCAAGCGACTCGCCGCCTAGCCGCCGAGCTCGCCCATTGTAACACCTCCATAATACAATCTAGCAGGAGTAGGTCTTTACCCTCCGGGGGGCCGAACCTGGGTAAAACCCTGTGTCTTTGCCCTCATCTCGCACCGCAGATGGCTGGCCGCCCTTGCCCCTCGTTCTACTACTCGCTGCCGATTGCAGCATCTGCCGTGACCATTCCCACGACACAATTCACAAATCAAACAACAAAACAAACATTCAAACAATTCAAACACTTCCAAACTTGTAATGAGTTTTTGGTTCTGTTTAACAACATAAACCAATTCTCAAAATAAAATAATACTTTTATTCTTTTTAGGACCCATTCCTTAATTAAATAAAATGGACCTTTAGTTATTTAATCAAATAGGGTTTGATTTAATTAATAAAATCTCCATTTTGAAATCAAAATATTTTCAAAACCACATCAATAGGTTTTATTTGGAAATAAAGAATACTTGGAAAAAATCTTATTTAAAATATGTGAATAAGTTTTAGTGTTTTATTTAAAATGAAAAAGCCTTTACTTAAATAAAATTTGGATATTAAATCCTTATTATTTTATTTAAATAAACCTTTACTATTTTTATCAAAACAAAACATTTATTTCAAAATATTGGCCAAGATTTAATTTGGCTATATATAAATAATCCTTACTTATAGATCCTCCTTTTCTTTTGAAAACCAAAACCTTTTATTAAAAGATCCAAAATAGCAATTTTAAATATTCAAAATATTTTCTTTATTAAATGTTTATCTTTTTGAATCCCTTTAGGATTTATTTGATCCAAATTGGTTTGAAGTTCCAATTGAATTCAAAAAGTTTCTTCTGGCCCTGAAAATCAAACAAAGTTTTATTTTATTCATTTATTTTCACATTACAAGATTTGGAAAATCTTGGGATGTGACAGGCTACCACCCTTAAAATAAATCTCGTCCCGAGATTTGGGGAGGCTAGGGTTACAAGTAGGCTCAAAACAACTAGAGTACTACCACCCTTAAAAATTCAAACAAAAATTACACATTGTCCTTCTTGGGATGCTAGGAAAACTTCTCTAAGCAAACATTTGCGTTGAGTCCTTTGTTTCCATACTTGACTCATGGGCCAAGGTTGAGTTTCTCCATAGGCTTGTTCAACTTGTTCTTCATCTTCTCTGGACAGTTGCTTGCATAATGTCCTGGGTTCTTGCAGTTGAAACAATGGATGCCCTTTAGTTCTTTACGTGGCTCTTGTGGACAAGTTGCTACATAATGGCCTAGCTCTTTGCAGTTGTTGCACACCACTTGGCCAATCTCTTTATTCTTCGGGTTCTCTGGGCATTCACCAGAATAATGTCCCAATTCCTTACATTTATAACATTGCACATGGCTTTTGTCAATCTTTTGCTTCTTGGGTTTCTTTGATCCTTTGAATTGGGTTGTTTTGTTTGGAGGTATAAGTGATCCTTTTCCTTTGCCATCAACATTCTTGGTAGACTTGGATCCTTCTTGTTTCCTTTGTTCCACCATGGAATAGATGGGACATTGGATAGGAACATGGTTATTTCCTTCACATAGGTAGCAAGTAGCTTGAGAAGTGGGACATTGTCCAACAGTATGTTTCTCTTCACAGTTGGGGCATTGATCTCCATGCTCCTTGGAAGTATGATCCTTGTCTCCACAAATAATGCAAGCTGGTGCTCCATCTAGAATAATGTTTCTGTCATCCTTGTTGTCAAAGACTCTTTTGGGATAGCTTTCTTCCATTTTGATCATTTGATCAGTCACCTTAAGCATCAATTGGCCTTGAGTTTCCAAGAATCCTTGTAGCTTTGGATCTTCTCCACTAGTGTTGGCTATTAATTGAGCTGTCACTTGGTTCAACTAATGTTGGGTTGCTATGAGCTCTTTCATGCTGTCCTCTTGGTTGGTGTTGGTGTCATCAACCTTGAGGTTGGAGTCTCTTGGGGTAGTCATCTGTTTGGGTTGAAGGGAGATTAGAATAGGCAAGATATTTCTAAGGAAAAATTTCTAATCACACATATCACAATCACTCAAGCAATGTGCAAACATTCTCAAACAACTTTTCACTCAAACAACAAAGTTCAAGAACACACTTAGGCAACAAAATATTCTTGTTACACCACATAAGTTGGTGTGTTTGACTTTAACTATAATTGGTGGTCCATCTACATGGTTCATTTGTGATCTCTTCATCATTCTTGGTTGCTTCTTCTTAATTGAGATCATGGCTTCCTTGAGAAAAACTCTTGGTCATATGATGGGGGAATACCAATCGGGGTATACCCACGAAGCGGGTTCGACAGCTGGATCGAGCCGACTGAAGACAAGCCCGGAGCAGGTCGACTCGCCCAATACGGCGAGTGGCGCATGCTGCACCCAGGCGACTGGCGCCGACTGGAGGCCCAAGACGGCGACTCCAATAGAAAGCCCACTAAAGCACTTGTAAACCCTAACTGGCTGCATATATAAAGCCACCAAGGGGACGTCAGATGAGATCTAGTCTTCCCCACCGCCTCCGGCGGCTCCATTGTAAACCAATCTATGATCATATACTGGATTGATAGCAGGACGTAGCGATCCTCCACCGAGGGGACGTGAACCTGGGTACATCGTGTGCCAATCTCGCTCCCGGATTCTCCTACGTCGCCTTGCTCCCTCTACGTAAGCTACCCCCAGTAGCATCTGCCGTGCAATACCACGACAGTTGGCGCACTACTAGGAAAATGGTCGTTTGTGGCGCACCTGAAAGGCCCATCCGTGGCGCACCAGTAGTGCGCCACGGGCCTTGCGCTACGGCTATCTCTCAGCCGTGGCGCACTGCCTAGTGCGCCACGGTTGTGTAGAGATAGGCGTAGCGCACCACCTAGTGCGCCACAGAAGTTTGGCATGGTGCGCTACCCCTTGGATCTTCTGTGGCGCACTACCCAGTGCGCCACTAAACAACCATGGTGCGCTTTAGGGGTAGTGCGCCACAGAAGGTAGAACATGTGCGCCACAGATGTATTTTTTGTTTTTTTTTTTAATTTCCAAGCCAGATTATATGCAATACAGATTATATACAATATTACAGCAGATATACACACACACAGATACAAGATATACAATTATATATATAAATACTCGATATGAAAAACAAGATTGAAACAAATACATATAGATAAGTCTCATACATGAATACATAGTCCAAGTTACATTGTTTTGATCATGTTACAAAGTAGTAGTTGGTGACATGCGAATACATGTGTCGATCGAACAAGTTAGAGCTCGGAAGCTCGCCTAGACATCTAAACTAGCTAGCTAGACACAAACGCGGGATAAATAACCAAAGAAGATAAGCATGATCACCGCCGCGACGAAGGTGTAGGTATTCATCCGGTTCCTTGTCCTAACTCCCGCTATATAGCGCGTGTATCTATCTTCCGCCTCCGCCATAGTGTTGTACACTTTGTAGCTATTGCCGCTGAAATGGTGCACCTGTCTCCGGCAGTCTTCCCAATCATCGTAGACTCCGGGAACCCGTCCCTTGTACACGACGTACCACGTCATCTACAAGTTGACAATAATAACTAACCGGTGATTGAAAAAACATGTATAATTAAAGTCGCATATGAAGATACACTTATAGAAAGTACTCTTAAATCAAAAAGAGCAAACTCGAAAAGCATGCCTCATATATAACTAGCTAGGTCGTTGGACACAGGAATTGCTTATGACGGGACTGTTAGCCAAGTAGGATGCACAATTCCTGGACTTGTGCATATCACAAGGCTAACAATCCCGTCATAGCACATTCACATATATATTGTGCCACGACATTTCAATCATCGACATATTCTCGAAAAAGACAAAAATAACTCGAAAAGCATGCCTTATATATAACTAGCTAGGTCGTTGGACACAGGAATTGCTTATGACGGGACTGTCAGCCAAGTAGGATGCACAATTCCTGAACTTGTGCATATCACAAGGCTGACAATCCCGTCATAGCACATTCACATATATATTGTGCCACAACATTTCAATCATCGGCATATTCTCGAAAAAGACAAAAATAACTCGAAAAACATGCCTCATATATAACTAGCTAGGTCGTTGGACACAGGAATTGCTTATGACGGGACTGCTAGCCAAGTAGGATGCACAATTCCTGGACTTGTGCATATCACAAGGCTAACAATCCCGTCATAGCACATTCACATATATATTGTGCCACGACATTTCAATCATCGGCATATTCTCGAAAAAGACAAAAATAACTCGAAGAGCATGCCTCATATATAACTAGCTAGGTCGTTGGACACAGGAATTGCTTATGACGGGACTGTCAGCCAAGTAGGATGCACAATTCCTGGACTTGTGCATATCACAAGGCTGACAATCCCGTCATAGCACATTCACATATATATTGTGCCACGACATTTCAATCATCGGCATATTCTCGAAAAAGACAAAAATAACTCGAAAAGCATGCCTCATATATAACTAGCTAGGTCGTTGGACACAGGAATTGCTTATGACGGGACTGTCAGCCAAGTAGGATGCACAATTCCTGGACTTGTGCATATCACAAGGCTGACAATCCCGTCATAGCACATTCACATATATATTGTGCCACGACATTTCAATCATCGGCATATTCTCGAAAAAGACAAAAATAACTCGAAAAGCATGCCTCATATAAAACTAGCTAGGTCGTTGGACACAGGAATTGCTTATGACGGGACTGCTAGCCAAGTAGGATGCACAATTCCTGTACTTGTGCATATCACAAGGCTAACAATCCCGTCATAGCACATTCACATATATATTGTGCCACGACGTTTCAATCATCGGCATATTCTCGAAAAAGACAAAAATAACTCACACTTGTCGTCCGAGAACCAAAGAGTAAGCAAAAAAACCAAAGAGTAAGCAAAAAAACCAAGCATTGATTGATATATAATAATAATAAGCAAAATAAGTAAGCGGTGATTCATAAACCTAATAAGATAAGTACACTTGTCGTCCACACACACACACAAAGGTCATCTATAGTTTGCAACTACAACTAGGCCAACAACATCAAGCCTTCTGGCTCGGCTTAGGGAACGGGAGGACGCCCTGCCTCGTCATGAACTTCCTATAGTCACCCTGCATCTCTAGGCGATCTTCTATGTCACGGTTATTCGGGATATTTCCTCCGTAGAAGATCCCCCCCGAAGTCATGACATCACGAAAGATGATTGCCACAAACTGCTGCTGGATGCGATACATCTCTTGTCTAATATCCGAATCATTGATCTTGGCCTTTGCTTCGGCCCACTGTTTGAGATGATCTGGCAGCGTAGAATTCTGCTGGTCAAGTAGGAACGCCCTCATGTGATGGAGTGCGTAGTAGGCTTCCTTCTTACTGTTTTCCGGCTGCTTCACGCAGGGGAACTCTATTACGTGGTTGAAGACGTGCCTGCCGAACTTGACCTTCTTACGCACGAAGCTGGTGCCTTCCGTCGAGGCAAAGCCAGTGAGAGCATCATCCAGAACTTCCTTGATCTTGTCGTAGTTTTTCTTCTTTTCTAGACTCCCCGAGTCGAAATACGTGGCGTGGGAATGCTTCGGCGATAAGGAGATGAGCGTGCAGTGTTCATCTCTGCGCAAAAAATTCAAATGGAATGTGTTGAAAAAAGAATGATGATGATCTAATAAAGCCAATCGACGGTGGCGACTGAATAACGACTTACTCGGGAAAGTAAGGCACGAGAATGTATTCCTTTGTCTTGTTCGCCACGAGGATTCTTTTTAGGTACGAGGCCACGATACGTCGTTCGGCGGGGGAACCCAAGCAGCCGTCACGCATGTAGTAGGGGTCCACTATAGCGATGCCCGGTGTGTTCTCTCTAATGATCTGCGTGGCCAGGCTGAGAGAAAAGAGACGGACCATGGTATAGTGCAGCGGGTATAGGTGGAACATATTGAAGATGTCCTCGAACCGCAGGAAGAACAGATCCGCGGGGGCAGTGTCGACGAAGCCCAAGCCTGGTGGCACCTTAACCACGAATACCGGGTGCGAGGGATCTTTCTCCGATAGAAGGCGTCTCTCTATCGTCAGCACGCCGTCATGCACACTCTGCAGTTCCGAACTGGCGAGCTTCCGCAAATTCTTAGGTAGCATGGGCTCACCCGCCACATGAATCCTCCACATAATACCCTCGGGTCTTGGTGGCCCGTCCCGAAACCTGATCGGATTCGCAGTTGTTGACGCCACCGGCTGGCTCGAGCTGCTAGATTTTCTTTTCCTGCCCTTTTTTCCTTTTGGAGAGCGGGCAGGCACCGCAATCTGAGCACCGGCCGCCCTATGTAGTGTGTCAGGGCTTAGAATAAAGGGCCGGTTGGTTGTATCAGCTGGCTCTGTAAAGGCGCAAGCTGGAGGCGTCTCCTGAGAACCAAACAGACGCTTGGTGATAGTGGCTTTCTCTGTGGGGCCACCAGCTAGGTCTTCTTCGTTGCCAAACTAAGTGCTGAAGAAGTGATCATTCCAGTCTTCGAAGTCCTCGGCCGCCGGATCCTGCGCCATGTGCATATCATCAACATGATCATCCGACCCACCGCGTGGAGGTGACGGCGAGGGCGGTAAGGGGGCCTTGCCACCGCTTGTCGCTGGCACGACAGGCGGTGATGTTGTCTGTGGCGTGATGGCCCCCGCCGTCCCCAAACGGATCATGCTCTTTGGCCATAGCATGAACAAGCCGAAGCAACTTCTGAGGACAGACGACTCTTCTTCATCCGCTCCTGGGGGTTGAATGGGAGGTTCCAGGTCGTCGTAGCCCCTTAGCACCCGACTAATTTTAACCCTGTGCACACTATCTGGCATCGGCTTTGAGTGGAACGTGCGCTGCAAGGGTTGAACGATGGTACCCTTGGCAACATCCCTCAGCTCGTTGTTCACGTAGCATAAGAGAGTGCAAGGAACATCTGTCTGCGGAAAACATGTACGGCGTCGTCAGAGCGAGATGCCACAAGAGTAATATATAGATGGAATGAAAGGCGGTAATTAAAGCAATTTGTTTACCGTGATGGCGTCGAGATCGGCTAATGTCGACGCACCGCATACGGCGACGGGCGTGCAAGAGACGGAAGGGCTGCTTGATGGCGCGGTGCTGGCCGCCGGTGTATTCTCCCTACCGACGGGTGCTTGGAGCTCCGGTGCCGCCGCGACGATGGCAGGGGGGGCACCAACATGTACTCCGGCGCCGCGGTGATGGCAGGGGGAGTCACCAACACTTGCGGCGCCGCGGTGCTAGCGGGCGGAGTCACGAACACGTAGTTCGCCTGATTCGTCGGCGCCGCGTTGTTCGAGTGGCTGCTGACCATGCTTGGAATCGGGCACGGCCCTACTCGACCACCCGCACTCCAGTTCGCTATTGACTCCACCAAGGTAGGCAGGAAGGACGTAAGGGTGATTGCCAGGTTGTCTTGGACGATCTGCGGGATCCGCGCCACTTGTGCCTTAAGTTCTTGAACCTCTCTGTTTTCCTCCTCGCTCCTTCCCGACGGCGCCACATGCGTCCTCGGCGGTGGACCAAAATGATCCACCCAATTCTTACCCCCGAGGCCGGCCAGACGGCCAGCCGACGACGGCTTCTTCGTAACCGGCTCTATTTTCTTGGCCCGGTTCATCGCCCTGTTAAAAGGGTTATCCCACCGGGTGGCCGCCGTCGACCCCTGGGATGAGGAACCCTGGGATCCATGACTAGCAACAATTTCCTCCTCCTGCAGAAGAAGTAACAGTGAATCATTTAGATCATCGATTAGATTGCAATCGTGTTGATCACCGGTAATTAGATTATACTTACCATAATTTCCTCGAATTCCTTCACCGCAGGATCCGCGGTGAGTTGTTTGGTTTTTGGGTCCACATGGTAACGGGCCCTGATGAAGTTTCGAACCTGCCCGGGTTCGAATTTAGCAAAGGGGTTTTCTATCCCCTTGGATCTATACTCTTCGTCCTCCTTATTCCATTTGGCCTCCGCGGTTCTGTATCCACCAGATCCGAGATGGTGATGACCTATATTCATCGCCTGCAGCACCTTTCCCCGATTACTATTGGCCAGGGCTCTTTCGGATTCACACCTCTCCTTGAACTCCCGGAACTGATCTTCGGTGATCTGCGGGTCAATCTTCTGGATCTCCTCGAGACTTTTGCCTTCTTTATAGATCTTCTTCTTTATCCGGGTTCTCCAGCTGGCCAGGGCGGTGCTCATCTTTGTGAGGGCGGATTTGTTTACTTCGTTCCCATGATAATTTGTGTTCTGATACTTAGCGGGGAACTTGTATCTGGCGTGCAGCTTCTCGAAGAGGAGTGTGCGCAAGTGGCCATTATCTTTATGCCGGAGATTCTCGGTGTTGATCGAGATGGTTGTCCGGGTGATCGCCGCCACTTGCCCACCGTACCCTTTGACGACAAGGGCGGGCTCCAAAGGAACCCCTGATGGGCTCACTTCGGTAATTTCATCCCTGACCGTGCCGACCGTGTTCGGGCGCCGGTCCTTCGGCTTCTTCTTCTTAGGAGGGTTGCTACCACTCCCTGTGCCCTCGCCGCCATCAGTGGTTTCATCGTCCGCCGTTCCTTCGGCTTCTTCCTCCGCGTCTTCCATCTCATCATCCTCGCTCTCTGAAGGATGGTATTCTTCATCGTCTTCTAGACGCTGGGCCGCCTCCCAGAATGTCAATTGTTTATTCGGAGGTCTGAGTTCTCCTTCAGCGCTGATGCGCTTAGAACATCCAGCCTCGTCGTTGTCACACATCTTTGCACTAATAAAAAACAAATAATTGGTTAAATGCACGGAAAAATCCGGCATGACCTTTTCTAATTTTCTTAAACTAGGAGTGCCCGATTTCTGCCAAAACGGAAGTTAATCAACATTCCGGCAAAAATCGGGACTCGTTTCATACAAGAACCTGCATACACACATAATAAAGTGCTTCATATACAAGCACAAGCACAATTTCAAGGTGCTATTGTCCCAGCACAGATAGTAGCAAAACCAACACTACTCTATTTTTCCTTCCAAACCATTTCACAACCACATCCATCCAGTCCCAGCACAGTGCCACAACCATATAAACTTTTGTTATCAATTTAAGCATAGCCATATGACAGAAGCTATCTCTTTAAGCAACAATGACAACCCAATTAAAATAAATCTTGTGAATAAGTAAAGGTAAAAATGAGAATGATCTTACATAAGCATGCCACTTATTGTATGATTCCAATGAAGCAATGTCATTGTTCTAACCACAATGGATGCCCACAATCTGTGCTACAATAAGCCCAAGACCATAGCTAAAAATATAAGCCCACAATCTGTGCTACAATAAGCCCAAGACCATAGCTAAAAATATAAACCCATGATATATGCTGATACATCAAGGATCAGGATTTATAACTATAACTGAATCAGTTACCTATAACTCTGAAAGTGGATTTATAACTATAACTAAATCAGTTACCTATAACTGAATCAGCTATCTACAAGCTACATTTATCGTCGCAGTTCACAGCATCATCTGCATCAATGGACCTGGCTCTTGGACGATAGCATCCAGTCCATTCTAATTTTATTAATAAGAAAATACTGCAGGCCATTCTATTAAGTAAAAAATGTACAAAAGCTATCTTAGTCAAATAAAAGCTGAAACAATGGATGCACATAGGAGAAGTTTATATTACTGAGCACTAGTTGGTTTAACTATCAATTTATTTCTGCAATCAGAGCACAGCTAGATATGAACATTACTAGAATCCTAGATAAAATTAGGTCCAAATTACTGAGAACAGATGCTAAAGTTTATATTACTGAGAACAGATGCTAAAGTTTATATTACTGAGAACCAAATTAACAGAGAAATCAGCCCTCAGAGTACTGGCTCCTGATCTATTCCTCCACTGCACCATGCACAAACTCTCGATGAAGCAAGCTCTTGAGAACGACTGTTGGATCTGCCACCTCAAGAAAAACCTCACTATGCCCACTATTGCCCAATTAACAGAGATTTGGGAAAAATGAAAGAGGTTTACCTAACCCAGTAGTGCCAGACTCAATTACTTGGCTTTGGACTGCAGATGGTAAATTCTCAGTGGCATTTGCATACCAAGTTCAGTTCAAAGGCCGGATTCGAACAGGGTACACGAGGCGTGTGTGGGACTCTGACACGCTTCTCAAGTGTCAGGGTTTTTCCTTGGTTAGCAACTATGGGTAAATGCTTGACAGCGGTCAAGCTGATGATTAGGGGAATACCACACAACCCCATTTGCTCCTTGTGCCAATAGCAGCTGGAAGTAAGCGTGCACTTGTTTGCCAATTGTGACTTCTCTATGCAAGTTTGGCATCTGGTCTCAATAGACAAGGGTCCTGAGCTTGGAATTCGTGTGTGAGCTCTTTTGTGGTACATGCCATATTTCAAGCCTAACCCTATCCAGTCCATTTCCAGCACATTTTTGTCTAACCCTAACCCTCTGAGGAGAGAGAGGGGGAGAAGGATAGAGGGGAGGGGCAGAGCTCACCTCTGATATTGCTCGAGGAGAGAGGGGGAGATGACGACGACGAGGGCTGGCGGATGCGTGGCGTGGCGGCCTCCTCCTGGCGTGGCGGCGGCGGCCTCCTCCTCCTGGCGTTGCGTGGCGGCCTCCTCCTCCTGGCGTGGCGTGGCGGCCTCCTCCTGGCGTGGCGGCGGCGGCCTCCTCCTGGCGTGGCGGCTGCGGCGCCTCGATGCGGGGATGGGGATGGGGATGGTCTGATGAGGGCGACGATGTGTCTGATGAGGGCGACGATGGGAGGGCTGGCTCACGCGCGCAGTTGACTAGTCCAACCCACACACGCGTAGCGCACCCTGGCTAAGTGCGCTACGGATAACCGTAGCGCACTTAGCCAGGGTGCGCTACGCGTGTGTGGGTTGGACTATCAGATAAGTACTTGGTCGTCCCACTAGTTAACACTAGTACTGTCTTACCCCACTGGTTCTGCCCTTAGCTCTAGTCTAAACAATGAGCACCCAGGTTCGAATCCTGGTGCTCCACTTTTTTATTTTTACTTTAAAAATACTTTAAAATGTTCCAAAAAATACTTTAAAATGTTCCAAAAGTGGTGATACATGCCATACAAATTTTGTTTTGTTTTTAAAATACTTTTAAATATTCCAAAAATGCCCAAAAGTGGTGATATATACCATAGAAGTTTTATTTTGATTTTAAAATACTTTTAAATATTCTAAAAATGCCCAAAAGTAATAATATTCCAAAAATGCCCAAAAATATGATTTAAAGTATAACTAAATTTCATAATAATTTGTCCATGAATATTACAATCTTTTTCGACCACGCGTTTACAATATTTTTTGAGCTAGCGTTTTACAATCTTTTTTCCCTTCTTTGTCGCGGTTGAATAATTTAGCCCCGGCACTTTAATGTTTCTTCTTTCGAACGGGCTACCTTTTTTGGGTAGGGTTGTCCTTTTTCTTCTTGTGATGTATGTTGCTGCATCGTAGTCGTCGTCATCTTCAATCTTTGGATCGCCGTACTGGTCGAAGTCTTGCTCATTGGCGACTCCATCCATTCCGATGATGTTCCTTTTTCCTCTCCTCACGACAACACGGCTAGGCTTTGTCGGGTCGGTAATGAAAAAACATTGGTCCACTTTGGTAGCCAGTACCCACGGTTCATTTTTCACGGCCACGTTTGCACCGGCGGCCTTGGATTTGGCTGCTTCGGGTATAACCATGGTTGTGAAATACCGGTCTTCTCTTTCGACGTTCTTTGCCCATCTGACACGGAACATCGGCACCTTTTCTCCACAGTAGTCGAGCTCCCAGATCTCCTCGATTCTTCCGTAGAATCTTTCCTTCACGTTGTCATCGGTGTAGAATTCCGACGTTACGCCTGAGTTCTGATAATCACACTTGTTGTCCTTTTCCTCCGTGTAGAATGTGTAGCCGTTGATATCATACGCCTGATAGGTCACCAGGTTTTGCATCGGTCCCTGCGACAAGGTGAATATGATCTTTTCCGTGTCAGAAGAATGCGAGCGCGGGGGATTATCAAGGAGCGTCTGCCTAAACCAACGCGTGAAATCTGAGTTGTGCTCTTTGATTATTTCTCCCTGCGTCCTCTGTATGCCCCGGTCACTGTACTTCTTCTCGATTAACCTTTTGTGCTTCTGTACCCAAGGATCGACCAGTTCTAAATGCTGTAGCGCGACGAGGTTTGCTCGATCAAAGTCTGCGCGTCGAAAATCGAAGTCTGCATGCAGTATGCGACGACCCTCTCGGTGACCAGATCCGTCGAGCTTGCCAAGGTGTCTGTTGACGGGAAGACCGACAGGGTTCTCGATGTCTAGATAATTCGTGCAGAAAGAGATGCACTCTTCAGCCAGAAAGCCCTTGGCTATGCTTCCATCTGGACGGGACCTGTTGCGAACGTATCCTTTGATGTGTCCGTTCATCCTTTCGAACGCCATCATGCTGCGGAGAAACATCGGCCCGAGTTGTACGATGTCCTCCACGACATGGACCAGCAGATGCACCATAATGTCGAAGAATGCGGGTGGGAAGTAGACCTCAAGCTCACATAGTATCACCACGATCTCCTCCTGTAGCCTTCCGAGCTGATTCAAGCCAATCGACTTCCTAGAGATGACGTCGAAAAACTTGCATAAGCCAAATAACGTTTCACGGACGTGCTCGTCCATTATCCCTCTTAGTGCGACCGGAAGTACCTGCGTCATTAGCACGGCACAGTCGTGAGACTTCATGCCACTGAACCTCTGCTTCGCCTCGTCTAGGTATCTGCTTATCTTGCCCGCGTAGCCGTAAGGAAATTTGACTCCTAGAAGGCACTTGAAAAACTGTTTGATCTCATCCTGGCTTAGAGTGAAGCAAGAAGGAGGGCAGTAATATTCGTTCTTCTTGAACTTTTTACCCTTCCGACGACCTTGTGTCGTCTCCGACTCATGATCATCGTCATCTTCCTGATCATCAGGAGTAGTGCGTCCTCCGTGAAGCTCCTTCCGGATACCCAAGCATATCAGGTCGTGCCTTGCTTTCGGACCATCTTTCGTCCTATCTGGCATGTTGATTATGGTGGCGACCAGACTCTCGCACACGTTTTTCGTGATATGCATGATGTCGAGGCTATGAGGCGTGCGGAGAAACTTCCAGTATGGCAACTCCCAGAAAACAGACCTTGTTTTCCATACCTTCATCAGCGGCTTGTCTTGTTGCTGCCTCTTTCGCTTCTTTCCAGGCTTAGGACAATCTTTCCAGTTTTTCAGCAACTCTTCCACTTCTTCGCTGCTCCTACGCTCTGGGATTCCTCGGGTCTCTGATTTGCCATCGAACAGGTCTCCACGTTTTCTCCATGGATCATTCTTGCCGAGCCACCTCCGGTGCGCCATGAACACGGTTTTCGATGACCCTGGATCTTTCTCTAGTTGGAGATAGCTTGTGTTATCCATGCACCTAACGCATGCGTGGAATCCTTGGATAACCTGCCCCGAGATATACCCGCAACCTGGATAGTCTTGCACCGTAGTGACCAATGCGGCTCTCATAGTGAAATAATCTTGTGCGACGGCGTCGTAAGTATTGGCTCCAGATTCCCATAACGTGGCTAGCTCCTCTTTCAACAGCCCGAGATACAGATTGATGTCGGTACCAGGTTGTTTCGGCCCTTGAATTAGCATACTCATTTGTATGTACTTCTTCTTCATGCACAACCATGGAGGGAGGTTGTACATCCATACAAACACAGGCCAAGTGCTGTGCGTGCTGCTCTGGCTACCGAACGGATTGAGTCCATCGGTGCTCTCACCAAGCCTGATGTTCCTCGAATCTCCACCGAATTCTGGGAATTCGAGGTCCAATGCTTTCCACTGGCTAGCATCTGAAGGGTGCGTCAGCAGCTCATCCTTTTCGGGGTCATCATCATCTCCTGGCTTCTTCCTTTCCGCATGCCATCGCATGAGCTTCGCTTCCTTAGGGTCCGCGAAATAGCGCTACAGACGAGGGGTGATAGGAAAGTACCATACCACTTTTCGAGGTGCTTTCTTCCCTTTCTTGTATCGACTCACGCCGCACACCGGACATGTGGTTTTCTCCGCGTCCTCGCCCCGATAAATGATGCAATCGTTGATGCATACGTGATATCTAACGTGCGGTAGATCGAGAGGACAGACGATTTTCTTGGCATCCTCGATACTAGTTGGACATGTGTTCCCCTCCGGGAGACGATCGTGCCAGAATGCCATCATATCGTCGAAGCTTGCGTCGCTCAATTTGTGCTTTGCCTTCATCTCCATAGCCTTGAGCGTTACATTCAACCGGGTATCATCGGGCCTGCATCCTTCATACAATGGAGTAACCGCGTCTTTCTCAAGTTGCGCAAGCTTGGCTTTCTCTCTAGCGGCAGCCCTGGCGTTACTCGTCTGCTTGAGAAGCAGCTCTTGCACATAAGGGTCCCGCACCCAGCCTGACGTTGTTCCATCGTCGTCTGCTCCTCCGGCATCTAGATCATCATCATCCCGGTCTGCTTCCGTACCTTCACCATCTCCAGGAGCCTCTTCATCATCTCGCCCGTTCTCGCCGTGATGATGATCACCGTCTCCATCATCTACGCCATCGCTTATCCAACGAGTGTATCCATCCATGAAACCATGGCGGAGCAGGTGCGCCTGCAGATTCCCGGAATCTGGGTCGATCACCCAGTTGAGTTTGCATCTTCTGCACGGACATCTTATATCTGTCTTGTTATTTCGTATCATGTCGGCCGTCGCACATTTCAAAAATCTAGCCACAATGCCTTCGCTCATTATGCGGACCATTTTTGCCTGCACGATGTACACGGTACAATTTTGAAGTCTATTAGAACCACATAATGAATGCATGCATGCAATGGTCGATAGAAAATTTCGGCATGACCTATCCTAAAATTAGGACCTTTGCGAAATGCCAAAGTCTTGCCAAAATGGAAATGAATCAACATTTTGGCAAAACAAATGGCAACTTGTTCACATACAAACACAAGAGAGAGAGACCGATCCATACACACATGAACATATCATTATCCTCTCCATACACACATGCATGAGCATCATCGATACTCTCCATATACACACACATATGACCATCGATCCTCTCCACACATACACACATCATGAGCATCGATCATCTACATACATATGAGCACATGCATCATCCATATACACATGAACACATCCTTACATGGACAACTTACCGAGATGAGAGACCGATCGCGAGAAAGATGGAAAGGAGAGGTGCGCGCGTCGACCGGAGACGGATAGATGAGAGACCGGAGACCTCCTCTATTACTTATGTAACATCCAAAGCAAGTTTTACATGCTAAAAATGGTGAATGTGTGGAGAAATTGAGGTGGGAAGGAGAAGATCCCGACTAGATCTAAGGAGGAAGAAGAAGGGGAAAGTGAAGTGTGGGGTGGTGGATGTGGTCACACATGTGCACATAAAGTGCTGCCCTAAAAAAATCGACACATCCGTGGCGCACACGGCCCCAGTGCGCCACAGGGAGTACAAACATCTGTGGCGCACTAGGGGGAGTGCGCCACAGATGCTCCTAGTCCCTGTGGCGCACTAGGCGGAGTGCGCCACAGAAGTTTGTGGCCGTTTCAGAGCAGAGGTGGGCATGCGCTCAGTTG
Source organism: Avena atlantica (assembly GCA_910589765.1). Taxonomy (NCBI): domain Eukaryota; kingdom Viridiplantae; phylum Streptophyta; class Magnoliopsida; order Poales; family Poaceae; genus Avena; species Avena atlantica. The sequence goes on from OU342738.1 coordinate 292,534,045, forward strand.
TAGCGCACCATGCACACGTGCGCCACAGATGACCCTAACAACCGTGGCGCACATGGCTGTAGTGCGCTACAGAAGTTTGGCGTGTGGCCAACAGGGCCCTGGCCCACACATATCTGTGGCGCACTATGGTCATGTGCGCCACGGATGTTCTAGTTATTAGTAGGGCACTGCCCACAGGTGAGCCACGCCTGTTTTAGCCGTGGGGCACTTCAACCATGTGAGCCACGGATGTGCTGATTACCTATAGCCGTTTTCCTAGTAGTGGTGCCCACTGTGGTCCATACACAACTTCCAAGGAGACAGAGAAATTAGTATCCATATCCAAACGTCTACCGATCAATCCAAATCCAGGTCCCAAGAAAAATGAGCAGGCATGGCCAAGAGAAGTAATCAAATCGATCGATCCTCAAAACCACCATGTGACGTTCTCTCTCTTTGATTATTAAATCTGCCGATCGATCCTTTCATTTATTTTGTTTGGATTTAATCCGTCACACACGTACTCTTATTTGTATGTTTTTTAACCTGTACTGATCACGGTTCCATGATGAGATTGAAGAAGGGCGTCCTGATCTGGCCGCAACGCTGGAGCAGACCTCCCAAGCGGTCTATGATTGGATTTGGATCACTATAATTTCTCTCGCTACCTTATTCAAATTTCTATATTTTAGTCTACTAATCGTTTTGTCTCTACATGTACGACAAAACCAAGTCGCAATGTGCAGTTCGCCGAGCGTCGCGCCAATCGGTCGCGGGTTCATCCGTTGCGGGCTCGGCTTTTATTACTCGTCTATCGCGGACTCGTCTAGCGCGACCTCCGTCCGCCGCGTCGACCCCGTGTCCGCCGCGTCGACATCGCCATAGTGCGACCTCCGTCAGCCGCGTAGACCTAGTGTCCGCCGCGTCGACATCGCCATAGCGCGACCTCCGTCCGCCGCGTCGACCCCGTGTCCTACGCGTCGACATCGCCATAGCGCGACCTCCGTCCGCCGCGTAGACCCAGTGTCCGCCGCGTCGACATCACCATAGCACGACCTCCGTCCGCCGCGTAGACCCCGTGTCCGCCGCGTCGACATCGCCATAGCACGACCTCTGTCCGCCGCGTAGACCCAGTGTCCGCCGCGTCGATATCGCCATAGCGCGACCTCCGTCCACCGCGTAAACCCCGTGTCCGCCGCGTCGACATCGCCATAGCACGACCTCCGTCCGCCGCGTAGACCCAGTGTCCGCCGCGTCGACTTCGCCATAGCGCGACCTCCGTCCGCCGCGTAGACCCAGTGTCCGCCGCGTTGACTTCGCCATAGCGCGACCTCCGTCCACCGCGTAGACCCAGTGTCCGCCGCGTCGACTTCGCCATAGCGCGACCATACGTCTACCGTACGACCCCATCCGCTACGTCGAATGCGTACGCCGTGCCTACTAAGGGACCTTCATCATCCGAGTCGCCAGAGAGGGTCGCATGCCACGCTGCATGGACTCACCACTGGGTGTCTCTTCCCCCCGGGAAAAATCTATTTGCCTTTGTCAACCTTTGAAAGAGCGACTCGCATGGCCAAGTAGTGCGGACGAGGACTCGCAAACCGGGCCCCGGATCGTCCACGAAAAACGCTAACCAAGAGCCATCATTGGAGTCGCCTTGCTCTACTGGCCTTCTGGGCCAAGACAAATGGTAGTGCTACACAAACAGCACCATGTCCTCCTCAACCGTAGATAGTGCGACTCGCACGGCTAAGTACTGCGGACGAGGACTCGCAAACCGAGCCTCGGATCGTCCAGGAAGAACGCCAAGCCGAGAGCCATCTTTGGAGTCGCCATGCGACTGGCCCCCCGGGCCAAGACGAGAGACTCGCTAACAAAAACAGCGCAATCAACATCATCGCAGACTCGCAATCATCGCGGACTCACCACACTCGGGGACTCTCCCCTCGCGGACTCGCAATCATCGCGGACTCGCCACGCTCGGGGACTCTCCCCTCGCGGACTCGCAATCATCGCGGACTCGCCACGCTCGCGGACTCGCAATCATCGCGGACTCGCCACGCTCACGGACTCGCAATCATCGCGGACTCGCCACCCTCGCGGACTCGCAATCATCGCGGACTCGCCACGCTCGCGGACTCGCAATCATCGCGGACTCGCCACGCTCACGGACTCGCAATCATCGCGGACTCGCCACGCTCACGGACTCGCAATCATCGCGGACTCGCCACGCTCACGGACTCGCAATCATCGCAGACTCACCACGCTCGCGGACTTTCCTCTCGCGGACTCGCAATCATCACGGACTCGCCGCGCTCGGGGACTCGGTGCCTGCCGGTCGCTCGACCTTACCACTCGCCGTGCTCGGGGACTCGGTGCCCGCCGGTCACTCGACCTTGCCACTCGCATGCTCGGCAGCAACCACTACTATTTTCAGAATATGCATCTCTAAAGAGCCTCAAGTCGCCTCTACAAGCCAACTCGAGCCTCGGGGACTACTCCTAGGCATGCTGCATGTACGCGTGGTTCCACGACCGCGGCTCGCCCTCGTCGACTCGCCACCGCGGACTCTCCACTCGCGTACTCTCCATGCTCGGGGACTCGCTGCCGTGGACACTCGCCCTCGTCGACTCGCCATGGCGGACTCGCCCTCGCGTACTCTCCATGCTCGGGGACTCGCCACCGTGGATTCGTCCTCGCGTACTCAACACGCTCGGCCGTGGACTCGTCCTCGCGTACTCAACGCGCTCGGGGACTCTCTACCACGGACTCGCCTTCGCGTATTCGACACGCTCGGGGACCCTCCACCGCGGACTCGCCCTCGCGTACTCAACACGCTCGGGGACTCGCCACCGTGGACTCGCCCTCGCGTATTCGACACGCTCGGGGACTCTCCACCGCGGACTCGCCCTCGCGTACTCAACACGCTCGGGGACTCACCACCGCGGACTCGCCCTCGCGTACTCAACGCGCTCGGGGACTCGCCACCGCGGACTCGCCCTCGTGTACTCAACGCGCTCGGGGACTCGGCGTGCTACAGACAGCACCACTCGCCGGTCGCTCGACCTCGCCACTCGCCACGCTCGGGGACTCGGCACGCTCCATGTTCGGGGACTCACCAGCACTGGCGGCCTCACCAACACCCTGCGTCTTTCGCCAACTGTCCATCACCGACTGGCTCACGCCGACCGCCTCCCGCTTCACGGTTCATTTCTCTGTTTAGGAGCTCGTCGCCGATTCTCCACGGCCCATCGTCAAGACTCTCCGCGCCCTGCCTCAAGCCCACGTCGAATCGACAACGTGCTCGGGGACTACTGATGGGGGAATACCAATCGGGGTATACCCACGAAGCGGGTTCGACAGCTGGATCGAGCCGACTGAAGCCAAGCCCGGAGCAGGTCGACTTGCCCAATACGGCGAGTGGCGCATGCTGCACCCAGGCGACTGGCGCCGACTGGAGGCCCAAGACGGCGACTCCAATAGAAAGCCCACTAAAGCACTTGTAAACCCTAACTGGCTGCATATATAAAGCCACCAAGGGCACCCCCAAGGGGACGTCAGATGAGATCTAGTCTTCCCCACCGCCTCCGGCGGCTCCATTGTAAACCAATCTATGATCATATACTGGATTGATAGCAGGATGTAGCGATCCTCCACCGAGGGGACGTGAACCTGGGTACATCGTGTGCCAATCTCGCTCCCGGATTCTCCTACGTCGCCTTGCTCCCTCTACGTAAGCTACCCCCAGTAGCATCTGTCGTGCAATACCACGACATCATATAACTTCAAAGTTGATGATGGCTCCTTCTTATTTTGCATTCCCTTAGTCTCCAAACCTTGAGCAAGACTTTCCTTGTTTCACTTGTGGTCCTTAGTGATATCCAAGTTGGAAGTCCTTGGTGAATATGCTGAAGATGTTGAAGTCATTAGAGTTGAAGAAGTTGAAGGAGTCCTTTGCACATGGTGTAGTCCTTGGCCATGGGTAGGTTTTTCCATCAAGTTTGAAATAGATGAGACGTAGAGTTGAAACCAAAATGGTTGAGGAAAGAGTTTACAAATATTTTGTAAATAAGTTTTTGGAACAAATACACTTTTATTCTTCTAAGGGGTTTTGTCCAATCCTAGGTTTACAAATCCTACAGGAAACACAATGCTCTGATACCATCTGTAGAGGGAGTGTCCCAACCTTTATACAACATAAGGTGGTGTCCCCTGTGTTTACAATGCTAGTCCCTGGATCAATAGCTAGCATCCACAGTTAAGATGAAATATCAAGAAACAAAGGTCATAACATAACTTTATAACCAGGAATAACATAATTTTATTACATCATACATAGCTCATTTGGCTATTACATTACATTGCAGTGGAATATCTATAGTCATGGGTCCTTCATCTTCAAAAGTTCCACAGGCAGATGTTGGTTGTAGACTTTGTAATCCAAATCAAACAATCTTCACTAAAATTCAATCAAACCAGCAACATTACAAGTTATAGCCACAAGGGTCAATACATTTGAATTGTATTGGCAAGTTTCACTACTATGTATAATATGAGTGGATCCTATCAATACATGCATAATTGGCTAAGTAGAGTTTAAGGATCTTTTTGCATAAAGCAAAATTTATCCTATCTTTTCAAAATGGTTTTGGTCCTTTGTCAAATCTTCTTTTCCAAGTTCCTTGAACTCCTTGGTAGAAACTCAAGTGTTCAAGTCCTGGTCAAAATCTCTTGAGCTACTTGGCAACCCCAAGTGCAACAAGTTTTATCAAAATCTCATGAGTTCCTTGGTAACCCCAAGTGTTCATGTTTTCAACAAAATCTCTTGAGTTCCTTGGTAACCCCAAGTACATCAAGTTTTGTCAAAGTCTCTTGAGCTCCTTGGTAACCCCAAGAGCATCAAGTCCTTAAAAGTTTTCTTTTAGAAATTAGAATGTCGAGATCTCCCATAGCTTCAAACTTTAGTTGCTCAGTATTGTCCATAACCGGGGACGCGGCTAAGTACTTAGATTTTATTATCTTCTGCAGAAGTTGCACACTTTACCCACATGTCACAATCCCATCCTTTTGCCACCAGTGGCCACTGGATTAGCACTCACCAAGATGGAGTACTGGCAGATTGAGAATGTGACGAAGTCTTTCCAAAGGGTCCTCCCATACACCATTGCTAGCTTGTCTTCAGCACCCATGAAGCATTCCAGATCCCCATGTCCAGTAAACTGAAGACAATGCATGGGTCTTCCCAATGTAGTTGACTAAGCCAGAGCCATAATAGCATGTGGTTGCACACGAAAGCCACAATTGGAGAAACATGTTCAATCTCTAAGTTTCCTGGGTGGTTTCTTTTGGAGCACAACACAAAGAGATTGCCATAGACATGGTTCCTTTTGTTGCCACCTTCTCCAAAACTCAAAAGTATCCTTGGCCACCCAGGTGGTTCATTGAGTCCTTGTTTTATTATATAAAATCACAGTCCTTTTATTAACTTCATAAAATCTCAACATGTATCTCTTTTCAAAATATAGCATGGCTAAGCATGTATCAACTACAATGTTTTCACTAAGGAATGTATAGAGAATCCTATTAGGATTTAGCATAGCATAAGTATAGAAATATCTTTTCATGCATGTTTTCAAAATCCACTAAGTATAAGAAAATAGTAGGACTTTAGATGATAGTGTAACTTGCCTTTTTGGTAGGGAATGATGGTTCACTCCTTGATCTTGCTAGTCTCACACTTTGATAATTTCACTACAATCAATCAAGCAAACTCTATATCAACTAGCATTCCAATTAATCAACCAAACAACAATTTCACACACATAAAACTATGGGATCTAAGTCAGGCATGTAAGCATGCAAGAGATGGTCCTATTTGCAAAGATGGTCTCCACTAGGTTTCTAAACTTGGTAAGGTCCAAAGTGGTCATTTTCCAAAGTGGCAAAGTCATTTGCAAAAGGATTTTGTCCATAAACCATTTTTAAATCCATTCATTATTTTATGTGGTGGAAAACATTTTTATAACAGCAACAACTCTATGTGGTTCACCAAATAAGTTGTTGTTTCCCAAAACTTGGTGTTTAGGGTCAGTAGGTTTGATTAAAACATTTTCTCAAAGTTTTCTTTATAAAAACATTTCATAACCAAAATCTTTATTTTCATTTGGCTAGAAATGGGCTAAATCAATTAATCCATCCTAGACATTACCAAATTCATTTTCCAAACTATAGGTTGGTTCCTAGTGGCAGTAAGTTCACCCTAAACTATTTTGCTAAAGTTTCAAACTCAAAAACATTTTTGAATCATTTTTCTACTCTTAACAAGCATTCAAAAGTTTCTGCAAAAACCAACAAGCTAACAGATATTATTTCCTAAACCAAGGGCATGGTTGGCTAGGGTTTGCTCCACTGATTCCAACGGTATCAAATTTGTAAATTTTGGACGTGTGGATCGAAAGTTACAACGGTTTGAAATTGCAACTTAAATCTGATTTCCAAATTCTGTTTTAAACAGACCTGGCCACGCGTCGCAATCTCATTGGACGGTACCGGTTCGGCCGGATCGGTAACGCGGTGCGTTGGATCTAAGCATATCGTGCGGTTCAGAAAACGTACCCCTAGCGGCTTAAGTGATCTATCGCAGGCGTTGGATCGAGATCCTACGGTGTTAGCGTGCTCGACCATTTGCGAGCGGCGCCGGCGGTGGCTAGCGGCGGCGACAGTCAGATAGTGGCGGCGCTGGCGAAACAGGAAGCGAGAGAGGGAGGGAGTAGGCTCACCGAGATCGCAGGAGGCTGGGGAAGCTCAACGTGTGGTCGACGGGGCAAGGGGCGTGCGAGGGCAGGAGGAATTCCTCGCCGGAGTTCGTTCTGGCGACGGTTGGCTCTGGTCGAGGTCGAAGACAATGCTACGGGTCATGAGAAGGCAAACCAGAAGCATGGTTAGACGCAGGAGAGTGAGGCGAATGTGTGAGCGTGATTTAGAAAGCGCGGGGCGGTCTGAAACTACCTGGGTGCTTGCCGGAGTTGAAGACGGACGCGGTAGCGAGGTCAGAGCTTGTCGAAGACGGCTCCCTGGGGCGCACGCGGTAAAACTAAGGGCACAGGAAGATGCGTCAGGAGATGGGGAATCTCCTAGTGTGCTCAGGGAGGCAGGAGGTGGCTGTGGTTTGTCGGATTTCACCGGAGGAGCTCGCCGGAACAGCGGCGGTGCAGGGCCAATTCGAGGCAGCCTGGTGGCGATGTGGCCTTGGAGTTTGAGGGAAATGACAGAGGGAGGAGAGGTGCTTATGTACGCATGGTCGGGGCAAGATTAACGCAGCCATTATTCGTGAATTGAACGCGCGGTTGAATGACAGCAACGGCAGCGAGTTTTGGGGAGAGGAGGTCACACGGGTGAGGAGGATGAACAGGAGAGTGGGGTCCAGTCGTCAGTGGGGGTGCGAGGAAGAAAGGAGGTCCATCGGTCAGTCTCTGCGTGGGTTCGAAAATGAGTATGAAACGTTTTTCTTCGGGAGGGGAAGGCTGGGCTGTTTGCTGGGCCTTGTTGGGCTTGGTCCTTGCACTATTTTTTTCTGTCTGAACCTTTTTCTTTTTCCAAATCTATTTCCTCTTTTGAAAATCAATTCACAAATCAAACAACAAAACAAACATTCAAACAATTCAAACACTTCCAAACTTGTAATGAGTTTTTGGTTCTGTTTAACAACATAAACCAATTCTCAAAATAAAATAATACTTTTATTCTTTTTAGGACCCATTCCTTAATTAAATAAAATGGACCTTTAGTTATTTAATCAAATAGGGTTTGATTTAATTAATAAAATCTCCATTTTGAAATCCAAATATTTTCAAAACCACATCAATAGGTTTTATTTGGAAATAAAGAATACTTGGAAAAAATCTTATTTAAAATATCTGAATAAGTTTTAGTGTTTTATTTAAAATGTAAAAAGCCTTTACTTAAATAAAATTTGAATATTAAATCCTTATTATTTTATTTAAATAAACCTTTACTATTTTTATCAAAACAAAACATTTATTTCAAAATATTGGCCAAGATTTAATTTGGCTATATATTAATAATCCTTACTTATAGATCCTCCTTTTCTTTTGAAAACCAAAACCTTTTATTAAAAGATTCAAAATAGCAATTTTAAATATTCAAAATATTTTCTTTATTAAATGTTTATCTTTTTGAATCCCTTTAGGATTTATTTGATCCAAATTGGTTTGAAGTTCCAATTGAATTCAAAAAGTTTCTTCTGGCCCTGAAAATCAAACAAAGTTTTATTTTATTCATTTATTTTCACATTACAAGATTTGGAAAATCTTGGGATGTGACACTTGCAAGCCAATTGGATGACATTCCACTGAGAGGGCCCAGAGTATATCTATCCGTCATATGGATGGACAAATCCCACTCTTGATCCATGTGCCTCAACCCATACTTTCCGAACACTCAATGCCACCTTTATAGCCACCCAGTTACGGTGTGGTGTTTGATGTCATCAAAGCATCCTTCCGGTGATGGTGATTCGCATGATCTCATGGTCGAAGGAATTAGGTTACTATGTATCAGAAAGCTTATAGCAAACAAACTATTAAAATGACTTGATCTTTATGCTATGATTATCCATAGGAGTATGTCCATCATACCATTCTCCTAATGATATGATCTTGTTATTAACAACATCTCAATATTCATGATCGAGAAACCACGATCATCTATTAATCAACAGGCTAGTATTATAAACAGTCTTTACCAGGGACTCTAATTTAGTTTACAAATCACACAAGTATTAAAGTTTCCTGTTAATACTATTATAGCATGAATGTAAACATTTATCATAAACACAAAGATATAATAATAACTGCTTTTATTATTGCCTCTAGGGCATATCGCCAACAAAAGTACGCCCGGTTGTGCAACAAGGAGTTGATCTCTCATGGGAAAAGTAACGCACCTCTGCAGAGTGTAAGAACTATAACTTGTTACTCCCTGTTCCGGGAAGGAGCTACGAATGCGGCAGGAAAGGAACTCCATGAAAGTTCTGGTCAACCTGTGAAGGCTGATGGTCATAGATTTTCATAATAAAATCAATCTTTGAAGAAAGATATACAAAAACTGCATAGTGCCAAGGATTTATAATTCGAGGTGGTAGTTAGAGCATCAAACTTTCCACCTTGCATATAATGAACTTGTTGGGTAACGTTGTTACTCATTCTTTCCTTTGATCCCTTGCTTAGACTCTGAGGATCCCGAAGACGTGCCAATGTATGCAGCTGAATGCCAAGAAGATGTGTTCTATGAGGAACCTGATCTGTCCAGAGGAGTTGAAGGAGTGGATTACGAAATCCTCTATGGTGTCGATGATAATGAGTCCAACTAAGTAACCCTAGTTAATAGTAACCAGTGGAGCCGAGCAGCATGAACTCTATAGAATAAGCTGTTAAGCTCAACTCCTAGACGGAGTTGCTACTTTTAAATTCCGCTGAACACTTTATATTTTGGTTTGTAAGTTGGATCTTTTGGAAGTCTTGAACTTCCGGTATTTTAATAATAATAATGTGTGTACATTTGTAATATGGACCCGTAATGTTTCTGTTGTACCACTCTGAGAGATGTGATGTTTATGGAACAGTGTTCTATAGATGTCATGTCAACGACTATAGTGTACTACACATGCAGTGGTATGCTGGGTCACCACACCCTGGCCCTCCACCGACCTTGCCTACTTCGCCTATAAGAAGCCCCCAACTCAGAAACCCTAAATCATCTGGCAGAAATCCACGAAAACCTCCACAGTGCCGCCACCACCGAAGGAGAGATTCGGGGACAAAAAGTCTCTGTTCCTGCACCCTGCCGAGACGGGGAATTTCCCCCGGAGCCATCTGCATCGATCTCCACCAACATCTCCATCGTCGTTGTTGATTCCCATGATGAGGAGTGAGTAGTTCTTCCTCGAGGCTAAGGGCTCTACGGTAGCTATGTGTTCATCTCTCCCTCTCTATGCATGATCTTGTTGTGGTCATGAGCTTTGTAATCAAGTAGATCTACTTTGTTACTCAAGTGCTTCAATAGATCTCTGCTCTCCCCATGTGTGTGAAAGTGTCAGTGTGCACGCCATGGTGGCACTTAGGCTTGAGTCTACAAAAATACTCATCATGCTTTAATAGATCTATGCTTTTCCCCACGTGTGTGAAAGTGAAAGCGTGCATGCCGTGTGTGGCACTTAAGCTAGATTATATATATATATTTGTGATGAGTTATATTTGGAGTTGGATGTCTCTATGAAATTGTGGTGTTTGTTGGAACCATCTAGCGCTTAAGGTGACAGTGTGGGGTTATCTAGATAGGGAAGGCGGACTTTGAGGAGTGCTGTTATAGCCCTACCATGGATTAGAGTGTCCAACTGGAGAGTATTTCAGGGTAGTATCATTAAGAGAAGATATTTATATGAGAGAGTGTTCACTAGTGAAAGTATGATCCCTAGGCCTTGTTTCTAAACATTGAAACACCATTTGCATCTAGATTTGTTGCATGTTTGCTTGCTTCCTTCTTTTTGACTTTAGTCTTTACCTCACTGTCAAGCTATTTTATGGCACCGTTACCACTTGTATTTAACTATCTCTTCGCCGAACTAGTGCGCCTATACACCTAACATGTGTATTGGGTGTGTTGGGGACACAAGAGACTTCTTGTATCTTGATTGCAGGGTTGCTTGAGAGGGATACCTTTGACCACTTCCTCCCTGAGTTCGATAAACCTTGGGTAATCCACTTAAGGGAAACTTGTTGTTGTTCTACAAACCTCTAAACTTGGAGGCCCAACAACTGTGTACAAGAATAGAAGTGCGTAGACATCACTACACCAATGCAAACTAAATGTCATCTCGAGCTCAGTCCAAAGGGTAAAGATGTGGACCAAAATGTCTGCCAATCCATGATCGGCTCTCTCCTTTACCTCTACGCATCTAGAACCGATTTTGTGTTTAGTGTAGGAGTGTGTGCAAGGTATCAAGCTAAAGAAAGCCACCCCGGTCAAGATAATCTTCCGATATTTGGTTCATTCCCCAAACTTTGGTCTGTGGTATCCCAAGGGCTCTAATTTATCTCTATGTGGATATATAGACTCAGATTGGGCTGGTGACGAGGATGATCGAAAATCAACTTCTGGTGCATGTCAATTCTTGTGCAGGTCTCTAGTATGTTGGTCTTCGAAGAAATAGAATTGTATATCTTTCTCCACCACCGAAGCTGAATATGTGGCTGTTGAAAGTGCTTGTACGCAATTATTATGGATAAGACAAACTTTAAAGGAATATGGTGTCAACTGTGACAAAGTGCCTCTTTTTTGTGATAATGAAAGTGCTAATAAAATTGCATACAACCCGGTGCAGCACACAAGGACAAAATATATTAAGATTCGCAATCATTTTATTCGGGATCATGTTGCTCGTGGTGATATTGACTTATATTTTGTGATCATGAAGAATCAACTTGCTGATATTTTCACGAAGCCACTTGATGAAGCAAGGTTTTGTTACTTGAGGAATGAGCTAAATATCGTGGATTCAAGGAGCTTAGCTTAACTACTATTGCATAGTCACTTACATCTCTTCCTTTATTTAGTTTAGATGCAGGCATGGATATAGGAGTGTGGTCCTAATTGATTGGTCTAACCCTCCCCCCATAATGCCGAAATCAAGAAAAATCATTTCCCTTAATATCATTATGTGATATGTGGGTCATTGATGAGAATTGGTTTTGAACTCAAGATACATCTTCACCGTGTCATGTCATGCGCTCCAACATGGTGGCTTCGTCCATCGCACTCTTCCTAGAGAAGAGTTGGTTTTTAGTGGATATTTTTGTTTTTATTGAATATTTCGTGTTCTTATGGAAAACATAACCAATCTTGGCTTTTATTTGATTTGTTTTTGCAATATTGGTTGTGTAGTACCATCTCAGTTTGGTGATCTAAACCCAAGCCTTTTCTTATCTCGACCCTGCACACAAGTCCATTGTTACCTTGTGGGGTTTTTTGTTTGGAAGGCACTAGCCTGAACCTATGTTTCACAGACAGTTCAGAGAGGGCCAGATTATCCGCCCCTAGCGAGGGCCGGATAATCCGCCCCAGGCGGTTTTGTCCTTTAAAGACTAGGGGTTAGAGGGAGGGCTCAACCAGATCAGCTCTTCCTCTCCAACCCCGTGTCCTGCTCCCAGGCGCTTCCGGACCTTCTGCCCCTCCCCGGAGTCGATTCGACCGCCGGATTCTCTAGGCTCTCCCTAGATCTTCTTCCCAGCGCCTCCGGGTATCTTCCCCTTCGAGCTCTCCCTCCAATGAGTGAGGGTAACTCCCTCATTCATCTCTTTTGTTTGAAAGTTGTTGTTCTTGGTGGAAACTCATTTTAGAGGATACTTTGTTATTCCATTGCATGTTAGGATCCGTAGTCTTGCAACCCTAGTGCCCGATCTACACTGGTAACGTGAATCTGTGGAGGATCTAACGATTTTTGGAAGGGGAGGATTATCTTCCCCTGGCAAGGCCGGATTATCCGTCCTGGGAGGTTCGCCGCTTTTCAGATTTTTCACAGCTTCCTGTATCGTGTATATTTGGATAATGGATTGTTTTTCTACTATTTCTAACATTCCTCCTAGACTTGTGTGTATGCTTATCCCCATTCTACCTATCTCTTTCTCCTCACACATGGTTCGGGTGATCCCAAGACCTACAAGCGCCGTACCCATGCCCGTTACCTAAGGACAAACGAAGAAGGTGTGCTTGTGGACGAGGTTGAAATAAGAAGGCAGTAAAGAGAGGCAGATAAGATGGATGAACGGGATAAGTCTTTGAAGAGGACCACTTAGAAGAAGAGAAGGGACAAGCAGGCCCGTGTCAATTACAAGAATATGGATATCCTTGAGTACTTTGCCATTCGCCATAGTGACTTGTATGCCGAGGCTGACAGCAATGAGCCGTAGGAGGACAATCTGTTTTGGTATTCGCACTTCAGGTACATTCATGATGACATTAATGCTTCTATCAAGATTCTCCCCATGTACCCTCTGAATTTGACTGAGGCTCAATCCAAGCCAAGACTTAGTGAGGCTTTGGCTGTGACTAGTAGAATGGGGCTACACCATCTCATGACCTTGCAATGCAGCTATGACTTGTCTGTGGTGAAGCAATTCTTTTCTACACTTGTGAATTGCAGAGATGAGCTTCGCACTATGAAGTGGATGACCGGGAACACTATGATTTAGTCTGATTTCCACACTTTGGTCAGGTCCTTTGCTACTATTTCCATGGTCATGACACTCCTTCTGGACATCGCATTATCTCTCCGATCAAGTCCAGCAAGGATTTTGCTCTCGCTCCATGCCTAGCTCCCAATGGGGTGACTGGTACCTTCTCTTGACTCTCACCATTATATGCAACTCTTGTTGGTTTGTTCCAGGATAGCATTGCTCCGAGCGGGGGCTGTAGGGATTCGTAGCATGGAAAACAAAAAATTTCTACCTCATACAAACAAACAAGCCAAGATCTATCTACTAGATTGTAGCAACGAGTCGATGGAATAACTCACCCTCGAGGATTCCAAAGTGTTTAACTAGAGCGGATTCTCGTGGGTGATGTATTCGTACTCTTTCCGATCTCAAGATCGCGTAGACGATCCTTCCGGCGCTGCGTTCTGGCAGCGCTTCCGCAGTCAGTCACACGTTCTGTACTTGACGAAGACCTTCCTCTCCCTTGTTCTAGCAGGCAGCGGAGGTTGTAGCACTCTCCTCGCGATTCCGGCAGCACGACGGCGTGGTACCGGAAGTAGAGGGGAGATCTCGCAGGGCTTCGCCTTAAGCCGGAGCGAGTATGGTGGACTATGAGAGAGATCCTCGGCGATCTAGGGTTTAGACGCACCAAGGAGGGGGCAAGGCCGGCGGCTAGGGTTTGCCCTAGGCGGCGGCGAGTTGCCCTAGGCGGAGGCGGCTATGGTGGGCGGCGGCGGCTAGGGTTAGGGTTTAGAGGGTGTGGTGTTGTATGTTTGGAGGGGCAGCCCTGCCCCTCCTTATATAGGTGGAGGGGGGGCGCCAAGGGGAGGGGAGTCCCTCCCCAACTCGGTCTCCAAGTGGACCGGCGGTGGAGGGAGGGAACTCCTCCCGAAGTAGGTTTCCTACTCTCCCTCCACCTCACAAAATAGTCGTTTGACTTTTCAAATTGGCGTTTGACTTTTCAAACTAGGATTTGATTAAACCCTTTATTTTGTTCAGCGATGACACCTAGTACATGATGCAATCATTCCAACTTAATATGACACATTCATGTATCCTTCCCCTCCGGAGTTCCGGACCTTCCGGAACCTTCTAGAACATTCCCAATGAAAACACCGGAACCATTCTCCAACCCCGAAACTAGACTTTCCTTATATGAATCTTATTCTCCGGACCATTCCGGATCTCCTCGTGATATCCCGGATCCCATCCGAGACTCCGAACAACATTCGGTCTCTTACTCATCATTCCATAACTACTCAAACAACGTCGAATCCTTAAGTGTGTCTCCCTACGGTTCGTGAATTATGCGGACATGATCGAGACACTTCTCCGAACAATAACCAATAGAGGAATCTGGAAATTCATATGGCTCCCACATATTTCTACGATTACTTTGCGATCGAATGAACCACTTACATACGATACCAATTTCCCTTTGTCTCACGATAGTTTACTTATCCGAGGTCATGATCGTCGGTATCTCTGCATACCTAGTTCAACCTCGTTACTGATAAGTACTCTTTCCTCGTTCCTGTGATATGTGATCCCTTGTGAGCCAGTCACATGCTTGCAAGCTAATTGGATGACATTCCACCGAGAGGGCCCAGAGTATATCTATCCGTCATATGGATGGACAAATCCCACTCTTGATCCATGTGTCTCAACCAAAACTTTCCGAACACTCAATGCCACCTTTATAGCCACCCAGTTATGGTGTGGTGTTTGATGTCATCAAAGCATCCTTCCGGTGAAGGTGATATGCATGATCTCATGGTCGAAGGAATTAGGTTACTATGTATCAGAAAGCATATAGCAATTGAACTATTAAAATGACTTGATCTTTATGCTACGCTTATCTATAGGAGTATGTCCACCATATCATTCTCCTAACAATATGATCTTGTTGTTAATAACATCTCAATGTTCATGATAGGGAAACCACAATCATTTATTAACCAACAAGCTAGTATTAAAAAGAGGCTTTACTAGGGACTCTATTTTAGTTTACAAATCACACAAGTATTAATGTTTCCTTGTTAATACTATTATAGCATGAATGTAAACATTTATCATAAACACAAAGATATAATAATAACTATATTTATTATTGCCTCTAGGGCATATCTCTAACAGGGGCAACAATGACAAGATTTGTGGTCACCTTGTGCCACTGCTCACCTTTTCCCGTGAGTGTGTTACCAATGCCGAGGCAGCTGTTGCGTATAAGATGGACGTCATGGATTTCATCTACAATGAGTTGACTGATGAAATGTTGAACATGCTCTCTATCCCATTTGCTCTGTATATCATGATGCTTATCAAGTATATGCTTCCCCATGAGGAGTTCAGTGGTAATTTGGATGGTGTCCACAAGTCCAAGAAGATTTACAACAAGGATCAGAAGACCTCCCATCTTTCATCAGCCCCTGAATCCCTCATGCGTGATGCTCGGGCTAGTGGACGTAGGCCCCCGGTGCCTCCTATCGACCGTGAGGTCAAGCAGCTGAACTGGTTCCAATGGAATATCTTTTGCATGGGGGTTGATACTCACAAGGGCCAGTATGAGGCCTAAAGCCAGCTCCACGAGATGGCCCACACCCATCAGTTGATCCTTCATCACGTGTCAGGGGCGTTAGGCCTCCCTCCTGATCCTACTGTTCTAGAACCGTTTGCTCAGTGGAACATCTTCGGTATCAACTATGGAGAGCTTGAGCGTCACCTATTTCATGCATCGTCTAGGGAGCCTACTCCTCCATCTGATGATGAGTATGGTGACGAGGAAGAGGAAGGGGACGAGGACAATGACGAGGAGGACTACGAGTGATCTCTTGGGGCGTTAGCATCGCTCTTCTTCCTTTTTGGTGTTTCGATGCCAAAGGGGGAGAAGTATTTCTATTTAGGTCTCCGTGGATTTGCATGGGCCGAGCGCAAGCACTTGCATTTTATCGCTCTTTCTACCGCGTTGCTTGTGTCCATTTACAGTTGAACTCTATTTGTGTTTGGTTTTCTGTATGATACTATGTTGTGTGGTACTTGTGTGGATTTTTATCTATGCGGATGCTATCTATGGTCTTATGGATTTCTAGAATTATATCTATGGATGCATCATATTGGTGAAGTGGTGGTATGTTACACGGCCTAATAGTATTGCTTATCATCTTTGCTAGTTCATCTCCCGATGGTATGATATTTTGCTCTAACGCATCATGTTCTTGTTGCTTATACCTTAGTGTGTGCATTTGTTGAAAATTATCTATATGCACACACTCAGGGGGAGCCTATTTCATCTTTGGAATGATGTGTTAGAAGGACTATATTTCAAATCCTAGTATTGTCATCGAACACCAAAGAGGGGGAGATTGAAAGAGCATTTCATGATCTCTAGTGTTTTGTGTGTTAGATAACAATACCAGATTATTTAATGTGTTGAAGTGCTGCAGGTTATAGCATATTCAAAAGGAGAAAAAACAATGTTCTTGGGGGGCGGATTATCCGCCCCTGCCAAGGGCCAGATAATCCGTCCTATCCCAAGTCCAACCGTAGGCTTGGCACGACACACTGTATGGGGGCAGATTTTCCCCCGGATTGTCCGGCTAGGCCAGATAATCCGCCCCCCAGGATTTCTTCAAAGAAGACCAAGGCGCTTCGTTCTGTATGGGAGGCGGAGAATCCCCCAGATTGTCCGGCCAGAGCCGGAGTTTTTGCCTAGGCCGGATAATCCGCCCCTTGGGGGGCTAGAAAATCCGCAACCCTCGAGGATTTTTGACAAGGAGAACTTGGCGCGACGTACTGGATGGGGGCGGAAAATCCCCCGGATTTGCCGGCCCTAGGGCGGACTTTTCCCCAGGGAGGATAATCCGCCCCTAGTGGGGGGCAGATAATCTTCCCCCAAACTTCTCCAACGGTCAGTTTTGGTAGGGGGTATTTATTCCCCATCACCCCCTCCTGCCAGAACTCTTGATTCATTTTCAAAAAGGCCAGACCTGTTCTTCAAGATCTAACAAGAGATCTCCATCTTCACCCACCCAAAGGCTTTGATATTTGGGGAATCGATGGAGGAGGCCTCGATCTTCATCAATAGAAATCAAGCGCTTACCTTCCCCTCCATTCACTTGGAGGATTCTTGATCTAGTATTCCTTGCAAATATCTAGATCCTTGTTTTAGTGATTTGATAATCCTTGTTCTTGTGACAGCTTGTTGTCAACACGGGAGCCTCCAATTTAGTTGTGGATGTGTGCCCCGCTAGCTTTGTAAAGGCACCGATTCCCACCTCAAAGGATACCAATAGTGGAAAGGTGGATCAGGCCTTTGGCGGCGAGATCTATTAGAGAATAGGGTGAGCCATATTATGGAGTGGTGGTCTTAGAACCGCCCACCCCTCTAACGCAGACGTACGTCCCTTAACAAGGAAGGAACAATGGTCAAACAAATTTCTGTGTCTCCGCGTGCTCCACTACGGTTTCCTCGCTCCTCTTTACTCGCTTAGTAGTTAGGGTTGCATATAGGGAAATTCTCGTAATTGCATATCTAGAGAATTTACTTTGTGTCAAGACTAAAATTGAAAAACAACTAAAATTTGATGTAGCACCTATTCACCCCCACTAGGTTCCCATATGATCCAATTCACATATCCTCAAAGACAACGGAGGTCTCTGGCTCCAACGTATTAAATCCAAGTACCTCCGGGGCCGTCCCTTTCTGGCTTGTGAGCATCGGGAAGGCTCTCAGTTCTAGAGAGCCATCCAAGAAATCAAGCATGACATCCGGCTAGGTGCCTCTTTCACCATAAGCAATGGAAGAGAGTTGCTCTTATGGTTGGACCCATGGCTCGCAGACTCTCCACTTTGCTCTGCTTTTCCCTCCCTCTTTGACATCTGCGCATCCCTGGTGATTTTGGTGGTGGAGGTGGCGCATGTGGGACTCTGCTTTTCCCTCCCTCTTTGACATCTGCGCATCCCTGGTGATTTTGGTGGTGGAGGTGGCGCATGTGGGACTCTGGAACATCTCATTCTAAAGGACCTTTAGGACAGGCTACAGAGTTTTTTACCCGAGTCTCTCTCAAAGGAGAGGGAATCGATAGCATTGTGTCGTGGTGGTATCACGGCATATGCCATGGGTAGGCTAAAGTTGGGGCCGATGGACGTGGAGGAATCCGGGGAGGGATGATACAGTGAAGACCACACTCATATGAACAAAGAGAAATACAATGTATATTGGATTGAAGCTCTCAAGTGGAGATAACACCTCATTCTCTACATCTAATCTCTTATAACCTGGCCATACTTGTGGCTACAATCCTGCTCCTTGAGGTGTTTCCCCTATACTTCTATCTAAGCTCTCTGTGAGAGTGGAGGAAGAGGAAGAAGGAGAGCTCCTAGTGAGCAGACAGGGGAGGAGCCCTTCGGGGGCCCTCCCTCGAATGATCTCCCTGGTGCTCCTTATAAAGGGGAGCCCAGGGGACAAAGCTTGTACCCTACGCTTGGCATCTGTACAGCATATTCCTAGTATCTTCTTATATGCTTGGCATATGCCTTGGCATCTTTGGAGATGCCATGGCATATCCCTTAGCATATTCCCTAGCATCTTCTCAATGCCAAGGGAATATTCCATAGGCCATGTGCCAGTCTGAGCCATGGACGTCCCAAGACTGGCACGGGACTTGTTTGTCTTGTCCTGGGTCAATGGCAAGTCGTTGTAGATTTCTGGATACGTCTGGGAATGGATGACAGGGCATATGGAGTAGCTTTAGTCGGCCTGAACGTCTTGGGAAACATGTTAATTCGGCCTATGGCCTGTTTGAGTCGGCCCAGAGCTAAAGAGCCCAGCCGAGTCTTCATTTCCCTCTCAGCCGAATAAAGGTAAAGGCCCAGCTGTTGTTCTTCTAATTCGGCCCATGGTGAAAGGTGCCCCGCCGAGTCATCCTGGCATCCACCGGGTCGAGCGGCCTGTTCGGCCTCTCCCGCGGCCCAGCCGAGTCAATGGGAGCCTGGGTCCTGGTGAGGTTCGTCGTTGGGCCGGGATTGCTCCCGCCGGCCCACGCGAGGAAGGTGAGCATCGAGGTGGTGGATGGGCGGACAGAACCCGCGGTGGGCCGTGGTCCTCCTGACTCGGCCCATCCGGGAGAGGACGGCGCGGGAGCGAGGTGCTAGCGGGAGCGGGAGGAGATGGTTCGGCGCTGGCGGGATTTGGTAGTGACGCTGGCGAGGTTTGGCGGGAGTGGCTGAAGGCAGGAGTCCGGTGGTGGGCCGACTTAGGCTTAGGTCGGCCCACCCGGGGTGATCTCTCTTGATCCAATTCGGCCTGGATGGTAGGGACTGGGCCGAGATTTCCTTTACTCGGCCCAGTTGCTCTTTCTTTGCCTTTTCTCTTTTCTATTTAAATATTTTCTTATCTAATATCTTTTCCTTCATCTATGTCTCTTACTAGTTTATTTATAGACCAACTCTGGGGTACCTGGGGTTATATCCCCGACATTAGTCCCCGAGGCTATGTGGGACTCGTAGAGTCGCTCATGGGCTTTATATTTAAATATTCCCAGAGTTGTTTTCTGTCATACAACTTCTTTGTCATATATTTCTTGGTCCCATAATTTCTTTGGGCAAGTTTGTGACTTTGTTCTTCTTGGGCTCTGCTCATAACCTTTCTGGGCAGGTTTTCCGACTTCTGGCCTTTTTGGGCTCTGGTCTTAACCCCTTTGGGCATGTTTCTAGACTTCTGGCCATCATGGGCACGGGTCCAAACCGCTTTGGGTAAGTTATGAGTTCTGTCTTCTTTGGCGTTGCTCTTCTAACCTCATTGGGTAAGTCATGAGTTCCTGCCTTCTTTGGCATTGCTCTTGTGACCTCATCGGGTAAGTTATGCGCTCTTGCCTTCTTGGGCTTTACTATTTTAACCCCATTGGGTAAGTTATGAGCTCTTGCCTTCTTGGGCTTCGCTCTTTTAACCTCATCGGGTAAGTTATGAGCTCTTCCCTTCTTGGGCATTGCTCTTTTAACCCCATTGGGCAAGTTATGCGATCTTGCCTTCTTGGGCTTTGCTATTTTAACCCCATTGGGTAAGTTATTAGTTTTAGCCTTCCTGGGCATTGCTCTTTTAACCTCCTCGGGTAAGTTATGCGCTCTTGCCTTCTTGGGCTTTACTATTTTAACCCCATTGGGTAAGTTATGAGCTCTTTCCTTCTTGGGCTTCGCTCTTTTAACCTCATCGGGTAAGTTATGAGCTCTTCCCTTCTTGGGCATTGCTCTTTTAACCCCATTCGGCAAGTTATGCGATCTTGCCTTCTTGGGCTTTGCTATTTTAACCCCATTGGGTAAGTTATGAGCTCTTTCCTTCTTGGGCTTTGCTCTTTTAACCCCATTGGGCAAGTTATGCGATCTTGCCTTCTTGGGCTTTGCTACTTTAACCCCATTGGGTAAGTTATGAGCTCTTTCCTTCTTGGGCTTTGCTCTTTTAACCTCATCGGGCAAGTTATGCGATCTTGCCTTCTTGGGCTTTGCTATTTTAACCCCATTGGGTAAGTTATGAGCTCTTTCCTTCTTGGGCTTTGCTCTTTTAACCTCATCGGGTAAGTCTTTATCCGAGTCATCTGATTCCAAATTCGAGTTTCCTTACTCAAAATTGACTTTATGCCTAAGTCTGAGTTATTTGACTCAAATCCGAGTTACATGATTAAATCCGGGTTAACTTATCCCAAATCCGAGTTACTTTACTCGATAGTGACCTTATGTTTTAAGGATGAGTCATCTGGCTCCAATCCGAGTTATATGATTTAAATTCGAGTTAACTCAACTCAAATCCGAGTTACTTTACTCAAAATTGACTTTATGTCTTAAGGATGAGTCATCTGGCTCCAATCCGAGTTATATGATTCAAAACCGAGTTAACTCAACTCAAATCTGAGTTACTTTACTCAAAATTGACTTTATGTCTTCAGGATGAGTCATCTGGCTCCAATTCGAGTTATATGATTCAAACCCGAGTTAACTCAACTAAAATCCGAGTTACTTTACTCAAAATTGACTTTATGTCTTAAGGATGAGTCATCTGGCTCCAATTCGAGTTATATGATTCAAACCCGAGTTAACTCAACTAAAATCCGAGTTACTTTACTCAAAATTGACTTTATGTCTTAAGGATGAGTCATCTGGCTCCAATCCGACTTATATGATTCAACTCCGAGTTAACTCAACTCAAATCCGAGTTATTTTACTCAAAATTGACTTTACGTCTTAAAGATGAGTCATCTGGCTCCAATTCGAGTTATATGATTCAAACCCGAGTTAACTCAACTTAAATCCGAGTTATTTTACTTAATTTTGACTTGCATCCCGAATCTGAGTCATCTGACTCAAATCCGAGTTAACTCATCCTAAATCCGAGTTACTTTACTCAAAAGTGACTTGCATCCCGAATCTGAGTCATCTGACTCAAATCCGAGTTAACTCAACTAAAATCCGAGTTAGTTTACTCAAAAGTGACTTGCATCCCGAATCTGAGTCATCTGACTCAAATCCGAGTTAACACATCCTAAATCCGAGTTACTTTACTCAATTTTGACTTATATGTAAGTCTGAGTCATCTATTTGCCATGATATAGCTTGATTTGGCGTGATGACGATAACTTGCCTTTGATATGGATCCGAGATTAAGCTTTGGGATATGATAATAGGGCTAACCGCTGAGAGATCCGATTTGAGATGTAGATATGAGATATAGATTCGAGATATGATAAACTGGCCAATAGTCATCCGAGGTATGGGATAACCTGGCAAGATGGTGAGATATCAATCCGAGTCATAACATAACCTGGAAATCCGGTGAACTGAATAAAGCTCCGGCCTGAATCAGAGATACAATTAGTACGCCGAGTCTGAGTACCAATCCGAATTATAAAGTACCTTGGCAAGCTGAATCAAATGTTAGTCCGAATCAGAGACAATTTACTGAGCTGAGTTAAAGGTTAATTCAAAGCATAAACAAATTGACTCCAAGTTATAACCGAATCAACAATAAGCTGGCCGGTAAGCTGAGTTAACGGACAATCCGAGTTATAAATAAACTGACTCAAAATCTACCTGAATCACAAATAGATGATTCAACTTATGGCCGAGTTAACAGATAAGCTGGCTGGTGAGCTGAGTTAATGGGTAATCCAAAACATATATTAACTGACTCAAAATCTATCTGAATCACAAATAAGCTAATTCAACTTATGGCCGAGTTAACAGATAAGCTGGCTGGTGTACAGATCTAAATCAACGGGATGTTCTCTTAATCTAAAAGTGACTCCACGGATAAGTTGACTAGTCCCCGGGTTAAGTTATTTTCTCCCCGGGATGAAGGATTGAGTGTAGTTGGCTGAGTTATCTGGTACTTACAGTATACTTGGAGAAGTGTTTGGGTGAGTCTTGCTAGGTCATACTTGCCCTGCTGAGTTACTTGGTACTTACAGTAAGCTTGGAGTAGTGCTTGAGTCCTTCTTGCTGAGTCTTACCTGCTTTGATGAGTTAGACTTGGAGAGTCTCTGCGCTTACCTCGTTGTTCTCCGTTGACTTGGTGAAGCTGAATGAGCCCTGTGAGGAAGAAGTTGATGAAGATGTTCCCGTCCGGATGGAAACCCAACCAACGCCACTAAAGGCCCCACGGTGGGCGCCAAATGTCGTGGTGGTATCACGGCATATGCCATGGGTAGGCTAAAGTTGGGGCCGATGGACGTGGAGGAATCCGGGGAGGGATGATACAGTGAAGACCACACTCATATGAACAAAGAGAAATACAATGTATATTGGATTGAAGCTCTCAAGTGGAGATAACACCTCATTCTCTATATCTAATCTCTTATAACCTGGCCATACTTGTGGCTACAATCCTGCTCCTTGAGTTGTTTCCCCTATACTTCTATATAAGCTCTCTGTGAGAGTGGAGGAAGAGGAAGAAGGAGAGCTCCTAGTGAGCAGACAGGGGAGGAGCCCTTCGGGGGCCCTCCCTCGAACGATCTCCCTGGTGCTCCTTATAAAGGGGAGCCCAGGGGACAAAGCTTGTACCCTACGCTTGGCATCTGTACAGCATATTCCTAGTATCTTCTTAGATGCTTGGCATATGCCTTGGCATCTTTGGAGATGCCATGGCATATCCCTTAGCATATTCCCTAGCATCTTCTCGATGCCAAGGGCATATTCCATAGGCCATGTGCCAGTCTGAGCCATGGACGTCCCAAGACTGGCACGGGA
This sequence comes from Avena atlantica, assembly GCA_910589765.1. Taxonomy (NCBI): domain Eukaryota; kingdom Viridiplantae; phylum Streptophyta; class Magnoliopsida; order Poales; family Poaceae; genus Avena; species Avena atlantica. The sequence goes on from OU342738.1 coordinate 292,557,528, forward strand.
CTTGTTTGTCTTGTCCTGGGTCAATGGCAAGTCGTTGTAGATTTCTGGATACGTCTGGGAATGGATGACAGGGCATATGGAGTAGCTTTAGTCGGCCTGAACGTCCTGGGAAACATGTTAATTCGGCCTATGGCTTGTTTGAGTCGGACCAGAGCTAAAGAGCCCAGCCGAGTCTTCATTTCCCTCTCAGCCGAATAAAGGTAAAGGCCCAGCTGTTGTTCTTCTAATTCGGCCCATGGTGAAAGGTGCCCCGCCGGGTCATCCTGGCATCCACCGGGTCGAGCGGCCTGTTCGGCCTCTCCCGCGGCCCAGCCGAGTCAAGGGGAGCCTGGGTCCTGGTGAGGTTCGTCGTTGGGCCGGGATTGCTCCCGCCGGCCCACGCGAGGAAGGTGAGCGTCGAGGTGGTGGATGGGCGGACAGAACCCGCGGTGGGCCGTGGTCCTCCTGACTCGGCCCATCCGGGAGAGGACGGCGCGGGAGCGAGGTGCTAGCGGGAGCGGGAGGAGATGGTTCGGCGCTGGCGGGATTTGGTAGTGACGCTGGCGAGGTTTGGCGGGAGTGGCTGAAGGCAGGAGTCCGGTGGTGGGCCGACTTAGGCTTAGGTCGGCCCACCCGGGGTGATCTCTCTTGATCCAATTCGGCCTGGATGGTAGGGACTGGGCCGAGATTTCCTTTACTCGGCCCAGTTGCTCTTTCTTTGCCTTTTCTCTTTTCTATTTAAATATTTTCTTATCTAATATCTTTTCCTTCATCTATGTCTCTTACTAGTTTATTTATAGACCAACTCTGGGGTACCTGGGGTTATATCCCCGACACATTGCGACCCTCTCCTCTAGGACATTTATCAGTTAGTTCAGCCTACCGGACCCCGTTAAAGGGACTGGAGCTAGAGTGGACGACCCCACTCTAGAAAGCCCCCTCCTTAGTCTTAGGATCTTTGTGTGCAGCTCCATCGAGACCGTGTACCCTCGGGGGTGGAGGTGTCCAAACATAATGGGTCGGGTAATGGTCTGTGTCCATTATGTGGGACACCGGAATATGCACCCACATTATGTTCACATGTCCTGCCATTCAGTTTCTATCAAAGTTTTAAATAGCCGGCGCTATAGCCTTTCGAGAGGCCTCCTGCTACGGCTATGACATTCATAGGCTAAATGGAGAATAGCCAGCTATAGCCCGATTTAGCCATAAATTAGCCTTCAATTTAGCCGCTAAAGGTCATGCTTTATGGATTTTTCTTTTTTCTTCTTTTATTTTCTTTTTTAAATATCTGTTCAATCTGATTCAATATAACATTCTAAGTTGAATGGTTAAATACTTATATGCCTTGAATAGTTAAACGAGTTATAGCTCGAATCATGTCCGTGTTATAGTTTTTTCGCTTTTTGGCAAGATGTGACAAAAATTTCTTCTCTCTTTTGAAAAACAGCTAAAACGGAATAGCCCGCTATAGCCTTGTATAGCTGCTAAAAATGTTGCCACTAAATGAAATAGCCGGCTATTTTAAACTTTGGTTTCTATGGTGCTTTATCCGAAAGCTCTAGGGCCTGCCTGACAGACCCAAGACCTAGGTGAGTTCCTAAAAACAGAGGCAAGCCATATTGGTAGTAGGAGTGTCGCCTCTTCTGGTTAGCGTTTTCGGCCTTAACCTGAACTCTTTAAAATATGCGTAATAAGATGATGATTGAGTGGATTTAACCAAGTCGGGTTTGTGACTTCATTTTGTCTTTTCTTGCCTATATTCACTAGTGGTACCCGCTAGCTAGGCGAAAGGACCGAGTGCATTTGGACAGCACATTCAGGCGCTGAGAGTGAAGGCGCAGCACTTCGTGGCCCCTGAACGCCCATGACCGTAGGGGGCGTCTCTGGTGCGTTTTTCTCCTATTTGCGTTGTCTTGGGCTGTATTATACTGAGACCCCAGCGGACGCATTTTCCTTTTTTCTTTGACACGTGCAGGGCCGGGCTTGTATGTGTGACTTGTTTGTAAATGGATGGTGCTTTATTTATAAAACGGGCTTAAAGCCTATTTAAAGGAGTATAATGGTTCTGACTAAATAATTTTTTGATGTACAACTGAGAATTTACAATTTTCAGAATTTTCTCCTTTGGTAGGAGACACACGTACAAGTTCAAGAATATCACCCAGGTTGTCTTGGTCGATACTTTGATTGGTCTATTCATTGGCCTTGTAGCTGCGGTACAGTTATTTACTGACATACACGGAGCACAAGTCATTGTTCAAAAAGATTACACCGACTGGGGTCGTCCCCTTAACTATTTGTTCTTTTGCAGATCTTCCATACACTCGGTTCTGCTGATCTCATTGTTGATTTGGCAAAACAAACTGAACCGGATCCAAACCGACTCAAACAGAAAACCGCACAGATATCTCTCAACTCAGGTAGCAGTGACAAAACAAAAAGAGGACAAAATTCGAGCAAAATGAATTGGGGCAACGGAACTCACCGTCATTTGTGAACTGCCTGATCAGCCTACCTGACTGATGAAACGAAGGAGCATAACAACAATGCCAGCTTTAATGAAACTTCTACAAAGAAAAGAAAAGAAAAGAAAAGAAAATGCCGTAAGTTATTATATCAGTCCACCCGCACAAAAAGAAAGTTAATATATCTCCCAGTGCTACGTGCAGGCTGTGATTCATCGTGAAATGCCTCATACTTCTTTTTGACACAAAGGTTAGCTGTCAAGAAAATTTTATTAGTACTCCCTCCATCCTATATTATGTTGCGCATGATTTTGCGTGCAAGTTAAATTTTACAAAGTTTAACTAAAAATATATAAATATATATTATAAAAATATATTTTAAGACAATTCTAATAATATTAATTTGGCATCATATAATTTTATAGTTCTATCAAAACTAGTTGGTCAAACATTGTACAGTTTAACTTTGATAAAATCTTATATACAACTTAAATTGGGACGAAGGGAGTAGAATAGCTGTTTGGAATGATGACAAACTTTCAAGAAAAGTGAGGTAGTGCACCATGATCTCATGGCTGAACTGAGCCACGAGTATGCCATTAGAGTTAGCCAGCCGCGCCAAAATATGGCGCTGTGGATATAGCGCGCGGCTGACGCTTCACCGGAGATGATATTTAGCAGCACACGATAAGTAGCGAAATGTAGCGCTCCACCGGGCCATGCTAAAATAGCGCACTGAAACACATATTTTCACATATCTATAGCATACAAAAATCAAACAAACTAAAAAAATAAACTGAAAATATACTATTTTACATAGGTGCATCAAACAAAGTTTAACATAGTGCAACCCTACATTCAGTGGCGAATCCAGCCCATTTTATTAGGATGGGGCAGGCCTAACTTGGGCCGGACTTTTTCATTTTTTTCTTATTTTCTATATATGCAGTATGGGCTGAGCCAAATCTTAGGGTGGGCCCCACCCTTCCACCAGCTGGCTCCGCCACTGCCTACATTCTACACTCTGCCCTCGTCAGGGGTGGTCTCGTCAATGTCTATAGGTCGAAATGTGATTCTTCGTCTGTCGAGTACTCCACCGGTATCGAAGAGAACTGGTCTAGCAAGCGGTCATCGTCGTCGCCGATCGTCTGAGGGCTGGCTAGTTGCTTCTCGATGAACGCCTGGCGGCGTGCCTTTTTCGGCCCTCCTTGTCCGGCAGCGTGCCTTGCGCTCCTTCTTCCTCTGCGCGTAGAAGGCGACCTCGGCGTCGACGTCCTCCGAGAAGTGGGCGGCGCACTCCACCCTCAGACGCTCGTCCTTCTCAACATTGGTAGAGGCGCCAGAGACGTGCGGCGTGGCGCCGCTTCTCCTCCTCGGTGAAAAGTGAGGTACTGCATGATGATCTCTTCGCTGAACTGAGCCACGGTTAGGCCGCTAGAGTTCGCCAGGGAGCATGCGCCAGTGAGGAAAGGCAGGGCCGGCTCTATGTTTAGCGGGGCCCTAGTGCGAAGTTGACATCCTAAGGTCCCCGCTAATGTATACCTACACATATTTAGAAATATAGACATATATGTATCTACTTGCACTTGCAAAATATTAAAAATTAGCATCCAACCACACATAATACATTCTTAGTGTTATGATCACCGTCTTGTCCGGGTTCAGATTCTTCACTTTGATTATCGTCATTCACATCAACACTATCCGCTATCAGAAAATGCCGTTTTAAAGCACCTTTTTGTGATTCAATAAATTCAATCTCTAGCTTTCTTTTATTTCTTTTCGTAGTGCCATACTTATGTCTCCGTGCCATATCACCTAAAATATAATACACGAAGAATTAAAGAAACAATCCTAATATACTTTCCTACAAGTTTGGCTAAAAGACAAGAAACAAGAACTAAAGATTCCGGGAAGATTGAATATACCAGAGAGGAAGGGCGCAAAGCCAAAATGCCGAATTTCCGATCGGGAATTGGGTTGGGTTGGGGCAGCTGGATATCGGCGATCGAGAGAAAGAGCGGTCAAGCCATCAAGGCGTATCCGCGTATCGGTGTATGCTGTAGAGATCGAGGCGTCCTAGGCTCCTTCTGTCATGTTCGTGTGAGGCCTGTCGAGAAGATCGACCGTTTGGGAAAGCCCTCTACGAGTCGCTGTCGATCAGTACAATGATTTCTAAATTCCAATCCAAGTTCACATAATCACATTATCTTGCTTGGGGCGTCCGGCTATGGGTCTTTTTATAGAGATATGTAGAATATAAAATATAGAAAAATATATAATCATGTGCCCTCGCTGGCATGGGCCCTTGGCCTTTGCCATGGTGGCCATGGCCTAGAGCCGGCCCTGAGGAAAGGTGAGGCTGTGCCGGGCCAGCTACAGTCACCAAACCGGCTCAACTTGTGTATTGAAAAAAAACTGACCAACTACTCAGAGTTGAACCACAGCTCTTCATTCCTAGGTCTAGCTAGCTATCAGCAACAATTACGGCCGGAGACGTAGCTGTACTGATGTAGCGTGAGGGTTTATCTTGATTTCTACCTGTTCAATATCAGAAAGTCAGTTGCATTGAGAAAATTTCAAACACATTAGAATGGAAAACTAAAAAGATCAATTGCACCTCATTTTTTTTTATGAAAATTGCACTTCTGTGTTTCTGCTCCTCAACCCTAGCTAGTGAGCAATGCGAATACACTTCAGTCATGTGCTTAGTGCTCTGATTTTTCCCACGTTGGGTTACATTAGTTTAGCTTCATATCGTCATCAGATACGATCCATCAGAATACGACCAGGCCTTCGATGACTTCTTATCTGAAGGGATCGGACCGCATTGGAGCGTATCTAAACGATTCATGACCTGCTGCTGCTGCTGCAAAGTGCTGCTTGCTGCGTGTCGGATTATTTTCCCTTTCCCTCTATATCTCACGTGTTGAACCATGCATACAGACTATTACAATAGCCATCAATTCCGTATAATATAGCAAGCTAACGGATTTTCTCTTGATGTATAAAACCCTCAAACATGAAAATGGATTTTTTCCAGAAGGGAAAAAAACCAGGAGAAAACCAGCAACATGGCCGCCACCTGTACTTGACAGTCCAGACCCATCGGTCAAAATGCTCACAAAACTTTAAAAAGGGGTATAATTTGGCATAACTTTTGCTAAAAGGGGTAATTAGGATAAAAGATTGGTAAATAGTAGGGTAATTAGCGTTAAAAAGGTGAAATAGATAAAATTGATATTTACTCCATAAACAAAGAAGAAAATCACATCTCAATAATATGATGTCACTTCAGCATGAAACAAAATGATCTTGCTCAATCTAGGAAACAAACTTAATAGTTTGTTTGTTTTTATCCTCATTCTCGCATGCGAGTATCCACCAGGGACTTTAGAACCCGCCGTACTGCTCTAAAATAACATCCATGCAGGATGTATACTAGCAATTATGTCCCAGCTAAATAACGATAATGACAACTTTATTGAATATTTTTCATACATTCTCAAACTAAATCACCCGGTCCACCATAGAATGTATGCATACCATCTTTGTCAATTTCATAACCATCGACTGTAAATTTAGATAAACTGGTGGTTCCAGCAAGAGCTTTCTTGTCTCCTGGATTAACAAGTGTATTGTTTCCATCAACAATTTTGATGTTCTTTATAAAAGCTGCTTTAGAATACCCTTCCGAGGCAAAATGCCCACTACCTATTTGTGGAGAGTCTGTCGAGGCCGTCGGTCCAGAAACATGACCGCCCCAGAATGCATAACTACCTTTGTCCTTAATGTAAGTGAATAATGAATTTGGCCAGTATCCAATTGGTGTCTTCTCTTCACCCCATATCAGCCACCAATTCTTAGTATTTGGGTCCTGGAAATATTAAGAACATGGTTTTAATAACCTATTGGATTCAGGGAGGTCGGTAATGTTGTTCTAAGTAGAATGTATCTGTTTAATTCCCCTTACAATATATAGTAGAAAATTCTAATCGTAACAAGATATGGATATCAGGCAAACATGTGTGTGTATATCCTTTGACGTTAAAACAATTGTTACGAGCTTGAGAGTGTGTTCTAATCTCTATTTTAATCTAAGTATTAGTAGTAAGTTCATTTCAAGACACACTTTAGATGACTAGTATATCAAATGAGTGTCAAACTATAGTATGAGGTTGCAAGCAGTCAACTTTTATTTTGTTAATTAAATAATAACTCAGTCGATATGTAGTGAACTACCTAATTAAATTTGCATAGGATCAAATAAATCAATAAATATAATTTTAGTGTAACCATCTTGTACAACCTATATAAGAAATTTAAATTAAAAACAAGATAATACCTTGAAAATAAGAATTGTTATTACGTATTGTGATCCATTATAGACCGAAACAGGTTGTAACCTTCCTCCAAGACCAAAGTTGTGGCATATTTGTACAAAGCCAGGACATGTGAGATCATAGCATGACTTGTTTAGTACGCCTTCATCCTAGTTTCCATATTACTTAGGTCAGTACAAACAACAGAAATTATATGGGTGATTTGTCAATATAATATATCTATAGCTTCTGAAACAAGATTGCCAATATGAATATCATGATACCCAAGCAACATGGAACCTTGCGTAGCCATCTCCACTCAGACTTGGGGATACCGAATAACCAGCACCTATTGTGTCCGCCTGTCCCCCTTCTGGTCCACTATTAATGTTTAACCCGGATGCACTAAGATCCTTACAATCTTTCTTCACCTTTGGCTCGTATACACTTATTATAGCGCGCGTCCCATATATATAATCATCCCGATATTCGATTCCTGCCTCCTGCAACCCAAAATTTAGTATTGTTAAATGAGAAGACTAAATATTAACTACATATAGATAAGATTAATATATCATGTCAATGTAACATTCCATGAATATAAACTAAATTTTAATTATAAAATGTGACCAATATGGATGAATAAGTGTAAGTGGAACTTGGTAAAATAAACTAAATCCATTCATATATGACTGAAATAACATACACATAAAAAGAACAAATGGAAGGTGCAACATTCATCACTAACTATTTAAAATTTGGAGGCTCTTTACCTACTTTAGATTTCCTTTCTATTAAACTAATTATGTTTAATAATTTTATGACCCTGAACCACATCTTCACCTTGCGGCCCACAATCAAATGTCAACCATATCACTATCCATGAATTTTGAATCATCATATGGCACAAGTTGTGTTTTGAATCATGTGTTAGTTTGCATAATCAACCTACGAAAAGAATATTTTACTCGATATACATATACATATATTTGTTAAACTCACCTCTTGTTGATTATTTGTTACAGCCACTTCATCAATATCCTGTCTTGTTATATGGTCCCTTCTATGATTGCGTAGTATCGGGATTGTTCCTATTGGGCATTCAATGATCGGTGGTTGTGCTGGTGATATAACATGTTGAGAGGGAGATTTGATATCCATCCCTAACGGGAAAGAACTAGGTTCCATCTGTTTGACAAGTAGACGTTCATCACCTTATGATTGAATATTTACAATGAATAATAAACTTTGTATGAAATTATGTCATTTGATTCATTATAGATGAAGTGGATATATAAAATTGTGTGTCAAGAAAATAAATTCAAAGATATCAAAATATCATCGATTGACTTCCGCTTCCAATGTTTAATAGGGAGTGCAGACAAAAAAATACAAAGAGAGATATGAAAACAAAATGGAATTGGCACAATAAAAGTTATGAAATATGAGATTCGGACCCAAAAAAGTCATGAAAATCGTGATATAATCCAATAATTTGCTTCCATACCTAACATCCATCTACTTGAGATAGTTCACGCTTCATGCATTTAATGTATTCATAATTGAGTTAACTTTACGAATTAACCCAAACCATGAATATACATTTTTATTTATGAATTTAATTTACCTGGATTTTGTGGCCTTTTAACAATGGGTGGTCAAAAGCTGGTTGCAGATTCACGTCAATGCAATCAAAGATATCTCCACTTCCCATCTACTTTGATTTTTTCCTTTTCTTGTTAGCCAACAAATATGATGCTGCATATAGAAAGTAAGATGAATGATTATTCATACCTGGATAGTTTTATTAACTCGCCGATATACGAGGAGCTGACTATTGTTTTCTCCTTGTTTTATAGATCTTATGTATTTTCCTCTAGCTATCAGAACTAGATATGATAGGAATAGTGCCAATATAATAGCTTCCTTTTCTTTCATTGTAAAAAATGGAATGGTCAATTCTACAATGAGCATAGCGCCTTACTTATAGGTGTTTGAACCTATAAAATATTTATGGTCCCATTAGTATAGACAATGGATTGAAATTAATGTCCTTAATTTCTCCATTTATTATATGTATGTAGAAAACTATTATTTATTGCATAAGATATGACAAGTATATAATTATGTGCCAAAACAAGATATAGATAGAATACACATCTTGAAAATGATATTGATCTTAGAGTTCATCACATTAATACAAGATAGATAGAATCCAAATTAATATAAGTTCATCTCATGTTATTATTGCAAAAATTACTTCCAAACTAAACCCACAAATCCCTCTACTTCTAGAGCATGAAATGAGAAAAACTAGCAATGAAAGATGAAAGGATAAAGTTGCTAATCTTTTGAAACCCTTGGATAGATGGGGCGCCACCAAATCTAGTGAAAAAATTGGGATGAACTTGAGCTTGAAGGGAGGAAACAGAGAGATGAGAAGCAGCTTGAAATGGAGTATGTCTTGAACAGGGAAGGAAGATGATATAGGAGAGACATTAGTCCCGGTTTAAGACACCAACCGAGACTAAAGGTCCATCTTTAGTCCCGATTCGTGTCTCAAACTAGGATTAAAGGGTCTGACCCCGGCCCTAGCCCGCCGGAACCCTTTAGTCCCGATTTGTGTCACAAATCAGGACTAAAGGTCCCGTTTGAACCGGGACTAGTGGTTGCCGTACCCTGCGGCCGTTTCTAGCTGTTGGAACCGGGGCATTAGTCCCAGTTCATAGCAAAACCGGGACTAATGCTTCGAACTAAAGACCAGTTTTTTACTAGCATTTACCATCCATAATCCATCCATTGTCTTGAATCGTCAGTCCTACTCCCTTCATTTTAAAATATAAGATGTTTTAGCTTTGTTAAAGGAGTGTATCTAGACCCCTTTTATTGTATTTTTGGAAAAGAGCCTTTTATTGTATAGGTTCACTCTGAATCTACACGAAAATACACACTAAAAGAGGTACATATACATTTCTTTCACAAAACTAAAATATCTTATATTTTAAAACAGAGGAAGTAACTCCTAACCGGTGGGTGGTTCATGCAATGGCAAGAACTGGTATTCAGCACCGGGGCTTACCCTGAATATAATTTCAAAGAACAAACATGTTTCAGCATTCAACACGATAAGTGTTTTTTTATGCAACAATAATTCATAAAAGAAAGGCTCATAACAGACCCATACGTAAATTATTTCATGTACACCAGGAGCCGTAGTCATGTCCAACATTGAGCCAGATTTCCGGTAACGGATGCTGAATCTGGTCTCCCATGAATATAGATATTGTAGAAGTCATGTGTCTCGTCCAACGAGTCGAAATTAATGCCCGAAGCTGGATCTTCAAGGTTGTGAATCAGTCCCTCGTCGAATTCTTAAGCGCCCGATCCGTTTGGCACATGTAAAGCTGAGACATATCTAAGTCTTGCACCAGAGCACAGTTGTTTCAGGAATTATTTAACACACACATATGTATGTCCACCTCTACTTCGTCTACTCCCTCCGATCTATATGGAGGGGAGTACCTTGTATCAAGAAATGGTGGTAAAAATGTCACATTCTTTGGTGTTGTACAACAAGTCCTCCGACACCATTTTGGCCCAAAAGACGCTACAAGTGAAGTCCCCTACGCCATGGAGTCTAGTTCGGACCGCTGAAATACATGCGACTTCCAGCGCTGACATCTTTGGCATTCTGACTTTGAATGGGATGATCTTGACAACACCAAATGTTTATATTACGTCCTCTCACACAGACCTAGTCAGTACATCTTATTTCTTATTCCCTCTGATTCATAATAAGTGCCATTGATCTAGTGACCACTAAATCAACGACACTTATTATGGATTAGAGGTAGTACTATACCTGAGACAACCTAGTTGGCAACACAATCCGAGCATGTTTCTAGAACCGAGCCAAAAGGTGTCGTGTCACCTCCATTTGGGTTTATGAGCCTTGTACGACCTAGCGATGTGTTCCTCTTCCTTTGGACCTCTGTCCAACCCCTTGGCTCCATCCCCTGGTCCTATATATAATTAGATGACCCAACTAGCTTTTTTGCTTGAGTTTTGCTTAGATTAAAGTTTAGAAAAAATGCTACGTTGTGTCAACGCGCGAGTTGATTAGATCGCTTGTTTTACTGTCATCGGGACCCACTTTTATCATCTCATATGTAGCATATTCGTAGTTTAGATTACATTATCTATTTATATCCTTCTTGCTCGTTCTTCAGGTGCCCGCAGAAATTGAACTTTGTGGTCATCTTGATTGGTCCTTCGCATGCTTAATAACACTTTGGAGTTGGTGTAGCAATTTCTAACGAGTCTCGTCATCGTATTCGGATCCTCAATGTCTCATCCTACATGTATAAATAGTTATTCTTCTCAACGAAAGGTCGGGACATCTGTGCCTTTGGTATTAAAGTTTTAAGATGATCAGTAAAGAACTTTCTAATTTTTAATAGATAGTAATGTCTATTACACTAGAATAGAAAAAGGCACAAAAAAATCCTTTTTCCAAGCCACTCTAAGCCTTTTCGCCATTATCATTTTGTTTTTTCATTGTTGAGTTTTTCTGTATCATGTGTCGAGTTGCTGGTCTTAGGGGGTAGCCCTTAGAGTTTTGAGTTTTTCTTCACGTTGCACATGCACGCACACACCATCCTCATCTCCTTTGTCTCCCACCACATGATATTTTCCTTTTTCTCTGTGATATATTTCCATGTGATATTGCAGCGTCAATATCTCTAGTAAGTACAACTCTTGTAGGTTTGGTTTCCAAAAATACTAGATTTCAGTTTCCCATCCACACTGCGATTGATATCGGGACATTGGATTTCATCACTCTGTGTGAAATAAGCTTGAAATCGTGTCATGGTATTTGAGTTATTTAAATCAAATGGTTTTTTGTGTGCACTTCTACCATCATATGTGAAATTAGTTTTTACCCATGTCATTTGAAACTTTGAAATATATTATACAAATGTTTAAATTACCATTGAATTAATATGTGTCATCAACTATGTTGCATAAGTTGAATAGGAAAGAAAGAAAGTTTGACACATGAGACAACGAGAGGTCCCACTGGGTACCATGGTATTTTCTCCACCTTTCATTTGTTCATACACCTCTCAAATGGATAAATGTGAAGTCAAATAGACATTTCATCATTAGAGATGCCATTAGATCCAGGCGGAACACATACGCATGATGTGGATTTGTAGGTAGGTGAGGTGAGGTCATCCCTGTATGAAGTACATATGTGAGTCAATGTGCAGAAAGTGATGCATCTAGAAGTCAAGTAAGAGTTGTCGTGGTTGTTGAACTATGGAATGCAAAATTATGTGGAAACTTGTCTACATCTAACTTATTGATCAATTGTAAGAAAATTATGTGGAACTCAAGTAATCTGAATTGTTGGTTATCATGTTTACCACCCAAAACAAGGCATGTTTTTCATCCTCATAGTTCACAATTATTATTTTGTAGTTCATATTCAAAATAGTTAATTAAGTATGTATTTTGGCTTTTTCAATGTTTATATTTACAGGGCAGAATTTTACATTTCCACACAAAGGTTTGGATGTACCTGCAAACTATATATGATAATCTTTGATATGAGAAGAAGTTCTTAGTACCGAAAAGGCAACCAAACAAGATGAAAGAGGAATAATTCCTAGGGTATAACTACCCAATATATAAGTCATCTACCACATTATACATTGAGCACTCATGTTGACAAGGTTGGCTCTATCATACCATATTACACAAAATTGTGTATTTAGTCTTTTAATCTTCATGCCCTTTGGAACATAGACTAAGTTTTACCTAATGTGTTCACTTTAGGGAATTTTTTTGATACTGTTGGTCATTCCATCGTGACTATCCTTGTGAATACATTGGATCAATTTTTTTTGGTGAAACGGGTATCAACTTTGTTACGCTTGTATACATCATGAACTATTATTTGCCTTGTTTAGTTAAATACCAAAATTAACCTTTAAATTCTATAACAAAGTGAGATCAATAAATTAGGTAAACTTTATGCATATGGTTAGAACATTAGTTGTGAAGATATTTCCATGATTACATAATTCAACTATTTTGCAACATCTATACCTTAAAATTGCCGAATTAAGAAAGAACCAATGAATGCTAGAATTATCCTATCTTGTGCAATTAATGCCATATTTTTGGAGATTAGATCAATGTATGTTTTCTTAATTAAAACATTCATTTCATTATATGTGATATATTATAAATATGACTGTATAGATATTAAGAGATCGATTATTTCATATCTACATGCACCATGAAAGAAAAGCCATCCATTAGAGTTACTATTCTCCTCGCATATCTTATTCTATCCATGAGAGGAAAAGAAGTGAAGTGTATAGAACGAGGGGAAAATGCTAATGGGGTCCCTGTGAACGACAAGTCAATAAAACTATTCTAGTAAGTATATGTATTCATACCACTTGTTATATAAATCTTCATGTTTTGCGGACATCGTGCTAAGGAGATACCAAAATAGGTTGAAGGAGGAGATGCATATGACTGCATTGATGTGCATCTACAACCAGAATTTAACCACCCATTGCTAAAAGACCACAAAATCCAGGCAAGATTTTATCATAAAGATATTATTACATTCATGTAATGGCTAAATAAAATGTCAATATTCATGTTAATTCTAGCTATGGTCAGTTATATATCTCAATTATATTAATTATTGGAAGATAACGAATGTATGCAATCAAGGTAGGTATGCTTCATAAATTAGCTTTAAGTACATGTGAGGTATTCATGAATTGTTTCTTGATATTCTCTTCATATTTTGATTTGAGACTAGAACAAAAACTTACAATATTTCTTTGTGGTTATCAAATAATGCAATGTGAGGTTCCACTACTCGTTTGGTACTTTCTTTAAGATTAATATTTCTGCTTGCACTGATTAAGTATTTGCCATTAATAGATGGAACCAAGTTCTTTTACATCAAGTGTGTATACCAAATCTCCAGGGATGTATGATATCCCACGAGAAAAATTGTCTATCATTGAGTGCCCTGTAGGAACGATTCCACTACTACGTAACAACACAAGTGGTCTATTTAGCAAAGATGAACAAGAGGTAAATATTCAACCACGAGACTAAAAATTGTTGGCTATATGCATCCGTAATGTCTCTGAGGCAATGCGTTATTGCGGAGGCTGGGTGTAATTGGTATCTATGCGATATTAATATATGCTTCTTTCTAAGAAAAAATATAAGAACTTTGTTGTCTATGGTTCAGAGTGCGTGGGAAAAGCCAGTCAAGTCCAAAGATGCCATTAGAACCTTGCACATCAAGCTGAGCAGAACGCCAAGTCGCTAAAGAATTGGAGCAAGAGAAAAACCAAGTGGGCTAAGTTAGTCTCCTCGATTGCCCAGGAGGATAGGGAGATGACAGTTGAGGAAAGGAATCTTAGATCCTTGCTGAAGAACAAACTGCTTAGCTTCGCAGCTATCGAAAGGATACCTGGATCCGTGAGGGTGATGCTAACAGACAATGGCCTGATGCACAAACATGAAGATAAGGCAGACTTCTTGTTGCAGCACTACAAAAAACTGATGGGCACTAGCATCGCTACAGAGGCTGATCTCAACTGGGAGGCGCTGCAAAACCCCCATGCTGATCTCCCTAACTGAGCTAAAGGCGGCGGTTGGGGATAAAGCGCAAGACCCTGATGGCTTCGTGGGCAACTTCTACAAGAAGTGTTGGACAATCATCAACTTTGATCTGTTGGACGATATGAATCAGATGCACACCTTCAAGGAGACTAATGGAGCTTAATAAACACCGTCGATATAGTGCTATTTGCAAAGAAGAACGAGCTCACAGTCACGCAAGACTTCAGACAAATTAGTCTAATGCACAGTGCTGCAAAGCTGCTCTGCAAGCTCCTGGTGAACAGATTGGCACTTCACTTGCATCAACTGGTCTCCAGCGGACCGAGTGCATTCATCAAAGGGAGGTCGATTCAGGATAACTTTCTATACATAAAAAATGTGATCAAGGATGCACACAATATATAAGAAATCTACCCTGATGTTTCTGAAACTTGATATTGCCAAGGCTCTCGATTCATTGAAAATGGGGTTTCCTGATTAGAGTTCTGACGCACATGGGCTTTGGGCAATGCTGGCGGAACATAATTTCATTGATTCTTTCCTCCTCTTCGTCTCGCATCAACCTGGGCATTGAAAATGGGGTTTCCTGATTAGAGAAGTGCATTGCATATCCAGTGGCTTGTGGGAAGATCAACCTGGACGAACTGTTAGCTGATTTCAGTGGCTTGTGGGAAGATCAACCTGGACCGTTCGCTTGCTCAATTAGGGGAAATTTTTGAATTAGATCGAGCTACTTTGAAATCAGATGGTGTTTTTCGCAGCAGTCCAAGGGGTTGGTTCACTTTTGGTCATGCTACCTTTGCTTTGCTCTTCTTTTTCGGACACATTTGGCATGGCGCTAGAACCTTGTTCCGAGATGTTTTTGCTGGTATTGATCCAGATTTGGATGCTCAAGTGGAATTTGGAACATTCCAAAAAGTGGGAGATCCAACTACAAGGAAACAGGCAGTCTAAGTATCCGGGCCCTCCCTCTCGGATTTAGAAAATCGGGTCGTATCGAGGTGCAACCGTTGCTTGACAGAGTCGTTGGCATAATGAAAGGTTGGAAAGGAAAATTAATGAGCCACAAAGGAAGGCTGCCGCTGATCAACAGCATGATCACCTCAACAGCTACGTACTTCCTTACCGTGTTCCCAGTAGAGAAATAGATGGTTAAGCTATTTAACAAGATCAGACATAACTTTTTATGGGCACCTGAAGAAGATACGGTCAGTGGGGGAGAATGCCTAGTCAGCTTTTCCAACCGGGCTTTCACCCCTTTCCATTTATATTAAACAGAAATAACAAGGTCATAGTCTGAAGTTATTACAGTCCAGAAGAAAGGGGTAGGGAAAATGAAAGCGAGCTGGTGCAGTATCAGAGACGTCACCGTAGGGAAAAAACCTGATACCACAACTAGAACACAGACAAATAGTTCGACAGTCCATCAAAAGGAAAGCATGAAACTAAGGAAGTCTCCAGACAAATAGTTCGAGGAGGGCACGCGCGCGCCCATGTATTGGGTCGATATCTGAACAGATCGTGCTCCCGACCCCTCCTCCTCCCGCACCCGGGCGGCGGCGCCGCGTCGCGCCGGGCGGCCTCCCCTCCATGCCGAGCCCTTCCTTCCGTGGTCTCTCCTCCCCGCCGCTGCCTCCCGGATCGTCGCTAGGCAAAGTTTTGGAGACGTGGCAGCGGCGGCGGCCACCCTGATCGCGATTTGACGGGAAGGCGGCGACGTCCGTCCCGACTGGTTTGGCGGCCGTGTTGCAGCGAGCGGCGGCCGGTGATCCTCGGTCCAGATGGCGGCAGGCGGCGGCGGGGATCTGGGCCTAGCCGCGATCTGTCTTGTACGTTGGCCTCGACGCCGGCGTCCATGCGACACGGGCCTTGTCTGTGACACTAGGGCGCTTGGGGCTTCTGCCCCCGGCATGGTGGTGGTGGCCTCCTTCTCCGTCGGAATGGTCGGCCGGATGGTCTTGTCGTCTTGCGGCGGATCCTGCTAGTTTCCGACGAGTGGCGTGGGGGCTGATGGCTCGGTTTCAATAAAGGAGGTAGTCCTGGATCCCTCTCAAGCCAAGACGATGATCTTCCGGATGTTGGTCTCCATTGATCTGGTTTTTGTGTCGTGTTCCAGAAGGCTCCGTCGGCGAACTCCATAAGTGCTATCATGCCGTGAGTTTGTTGGAAGGATTAAATTCGGTCGTACGCACCCATGTTTTACCCTGACCGTTTGGTTTCAGAGGGTGTGCTTCGAAGTTTTGTTGGCTGTTTTTATCATGGGGCATGCTCTTGTTCCATGGTGCTGACGAAGAAAGTCATGAAGACCGAGATCTGAGGATAGACAATGGTGATTCGAGCCTGGGTGGTGATGAGGAATTGGCTAGGTGACTTGTGAATTGGAGCAGTGGCATCCAAGTGGAGGCGACTGCACAGGAGAGGTTCATGGTCCTACCTCTCAGGGTGAAAACCCAGGGTCTGGTCTTAATTGGTTGTGCCTGAGAATGGCCTTGTTGAAGGTATTGTTTTGAGAGCGCGGACTCTCTTTAAGGTAAAAACCTAGATCTTTGATCGGACGATGACGTTGTTTGTGCACTGTTCCCTTCTTGGAGGCGTCATTTTTGGAGAAGCTGGACTTTTGGTGTTGTCTTGGTGGTGGTAATACTGCTGTTTCAATGAATGAGTCACTGTAGCGGGACTTTTCTTTTTGGTAATTTTTCTTTCTTTTTTTGGATGTGTGCATCCATGTGGCCGCTAGGGCAATGCGTTGTTGCAGAGGCTGGGTGTAATTGATATCATCTAATATTAATATATGCTCCTTTCAAAAAAAAAGGGGAAGTCTCCAGGAAGAAGCCACCCCGAAGCGTGAACCCCACCAACAGAACCTCACGGACTAGCGATCATCAGGATAGGCTGCGCCCTGGAGTTGGATCTTGCATAAACCCTTGCCGCAACTTGCATCAGACGCTTCTTGAGTCAGCATCTCGTTGTCGTTCTTTTTCTGTAAACCTGTCCAGTACAGAAGTAAAGAAACAACAAAAAAGGAAATTTCACTGGGTGAGTGGAGCTTATGATTCTCAAAAGTAACTTTGTTATGAGTAAGACAAATTTCCCAACACAAGGAAGCAATTAAAACCACATAAAATTTCTCATGCTAGGGAAGGAAAGAGTGGAACCAAGTCATAGCCTGCCAAAAATTATTAGGAACCAAATTTGTCCCCATAGTTATACCTAGAACCCCCCCAAACTACCCTAGCAACAGAACATGTGAAGAAGAGGTGATCATTTTTTTCCACTTGGTTACAAAAAGAACATAGAGGGGAGCCAGACCACTTTATTTGTTGCATATTATGCCTAGTGAGGAGAGCATTTCTGCATAATTGCCACATGAAAATCTTGATTTTAAGAGGAATCTTAGCTTTCCAAATCCATTTGTTACTAGAGCTAGCAAGGTTCCTTTCCAGCCACAGGTACATAGATTTAGTTGCGAAGATTCCATTTGTGTTTAGGGACTAGTAAACATTATTATTCTCTGATGAAAGAGGCAAGGATCTAATAGCATCACAAATATGAGTCCATTGAACAAACATGTCACCTCTAAGGGATCTCCTAAAAGGCACCCTAAATCCATCTCAACACATTTCTCAATGGTAACATTTTGATCTTGGAAAATATCAAACAACCTAGAAAAACATTCAGAAAAGGGTAAGTTCTCCCTTATAGGATCATTCCACGGACTAGTTAAATTTCCATTGCGTAGGGAAATCTTCCTCCCAACCAAATAATTTTTCCTAATTCCGAGGAGAGTTTTCCAGCAGGGGGAGTCAGAAACCTTCTCCATAACAGTGACAACATTATGTTTCTTGAGATATTTGGCCCTAACAATTTGTTGCCAAAGGCCATCTCCTTTTTCAATGTTTCTTGAGAATGCCTAGTCAGCTAGCAAAAACTATGCACACCAATCAGTTAGGAGCTGTTTGAATGCGCTGGGAATGGTTCCGATGGCCGGATAGAGACAGCCCATGGCTAGGGACCCCAACGCGTTTGACCAGGTTGACAAGGATTTATTTGCTGCTTGCACTACCTGACTACGTACCATGTGCATTGGGAACAGAGAGACTGCCTTATTCTGATCGTATGCTTGGCTAAACGGGCAAGCTCCGATGCAGATTGCCCCCTCCGCGTTACCCTTTCGCAGCAAAAAAGAAGCTTTATGTCAAAGATGATGACCTGTCCAATGGTCGCTGGATGCGTGGAATTCAGAAAATCAGTTCATAGTGTTATGGTCTCTAATGGGCATGATTCCATCTCTTGGAACCTCACTGCCAACGGACAGTACTCCTCTTGCTCAGCATACACTGTTCAATTCCTTAGACGGATCCCTCAACCAAACCTAGGCCAGGTGTGGCACAGCCGTGCAAGAGGGGAAGGTGTAGTTCTTCCTCTGGTTGTCATTGCAAAATAGAATCTGGACCGTTGAAAGATTGCGCGCAAGAGGGCTTACGCACGACGATCTCTGCAGCCTCTGCGATTTGCAATTCGAAACTGCAGCCCACCTGGCACTGGGTCGCCCCTATGGCAAAGAAGTCTGGGTTTTGTTTCAGATGTCGCACCCTCGTGTCGCCCAGGTTGCAGTAAGGATGGCAGTGGGTACCCTAATGGGTATCCTTTACCCTACTTAGTATACAAAAAAAAAAGTTTTGGCAAAACATCACAAAAATTGTTCATTTATTTAAACTAGGCTAAACTAGAGGGTATCCTAAAGATTCCAAAGTTTCATCTGGTGTGGCAAAGTAGATGAGCTTCACGAGCAAGATACCTCGCTCGTGATCTATGTGATCTGGCACATTTGGAACAAGGGATGCCGAAGAATCTTCTAGAACGAGTCTATGCCGGACACGGCATTGGTCCATGCCGATGTTGAGTTGTTGCTAGCAAAACGTAAGTAAAAAAAAACCGTAGCCCAGGGTTTAGTCTGGCACTTTTATTTTGCCTTTTGTTGACCGAGTGGTAAAACTTTGTTTCCATGGGTTTGACCCCCCTTCTTTAATGCAAAAGCTGAGCGCCTATTGTTCCCCGCCAAAATAAAAATCATTTTGTCAATATAGCAACAACAGAATATTATGTGGTTGGTGGTGACAAAGAAAAAACATTTCCCCATATGTAGGATATCTATATCTTTTAGGTCCCATGTTAGTAGAGGAGGTGATTGTACGAAAATTTAGGTCCCATGTTAATAGAGCTACTACTATGGTACTACATCCTTTGCGGATCATATGTGACGTTACTCGTAGGTGTCTTGCAGTGTCCATGCCACTAAATATGCGCCACAAGAAATTGTTCTGGGGCACATATATTTACCGTGATCAGAAGGGGGGACCGAAGCACACCTCCGTTATATCAACCATACGCGGTCTTTTCATAAGCGCTCGTGTACTAGCGCGTTTGATAGAATAAGGTCTAGATATCACTAACTGTTGAAAAACGTTTATAGCGATGGGCCATATGCGCTTTCTTTTCCGCAGAGGGTGCATGTGCAGGGTTCACCAACACTTCACCGATGAGAATGAAGCTCCAGGAAGCCAAAAGCGATCCAATTCGCGGCAAGCTCGAGTTAGGCCGGCCGACCTACTTGTGCTGACAACATAAGTACCAAGCATGTTTGAAAGCAAGTAGAAGGTCCTCGAAGCAATTCATTTGCATAAATTCACAGGGACGTCAAAGTTCATGCTGACAAATATTGTAGGGGCTAAAGCTCTAGTTAAGTAAGTCAATATCTCTGTCATGCATCCATCTATCGACGATGCAGAGGCCGGGACGATGGTCCCTTTTCAAAAAAAAATCTCTGTCATGCATCCATGGCATTATGCCCTAGCTAGTTTTTGGTGATGAACCAGATATATATAATATAAATAAATACTAGACTGGAATGCGCGTTGCACTAGGCTCTCGAAATAGGCTTTCGCCCCGCTTTATAAATAAAGCAACCGTTCACAACAAAAATCACAGTACAGATTCACACACACAACACAAGCTGGGGCCACAGCACAAGACGGCCCAACTAGGACAGAAGCCAACGAAAAAGAGAACCAACGCCTCGCCAGGAGAGTGAACGCCGAAGACACTATGACGAGCTATGGGGGAGCCGCTGAGCCGCCTCCAAGAGCCGGCGGAGAGTCGCGTCCAACCTCACCTTGTCCCGCTGTCTACACAACGGGTACCAAAGTTGCAGAAAAGCCAGAAAGTGGAAAACCGAGTCAGACGCACGTCTAGGGAGAATCTTCTCAATAACCATCTTATTCCGAATATTCCAGAGAGACCACGACATGGCCGCGAACACAAGCCAGAAAAGGCGACGACCCTTTCCAGCTTGGTTAGCTTGGGTTTCTAGGAATTCACCGAGATCATGGGCCAGCCAGTCCGGGCCCAACGCCTCTCTGGTGAAATTCCACAGAAACCGGGCCGCGGGACAGGTGAACAATATATGGGTGCCCGTTTCAGGGACCCCACATAGTGGACATAACCCATCCCCTGGCCCATGTCGCTTGGCCACCTCAACTCCCGATGGGAGCCTATCGCGTAAAAGTTGACACACAAAATTTTTTGTCTTCAGCGGGAGAGGTGCTTTCCAGAGGTGCTTGGTCCAGGAGAGTGTCGCCTGGCCAAAGAGGGCCCGATAAGCCGAGCCAACCGAGAAGGATCCGGACGGGGTGAGGGTCCAAAGCACACTATCGGGTTCGTTGGCCAAGGAGGCCGGGAGCTCCGCCCTGAGTTCCCTCCATGCTTCCGTTTCCTCCGGGACGAAGGTACGGCGGAACGAGATGTTCCATGTACCTCCAAGTGCCGTGGTGGAAACACGGAGCGCTGGGTCGGAACAGATGGCGAATAGGCTCGGAAAAGCCTCCTGCAGCGGGCGCTCCCTGAGCCAGGGGTCCAGCCAGAACATGGTCCCCTCCCCGTTCCCAATGGAGACGGCGAGACCATGCCTGATCTCACCCTTGACCTCCTGAATGGAGTGCCAGAATTGGGACCCCTCGCGTCGATCACAGTCCAGAAGGGGACGGCCCCGCAGGTACTTGGCCTTGATGAGTTTGAGCCACAGGCCACCATCATCCCGCAGGATACGCCAAACCCATCTAAGCATTAGGGCCTTGTTGAACTGACGGGAAGCAAGGATACCTATGCCCCCAACATCCTTGGGGGCGCAAATGTCTGCCCACTTGACCATGTGGTATTTCTGGCGACCCAAGGAGTCTTGCCAGAAGAACCTCGACAGCTCCTTGTCAAATGTCCCATGCACCCCCTCGGGGAGGAGGTACATGCCCATCATGTACATGGGCAGGCTAGACAGACATGAGTCGATCAGGACGGTCTTGCTACCTTTAGAGGTAAATCTACCACGCCAAGGTTCGGACCTCGAGCGCACCCACTCCGCGAGCGGGTCCAGGTCCCTGATAAGGATCCTGGTGTCGCGGATCGGCATCCCCAGGTAGGTGATGGGGAAGGAGGCAAGCCGACAGTTGAAATTGTCAGCTATCCTCTGTTGCTCGTCCTGGGAGAACCCTAGTGCAATGATCTCGCTCTTATCGAAGTTGATACGGAGGCCAGACATCTCCTGAAAGCATAGGAGGAGGAATTTGAGGTTTGCAATGTCCAGGGTCGAGCCTTCAATCAGGATCATCGTGTCGTTTGCGTATTAAAGCTGGGTGATGCCTCTCTCGGGGATAAGGTGGCCTACCACACCGGAGATGTGGCCGGCCGCCTTCGCTTTCTCAAGCATTTCCGCGAGGGCATCGACAGAGCCTCGCCTCGGGGATCCCCGTCGCTGGTCCCCGCGACCCCGGCACCGCACCCGGATGAGCCAGCGGCGGTCTTCCCCATCACTCCCGCGGCTGGCCCCAAGACTCGTCAGCCTCGCCCTCCCCGCCCGGTGCCTCCACCCTCGCGCCAGAGTGCACGTCTAGCACGGGTCAGGGCGGAGAGCCCGGGGGTGGTGCCCACGGTGTCCCAGCTGGCGTCACAGAGGACTGGCACGGGGTAATCTATTGTAATGTCAATCCGACGTAATACGTGTTGTGCTGCGCTGCGCCAGCTAAACTTAACTATCTCCGGATAGTTTACACAACATCAGGATTTACATAGCAAACAAGGCATGTGAGTTTGATGCACATGTTTTTTTTACTATAGCAGACGCCTGAGGGCAGTGGTGGACCTAGAGCAGAGGCAACCATGGAACCAGATGGTGCCACAACTGATACAAATTACTTAAAAGCTTAAGTAGTCATCCCATCTTTAATACGCGGAAATTGGCAATCAACCCATGATGAAGTTCAAAAACCCATCACATAATGGTTTAGTTGTAGTCATTAAGTAGCCATGTTCTATGTTCTTAACAATAGGATCTTTTCATTTATCATGGTTTGGCACCTGCAGTTGTAACTTTAAGCATGTTCAAATATGTATGCTTCACCAGATACATCGAGAAAATAAATCATGGATTTTTTTTGCATAACCAATTTCACCATATTCTGATATTGTTGGCAACCTCATAGTTAACTTTTGTTTCTGTTCTTCTTTTGTATAATGTTTGCACAAATATTGAAAGATGGTTAGCTACCTAGGTATGAGAATGAAGTGAAAAAACTTCTTTGTCCCTTTGTGCAAGTGAGGGGCCGTCTGACAGCAAAAAGACCTTTGTGTATTACATTCATAAGATAATATTTCTAAGCTGTATGCAGGGCTAGCTGGGAGCGTTTTGAGTCCATCTGGCGATTTTGTTTCTCTGGCTGGTGGTTCGTACAGCACACCAAGCAGTGGAAAACTAATCTCCCTTGCCCACTCTTTGCCCTATCCTTTACTTACTCTCCCGACTTCATGCCGCTCTCTCCACCGAACTCATTCCACATGTATTGTGTGCCTCCTCGAGCACCTGTTGTCTCGCCCTGCTTCTCTCTTCCGGCAACTGCCACCCCAGAACCAGGACACCATGAGTAGTCATCCCATCCTTGCCGCCTCTGCTGTATATGTAGTGGTGGGGTTTCAATGGCAAGCATCGGTGACGACATAGGCATGAAGAGCATGGAAGACAACCACCTATAGCGCCATGCCAGTCCCTTCCATATTTCTCCGGAGTGGCGCAAGGGAGGCCAAAAGAGAAAGCCATGGCGACGGGAAAACGTCAGTGGCGGCGGAGGTGTGCTACTGGATAGTTGGGATGAAAACGACAGTGGCGGCGGAGGTGAGATACTGGATAGTTGGGGTGGGGATGATGGGTACGGAGCACCTCCAAAACCTCGCCTACCTCGCTGGAGAAGTCAAGCAGGAGCAGCCTGTCCATGTCCTCATAGCCGGCCTCGCTGATCCCCACCTGGAGTTCTGCTCCTTGGCCTCTGCATCGCCACTAAGCATGGCATAGCAGCTCCAAATGTACATGGCACAGCCTCCGGTCACATGAATATGGTATAAACACTGCCTTGCTGGTTGTTGAATGTAGATCCAGACAACCATCCATACATAATTAGATAGGTTTCATGCTCCCCTTGGTACATTTATAGTTACATTCATCCGAATTCTTGCTTAGAAGGGAGGCTGTCTATGCTCTTATTCGGTTCAAATTTTTTCTATGACCAAGCTAATTGGTGCATCTTTCTTTGAAGGGAACCCTCTTGGCTGTAATAGTCTGAGCAAACAAATGAAACAAGACAATCCGACCAATATTCAGGAAGCAATACCAAGCTGATGACAACTGCTCCATTAAACAACTCATCAAAATTGGCATAGTCGTAGCCAGTTAGTACTACCTCAGTTCCTTAATAAACTGCCAAAACGTCTTATAATTGGGAATGAAGGAAGTAATATTTTCCACGAATCTTACTTCTTTGCTTATTGAATCTGTTAGTCAAAGTAGGAAACTGGGGCTAAATGTAAGGCGCAGTTTGATGGTAAGCTTATAGCATCAATTAATGTTCTGGCTAAAAAATGATGTTGGTTCATTTTCAGATTTCAGAAGCACTTTTTAATCGTGAAAGAATATTTAGTGCTGCAGTTACCACTATTGTCTGGTTTTCTTCTGTCACTTTTCTTTCTTGTGGACTTTGTACCAAGTAAAAAAACAAACTAGCTACAGCTGTATATCCCTCTGTTTTCCTCACGAGATTTCTCATCATTGAGCATTCGTATCACTGGTACCATAATGTGAGCATGCTACTCTGGTGTGCAGGCTGATGGTGATGGTCCAAGAACAAGCGTTTATTTTCTGAAGTGGCAAGGTCAAGCTAGCAAATACTTCAGTTGGGGCTGAATACTGCAGAATCATTGCATAATATAATTGGCAGCTCATGCTATATTTTTGTTTTATGATCCTGAACTATATACTAACTGCTACTGAGTAGGTGTTTTGTTGAGAATATACCTAGCTATCTATATGGTACTATATGAAAACATCATTTTGTTTCTGAGTGATATTTTGATAGTTATATGGTTTATGGTTACATATGGCCACTGATAAATATTTCAAGTTCCTTACCTTATTACCCAAGCAATGTGTTACAAATTTTCACAATAATGTCGTTCAGGAAGCATGTGCAATTGGATATTTTTTGTCACACAGCTACGCGCACAAGATGTTAATGTCTATTTTTTTTTTCTTTTGTTGGAGTACTATGTTCTTGTGTTATACAGTCCAGCTTGCTTGATCATTACTGGAATGCAAGAATCTGACATGTGGAGTGTGCATATATTGTTTGTTTCTTCTCTACTCCCTCTGATCCATATTAATTGACTTTGATTTGCAAAATTTGGATGAACCTATATACTAAATAGTGTCTAGATTCATCGAAATCTAGACAAATGTGAGTTAATTAATATGAGTCGGAGGGAGTATTGAATAGTAATTGATTTTCTTTTACTGGATATAAACTATATAACATAAATTTCACTACATCAAATCCACTTTGCCTATGTTCTATAAGTTTTTCACACATGTTATCATACGTTTCTCCTTACTATTAATGTGGGCAAAAATACAAAATTAGCGGGGCAATTTTCCACTACGTATTTTCTGTCATATGTGCTTAATTGACGTCAGGTTCCAGGTAATCGTTTATAGTTACCCCATACAGCAACTCAAATTTCAATTACGGAAATTTCTAATGGGTGTAGGGTTTTTTTGTGTGTTTTTGCTTGAGATTATGGTATTGCGCCGCATTGCTTGCAACTTCGCTTGCCGCGAGGGTTTTCTTGCCTTGTTTGTGACTGCCTCTGCAGTACAAATGGCTACTTTCCAGCACCAGGTTCTACCTGCCTCAAGTACAGCCAGGCCTACCTGCCTCGAGTACAGCTAGCACTTCTATATTAGATACGCGTACATAACTAAGACACAACGCCAAACAATACATACTCCTAATCAGAGGCAAAACGTCTACATGTCTGCCGCACTATCCATATTGTGCCAAAATTTTATGCAGGCGACGCGGCGAAGCGCGCATACCCTTCTAGTCATTATTTCAAGGGTGCACATGTGGTGACATTTTATTGTTTTATAAAGAAAATTTATTTTTCCCGGTATCAAGTGCACCCCCTTGGCACCATGTGGGTACACAGTTGCACCGAGGGGGATATAGGGAGAGAACCTAATTGCCGCATGTAAAAATATGTGGTAATACCAAGATACACACGAAGAAACTACTCCTCCATTCCAGCTGCGCCAATCATGGGTTAGTTTTCCTCCATTCCAAAAGATCATGCTCCTTGTACTCTGCAGCACATTACACGAGAAACAAACTCCTCTGGGCCTTGATAAACCCCAACCACTCAAAAACATCCACGAATGATATGTCATACAAACTACTAAACTATATGCCAAATTTATTGGAATATGAAGTGTACATCGTCAAACTAAATCACCTGGCCCACCATAGTACATATGCATACCATACTTGTCAACCCCGTAACCATTGACTGTGTATTTCGATGAATTGCTGCTGCCAGGAAAAAGTTTGTTTTTATATGGATTGACATACTTGTTGTCTTTATCAACGATTTGGATGTGTCTTATGAAAGCTGCTTTTCCATATCCTTCGGAGGAAAAATGACCACTGCCTATTTGTGGAGAGTCCGTCGTGGCAGTGGGTCCAGAAACATACCCGCCCCAAAATACAGTTTCACCTTTATCCTTAATGTAAGTGAATAATGAACTTGGCCAATAACCAATTGGAGTATTCTCTTGACAACATATCACCCACCAATTCTTAGTCTTTGGGTCCTAAAATAAATAAATTCATGGAATGAGTGGCAGACATGAAGTTTTTTATGGAAAAAATGTTTTTTCCTTCTCTTACGATATAGTAAACATTTCACATAACAAGAGATTGAAATCAAGAGAACACATTTGTATGTCATGGGTGTTAAAATGCTTACGAAATTTCTATTTTCTTAATGGTATGCTAACTTGTAAGTTCATTTCAAACAAAAGTTTCGATGATCTATATGTCAAATGTGTAAAACAAATTATGAGATTGTGAGATGATAGGCAAACAATCAGCTCTTAATTATTTTAATGAATAACTCAATAAATATCATGGCGAGTTACCTATCTATTTTTCCCGTACATCAATAAATCAAGTAAACACAAAACTTCACATGAAAGGGATTCTACAATACATATAAGGTCTCTAAATTAGAAAAAAATAGAGATTACCTTGAATATAAGAATGGTTATGAAATATTGTGGTCCATTATATACTGAAGCGGGTCGCAATATTCCTCCAAGACCAAACTCGTGGCTAACTTGCACAAATCCAGGACATGTGTGATCATAGCAAGATTTCTTTTGTACGACATCATCCTAGTACACATTAAAGAAATATAATTATATTTGTAGCACCAATTATAATATATCTAAAATCTAAGATGTGTTAAAGGAATATCATGATTACCCAAGCAACATGAAACCTAGCGAAGGTATCGCCACTCAGTTTCGGGGATACTGAATAACCAGCAACAATTGCCTCTGAAAGACCTGGTCCATTATAAATTTCTATCACCGTTGCACTAAAATCCTTACTGTCATTCTTCACCTTCGGCTCATAAACATTTATTATAGCCCGCGTCCCATATATTTCGTCGTGTTTATATTCGATTCCCACCGCCTACAACCCAAAACTAGTATCATAAATGAGAATTCAAAATTTTAACCATATTTATATTTATAAGTCTATAACACGTCTTAGATAATATTTCATGAATATAACTTAATGTTGGAGGAAAAAAGTTGGGAATATATAGGCCACACCATTCAATAAAATTTCGGCGAAACTTGTTACAAAAAGGAGATTCATTCAAGTAAGGGTCAACTAACTTTTGTATGAAAAAAACGTGACAGTATAAATACTTAGTATATAAATTTTGGACGAATATACTTTATTATAATTTCTATGTAATTGATCCTATTTATAAATTTGATGACCATAAATCATATATTTCATATTATAACCCATACATAGAGATTAAACGATAGTATTAGCATGATTGTGCACTTGAATACTATCCAAGAACTTATCATAGTATACATGGAGAGTTTTGGTGAGCCTATGGCTACTGTTGTTTCTAAAAAGATTTAAAACAAAACTCACCTCTTGGTGTTTATCCGTGCCGAACACTTCATCAATACTTTTCAATTCTATATGGTTTCTTATATGGTTACGTCGTATAGGGATTGTTCCTTTTGGGCATGCAACAATAGGCGGTTGTGCTTGTGATACATGGTGTCGAGATGGAAGTTCGACATCCATACCAACTGGGAAAGTACTTGGTTCCATCTGTTTGACAAGAGAAATTTTTTTCATCACTGAATAATAGATATGTATAATAGATTGTGTAATTTGATTCATTATAAAAAAGTATACCAATTAGTTCTAGTTCAGAAAATCTACAAATATAAAAAAAAGTTATCTATTTCATAGTTCTATTGTTAGATTCATCAAAATTTAAGGGATGGAAACAAGAGTTATTCTTGAAACAAAAAGGGATGGCATGAGCTCATTTATCAGATATGGTAGCCTGAAAAAAAAACAAATCGATTCAAAAATCAAGATATAAATTAGTAACTTTTGTATCCATCATCCATCTATAGGTAACTCACCATTCATGCATTTATGTACTCAAACCTGGTCAATATTAAATTGGCCAAAGATTGAATGAAACCATTTATGAGTGTATGTGATGTACCTGTATTTTGTGGTGTTTCAACAATGGGTGATTAAAAGCTGGTTGTAGATTCACATCAACGCAATCAAAGATATCTCCGCCATCTATCTGCTTTGAACTTTCACCGTCTTGTTAGCCACCAAAGATGTTGGATATAGAAGAAAAGATTAATGTTTGTTCATACCTCAATGATTTTATTGATTTTTGGACCTGTGACGATGTCACGAGTAGTTTCTCCTTGATTTATAGATCTTATACCATTTCCTCTAGTGACTAGAATGAGATATGATAGAAGAAGGGCCAATCTAAGAACTTTCTGTTCTTTCATTTCAAAAACTTGGATGGTAAATTCCATAATGCGAAAATAATTATATATAGAGTTTCAGACCTATCGCAATTTAATGGTCCCATTATTCGTAGAAAAAGAATAAATGGTCTCATTCAAGGTAGACAATGAATTACAAAAAATTATGGCCTAAAGATCTAATTTGGCATATGCATGTAAATTTTTTATTCATTGCACATAAGACATGTCAATATAGATTTGTTTGTTTTCCTTTAATGATATAAATATCAAGGTTTCAATGCAGTATATTAATACCGTGGTGAGTAAGGAAATCCTCATACTTATACGAATATTGATATGCCAATTTTTCATATCAATCTTGGTGCAATTATTAATATTTTCCAATGCACTAAAAGCATCATATATCTCACCCCATTAAATCCTTGATATTTATATAATGAAAGGAAGAAGACAATTCGATACCTACAATATCTTATGCAATTAATAATATGGTTTAATGGTGTCTAAAATAAATGATGCTTTTTGTGCACAGGAAATCTTTGAAATTGCCCCAAGATACATCACATATAGGAGTGGCATGTGAATATGTGGAGCGCGCCTGCTAGTTACACATGAGGTAGGGTTTTGCCTCATTGTCCCAAATGGGCCATCTAGAATTGCACATAGTTATATACATCAAACCTTGTGTGATGGCGGAACAATCAAAAATAATTTTTCAAATTTAACCATGTGTGGTGTACCCTTCCTCAAAAGAATCACTCGAAGACTTAAGATATAATTTATAGAAATTCATTCACCAAAGTGAGGGAAGTTTAGAACCTTATTAGTACTTCATAATGGACTAATAAAAACAGTTCACATGGAAAATAGACAATACTTACATTAAAAACTACCAAATTCATGGAAAAGTTTAGACATCAAGTACTACCAAAATAGGAAAAGTTCACAGGGAAATGGTTAATATCTTGAAATATGTGCATATCATAGAGAGATCATAGACATAAAAGGTTATTACCTTTCATGAGCAATCCCAAGACACAAGCTATGTTATCTTTGATTCCACGGTCTCCACACCATTATACCATGTAGTGGCTAAGATATCACGCTTGTTAGTCTTTCCTTGTTTAGTTCAGTATACCAAAATTAACCTTTATATTCTATAATAAAATGTGAGCAATAAATTAGGTTAACTTTATGCATATGGCTAGAACATTAGTTCTGAAGATATTTCCATGATTACATAATTCAACTATTTTGCGTCATCAATACCTAAAAAATGCGGAATTAAAAAATAACCAATAAATGCTAGAATTATCCTATCTTGTGCAACTAATACCATATTTTTTGAGATTAGATCATTCATGAATTAATGGAATTGTTGTTTTCTTAACTAAAATATTCATTTTATGATATGTTTGTTATCTTATAAATATGACTATATAGACATTAAGAGATGGATTATTTCATATCTATTTGCACCATGAAAGAAAATCCATCCATTAGAGTTACTATTCTCCTCGCATATCTCATTTTGGACATGCGAGGAAAAGAATTTTAGTGTATAGAAGAGGGGGGAATGATCTCTACAAGTCAATAAAACTATTCTAGTATGTATATGTATTCATACTCTTGTTATATAAATCTTCATGTTTTCTGGATATTCGTGCTAAGGATATACCAAAACATGTTGAAGGAGGAGATGCATATGACTGCATTGATGTGCATCTACAACCAACCTTTAACCACCCATTGCTGAAAACCACAAAATTCAGGCAATATTTTACAATAAAGATATTATTACTTTCATGTAGTGGATAAATAAAATGTAAATATTAAAATTCAAGTTTGATTCTAGCTATGTATGGTTAGTCATCTCAATTATATTAGTTTTTGGAAGATAACAAATGTATGCAATCAAGGTAGGTACTATTTTGATTACTGAAAGTAATTAAATATCATAGGCTAGCTTGTTGATTACATGTTCAAGAATATATCATATTACTAGCTTGCACTTTTTTTATGACAGATGAATAGGGCAACCTGTAACCTGTAGACGTAGTACTTGATTTTTTATGGACATTCAGGTTCACACTAGTCTAAGAGGAAGTCTACATGAACTTTTTTCAGATTTGTGTCGTTTCCAAAAAGGGCTCTGCTTATCAAAATCATTGTCCCCCTTTTGTTCATGCCCTGATGCAACAATACTTATATTTTTTAATGCGGTGGAATATTTATGTTTATCGTATAAACATAAACACATATAAAACAGATGACTGCAATTTTGATATTCTTTGATACCTGTAAACTCAAGCCTCTCAATGAGCTCTTCATCTGATGACTGGAATTCATAACTACAAAAGCTAATGCAAAAACTGTCAACGCTAGAGAGCATTATTGCATCATTATTATAGGTTCCCATCTGTTAAATACATATAGACAGAGAGCAGCTTAATACAATCAAGATGCAAGAACACTAATAAAGTGAAAATTAAAATAGATATAGACTAATGAAGTGACAATTAAATCTCTTGGGGTTTCCCAACGAATCTCTATAGTGATCTGAGCCACGTCATTGACGAGATAACACTCTTCACTATGGTAAGCACTTGCATCTCTGAGCGACAATTGTATAATCCAATGGTCCTGCTTGCTCCTCATCTCACTCATTCTCGTCCTCCTCCTCATCGCCCTCATCCTCCTTGTTGTTCATATATACAATAGTGATTCCTAGACCAGGAGCTCCCATTGCAAAAAACAGGTACACCGGAGGGGATTTGGTTTTCTGAAATGAACCTTCTCTATGAAGAACCTACAAGGCGAGTCATTGCTCGCTCTTTGCGCATGTTGATACGTTGGAAACATATCTATAATTTTTGATGCTCCATGCTTGTTTAGTATCTACTTTGCTTTACTTGTCCATACTTTGAGGTGATTTTTACATGTTTTCTGGTACTAACCTATTAACAAGTTGCAACAGTGCCAGATTCCTGTTTGGGTCCCCTGGCCGCCGCCTCGGCCTCCCCCTTCGCCTATAAGAAGCCCCCGATGCAGAAACCCTAAGCACCCGATCAAATATCCATGAAACCGTCTGTAGCCGCCGCCACCATCGTCCCTAGATCGGGGGGGTGGGCGGATCTGAAGTTTTTCCTGGCACCCTGCCGGAAGGGAGATCATCCCGGGGCCTTCTCTCCGGTATGATGCGTGAGTAGTTCCACCGTGGACTATGGGTCCATGTAGTAGCTAGATGGTTGTATCTCCTCCTTTGTACTTTCATGTATAGATCTTGTGAGCTCTGTTCATGATCAAGATCTAATATATTTGTAATCATGCATGTTGTGTTTGCGGGGATCCGATGGATATTGAGATTATTATTTTGGTTTGATTAATGGTTTTGTCTTTATGATTCTATCATGTCTGTGTTGTTTGTGATCTTGCATGCTCTCTGTTGTTAGTAGCTATCTTGGCCAAGTAGTTGCTAGTGACTCCAAGAGTGGGTATTTATGCTCGATAGTGGGTTCGTGCCTCTAGTTTCCAAGGGAAGTGACAATAATCTCTTCGGTTGTAGATGTGTTGTTTCTACTAGGGAGAAAACAAAGGTATCTTGTTCATGGAACATGTGGACTGTTTTCCTTACACACTTTGCTTAAAGCAGTTGTCTGTTGCTTGCAACTTAATACTGGAGGGGTTCGGATGATAACCTGAAGGTGGACTTCTAGTCATAGATGCAGTTGGATGGCGGTCTATGTATCTTGTTGTATTGCCCAGTCGATTCTCGTAGGATCTTTCTGACTAGTAATTGCATTGTTATTCCTTGCTCAGTTCCTGTCAATTGCCCTGCTGTAATTTGTTTACCCTTCATGCCATGTTGTTTATCTAAGGAGAGCACCTCTAGTGAACTATGGACCCCGGTCCAATCTTTAACATTGATACATCTTCCATTGTTAATTGTTTACTTGCTGCAAACCATTACCTTCCTTAGTCCTTTGTTACAGCAAACCGGTGAGCTTGACAACCTCACTAATTCGTTGGGACAAATTCTTGAGTTTGTGTTGCGCAGGTCTCCACGTTGCTTGCAACACCTTGAGATGTTTCCTTCCTCCTTTAGGTTCGATAACCTCGGTCTCTACTGAGGGAAAATTGCTGTTGTGATCATCACACCTTGCTCTTGGGGTTCCAACGAAGTGTCCCACGTCAACACTGCGTGCATGCATCAAGATTTCTGGCGCCGTTGCCGGGGAGGCCAAGGACGTCTTCACTAGGGGATTCCTTCATTTCCTTTCTCTTTACTTTGTTTTTTGTTTACTTTTTTTCTTTTGCTTGGTTTTGTTTGCCTCTTTCCAAAAAAACCCAAAAAATTAGTCTAGCTTGGTTTGCTTTCTTTATTCAAAAAGACAAAAAAATTAGTTCCTGCTCTAGCTGCTGCTGTTTTTGGCTTGCCTACCTTTGCAAAAATGAACTCTGCTGAGAACATCAAGTTGTGTGACTTTACTAGCACCAACAACAATGATTTCCTAAGCACTCCTATTGCTCTACCTGCTCCTGATGCTACATGTTATGAAATTAAGCCTGCTTTGTTGAATCTTGTGATGAGAGAGCAATTTTCTGGTGCTGGTTCTGATGGTCCTGCTGCCCATCTCAATAGCTTTGTTGAACTTTGTGAGATGCAAAAGTATAAGGATGTAGATGGAGATATTATTAAGCTCAAGCCTTTTCCTTTCTCCTTGAGGGGAAAATCTAAAGAATGATTGCTTTCTTTGCCTAAAAATAGTATTGATTCTTGGACTAAGTGCAAAGATGCTTTTATGGGAAAGTATTATCCTCCTGCTAAGATTATATATATGAGAGTGATATTATGAAATTTAAACAACTTGATAGTGAACATGTTCATCTAGCTTGGGAAAGAATGAAATCTTTGGTTAAAAATTGCCCTACTCATGGACTCACTACTTGGATGATTATGCAGACTTTTTATGCAGGTTTGAACTTCTCCTCAAGAAACCTGTTGGATTCAGCTACTGGAGGTACCTTTATGGGCCTCACTTTGGGTGCTGCAACAAGGCTCCTTGATAATATGATGGTTAACTACTCTGAATGGCATGTTGAGAGAGCTCCACATGGTAAGAAGGTAAACTCTGTTGAGGAAACTTCCTCTTTGAGTGAAAAGATTGATGTTATTATGGCTATGCTTGTTAATGGGAAAGATCCTTTAGATCCTAATAGTGTTCCCTTAGCTTCTTTGGTTTCTCAAGAAGAGCAAGTTGATGTGAACTTCATTAGAAACAACAATTTCAACAACAATGCATATAGGAACAATTTTGGTAGCAACAACAATTATAGGCCTTATCCTCCTAATAATGGCAATTCCTATGGAAACTCTTACAATAATGCTAGAAGTGCCCCATCTGAACTTGAAGTCATGCTCAAGTATTTTATTAGTAAACAAACCACTTTAAATAAGACTATAGAGGAAAAGCTTTTGAGTGCTGAGAAAAATATATCCTCTTTGTCTAAAGCTTGGTCCTCCTTGATTAATAAAATGGCTGCTAAACCTGAAGCCATGGAAAATACCTTTGCTACTGCTCATGCCATACAAGTTACTATTGATGAGAATGTTAGGCTGTTAGCTCAACTTCATGCTAGGTGGGAAAGGGAAGCTGAAATTGATAGAAACAAGAGTGTGTGCACCATCACCACTAAACCACAAGTAGTCCCTATTCCTCCTCCTACTATGCCTAAGCCTATTGAGCCTACTATACTAGTGATGCTAACTTTGACTTTGATATTGATGGTTGCAATATTTCTAAGGTGATTATGTTCTTGCAAAAGCTTGCTAGAAGTCCTGATGCTAGTGATATGCATGTTTCCTTTACCAAACACATTACAGATGCTCTTGTTAAGATTAAGGAAGAGAAGCTAAAACACAAAGCTTCTATTCCTAGGAAAGTAGAAGATAGTTGGGAACTCAGTATTAATATGCAAGTGAATGACTTTGATCTCAAAGCTTCATGTGATCTTGGTTCTAGTGTCTCTATTATGCCTAGGAAGATTTATGAAATGCTTGATTTACCACCTTTGGAAGATTGTTATTTGGATGTCCCAATCAATGATAATGCTAAGAAGAAACTCATGGGGAGTATTAATGATGTTCTCATTATGGTTAATAATGCTTATGTCCCTGTGGATTTCTATGTTTTGGATGTTGAATGCAATACTTCTTGTGCTATTACTTTGGGAAGACCTTTTCTTAGAACAGTTGGTGCCATCATTGATATGAAAGAAGGCACCATTAAATATCATTTTCCATTCAAGAAAGGTATTGAACACTTATAGTTGAGGAGAGAGAAGTTGCTTTTTGCTCCTCCTTTGAAATCAAGATTTGATGTTAATGCTTCCTCATTTGAAAATACTTGATTCTTCTTGCTTCTTGTGCTTAACTTAAAGGCGTTAAAGAAAAGTACTTGTTGGGAGATAACCCAAGAGTTTCCTTGAGTCTTGAAAGTTATTACTTCAGTAATGACCTCTCCTTATCCTTTTTGTTTGCTTTTAGTGCCAAGAATGACCTCTAATGAGAGGGAAGTAAGATTTGGGGAGTTGCTGTCCCAAAACAGATTTTTGTCCTCCACCAAAAAAAATCGTGAGGAGTCTCTGTAACTCAGATTGAGCTAAACATTTACGAATAAATCCCCTAGTAAGTTATATAACTTTCGTTAGTTCAACACTTTTTGATTTGAGCAACATAAGATGTTCGAAAAATCGGTTTCTACCTGCTGGTCTGTTTTGACAGATTTCTGCCATTATTTGCATTTGCTTCTTATTGATTCCTTTTTGAGTTCTCTTTAGGTGAATTGAGCTTTTTGAAGGAGTTACTACAGTAGCTTGTGTTTTTAGTGAAAAGCCTTGCTGTTCCAAAGCTTTGCCAGTGGTCTAATATCTTTTGAATACACTAATGTTGCTAATGAAGATTGTGTGAAGTTTTGTATGAAGGAAAAATTTCAGGTGTAGAGAGAGAATGATGCAATGAGGTGAAGAATGGAAAAAAGCTCAAGCTTGGGGATTCCACCATGGTGTAACCCCAAGAAATATCCAAGAGGTACAAGCGTCAAAGCTTGGGGATGCCCAAGGCATCCCCTTCTTTGTCAATAAAAAGCTCAGGTCTATCTAGACACTTTGTTTTTATTGTTTCATGCTCAGTTGTGTTGTTCTTGGAGCGTCTTAGTTTTGTTTGCTTTTCTTAGGTTTTTTAGTTTGCTTGAATCAAGTAGTTTGTACCCCCGTTCTCGTTGTGTTGTTTTGCAAATAAGTTTGCTTGGTGTTTGGAAAGGAGTAGTAAGTTCTTGCTTGAAGTGCAAGAGGAGCTTGCATTGACTATGTCTTAGACTTTTGCATGACATGCTAGGTGTTCTTTTACCTTATGCTTAGTGATTATTGATGTAGCGTGTCTTGTTCCAAACAATTGGGATTGCTTAGTGTGCCTTGAAGAAATTATGCGTTGTTTTAGCATGCAAAAGCATAGTATTGTGGTATTCTCTTTTGATGCTTTGCTTGGGTTTACTTGGCACATGCTCACACCATGTTATGACTATGACAAGTCACCATTAGCCTCTATGATCATTTAGTCCTTGACTTGTAGTACCACTCTTTTCTTTGATTAGTATGCTTTGTTGCACTACATGATTATGGCCATTATGCTCTCTTAGTTGGTTGCTCCCATTCTTTTTGCTAGCCTCCACTTGTATGAGTAAGTTCTACTCATGCCTCCAACTCCCAAGAAACCAAGTTCTTCCAAAGTGTGCACTATAAACTCCTATGCATGGTGTGTTACACCATTCCTAGTATATTCTTGTTTTCAACTATCTTCCAATTAAAAAGTATTTTGTTATGTGAAAACTTAGTGATTAAAGCCCTCACAAACTTGATGGCACACTTTATTCTTTGCACCTAATAAACTTGAACCATTGTGACAACTTTGTTGTATATGCTTGCACTTATAAGTTGGAATTAGCAGAACCGTGTTGTCACGGGGAATATTTTCAACATTGCACTTGTACTCTGTACTCAGTTGATATCATGTTCTTTTGTCTATGGATGTCACCAGTGTGAAATAAAGAGGGAACTTGTAAGTCCATGGAGTTTGTATTCTGTGTTAGAGAAACGCCTGGGACGCTAGCCTAAGACATGCCTAATCATAGTGGAAACTTGCAGCATCACCATAATGAGCTATCTATGAAGCATCCTCAATAAAAAGCTATGCATATGGTAAATTAAAAGATTGCCGAGATGCTCATTGTCTGCTTGCCTTGTCATTTTGGTTATGGTAAAGCTCCTGTACCATGTGCAAGGGGTACCCCGTTGGCGGTTCTCAATGATATGCAAATACTTACAGTGACAAGAACTTACCTAGACCCAAAGTTGAGTATGCATGAGGTGTGGCCCTCGTATTCAAAGGACTTGAGATTGCCAACTTATACTTTGTCAAGTATATACTCCAGCTTTGCCACTTTAACCTTAACCACTTCAAGATGCTAATGATAGGGGCAATGAGGGATGAAAGCTAACAAGTACCATAATTTTTGGAAGCTCTTTTTGAAACTTGTAATCCCTGCTTCCTTTACAAAAGGCTTTTCTTCCACCATTATTGAGTCTCCAACTTCTACCTTTAGGCACCATTAAGAGAGCATAGTTGTCATTCTGTGTGCAGTGTTCCAAAGCTTATTGATGGATGCATATTGTGATATTACTTGTTCTTGTGCTATTCGTTTCTAGTCACCCTTGTGAACTTTGAAGGTGTCCTATGCATCTATATTGCTACTCTATGAGGGACAATCTAATTGCCACTATGCTATGTTTTCTGCATGTGAAACAAACAAACGTTTTTCAATGCATGTTATTCATGATCTTTGTTTGTAGCTTGTCATGTTGCATGCATAGTTACTTTGTCATATTGTTAGAACTCCATCTTTCATGCACTTGTTTAGAGTTCTTTGATCCCAGCTTTCAATGCTTGCAAATGGTTGAATCTTTATTGTGAGGGGGCATGTCACCTCAAAAATTATTCTGTTTATCACTTACCTACTCGAGGACGAGCAGGAGTTAAGATTGGGGATGTTGATACGTTGGAAACGTATCTATAATTTTTGATGCTCCATGCTTGTTTAGTATCTACTTTGTTTTACTTGTCCACACTTTGAGGTGTTTCTCACATGTTTTCTAGTACTAACCTACTAACAAGTTGCAAAAGTGCCAGATGTCTGTTTTCTGCTGTTTTTTGGTTTCAAAAAAGTTAGTAAAGAAATATTATCAGAATTGGACGGGACAAACGTCAAAGTCAATTACTTTCCGTGGGGAACAAGAAGTCTAGAGGGGAGCCAGAGGGGCCAGCCAGGGGGGCCAGACCCACCCCAGGCGCGGGTGGGCCCTGCCCCGCGGCTAGCTAGGGTTTGGGGCCCCTGGCCACCGCCTCGGCCTTCCCCTTCGCCCATCAGAAGCCCCTGATGCAGAAACCCTAAGCACCCGATCAAATATCCATGAAACCGTCTGTAGCCGCCGCCACCATCGTCCCTAGATCGGGGGGATCTGAAGTTCTTCCCGGCACCCTGTCGGAGGGGAGATCATCCCGGAGGCCTTCTTTCTAGAATGATGCGTGAGTATAGTTCCACCTTAGACTATGGGTCCATGTAGTAGCTAGATGGTTGTATCTCCTCCTTTGTGCTTTCATGTATAGATATTGTGAGCTCCGTTCATGATCAAGATCTAATCTATTTGTAATCACGCATGTTGTGTTTGCGGGGATCCGATGGATATTGAGATTATTATGTTTGTTTGATTAATGGTTTTGTCTTTATGATTCTATCATGTCTGTGTTGTTTGTGATTTTGCATGCTCTCCGTTGTTAGTAGCTATCTTGGCCAAGTAGTTGCTAGTGACTCCAAGAGGGGGTATTTATGCTCGATAGTGGGTTCATGCCTCTAATAATCTCTTCGGTTGTAGATGTGTTGTTTCTACTAGGGAGAAAACAACGGTCTCTTGTTCATAGAACATGTGGACTATTTACCTTACACACTTTGCTTAAAGTAGTTGTCTGTTGCTTGCAACTTAATACTGGAGGAGGTTCGGATGATAACCTCAAGGTGGACTTCTAGTCATAGATGTAGTTGGATGGCGGTCTATGTGTCTTGTTGTATTGCCCAATCGAATCTCATAGGATCTTTCTGAGTAGTAATTGCATTGTTATGCCTTGCTCAGTTCCTGTCAATTGCCCTGCTGTAATTTGTTTACCCTTCATGTCATGTTGTTTATTTAAGGAGAGAACCTCTAGTGAACTATGGACCCTGGTCCAATCTTTACCATTGATACATCTTCCACTGTTACTTGTTTACTTGCTGCAAACCATTACCTTCCACACCGTACACTTAATCCTTTGTTACAGCAAACCAGTGAGCTTGACAACCTCACTGATTCGTTGGGACAAAGTCTTGAGTTTGTGTTGTGCAGGTCTCCACGTTGCTTGCAACATCTTTGAGACGTTTCCTTCCTCCTCCAGGTTCGATAACCTCGGTCTCTACTGAGGGAAACTTGCTGCTGTGCTCATCACACCTTGCTCTTTGGGTTCCAACGAAGTGTCCCACATCAACACTGGGTGCACGCATCACATGGTAGCAACATATGTTCTCCCTCGATCTTCAAACTCCATGCTTTCTCATGTTATTCTATTGAAATCCCTCTTTAAATTGCATGGGATAGTCTAAACATGAAAAAACTAAGTAACTAAATAATAATAGTATAGAAAGAAAATTCAATGAATTTAAATAGGAAATTGGTATATACCAATGAACGCTCAAATCAACCACGTATGAGATGGACTTGGAATAGGGAGCCTGACATAGTATCATCGCTATAGGCCGTGAAACAAACTTGACACAGCGACATGTCCTCTACAAGGAAAATGTAGTTATTTTATACATGTATGTCTCACACATTGCCATATATAATATAATGCACTCGTTAATTAATCACAGGTCTCGCTAAGATCAAATAGGTCCTCATATTTGCAATGTACGCAAAATAATTTTAGGCATGGAGTGAGTGAGCCAAGTAAAATGCACAAATTATTTATTTGTGCATATCATAAGGCTCACGCACACCACCACCGATATTGTATCCTCACATTGTAATCATCGGCCATATGGAAGTACAAAACCAAAATCAACCTAAAAGTAGGGGCTCATATTTTGCATTGGACGCAAAATAATTACAAGGATGGCATAAGTGAGCCAAATAGGATGCACATATTATTTATTTGTGCATATCACGAGGCTCCCTCACACCACCCCGACATTGCATCCTCACATTTTAATCATTGGCCATATGGAAATAGAAAACCAAAATCATCTAGGTTTTATACATTTAGGCCCTAAAATCATCTAGGACTAAAATCATCTATTTTCTACACTAGACATGAATCTAGGTTTTGTACCCCTACTTAATTTTCTATACATCTGAATCCCTAAAATCACATATTTTCTACACTAAACAAAAATCACTAAACTAAATAAACTAATTAAGAAAAGGGGCGGGGGAGTCTACATGTGGGTCGGTGGAGGCGCAATGGCGAGGCGCAGCGGCGCGGGTCGGGGAAGCGCGGCCGCGCGGGTCGGCAAGGCGCGGGCGTGGGGCACGGGTCCGAGTGGCGTGGACGAAGGCGGAGAGGCGCGGTGATACGTCGTAAACATATCGACAATTTTTTGATGTTCCATGTTTGTTTAGTATCAACTTTGCTATGCTTTATCTATACTTTGAGGTATTTTTATACATTTTCTGGGACTAACCTATTAACAAGATGCAGCAGTGTCAGTTGCCTGTTTTCTGTTTTTTTGGTTTCAGAAAAGCTAGTAAGAAAATATTCTCAGAATTGGACAGGAAAAAAGCCAAAGTCAATATTTTACCGAAGAAAACACATAGTACACAGGAGAGAGGAAGTGGGGCCGCGAGGCGGCCACACCCTAGGGAGACATGGCCTGGGGGCGCCAGCCCTAGGTGTGGGCACCTTGGGCGGCCCCTGCCTCGCCTCTTCGCCTATAAAGTCACCCCGATGCAGAAACCCTAAGCACCCGATCATATCTCCAAGAAACAGCCGCTGCCACCATCGTCCTAGATCGTGGGGATCAGAAGCTCTTATCTGCACCCTACCAGAGAGGAGAGATCATCCTAGAGGCCTTCTTCATCACCATGCCAGCCTCTGGTATGATGCATGAGTAGTTTACCCTTGGACTATGGGTCCATACAGTAGCTAGATGGTTGTTTCTCCTCCTTTGTGCTACCATGTTTAGATCTTGTGAGATCCGTTCATGATCAAGATCATCTATTTATAATCATACATGTTGTGTTTGTGGGGATCCGATGGATATTGGGATACTATGTCAGAATGATTATTGATTCTATCATGTATGTGTTATTTGTGATCTTGCATGCTCTCCGTTGCTCGTAGATATCTTGGACAAGTAGTTGCTTGTGAGTCCAAGAGGAAGTATTTATGCTCGATAGTAGGTTCATGCCTCTAGTAATCTGGGGAAGTGACAGAAGTCTCTAAAGTTGTAGATGTGTTGTTGCTACTAGGGAGAAAACAACAATCTTTTGTTCATGGAATAATTGTATTATTTACTTTACACACATTGCTTAATGCAGTTATCCGTTGCTTGCAACTTAATACTGGAAGGGGTTCGGATAATAACCTGAAGGTGGATTATTATTCATAGATGTAGTTGGATTACGGTCTATGTATATTGTTGTAATGCCCAATCAAATCTCATAGGAGCCATGATGTCTAGTATTTGCATTGCTATGCTTCCTCAGTCTGTCAATTGCCCCGCTGTAATTTGTTCGCCCAACATGTTATCTATCTTAAGGAGAACACCTCTAGTGAACTATGGACCCTAGTCCATTCCTTTATCATTGATACATCATCTATTGTTACCATTTACTTTTAACAAGCAACTATTATCTTCCACACTATATGTTTAATTATTTGTTTTCAGCAAACCGGTGAGATTGACAACCTCATTGTACGTTGGAGCAAAGTCTTGAGTTTGTGTTGTGCAGGTTCCAAGTTGTTAGCAACACCTTGTAGTTCTTTCCTTCCTCCTACTGGTTCGATAACCTTGGTTTCATAACTGAGGGAAAACTTACTTCTGTGCTCATCATACCTTCCTCTTGGGGTTTCCCAATGAAGCTGTACAGTGATCTAAGCCGCATCAAGACGTTTTCTGACGCCGTTTACCGGGAGTTAAGGACAATTTTGAAAGGGGAGTATCTCACAACCAACCTCTTTATTTGTCTTTGTTTTGCTTAGTTTCTTTAGTTTTATTTGGCTTGATTTCTTATAAAAAACACACACAAAAAATTAGTCCTACTATAGTTGTTTGTGTGTTATTGCCTTGCTTTGTCATGCTTTCTATCAATGGTTGGTTTCTTTGAAACTAGTTCTTATTGGCAAGGTGGGTTCACGGAAGAACAAAAATATTATAATAAGGAACACCTCTTGTCAC
This sequence comes from Avena atlantica, assembly GCA_910589765.1. Lineage (NCBI taxonomy): Eukaryota > Viridiplantae > Streptophyta > Magnoliopsida > Poales > Poaceae > Avena > Avena atlantica. Next base: position 292,599,997 of record OU342738.1, read on the forward strand.
AAAAAGGAAAACACTTATGGGAACAAATTGATAAATTGAATAGCATTGCTAGAAACGTGTGCTCTACTTATAATGTTACTTATTGCTTTGATAAATCTTGTTGCTGTAGGAGGTATAAAGACCTTCCTTTTCAATATGAGTATAATGATAATGTTACCATATCTTCTTATGTTAAAGTAAATTATGACTTTTATGATGTGGATCAAATTGAAGAATTTATTTCTTGGATGGGTGCATTTGAACTTGCCAGTTTGCTTGAAAATATTGATGATGCACCTTATAAATATGAGGTTTATGATATACTTAAATTTTGCTTTGATAATTACAAGGAATAAAATGGCTATATTCTTGAATATTTTAATAGATGCTTTCCACCAATGGAAGAGACTAATGCCTTGCAGGAGCCTATGGAAGAAGAAATTGTTGAAACTGGAGGCTCATTAGATAAAAAAAGAGGAGGAGAGTGATGAGCAAAAGGAGGAAGAATGGATCTACCCATGCCTACCTTCTAATGAGAGTAACTCTTTATCCCTTACATTATTTGATTGTACCCCATGCTTACCAAAGGAGGATGAATGTTATGTTCTCGTGGATTCTTTTGAAATACCTACTATGGGTAAAACTTGTGATAATAATTATGCTCCTATTATCTATGATAATCCATGCTATTTTGATAAATCTAATCCTTTATTTGTGCCTAACTTCTTAATGCATGGTACTAAAGAGTTTTGCTTAGAAAATGTTTATGATAATGCTCTAGATGATGGTCCTATATTGGTTGATAATATTAATTGTACTACTATTGAAAATGTGATTGGAGGGGTCTTGACTTTATCTTGGAACCCCATACCTCTTGAGAATTATCAGTCATCTTGTTATAAAATTGTTAAAAGCGAGTTTGAAGGTTTTAATCCCACTATTTTTGAGCTTGATAAAAATTATGTGTTTCTAGATCAGGAAAAGCATACTTTATGTGATATTTATATTGTTGAATTTATTCATGAGGCTAATGAAAATTATTATGAGAGAGGAAAATATGGTTGTAGAAGTTTTCATGGTACTAAAATACCTCTCTATGTGCTGCAAATTTTGAAGTTACTCTTGTTTTATCTTCCTAGGCCTATCACTTTGTTTTTTGTGAATTTATTAGCATACAAAATTCTTATACACAGGAAGTGGGTTAGACTTAAACTTGTTTTATATTTGCTTCTTGATGCTCTCTTTTACTTCAATTCATATTTCTTATGTGAGCATCTTCTCAAACTATTATGCCTAACTTAAAGGCGTTAAAGAAAAGTAATAACTGGGAGATAACCCAAATTTCAGTAGGTTTTTCTTTTGTTGAGTCTTGGAAGTTATTGCTTCTGTAATAACCTCTACTTATCCTTTTTGTGTGGTTTTTGTGCCAAGAATAACCTCTAATGAGAGAGAGAAGTAAGATTTGGGGAAGTTGTTGTCCCGAAACATATTTTTGTGCTTCACTATAAAAATTCGTGAAAAATCCCTGTATGTCGGATTGAGCTGTAATTTTATGAGTATATGCCCCAGGTTATTATATAACTTCGTTAGTTCAAGACTTTTCGATTTCAGCAACATAAGGTCTTTGAAAAAATCGGTTTTTACCTACTGGTCTGTTTTGACAGATTTCTGTCATTATTTGCATTTGCCTCTTAATCGGTTTCTTTGTGAGTTCTCCTTGATCATTTGAGATTTTTAAAGGAATTGCTATAGTAGCTTGTGTTTGAATGGAATTTCTACTTTTTTGAAACTAAACCCAAAGGGCCTATTATCTTGAATGCACTAACGTTGCTAATGAAGATTGTGTGAAATTTTGTATGAGGCAAATTTTCAAGTGTATGGGAATAATGATGTGATGAGATGAAGAATGGACAAAAGCTCAATCTTGGGGATTCCACCCCGTGTCACCCTAATAAATATTCAAGAGTTACAAGCGTTAAAGCCTGGGGATGCCCAAGGCATCCCCTTCTTCATCAATAAAAATCTCAGGTCTCTCTCTAAACACTTCGTTTTTATTGTTTCATGCACTGTTGTGTTGTTCTTGGAGCGTCTTAGTTTTATTTTTGGTTTTCTTTTATTTAGTTTGCTTGAATAAAGTAGTTGGACCCCCGCATTCGCTCTTTTGTTTCAAATAAGTTGATTGGTGATGGAAAAGAGTAGAGAGTTTCATACTTATAATGGTACAAAAGGGAGCTTGTTTTGACTGTGGCTTAGACTTTATCATGTCATGCTAGTTGTTGCTTTGACCTTATGCTTAGTGATTATTGTTGTAGCATGACTTGTTCCAAACATTTGAGATTGCTTAATGTGCCTTGAAAGGATCATGCGTTGTTTTAGCATACAAAAGCATTATATTGTGGTATTCTCCTTTGATGCTTTGTTTGGGTTGACTTGGCATATGCTCACACCATGTTATTACTATGAATCAGTCATCTTAGCCTCTATGATCATTTAGTTTTTGACTTGTGATACCACTTTATGCTTCAGTTGATAATGTTTTGTCGCTCTGCATAATTATGGCCATTATTGCTCTCATAGTTGGTCGCTCCCAATATTTTGCTAGGCTCCACTTGTATTGAGTAAGCTCTACTCATGCATCCAACTCCCAAGAAACCAAGTTATTGCAAAGAGTCCACTATAAATTCCTATGTATGGTGTGTTACACCATTCCAAGTATATTCTTGTTTTATCTATCTTCCAAATTAAATTTGTTATTAGAAAATTAGTGATTAAAGCTCTCACGAACTTGATGGCACACTTTATTTTTCTTGCCCCTAATAAATTTGAACCATGTTGTATATGCTTGCACTTATAAGTTGGGAATTAGCAGAACCATGCTGTCATGGGGAACGCTTTTAACATTTGTACATATTACCCAGTTGATATCATGATCTTTTGTTTATGGATGTCGGCGGTGTGAAATAAAAGGGAAGCCTATAAGTTCATGGGGTATTATATATGTGTTAGAGAAACGCCTGGGCGGCTAGCCTAATCCATGCCTAATCATGGTAGAAACTTGCAGCATCGCCATAGTGAGCAATCTATAAAGCATCCTCAGAAAAAATATATAGAAAAAACAGAAGAGAAAAAATATATGCACCATGCTCATGGTAAATAAAAGGATCGCTGAGATGCTCATTGTCTGTTTATTTGTCATTTTGATATGGGATAGCTCCTGTGTCATGGGGCAAGGGTACCTCGTTGGCGGTTCTCTATGATACACATATACTTACAATGACAAGAACTTGCTTGTGACTAAAGTTGAGTAGCATGAGGAACGACCCTCGTACTCGAGGGACATGAGAATGCCAACTTATGATTTGTCAAGCATATACTCCATATGTTGTTTCACTTTAACCTTAATCACTTCAAGATGCTTATGATAGGGAAAATGAGAGTTGAAAGCTAATAAGTACCATAATTTTTGGAAGCTCTTTATGAAACTTGAAATCCCTGCTTCTCTTTATGGAGGGCCTTTCTTCATACTTTTATATTGGGTCTTGATACATCCATAACGTATCTAGAATTTTTGATGGTTTTATGCTATTATTATGCTTTTGACACTTCTTTTTATATAAAGTTCATGAGTTATTTGGACTAACCTACTAATAGTTGCAAAAGTGCACAATGTTCTTGTTTTACACTTTGATGTGTAGGAATTATCAAGAATACAAGTGGAACCCTTGTTGGAGTCAAATTGGAATTTTCCATAAATCTGTCTTAGAACTCTTTTTGAAGATGGTCACGTTTCGGGTCAAAGACAGCGTCAAACGGAGAACTCTTCGACTACAAAGTTGTGGGAAATTACGCGAAAATCGTTCTGGACATAAAATTTAGATGATTCCGAGTCCAGACGAGCCCTCTAGGCCTAATTTACTGTAGCCCAAGATGGGGTGACGAAAATCCGAGAAGCTATATAAAGGAAGGAAACCTAAATAGTGGGAGACACCTCCACCCACGAATATGCAGCCACCAAATCCACGTTTTTGCCTCCCCCATGGATCCCATCTCCATGGGGGAGATCTCCCAAGAAGCCATGAAGGAAGGGGGCTAAGGGGCGGTGCTCCCTCACGATACCGGCGGTGGGGAAGGTGTCCCCCGCGCCTCCGCCGCCGCCGCCCTCTTCACCATCTTCACCGCCATCTCCATCACCTAATCCTCTTAGTATGCAGTGGTTTCCTCCCACACACCTATGTATCGTCCTATGTAAACATGGTGTTTGATGCTATAAGTTATAATCATATGATCTATGTCATGTTTGTGTAGTTTATTTATTCTTAGATTGAATGGTTGAACGTCTTTGGTTCATTAGAGTTGTATGTTGATATGGTATGTCCTCTGGTGTCTATTATATTTGTGCGCGCATGGATTAAACATCATAGGGTTTGTAGTATGTGTAAGAGAAAAGGGAAGTTCTGCCGGAGTGACAGAAACCTAAAGACGTGAACCGGAACGTTGCACATATGTGAGTAAGAGGACCATTAACTTAAGGCTATGGTTGGGGAAACCTTAATGTTTGTTAGTAGTTACAGATGTTTGCTAACAATCCAGTCATATAGTACATGTAATTCCAAGTAGTGAAGCGCATGTATATTTAGCCTTTCCCACATAGAAAAGTGCATCGAAGACAATGAACCCGATTTATTCTCTAATTAAACTTGGACAAAGCCACCACAATTACCACCACTATTCCACACTCATGGTTCTGTTAGTTTAGTGTATTTTATTGCTACATCAACTAGCTTTACTTTCTTGTTATTTATTATCTTGCAAATCTTTCTCTAGTACTCGTTTTGTTGCTCTAGTTTTATTTCCTAGATAATGCAAACGTATAGTATACGTAGAGTTGTATCAATGGTTGATAGAACTTGAGAGAATATTTATCCTACCTTTAGCTCCTCGTTGGGTTAGACACTCTTACTTACCGAAATGGCTACACACGATCCCCTATACTTGTGGGATATCAAGTCTTCACCTTCTATCTTTATGCACCAATTAAGAGAGCATAGTTGTCATTCTTAGTTTTATGCGCATTGTCCCAAAACTTATTGATTGATTCATAATATTGATATTGCTTGTTCTTGAACTATTTGTATCTAGTCACCCTTATGAACTTTGAAGGTGTCCTATGCATTTATGTTTTGCTACTCCATGACAGACAAGTTGAATACCACTATGCTATGTTTTCTATATGTAAAACAAACAAACATCTTTCAATGCATTATTATTCATGATCTTTGTTTGTATCCTTTCATGTTACAACATAGTTGTTTTGTCTTATTGTTATAACTACATCTTTCATGCTCATGTTTAGAGTACTTTGATCACAGCTTTCATGCTTTGCAAATGGTTTGATCAATATTGTGATGGTGCATGTCACCTAAAAAATTATTCTTTTTATCACTTACCTACTCGAGGACGACCAAGAGTTAAGCTTGGGGATGCTTGATACATCATAAACGTATCTATAATTTTTGATGTTCCATGCTTGTTTAGTATCAACTTTGATATGCCTTGTCTACACTTTGAGGTATTTTTATACATTTTCTGGGACTAACCTATTAACAAGATGCCAAAGTGCCAATTGCCTATTTTCTGCTGTTTTTGGTTTTAGAAAAGCTAGTAACGAAATATTCTCAGAATTGGATGGGACAAAAGCCAAAATCAATATTTTACCGAAGAGAACACACAGTCCAGAGGAGAGACGAAGTGGGGCCACGAGGCGGCTACACCCTAGGGCGGCGCGGCCTGGGGGGTGCCAGCCCTAGGTGTGGGCTCCTTGGGCGGCCCCCTGCCTCGCTTATTCGCCTATAAAGTCACCCCGATGCAGAAACCCTAAGCACCAGATCAGATCTCTACGAAATAGTCCATAGCCGTGGCCACCTTCGTCCCTAGATCGGGGGGATCTGAAGCTTTTCCTGGCACCCTGCCGGAGGGGAGATATCATCCCGGAGGCCTTCTTTATCACCATGCCATCCTCCAGTATGATGCGTGAGTAGATCACCCTTGGACTATGGGTCCATCCAGTAGCTAGATGGTTGTTTCTCCTCCTTTGTGCTATCATGTTTAGATCTTGTGAGCTCTGTTCATGATCAAGATCATCTATTTGTAATCATACATGTTGTGTTTGCGGGGATCCAATGGATATTGAGATACTATGTCAGATTGATTATTGATTATATCATGTCTGTGTTATTTGTGATCTTGCATGCTCTCTGTTGCTAGTAGCTATCTTGGCCAAGTAGATGCTTGTGACTCCAAGAGGGAGTATTTATGCTCGATAGTAGGTTCATGCATCTAGTAATCTTAGGAAGTGACATAAATCTCTAAGGTTGTAGATGTCCTATTGCTACTAGGGAGAAAACAATAATCTTTTGTTCATGGAACAATTGTATTGTTTACTGTACACACATTGCTTAATATAGTTATCCGTTGCCTGCAACTTAATGCTGGAAGGGGTTTGGATGATAACCTGAAGGTGGATTATTAGTCATAGATGCAGTTGGATTACGGTCCATCTATATTGTTTTAATGCCCAATCAAATCTCAAGGAGTCATTATGTCTAGTATTTTCATTGTTATGCTTCCTCAAGCTGTCAATTGCCCCGTTGTAATTTGTTCACCCAACATGTTATCTATCTTAAGGAGAACACCTCTAATGAACCATGGACCCCGGTCCATTCCTTTATCATTGATACATCATCTACTGTTATTGTTTACTTTCAACAAGAAACTATTATCTTCCACACTATACGTTTAATCCTTTGTTTTCAGCAAACCGGTGAGATTGAGAACCTTACTGTATGTTGGAGCAAATCTTGAGTTTGTGTTGTGCAGGTTCTAAGTTGTTAGCAACACCTTGGAGTTGTTTCCTTCCTCCTACTAGTTCGATAACCTTGATTTCATAACTAGGGGAAAACTTACTGTTGTGCTCATCATACATTTCTCTTGGGGTTTTCCAACGAAGCTCTACAAGAGGTCAGAGAGGCAGGACGGCGAGGGTCGGAGTTGGATGCACCGAAGGGGGCGGGACGACGCGGGTGTGGCGATTTGGGGCATGGGGTAACAAGCGCACATGAGTGTGGTTAGAAGGAGAGAGGCAAGGGAGTGGGCGACGCCTGTTAAGTTAGCAAAATTTTGGATGTAAACACCATAGTTGCTCCGGCGGTCGGCGAATTTGGTCCGCCAGCGGTAGGACTTTTTCCTAGTAATGAGTGGTGACGTCTCCAACTCCTGGGACACCACCATTACACCATAGTTGTGGCGTTAAAAGTTGCTGAACGCCTGGGCTACATTGGTCCTGGCTCGCATCGCGGTCCCTACTTAGTGCCGGCGTTCACTGTCTCCCGAACGCTATGACTAAGTTATAATGACGACGTTTGCCTTTTTCTGAACGCTGCGACTTTTTTCCTTGCAGTAGTGGCGTCCATTTTATTTTAGACGCCACTATAAAAATGACCGCTATAAGCCTTCTCCTACTAGTGTATATTAGGGTTTGGGGGTTTGGTTTTCACGAATACCTACTTAGACGACAAACGGGTCCTCAGAGGCAAGGGAGGGCATGCGCACCACTGGGGACCGGACGCGGCGGGAAGGAGAGGCAGCGGACTGGAGGCGGCGGTGGTGGAGGGTGGTGGCAGTGGCGACGATGAACAGTGGGGGTCTAGGCAGGCAGGAAAGAAAAATATGGCATATATCTGAAATATTTGATATTTTCAGATCTTTGCTACCAAGTATTAGCCTCAGACAGCTGCAAAGGGAAAACATCTCTAAGAACATCTGTTGTCCGAATATTTCATATTTTTTCGCAAAGTATTTTCCTAGGACGGCTAGAAATTTTTAAAGAAACTAATATTCAGAACTTCGTATATATTCGGAACTTCGGAGTTTGTTTATCTTAAAATTTGAGAATTATTTGGAACCAAATGGAGAAGAAAGGTGTCTATACATGCTTGCTAGTCCTAAGACAAAATAAGGTTTATACATTGAAGAAAATAATTGGCTACAAATCTTGGATCTTACCCTGAAAAACATGACGACTTCTAGTGTTTCTATGATGGCTGCGGAGCAATAAGATAATAAGATGCACGTGTTTTGAATCTTATACTATATATATACTAATAGGAGGCACCATACGAACTCTAACGTTAGTTCTCATAAAAAGTAAAACTCTTTCACCATTTGATTTACCTCGTGATTCGTGCTACACATGAGTTGCAACTTAGGTGTAACTGAGAATTTAATGAGTTGCAACTAGGTTATAACTGAGAACTAGTACAAATCTTATGAGTTGTAACTATTTTGCAACTGAGAATTAGCACAAATATTACGATGACAGCAGTGACTTAGACATAACTAATTCTCAGACGTCTGAGATCTAGACACTCCCGTATTTAAAACAGAGGGGCAGCATTTTTTGTTTTGCTAAAGACCCCTGCATATGTTTATCTCCCAGATGACACCAACTTCTCATTTCCCAGAATCGTCATCCTCACGTCGCGCACCATGATCTAGCTCCATGACGTATGCGGCTCCGCGTGCCAAGTCCGCGCTTGCGTGCGCCATCGGTTGCCAGAGTCCCAAACTCAACTAACAAATTGATCATTAATTGTGAGCACAAATCGAGAAGATTGATGATTAATTTTCCACGTGAGTACAATCATATACCCGGCCGTGTATCTGTTTCATCCATCAATTCACAACAAAAGCCACGAGAGCGAGCAAAATAAGTGGACCTAACAAAAGCCTAGCACGCACCTCCAGCCGGAGCAAGCAGCAGCAAGCACGGCTGCGCATAGGGGCAGCGCTACCGAGAAGAGCACCGTGGAGTCACCCTTCAGCAACATGTAGGGCACCGCGGCCTACCCGTTCACTCAATTTCGCAACTCCGCGCCCCAGGACGTATTCACTGGCGTCGTCTGCAACTCTGCATCGCCCCCGAGTGCGCTGGGGACAGCATAGAGCAACAACAAGAAGTCCCACGTCGCCATATAGGCGCACTGAGACGACGAGCTGGGCGGCAGCATTCATGGAGGTCGCGAGCTGGTCGGCCTCGAACTGACTACATGCCGTTCGTGGCAAGCCGACGGCACTTCTCCCGGACACAAGCCACTAATGTCGTCCAAGGTCACCGCCACAATGTCCACCGTACTCACACTCGCCATCTTCATCCGTTGACGGCGTCATCGGCCTGATCGTCCCTAAAACGTAGCTTGCGGGGTCGCTGGGAGCCGACCTGGCCCGGGTCGAGCACCTGAACCACCTCGACCTTTCCAGAACATCCTCAACGATGCATTCTGCCCACGCGGCTGCTCAACGCCACCAAGCTACACATATTCTCGCTCGCCGGTAGCGTAGCGACAACTCCAGAGCTACGTCTTCTCGCTTGCCGGTAGTGACAACTCCGGCGCTACGTCTTCTCTCCCTCGCCGGTAGCGACAACTCCGAAGCACTCCTGGACACCGCCGGCTCCTCTAATCCCGGGGCCTCCAGGAGCTCAATGCGCCGCCGGGTCAAGAGCCCTGCCATGCGGAGCAGCTGTAGCACGCGCGTCGTCAATCGCCACGGGCCTGTTCTGCGTAGGCACATACAACTGTCGGCGCGCCATGATAGTGGGCGGACGAGCTGGGCGTCCGACGCGCTTAACGAACTCCTTGGTCGTGCTCGGGGCCGGCGACTTTTTCGCGCCACTGCTCGAAGGCCGCCATCAACCTTACCGTTCGTGGCAAGTTGATTCATATGACTCGTGCTCGACGCGCTCGTGGTCGACGGTGCTCCCTGCGCTTCTGCAACTTGTTGTATGAATTTGCGCATGCAGCGCAAAAAGTTGAATCGATAGGCCCTCAGAGTCCTGATCGTTTACTACTCTAACGGGCAGCTAGCAATGAGTTTTTTGTTTTGTTTTGGAAAGGATGCTGCGTACACATATGTAATAAAGCCTCAAGCAAAATAGCTGACTACGCGTGTAGCTGACCGTAGGTGCAATTGCATGTCCATCTAAATTGCGTCGACCGGCCCTTTGAGAAAATCTGAGAAGGTAAGTGCATTGCTGCGCCATACTTCGACGATGGGCAATGCTTAGTCTTTGAGAGCTCTACACTAACACAAGGACTCATCACTAGTAGAAAAAGAGTCATACGTCCACCCCAGTTTAGAGCATTAATTACCGTTATGGTTGGACCCGGGACTAATGTGAGCATTAGTCCCGGTTCGAACGGTTAGAACGCCAGCAATCTTTCGTCCCGGGTTAAACGGTGGCATCCCTTTTAGTCCCGGTTGTTGGTGATACGAACCGGGACTAAATGTGTGACCTTTAGTCCCGGTTCGTATTACCAACCCGGACTAAAGGGATTGGCACCGGGGCACCCCTTTTAGTCCCGGTTGGTGATACGAACCGGAACTAAAGGTTATAAAAAATTCTAAAAATAAAATCCTTCGTACTGTAGTTAGGCCATGTACACTGCCTGACGTTTAGATAGACGTTTAACTGATTAAAAACAATACGTATAAAAAAGAAAATTAGGCAAGCGCCCTTGTCCCTCATCGCGTGGCGTTAAACCCGGGCGCTAAATAGAGTTTGTTTTTCGCGTTCGTACAGTCCGCCGCAGGAAAAATTAGACGAAGCGCCCAACCTATCAAAACATGCAGAAAAAATTAGCTTTTTGATTTCAACATACTTAGGCCGTTTTGGATTCTTAAAATTCGAAAAGAAAAAAATTTATTTCAGAAATTAAATTATTTTAGTATTTTTTATGTCATATTTGAATTCCTCGCATTTTTCTGATAATAATGGATATATTATTTGTTAAATTTCGATTTACAGATTTGAAGATATTGTTTATGTCATATTAAATGAATAAATGGCAAAAATGAATAAAATATTAATTTAATTAGTTTTTACTTTCATTAGAATAAAATGTTATTATTAATTATTTATTATTGTTTACTAAAAATAGTTGTTCTTAATTTAAAAAAATAAAAACGTGTCACATATCGATATGAGTTAATAAGATTGATATACTAGTCTTGACAACAAGATATATTGGTCCTTCGCGCAGGTGGGAGAGATGGAATGAAGAAGTTAAGCGTGCTGGGGGTGGAGTAGTGCTAGGATGGGTGACCGGATGGTTTGACTGTAAGTATGATTTGAACTAAGATTAAGTATAATTAGTGTTAAAAATGAGAGCTGTGGGAGATTAACGAGTCAAATAATTCAAATGTTTAAGAAAAAATTGAAAAAAAATCAATTTTTTTAAAAAAAAAATAAAAAAAAACTTTTAGTCCCGGTTCCTATTACAAACCGGGACTAAAGGTCCCCCCTCGCACGGAGCAGCGGCCACGTGTGCACCCTTTTGTCCCGGTTGGTGGGGCAACCGGGACTAAAGGTTAGGGCTTTAGTCCCGATTGCCCCGTCCCGGTTGGGCAACCGGGACTAAAGCCCCGTACCAACCGGGATGCATGGAGCTGTTTGCACTAGTGCATGTAAGAATGGTGGTGAACTGACTCTCAAAAAGCTGCTCCGATGTCGCAGGACGCCAGCCACGGCTCTGCCCAATTTATGCATATCCGACATAATAGTTATACATATAGGGTAGGCTTATATACTTGCTAAAACCAGCGAAAAACTTTGATTGTATGGTATAATATTATCTTATAATCAACTACTTTTGTTTGTTGGATGGAAGGATCATAGGTGAATTACATATTATTTCTTAAAGCATGGATATATACGGTTCATTATCTAGATAAGTAAAATATGTCTGTATATTTGTGTTCTACTCTTAGGTGCAGAGCGTATGACAAAATTTAGGCTGCGTGCATCTGCCACTTAGAGGCAGTAAGTAGTGAAAAGCTTGAACTTTGTAAAAAAAGGTGCACAAGAATCAACCCACAAAAATTATCTTTAGGTTATGATTTTAATTTGAATGTTGGTAGAAAAAATTACAATAATTAAAGATAAGTATTTCAGGAATTATGTTCATCTTCTTCATGAAGCAACATAGAAAAGGGCGTCGCCCAGTTGTTCTCTATCAATTTATATTCATCCTCGAAGTTGTAAAATCATTATTTTTATATCACCATAAAACCAAGGTCGCTTGCAACTACAAGTAAAAACAATGCATATAACGTTGAGATTGATTATTGGAGACGTGTTATTATAATGCATAAAATCCACAACAAATAAAAGCGGATGAATATAACTCATGTTGCTCCATGTCTAAAACCAAGAAAACAATTAAATACACGGCTATTATTAATTTTGTCCAACTTTTCTAATTATTCAACTTTTTAAAAATAACTATGAATGTGCTAGCCCGTGCACGCCACGGGTTAATGACTAGTTTAACTAATTTAAATGGTTCATCACGAAATGAGATCATTTGTTTACTTAAATATGAAATTTTCATCAATTAAACCTTTTTTCATGTACTCTTTGCAGGAAATCTTATTGAGTAAATATTCGGAACCCCAGATATATTCATTGTTTATATATGCAAAGGAAGGTGTTTACACATGCTTGCTAGCATGAAATTGAGTCCTAAGACTGAATGAGGTTCATACATTGAAGAAAATATATGACTTAGTACAAACCTTTGATCTTAACCTGAAAGGTATGACCGACTCCTAGTATTCATGCACTTGTTGTAGAGCAATAAGGTGCGAGTATTTTAAATTTGACTAATTCAAATGTTTCATGACGATGTGAGATCATTGGGTAACTTAAATATGAATTTTCCAGCAATTTGAACTCTTTTTTCATGTATTCCTTGAAGGAAGTCTCCTTAAGTGAATATTGGGAACTTCGGACATGTTAGGAACTCTGGGGTTTGGTAACCCTAAAATTTGAAAATTACAATATAATCGAGCACTAAAAAATTTTGGTAGTGTACATGAGCATGATCAGTAATATAATTAAGCACTAAAAAAATTCAAGGAAACTCCATATAAAGAAATAGATTAATAAACAAAGTACTTAGTAGTTCAACCACCATAGAATGCAGATATATATTGTCTTACATGCAACACCAGAGGTAAGAATTATCTTAAATAAAATAAGCAGGAGTAGCAGCAGGAGCAGGGGCAGCAGCAGGAGCATCGGCCTACTCGAGAGAAAATATACCAGTCCTGACATCAGTAGTAGGAAAACCCTTATAGCACTCATTTCCTAGTGGCGTCACAAATATAATGCGCGCCACCACTTGTAGACGAAATTGTAATGGCGTTGATATATTTCTAAATGCCACCCGTGAAACCTAATAGTGGCATCCGCATATAAATAAATGCCACAAACCAGAGGATCCCCTTAAGCGGCCGAGACAAAGGTGATAGTGGCGTTCACCATAAAGAAACGCCACAAATATGAACTCTAGTGGTAGCGTTGGATTCAGTTGGATGCCATGGGTACCGACCACCCCCGCATACAGACACACTTAATTATCGATATTTTATCTTCTTCCCCCTCTCTCTTTCACACACCTCGATCCGTCCCCTCTCCCTTCCACCGCTGCCCCGCATCGGATGCCTGACACTACTACCCAAACCTCTCCTCCTCTCCCAGCACACACGACTACGCCCGACTACGCCTGACCGCGCATGTCCGCCACCACCCTGGCCGCATCCGATGATTTCGCTTGATCTGCCACCATCGGTCGCTGCAACCTCCCCTTCCCAAGCCGCCAGTCGCTGCAATGTCCCCTCCCCGAGCCACCGGTCGCTGCAACCTTCCCGCCCGGGCCTCTTCACTGACCTCGCGGTGAGCTACCCACCGTGCCTCCCATTTTTATAGCAATTTAGAAATTATAGATGTATATGGTAGATAATGAGCTTAGAAATAATAGATATAGATATGCTAGATCGTGTTTTACAGATTGTTTTTAGATACTAAACTTGGGCTCAAATTCTAGATACATGAATGTTAGATAGTGATTTAGAGATGGTGTTTAGATACTATATTTGGGCTCAAATTCAAGGTATAGGAATATTTATTTTGGTTCCCTATCACACCTTCAGTTCAGTTGTGACATCTTGCATTTGTAAGATCACTTGCTTACCTTTATGTTTGAGTTTCTTAATTTATTTAAACATAGCTATGGATACTTGCACATATTTAATATATTAGATGAATATACAGCAAACGCATCCCTGCGTAAACTGTGGCCATGAAAGTTTTCAGGATAAGAAGTTTATCATAGTGCTTTCCGAAGAATTTAAGACTATGGTAGTATGCTTAGCTTAATTATGATTTCTAGCCTTGCATGCATTTTGATCGAAACTAATTAACTATTGTTTTCATATAACTTTTTCTCAGACCATCTCTTGCCACACAACGAAGTACTTTCTTGACCATGTGAACATATGTGTCAATTGCCAGGGACAATTTGAGGACACCTTGGTGGAAGAGACAATACCTGACAAGACCTATAAGATTCTTGTCGTCATGAGGCGAATCAAACTTACTTTACAGGACCACTTTGGATAAAATTGGTAGAAAGGTATGGGATGGATGCCGGAATGAGATTGAGAATATACCTCGACAAAAAATGTGGAGTCATCTTTTTCACGTACAAGATCCCTGACTTGGAGTCTTATGACCACTAGTGGAAACGAGGCCTTTGGTTGAGCCTGGAAATGGGCTTTAACACCGGTTCTTCTACGAACCGGTGTTAAAGGGTGGGCCCTTACCAGCGTGGTCCATGCAGCAAAAAGGAGCCCCCCTTTAACACCGGTACGTGGCACGAACCGGTGTTAAAGGCCCCTGCACTAGTGGCCCGCGCAGCCCCCCATTAACACCGGTTCGTGGCTTGAACCGGTGTTGAAGGGGGGCTATATAAGACACCGCAGCCCACACCCCACTCTTTCATTTTTTCACTATCTCATTTTGGACCCTAGCAAGAGGGTGTGAAGTGTGCTAGTTTGTGTTTTTTTGTATGCACAAGAGGTGTTCGGTGAAATGCCCGAGAGCTCAAAATAAGTTTTCTCGTTGGTCTTTCCTTCTCGGTCGAGGTCGGAAACTATCCTTTCATGTGTCATTGATGTACTATATATATAAATGGTCATTTCCCTATTAATTTTTTATATATACTATATATTAATGCAGATGAACCGGCAATGGATGTACGGTGACCGCCGCACTTCCGAGTACATTACGGGCCTCCAAAATTTCATCGTTGTGGCTAATGCAAACCATGGTCACAATGGTTTTATGTGATGTCCGTGTGTTCACTGTCAGAACAAGAAAGACTACTCAAATACCAGAACCATTCACGTCCACCTGCTTCAATCCGGTTTCATGCCCAGCTATAATTGTTGGACCAAGCACGCAGAAAAAGGGGTTGTGATGGAAGACAACGAAGATGAAGAGGATGATGACAACTATCATAATATGTATCCTGAATATGAGGATACTGCAACGGGGGTAGATAATGAAGATCAAGAGGCAGCAGATGGGCCCGCTGATGACGATCTTGGTCGGGCCATTACTGATGCAAAGGAAGAATGTGAAACTGAAAAGGAGGAGAAGCTGGAGCAGATGTTAAAGGATCACAAAACATTGTTGTACCCAACTTGCGAAGATGGCCACAAAAATCTAGGTACCACACTGGATTTGCTGCAATGGAAGGCAGAGAACGGTGTGACTGACAGCGCATTTTCAAAGTTGTTGGTAAAAATGAAGAATCTTCTTCCAAGAAATAATGAGTTGCCCGACAGTATATACCAAGCAAAGAAGGTTGTCTGCCCTCTAGGATTAGACATGCAGAAGATACATGCCTGCATTAATGACTGCATCCTCTACCGCGGTGAGAAGTACGAGAATTTGGATGCATGCCCGGTATGCACTGCACTGCGGTATAAGATCAGAAGAGACGATCCTGGTGATGTTGAGGGCGAGGACCCTAGGAAGAAGGTTCTTGCCAAGGTTATGTGGTATGCTCCTATAATACCACGGTTAAAATGTCTTTTTAGAAATAAAGAGCATGCCAAGTTGTTGTGATGGCACATGAAAGACCGTAAGAAAGACGCGATGTTGAGACACCCCGCTGATGGGTCACAGTGGAGAAAAGTCGAGCGAGAGTACTCGGACTTCGCACCTGACGCATGGAACTTAAGGTTAGGTCTAAGTACATATGGCATGAATCCTTTTGGTGAGCAGAGCTGCAGTCACAGCACCTGGCCTGTGATTCTATGTATGTATAACCTTCCTCCTTGGTTGTGTATGAAGAGGAAGTTCATTATGATGCCAGTGCTCATCCAAGGCCCGAGGCAACCTGGCAATGACATTGATGTGTACCTAAGGTCATTAGTTGAAGAACTTTTACAGCTGTGGGCCAAACCAGGTGTACGTATGTGGGATGAGCACAAAGGGGAGCCATTTGACCTACAAGCATTGCTTTTCGTAACCATCAATGATTGGCCTGCTCTTAGTAACATTTCAGGGCAGACAAACAAGGGATACAATGCATACACACACTGTTTAGATGAGACTGAAAGTGTATATTAGGATAAATGTAAGAAGGTTGTGTACCTAGGGTATCGTCGATTTATTCCGAACCTGCATCCAGTAAGAAAGAAAGGCAAGCATTTCAAACGTCTGTCAGAACCCCGGAGGAAGCTTGTCCTCCGTACCGGTGAGGAGGTATTTGGTATGGTCAAGGACCTAGAAGTAATCTTTGGAAAAGGTCCTAGCAGTCTATCTGTTCCGAATGACGATGCCGGACACGCGCCCATGTGGAAGAAGCAATCTATATTTTGGGACCTACCCTATTGGAAAGTCTTAGAGGTCCGCTCTTCAATCGACGTGATGCACGTGACGAAGAATGTTTGCGTGAACCTGCTAGGCTTCCTAGGAGTGTATGGGAAGACAAAAGATACACCGGAAGCACGACAGGACCAACAACGTCTGAAAGACCCTGATACGCCTATGCATCCTGAGAACGAGAAGGGTAAACGATGCCACTTAACTCCTGCCAGCTACGCTCTTACCAAAGCAGAGAAGGAAATCTTTTTTTGAATGCCTGAGCAGTATCAAGGTCCCGTCTGGCTTCTCGTCGAATATAAAGGGAATAATAAATATGGCAGAGAAAAAATTCCAAAACCTGAAGTCTCATGACTGCCACGTGATTATGACACAATTGCTTCCGAATGCATTGAGGGGGCTTCTACCTGAAAATGTTCGAGTACCCATTGTGAAGCTATGTGCATTCCTCAATGCAATATCTCAGAAGGTAATCGATCCAGAAAGCCTACCAGGGTTACAGAAAAATGTGGCCCAATGTCTTATCAGCTTTGAGTTGGTGTTCCCACCATCCTTCTTCAATTCTTCGCAAGTTGGATACAACAATGTTTTGTGATCCTTTAACATCTTCTCCAGCTTCTCCTTCTCCTTTTCAGTTTCACATTCTTCCTTTGCATCAGTAATGGCCCGACCAAGATCGTCATCAGCGGGCCCATCTGCTGCCTCTTGATCTTCATTATCTACCCCTGTTGCAGTATCATCATATTCAGGATACATATTATGATAGTTGTCATCATCCTCTTCTTCTTCGTTGTCTTCCATCACAACCCCTGTTTCTCCGTGCTTGGTCCAACAATTATAGCTGGGCATGAAACCGGATCGAAGCAGGTGGGCGTGAATGGTTCTGGTATTTGAGTAATCTTTCTTGTTCTGACAGTGAACACACGGACATCACATAAAACCATTGTGACCACGGTTTGCATTAGCCACAACGATGAAATTTTGGAGGCCCGTAATGTACTCGGAAGTGCGGCGGTCACCGTACATCCATTGTCGGTTCATCTGCATTAATATGTAGTATATATCAAAAATTAATAGGGAGATGACCATTTATATATATAGTACATCAATGACACATGAAAGGATAGTTGCCGACCTCGACCGAGAAGGAAAGAGCAACGGGAAAACTTATTTTGAGCTCTCGGTCATTTCACCGAACACCTCTTGTGCATATGAAAAAAACACAAACTAGCACTCTTCACACCCTCTTGCTAGGCTCCAAAATGAGATAGTGAAAAAATGGAAGTGTGGGGTGTGGGCTGCGGTGTCTTATATAGCCCCCCTTTAACACCGGTTCAAGCCACGAACCAGTGTTAAAGGGGGGGCTGCGCGGGCCACTGTTACAGGGTCCTTTAACACCGGTTCGTGGCACGAACCGGTGTTAAGGGGGGCTCCTTTTTGCCGCACGGGCCACGCTGGTACGCCCCTCCCCTTTAACACCGGTTCGTAGAAGAACCGGTGTTAAAGCCCTTTTCTAGGATCAACGAAAAGCCTCGTTTCCAATAGTGATAACTCGACAAGTCCTTGCTGACAGTAGGGAAGCTCTTAAGGGAATGACCAAAAGTCTGAAAGTATAGCACATTTGGTAATGCACTAGAGATAAGGAAGCTAATAGTAGTATATATAAATAACTATTGCATTGCATTGCTATGAGAAGTAACTAGAGTGTCATGGAGAATATTTCGATACCTAAATGGACCTTTGACATTGATAGTTGTGCGAGAGAGTCCATAAGTTGTTGTTTTTGCTTGCTGAATAAGTCATTAGCATGGCTTTCATTAACAAGCCATTCTTTCTTCATAATCTTCGGTACAACATCCTATAAGAAAAATCAGTTCAGCTTGCTCTTCCGCTCAGTAACTCCGAGGTGTGTTTGAAACCCGTGATAAATTTGCAAAAAAAAATAAAACTTCATTTTTCTAATAAAGGTCAATTATAATCACCATGAAAAATTGAATGGTTCTTCCATATTTTAGAAATTTTAGGGAAGAAACTGCCTAGGAATGTAGAAATTCTAAGAAAAATATAATGTCTAGATGTTGCGCCTTCATAAGCCATGTAATACGCACGCTCAAGTGGTGGCCACCAAGATGGAATTCCTGGTCTTTTGGGAATTGTTTTGTATGATTCTAAAATTCTTCTTTGTGCTGCCACATACCAAGTTGCCAGAACAACCACATTCACATGTTTCATTTGTGTGGATGCGGAGAGTAACGACATGAATATTTTTCTGAGATAGATGACGTTTTTTTTTCTGAAAATCATGAACATTTGCTTTCAAGTACATACCATTTTGTTCTGAATTACATGGACATCTTTTTGGATAAACATATTTTTGTAGCCATGAACATTTTTATAGGGACAAATCGTTTTCATTAGATATTAGTGTCATGCTATAGTTCTATGTATGGCATGAAACAATGTAGTTAATTCTTGTGGGTCTCTTTTCTACTGCATTCTAAACATGTTACTTAATGCAGACAAACAAATCACTCAGTTTTATGAGCATAGTACAAATTTATTTACTTTCCTATTATTGGAAAAAAATAGCATTTTGGAATAGCCACACCCATTTATTTGTACTTCATGAACATTTGTTTTCAAATACATGATCATTTTATTGAAACACATGGACGTTTATGTTGTGATACATGTACTTGTTTTAGCAATTGAAATAAATTTTGCAATTGAGTATTTTTAAATTAGTATAATAACCAGTTTTGTGTAGGACCTATGGAACATACTTGATATACATAAACATCTGTCATTTGCTTTTTTACTTCGCTTCCCTAGAAAGAAGAGTGCAAGCCATTTGCTTTTTTGTGGGGAATTAATTAAACACCAGTTATTTCGCTCATGGGAAATCGCGTGGATGCTAGAAATTAACTCACAGTTTAAATAGTCTTAGTGTTAGTTTAAAATTCCTAGAAGGTAGCATTCAAAAAAAAAAAAGCCCGTACCAGCTTTTCTTTTGTGTGTAGTCATACCACGTACAGAATTTGGAATTTGGACAAAATTTAGATTGCGGGGACAATTATACGTGCCTAGAACTCCAGAGTCTAGATCATATATTTTGTACCAGGCACGGGTTTAAATGTTGGTTCATAATATGGAGCAGATCTTGGACCTTAGAAAGGCGGAATATCCGGATTTTGAAATTCAGCAGTATCTTGGGATATGGCCTATGGGGCTTTGCCTCCCTCCAATATTATCCGTGCTCTGCTGGGCCAGTATGCACAATGTTCTTATTTAGGCCACTATATTGATAGTTGTCCGTTGCAGAAAGAAAATTTTGTTCGTGTGTCTGTTTTTCAGCCCAATGAGAAGCCGCAGCGCAGTGCAGAATTTTTTTTGGCAGAAATGTTTTGAGCCAGGGTCAAGGGTCAGGCACGTGAAGCGAGGTGCCGTCCGTGTTTAAAGTATCTCCGCAGCAGCTCACCAAATCGTAGCCGGCAGCACAGCCAGCACATCGCTATGGAAGCGCCGGGACACACAGTCTCTTGTTGCCGATTGGGCAGCTGAGGAGGGTCCGTCCCATCTTCACCTTTCCATTTTACCAGCCTTGACTGTGAAGTGGACGTTGTCCCACTTCCTGCAAACTTGGAGCTTCTTGAAGCAATGCCTGAAGGAAGGGGGAAGTTCTTGTCGTCATTGCTGGCCTGCTTGTATAGATTTAGGGCGTCCCACAACTATCAAATATTAGTACTTGTCGTCGTAGCACGGATCAATGCACAAACATGAAGCAGATCCAATTGGTATATTCACATGAGGATTAGTGACTTACTTAGTCCACATGGTCTTGCCACTCTCTTTCCTCCCAGTGATCGATGGTCTTATAGTTTCCATCGAACTTGTTGCATTCCTTCTTGATGGCATCCTATACCTATGCGACAATCCCCCCCATCGGTGCGGATCATGTGGACCATCGCAAACTCGCCAAATTAATTGCTTCCTTTCATTGAATTGATAATAGATCCTTTTGTAGTACTTGCCGGATGTTTGGTTGGCACCGGTGATGGGTGCAAGACTCACCGCCTTTCATGCATGAACAAGGCAATCATCCTCCAGCGACCTCCACTTCAGACTGACCGTCTTATTCTTCGTGGTGCCGCCAAACTGGACGTCAACCACATCTCTCTCCACCTCGTCGTCGTACTCTTCCTCATCGTACCACTCCTCGATACCGGGGGCGGGCACGTACTCGGGGGTGCCTCACGGCTGCCGCGGGCTGCTCAGCACATCGGCGTCCATGGCCTGCGGGATCGTCGTCTCGGATCCGGAGTCGGGGCCGGACGATGTGCGGTACGCCACGATTCGATCGAGGGAAAGCGACCCCAGAAAAGATGGAACGGCCGAACGGAAGGTTGATTAGCTGGAGTATTATCGCCATGGGGTTTGGATCGGGGGAATATAACAGATGCGTTAGTTGTCTTATTGGGCTTGGTATGACAATCAACGCACGTACAGGTCCAACAAGGAGTAGAGAACTAGCTACAAAGCTCTTAGGAATAATATTAGCCCAGTTAAATTTGTTTCCGTTGGTCTGTGATTGCTCTTGACCCAGCCGATCGTTCCGGAGTCGTCGTCCCGTATCGTTGGGATCGCGTTTCACCCATCGAACCGGTCGATTCAGAGATGTATACACGGTTTCCGTTTCTCGACCCGACCGTACCGGGAACATGGCAACTATGGGTACACGTGACCGTGGACCGCCTTCGAAGACGCTGAGGCCGAGGCCTGGCAATGCAGCTACCGTGGTCGCGGCCGCCTTCGCTGCCATTGACTCGTGTCAGCGCTTCTTGCTGTCCAAAGTCACGTACTTGACCTTGGCAACCTCCTCGTCCCATTCTTGTCTGGACATGGTGGCTGGCCGCTCCTTAGCGTCTGCCTGCGCGGTTTCGTTTGCTTGGCCAGCCCCACAGAATTCTTCTTTGGCGGCATGCTAGTGGCGAGTGGGAGGGAGGAGGGACGGCGAGCTCTGGGATAGGTGGAGGGGCGGGAAACGGAACGCCCAGAAAGAAGCTGGAGTGGCAGGCAGGAGGAAGGATTCAAGGCGATATGGAGACAATTTTGGGGGAAATGAGATTGGCAATGGAGGGAAAGAGTTGGGATTTCGCTTGTGCAGCTTCCAGATGGGGCCCGAGGCTGAAATCCAATGCGGCGTCGAGTGCCGCCGCTCTCCATGCGGCCATTCTGTCGAGACTTCGTTTTCTGACTGTCGAGGTTGTTGTTGATGTTCTCCTTGCTTCTGAATCTGTCGGACGGTCTCCTGGCCCAGTGGATGCTCTTCAAGTGGCAACTGATGTGGCTGGATTTACTGTAATATTTTACCCTGCTTCTACTGAAGTTTTGCAAATTGAACCTCGTGATATTCTCTACCCTTTATGCCATCACAACCTACTGTTAGCCGAGGTAAATATATAACTAGTAATATTTTTATGACTTGGTATTTGTTTATATCATTTATTTGGCTCTTTACTTTAGTGGTTTCTTTATTTTCAATAGTTGTTTATTAGTGTTATTTTTCTATGTGTTGTACGAAGTGCTCCACTCTTTCAGAGCTTTCCTGAGAAGTTTAACTTTGCTGAAGGACTCTAGGCACTATCTCAAGGACAATGAACATCCCAAATGGTTTTTGACAACATCTAAAAAATGCATTTTATTCAATGAATTTCAAGGAATGCTAGTGCCCACGGATAATACATATGGGATGTGATCTGAAATGGGATGCATCAGAGGTTTAACCATAGTGTTTGGAAATTTGAAGGTCCATGAAGTGGAGGTAAAAATCCAATCATGTTGTTCTATAACTGGGTCATATGCTTATTACTCCTAGTGAAGCCCCATCCTTTGATGGGAAGTTCAATCAACCCTAGGTAGCTAATTATCTCATTGAATGTAGCAATATCATTGAGGTTACCACAGGGAGATTACGATTTTCATTGATGCAATAAACGTTGAAATCACCCAAATTTAACCAAAGTGAATCATGTGGAGTGTCCAAAGTAGAAAAGCCAGGCCACAAAGTTCTCCCATGCAACCCCTTCGCACGGTCCATATATATTGGTGAGAACAAACTTTTAGGAAGAAATTTATCATGATGCCAAACCTTTCAAGAAAACTATGTAATATCCTGGAATTTTAAATAGCACCTTTGACTGGATCCGTGAATCCTCTACATCAACTTGACTGTGTACACTATGCCGATATTGTTTATGTCCCTACAACACTATAATCTTATTCGTTGCTTTGATAATTTTCAGATCGATAACATCAAGTATAATATAATTGCCACCGTTGTGATCGATGGCCTCATATATGGCGAATGTAGCTATCCGAGGCCGTTGCCCCTTGCCCGCACCGTGGTGGACGCGGCCATTCTTTAATCCAATCATAAATAACATCATTTGGTTTGTTAAACGACTTAACCAGACCAAAATAGAAGAAGAGTTGGTACGTTGGTTAGATGACCGTTGAAGGATGGTTTGGGGGTATAATTACCACCATTGTGGTCGATGGGCTCATGTAGCTATCCGAGGTTGTTGCCCCTTGCCCGCGGCGTGGTGGATGCGACCATCCTTTAATCGAACCATAAAGAATACTATTTGATTTGTTAAATGACTTAACCCGGCCAAAATAGAAAAGAGTTGGTACGTTGGTTAAGGTGGCGAACCCATGCTCCACGCAAGCGGCTCCGTGTCCCCTCTTTTACATACACGGATCCACGGCGTGGAAACCACAGGCAGCGAATACAATGGCTTTGGATGCCCTTGCCCAGGGATCAGCCGACCAGGCCCGACAGCCTAGGTGTCAAGCCCGGGGCCGAAGTCGCAGATAATCTCATTTTATTTCTATTGTCCATGGAGGAAGCCCGGGAATCCCGCTAGCTCGAGGCAGGGCATGCACACCCATCAAACGCGTTGAATGTTTGTTTTAGATTTAGAGGGGACGTCACACGTCGACATGTGCACACCCGCGCTTTGTTAGCTGCGCCATCGATGCATGCGGCCCGGCCCTCGACTATATACTGCAACACTCTGACATGGGCTCAAGCCCACCACAACCAGCCCGTACCAACTCTTTGGCCCTCCTAAGCAGCTGGAGTGACAAGCGCTCGCCACCGCGCTCAGCCGATGCGTTCGCAGGGACGTGCCTATTTGTGCCGGTGATTGCGCTGCTGGGTTGGCCGTGTGGGACTAATCAAATCCCGTAATAATAATCCTGCTACCCCTACCTAAACTCTGTATAAATAGTACGCATCACAGTATCAGAAAAGAAAATAGTACGCGTCACGGAGGCACTCGTTCGAAATTTGTGACCCATGGAAAATAACAGGCATCGTTTTTTTTTCTCGAAACACACTTTCGCACAGCTTTATAAATAAAGTAACCACATGATAGAATATCTCGAATCACCTATAGTGCCGGGGCAGCACCACAAACAAGCCCGACAGAAAAGATAAATAAATAAATAAGAAAACAATAAAGACGACCATGGGCCGACGAAGCAAAGGTGACCTGCAACCGCTGCGTGTGAAGCTGTTCCACCATGCTCTTAGCAATCAAAGTGCCGAGTATCAAGAAGGACCTTTAAGAAGGAATAATACGACGTCAATGATGATGCTACCCGGACCAGCGCACCAGTCCTAGGATTTCCTCCGACACTCGGAGGGGAGTGGACATGGGGTACCCCAGACGTCCTTCAGGAAGGGAAGACACACTCGGTGCCATATGTCTGGCAAGGAATTCTCCTGACCCCAACCACAACGCTAGACGATCCATTGCCCACCACCAAGCTTTCTGCCCACCAGCACACGCCGCCACGGTAGTCATCATCGTTGTCTCATTGTGGCAACCTACGCATGGCCTGCAAGATGAAGGAGGAAGGTTCATCTCGAATCGGGAAGCCACAACACCACAACCATGCGGGAGGGAACGACCTCCACCACTAGGGGCGGTAGCCGACCAGACGTGGAAAACGGGAGATACCAGACACAAAGGGCCCGGAAAGACACAAATAGGACCCACAAAGTCGCCACCTCCAGGCTGCAGCAAGCTGATTGTCGTTGCTACTGCTTCTCTGAACGAGCCACACCCAACCACCATCTGTAGAGCACGCCACCACGCAGAAACTGGCTGGCTTGCCCTGGCCCAGTGGCCCTCGAAGAGCTTATATCTAGACCGAGAGGTCAGATCCGGCGCCGCCAGGTAGCGGCATGTCATCCATAGTGTTGCGCATGGAGAATGATTGTGTAACATCCCAACATTTAGGACTAAATGAAGGGTAGACTTAGGATTTTTGCATCTGCATGCAAGCATCTGAAATTTAGGGTAAATTTTTCGTCAAACTTAAAGACTAGAGGGACATAGTTCTCTTACTCCGATGAGTTAGATCTAGGATATCTGAAGTAAGTGTACTAAATTTTGACATGACCTCTATTTTTCTATGATTTTTTAAGGGAAAGATTTGAATTATAAATATTCATAAACAATATAAGGAATTAAGTAAATGTAAAGAATTAGCAAATAAATAAAGAATATTTTATATTATAAGTATGTATATAAAATAAAGTAAATTTAATACAAAATATAAAGTAGTAATCTTTAATCCATATACAAATTGGATTAAGTAATCTTTTACATGAGCACAAATACAAAGTATTTTGAGTAATCATTTACAATAACTCACATACAAGTATTCTAGGAGTGAAATACAAGAAAGGTTTAAATTTATAACTTAAAACCAATATTATAATATATTTTTCAATAGAATTATCATAATAAGGTGAACTAATACATTACAATGTTTTTACATTATCCCCAAAGGAAAAGAAGTACAATAATGAAAATGGAAAAAAACCCGGCCGACTTATAAGGGCACCCACGGTGTGTAGCTAAATCTAGTTCCAAATTGACTTTTTGGCTTTTGGAACTAGTTCCCTACACTGTGGGAGTAGTTCCAAATAAAGGAAAACTGGGAACGGGCGCACCAAGGTGCTCCGATGCTAAATTCTGCACATGCAATATTTTATGGTATCTCTCCTATTAAAAGCATTGTTGTGCATGCGTTGTGCTGAGCAAAGCAAACACTTTGTGGCATGCACGATGGTGGTGAGAAAGAATGGCTATTTTTTACTCAGTGGTGGGACCATGTAGGACAGACATTTGGAACTACTACACTGTGATACTCTAGCCAAATTCCATGAGATAGCTAAATTCTACTTTTTTGCCTATTTAGCGATGTCAACGTTGTGGCTGCCCTAACTTGGCCAGAACAGAGGAGTTTCACTTGTTCATGAGTGGACCCAAGACAGGCCACTCTTTGAACATGGAGGAGGAAGCGTCGTTGTGGAAGAAATTGAATTGTGGGCGATCACGGCACCGGGGAAAATGTGGTTTACCTTGTGGCACTTTGCTCTCACGACTACCTTCCCTCGGGTCAATAGCTTGTGCATCATCATATCTCACCGGTTGATGCTTGCGTGTTCTATGGTCGCGCAGGGCCGGCGACACACACAATTCTCTTCTGCCAATAGGCTAGAGTTGTCTGGAGCGAACATAAGCTCAGCTTTCTCAATCAAGTTGGCAAAGAAGAGGTTTGTCAATCCGAAGGCATGGATTTTTAATTTCTTATAGAGGTCCTCATCATGTGATACGATTGTCCTGGAAATTGGCATTCTGGAAAATTTGGAATGCTAGGAAGTGGATGCCCAATGGTAATCAGATGAAATATGGATGCACACAGCCAAAAAAAAGAATTACAAAAAATAAAATTCCCGCTACAGTGACTCATTTATTGAAACAACAGTACTACCACCACCAAGATAGCACCAGAAGTCCAGCTTCTCCAAAAACGACGCCTCCAAGAAGGGAACAGTGCACAAACACTGCCATCGCCCGATCAAAGATCTAGGTTTTCACCCCGAAGAAAGTTTGCGCTCTCAAAACAATACCTTCAACAAGGCCATTGCCAGGCACAACCAATTAAGGCCAGACCCTGGGTTTTCACCCTGAGAGATATGAGCATGAACCTCTCCTGTGCAGTCACCCCCACTTGCATGCCACTGCTCCAATTCACAAGTCACCTAGCCAATTCCTCATCACCACCCAGACTCGAACCACCATTGTCCGTCCTCAGATCTCGGTCTCCATGACTTTCTCCGTCAGCACCATGGAACGAGAACTTGCCCCATGATAATAACAGCCAACAAAGCTTCGAAGCACACCCTCTGAAACCAAACGATCAGGGTAAAACATGGGTGCGTACGAACGAATTCAATCCTTCCAGCAAACTCACGGCATGATAGCACTTATGGAGTTCGTCGGCGGAGTCTTCCGAAACATGACACAGAAACCAGATCAATGGAGACCAACATCCGGCGGACCATCGTCTTGGCTTGAGAGGGATCCAGGACCACCTCCTTTATTGAAACTGAGCAAGCAGCCCCCACGCCACCCGCCGAAAACTAGCAGGATCCGCCGCAAGACGGCAAGACCACCCGGCCGACCATTCAGACGGAGAAGGAGGCCACCACCACCATGCCTGGGGCAGATGCCCCAAGCGTCTTCTGAAACTTGTCTCTAACCCCGGGTGTGATTCCAACTCTTCACCACCAAAATGGAGTCTACCGCCGGAAAGTACAATTTGTATCAATGTAGATGCAGCCTTGTTCTCAAGAACCACAGAGGCGAATGCTTAGCTGCCTGCAGAGAGTTACTCCATGCGGTTACAACGCCTGAACTTGCAGAAGCTTTGGCTTTGAGGTGTGCTTTAGCTCTCGCTCGTGAGGGAGGTTTTGATCAAGTCATGTTGGCATCAGAGTGTTTATTAGTAGTGGTGAAGCGCATGAACTCTTCCACCCAGGATCACTCTTGATTGGGGGTGATCGTCCAAGATAAAGGAGATGGCGAGCTCTTTTTCTCTTGTTTTGTCTCTGATATGTCTTGTAAGCTCAATGAGCCGGCACATGTGTTAGCTAAACGTTTTGAACTTTATGGTTTTGTTTCGTACTACATCCCTGAATTGTATTCAGGAGATAGTAATGATTTGCTGTGATCAATAAAGTGCCGAAATTCTCTCACAAAAATCTCATGGTGGTCATCCTTCATTAGTGTGGCGACTAGGTGTGACCAGGCGAGGGCGCCAGGGCGAGGGTTCAAACCGAGATCAAATCACAAACAATTAGGCGCAATTAACAGATGGTTGGCGAGGCCAGAGATCACAATCAGGGACACGGAACAGTTTATTCTAGGGGATCGGTGGCAGAACATTGGTTTGAGCCCTTGGATTTGATGGCGGACGACCAAGTCAATATGGATTGTTAGATTTCATTCTTTTGATTAGATCGTGGGGTGACAGTTGTCTTTTGTAAACTAATTTGGGAGGAAATAAATAGGTTAATGTTTGCTCTTTTATAAGAAAACAAGTAGATATGGGTAGGACTGAGCGTCCTCCAGAGGATGGAAATTTTCCGGCCTCCAGCTCCTCCATCTGACATGTGTCTATTTTTAGACTAAAATCTCACTTTTGCAGATATGTAGAAAAATAACCCGGTTTTGTTTCTATGTAGCAGAAATAGAAAAAAAAACATACCGATTTTTTCAGAGAACTCGTAGCAAAAAAAAACTTTTAGCAAAACTAAATTCACCGAAGAAAAAAATGCTATTAAAGTATTGTAGCAAATTTTTCCTCCGATGAGACTCTTTATGAGAGCACAGCCAATGGTTGTAGCAAAAAAGTCTTCTTATGATGCAAATCCAAATAACATATTTAGCATAAAATTTCTTGATAAGATGCAAACCCGAAGAACATTTGTAGGAATAAAAGACAGATCTAGCATAAAATTTCTTGATAAGATGCAAATCTGAAGAACATTTGTAGCAATAAAAGATAGATCGATTGTAGCATCATAGCATTTTAAGAACACCAAGGCGGGACTGGAGAACGAGCAAGGGGAGGGAGAGAAACCATACACAGAAAAGGGAGAGGAGGAAAAGATCATGAGAAGATAAGGTATCATGTGGGCCCTAGCCCCTATGCCGCGTCGTTTCCACGCCGTGGGTGGTGCACGACCCGGAGGACAGATCCTCCGGGGGATTAGCAGCATTTTCCTATAGATAGATATGGATACAATATTATAGGGGTTTTTTCCTATAGGTTTAAGTCAAAAAAAAGGTTATCCCATGTATTAATGAGTCAAAATCTTTTTCTGTATTAGTACATCAAAATATTTTTCATAAAAGGGAGTCAATAAATTGTATAATTACCATATCTTATATAATAAATACCATATATTTTGCAATAAATACCATATTTTAAGATTGTCCACACATCAATGGAATTTATATCTCTCTTTAATGACTACTATACATTCAATTAAGGATAGGCTCGTAACCTTATAAATATCGAGGCATACACACTATAGATGATACTTCCATATTTCCACCATGAAAGAAAAGTTACCGATTAGAATGACGATTCTCTTGTCATTTCTTATTCTACACTTCATAGGAAAAGAAGTTAGATGTATAAAACAAGGGGGAAGTACTAGCAGGGCACTCATGAATCATCAAGTTAATAAGACAATTCTGGTATGTACATGTATTGGTCTTACTTTTAATTATCCATCCTAATTTCTTGTGATTATTAATCTAAGGAAACATGAAATCAGGTTGAAGGCGGAGATGTATATGATTGCATTGGTGTGTATGTACAACCAGCCTTTAACCATCCATTACTAAAAGACCACAAAATTCAGGTAAGTTATGCATGAAGATATTATTAGTTTCATGTTGTGGATATGATCAATGTCAATATTTATGTTTAAATCACCAATCAAGGACGAGTCGTCTAACATATGTTAAGAATAGGTAAGTAGAATGTCATATAGAACCATGGTAGATTTTTTAAATAGTTGCATACTTAATTATATTTCACATATTAGCCTTCGCAATCCACATATATTATGAATTATTCTTAGGATGTTATTTAGACACTGATATTAAATTGGAAGAGAACCGAACCTTGAAACAATTTTTTGAAAGAATGCACATGTAAAATTCACCAGTTATTTACATATATAACTGATTATGCATTAGAAATAAATATATATCTAATTATATGATGATCATGTTTTTATGCTAAATAGATGGAGCCAAGTTCTCTCCCACTTAGTACAAATATAGAATCTGTATCGATGCATGCCACCCCACAAGCACAATTGCCTATCATCAACTGCCCGACGGGCACAATTCCAATATTACGTACCAATAGAAGGGACCACATGGCGGAAAAAACTATTGATGCAGTGATTGGCAAGGACTTACAAGAAGAGGTAAGTATTTTTTTCATAAAGTTTTGGGGTGATCTAATAATTTAGGTATATTATGAAAAGATCGTAGTAAACGTTCATGAGGAAATGCACATGTAGGAGTTCATAGCATGGAAAACAAAAAATTTCTACCGCATGAACACACAATCAAGATCTAATCTATGATAAAGCCAAGATCTATCTACTAGATCGGTGTAATAAGTTGATAGAGTACTAACCCTCGAAGATCCAAAGCGGTTAACCAGAGCAGATTCTCGTGGGTGATGTAGTCGTTCACTTGCCGATCTCAAGATCGCGTAGACGATCCTTCTGGCGCCACGTTCCGGCAGCGCTCCTGCAGTCGGTCACACATACGGTACTCGATGAAGACCTTCCTCTCCCTTGTTCCAGCAGGCAGCGGAGGTTGTAGCTCTCTCCTCGCGATTCCGGCAGCACAACGGCGTGGTGTCGGAAGTAGAGGGGAGATTCCGCAGGGCTTCGCCTAAGCCGGAGCGAGTATGGTAGAGTAGAGGGAGACTCGGTGATCTAGGGTTTAGAGGGCCGAGGTTTAGAGGTAGCTAGAACCTAGAGTTTAGCTAGTCGGTAGCGGTTTAGAGGAGATCTAGATTGGTCGCAACTAGAGAGGAGGGCGGCGGCCAACCTAGGGTTTCTTGGGCGCCTAGGGCAAGGGGGATACCTTGGGGTGCGCCCCTACCCCTCCTTATATAGGTGGGGGCGTCCAAGGGTGTTCCCAACCTAGGTGGAAACCCTCCCTAACTCGGAAACCATGTTGGGATTTGACTTTTTCAAACTGCCTTTTTGACTTTCAAATTAGAGTTTGATTTCTCTCATCCAAGTGTCCCGCCAAGTGACCTAGGACATGATGCAACCATTACACTTTGTCATGTCACATCCATGTACCCTTCCCCTTCCAGATCGGTGAACCTTCTAGACCCTTCTAGAACATTCCGGTGAAAACACTGGAATCATTCCTAAACTCCAAAATTGGACTTTCCTTATATGAATCTTATTCTCCGGACCATTCCGGATCTCCTCGTGATATCCCGGATCCCATCCGAGACTCCGAACAACATTCGGTCTCTTTACTCACATTCCATATCTACTAAACAAATCGAATCCTTAAGTGTGTCTCCCTACGGTTCGTGAATTATGCAGACATGATCGAGACTCTTCTCCGATAAATAACCAATAGAGGAATATAGAAATTCATATGGCTCCCACATATTTCTACGATTACTTCGTGATCGAATGAACCATTTACATACGATACCAATTTCCCTTTGTCTCACGATACTTTACTTATCCGAGGTTTGATCGTCGGTATCTCTGCATACCTACTTCAACCTTGTTACCAATAAGTACTATTTTCTCGTTCCCGTGATATGTGATCCCTTGTGAGCCAGTCACATGCTTGCAAGCTAATTGGATGACATTCCATCGAGAGGGCCCAGAGTATATCTATCTGTCATATGGATATACAAATCCCAATCTTGATCCATGTGCCTCAACACATACTTTCCGAACACTCAATGCCACCTTTTTAGCCACCCAGTTACGGTGTGGTGTTTGATGTCATAAAAGCATCCTTCCGGTGATGATGATTAGCATGATCTCATGGTCGAAGGAATTAGGTTACTATGTATAAGAAAGCTTATAGCAAGTGAACTATATTAAATGACTTGATCTTTATGCTACGCTTAACTATAGGAGTATGTCCATCACATCATTCTCCTAATGATATGACCATGTTGTTAATAACATCTCTATGTTCATGATCAGGAAACCATGATCATATATTAACCAACAAGCTAGTTTAACAGGAGGCTTTACTAGGGACTCTTTTATGTTTACAAATCACACAAGTATTAATGTTTCCGGTTAATACAATTATAGCATGGTATGTAAAAATTTACCATAAGCATGAAGATATGATAATAACCACTTTATTATTGCCTCTTGGGCATATCTTCAACAGCACAACTATTGTAGAACATAGTTGGCTCCCAACGTACTTTGTAGGATAGTATCACATGCAAATTCATCATTGGGATCAAATAATTAGTCCAAGATCAGATAAGTATATGGAACCGTGGATTTTGTAAATGGGAATCTTAGAGCTCTGTTTACACTTGCACATTGTTGTTGCCTGTAATGTGGAAATAAAATACAATTTTCTACCAAGTTCTGCTCACATTTTTTCTAACAGTTTGGTCCATATATTGATTGTAGAATACCAGATGAATGGATATTGATGAAATATTGTTCGTGTTATGTTGCCATTTTTTCTATGTGTCAATTGTTTTAGTCGATATTTTCATTGAAAAGGAAGCAATTATTTTGGCTTGTAGGCTGCAGGAATCCAATATCGTGATGAACTATATGGAACACGGGCTAGAATAAATGTTTATGAACCAAGGATGAAAATGAATAGTAAGGATACCAGTGTATCATGCATACAAATGAATGAGGGTCCAGAACCAGGCCGTCGAGATGGGATTGGTGCTGGTTCCTGGGTATCTCCAAGCTATAGTGGTGACAACCTTGCTAGATTTCATGTTTTCTGGGTAAACCATAACCTATTTATTTGGATGCACATTCTCTTACAGACAATAAATGATTCATAATCGTTCATTTTTTATTAACATTGAATACATTTTGTAAAGGATGATGGCCTACCAACCAAGACTTGCCTTGATCATGATTGTCCTGCTTTTGTTCAAGTTAGCCAAAGTGTTGGCCTCGGAGGAAGAATCAAACCAGTTTCTATCTACAACGGACCTCAATATGAAATCGATGTTCTAATATTTATGGTATTCTTATGTTAAATTTGACTCTAAATTATAATTATTTTTCATTATGTCAAGTACACAAGTTGTATTTTCATCCAAACATCACCACTGAAAAGCCATTTTGCCATTTTTAAGTGATCTTATCATGCATGTACCACTAAATAAGTTAAACTTGATAGAAGTTTCAACAACAAAAAATATTTGAAGATACTGGTAAGAGTCAAAAATATGTATCCCACTTTATATTCACTATCTTTTATACAACTATGAGTATAATGATACCATATCACGCCTATTTAATTTTCTGTTACTTCTAAAATTCGTCAAACATTTATCATGCAACCCTAATTTATTTTAGGATCCAAAGACCAAAAACTGGTGGGTGTCTTATGGTGAACAAAATACACCGATTGGATATTGGCCAAGTTCAATTTTTCGATACATGAAGGACAAGTGTCATTTTGCATTATGGGGTGGATATGTTCAAGGTCCAACAGCATCTACAAAGTCTCCAGAAATGGGTAGTGGACATTTTGCTGAAGAAGGCTTTGGAAAAGCAGCTTTTATGAAAAATATCCAAATTGTTGATCAGAACAATCAACTTGTAACTCCAAATGTTCATAGTGCTCATCCGGGTAGTACCAATTTTTCCAAATATAGTGCAGATGGTTATGAAGTCAATAACTATGGTATGCATGTGTACTATGGTGGACCCGGTGTTTTAGTTTGAGAATATATGGAGAAAATTTTAATAAGGGATCGATTTTTAATTAATTTGTTAGAACCTTAAGCATTTGTTGAGTTTTGCATGCAATTGTTTAAATTTGCACTCTTTGCTTGGATGACAGATCTTCAGAGTTCATGACACACATGATATCCCTGAAACAACATACAAACATTAATATAGACTCTACAGAACCACATTGACTAGTTAATTAGAAACAATATCCAAAAAATGTTAAACATGCTCAAATCCTCCAACTGCGATTGGACCCCACATGTACATGTCGCCTAGCCCTCCCACTCCAGGGAACTAAGAATCACCCATCAATAATAATAATGATAATAGAATGATACTGGAGTAATAATTATAATGAATGTCATTTTCTGAACATAGGAACATGAAATAATTCTAGGATGGCCCAAAATACAAAACATTTCACTATGTGCATGATATATTTCTCATAGCAGTAATATTTGGGTAGTTGGAATTTTGTAACTTCCAAGGTATCTGCAAAGTTGATGTATGATTATAGTAGATGCCATCATCTTCCTTGACTATTTGAATAAATTTTCCGATGACCAGGCCATTGAACAATGTGGAGTGCTACAAAAATCATCCAAACAACCCAAAATAGGTAATTAGATGCAGCAGTTACACTATATTAATAGTACCACAATATTTGTAGATACCAGATTCTTTTTCACTTTCGACTGTCAAGGTCCCCAGGACACGATACACATTAGTTTCGTATTATATATAGTAATATGACTTTCATCTCATTTAAAGGAACTTAGGAATAAAAAGGATGCACATATCACTACACAAAGCTTCATCTAAAGAGGACAAGAATCGGGACTAGTATGTGGCTACTAGACTAAGAAAAACTGAACACTTAAAATCGACATGCCACTCGATAAACACTATTTGTTTCCTCTTTCTACTTTTTGAACTATTTATTATATAATTTATATCCCTCAGGTGAACCTGCATATATTGTATTATCAAATAATTATTGGGGAAAAGGACAAACTCGCGTGTAACAACTATTTAAAAAAATGCACTGATGGCAATTAAAATATTTCCTATTTTTACTCCATACAGAACTTATATCAAATCATGGACACAATATACTTCATCCAACTTCCTTTACATGTCGCTCTAAGTAACCTATGATTAGCTTAGATGGTAAATTGGTCGTATAAAACTTGATTTCTGTTTGAATCTGAACATAAGTTGGCCCAGTACAACTGCTACTACCCTGGCTAGAACTATACAATTTCCTACTACCATTTCTCTAGCAAACTTTTTTTAGTCAAGCATGTGAGCAAAACACTCATTCACAATCTGTTCTAAAATATTAGGAGTAGGATCTTAAGTATATCTTTCAGTTCAGAGATGTGAGAACATATATAGGGCCAGGCACTTATGTCCTAATGTGAAAGAAATCCTTTTGCACATAGATAAGGCACATGCCCGCTGTAATGTGGATTAATTAAATTTAAGTCCAGTGCAACTGATGGTCCATTCCTACAAAGATTTTGTACATTAGTATTCTTTTCTTTATTGTTTTGTCCAAGAGAAAGTGGTATTCAAAATCTATAAATATTGCAAAAATTGTGTACGTTCAATCAGCGAATTGATGGTTTTTGTGTGGCACTGCATAAAAATTACTTAAATATTAGTATGTTATAAACACATGGAACCGCAAACAATCTCCCAAATCGTAACTTATATGCTTCAGTTTATAATTTATCCACGAATATGTTTTAATTTCCAAAAAAAAACACTGTTGAACTGAGCATTGTCTTTGACCTGAATTAGCAAAGCAGAAAATTAGAAAGTAAATGTGCATAGAGCTTTGCGACATCTGCAAAGGCACATTCATAGGAAGAGAAAATGAAAACACAAGCAAGCGTACATGTGGTTCTAGAATGATCAATGACATGCC
This sequence comes from Avena atlantica, assembly GCA_910589765.1. Lineage (NCBI taxonomy): Eukaryota > Viridiplantae > Streptophyta > Magnoliopsida > Poales > Poaceae > Avena > Avena atlantica. Next base: position 292,635,598 of record OU342738.1, read on the forward strand.
ATAATTAAGAAGTACCCAGGCCCGTCGAGGGGCCCGTGCGAGCTGGGCGACCGCACAGGGCCCCCAAAAACTAGGGGGCCCATAATCCTGGTGCACAGCCCAGCCCATCATCTCTTCCTATTCGATTTCCTCCCCGCTAAAAGCCCATGTCAAGGCCCCCATTGCTTCCCATTGATTTCCCTGGGACCAAGTCTCCGATGGTCCAACCGCATGTTCCTGGATTCTCAAAAAAAAACCCAGCATGTTCCCGATCAGGCGTTTTTCATCGATCAGTCTATCTCCTCATTCAGATCCCAAATTCCCATCCGATCTGCTCGTATAAACATCGATCTATTGATCGTCGATTGATCTATTCTGCTTGCCTGCTACGTACTGCCCACTTATGAAATTCTGCCCAGTAGGACATCTCGCCTGGAATTGCATAAGACCAGGATGGCAGAACGGAGAGCGCCAAATCCGCTCGCTCAGGCTGCTGGTCGCATGTTTACCCTAGTGCACGTTGGACATGCCCCCCTAGTGCGCGTTGGACATGCCCAACCGCTAGTGCCTCCTTATTTCGCAATAAGATCGATTGATTCTTCAGCTTTATTGAGCGGTGATCAAGGTTTGCATGATTTTCTTCAATTAACTTATCCTTACATGTCTAAAGATTATTTCATGTATAATGTATGAACTCAATCATAGTGATACTATTATGTTTGGTCAATTTATTGCTTTCCTGCTACCTTTCAATAAAATTAACATTTGACATATTTCTAAATCTTATTAGATAGCAAATTTAGGAGAATATAATTAAGTGAAAGCATGTTGTAGTTATCAATTTCCAAATTTTGGGCCACTTTTACGTTTCGCACAGGGGCCCCGAATTTCTGGAGACGGCCCTGGAAGTACCGGTGGAACCACTAGTAGCATGTATCCCCTCGTTGTCATACTACAACACAAGCTTCACGAAGTGGTCATTCAGAGTAATTTTGACCTTGCAAACGATGCCGGAACTGTGCCTGGAAAGTGAAGCTAGCGAATATGTGAGAGGAATGATACTGCTTACTAGCATTATAGATGATCCTCATGCTATACAGAACAAACTTTCGTAATGTAAAAGTATAGAAAATTACCCGTTGTCAAGCTGGATGTTAGTGGAAACAAGGCATTCCTCAATGTCACCCACAGAATCGAATATATAAATCATAAACACCATACACAAAAGAAGGTTGAGCAAACACACGAAGTAGTTCCAACTTTTAGCAAATAAACTTACTAACTCCCCTGGTACTAGAGTTTTGATCAACTCATATGTGATTGGACTCTCAACCAGTAATGGCAACATCAACGGTGGCCACTTCAATCAACTTCCCATTATGGGCAGGAAGCACTTTGCCATCAAGCAGATTTTTTTTAGATCAAATGGCTGCATTTCAATTAACCTTCGGCCTCAGAATCCAAAACGCCCAACACACACTCTGGTGGAGCACTGAACAAGGTCTTACAAACATTATTACCGCAGCCTATTTTAGCAAACTCATGCGCAGCCCTATTACAACCATGACGCACATGTACTACCGAGAAATCATCAAACTGACGAAGTCATAATTTGATAAACTGAACCGATCGATCCAAATCCTTACAATATTGCACACATCTTCGATGTAGTCTATCTCCAGAACGAGCTTTGACACTCCTACTTGATGAGTTCGCTGCAGGGAAAACAAAAAATTTCCTACGAAATTGCAAGAGGGAACCCCACAAGATCTAACCTACTAGATGCAAATAAAAAGTAGAATAAATCTAATCTACTTACCCTCAAAGAACATGAGGGGTTATAGATCTAGAGATCATGGATGATGTAGCTGGATTGGCAGTCCTGTAAGCTCATCTTGCATATAAATTTTGGGGGTACCAGGGCCTGCATCCACCAAGAACATTTCTTCCCTTAAGCGTAAGCGTAAAACTGAAGATTGTGAGGCGTTTCCACTACATAATAAGAAACTCGACGAAGCAGCTCAAGTAGAGCTAGAAACGGAAGACGAAGCAGCATCTTCTTCCTTTTTCCATACAGAGAAAGGTGCCTTAGCTTATAAGGCCTTTATTTTCTTTTATTTGATCAGGATTCCTTAGAAGAAATTTGGCTCACCCTAATGAGCTTCTGACCGGTGCTTCTGCCAAGTTTTTGTTCTGGCTCCAGCAATAACATCGAGGGTTCTCTCCCAAAGCGCTTACTTGTAGCAGCCCTAAGGAGTCTTTTGAAGTGCTAGCATTCGATAGGCTCCGGCTGCGGCTAGAAGGCAGTTCTCATAATTTTAGGATGATGGATTTCTTATTCACATGCTAGATCGTATTTTGATTGACTGTTGTCAACTAATCTTTTCCGTGTGCAATTTTACTCTATGTTAGAACATTTCTGTGAATGCTATTTTGACTATTTATTGACTTTATGAAAAGAAAGTAAATTGACACTTTATGTCTCTCTTTCGAAATTGAAAATTGAAAATAGTAGGAAACGGAAAGCAAGAACGAAGTAGGCGATAAAAGGCATACATAGGTCAGAAAAGTATGCATGGTCGTCACAGGTAAGGATTCTCATTCTAGCATTCTTGGGTCTAGTTTTGTTTGGACTTGGGGCTATACCAAGCTAAGGGAAAGGAAGAAAGAAGGTGTTGAGAAATGAGAAGTGGGGTGGGCTGGCTATCTACATTATATCCCCTACGGGAATCGAACCCGTGTTTTTGAGGAATTCCTAAAAAAGCAAAAATAGAACAAAGGCAAAGTCCATGACGAAGATCTTTCTTTTCTATCAATAGATAGGAATGAGTGTTCGTTATAGGGGATAGGATCCATCTCTCTCTCTCTATCTCTCTCTCTCTCTCTCTCTCTCTCTCTTTTCGGTTTCTTTTTTTCGAGAGAAAGAGCAGTGCGAACTAGAAAAAAAAAGAGAATAGGGAGATGATTAAAAAAGAGATACATAGACATATAAAGTAAAGGGAGACAGACTGGTGAACAATCTTATTCTTGTTTTCTCCGACCTAGAGCACTCTTTTTTTTCAATCGTACGAAAAAACTCCGTGAAAAACCCAGCTATCACTCCTATGAGACGGCTAACTCCCAACTCCCGATACATTCTTTATCGTTGGTTTGTACATAGTTTCATTTGTTCTTCTGAACCTGTTTTCTTGTATATCATACCCGGTCTGAATCAGTCAAAAATGAGTTCCTTCTTCAAATCCATCGGTCACATCCGCCCTGCTGTCTCAATCGTTAGCTTGCCTTGGTTCAAACCGATGCAGATCTTGACTTTCTAAATCCTCGTACCGAACGGACGACACCTTCACGACATCCACACGTTCCTCTATGGTGACGTCTCCTCTTTCTTGATCATGCAAGAGATAGAGAAGATATCCACAAGAATCTGGCAGCACAATGACACAACTACTATGGCGGACTTCGCTTAAGCCGAAATATATCTGCGGGGAGAATGTATGAGAGAGACAGAGAGGGGAGGCGGTGCCAGGGATGAAGGGATGCACACCGACCCCTGCCCCTGACCCTCCTTATATAGGGGGTGAGGCGGACGTCCCCAATTACCCCTCCTCCAAGAAGGGGGAAGGTGGCGGACAAGGGGGAAAACTCCCCTCCCCACAAGTTAGGGTTCCCCCTTTCCCCATATTGCCCTAGCCGCATGGTCCTAAAGATGCTTTGAAGCCTTGGTCCTTAGTGTCGAGGTGCCTCCTCTTGGTCCCATGTGTCCCTTTAGGTGTAACCCATTAGTCGTCCACGGAAGATTCTAGAAGCTTCTGGTACAATACCGAAAATCCAGAACTTTTGCGGGTCCTCGAAAATTACTTTCCCATAAATGATTCTAAACCTCCAGACCATTCCGTAGCTCCTCGTAATGTCTAGCATCCCATCCGAGACTCATATACAACAATTGATTACACCATACATATTCTCAACAAAGACTAGCGACACCGAAGTGTTAAGTGTGTCACCCAATGGGTTCAAGAACATGCAGACATGATAGATACGCCTCTCCAATTAATAACCATTAGTGGGACCGTGATGCCCATGGTGGTTCATACACATTTAACGAAGTTCTTCTCGGTTAAACCACAATGTCAATGATTAAAACAAGCCGGTATATGATTCTTTTTGTATCATGATATAATGCTTGCCCGAGATTTGGACGTCGTTATCACTATACCTAGTTCAATATCGTTACTGGCAAGTTCTCTTTAGTCGTACCATGGTATATGATCCCTTTGACCAATCACATAGTCAGTGAGCTCTTGGATTCTATACTACCAAGAGGGCCCTAGATTTATCTTACACTTCGGAACAAATCTCAATCTTGATTCATGCAACCCAACGAACACCATCAGAGATAGACTTTATAATCACTCAATTATAAAGTGATGTTTGATGTCCACAAGATATTAGTCTAACGCCTAGGAGTAACATGATCTCACACTCTTAAGGAAACTATACTTGACAGATCCAGAAAGCGTTAGCAATCAAACTAGAAGACGCAATCAGAAGCTTTGCTTGTTCTTTGGGTTTGTCCATCACATCGATGTGATCCCGTTATCAAGTGAAAATCATGTACATGGTTAGGAAAGCTTAACCATCACTTGACTAATAAAGTAGCAGAAGAGACTTACTAGGGACTTTGTGTTGTTTACTTATCTACACGTGTATTTAGTTTTCAATACATACAATTATAGTATGGACAATAAAAATTAATCACGAACACGGAAATATAAATAATAACAACTTTATTATTGCCTCTAGGAAACTTTTCCAACACTACTTCCTTGCGATTTGGATAGCCCGGTCTAGGGGTGGAATCGAGCCGGCTCGAGACTCGGCTCGGTAAGGCTCGCGAAAATTCGAGCCGAGCTAGGCTTGACTTGGTACAGATTGAAAACTGAAAAGTAGGCTTGAGGCTCGGCTTGGAAGGCTCGGAGCTCGGCTCGAACGGCTCGCGAGCCTTGCCCCCAGAAACCTAGCTCTGCTGGTCAAACGCCCACCCCAGGCCTAGCGACCAAACACATCGCTCGACCATGACTCCACGACCACGATTCCCCTCCTCCAGCAGAGGCGCAAGGGTTAGCGCCGCCGCTCGCCGGCCGCCCGGCCCGCCACCACCAATCTCCAGCAGTCTCCTCCTCATGTGGCTCCCGCTTCGCACCACATGCTCCTCCTGGACTAGGACGCGCGCAGCAGTTGCTCGTCGATCTAGGAGTTAGGGGAGGCCTCCGCCCACCGGCCTTCCGCTCGCCAGCCATCCGCCCTCCGCCCGCCGGCCCTCTGCCTGCTGGCCCTCCTCCTTACGCCTTTAGGGATGGTGATATCAGATGACCAACACAGTTGTTCTCTGCTGAAGTTTATCTCTCTGCCTGGGTCCGTGGATCTGCTGCCTGGATAACATATCAGGCCTTTGCTGCACTAAACCTATGTTGTCTTCGGTTGACGATAGTAATATTTCTTTATGAACATGTGCTGAATATATTGTCCTAGTAATCATTTACTTGTGTTCCAGTGTAGAACCAAAATTAGGATCAGCTTCACTCTTGAGCGGTTCCAGTCCGTTCGTGGCACGCTATAATTAGGACTAGGCTCAACCGCTTGCATTTTCTCATGGACAGTTTCCATAGACACAAGTTTGCCGCAGCGTTTGTTAATTTGTACATGCCACAAATTTGTGAATTAAGCATTTCTTTCTTTGAAATTTGTACCAGTCAGATGATGTTGTGCTCTAGTAACATACATTTTCTTATAATCTGTATCCTAGTCAGGGCGGTTGTGTCTCATGCTCTCAGCTGCAGGGGCGGATTTACCAGGGAGGCTTCGATAGGCTCGAGCCTACCCTCTATTTTTACCATGATACCTTCAAAAAAATGTGCCTCAACCATGATTGATGATGAAAGCTCAAAGTTTTGTAGTTACAAAGGGAAATAACTGCTAAAATGAGTCTATACTGATTGCGTGCCTCACCAACTTTGGCCTTACGGGTGTAGCTCCTTGGCCCAACTATGTAGATAAGTGCGAGAAGTCCAGTGTAAATGGTTGCCTGGTTAAACATTTAAGCAATCATCTCAATGTTTGAATATGGTAGCCGGCAGAGCTGTGGTAGCCGACTCGGTGTAGCTCGAAGTAAAGTACCCTGACAACGAGCTGAACATTCACTCGAAGCGCACTACATCTACGTATATTTTCTCAATCTTTTAGTTATCATTGTGTGATATCAAATATTGTTTGGTTGATAAGAAATCATGTCGTTGAAATTAGAGTTGAATGAGTGAAGTCGTGCTTGCTAACTATCCCAACTTATATTAAGCAGCCATACATGGCTTTCAAAGACGCAATAACTTTCAATATAGAACTAGATTATTGGCTTGCTTCAATTTTCTCATGTTACATGGTGCGTGGACATAAATGGTTTGAAATTATGTTCAAGTTTTTTAGCCTACCCTTCAATTTGTTCCTAGATTCGCCACTGCTCAGCTGGGTATGAACATCTTTTAGAGTATTCGAACTGTTGATGTTGAGGTGAAATATGATTAAGGTCAACTTGTGATACATTGCTATTGTTGCCGTTATAGTAGTTTGTGGAACTTGTTAGATAATGTTATGATTGTATTCATGCTGAATTGTTGTTTACAATTGTGAAATGTTACATTTTTAGCAACGGTTATAGTAATTTTTTATTACATCGAGCTTTCGAGCCGGCTTGCAAGCTTCACCGAGCGGGCTTGTCGAGCCTCGAGCCTTGGTCGGCAGGTTTAGGCTTGGCTTGTCCGACCTCCGAGCCGATTCGAGCTCGAGCCAAGCCTTGTCGAGCCCAAGCCGAGCCTCGAGCCTCGAGCTTCAAGTCCACCCCTAGCCCGGCCACAGGCCAAGAGCTACGCTCTCTCCGGACCATCCACCAGAGGGAAAATGGCATGCCCGATACCTTCCATCTGGATTATTTATGTAGTATAGCTTGCTTTTTTCCATAGAAGATATAGGTTTATCGAACCTTAGGAAGAATTTGCTTGGTTTAAGATTATGCCGAACAAGAGCTTATGAACTTGTAGTATTTTTTACTGCACTAGTGTAGATTTTCTCGGCGGTCACAACGTGCCCATGAATCAGCTGGACGGCGCGTGCTCGGACCCTCCTCCTCGCGAGCCTGTCGGCGCATTCTCCGCGTGCTGTGGTTGGGGGATAGTGGAGCTGAGGCGTGGTGTAGCCTTCTGGGGGGTATATGAGAGGTGAAGAAGAAGGCGTGGAGCATCAAGAGCCGAGCATGAACGATCAATGAACGCCCGTGAAGGAGATATGCTGAAACATAATTTATTTATGTGAAGGGGAAAAGATAGGAGCCCTCTACCTTGTTACCCAAGAAACGTCCAAGAAAGAATTTAAGAGAACAAGAAAATAATTCGAAAAAAAACTAACAAGGGCGGACGATGCATGGGCAGAACTTTTCAGCCCAGGTTTGAATGCTGACTCCTCTCTTGACCCATCTGCTGGCCCATTCAGTTAGCTCGTTTGAAATTGCTACTCCCTCCGACCCATATTAATTGACTTGGATTTGTTAAAATTTGGAAAAATCTAGACACTATTTAGTATATAGGTTCATCCAAAATTTAACAAATCCAAGTCAATTAATATGGGCCGGAGGGAGTAGAAAAACAATTTCCCATGTCGTCAAAGTGTTCTAAGAAAAACCTTCCGTTGCGTAATATAGTGAGGAGGCATGCAGCGAAGAAGATAGGCCATTTTTTTTTATGAAACATGTCGACATTGTAGAGATGTCCTTGGACGTTGCCAGGAATATACGGGCATGATGCGGGCTTCCCACATGTTGCCCACTTGCAGCCTGATTCATACTGTTTTTGGACTTACTTCGAGAAGTAAATGGGATCTATGGTTCCTATACAATGCAACACCCTACTAAGGGTTTTATCAACATGAACTGCTCAGGTACCTTGGAGGCTGAACTGCAAACGTACGTGCCGAAGGGGAGTGATCAGCCCGTACTCCAATTGTGTGATGAATAAGGAGAGAGGCATGCTCACTTGAGAAGGAGAGATTGAACTTTTTGTAAAATTATCGGGGAGGAAGGGGTGATAGAGAGTTTTATTAGATAATAAAAGGATCTAGGGTTTTGACAGAAGCATGCATTGATTATTAAATTGTATTTTTAATGCATTTCGAAACGTCAAAAAATCAAAAGAAAAACTAGGTGTACATTATGACATTTTATGTTTTCACACAAAGTTTGGTGTAAACAAATTTTATGTGGCATGTGTAAAAAGGACAGATTTAATTTGTCTTTTTTGGTATGGGACACAAAAAAAATTCTCTTTTCAAAAATTGTGCGCGAACATAGAATGTCCGAATGCACATGTGATTAATTTTTTCTACTACAATTTTTGATATTCTGAAATATGTTTGCAAACAATATGCTTATATATATGCACCCGTGAGCCGAATCGGATTTCCACAACGTCAATTGCTTTCCTCATATGTTAGTTTCTCAGTAGTGTGGTAAAAAAACACCATTGATGTTAACTTCCTTGCATTGGCAGCATGTTCCACAATTTTACCCTTCTTCTTTTCTTTCTTGCATGCTGATTTTTGCCTAGTGATTTGCTGTATATATACCCAAAATTAACGACACGTCATAAACCTTGCATTTAGAGACTGAACTATGTATGCTTATAGTTAAACGTTTAATTTTATAATGTGCTGCTTTTTTCAATAACTGGTTTGTATATATTCGCGGCTGTATGACTCCCGAGCGTGCCTACTCCCGGCTACTGATTCTCCGAGTCGCGCGCGGGGTGTCGCGCACATATGTAATTCCCTCTTGTGAGAAAGCCTACCGGTGGGTTGCGAGTTTCGTCTTAGGAAAAAACAGATTTGTGTCGGCGACACTTCTTTTTTGTTTTTTTTAGATTACCAGCAACACTTTTTTGAGGGGTAAAACTATCTTTATTAATCAATAATCATGGGTACAGTAGTGATATCTGGAGATTGTAGGAGCCACAAACGGCGACCATACATCAAATCTAGAGAGCTACGAGCTAAATTATGCGCATGAATATTCGACGCTTGGCCTTCGTGGATAAACCTCACATCCACAAAGCCTCTTCTTCGGAGTTTTATTTCTCGGATATCTGAGCAATATGAGGGCAAACTTCCATCATTGAGGGACTTAACTACCTCCAAGCAATCAGAAGCTATAACAAACTTATCGAGCTGAAGATTGGACGCCAACGTAAGCCCCGGCAGCGTTGAGTGACCAAGTTCAGATCATCCATAAATTTAATGAATTTAGAGATAGAGAGTGGGCTCAGCGAACTGACCAGATTGCCCAAAGAGTAACAACCGTGTGCACCAACTGGCCATGGCCCATGGGTCAGCGATTCTATTAAGTGGAAGATCCACTCCTTCTCATTGGGGCCTTGATTAATTGGGCACCAGCGACACTTCTTCTAATCTAGTCTTGGGCTGGAAACGGGCCGAGATTGTTGGGCGTTTCCCTGCTTGGAAGCTACAGACGCAGCTGCCACAAATGCAGGGGAGCCCCTATTTGCCACGTTCAGCGGGAGAGATTCCCTCCGGCCTAACGGGGGCCATAGATGGGCCCAGGCCGAGTAACATTTCTGTTATTTATATTAACCTTTTTTTATGATTGAAAAAATATTTTTAAAAAGTTTAAGTTTTTAAAATGTTCAGATTTGAAATTTGTTGAGAGTAGAAATTTTTTCAAATTTAAAAGTATTTATATTTGAGAAATGTTTAAGTTTAAAAAAGTTTAGATTTAGAAACAGTTTAACTTTGAAACTTGTTCAAACTAAGAAAATATTCGGATTTGAAAAAACAGAAAATAGAAAACTATCGAGAAAACTGGAAAAAACTGGATAGGCCTATGGTCTTCTTCTTCTTCTTCTTCTTCTTCTTCTTCTTCTTCTTCTTCTTCTTCTTCTTCTTCTTCCTCTAGATTAACCATTTTCCTAAACCTTCCCCCGAGATTCAATTGAGATACTCCTTCGATCCAAATTAGTTGACTCAAATTTATCAAATACGGATGAATCTAATACTACATCATATCTAGATATAAATGAATCTAGACAAATCTAAGAGCATCTCTAGCACACATCATAAAAGGCCAAACCAGAAAACGTGTTTTCAAGTCACGTTTCGCAGTTTTTTCAGGTCACAAACGGCGGGGCAAAACAGAAACTAGAAACCCGAACCAGAAAAGGGAATATTCAATTTAGATTTCGCCCGTCGCTTCATCGTCTCCGTGTACAAATAGGAGGCGCCGACGCGTACATCCCCATCCATCCCCTCTCTCTCCAATCTCCGCCGCACCACCATGGAGGTGACCACGCTGAACTTCTACGAGGTGGTGATGTTCGCGTACTTCAAAATCGTCGTGCCGCTGGCGGCGACGGTGCCCCACGGATGGCGCATCAGCTATGCGCGGGGTGCCGGTGGCTCTGCTCCCGGGCCGAGCCGAGATGGAGAGCACCATCGCGGCACGCCGCCACTAGATGCCCGCGTGGAAGAGGGCGCTGCCCCGGTACGCGGTAGCCAAACCATACTGGCCGACGCTGTTCAAGAAGGAGCGGAAGGCCAATAGGAAACCGCATCGTTTACGGGCGTGTGGTGCATCCGGATCTCCGCAACTGATAAGGCGGGAGAGGTTCTGGTCCGTCCCTGGACGGACCAGGTACACCATCATCGACGCCGCTCGCCGCGAAGAGGTCCTCCATCTCGCGAACAATGCAGAAATCGTGGAGGTTTCGTACGATGATGAGGAGGAAGCAGGCGGCTCGAAGGAGGAGGAGGAGGACGGCGCAGAGGACAGCAACAACGAAAGTGAAATTGTTGACTAGTGGTTGAATCAATTAATGCAGGATAAAAAGTCGTAGCTTTGTTTAGAAAGAACTCGTGGTTGAATCAATAAACTGCAACTATGTTTCCACCTCGATTTAGATCTCCGTCCTGGATCAATTTATGTCACAACGAGGGTTGGGAACATGACCGTCGAATGACGAAGGCCTTGTCGGCGGGCGGAATTTGTCTACCGGGGTGTAACACCCTCAGAATCGGCCCTATGCAAGTTTTAGCGCTTCCCGCCAAACCCGCATAGAAACGATTCAAAGGTGCCCACCAGGCACTTTCGTGCGGGTGGAAAACGAAGTAATATCATCACACAATAGTCCTCGATGGAACCCACAAAAACATATATCCAACAACGACTCAATGATTCAAGAATACAGAGGTACAATACAAAGATCCAAATCACCTTTAAAACGATATAGCGTCCGAGTACGGACAAGATGCAAATTGAGCTAAGAGCCCTGAAGAATAACCACTGGCGTCCATAACCCTGTCCAGGCCAAGCCGGAAGGGTAACCCTGCTAACGACGTCGATCTCAAAACCTGCTTAAACAAAAGGGGTGCCGACAAAGGGCAAAGGAAAAAGAGAGAGCAGTCAGTACTGAGGCCAGTACACGGCGAGGCTAGAATTCGGCGGTCCTCGCCTACATAGGTATGGTGGACTGAGCGGCAGCGCAGCATGCACTAAACAACCTATAGAGACTCGATATAACTGTCGGCTACCAGAGAGGGATAAGAAAGACCTATTCGAAACCATCCTAATTCTACCACCAAGCATACCCATCCTGGTATTTCCCCCTCGAGACAAAACGAGGAAGTCAACCGAGGAACTCACACAGTTGGCAGTTTTATTTATTCAGTTATCGTTGCAGCAATTACTAGTCAGGTATAGATAGTCATCCGGATATAATAAGCAGTGGGCACTTTTAGTTAACCATTTCATCCTAGTTGCACACTTACTAGTCAGATACAATTAGCATGAGATATCCCAAAACCCAGCAGTTGTTGGTACTTTTATTTATCCATTCCGTTGTAGTGAAGCTGATTACTAGTCATATCGGATACAAGTCAGATTATAGCAGTAACTTTAGTTATAGTTGTCTATGATCGAGAACTGTGCTCCAAGTCGTCCATAACCGCGGACACGGCTTTTCGAAAAGATTTAACCCTGCAGGGGTGCACCAAAGTATCCACACGCACTTCGACCCTTTTTGCCAGATCAGTTAACATACACCCATCGGTATGTCGGCGGGGCCTAAGTCATGACGTTTCCCAGACCCAAAGCAAGTACATGGGGGCCACCCCACTAAGCTACCCGCAACGAAGTTGGCCGGCTCCGGAACGGACCCAGGGTTTGCGTCAGTGGCTGTAAACGACGGGGAACCCGAAAGTGTGACTGGGCTTGTCGATACCGCGAAAACACTCTGCTTACCTAAAATGTACAGGTGCTCCTCGCACAATCTTAAATAAAGCAGTAAAGCATGGCATAAGTACAGAATAGTAATAAAGCTCCAAACTACTTTGTGGCCCCTAGTTCAATACTTTGAAATCAGGTACTAATCGATGGGGGTGCCCATACACCCCACCTGTGGTTAGCGCGCTCGATCTCGGAACAGGTGTCAAGAACTCGGGGTCCTACGGGACATCAATGAGCGGTTAAACTCCAAATATTGTCTATTACCCACCGGTGCCTCTGCATTTACCTACTTTCAATTTTAGTTATTAAACAATAATTAGAGCCATGATCATCTCCAACATTAAACATGCGTCAATACTCCAACAACTGTGGTACTTGACGACACGCAACAGCACTTGAGCAAGCGACTACGACGCGCAGGTCCAACTATCTACCAAACAACAGGTAATAGGATGTGTCCAAGGCAATATAAGGCCGCAAGGGATATCACTGGTACGGAAACTAGAGCATCGCAACACAAATAGCAATAGATCAACAGGAGGAAATAAAGACTATAAATGAAAAATAGGTAGAAGGGGAAGGGATGCTCGCCTGAAAAACATTGCCGAAGGTTCATCCGAAGGTCGGATCGACACTCGCATCAACTCATCGGCCTAGTCCGTGAAGAAGCAAAACACTAGCACAAACACCGGATGCACTATTTAATACTATGACAGAAGATCGGGCATGATGCATGTATGATGTATGACATGGCAAAGGTGCGATGCAATTAGGCCATATTAAGCGGAACCGGGGTCCCGGCATTTAATTAGGTGACTTATGTTGTTTAGAATCCCGCAATTTAAATGTTATCTTAACAAGACAAATTATATCACCAGTTCGATGCACAAATTTAAATGGGGCCAATATTAGACTAGATTTGTCCGCATATGGAGCCCATATTTAATTATGAGGTGAATTGGCATAATTCCCCCAAACCACACAATATGTATGCAAGTATGCATAATTTAATATGCAACAAGTGATAAATATCATATTATAAAAATAGGGTCTTAGAAAGGGGTCACACATTGGTCCGAAGATCTTGGGTTCAATGTGGTTCGGGGTCGGGCTTCGGGTACGACACCGAGGCATCGGATCCGTGAAGATCTTGAGGCTCCGGTGTCATCGAATCCGGGAAGGAGCACTCGGTTATGTGTGGGCGGTCTTGGCGTTCGAGGATTCTCTAGGTCCGTGACGAAGTCCTCAATGCTCCATGTCGGAGGCATCGGAGTTTCATGATGGAACTTGCCACCTGGTTTGGTACAGTCTTCGGATCGCGCGCGTTCTCGACGGGGTCCTCTTGGATCAAGCACCATTTGGCGTTGTTGAAGGGATCTTCGTGTACGTACCACACCGGAGAATACAAACTGCAGCGAAACAACATCGGAGACACAGACACCATAATTTGGCTGCATCGCACTGTTGCAGAACTAGCACACATGCAGGACAAGAGGGTGCTTGCCATAGCAGGAAACATGTGCACGCTCGCGTGGCGGCGGAAGCAGATGACGGCGGGGACCTGAGGCGACGACGTGGTGGACGAGCCTGGGGGGCTCGGCTCAGGGGCGCGCATGGGCGGAGCTCGGGGAAGGGGCCGACGCTAGGCGCTGCTCGGTCCTGCAGGGCATGAGGCGACTCAGGCGGAGACGGACGAGGCCGACGCGGTGGCGGCGCACGGGATGGCCAGGCGCGGTCCGGTCCAAGGAAGCAGGGCGGCGCGTCCTTGCGGTGGGAGGAGACCGGCGGCGAAGGGCACGGGGCCGCAAGCGAGGCGAGCCTGAGAGGAGGGGAAACAGGAAGGCGACGGAGCTCCTGGTAGCCGGCGAAGGCGCACACGGACGCCCAGGTCGAGGAGGCGCTTGGGCGGCGAGGCACTACGGCGGGGAACATGGAGGCGACACCGAGGCATGGCGGCGACGGGAGTGCCCGCGGCGGTGCGGTGCGGTGCCTGCACGACAGAGGGAGGCCGGGGTGGAGGCAGAGGGAGGGCGGCCGGCAGAGAGGGGTGCCTGGCGGCACCTTGGCGGCGACGGGTCGGGCGAGGCCAAGCGGAGGCGGGTCCTGATTGGCCGGAGGAGAGGGGCTCTCGGGGGAGGCGTGCCTGGGGGCGGGCGTGGGAGGACGGGCAGGGGCGGTGGGCCACGGGAGAGAGGAGTGGGCCCAGGGAGAGAGGCAGGATCAGGTTGGTGGCGTGATGGAGATGGGGAGTGTTGGGGTGAGGTGGCAGGTTAGGAGTGGATGGGGTGGAGGAAGTGGTGAGGTGCCGGGTGGTGATCGGCCGGGGTGATGTGGCTGGGGATGGGTAGACTAGGTTTAGGTAGAAAAAGGTTTGAGGGGGGAATTCTGGTTTTGCACTGGGGGTGGCCGACTGGGTTGGATCGGCCCGGTACGGCTGTCCCCTAAAAAGTAAACTAAATATTTTATTATTTAAAACGGGGCTTTTGAAAACCGTTGGTAGACAAAACAAAATATTTCGGAGACCCGGGTTTTAATTTGAAATCAAGACGGGGCGTTTAGAAAACAAAAACAGGCTTTTCGAAAATAGTTTTATGCAAACAAATGCAAGATGACATGACGATACTCAAATGCAAGGTGGCATGATGACATGAGCATGGGGTCATGATGATGCAATGCACAAAAACAACGCGATTTTCTAGTAGTGGTTTTTGCGGGATGCCACACGGGGCCTAGTCGATGGCGGCGCCGGCGGAGGGTGGACGCGGAAGGGAGGGGAACGCGCTAAAACTTCCGTCCCGCCAAGCATCCCGTGGTTCCCAGGTCGGCTCCGGGTCGGGCTCGAAACCTGGGGATTTGTGGTTCCGCGGGGGCCTAACTTTTTTTCGGTTTGGGTTGTTTTGGGGCGTCTGTTCTGGCCATTTTTAGCACGCGAAACCAAATAGTGGCAGTTATTTTTCTGGTTCCGCCCTTTTACGTGTCTGCTAGAGATGCTCTAAGTCAACTAATTTGGGTCAGAGGGAGTAGTGAATTGTTCCTGTTAATCACGATCTGACTAGCATTTTGGTAACAAGTTGATTCCTCTCGTGGACCCTTGTGGTTGTGATGGATTTTCTTCTCCTATCCGTTAACACGTACTTCCTCTGTTTTAAAATATAAGATGTTTTAGCTTTATGAAGCAAATATATCTAGACTTCTTTTCGTATATAGGTTCACTTAGGTTGAAAGTAAATCTATACACTAAAAGAAGTCTAGATACATTTTTTTTACAAATCTAAAACATCTTATATTCTGAAATGGAGGAAGTACGTGAGATGATAGTACACGAAAAATTTGTGGCACGGTGTGGAATCTAAATCGAGGAGGATAGTCGATCATGCCAAGGAGCGGCCTTTTGGAGACAGGGATCCAACGTACTCCCTTTGTTCTGAAATATAAAACATTTTAGCTCTGTGAAACGAATGTATCTAAATGTTTTTTAGTGCATATATCTATTTTACTATCTTTATAGTATATGGTGTCATAAGAGTAGTATCATAAAAGGCGTTATTTGTTAGTGTATAGACTCAATGTGTCTTGGGCTGTGATGTTATGGTAACACTAGATCATGAATGTGCGCTTTGCCGCGTCGTCCATCCTGAAAAATGGTAATAATAATATTTAGAATGGTCTACATAGTACCAATATTGTGAAAAAGTTGAATGTTTAGAGCTATAGTCTATTACAGGTGCTTCCAACAGCATGCATGTACCCATGAAAATCGAAGTTGTTTGTACATGAAAATAAACATATAATTGTACCTATGCAATACATTACTGTCGACCACCTCAGAAGTACACACTTGTTTACTGAGGAATGAACCCATTTTATTGTTCAAAGTAACATCATAATCATCATTAGCTAGTTTGCTATCGACTGTCATTCAGATTGATAGCACCATCATTCCAACAATAACCTTCCTTATTTTCAAACACATTCAGTAATGTCCCAATGAACAATGGCAATATGTAGAAGCACTGGAACTGGCGTGTTCGCTTCATTCCTTGGCAGCATAAGAAAAAAAGGAAAAAACTTAGCAATTCACACTTCTAACACCATTCTTCACGCTTAACATATATGAGCAAAGATGAAGGATATTTAAGGATAACCAGAAATTTTCAGCTTTCATAGATCAGGATGCTCTTGAAGGCAAAGGCAATTACTTCTGGTTGCATATAAACCATCAAGGATCGAGATATTACTCTTTGAATAAGAATTAAGCATGTTGACAATGATGGCAATGAGTCAGTGACTTCTTTTTTTGACATGATGAGTCAGTGTCTTCTGGTAGTGGATAAACTTTTAGTTCTTAGCAGTAGAGACTCAGCGCACTGAACTGAACATATAGTTTTCCTACTGCACTCAACTAATAATTCTTTTATAAAATCCAAATACTCGCAAGTTATATAAATAGTTTTGTTTATTTATAACAGTTTTCCTATTGCATCACCAGTGCAGCTGTCTTTTGCTGCTGCACCATGCTTGCAAAATTACAGTTAATAAAATTCACCATTTCATATTTACAGTAATTCTCACCATACGATGGAGCAGCATTTGATACCACAACTAATGAGGCTAACTCTGTTCCATCAGCCGAAGCTACCTACAGATTCTCAATCTCTCGATGTAAACATAAACGAGCTACACAGACAATTAGTGATCAGTCAAACTACTTACCCATTTGTACCTTTCATGTATTTAAATCAACCATTATTTTGGAAACCCCAAAACAACGGAGCAAGTAAGGAAAGAAACTTTGAAAGAAAACGTCAGAGAATAATTATGTGGGAATGACTTGTACTGTGGTAAATCAAATCCTTTTTTCTTCTGCTTATCTGAATCATTTTTTTCTTCCAAATAGAAGTATTACCAATCAAAAGGAATGACACGATAGAAAAGACACCTCAGCTTACAGCTTCTTCCAGAAACCATTTATATTTGTCCTTCAAACCAAACTTGAAACCTGTTGTCCTCCATCAGCAATATACCTTTTTCTACTATCAAGTAGCAATAACCTTACACAAGATATTAGGTTTCATTCTTTCTACATAAAGTAGGGATAAATGAGAAAGAAATGAAATATATTTTTCCATGTTTTCTGACACTCGAAAGTTGTCATAAAGAAGATCCCTAGATTTTTATTATATACGACAAAGATCCTCCCACAAATATGTGCATACATAGAAAAGCTTTTCTACTTGGACATTCCAAACAGTTCCTTCGTAGCCCAGAAATTAACAGTCCTATTCTCCTGATTCTGGAACACCTTCATGGTGAAGGTTTACCCTGCTCCTTATACATGAAAATGCATAGAGTGTATCAATCCACCACTGACAACACGACTGACTGGCTTTCATTTTATGCAGTCTTGGAAGAAAACAGTCTTGTAAGGTGGACAACTCGAACAAAAACATAGAAGATAAAATACAGGAATGCTAAATACCATTATAACTCATGAACTGGTGAAAAATAGTATATCGAAGTGGGAAAGATGAATCCACCTCTCTAGTTGCAAATATTTTGTATGTTTCTTCCCCATAGCACCTAGCTTCTTCAGTTTGCCATTCTTCCTGGAAAACAACAAGTAGAACTCTAGAAGGCGTATGATATTTTTCTGTAGTAGTTAGTACCCCATAAGAGAAATATGGTGCAAATGTGCGTGTAACAATAACTATAAGAAAGATAACAACAGATGAGTAACAAAAGCTAAAATTGCATAAAAGAGAGTACATTTCAACAACAATTTTCGCAGATGAAGGTCACACTCCCTGTCAGCACTTTATAAATAAAAATCCCATTGAAAGAACAACTCCTGAAACAAACAACAACGGTAAGTCAGTTAGGTAGCTAATATAGGCGTCCAAGAAAGTACAGAGAAGAAGGTGGATGGCGAGCAAACAAGGAAGCAACCCTAAGCTAGCAACAATGGGATGAATTGCTGGCGGCACATATATATATGATGAAGAAAAAACGGAAGGTAACGGTAATGTTAATCACCATAATTACAGGCGAGAGAGGGTCAGATTTTGTACCAACATGATTACGATGCCGGTGGCGGTTTCAGTTCGCACGGTATGGAGATGCAGGCTGCAATAATGATGTAACGGGGAGGGGTTGCTCGGACGCTGGGTCGGGTCCACACGCACCTGGAGGAAGCCCATGCCCGCATGTACGAAGCCCACGATGCTGCTTCCACGCCGTCCGCATCGCATCGGCACCATCACCGGAGAAGAATGTCATGAAGTCTTCGGGCTTCTAAATCCCTGCAAAATCAAATAAAGTCCCAAATCGGCAAGGATCCATCGGCGCGAGCGTCGCCTCGCCGGTTTCTTTGTCGGCTCCAATCGTGTGTGGAGCAAGCGCCTGTCAGGCATTGGCGAGGGTTGATTTCGTCAATGCCATTGTTATGGAGTTGGGTTTGGAGAAGATGAGAATTCTAGAAATCGCGGAACGGTTAACGACAAGAAATACGAGACACGATATTTATCCAGGTTTAGGCTCTCGGAGGAAAAACCCTACTCCTGCTTGTCTGCTCTTGATTACGGCAGAACCGAAGGTTACAGGGGTGCGTAGATGCAATCTGGCGTGAGGTGCATATGCGGTGGTGGAAGATAGATCTGTAGATCTGTTGTGGTGTAGTCTATTGTACCGTGCCCTCCTTGTTGGACCCTTCTAGCCTTTATATATGAGGAGGCTAGGTCTCAGGTACCGATACGAGTTGGTTACAAGTTGTATTCAAATTCTAGTCTTGAGATTTCCTTGTCTTGTGCGCTTGGGAGTCCGTGTCCATATAGGCTTCATAGCAGTCGAAACGTCATAGACGTCATGGACCCTGGCAGGTCGTCGAGTGGGCCTTCCGTCGGGCTGGACCAGATAGGTTAACATCGGGTACCTGTATGGCATATCCATGTCAGTAGCCCCCGAGTGTCCATCCGAAACATAGATTCGGGTGGAGACTTAGTTGTCTTGAACCTTGCATTTGGATGTTGGAGTCGAAAGTTGTGTCGAGTGCGAAGTACTTCACCAGAAAGTTCATCAGGCCAACTGAATTTGTTCGGTTGTTGTAAAGGAGTCAGTATTATGGACGCGGTCAACACAATGAACTATAGGATGCACGACCAGCGCTCCCTATGGGAGTAGCCCCCGAGTGTCTGTTCGAGTCGTAGACTCGAGCAGAAACTTATAGTCATCAGTTGCATAGACACAATGATCCGGATGTTCATCGGATGATATTGCAAATGTCGTCAACGCCGGCGATTTTTCGAGTGCGCGATCAGCGCTCCCTATGGGAGTAGCCCCCGAGTCCTCGTTCGAGTCGTAAATTCGAATGAGGAGTCAAAGCATGCCACTCGAAGATCTTGTATATGCGCGACCAGTGCTCTAGTTTGGAGTATCCCCCGAGTGTCTAGCGGAGTCGTAGACTCGGGCAGAGACTCGAGTCTTATATTGTCCAGTTGTAGTCGACAATCTCATGGGCGTACCGCTGACCCGGAAGCACATCGGGTGCGCGACCAGCGCTTCTGATAGGAGTAGCCCCCAAGTCTCTAGTCGAGTCACAAACTCAAGTGGAGACTCATGCGAGGAGAAACCACTGACCCGGAAGTGCATTGAGTCAGCGTCTCATGCATAAGGAGCCAAGAATCGATGATGCAGTCGGACTTGACGTGGCGGAGTCGTGCGGCGTTTAGCCGAAAGGACTCGATGTTGCGAATGAAGTCGACGTCGTTTCTTCTGTCAGGTGCGCGCCTAACGCCACTTTTGTCGATGATTGATGCGGTCATCCGAGGAATGCATCGATTCAGGTCTTGGCGTTAGTCGACTCCGTTGGAGGACCCGATACAATAGCGTGATGTAGTCCGACGTCCTTGTAGGCTGCGGAAAACATGAAGAATTGTGAAGTACTTGTATCTTGTAATGAATATTTGCGTGCCATCTTGTAAAGTAAAATTCTGGTTCCAATCGAGGTCGACATTTTTATACTGTTTGCTAGGCCTTTTCGTTAGCCTGATTACCCTTAGTCTCAGTACCTTGCCGAGGCACTCGGAGTTCAAGGATTCAACGATCATGCAGAATCATCTACTCGGGTTGTCGCGTTCGAGGTGCTCGAGTGCATGGAGCCGATGGCACATTAGGTTACTCGAAGAGGGCGTAACCCCCGAGTGTTCCAAGTGCAAGTTAAAAAGTAAATCAACTCTAAGTAGAGGATAACTTAGCTTTGATTGTTGTCGACGAAGTGAACGGGTCGCGGGAGCCAATGCAACCGGCGGATCGCGGTCACGAGGGCCGATATGACCTGTGGGTCGAGGTCGCGGGAGCCGAAGATTATAGTGGATTACCGCAGTCGAAGACTGCAGAGGGTCACGGGAGTCGAAAGAGCCCCCCGAGTCATGGTCGTTGAAGCCGATGCGGCCAGTTGCTGCAATCAAAGATCGCATCGGTCACCGCATCCGAAAGATGCAGCAGGTCACCGCAGCTGAAGGCCGCAGCAGGTCGCCGATGCCGAGGGAGCCCCCGAGTCGATGGAGTTGAATATCGTAGAGGATCGCCGGAGTTAAAAACTGCAGCAGGTCGCGAGATCGATGCCAGACGAGTAGTCAACGTGACGGTCGAGAGTTGTGCACCGGACATATAGTTGACGTGGCAGCGGGTCACGCGGCAGACCGAAATCACGTGGTGATAACGAGCCGCAGCCAAGACTGTAGTTGGTATCCGCGATCGAAGACTGTTGCAGATCGGCGAAGCCGAAGACGGCGACAGGTCGTGCAACGGACGAAATCGAGCCGCTTTAGTTCCGAGCAATGGCCGGCCGGTGCACCGTGGCGCCGTGTCAATTTGATCGATATAGCTGAGATATCTGTGCACTGGTAGCTAGTTTTTTTCCTTAAATATGATCCGTGTGAGACTTTTGTTTGGACTTGGTAAAACTGATCTTGTTTCCTTGTGGAGTAGAGCGCAATATCTAATATCACATCGCCTTTGATTCTTTTTTTATATGTACATAAGCTGGCCTGATTCAAACAATTGCATGTGGCAGAAGTTCCGAAACGGAGAAGGTTGCGGGTTGCTCTTGAATAGATGAAACTGGCCAGCGCGTATGCGCCATAGATTTTTTTATCCACTATGGTGCCATCGCATGCGACGAACCGAATGGCGGTCTGGGTTCCGTTGGTCCCTTCGCTGATGTTGCCGATTCACCCTAGTTTTTGTAAGATCCAAACCAGATCACGCACTCTGTAATCCAGGCCTAGGAAGCCCACGTATCTTGGCTTTTCCCCCTTTTTTCTCTCATTATTAGAGCTTGATTGATTGGCCTGAAATCTGCTAGCTCCATGGATTCCACGAAGCTGACCGGAGATGCGACTCCAGGTTCGTTGTCCCCTCGTATAGGAGAACTGCGGGATCTGCAAAGCCGATCTTATCCGCGTCGTAAACAGTTGCCGAAATCGCATAGATTGACGTGGTGAAGGTGAAGTAGATCGCGCCGCCAATGAAGATGAATCATAGATAGCTCTGGATGAGACCATCACGACTGCACGATCAGCATCCCCGTTTCTCACAGACGCCGCCAATTGACGAGGGTTGATTTCGTCAATGTCCATTTTTATGGACTTGGGTTTAGAGAAGATGGGGATGCTGGAAGTCGTGGAACAGTTAACGGACAATCAACGCGGGACACGAGATTTATCCAGGTTCAGACCCCCAGAGGGAAAACCATACTCTTGCTTGTCTGCTCTTGATTACGATGGAACCGAAGGTTAAGGGATGCGCAGATGCAATCTGGCGTGAGATGCGTATGCGGTGGTGGAAGATAGATCTGTAGATCTGTTATGGTGTAGTCTATTGTATCGTGCCCTCCTTGTTGGACCATCCTAGCCTTTATATATGGGAAGGCTAGATCTCATGTACCGATACGAGTTTGTTATAAGTTGTATTCAAATTCTAGTCTTGAGCTTTCCTTGTCTTGTGCGCTTGGGAGTTCGTGTCCATATAGGCTTCATAGCAGTCGAAACATCATAGACATCATGGACCCTGACAGGTCGTCGAGTGGGCCTTCCGTCGGGCTAGACCAGGTAGGCTAACATCGGATACATGTAGGGCATATTCATGTCAGGCATGTATCAGGCGGAGGGGGAACGAGTCGTTCCGAACAATTACACAGAGGAAAGGAAGGAAACAAGGTCGCTTCGTCTCTCTTGATGATGTGATGCTAAGAGTGCGGAAGGAAATAAAAGAAGCCTTTTAATGCCCATATAAACTTTTGCGGCCAATTGACCAGAAATAACCTAGCTCGGTATGCAAAGCAGCAGCCCTATAACGTTGGGCTAGCTCATTACTTGAGATTTGACGAACGGAACGGCCTCACGTAGGCTGCGGGAAAGAGGCATTGATCTGGAGCGTCCGACGACCGGATCCGACGGTCCAGAGTGCAAGTTCGCTATGAGCAGCCATAGGAAGGTGAGTTACACTGTTTCTTAATAGCTAGTTATCACACGACTTTCTGTTCTCAAGTGGTGACATGTCATATTACCTAAATGGCTACGTGGCATTGCATGGGTTCTATGTTACTACTCAAGTTACTTATACTATGACTACTCGGAACTTCACTTCTTGGAAGGGGGTCCCCTCCACGTCTTCTTGGGTTGGTGCCGGGCAACATGGCAGGGATGGCGGTAATAGGTTAGGCAGCGGCTTACGATGGGACGCCGTTGTGGTGCCGTTTAAGTTTTCTTGGGGTGGTATCAAGACCATTGCAGCAAAAGTTCAGGAGGACGGGCTAGAGCGGGGTTTGGAAGTGATTTGCGGAGGGATGGTAGTGTCTGTGGGCATCTGCTACCGTGTGGCAAAAGCCGGTCAAGCGACAGCAGGGTGTCCACAATCATCACATTGCTGCATCGCTAATCGCGGCCCATGTGTTTGGAAATAGGGGCAGCAACCCTGGTTATCTGATTGTGGTGGCCTCTTTGGTACTGTGAACGGCGCATCGTCTTTTGGATTCGATCCAGCTCATCAGGTACTATGCGTAGCAATTCTTGTCGATGCTCCAAGTCATACATTTTGCCGCCAGGAGCTATGCACGTCGACTCAGTGGAGATGAAAAAATCCATGCCTGCTGCCTGCAGGCTATGCACGGTGGCTCCTATAGAGACGACAAGTCATGCGTTTTGATGCTAGATCAAATGTGGTGTGAGCGTGACGAGGGTTCTCTCGGTATCTCCTTCACATGTGTCTGTCTTTCCCAAGGAGTCGATAGCCGGACAAGAGATGATGGCTATGACGGATTCAGTGACGAGTATGCGCGCTAAACTGGAAATACAAGATCTCCGACCAGACGCACGCATGTGTCATTTTATTGCTGTTGGTGGTGGATCAAAGCTTAGGTTTGGAGATAAAAATTCCGAGATCAACCCAATGTTTGGACTCGTCATCATTGGCGCATCTGCGGCGTTTTACTCTTGAAGGATTTAGCCTAGGGATTGTGTAGTTTTCATTATGTTTATGTCTTGTGCCATATCATTAGTGGTTTCTTGGTGAACGCATAATAGCCGCGGTTTTCCTTTATGGGTCGAACTAGTTTATCGATGCAGAGGTCAGGGCTCTGTTCCCCTTTTAAAGAAAGGGATAGCACTACAGATCTCTCTTTGTGCATCACACAACATGTTTAAATCGTGTAAATAAGGTTAACAATTGTTTGCAGTCCTTATATTGGCATAACAAGGTTAACCGTTTAATATTCTAAACCCATAAGATGATTTAAATTCATATAATAAGGATGAGAAATCAGTTGGGCTTGTTAGATGTATATATTTGTATATTGTAGTTTTCCCATATGTTAGTGGGCTTCCTGCATATTTGCACATGTACTTGTACTATATATTGTGACCTTTGGCCCCCAAAGGAATACAAATTGCATATTTCTGACATGGTATCAGAGCTAGGTTAGTCTCCTCCTACTCGCAACTTCGTCGCTGCAGCCGCCACCGTCCCTGTCGCCGACGGTCTTGCCGTCGTCGCCGCTGCCGGTTGCCGCCTTGTTCCTGGCCGTCGTTGCCCTCGTCTCCAGATTGGTCCGCCCACAAAGCTTCTCGCCGCCCGCCTCGATCCGATCCGATCTGACTCTCCCGATCTGATCCGATCCTGCGCCTGCTCGTGTGGCTCCCGCACGCCAGATCTCCTGGCTCCCGCACGCCAGATCTCCAGCTCGTGCGCCAACTTCCGCCCCGACGCCCGCCCCGACAACCGCCCGCCCGTCTGCCCCGACGCCGGCTCGCTTGCTCCCGCACGCGCGCACGCCTTCTCCCGCACGCGTGCTCGCCTGCTCCCGCACTCCCGCACCCCGAGCTCATCCGAGACACTCTCAGTTCGTCGGCTTTCTGCCACCACCGGCTGTCGTCGCCACCGGGCATCGCTCCCCGACGGCCGGAATTGGCCTACCCAGGCCCTTAGGCGGCGCCTCTTGCGCCGACTAGCCAGAATTTCGCCAGCCTCTGTCTGCAGCTCGGGTTGACCAGATCTAAGAGAGAGAGAGAGAGAGAGAGATGTCTTCTGCATCAGGTTATGTTACGATTCCTCATTGCCCGGTGATCTTTGATGGCGCGAATTATCTTGATTTCGCTGCCTTTATGCGCGTTCACATGCGCGGTCTCCATCTTTGGGGTGTGCTCTCCGGTGAGGTCTCCTGTCCATCGTGCCCCTGTAGGGGTTCGTAGCATGGAAAACAAAAAATTTCTACCGCATGCACACAAACAAGCCAAGATCTATCTACTAGATTGTAGCAACGAGTCTATAGAAGCACTCACCCTCGAAGATTCCAAAGCGGTTAACGAGAGCAGATTCTCATGGGTGATGTAGTTGTACACTTGCCGATCTCAAGATCACGTAGACGATCCTTCCGGCGCTGCGTTCTGGCAGCGCTTCCACAGTCGGTCACACGTTCGATACTCGATGAAGACCTTCCTATCCCTTGTTCCAGTAGGCAGCGGAGGTTGTAGTTCTCTCCTCGCGATTCCGGCAGCACGACGGCGTGGTGTCGGAAGTAGAGGAAAGATCCCGCAGGGCTTCGCCTAAGCCAGTGCGAGTTATGGGGGATTAGGGTTTAGAACACCGGGAGGAGGA
Organism: Avena atlantica; assembly: GCA_910589765.1. Classification (NCBI taxonomy): domain Eukaryota; kingdom Viridiplantae; phylum Streptophyta; class Magnoliopsida; order Poales; family Poaceae; genus Avena; species Avena atlantica. The sequence continues at coordinate 292,661,060 of OU342738.1, forward strand.
GGTGTCGGCGGCGGCTAGGGCGGTGGCGCGGCGGCGACGCGGATGTGGGGAGGGCTTGGCTCTTGTGTTGTTGGGGCAGCCCTCCCCCTCTATTTATGAGAGGGGGGCAGCCTTGGGAGGGGTGGGTTTGAATCCAAACCCAAACCCAAGTTGGATTGAGAGAAGGACTTGTTTCTTCTACCACTAGGCAATCATTGTTCCAGTTTGACTTTTCAAACTTCTCGTTTGACTTTCAATTTAGAGCTTTAATTCTCTCTTGCAAATGCCCACACCAAGTGACCTAGGAAATGATCCAATCATTCCACTTACCCATGACATTCATGGTCCATTCCCCTTCCGGTTCGGTGAACCTTCTAGAACCTTCTAGAACCTCTCCGATGAAAACATCGGAATCTTTCCCGAACTCCGGAATCGGACTTTCCTTATATGAATATTCTTCTCCGGACTATTCCGGATATCCTCGTGATATCCCAGATCCCATCCGAGACTCCGAACAACATTTGGTATCCCTACTAGCATTCCATATCTACTAAACAACATCGAATCCTTAAGTGTGTCTCCCGACGGTTCGTGAATTATGCGGACATGACCGAGACACTTCTCCGATCAATAACCAATAGAGGAATCTGGAAATTCATATGGCTCCCACATATTTCTACAATTACTATGCGATCGAATGAACCACTTACATACGATACCAATTTCCCTTTATCGCACGATAGTTTACTTGTCTGAGGTTTTGGTCGTCGGTATCTCTGCATACCTAGTTCAACCTCGTTACCGATAAGTACTATTTTCTCGTTCCCGTGATATGTGATCCCTTGTGAGCCAGTCACATGCTTGCAAGCTAATTGGATGACATTTCACCGAGAGGGCCCAGAGTATATCTATCCCTCATATGGATGGACAAATCTCACTCTTGATCCATGTGCCTCAATCCATACTTTCCGAACACTCAATGCCACCTTTATAGCCACCCAGTTACGGTGTGGTGTTTGATGTCATCAAAGCATCCTTCCGGTGATGGTGATTAGCATGATCTCATGGTCAAAGGAATTAGGTTACTATGTATCAGAAAGCTTATAGCAAACAAACTATTGAAATGACTTGATCTTAATGCTACACTTATCTATAGGAGTATGTCCATCATACCATTCTCCTAATGATATGATCTTGTTGTTAACAACATCTCAATGCTCATGATTGGAAAACCATGATCATCTATTAATCAACAAGCTAGTATTACAAAGAGGCTTTACTAGGGACTCTAATTTAGTTTACAAATGACACAAGTATTAATGTTCCCTGTTTAATACTATTATAGCATGAAAGTAAACATTTATCATAAACACAAAGATATAATAATAACCACTTTTATTATTGCCTCTAGGGCATATCTCCAACACCCCTCCTCATGTGGCTCATCTTCCGCCGACGCCGATTGTTCTCGGCGCTGATACTTCCGAGGAGGCCAAGGATGCTGCTCAGAGTGCCGATGATAGTGCTGTTGCTGCTTTGACCTGAAGTTCAAGCAGTACTCTGCTGATCTCGCCTATCGCCACGCTCTGACTGCCTACACTCAGTGGGTCGATGAGGATGCTCGTGCTGCTGCTGTTCTCACCTCCAGTGTTCTGTCCCAGTATGTTGCTGAGTTCATGAGTCTCCCTATTGTTGCCGCTCAGTGTAGTGTCGGACCCACCATAGGGCGAGCAGGGGCGGCCGCCCCGGGTCTCCCAGCGCAGATTGGGATCTCCACTATGTATCTAGGCCGAGCTTAGCTACGCCATTGACGAGCTGTTCAGTTTCCGCTGAACTGACGCACGTCGGAGGGGTACCGCGTATGGGCAGAGGATAAAGAAAGCAAAACCGGTCATGATTACTAGCGGGCTTAAGTTAGTTGCCGAATGCCCATTTACCCTTTTTACCAGGCAATGGTTGGCATACCACACACTATGTACCATGGTCGATTAAAAATTTGAACTAAAACAACGACAAAACATTTAAAATATAGAGATTTATTTCAAGTTTGAACTAAAACCACAACAAAACGTTTGAAATATGGAGAGTAGTTTTTATGTCTTTTCATGTTTTTCCATTTCTTGTTAATTTTATCTTATCTGTATTGAAAAGTGAATCTTTCGAGGGGCATCTATTTCAATTTTTTTCTTTAAAATATTCGCCCGGCTAACCTAAATTCCTGGGTCCGCCACTGGCTCAGTGGGCACATCTTCGTCAGCGTTATCAGCCGTCTGGGGATGCTCTTTACCTGTCCGTGGTTCGCCAGGAGCATGCTCTTCAGCAGGGTGATTCCACTATTGATGAGTTCTATACTCAGAGTGCTGCTATCTGGCGTCAGCTTGATTCTCTCTGTACTGCTGTTTGTGGCACATGCTCGTGCTGCCAGATTGTGCGCTCGGATTTGGAGTTTCACCGCATCTATGAGTTTCTGTCTCGGCTCCGTCAGGAGTTTGAGCCTCGGCGTGCTTAGCTGAATGTTCGTGGTCGTGTTCCACTCTCTGAGGTGTTGTCTGAGCTTCGGGCTGAGGAGACCTGTCTCCGTGGTGCTAGTATTCTTGCGGTTCCATCTGTGCTTGCTACTCGTGGTCCTCCTATGTCGTCTGCTCCCTCGACTCAGCCGCGGTCCTCTGTGCCGCCGCCGATACTACCCACTCCTCTAGGTCAGGGTCAGAGTCAGCACCAGCGGTCTCAGGGTCAGGGTCAGCACCAGCATGCTCGTGGTCCGGGTCGTCGTGGTTCTCTTCGTCACTGCTCTTACTGTAACAAGGATGGCCACACTTGGGCCACCTATTATACACGGGATCCCAGTTTATGTCAGCAGCACCAGGCTCTTGGGCAGTCGGCTCCTTCCGGATCTTCAGCAGTTTCTCTCTCCGATCAGGACATTATCAGGAGTCTTCGCGGTCTGCTTGCTGCTACAGGCTATTCTTCGACATGCACTGCTGTCTCTGTGACTGATTCTTCAGGCACTACGCGACCACCACCTTCTACACAGTCAGGTACGTCCCCGTGGTATCTAGATTCTGGAGCTTCCTTTCATATGACCTCTGAGTCTTCTTTTCTGTCCGCTCTTCGTTCTCTCCCTTCTCATGTCCGTGTTTTCACGGCTAATGGTACCTCTCTTCCTGTTTCTAGTCGGGGCACTCTTTCTACTTCTTCTTTTTCTATTCCTGATATTTCTCATGTCCCTCTTCTTAAGATGAATCTGTTCTCTGCTAGCCAGCTTATTGACTCTGGTTGTCACATCATTCTTGATGCTGATTCTTGTGTTGTCCAGGACCGTCGCACACAGGCCCTGGTTGGAGCTGGCCCTTGCATCCGTGACTCTTCGGGACTTTGGGAGTTAGACTAGATTTGTGTTCCTTCCGCTGCCACTTCATCTGCCAGTTCTTCTCCGGTCGTCGCCTCTACTACCAGCTCCTTTCAGCAGTGGCATCATCATCTTGGTCACCTTTGTGACTCTCGCCTGTCGTCATTAGTTCATCGTGGTCTTCTGGGGTTTGTCTCAGGAGATGGGTCTTTACATTGTCAGGGCTGTAGGTTGGGTAAACAGATTCAGCTTCCCTATCCTACTAGCACGTTTATATCTTAGCGACCTTTTGATTTAGTTCATTCCAATGTTTGGGGTCCGACTCCTTTCGCTTTGAAAGGGGGCCATCGCTACTATATTTTATTCATCGATGATTTTTCTCGGTACACTTGGTTGTATTTTATACGCTCTCGCAGTGAAGTGCTCTCCATATATCAGCGTTTTGCGGCCATGGTCCGTACTCAATATTCTACCCCCATTCGTGTGTTTCGTGCTGATTCTGCTGGTGAGTATATCTCCCAGATGTTGCGAGGTGTTCTTGCTGAGCAGGGAACCCTTGCTCAGTTCTCCTGTCCTGGCGCACATGCCCAGAATGGCGTTGCTGAGCGTAAGCATCGCCATCTTCTTGAGACCACTCGTGCCATGATGATTGCTTCTTCTCTTCCACCGCATTTCTGGGCTGAGGCTGTCGCTACGTCGGCTTACCTCATCAATATTCAGCCTTCTGCTGCTCTGTAGGGTGGTATCCCTCTTGAGCGCCTATTTGGACAGTCTCCCGACTACTCCATGCTTCGCTTGTTTGGTTGTGTTTGCTATGTTCTCCTTGCTCCTCGCGAACGCACCAAACTGACCGCTCAGTCTGTTGAGTGTGTCTTCATTGGATACAGTGATGAGCATAAGGGCTATCGCTGTTGGGACCCCGTTGGTCGTCGGATGCGCATCTCTCATGATGTTACTTTTGATGAGACGCGTCCTTTCTATCGTTGTCCCACCGCTGGTACCTACCCGGTGGAAGATATCTCTTTTTTCTCTTTCCTGACACACCTCCTTCTACTCCTATTGTGTCTTCTTCAGGATCTCCTCCCCCTGATGTCTCTTCTTCGACACCATCCTCCTCTGCTCCGTCTAGTTCTCCTAGTTCTCCTCGTTCTCCGGAGTCTTCCTATGCTATTCCTTCTTCTTCATCGTCGTCTCCTGAGTCGTCTTTCTCTGATGATCTTCCCTCTACTCGTCCTATTCGTCAGCGTCGTGCCCCCAACCGTTACTCTTCTAGTCAGTATGGTCTTTCTGTTGCCTCCGAGCCGACTTATTATCGGGATGTTGTGCATCATCCTGAATGGCAGCTAGCCATGGCTGAGGAGATTGCCTTGCTTGAGCGCACTGGCACCTGGGATCTTGTTTCTCCCCCTCCCGGTGTTTGTCCTATCACGTGTAAGTGGGTATATAAGATTAAGACCCGCTCTGATGGATCTCTTGAGCGCTATAAAGCGCGTCTTGTGGCTCGTGGTTTTCAGCAGGAGCATGGTCGTGACTATGATGAGACCTTTGCTCCTGTGGCTCATATGACCACTGTGCGTACTCTTCTTGCTGTTGTTTCTGTTCGTCACTGATCTGTGTCCCAGCTTGATGTTCAGAACGCCTTTCTAAATGGTGAGTTGAGTGAGGAGGTTTATATGCAGCCTCCTCCTGGGTATTCTGTTCCCGAGGGGATGGTTTGTCGTCTTCGACGTTCTCTTTATGGCCTCAAACAGGCCCCTCGTGCCTGGTTTGAGCTCTTTGCTTCTGTAGTGACTGCTGCTGGTTTCTCCCCTAGTGCTCATGATCCAGCGCTGTTTGTTCACACTTCTCCTCGTGGACGCACTCTTCTTCTTCTCTATGTTGATGATATGATCATTACTGGTGATGATTCTGAGTATATCGCCTTTGTTAAGGCTCGTCTTCGTGATCAGTTTCTTATGACTGATCTTGGTCCTCTTCGATACTTTCTTGGGATTGAGGTCTCCTCCACTTCTGATGGCTTTTACATCTCACATGAAAAGTATATTCAGGATCTTCTTGCTCGTGCTGCGCTTGGGGATGAGCGCACTGTTGAGACCCCTATGGAGCTTAATGTTAAGCTTCAACCTACTGATGGTGATCCTCTTCCTGATCCAGCGTGTTATCATCATCTTGTTGGGAGTCTTGTTTATCTTGCTGTCACTCGTCCTGACATCTCTTATCTTGTTCATATTCTGAGTCAGTTTGTTTCTACTCCCACCACTGTTCACTATAGTCATCTTCTCTGTGTTCTTTGTTATCTTCGTGGTACGATCACTCGTCGCCTTTTCTTTCCTTGTTCCAGCTCCCTCCAGCTCTAGTGCTACTCGGACGCTACGTGGGCGAGTGATCCTTCGGATCGCCGTTCACTTTCTGCTTACTGAGTGTTTCTTGGTGGTTCGCTCATTGCTTGGAAGACGAAGAAACAGACAGCGGTTTCCCGTTCGAGTGTTGAGGCTGAGTTGCGTGCTATGGCCTTGTTGACTGCTAAGGTGACCTGGTTACGGTAGTTACTTGTGGATTTTGGGGTCTCTATTACCACACCCACTCTGGTTTTGTTTGACAGTACAGGTGCTATTAGTGTTGCACGTGCTCAGGTGCAGGCTCAGGTTGTTGCGCTTCAGTATGTGCCTTCAGATTTACAGTTGGCGGATTTCTTTAGAAGGCACAGACCAGAGCGCAGCATGATTTCTTACTCTCCAAACTTAGTGTTGTGGATCCACCATGAGTTTGAGGGGGGTGTTAGATGTATATATTTGTATATTGTAGTTTCCCCATATGTTAGGGGGCTTCCTGCATATTTGCACCTGTACATGTACTATATATTGTGGCCTTTGGCCCCCAGAGGAATACAAGTTGCATATTCCTGACATGGTATCAGAGCTAGGTTAGCCTCCTCCTACTCGCAACTTCGTCGCTGCAGCCGCCACCGTCCCTGTCGCCGGCGGTCTTGCCGTCGTCGCCGCCGTCGGTTGCCGCCTTGTTCCTGGCCGTCATTGCCTGTTTCGTCTCCAGATTGGTCTTCCCACAAAGCTTCTCGCCGCCCGCCTCGATCTGATCCGATCTGACTCTCCCGATCCGATCCGATCCTGCGCCTGCTCGTGTGGCTCGCGCACGCCAGATCTCCTGGCTCCCGCACGCCAGATCTCCAGCTCGTGCGCCAACTTCCGCCCCGACGCCCGCCCCGACAACCGCCCGCCCGTCTGCCCCGATGCCGGCTCGCCTGCTCGCGCTCGCCTGCTCCCGCACGCGCGCACGCCTCGCTCTCTCAGTTCGTCGGCTTTCTGCCACCACCGGCTGTCATCGCCATCGGGAATCGCTCCCTGGCGGTCGGAATTGGCCTACCCAGGCCCTTAGGCGCCGCCTCTCGCGCCGACTAGACGGAATTTCGCCGGCCTCTGTCTGCAGCTCGGGTTGACCAGATCTGAAAAAAGAAGAGCGAGAAAGAGAGATGTCTTCTACATCGGGCTATATTGGCATAACAAGGTTAACCGTTTAATATTCTAAACCCCTAAGATGACTTAAATTCATATAATAAGTATGAGAAATGAGTTGGGCTAACATTTTTTTCCTACAAAGCTTTAGTTGTAAAGATTGCCACCTGTAATAAATAAGTCCATTTTTTGCATTATCATATTTTATACTCCCTCCGATCCATATTAATTATCGCTGAAATGGATGTATCTAGACATGTTTTAGTGCTACATACATCCAATTTAGCGACACTTAATATGGATAGGAGAAAGTACATCATTTTTACATAAAAGAGAAAATAAATTGTACTACCTAGATTCCAATTTATAAGGACGCGCGCTTTTCGAGACAAACTCTAACTAGGAAATTTAACAATAATACTCCCTCTGATCCAAATTAATGGACTCAACTTTATCTAGATTCGGACGTATGTAGTACTAAAATATGACTAGATACATCCAAATCTAGACAAATCCGAGTCCATTAATTTAGATTGGAGAAGTATATTAATTATTTTGCACAAAATTGATATTTTTATATTCATATTGAAAAGGTACCATAAATTATTTATCAAATAATCCACATTTTCCTATACTAAGACTTGGTCAAACGAAACATTTGGAAGTCCCGTGTGCCTTAAACTAGTCACTACGGCGAATATCATATGTTAGTATCATGTATATGATACCATCTCCACAATGCATAGTATTATGTGATACTACCATAGTTTTAGTGTATTTATTGTTTTGTAAAATCTCAATATAAAATTGTGTACAAGATTTAGTTAGAATTATTTTTTCTAGTTTTACGTGCTATAATACCGTATCTACCTATAATACCAGCATAACCTCTTTTATCATTAATTGCAGTGATACATAGGCATTTTTCATGCATTTAATGCATGATATCGATACCCCCATTGGGGCTAGTCTTATAAATAGGAATGCAGGTATGATAAATATAGCATCTTATAATTATCGTATCTTATACAATAAATGCCATATTTTCTGACGTGTCATGTAGAATCAATGTAATTTATAGCTCTTCTTGAATGACTACTATTAATTTCAAGATAGGATTGCAATCTTATAAATATGGTGGTATACGCACTAGCATTGATACTTCCATATTCACCATGAAAGAAAAGCTATTAATTAGAATGACCATTCTCTTGCCATTCCTTATTCTAGCCATCGGGGAAAAAGAAGTTAAATGTACAAAACAAGGGGAAAATACTAGCAGGGCCCTCATAGATCATCAAGTTAATAAGACTATTCTGGTGTGTACATGTGTTCATCTTACTTTCTTTTTATATCTATCCTCATCTTTAGAGATTATAAATCTGATGAAGCATCAAAACAGGTTCCAGGCGGAGATGTATATGATTGTATCGGTGTGAGTGTACAACCAGCCTTTAAACACCCATTACTGAAAAACCACAAAATTCAGGTAAGTTTATCATGAAAATATTGTTACTTTCATGTTGTGGATAAATTCTATGCCAATATTCATGTTTAAAATTAGCAATGAAGGATGAGTTATCTAAATACACTAATAATACGTAGGTACAAACCATATACAATCATGTTATCCTTTTTATAATAGTTTGCACTTATATTTCACAATTCAGATTTGCAATCCCTATATTGTTTAAATTCTTCTTCGAATGCTATTTAGACATTGGTTGTACACTAGAAGAGAAACGGACAACCTCTTGTCAAAGAATGCAAGTAAAAGTCACCAATTATGTCCATATAATTTATGATCATGAGAAATAAATATTTTATTATATGATGATTAAGATTATCTCCTTAAATAGATGGAACCAAGTTCTCTCCCACTGAGTGCATATCCGGAATCTCCATCGATGCATGCCATCCCACAAGTACAATTGCCTATCATTGAGTGCCCAACTGGAACAATTCCAGTACTACGTAACAATAGAAGGGACCGCATGGCAGCAAAAACTATCAATGAAATTGTTAGCAAGGACTTGCAACAAGAGGTAAGTATATTATTTTTCAATATATTTCTGGAGTGATCTAGTAAACTATAGGTGGATTATGAAAATATATAATTTTGTGAGGAGTTGTTGAAAGGATGCACACGAGTTATAGAACATAGTGAGCTCCCAGATACATTGTACGATATAGTAACCCATGCAAAATATAAAGCCTTGTCAAAGTTCATATAAGTACATGGAAAAATGAATTTTTTGAATTAGCATCTGAGCTCCTCTTTATACTTTCACATTGGTGAATCTACTATGGAAAATCAAATTCATTTGCTCTACTAAGTTCGTTCTACTCACATTTTCTCCAACTGTTTGTTCTATATCTACCTTGGTATACATATTCATCAAAATTCATCACGTTATGTTGTCAATTTTTATTATTAGTGTGAATAGTCATTAGTTCGTTAATCGAAAAGAAGCAAATTTCTTGGTTAAAGGCTGCAGGAATCCAATATCTGGATGAGCTATATGGAACACGAGCTAGAATAAATGTTTATGAGCCAAAGGTGAAGACAAATAGTAAGGATACAAGTGCATCACGCATACAAATTAACGGGGGAGAAGGAGTAGGCCGTCGAGATGCGCTTGGTGTTGGTTCTTGGGTATCTCCAAGCTATAGTGGTGACAGCTTTGCTAGGTTTCATGTTTATTGGGTAAAACATAACTTACTATTTTTATGTGCATTCTCTTATGAATGATTCATAATCGTACAATTTCTTATTGATATTTGATATATTTGGTAAAGGATGATGGTTCACCAACCAAGGCGTGCGTCGATCATGATTGTACTGCTTTTGTGCAAGTTAACCGACATGTTGGCCTCGGAGGAAGAATAAAACCTATTTCTATGTATAACGGACCACAATATGAAATAGATATTCTGATTTTTAAGGTACTCTTATGGTTAATTTTTTTATTTATATTTATATTTGATTTTATTATATCAATACATAAGTTGTCTTTTGATGCAAACTTGACAACTCGAAAGCCATTATTGGAAGTGAGCTTAGCAATGCACATATCACTAGATAATGTAAACATGATAGAACCTTCAATAATAACAAATATTTGAAGATATAGAGAAGAGTAAATAATATGTCTGCCACTTCAGATTCATTTTATTTTGTGCAACTAACAATATTAATCATACCACATCAGACACATTTTATTGCCTATTATTTTCAGTGTGGATCAAGAATTTACCATGCAAGCCTTATTTGTTTTAGGATCCAAAGACAAAAAACTGGTGGGTGGCATATGGTGAAAAGAATACACCGATTGGGTATTGGCCAAGTTCGCTCTTCCATTACATGAAGGACAAGGGTGATTCTGCATGGTGGGGTGGATATGTTCAAGGCCCGACAGCATCGACAGACTCTCCACAAATGGGTAGTGGTCATTTTGCCTCAGAAGGATTTGGAAAAGCATCTTTTTTGAAAAATATACAGATTGTAGATAACAACAATAAGCTTGTTACTCCAAATATTTATACAGCCCATCTAGGCAGTACCAATCTTTCCAAATATACTACAGATGGTTATGAAGTCAATAACTATGGTCTACATATGTACTATGGTGGACCTGGAGATTTAGTTTAATTTGAGAACATATGATGCAGTTTTATTAATGTTTTCTGGAGAGCAAATTTTAATATATAAAGTTTTTACTATAACCTAATCCAATATCTGTTAGAAATAACGGGGCTAATCCATTTAGGCCCATGAGTATTTCAGATTTTCCCTAAATCTCAAAGCCCAAATTTGTGGCAGCCCATATGTGTTTGGGCCCATGTTTGTGGCAGCTCACATGGGAGTGGAGTGGGAGCTAAAGTTTAGTTCCACATGGAAAGTTGGAGGAGAGTTGCACCACCTTATAAGGTAGAGTGTTGCACCACTTTGTAAGTGAGTGGAAATAAGAGAGATACACGCGCGCGCTCCTCCTCCGACGACACCGCCGCTCGCACGCACGCTCGCCTCGTCACGACGCGCGCGGGCGCGCGCCGCGGGTTGCGGGAATCTCGCCGAGCCGAGCTTTATTTTGCTGCTCAGGAAAATTGACAGACGTGTCAAACGGTTAGCTTATTCGGGTCGCTCCCGGATCGTGGGCTACTGTAACCGACCCGAAGTGCGTAACGTGGACTCGGCCCACGTTCTCCTCCGTTAGGGTTTCCTGAGCCGCTCTATATAAAGTCCTGCGCGGCTACCGCCACAACACCACCGGAAAAACCAATCTAGGGTTTTGCCATCCTCTCTACTTGCGCCGTCACCGTAGTCTACTTCATCCCGCTTGCCGGCGTGCACCGGCGAACGGGAGAGCAGGTCTCCGGAACCACTCGCCCTTGCGATCCTGTACGGGAGAGGGCGAATAAGGTTTTTGGGAAGCGCTCTGCGCGACTGCTCGAGTTCTTCATCACGGGTCGTCTTCCATCCAAGTCAGGCAGTGCTGCCTACCGCCATCTTCGTCGCCATCTGCTGCGATCCCTCTTCCCCAAAGTTTCTACTACTACAACCGAACGGTACGCGCTACGTGATCCTGTTTGGTTGTTCATCATGTTCTGCGAGTACATGTTAGGCTGCTGTTTGTTTCCGATCATCCTATTGTTTAGTACATCTAGTATGTTCGAGTTACATGAGCTAGTAGCTGGTTTTGTCATGATTTATATTCTGGAATTAATCGTGGAAATTATGCCTAATAATCCAACAATCCAAAAACCTTATTGTAGGCAATTTCCTGAATTAACAATGGCTGGTTTTACCGATGCACTGAGGCCGGATAAGTTTACCGGTGTGCACTTTAAGAGGTGGCAGTACAAGGCTGAGCTTTGGCTGACCACGATGAAAGTGTTCCACATCAGTAAAGGCAAACCTGAGGGAACTATATCTGACGATGATCAGAAGAAGTTCGAGGATGCTAATACTGTCTTTGTGGGATGTATTCTGAGCATTCTTGCTGACCGTGTGTGTGATGTGTTTATGCACATAAAAGACGGAAAGGAGCTCTGGGATGCACTGGATGCCAAGTTTGGTGTTGCAGATGCTGGCAGTGAACTGTATATCATGGAGAGCTTTCATGATTTTAAGATGACTAAGGACCTTCCTGTGGTTCAACAAGCTCATGAGATACAGTGCATTGCCAAGGAGCTCGAACTCCTTAAGTGTACCTTACCCGACAAGTTTGTGGCGGGATGCATTATTGCTAAGTTGCCCCCTTCATGGAGGAACTTTGCCACAACTCTCAAACACAAGAGACAGGAGATATCAGTTGAAAATCTGATAGCGTCCCTTGATGTTGAGGAGAAGGCTCGGGCTAAGGACACTACTGAGAAAGGAGAGGGTCTTGCTACTGCTAACTTTGTGCAGAAAGGCAAATCCGTAGGCAAGAACAAAGGGAACTTCAAACCCTCCTTTAACAAGCCTGTAAAGACTACAACCTTCAAGAAGAAGAAGACGAACAGGGACAAGAGTGAACTGTCTTGTTACACTTGTGGAGAGCCCGGCCATTTTTCCAAGGACTGTCCAGAACGCGCAGACCGCAGAGGGAAAAAGGCCAAGACTGTCAACGTCGTGACCGCTAGCAATACTGATGGGTATGGTAATTTATTTACTGTTCTTTCAGTATTTCAATCACCGTGTTGGTGGCTTGATACGGGTGCTAATGTTCATGTGTGTGCTGACATCTCTATGTTCACTTCTTATCAGGTCGCTCGGGATTCATCCGTCCTAATGGGGAATGGATCACATGCTTCTGTTCGTGGTGTTGGCACGGTGGATCTGAAGTTTACTTCCGGAAAGATCGTGCAGCTGAGGAACGTGCAGCATGTCCCTACTATGAACAAGAATCTCGTTAGTGGCTCCCTTCTTTGTAGAGATGGGTTTAAGGTTGTCTTAGAGTCTAATAAAGTCGTTGTTTCGAAACATGGACAATTTATTGGTAAAGGTTATGAGTTCGGAGGCTTGTTCCGGTTTTCACTTTCAGAGTTTTGTAATAAATCCGTGAATCATATTTGTGGTGGTGTTAATGATGATACCAGTGTTTGGCATTCTCGTTTATGTCACATTAATTTTGGTTTGATGTCTCGGATGTCCAGCATGAGTTTAATTCCGAATTTCACTATTGCCAAAGGTTCTAAGTGCCATAGTTGTGTGCAATCAAAGCAACCTCGAAAGCCTCACAAGGCTGCCGAGGAGAGAAACTTGGCACCTCTAGAACTCATACATTCTGATCTATGTGAGATGAATGGTGTGTTGACAAAAGGTGAAAAGAGATATTTCATGACGTTGATAGATGATGCTACTAAATTCTGCTATGTTTACTTGTTGCAAACTAAAGATGAGGCTTTAGACTACTTTAAAATCTATAAGGCCGAGGTTGAAAATCAACTAGAGAGAAAGATCAAGCGTCTTAGGTCGGATCGTGGTGGTGAGTATTTTCCCAAAATATTTGATGAATTCTGTCAGGAACACGGAATTATTCATGAGAGGACGCCTCCCTACTCGCCCCAATCAAACGGGGTTGCCGAGAGGAAAAACCGCACGCTGACTGACTTGGTGAATTCCATGTTAGCCACTGCTGGTTTATCAAAGGCATGGTGGGGGGAGGCTTTGTTGACTTCATGTCATGTCCTGAATAGAGTTCCTAACAAGAATAAAGAAAAGACCCTTTACGAGGAGTGGGTTGGGAGAAAACCATCACTTTCGTATCTGCGTACTTGGGGGTGTTTGGCAAAGGTCAACATACCGATTCCCAAGAAACGCAAGCTCGGACCCAAGACAGTGGATTGTATCTTTCTAGGATATGCTCCACGGAGTGTAGGCTATAGATTTCTAGTGGTTAAATCTGAGGTACCTGATATGCATGTTGATACTATAATGGAATCTCGTGATGCAACATTCTTTGAGAATATTTTTCCTATGAAAGATATGCATAGCATTGGTAGGATTTCTTCTGAAATACTTCCTGAATCTAGTGCATCTATTGATAATTCTGAACAACCACATGAGGAATTTCTTGAGAAGGATGACGATGAACCTCTCACGAGGAGTAAGAGACAGAGGGTTGCAAAATCCTTTGGCAATGATTTCATCGTGTACCTTGTGGATGATACTCCCAGATCCATTACTGAGGCATATGCATCTCCTGATGCAGATGATTGGAAAGAAGATGTCCAAAATGAGATGGACTCGATTCTTTCTAAAGGAACTTGGGAATTATCAGAACGACCCTATGGTTGTAAACCTGTGGGATGTAAGTGGGTGTTCAAGAAGAAGCTAAGGCCTGATGGTACTATTGAGAAGTACAAGGCACGACTTGTAGCTAAGGGCTACACACAGAAAGAAGGCGAAGATTACTTCGACACCTATTCACCTGTCGCTAGACTGACCACCATTCGAGTACTACTATCCTTGGCTGCCTCTTATGGTCTTCTCGTTCATCAAATGGACGTGAAGACAGCTTTCCTTAATGGAGAGTTGGAAGAGAAGATTTATATGGATCAGCCGGATGGGTTTGTGGTAAAAGGTGAAGAGACAAAGGTGTGTAAGTTATTGAAATCTTTATATGGCCTGAAACAAGCACCTAAGCAATGGCATGAGAAGTTTGACAGAACTCTACTTTCTGCTGGCTTTGTCATTAATGAGGCTGATAGGTGTGTTTACTATCGCCATGGTGGGGGCGATAGCGTTATATTATGTTTGTACGTGGATGACATTCTGATCTTTGGTACAAACATGAAAGTGATAAATGAAGTCAAGTCTTTCCTGTCAAAGAGTTTTGATATGAAAGATCTGGGAGAGGCTGATGTCATTCTGAATATCAAGCTTATTAAGAACGAGAATGGGATTACTTTAACGCAATCTCATTATGTTGAGAAGGTCTTGAGCCGATTTGGCTTTAATGATGGCAAGACTTCTCCAACAACTTATGATCCCAGTTTGACATTACGAAAGAATAAGAAGGAACCAACAGATCAGCTGAAATATTCACAAGTTGTTGGTTCTCTCATGTACTTAGCAAGCGCTACAAGACCCGATATCTCTTTTGCTGTGAGCAAGTTGAGTAGGTTCATGTCTAACCCGGGTATTGATCATTGGCATGCACTTGAAAGGGTCATGCGCTATCTATGTGGTACAATGAGCTATGGGATTCACTATTCAGGAAATCCTGCTGTGCTTGAAGGATATAGTGATTCGAATTGGATCTCTGACGTTGATGAACTCTACGCCACGAGCGGGTATGTGTTTACCCTTGGAGGTGGCGCAGTGTCATGGAGGTCTCGTAGACAAACCATATTGACAAGGTCAACTATGGAAGCAGAACTTACTGCTTTAGACACATCCACTGTTGAGTCAGAATGGCTGCGTGAGCTCTTGATGGACTTGCCTGTGGTTGAGAAACCTGTGCCGACAATACTTTTGAATTGTGACAACCAAACTGTTATTGTCAAAGTGAACAATTCTAAGGATAACGCGAAGTCATCAAGACACGTGAAAAGACGTTTGAAATCTGTCAGGAAATTGAGAAACTCCGGAGTAATAACTGTTACGTATATTCAAACAGACAAAAACCTGGCAGATCCCTTTACAAAGGGACTATCACGAAATGTGATAGAAAGTGCATCGAGGGAGATGGGGTTGAGACCCATGGATGTCACACCTTAGTGGTAACCCAACCTATGTGATCGGAGATCCCGTGAATTAGGACCTGGGAAGAACAAGCTAGTGGTTTGACTGAGGAGAGTATTTTGAAAACCCTCTCTATGTGAAGATGCATGACTCTCATAATCTGTAAAGCAGGTTGGCAATATGCCTTAATGTGTTTCTGTTGGCTTTAATTATCAAAGATGCCGTCCTACAGGGCATTTTTGAAAGAACACACCTATATGAGCTCGACTGTAAACGTCGCGTCTATGAGATCTGGGTGATCTTTAGTAAACTCATGAAGAGACCAGGGAGTATGACGCATATGCTCCAACCCGCGGGGTAGGCTACTGACAGCCAAGTACTAGTTATGATTTTGAGCGAAATCTATTGGCACCAAACTTGCAATTCAAGGTTCGTCCATTGTTCAAGTTGTTGATAGACGTAGTTCAAGATTCTAGGCGGAAGTTCAACTTAACAGTCTCTGCTGAAACACTGGTATATAAACAAGTAGCAAGGATTGGCAAATCTTCAAATGGGCATTTGAGATCTGGTGGGGGATTGTTAGAAATAATGGGGCTAATCCATTTAGGCCCATGAGTATTTCAGATTTTCCCTAAATCTCAAAGCCCAAATTTGTGGCAGCCCATATGTGTTTGGGCCCATGTTTGTGGCAGCTCACATGGGAGTGGAGTGGAAGCTAAAGTTTAGTCCCACATGGAAAGTTGGAGGAGA
Organism: Avena atlantica; assembly: GCA_910589765.1. Classification (NCBI taxonomy): domain Eukaryota; kingdom Viridiplantae; phylum Streptophyta; class Magnoliopsida; order Poales; family Poaceae; genus Avena; species Avena atlantica. The sequence continues at coordinate 292,677,282 of OU342738.1, forward strand.
GTTGCACCACCTTATAAGGTGGAGTGTTGCACCACTTTGTAAGTGAATGAAAATAAGAGAGATACGCGCGCGCTCCTCCTCCGACGACGCCGCCGCTCGCACGCACGCACGCTCGCTCGCTCGCTCGCTCGCTCGCCTCGTCACGACGCGCGCGCGCGCGCCGCGGGTTGCGGGAATCTCGCCGAGCCGAGCTTTATTTTGCTGCTCAGGAAAATTGACAGACGTGTCATATAAAGTCCTGCGCGGCTACCGCCACAACACCACCGGAAAAACCAATCTAGGGTTTTGCCATCCTCTCTACTTGCGCCGTCACCGTAGTCTACTTCATCCCGCTTGCCGGCGTGCACCGGCGAACGGGAGAGCAGGTCTCCGGAACCACTCGCCCTTGCGATCCTGTACGGGAGAGGGCGAATAAGGTTTTTGGGAAGCGCTCTGCGCGACTGCTCGAGTTCTTCATCACGGGTCGTCTTCCATCCAAGTCAGGCGGTGCTGCCTACCGCCGTCTTCGTCGCCATCTGCTGCGATCCCTCTTCCCCAAAGTTTCTACTACTACAATCGAACGGTACGCGCTACGTGATCCTGTTTGGTTGTTCATCATGTTCTGCGAGTACATGTTAGGCTGCTGTTTGTTTCCGATCATCCTATTGTTTAGTACATCTAGTATGTTCGAGTTACATGAGCTAGTAGCTGGTTTTGTCATGATTTATATTCTGAAATTAATCGTGGAAATTATGCCTAATAACCAACAATATCCATGGGGGCCCGTTCGTCTGGATGCTCCGAGCTCTACGTCTATGTGAATTATCGTGCTAGCTACTCTCCTGTCAATAATAGCAGATCGAACATGAAGTATTGGATTATCGTGCTAGCTGGTTCCTGTGAATGATAGCAGACGAACATGAGTTACATCTTTTGGCTCTTTGCTATGATATCTACGACGCCTGCGGTTTAAGAATTCCTATGGTCATTCGAACATATTACCATGAGCACCGGACATAGACGTGAAATTCCATGATAAAAGTTGTACTAGCTAGTTCAAGAATTATACATTTCCTCTATGTTTCGATTCATGATACTCCCTTCATGTCGAAATAGATGTCTCAAGTTTAACAAAAATTGAATAAATCTAGCACTTTTGCTTCGGTCCCCCTCCTTCATTCAAACTTTGACAAATAAAAACTCGATACTGATTGTTTAGAGGACCGTACAAACCCACCCGAAATCCGTATATCCTCTTAGACGTATACTCACTGTATACGTATACTCATGTGCCTACGGAAGGCAAAAATCGAAAGTTATAAAACAGCAAAAAAAAAATTAAAATATGACATGCAAAGATGTAGATCGTGATAATAGGAGGTGGGATCAACCGACCGGAACGTTGATTATACCCAGTTCGACCGAGTACAATATACGGAGATATACGTGGCCTCGATATGGTGGGTTTCGACGGGTCAAAAGAAAAAATGGCCCATGCAGCTTAAGTTTAGGGGGAGGGGACCGAAGCACACCTCTAAATCTAGATACTATTTAGTATATAGATTTATCTAAATTTTAAAAAACTTAAGACGGAGGAAGTAGTATAAATTATATGGTTACATGTGGCATCCCGCAAAACCACTACTAGAAAATCGCGTTGTTTTTATGCATTGCATCATCATGACCGCATGCTCATGTCATCATGCCACATTGCATTTGAGCATCGTCATCATCTTGCAGCTGCTTGCATAAAACTATTTACAGAAAAACCTACTTTTGTTTTCTAAACGCCCCGCCTTTGTTCAAAATGCAAACCCCGGGCCTCCGGAATATTTTGTTTGTCTGCTATTGGTTTGCAAACGGTGCATTTGAAATAAATAAAATTTGGAATTATTTTTAGTGGGGCAGTCGAACGGGCCGATTCGACCCGAGCGACCACCCCAGACCAAATCGGTCCACCCCAAAATCCTAAAGCTACCAGTCCTATTCTACCCACAACCCCTCCACCTCACCCCAACCAACCCCCTCTCGACACCTCACCTCACCCTTCCCCCTAGCCAATCAAACCCTGCCACCTCACCCCCCAACTCTCTCTCCCTCCCTTTCTCTCTCCCAATCAGCCACCCACCAGCCCCTCCCCATGCGGTCAACCCCCCCTCTGACCCCCGGGCCCCACGTCCCTGGGCCCCACCCAGTCCCCACCTCCCCGCTCCACCCACTCTCCCCATCTGGCGCCCCGCGTCCCCCACGCGGGCAGGCCACCTCCCCGACGCGACCCCTCCTCGTTCCCGCTCCCACCGCCGGCCGCCCTTCCTCCCCCTCCGCTCGCCTCGCCGCTGCTCCTCTCCTTCCTCGCCCCGCTCGCGTTTCCCCTCCGGCGCCGGCTCCCGCCGGCTCTCTCCTCTCCGGTCTTCCCCACCGCCCTCCTTCCCTTCGGCCAGACGCGCTCCGCCCTGAGCCGCCTCGCCCCGCCGCCGCGGCCTGCCTCCGCCTCTACCTCGTCTCCGGCTACCCGCCGCCGCCAAGCACCTCCGCTCGCGCTCGCCGGCCCCCCTCTCGGCCGCGTCCCCCTCGGCGTCCCTCCGCCGGCTCCCTCCCGTTGGCCTCCACCTCCGTCGGTCTCCCTCAGCACCCCGCCGAGCCGGCCCCCTCCTGCGCCACCCTTGGCCGCCCGCGCCGGCAGGGCCCCGTCACCGCGCCCCCTCGGCGCCGGTCGCCCCCATCGCGTCCCCGCGCCTCCGCCCGGCCGTCCTCCTCCTGCATCCGCCTCTGCCGCCTCGCCATGACCCGCGTCCCCGCCGAGCTCCGCCGCCGCCGGCGACCCCTCCATCCACGCCTCGGGTCCCCCCTCCATCCGGTCTCCTCTCCCCAGCGAGCCGCTCGCCCTTGCACCAACCCTCCCCGCCACCGGCTTTCTCTCTGCCTCGCCGGAGCCGGCCGTGGCCTCTGCGACGCGCCACCCCGAGCGCCTCCCTCCCCATCTCGCCTACGCTGACGCGGCCATCGCGTCCCCGACCGCCGCCCTCTGCTTCAACCGCCGGCAAGGAGTCCTCAGGACACCCGCTGCCAACGTTCAGTGCATCTACCGCGGAGATACCGATGGCTTCAAGGGTTCCGTTCCAGCAATAACTTCAAGGCAGCAAGCCATAGCACAAGGCCAGCAACTCGTATGCAACAAGGACGACCTCTACTTCAATCCCGAGCTTCTGGTTTTCCTTAGATACATGTGTGGTTTGACTCTAGATTGATGTTTGGCGATGGTGGTATTGCGGTGTGGTGTTGGACTGCTTTGGAGGCCGACACGAGCGGCTGAACCCCGAAGACCGTACCGATACCGACGTCCGAAGACCGAACCCCGTCAAGACCCCGAGCCCTATCGGATCCGAGGACCGAAGATGGCCGGAACACCAAGATCGCCTTTCGGACCCTTGAAGACCGATCACGGCGCCCTATTCCAAGATCTTCGTCATGGACCGGCAAGATCTCCATCGCGGGCTTCAAGTTCCCCCTCGAATACGCCAAGTACTCCCTCGAGGACGCCGAGTACTTCACCCCGGACACCGAGACCCTTAACGACAAGCTCTCCTTCCCGGACGCCGATCTCGCCGAGAACCCGGATGCGACAAGACCCACCCCGTTAACCGAGAATGCTCCTGCCGAGAACGTTTCCGTCGAACCCTGAACCCCAGATCCGGACCCCGAGACCGAACCTCGAACCCCGGAACCCCAAGTTCGTCGAGACCCTAATGTGTGAACCCTTCCCGAAACCCTATTTTATAATATAATCAAAATTGTTGCATAATAATTGCCATACTTGCATGCATATTTGTGTGGTTTGGGGGCCTTATGCCGATTCACCATATAATTAAATATGGGGCCATATGCGGGCAAATCTAATCTAATATTCGCCCCATTTAAATTTGTGTAGCGAACCGGTGCCATCTGTGCCATGTTAAGACAACATTTAATTTGCGGGGTAGATAAACAACTTGAACCATATAATCATTTGTCGGGACCCCTGGTTCCACTTAATATGACCTAATTGCATTGCACCTTTGCCATGCCATACATCATACATGCAACATGCCGATCTTTTGCCGTAGTATTAAATAGTGTATCCGGTGTTTATTCTAGTGTTTTGCTTCTTCGCGGATAAGGCCGTTGAGTTGATGTGAGCTTCGCCCCGATCTTCGGTTGAACCTTCGACAATGTTTTCAGGCGAGCATCTCCCCCCTTTCTACCTATCTTATTTTTATAGTATTTATTCCCTCCTATTGATCTATTGCTATCTGTGTCGCGTTGCTCTAGTTCTCGTACCCGAGATACCCCTTGCAGCCATATATTGCCTCGGACACATCCTATTACCTGTTGTTTGGTAGATAGTTGGACTTGCGCGTCGTAGTCGCTTGCTCAAGTGCTGTTGCATGTCGCCATGTACCACAGTTGTTGGAGTATTGCCACATGTTTGATGTTGGAGATGATCTCGGCTTTACTTATCGTTCACTTTAATTCCTGTTTAACCACTAAAATTTAAGTAAGTAAGCAGAGGCATCGGTGGGTGATAGATAATATTTGGTTTCCGACCGCCCACTTGTGTCCCGTAGGACCCCGAGTACTTGATACCTGTTCCTTGATTTATCGCGCTATCCACATACGGGGAATTATGGGACCCCCCCTTAGCCAGAGCTTGATTCCGTCTTATTTCTTGGGGCCACAAACTAGTTTGAGGTTTTATTTACTATCCTGTACTTATGCCATGCTACTGCTTTATTTACGATTGTGCGAGGAGCACACTGTACTGTTTAGGATCGGGACACGTTTTCGCGGTGTCGACAAGCCCCGTTTGGGGTTCCCAGTCGCTCACATCCGTCCACCCAAACCTCGGGTCCGTCTCGGAGCTAGCTTACTTCGTTGCGGGTGTACTCCAAGGGGTGGCCCCCTGAAATATTTCTGAATCTTGTGATTGCTCTGTCGTGAAAGCCTCGTTGGGTTTTGATTTGGTTTTTCCGAGGTCGAACGTGTGTGTGTTGCTATTTGTGCACCCCGGCCGGGTTAAAACTTTCTGAAAGCCGTGTCCGCGGTTATGGACGACTTGGAGCACAGTATCTCGATCATAGACAACTATAACTCAAGTTTACTGTTATAAATTGACTTGTATCTGATATGACTAGTAATCAGCTTCAACTACAACGGAATGGCTAAATAAACCTGCCAACAATTGCTTGCTTGAGTTTTCGCTTGCGACCATTGTATCCACTGTTGGATTAGGCGGCGCCTAGGCAACGCTTAAGCACACTTAGGCACTAGGCGGTAGACAAACGCCTCGCCTAGAGCATAAGCGGAAGTCTAGGCAGGATAACTAATAAATTTTCTTATCGAGCAAGAAATCATGAATTTTTTTCACTTTTTAGCTAGCTGGGCCATATTCCAATGGCGGTCGTTGGTTGTTTACTCATTTACATGCTCTAAATTAATGTATATCACATATAATAACCCATATATACCCTTGATGGTAAAAACTATATGCTCGCCTAGGCCACGCCTAGGGCGCTTAAGCACCGCCTAGGCTCTAGGCGAAGGCCAAACGCTTCGCCTACGCCTAACGCTTTTTCCAACCTTGATTGTATCTGACTAGTAAGTATTGCAACTACAACGGAATGGCTAAATAACAGTACCAACAACTGCTGGGTTTTGGGTTATCTCATGCTAATTGTATTTGACTAGTAAGTGTTGCAACTACAACGGAATGGTTAGCTAAAATGGCCCACTGCTTATTTTATCAGGATGATTATCTACACCTCACTAGTAATTGCTGCAACGATAACTGAATAAATAAAACTGCCAACTGTGTGACTTCCTCGGTTGACTTCCTCGTTTGGTATCGAGGGGGAAACACCAGGATGGGTTTGTCTGATGGTAGGATCAGGTTGGTTCCGAATAGGTCTTTCTTACCCCTCTCTGATTGCCGCCAGTTATATCGAGTCTCTATAGGTTGTTTAGTGCATGCTGCCGCTGCCGCTTCAGTCCACCATACCTATGTAGGCGAGGACCGCCGAATTCTAGCATCACCGTGTACTGGCCTCAGTACTGAAGCTCCTCTTTTTCCTTTGCCCTTTGTCGGCACCCCTTTTGTTTAAGCAGGTTTTGAGATCGACGTCGTTAGCAGGGTTACCTTACGGCTTGGCCTGGGCAGGGTTATGGACGCCATTGGTTATTCTTCAGGGCTCTTAGCCCCATTTGCATCTTGTCCGTAGTCGAACGCTCTATCATTTTCAAGGTGATTTGGATCTTTGTATATTATATCTGTATTCTTGACTCTTTGAGTCGCCGTTGTATATATCTGTTATGTGGGTCCCATCGAGGACTGTTGTGTAATGTTATTACTTCATTTTCCACCCGCACGAAAGTGCCTGGTGGGCACCTTTGAATCGTTTCTATGCGGGTTTGGCGGGTTTCGCTAAAACTTGCATAGGGTCGATTCTGAGGGTGTTACAGAGTGGTATCAGAGCTCAGCAGTTGCGATACCCCACAAGTCCAGCCTGTAGGATAACCTAGCTAACGGCCGAAGTAGAGTGTCAAAAACTATTTTTCAAAATCGGTTGGATAGATCTGGTTAGGTCTGCTTTTATTCCTTACCCCTCTGCTATTCTCCTCTTACCTCTACGTGTTTTGAATCCGCTCTCGTCTTTTCTTCGAGTCCAGGAATTCTCGTGGTTGGGATTCCGTCGTATCTTCAGGGTTTCGCTTCCTTCTTTGATAACGGTGTTCTACCATCCGGTGTTCAAGCTGCCTGAGGAATCCGTCTACTGTGGTACCATTCTGTGTTCCTTGTTTGTGCTTTCCGGTGTTTCCGACGCGACGACATCACCTACGCCAGATCCGATGCAGAGTCTGCATCACTCCTTTGTTTCCGAACCTCGCTTGTCGAGATCTTCAGTCTGATTCCGACGGTTGGTTGCATAATCCGCCTATTCGTGTGCAGAGTAATGGTTTGGGTGCGCGATGGACTGATCACCATCCGACTACTCTTATCATTCGCTCTTGTACCCCGAATCAGTGGATCCAGCAGTTTTACTCCGTCCACGGAAGTTAGAGGTGGCTTTATTTGTGGATACCTCTACCTTCGCCCTTTTGTTTCCGGAGTGTTCCCTCGACGATCACGGACAACGACCTCTTGTTAGTGGTGTCGCGAGGATCTACACGAAGCGAGAAGACGCAGACCGCCGACCTTCCTTCCCGGTACCATGAGGCGGATCTCGAGGGCGAGATCCATTGTTAGTGGTGTCGAATTGTGGCATCCCGCAAAACCACTACTAGAAAATCGCGTTGTTTTTGTGCATTGCATCATCATGACCGCATGCTCATGTCATCATGCCACATTGCATTTGAGCATCGTCATCATCTTGCAGCTGCTTGCATAAAACTATTTACAGAAAAACCTACTTTTGTTTTCTAAACGCCCCGCCTTTGTTCAAAATGCAAACCCCGGGCCTCCGGAATATTTTGTTTGTCTGCTATTGGTTTGCAAACGGTGCATTTGAAATAAATAAAATTTGGAATTATTTTTAGTGGGGCAGTCGAACGGGCCGATTCGACCCGAGCGACCACCCCAGACCAAATCGGTCCACCCCAAAATCCTAAAGCTACCAGTCCTATTCTACCCACAACCCCTCCACCTCACCCCAACCAACCCCCTCTCGACACCTCACCTCACCCTTCCCCCTAGCCAATCAAACCCTGCCACCTCACCCCCCAACTCTCTCTCCCTCCCTTTCTCTCTCCCAATCAGCCACCCACCAGCCCCTCCCCATGCGGTCAACCCCCCCTCTGACCCCCGGGCCCCACGTCCCTGGGCCCCACCCAGTCCCCACCTCCCCGCTCCACCCACTCTCCCCATCTGGCGCCCCGCGTCCCCCACGCGGGCAGGCCACCTCCCCGACGCGACCCCTCCTCGTTCCCGCTCCCACCGACGGCCGCCCTTCCTCCCCCTCCGCTCGCCTCGCCGCTGCTCCTCTCCTTCCTCGCCCCGCTCGCGTTTCCCCCTCCGGCGCCGGCTCCCGCCGGCTCTCTCCTCTCCGGTCTTCCCCACCGCCCTCCTTCCCTTCGGCCAGACGCGCTCCGCCCTGAGCCGCCTCGCCCCGCCGCCGCGGCCTGCCTCCGCCTCTACCTCGTCTCCGGCTACCCGCCGCCGCCAAGCACCTCCGCTCGCGCTCGCCGGCCCCCCTCTCGGTCGCGTCCCCCTCGGCGTCCCGCCGCCGGCTCCCTCCCGTTGGCCTCCACCTCCGTCGGTCTCCCTCAGCACCCCGCCGAGCCGGCCCCCTCCTGCGCCACCCTTGGCCGCCCGCGCCGGCAGGGCCCCGTCACCGCGCCCCCTCGGCGCCGGTCGCCCCCATCGCGTCCCCGCGCCTCCGCCCGGCCGTCCTCCTCCTGCATCCGCCTCTGCCGCCTCGCCATGACCCGCGTCCCCGCCGAGCTCCGCCGCCGCCGGCGACCCCTCCATCCGCGCCTCGGGTCCCCCCTCCATCCGGTCTCCTCTCCCCAGCGAGGCGCTCGCCCCTGCACCAACCCTCCCCGCCACCGGCTTTCTCTCTGCCTCGCCGGAGCCGGCCGTGGCCTCTGCGACGCGCCACCCCGAGCGCCTCCCTCCCCATCTCGCCTGCGCTGACGCGGCCATCGCGTCCCCGACCGCCGCCCTCTGCTTCAACCGCCGGCAAGGAGTCCTCAGGACACCCGCTGCCAACGTTCAGTGCATCTACCGCGGAGATACCGATGGCTTCAAGGGTTCCGTTCCAGCAATAACTTCAAGGCAGCAAGCCATAGCACAAGGCCAGCAACTCGTATGCAACAAGGACGACCTCTACTTCAATCCCGAGCTTCTGGTTTTCCTTAGATACATGTGTGGTTTGACTCTAGATTGATGTTTGGCGATGGTGGTATTGCGGTGTGGTGTTGGACTGCTTTGGAGGCCGACACGAGCGGCTGAACCCCGAAGACCGTACCGATCCCGACGTCCGAAGACCGAACCCCGTTAAGACCCCGAGCCCTCTCGGATCCGAGGACCGAAGATGGCCGGAACACCAAGATCGCCTTTCGGACCCTTGAAGACCGATCACGGCGCCCTATTCCAAGATCTTCGTCATGGACCGGCAAGATCTCCATCGCGGGCTTCAAGTTCCCCCTCGAATACGCCAAGTACTCCCTCGAGGACGCCGAGTACTTCACCCCGGACACCGAGACCCTTAACGACAAGCTCTCCTTCCCGGACGCCGATCTCGCCGAGAACCCGGATGCGACAAGACCCACCCCGTTAACCGAGAATGCTCCTGCCGAGAACGTTTCCGTCGAACCCTGAACCCCAGATCCGGACCCCGAGACCGAACCTCGAACCCCAGAACCCCAAGTTCGTCGAGACCCTAATGTGTGAACCCTTCCCGAAACCCTATTTTATAATATAATCAAAATTGTTGCATAATAATTGCCATACTTGCATGCATATTTGTGTGGTTTGGGGGCCTTATGCCGATTCACCATATAATTAAATATGGGGCCATATGCGGGCAAATCTAATCTAATATTCGCCCCATTTAAATTTGTGTAGCGAACCGGTGCCATCTGTGCCATGTTAAGACAACATTTAATTTGCGGGGTAGATAAACAACTTGAACCATATAATCATTTGTCGGGACCCCTGGTTCCACTTAATATGACCTAATTGCATCGCACCTTTGCCATGCCATACATCATACATGCAACATGCCGATCTTTTGCCGTAGTATTAAATAGTGTATCCGGTGTTTATTCTAGTGTTTTGCTTCTTCGCGGATAAGGCCGTTGAGTTGATGTGAGCTTCGCCCCGATCTTCGGTTGAACCTTCGACAATGTTTTCAGGCGAGCATCTCCCCCCTTTCTACCTATCTTATTTTTATAGTATGTATTCCCTCCTGTTGATCTATTGCTATCTGTGTCGCGTTGCTCTAGTTCTCGTACCCGAGATACCCCTTGCAGCCATATATTGCCTCGGACACATCCTATTACCTGTTGTTTGGTAGATAGTTGGACTTGCGCGTCGTAGTCGCTTGCTCAAGTGCTGTTGCGTGTCGCCATGTACCACAGTTGTTGGAGTATTGCCACATGTTTGATGTTGGAGATGATCTCGGCTTTACTTATCGTTCACTTTAATTCCTGTTTAACCACTAAAATTTAAGTAAGTAAGCAGAGGCATCGATGGGTGATAGATAATATTTGGTTTCCGACCGCCCACTTGTGTCCCGTAGGACCCCGAGTACTTGATACCTGTTCCTTGATTTATCGCGCTATCCACATACGGGGAATTATGGGACCCCCCTTAGCCAGAGCTTGATTCCGTCTTATTTCTTGGGGCCACAAACTAGTTTGAGGTTTTATTTACTATCCTGTACTTATGCCATGCTACTGCTTTATTTACGATTGTGCGAGGAGCACACTGTACTGTTTAGGATCGGGACACGTTTTCGCGGTGTCGACAAGCCCCGTTTGGGGTTCCCAGTCGCTCACAGCCGTCCACCCAAACCTCCGGTCCGTCTCGGAGCTAGCTTACTTCGTTGCGGGTGTACTCCAAGGGGTGGCCCCCTGAAATATTTCTGAATCTTGTGATTGCTCTGTCGTGAAAGCCTCGTTGGGTTTTGATTTGGTTTTTCCGAGGTCGATCGTGTGTGTGTTGCTATTTGTGCACCCCGGCCGGGTTAAAACTTTCTAAAAGCCGTGTCCGCGGTTATGGACGACTTGGAGCACAGTATCTCGATCATAGACAACTATAACTAAAGTTTACTGTTATAAATTGACTTGTATCTGATATGACTAGTAATCATCTTCAACTACAACGGAATGGCTAAATAAACCTGCCAACAATTGCTTGCTTGAGTTGTCGCTTGCGACCATTGTATCTGACTAGTAAGTATTGCAACTACAACGGAATGGATAAATAACAGTACCAACAACTGCTGGGTTTTGGGTTATCTCATGCTAATTGTATTTGACTAGTAAGTGTTGCAACTACAACGGAATGGTTAGCTAAAATGGCCCACTGCTTATTTTATCAGGATGATTATCTACACCTGACTAGTAATTGCTGCAACGATAACTGAATAAATAAAACTGCCAACTGTGTGAGTTCCTCGGTTGACTTCCTCGTTTGGTCTCGAGGGGGAAACACCAGGATGGGTTTGTCTGATGGTAGGATCAGGTTGGTTCCGAATAGGTCTTTCTTACCCCTCTCTGATTGCCGCCAGTTATATCGAGTCTCTATAGGTTGTTTAGTGGATGCTGCCGCTACCGCTTCAGTCCACCATACCTATGTAGGCGAGGACCGCCGAATTCTAGTCTCGCTGTGTACTGGCCTCAGTACTGACGCTCCTCTTTTTCCTTTGCCCTTTGTCGGCACCCCTTTTGTTTAAGCAGGTTTTGAGATCGACGTCGTTAGCGGGGTTACCTTCCGGCTTGGCCTGGGCAGGGTTATGGACGCCATTGGTTATTCTTCAGGGCTGTTAGCCCCATTTGCATCTTGTCCGTTGTCGGACGCTCTATTATTTTCAAGGTGATTTGGATCTTTGTATATTATATCTGTATTCTTGACTCTTTGAGTTGCCGTTGTATATATCTGTTCTGTGGGTCCCATCAAGGACTGTTGTGTAATGTTATTACTTCGTTTTCCACCCGCACGAAAGTGCCTGGTGGGCACCTTTGAATCGTTTCTATGCGGGTTTGGCGGGTTTCGCTAAAACTTGCATAGGGTCGATTCTGAGGGTGTTACATTACAGCGTGTAGATCTGAGATGAACATGCAAATAATTAATCTTTGTGATATATCCAATCAACACTGATTGGCTCTACCCTGCTACTTTTAAGGGTTCTGAATCAAGCAATTAATTAGGAGCCACGGTAGTACTCTCTAACGGCTCATAGAGATTAAATTAATCACTACCGGAAATAAGTACTTTGCCGTGTGTGAAAAATACACCACAAAGGCTTCGTACTGCAAAGACTTTGCCGCATAAATATACACGGCAAAGAGCACACGACAGTGATCAGCACGGCAAAAAGACTTTGCCGTATGCATCCGAAAATATACACTACATTGCCTTTGCGATGTACAATAATGCCCCACACGGCAAACTAAAGTACTTAACGGCTCGGCGTGAACTGACATGGCTTTTTGTTTGCCGTGTGCTTGTTTACCCACATGGCAAAGTCTAACTTTTTTTTAAAAAAAAGAGGCCGGAGCCGTGTTTAGGCCCGTCGTCTCCGTGCAGGTGCAGGCGGCGGGCATCGGCGCCTTGGCCTGGAGCTGCTGGACCGGGGCGGGTGGCGAGGCCGCCATCTCGGACACTGACCGGTCTGGATGGACGTTCGGTCTGTTTGGTCGGTCCGGTCTGTTCGGTCATTGCAAATTTTGGTCATCCAGAAATACTACCCGAATTACCTTCGGTATTCTTGGTTTTTATGTATTCAGTCTTCAATATTTTCGGTCCGGTCTTTTGGTCATGACCATATTACCCAAATAGATAAAACGCGGCAACAATTTCATAGCTCTAGGCAAATAACAGCTTAAAAATAACAACTCGCTGGACGTGGAGCACATGCGGCACTGCCAACTGAACTTGACAAATTACAGTGTCTCACAACTCACAACTACAGAGTCTCACAAATCACAAGCACACGAGTCTGGACGGTGACACAAGCAGGAGTACACAACTACAGAGTCACAAATCACAAGCACACAAGCCTGGCAGAGACACAGTACAGATTCTGGACATGCTGTATACCATGCTGGACGATCACATTTTGTTGGTGAATTTGCTCGGCTTGCTCGTGTCCGTGGATGCAGCAGCAACTGAATTTTCGGCCTTGCGCTTCCCTTTACTATTTTCGCTAAGTTCTTCTAGCAACTCTGCACATGAAGCATGCAACAAGTATCAACTTATCAGCTATACTCATTTACTAGAAATAGAAATATACAAAAAAAATGGACACAATATATGAAGGAGCATGGACATAAATATATGAATGAACATGGACAGAAATATATAAGTAAAAGCATGGCTTATTGTAGCAGCAAGAAAACTTAACTTTTTCTAGCTCTTTTAATGCCTCCAAGCTCTCCTTGATGTCGACGGGATCAGTGGACCGTCTCAGCCAGTCTTGTGTACATACTAAAGCTTGTACCATGTATGGAGTAAGAGAGGTCATGAAATCATCAAGTATGCGTCCACTTGTGCTAAAGACTCCGAAGCCACCGTTGACATGGTGCGGCTGGCGACGAGGTGGTGTGGCTGGCGACGGGGTGGTGCATCCCTTGCTACTTCCGGCGAGGCGGCCACCGGGATGGACAAGAGCAGCGGCGCTCATCGGGATTCGGCGGGTCGTGACCGTGGCCAGGTATTGTGGCGGCGCCCGTGGAGACGCGGTCGACGACCTTGCGGGTGACGGGTTGGCGACGGAGTAGTGTGGCTGGCGATGGGGTGGTGCGTCCCTTGCTAGTTCCGGTGAGGCGGCCACCGGGATGGAGAAGAGCGGCGGCCGCGCGACACTAGGGCATGGCCGCTCTCCCCTGGCTATCGTGGGTTTGTGGCGGCTAGGTCAGGAAGAAGGTAGGCAATGAGGAGGGGAATAGGGAAAAGAAGTGAGGATAAGGGGCTGCATGCGGGGTCCTTCCTGGTTGTATCGACGCGATGGGGAAGAAGATCGGTCCGTTCGGTCGCTTCGGTCTTCCGCCAACGATAAACGAGCAGCCCGAAATAATGTTGCTCTTCTGTTGTGCAAGACCGAGCTACTAACCAAAGACCGAATTGTCGGTTATTTCGGGTTCGGGCGTCGAGTTCGGTTTTTTGTGCCCTGGCCAGACCGACCGGCGCCATCTGCTGCTGCTGGGAGGAGGCGGCCTGGCCTAGGATTGGGAGATGAGGCGCGACCAATGGGACGGGTGGAGGGAGATGGGTGAAGGCGATGTGGCCGCCGACACGGGGCAGGGAGGACGGCCTGGGTGTCCACATCACCGGCCACCGTCGCTTACTAGCCGCGCAGGCAGTCGTCTCCGTCGGATATATATTTTTGAGTAGCAAAAAAGGACACTACTACGCGTCCCCCGGGGGATTGATGGTTTTCATCCCCCAGGTCCCAGCCAACCACATTTCCATATTTTTATGCCTAAAAACCCGCTTTTGCAACAGAACAGTCCGTTTTTTGCTACAAATAGCCCCGCTTTTGCTACATGTAGCAGAAAACGGTTCGGTCCAGAAAAATAACAAACAGACTAGATGTCGCCGGAGACCATGTAGCAAACAAATTGAACTAATGTAGCAAAATTGACTTCGCCGGAGAATCGCCGGGAGATCTCGTCGGAGACCTCGCCGGATACCTCGTAGCATGAAGTTTGTGCTATTGTAGCAAAATCATAAAACATATGTAGCAATATAATTATGCTAATGTAGCAAAATCTGATTTCGCCGGAGACATCGCCGGAGCAAAAACTTGTAAGAAAAAATGCCATATAGCAGCGCCGCTCACCGTAGGTAGCAACACCAGAAGCCGTATATAGCAGAGCCGGTCGCCATGTGTAGCAGGACCTCTCGTCCAAGGTAGCACCGCTGCTCACCGCAGGGTAGCAACGACTATCGCCATAGGTAGCAACACCAGAAGTCTTATGTAGCATGTTCGGTCATGGTGTGTAGCACCGCCGCCGTCCGCACATAGCAATGCTACAAATGTTGGGAAGGAGCATAGATTCATGGGCGACACCATGGGAGGTGGCGGAGCAGACGGCCTCTATAGTGCTAGGGCAGTAGTGGCCGGCGGGAGGTGGAGGGTCATGGCGGCGCGGTGGTGGGGAGCTGCAGAGGCGGGTGTACTGTGCGGCGTCCAGAGCTGCACGGCACGGCAGGCACGAGCAGGCAGGCAGCACGGCGCATGCAAGCTGCAGGTGGGGCACGAGCAGGCAGGCAGGCGCATGCGTGAGCAGGCGGGCAGGCGAGCTGCAGCGCGTGATGCAAGGAGACGCATGTGCGTACGAGAAGCTAAAGAGATAAGGTTGATGGACCGTACACGGAAGCAACGCGAGCAACGATCCGGGGGATTTTTTTCGTTCTACCCGGGAGAGTTGTATCATTTTCCAAAACAAATATCTATATCCGTACGCCACCCTAGATCATATTCTATGGCAAGTGTTATGCGTCCCCCATCGTATTGCTCCTCTACACGCCCACGTGTCTACTAAAACGTCCCAAATCCTGCTTTTGCTGCAAACCGTCCCTTTTTTGATACATATGTTCCCGCTTTTGCTTCCGAAGCAAAAAAAATGGTTCATTTCAGAAATAGAACGTATCGCCAGAGACCATGCAGCAAAAAAATTGTGCTAATGTAGCAAAACCGACTTCGTCGGAGACATCGTCGGAAAAACTCGCTGGTGACTCTCGTCGGAGACCTTGTAGCAAAAAGTTGACACTATTATAGCAAAACCACAAGACGGTTGTAGCAACAAAGTTTTTCTAATGTAGCAAAAAAGTGACTTCGTCGGATACATGGCCGGAGAATTTAGTTGGGAGAGCTCGCCGGAGAACTTGTAGCAAAATCTAGACCGACTGCCGTTGGAAGCAACCACGGCCGCCCATGGAAGCAAGCTCGGCCACCGCTGGCAGCAACCACGGCCGCCCATGGAAGCAAAGCTCGGCCACAGCTGGAAGCAAGCTTGGTCGCCCGTGGAAGCAAGCTCGACCACCGCCGGAAGCAAGGTCGGTCGCCGCTGGCAGCACCCACGCCCCCCTGTGGCAGCAAGGTTGGCGGAGGAACCAGGAGACGGTGCAGGGGGCGCTCGGCGGTGGGAGCTCCAGGGTGCGGCGGCGGGAGTCCCTTGCGACACGAGGGAAGGGCGGTGGCGCGTAGACGACATGAGGGAAGAGGAGCGGCGCGGCGGCAACACGAGGGAAGGGGAGGCCGGGGAGGAGGCCGAGCGGGGGAGGTCGGGGAGGAGAGGCGGCGTCTCCGTCTCCCTCCCGTGGAGGAGGCGAGCGAGTTCGGCGGAGTTCTCCAGGAAAACAAGGAAGAAGATGAGGGGAAAAGGAATCGTGGTCAGGTCCACCTCCATGCGTGCGTGAGCTAGCCACGGGATTTATGCCATACTTTTTTGCGAAGTTGCAACTCATCTCGATGTTCATGTAGCAAACCTGATTGTATAAGTTGGCTTCCTTTCTTGCTATCTTATAAATGATCATCTATGTTTAAATCGTTACTTTCATAACGGTTACTTCCAAAATAAGTATGCTTGTCTGATGCTAAACTGATCATAAGTAGAGAATATGTTTCAAACGGGTGCTGATATGATGGCACCACAAATGCTGGAATGGTGATTAAGGTGGTCATTTTTTTAGTGTAGATTTGTGCAACTTGATGGTGAAAACATATGCCCCATAGTGTCTATATAGGCATTATGATTAGAAATGTTCAAATTTTCTGCCCAAACATTTTGAAATGTTTCTATGGTTGTGGTCGGGCGCGGCACCGCGCGGTTCTATGTTCCAGTCAATTATATGGTTACAGCATGTAGATCTGAGATGAACATGCAGATAATTAATCTCTGTGATCTATCCAATCAACACTGATTGGCTCTACCCTGCTACTTTCAAGGGTTCTGAATCAAGCAATTAATTAGGAGCTATGGTAGTAGTACTCCCTAACGGCTCGTAGAGATTAAATTAATCACTACCGGAAATAAGTACTTTGCCATGTGTGAAAAATACACGGCAAATGCCATATTCATACGCCAAAGACTTTGCCGTGTAAATATACATAGTAAAGAGCACATGACAGAGATCAGCACGGCAAATATACACGGCACTGCTTTTGCCATGTGCAATAATGCCCCACACGGCAAACTAAAGTACCTAACTGCTAGGTGTGAACTGACGGGGATTTTTGTTTGTCGTGTGCTTGTTTACCCACAAGGCAAAGTCTAATTTTTTTTTAAAAAAAAAGAGAGGCCGGAGCCGTGTTCAGGCCCATCGTCTCCGTGCAGATGTAGGCGGCGGGCATCGGCGCCTTGGCCTGGAGC
Source organism: Avena atlantica (assembly GCA_910589765.1). Lineage (NCBI taxonomy): Eukaryota > Viridiplantae > Streptophyta > Magnoliopsida > Poales > Poaceae > Avena > Avena atlantica. Next base: position 292,694,337 of record OU342738.1, read on the forward strand.
TGCTGGACCGGGGCGGGTGGCGAGGCCACCATCTCGGACACCGACCAGTCTGGCCGGGCATTCGGTATGTTTGGTCTGTTCGGTCATCCAGAAATGCTACCCGAATTATCTTTGGTATTCTCGGTCTTTATGTATTCGATCTTTTCGGTCATGATCATATTACCCAAATAGATAAAACTGGCAACAATTTCATAGTTCTAAGCAAATAACAGCTTACAAATAACAACTCGATGGAATCGTGCACATGCGGCACTGCCAACTGAACTTGATAAATACTCCCTCCATTTCAAAATATAAGATGTTTTAGGTTTGTGAAGCAAATGTATCTAGACTTGTTTTAGTATGTAGATTTACTCAACTTAGGGATGAACCTACAAACTAAAAGAAGTTCAGATTCATTTTCCTCACAAACCTAAAACATCTTATATTTTGAAACGGATGGAGTAACGGTCTCGCAACTCACAACTATAGAGTCTCACAAATCACAACCACACAAGTCTGAACGGAGACACAAACAGGAGTACACAACTATAGAGTCACAAATCACAAGCACACAAGCCCGGCCGGAGACACGGTACAGATTCTGGACATGCTGTAGACCATGCTGGACGATCACATTTTGTTGGTGAATTTGCTCGATTTGCTCGTGTCCGTGGACCGTGGATGCAGCAGCAACTGAACTTTCGGCCTTGCGCTTCCCTTTACCATTTTCGTTAAGTTTTTCTAGCAACTTTGTACATGAAACATGCAAGTATCAACTTATCAGCTATACTCATTTACTAGTAGAAATAGAAATATACAAAGAACAATGGACACAATATATGAAGGAGCATGGACATAGATATATGAAGGAACATGGACAGAAATATATAAGTAATAGCATGGCTAATTGTAGCAGCAGGAAAACTTACCTTTTTCTAGCTCATCTAATGCCTCCAAGTTCTGTTGATGTCGACGGCATCAGTGGACCCTCTCAGCCAGTCTTGTGTGCATACTAAAGCCTGAACCATGTATGGAGTAAGAGAGGTACTGAAATCATCAAGCGTCCACTTGTGCTAAAGGCAGACTGTAACACCCTCAGAATCGGACCTATGCAAGTTTGGGCAAAATTCACCAAACCCGCATAGAAACGATTCAAAGGTGCCCACCAGGCACTTTCGTGCGGGTGGAAAACGAAGTAATAACATTACACAACAGTCCTCGATGGGACCCACAGAACAGATATATATATAAGCGACTCCATGAGTCAAGAATACAGATATAATATACAAAGATCCAAATCACCTTGAAAACGATATAGCGTCCAGCTACGGACAAGATGCAAATGGGGCTAAGAGCCCTGAAGAATAACCAATGGCGTCCATAACCCTGCCCAGGCCAAGCCGGAAGGGTAACCCTGCTAACGGCGTCGATCTCAAAACCTGCTTAACAAAAGGGGTGCCGACAAAGGGCAAAGCAGAAAACAAAGAAGGAGCGTCAGTACTGAGGCCAGTACACGGCGAGGCTAGAATTCGGCGGTCCTCGCCTACATAGGTATGGTGGACTGAAGCGGCAGCGGCGGCATACACTAAACAACCTATAGAGACTCGATACAACTGGCGGTTATCAGAGAGGGATAAGAGCGACCTATCCGGATCCAACCTGAAGCTAACACCAAACAAACCCATCCTGGTGTTTCCCCCTCGATACCAAACGAGGAAGTCAACCGAGGAACTCACACAGTAGGCAGTTTTATTTATTCAGTTATCGTTGCAGCAATTACTAGTCAGGTATAGATAATCATCCTGATAAAGTAAGCAGTGGGCACTTTTAGTTAATCATTCCGTTATAGTGGCAACACTTACTAGTCAGATACAATTAGCATGAGATAACCCAAAACCCAGCAGTTGTTGGTACTTTTATTCAGCCATTCCGTTGTAGTTGCAATATTTACTAGTCAGGTACAATGGTCGCAAGCGACCACACAAGCAAGCAATTGTTGGCAGTTTTAGTTAGCCATTCCGTTGTAGTTGAAGCTGATTACTAGTCATATCAGATACAAGTCAATTTATAACAGTAAACTTTAGTTATGCTTGTCTATGATCGAGAAACTGTGCTCCAAGTCGTCCATATCCGCGGACACGGCTTTCAAAAAGTTTTACCCGGCCGGGGTGCACCAATAGCAACACACACTCGATCAACCTCGGAAAAACCAAATCAAAACCCAACGAGGCCTTCACGACAAAGCAATCACAAGATTCAGAAATATTTCAGGGGGCCACCCCTTTGAGTAGATCCCGCAACGGAGTAAGCAAGCTCCGAGACGGCCTCAAGGTCTGCGTCAATGGCTGTAAACGACTGGGAACCCGAAAGTGTGGCTGGGCTTGTCGATACCGCGTAAACATTCCGCTTCCAAAACAGTACAGTGTGCTCCTCGCACAATCGTAAATAAAGCAGTAAAGCATGGCATAAGTACAGGATAGTAATAAAACCTCAAACTAGTTTGTGGCCCCAAGAAATAAGACGGAATCAAGCTCTGGCTGAGGGGGGTCCCATATACCTCCCGGATGTGGATAGCGCGATAAATCAAGGAACAGGTATCAAGTACTCGGGGTCTTACGGGACACAAGTGGGCGTTCGGAAATCAAATATTATCTATCACCCACCGATGCCTCTGCTTATTCAATTTTAGTTGTTAAACAGAAATTAAAGTGACGGTAAGTAAAGCTAGAATCATCTCCAACATCAACATGCGGCAATACATCAACAACTGTGGCATTTGACAACACGCGACATTGCTTGAGCAAGCGACTACGACGCGCAAGTCCAACTATCTACCAAACAACAGGTAATAGGATGTGTCCAAGGCAATATGAGGCTGCAGGGAATATCACGGGTACGGAAAACTAGAGCATCGCAACACAGATAGCAATAGATCAACAGGAGGGAAGTAAATACTATAAAAGTAAGATAGGTAGAAAGGGGGAGATGCTCGCCTGAAAACATTGTCGAAGGTTCCACCGAAGATCGGGGCGAAGCTCACATCAACTCAACGGCCTTATCCGCGAAGAAGCAAAACACTAGAATACACACCGGATGCTCTACTTAATACAACGGCAGAAAATCGGCATGATGCATGTATGATGCATGGCATGGCAAAGTGCGATGCAGTTAGATCATATTAAGCGGAACCGGGGTCCCGATAATATTCAAGTGGTTCATGTTATTTAGAAGGCCCGCAATTTAAATGTTGTTTTACATGGTAGAAGATAAGATACCGGTTCGCTACTCAAGTTTAAATGAGGCCGATATGAGACTAGATTTGCCCGCATATGGGCCCCATATTTAATTATTAGGTGAATCGGCATAAGGCCCCCAAACCACAGATATGCATGCGAGATGACAATTAAATATGCAACAAGTTGTTATGTTTCATTTATAAAATAGGGTTTGCGGGAAGGGGTTCACACATTGAGGGGGGCTCGACGATCTTGGGGGTTCCGGGGTTCGGGGTCGGTCTCGGGGTCCAGGGTTCGACGGTCGGTCTCGGCGGGAACGTTCTCGGTAGCGGGGTAGATCTTAGCGTTCGGGACGAAGCACTTGTCGCATCGGGGGTTCTCGGCGGACTCGGTGTCCGGGGGTTCAACGGGGTCGAGCTTGCAGTTGCGAGGGTCTTGTCGGGCCTGCGCCATCGAGGCGGTCTTGGCGAGGGAAGAAGCACTTGACGTTCTGCATCGATGTTCTCGGAGGACGATGTCGGTCTTGGGTTTAGCGTCGATGGATCTTGGCGATTCCATGAAGGAGGCCTTGGCGCTTCGGCCCTGTGTCGATCTCCGGGTACCGTGTTTCTCGGGGTGGTTCCCTCGATGGTCGGTGAACTTGGTACTCAAGTCAAAGTTTTCTCCCGAAGATCTTGGGGTTCCGCCCTTGGTTTGCGGATGCCGAACTTGTGTTGGACTCGGGCGTTCTGGGGACATAAGGACGTATGCGCACTGTCGTCACCGCGGTACACGTCTAGCCATCGAGGCGCGTCGAGGGGCAGCCGCGTCCACACGGGTTGAAGGCGCTGGAGGACGAGGGAGCGGCCCTGGCTGCGTGCGGGCCCGCAGGGAACGGCTCGGTGGAGGGGCCCACCTGGCGGCGGCGGTGGGGCCCTGCGGCGGCGACGGGACGCGGGGAAAAGGCTCGGGGCGGCCGGACGCGGGCTCGGGGACGGCGGCGGCGCTTGCTCGCTCGCGGCGGTGGGGACTCGCAGCGGCGCGCAGGTGACGAACGCGGGACGCCGGCGAGGAGGCGCCTGGCGGCGAGCTGGCCCGGGGACGGCGGTTGCTGCGCGGCCGGAGGAGGCGCGCCGGGGCGAGCTCCTGGCGGCGGGCGGAGGCGCACAGGCGGCCGGGTCCGGCGGCTTCGACGCGGGAGGGGCACCTGGGACGAGCGGAGGCCGAGGGGGCCTGCGGCCGCCGGCGGGGAGGCGAGCGGTGGTGCGCGGCCGCGGGCGACGGCGAGGGCGGGGGAGGGCACCGGCGACGGGGCGGAGCGCTGGGCGGAGCGGGGTGATTGCTCGCGGCCGGAGGCCGCAGGTTGCTGGCCGCGACGGCCAGGGCCGGCGGGTGAGGGCCAGGGCGGCACGGCGGCTTCAAGCACGGGCGCGCGCGCTGGCGCGGCCGCGGGGGAAAAGGGGTTGGGCGAGGCTCTGGGGCGAGCTCGGTTGGAGGCGAGGGTGGGGATGGCGAGCGGAGGCGCTGGCGGCGCGCGCGCAGCGGCGAGGCGAGAGAGGGAGAGGCAGCGGCGGGAGCTTGAGTGGCCGGAGAGGGTGAGCGAGGGACGGAGGGGGCTCGCGGCTGGGGAGGAAAACAGAGGGAGGGGAGGAGGAAGAGGAACAGGGCCAGGAGAGGTGGGCCAGATGTGGGGCCAGGGGCAGGGGAGGCAGGGGTTGGTGGCCGGTCCAGGCGTGGGTCCTGTGTGCTGCGTGCGGGTCAGGGGGAAGTGCTGGCGCGTGTGTGCGTGTTGCGTGGGTGGCCAGGATTAGGTGGGACCGGGGGTGTGAGCTGGGTGGGATGAGAGGGTCCAGGGAGAGAGAGAGGGACACGTGGCAAAAGGTGAGTGGGTGAGGAAGAGAGGTGTGCTGACGTGGCGAGACTGGATTGGAGGGAGTGAGGTGGAGGGTTGGGTGTGGGTAGGAATTTGGGTAGCCATAGGATTAAGAGGGCTGATTGGGGTGGGCCGTTTTAAATAAACAGGGGTGGTCGTTCGGGTCAATCGGCCCGTTCGACTGCCCCGCAAAAATAAATATAAATTTTATTCGTTTTAAACGGGCCGCGTGCAAACCAATAGCAGCCAAAACAAAATATTCCGGGGACCCGGTTTTGATGTTTGAATAAAGAGGGGGCGTTTTAGAAAACAAAACGGGTGTTGCGATAATAGTTTTAGCAAACAATGCATGATGATGACGATGCAATGCACAAAATCAACGCGATTTTCTAGTAGTGGTTTCGCGGGATGCCACAATTCGACACCACTAACAATGGATCTCGCCCTCGAGATCCGCCTCATGGTACCGGAAGGAAGGTCGGCGATCTGCGTCTTCTCGCTTCGTGTAGATCCTCGCGACACCACTAACAAGAGGTCGTTGTTCCTGATCGTCGAGAGAACCCTCCGGGGACAAAAAGGTCGAAGGTAGAGGTGTCAACAAATAAAGCCACCTCTAACTTCCGTGGACGGAGTAAAATCGCTGGATCCACTGATTCGATGTACAAGAGCGAATGACAAGAGTAGTCGGATGGTGATCAGTCCATCGCGCACCCAAACCATTACTCTGCACACGAATAGGCGGATTATGCAACCAACTCTCGGAGTCAGACTGAAGATCTCGACAAGCGAGGTTCGGAACAACGGAGTGATGCAGACTCTGCATCGGATCTGACGTAGATGATGTCGTCGCGTCGGAAAACACCGGAAGGCACAAACAAAGAACAAAGAATGGTAACACCGTAGATGGATTCATCAGGCAGCTGGAACACCGGATGGCAGAACACCGTTATCAGAAGAGGAAGCGAAATCCTGAAGGTGCGACGGAAACCCAACCACGAGAAATCCTGGACTCGAAGAAAAGATAAGAGAGCAGATCAAAACACGTCGAGAGAAGAGGGGAACAGCAGAGGGGTAAGGAGTAAAATCAGACCTAATCAGAACTATCCAACCGGTTTTGCAAAAATAGTTTTGACACTCTACTTCGGCCGTTAGCTAGGTTATCCTACAGGCTGGACTTGTGGGGTATCGCAACTGCTGAGCTCTGATACCACTCTGTAACACCCTCAGAATCGGACCTATGCAAGTTTGGGCAAAATTCACCAAACCCGCATAGAAACGATTCAAAGGTGCCCACCAGGCACTTTCGTGCGGGTGGAAAACGAAGTAATAACATTACACAACAGTCCTCGATGGGACCCACAGAACAGATATATATATAAGCGACTCCATGAGTCAAGAATACAGATATAATATACAAAGATCCAAATCACCTTGAAAACGATATAGCGTCCAGCTACGGACAAGATGCAAATGGGGCTAAGAGCCCTGAAGAATAACCAATGGCGTCCATAACCCTGCCCAGGCCAAGCCGGAAGGGTAACCCTGCTAACGGCGTCGATCTCAAAACCTGCTTAACAAAAGGGGTGCCGACAAAGGGCAAAGCAGAAAACAAAGAAGGAGCGTCAGTACTGAGGCCAGTACACGGCGAGGCTAGAATTCGGCGGTCCTCGCCTACATAGGTATGGTGGACTGAAGCGGCAGCGGCGGCATACACTAAACAACCTATAGAGACTCGATACAACTGGCGGTTATCAGAGAGGGATAAGAGCGACCTATCCGGATCCAACCTGAAGCTAACACCAAACAAACCCATCCTGGTGTTTCCCCCTCGATACCAAACGAGGAAGTCAACCGAGGAACTCACACAGTAGGCAGTTTTATTTATTCAGTTATCGTTGCAGCAATTACTAGTCAGGTATAGATAATCATCCTGATAAAGTAAGCAGTGGGCACTTTTAGTTAATCATTCCGTTATAGTGGCAACACTTACTAGTCAGATACAATTAGCATGAGATAACCCAAAACCCAGCAGTTGTTGGTACTTTTATTCAGCCATTCCGTTGTAGTTGCAATATTTACTAGTCAGGTACAATGGTCGCAAGCGACCACACAAGCAAGCAATTGTTGGCAGTTTTAGTTAGCCATTCCGTTGTAGTTGAAGCTGATTACTAGTCATATCAGATACAAGTCAATTTATAACAGTAAACTTTAGTTATGCTTGTCTATGATCGAGAAACTGTGCTCCAAGTCGTCCATATCCGCGGACACGGCTTTCAAAAAGTTTTACCCGGCCGGGGTGCACCAATAGCAACACACACTCGATCAACCTCGGAAAAACCAAATCAAAACCCAACGAGGCCTTCACGACAAAGCAATCACAAGATTCAGAAATATTTCAGGGGGCCACCCCTTTGAGTAGATCCCGCAACGGAGTAAGCAAGCTCCGAGACGGCCTCAAGGTCTGCGTCAATGGCTGTAAACGACTGGGAACCCGAAAGTGTGGCTGGGCTTGTCGATACCGCGTAAACATTCCGCTTCCAAAACAGTACAGTGTGCTCCTCGCACAATCGTAAATAAAGCAGTAAAGCATGGCATAAGTACAGGATAGTAATAAAACCTCAAACTAGTTTGTGGCCCCAAGAAATAAGACGGAATCAAGCTCTGGCTGAGGGGGGTCCCATATACCTCCCGGATGTGGATAGCGCGATAAATCAAGGAACAGGTATCAAGTACTCGGGGTCTTACGGGACACAAGTGGGCGTTCGGAAATCAAATATTATCTATCACCCACCGATGCCTCTGCTTATTCAATTTTAGTTGTTAAACAGAAATTAAAGTGACGGTAAGTAAAGCTAGAATCATCTCCAACATCAACATGCGGCAATACATCAACAACTGTGGCATTTGACAACACGCGACATTGCTTGAGCAAGCGACTACGACGCGCAAGTCCAACTATCTACCAAACAACAGGTAATAGGATGTGTCCAAGGCAATATGAGGCTGCAGGGAATATCACGGGTACGGAAAACTAGAGCATCGCAACACAGATAGCAATAGATCAACAGGAGGGAAGTAAATACTATAAAAGTAAGATAGGTAGAAAGGGGGAGATGCTCGCCTGAAAACATTGTCGAAGGTTCCACCGAAGATCGGGGCGAAGCTCACATCAACTCAACGGCCTTATCCGCGAAGAAGCAAAACACTAGAATACACACCGGATGCTCTACTTAATACAACGGCAGAAAATCGGCATGATGCATGTATGATGCATGGCATGGCAAAGTGCGATGCAGTTAGATCATATTAAGCGGAACCGGGGTCCCGATAATATTCAAGTGGTTCATGTTATTTAGAAGGCCCGCAATTTAAATGTTGTTTTACATGGTAGAAGATAAGATACCGGTTCGCTACTCAAGTTTAAATGAGGCCGATATGAGACTAGATTTGCCCGCATATGGGCCCCATATTTAATTATTAGGTGAATCGGCATAAGGCCCCCAAACCACAGATATGCATGCGAGATGACAATTAAATATGCAACAAGTTGTTATGTTTCATTTATAAAATAGGGTTTGCGGGAAGGGGTTCACACATTGAGGGGGGCTCGACGATCTTGGGGGTTCCGGGGTTCGGGGTCGGTCTCGGGGTCCAGGGTTCGACGGTCGGTCTCGGCGGGAACGTTCTCGGTAGCGGGGTAGATCTTAGCGTTCGGGACGAAGCACTTGTCGCATCGGGGGTTCTCGGCGGACTCGGTGTCCGGGGGTTCGACGGGGTCGAGCTTGCAGTTGCGAGGGTCTTGTCGGGCCTGCGCCATCGAGGCGGTCTTGGCGAGGGAAGAAGCACTTGACGTTCTGCATCGATGTTCTCGGAGGACGATGTCGGTCTTGGGTTTAGCGTCGATGGATCTTGGCGATTCCATGAAGGAGGCCTTGGCGCTTCGGCCCTGTGTCGATCTCCGGGTACCGTGTTTCTCGGGGTGGTTCCCTCGATGGTCGGTGAACTTGGTACTCAAGTCAAAGTTTTCTCCCGAAGATCTTGGGGTTCCGCCCTTGGTTTGCGGATGCCGAACTTGTGTTGGACTCGGGCGTTCTGGGGACATAAGGACGTATGCGCACTGTCGTCACCGCGGTACACGTCTAGCCATCGAGGCGCGTCGAGGGGCAGCCGCGTCCACACGGGTTGAAGGCGCTGGAGGACGAGGGAGCGGCCCTGGCTGCGTGCGGGCCCGCAGGGAACGGCTCGGTGGAGGGGCCCACCTGGCGGCGGCGGTGGGGCCCTGCGGCGGCGACGGGACGCGGGGAAAAGGCTCGGGGCGGCCGGACGCGGGCTCGGGGACGGCGGCGGCGCTTGCTCGCTCGCGGCGGTGGGGACTCGCAGCGGCGCGCAGGTGACGAACGCGGGACGCCGGCGAGGAGGCGCCTGGCGGCGAGCTGGCCCGGGGACGGCGGTTGCTGACGCGGCCGGAGGAGGCGCGCCGGGGCGAGCTCCTGGCGGCGGGCGGAGGCGCACAGGCGGCCGGGTCCGGCGGCTTCGACGCGGGAGGGGCACCTGGGGCGAGCGGAGGCCGAGGGGGCCTGCGGCCGCCGGCGGGGAGGCGAGCGGTGGTGCGCGGCCGCGGGCGACGGCGAGGGCGGGGGAGGGCACCGGCGACGGGGCGGAGCGCTGGGCGGAGCGGGGTGATTGCTCGCGGCCGGAGGCCGCAGGTTGCTGGCCGCGACGGCCAGGGCCGGCGGGTGAGGGCCAGGGCGGCACGGCGGCTTCAAGCACGGGCGCGCGCGCTGGCGCGGCCGCGGGGGAAAAGGGGTTGGGCGAGGCTCTGGGGCGAGCTCGGTTGGAGGCGAGGGTGGGGATGGCGAGCGGAGGCGCTGGCGGCGCGCGCGCGCAGCGGCGAGGCGAGAGAGGGAGAGGCAGCGGCGGGAGCTTGAGTGGCCGGAGAGGGTGAGCGAGGGACGGAGGGGGCTCGCGGCTGGGGAGGAAAACAGAGGGAGGGGAGGAGGAAGAGGAACAGGGCCAGGAGAGGTGGGCCAGATGTGGGGCCAGGGGCAGGGGAGGCAGGGGTTGGTGGCCGGTCCAGGCGTGGGTCCTGTGTGCTGCGTGCGGGTCAGGGGGAAGTGATGGCGCGTGTGTGCGTGTTGCGTGGGTGGCCAGGATTAGGTGGGACCGGGGGTGTGAGCTGGGTGGGATGAGAGGGTCCAGGGAGAGAGAGAGGGACACGTGGCAAAAGGTGAGTGGGTGAGGAAGAGAGGTGTGCTGACGTGGCGAGACTGGATTGGAGGGAGTGAGGTGGAGGGTTGGGTGTGGGTAGGAATTTGGGTAGCCATAGGATTAAGAGGGCTGATTGGGGTGGGCCGTTTTAAATAAACAGGGGTGGTCGTTCGGGTCAATCGGCCCGTTCGACTGCCCCGCAAAAATAAATATAAATTTTATTCGTTTTAAACGGGCCGCGTGCAAACCAATAGCAGCCAAAACAAAATATTCCGGGGACCCGGTTTTGATGTTTGAATAAAGAGGGGGCGTTTTAGAAAACAAAACGGGTGTTGCGATAATAGTTTTAGCAAACAATGCATGATGATGACGATGCAATGCACAAAATCAACGCGATTTTCTAGTAGTGGTTTCGCGGGATGCCACACAGACTCTGGCGACGGGGTGGTACATCCCTTGCTACTTCCGGCGAGGCGACCACCGAGATGGACAAGAGCAGCGGCGCTCGTCGGGATTCGGAGGGTCGTGCTCGTGGCCAGGTATTGTGGCTGCACCCGTGGAGACGATGTCGACGACCTTGCGGGTGGCGGGTTGGCGAGTGGCGACGGGGTGGTGTGGTTGGCGACGGGGTGGTGCGTCCCTTGCTACTTCCAGCGAGGCGGCCACCGGGATGGAGAAGAGCGACGGCGGCGCGGCGCTTGGGCATGGCCGCTCACCCCTGGCTGTCGTGGCCTCGTGGCGGCTAGGTCAGGAAGAAGTTAGGCACTGAGGAGGGGAATAGGGAAAAGAAGTGAGGATTAGGGGATGCGTGCGGGGTCCTGCTTGGCTGTATCGACGCGATGGGGAAGAAGATCGGTCCGTTCGGTCGCTTCGGTCTTCCGCCAATGATACCCGAGCAGTCCGAAATAATTTTGGCCTTCTGATGTGCAAGACCGAGCTACTAACCAAAGACCGAATTATCGGTTATTTCAGGTTCGGTCCTGGTTATTTCGGGTTCGGGCTTCGGGTTCGGTTTGTTGTGCCTGTCTAGACCGACCGACGCCATATGATGTTGCTGGGAGGAGGAGACATGGCCTTGGATTGGGAGATGAGGCGCGACCAAAGGGACGGGTGGAGGGAGAGGGGTGAAGGCGTTGATGTCGCCGATGCGGGGCAGGGAGGACGGCCTAGGTGTCCACGTCGCCGGCCACCGCCGCTTACTCGCCATGCAGGCAGTCGTCTCGGTACAGATATATAGGCATAATGTGCCGAGCACCAGGTGTATTTGTCTAATACATGGCCCACGGCCCACTGCCCACTGCCCACGGCCCAATCCGTACACCACCCTAGACCATATATACCGTCGTATTCGGGAGCTGCTATTTCCTGCCTGATGCGCGCGGAACCATCGCTCCGCACGCAGCCTTCTTCTCATGGACCGCCCCCAAGCGCCCAAACAAACAAGGATGCTATTTTTTAGTTTTTCCAAATTTGAACAGTTTTCAAGTTTAAACAGTTTTAGAATTTTAACAGTTTTCGCAGCTATTCAAAATTTTCAAATTCCAAAACTGTTCATATTCAAAAGTGTTCAGATTCGAAATTTGTAAATACTTAAAAGTGTTCAAATTCAAAAATTGTTCTAATTCAAAGAGTGTTCAAATTCGAAAAGTGTTCCAATTAAAAAATTGTTCACATCTGAAAAATGTTCATATTTTAAAAATGTTCAGAAAACAAAGAAAAGCAAAAGAAATAGAAAAGAAAAACCAGGAAATAATAAAAAAATAAACACAAAAAAGAGAAACAGGAAAAAGGGAGAACGCAAATTGAACCAGCCCAACGCGGGCGCCCGCGTGAGCGGATACTATAAACGTCCGTGTCGAGCGATAAATAGCATTCGCCGTCGTATTCCTGACACATTCTAATGATGTTGCGCAGCGGAGGGCGCGCGCTTCTCCCGACTTCTATATCATCTGAGTTCCTTCCGAGTCCGACTCCACCAAAATCTATCTACTACTACATATACAAGGTTACCCCGTGAGTATCTTGGCTCGCTCGAGCTCGAAGGCTGCAGCCTCTTGACTGTACTTGAGGATGGCAGGATTGTTTTTTACTACACAACCAAAGAGAGATGCCGGCTAATGATTTATGATCCGAAAACCAAGGCTGCTCAACGTAAGGCGCTCGGCTTTGGAGGTCGCAGTATTCTTGGAATGGGAACCGCTCGTCTCGTCTTGCCCTCCCGCGGGCGACGGGGCGAGCGCCGCCGCGTCCCCTCTCCCCCAACCTCCTTCTCTCCTCTTCCCCCCGCCGCCGTCGGCGCGCACCGCTGGGCAAAGCCCGGGCGGGGCCGGCGGCGGCGGGCGCCCTTCTCCCGGCGGCGGCAGGGGTTGCGCGGGAACCCTCTCCGGCGGCGGCGCTCCATGGCGGCCTCGCGCGGGGCTCTGCAGGACGTGGCGTGGCGTAGGGTGGTTGGCGGCGGCTCCAAGGGCGTCGGGGGAGGACGGAGGTCCTCCTGGCTGGGAGCTCCGATCTGGGCCGTGCGGGCTCCGACCGGAGCCCTCGCTCTCCGGCGAGCGGTGCGCGGCAGCAGGCCCCCCCACCGGTGGCTGCGTGGCGGCGGAATCCCCGGCATGGAAGGAGGGAGACGGAGGTGCTGCGGGTGCTCCCTCGGTGGCCCTTGCCAGGCCTGATCTGGGCCAGTGTGGGCCTGATCTGGGCCAGGCGAGCCTCTTGGTCTCCAGCATAGGCACCTCATCCGAGCTGCGCGGCAGCCGGGTTTCCGGAGCTGGGCTAGTCGGGTCTGGGTCTGGGGGTCTCCATTTTTTTCCGTGCTCGTGGGGTCTCGTGGGCAGCATGGAGCGGCGGTGTCCGCCACGCTCGTCTCTCCGAGCCCTTGCGGGCCTAGATGGTGCTTCTCAGACCGATGGTGGTCCGGATGTCCCGGGTGAGCGCGGTGGTGATGGTGATGCCATTTGGCGGCAGGGTTCGACGGTGGCAGTTGTTCCCCTGGTGGACGGGTCAGTAGGGGCTAGTGTGGGGTTGGCGTGGACGACGGTCCCCTTGCTGCAGTGCGGCTGTGGGGCTTCACGGGCTCTCGGGGGCTCGGCCAGGCCAGTTGGGCCTGGTTTGCCCTGCGGCTGTATCCGGTTGGCTACCACCTTCTGGTGGTGGAGGTAGTTCCCTCCCGCGTATTGTTGTTCTGGCAACCCTGCCGAAGCCTGCTCTTTTCTGCCCTACCGGCCTTGCTTCGCGGGTCTCGGTGCGACGGCGGTGGCGGCTACAAGACTGTGGTGGCGTGCGCTGGTGGGTGATGAGCTTGGTGGAGCACTACGATTGCGTCCGGGAGTGTGTTTTTTCTGAGGGGTCGGGAGAAATCCTTGTCTTCTTGACACCGACGCGGTGACGCCTGTGGGCGCCTGTCCTCCTTGGAGGGCGTCGGGTGTACCTCTTCTCCACCTCCCGGTGCGCACCGGGGGAAACCCTAGGACCTGTCCGGGCAGCAGCGTCGTCATCGTCGCTTTCCTTCTTGGAGGTGTTGCTTGGTGCGTGGCGCTTCGTAGGGCTAGGCGTGCGGTGGTACTTAGTTGGAGGGCGCAACGGTTGCGGGTCGTCTTCGTTTTCGTCAAGCCGTTGTTATCGGCTTTGCTTTCTTTTCCTTTTTTTTGTGTTTTCTTTTTGTTTTCTCTTGGGCGTTGTGCTGCCTGGCCCAGCAACGGTCTCAACTGGTTGCTATATTTATATAGCTGGGCGTATGCCTGTTTCGAGGAGGTATTCTTGGAATGTACAGAGGAAGCATGTCATGCATGTGATTAACTCTGCTTGCTGATTGTTTTTGCAAGGCTTTATTGTGCACAAGTTGTATTGTCGTATGATTGTATTGTATAAACCCTGTACCAGATATTTCACCCAGCGTGTCATCTCTGTCATGTGAAGTGCTGCATCGTTATTAGTAGTATCTCCATTTCAAACGTATTGCAGTGTAACATTGGCAGAAGAAAATGTCCCACCTCCAGGCCTCATGTTTTAGGAAAAAAAAACTGTCCCTTGTACTTTCCCTCAAAGAAAATGTGGCCATCACAACATTAGCAGAAACTGTATACTAGTAGCTATTTCTCCAAGGTTACTTCCTAAAATTATCGTGAAAGAGGAGTCATTTAGTGGGACAGGGAATGGTTTTGCAGTATAGTTTTGGGCCTTCCTGGAATATGATACGAGGGAAAAAGATTGTGTTAGTCTGTTAGAGCGAAAATTTGCGCGACGGCCTACTGCCTACCTGCAATGAACTGTCATTTACTTGCATCAGTGGGAGCCGTTATAGAAAGGGTGGACGTTGTCAAGTGTTGAAGATCTCTACAACCTTCTGAATGCCGGCTGGATGAGCTAGCTTTGAGGAAACGCAGAGGAGGACGCATGCAAGTGCCAAGCGGCATCGCGCTAGTGTGATGGCATGTTCTTGCATGTTTTGCTTCATCCTGAGCTCTGCTCTTACCCCCCAGCATGCATCTTTATTTGCCTGCCTGAACATCTGAACCTCTTTGACCTTCTATAAGCCGGCTAGCAGACGGGTATTGCAATAGAAAATTCACCTGTGCTTCGGTATCCCCCCCCCCCCCCCCCGAGGGCAATCGAAGAGAAAAACCGGGTCTGGGCGGGGTTCAGGGTGGTTGTTGGATCGTCACGGACCGGTCGAAGTCGTATTAGCCGTCCGTATACGTGACCGTATACCCACTTGACGTCTACGCACGAGTGTGTCGATGTACGCACGAGTGTATCCATGTGCGGTCGTCATCCTCCCCCTTCGTATATAAGGAACAGCCGAACCGTCCGCCCCCCTTCGACGTTTCATTCCCCATCTGGATTTGGCAAAAGATCTCACCTACCCACTCCCACCGCCCACACCCAGCACTAGCCACCGGGGTCGCCTGGCCGCATCGACCTCTCTCCAACTACGACGATGGAAGGCCGGGGCCGTGCCGTGTCCGCCGCGGATCTGCAGAAGAGGGAGGAGAAGGGCGAGGCCGTGGTGCACGAGGTGGAGGTGGCCGTGGTGGTTCCGGAGGAGAAGGAGGCGGGGGTGGAGGTGATGGCGCCCGCTGCTGATCTGAAGCGGAAGCGGGCGAGGGAGGAGGATGTGGGGGGCTCTTCTTCTTGCAAGAGGAAGAAGGAGGCGGGAGACGAGCTGGAGGTGGTGCCGGAGGAGGGCGGTGCCGAGTCCGCTCTCGGTGCTGATCTGAATCAGGTGGTGTCGGAGGAGGACCGGGCGGTCGTGGATCTGGTGGTGGGCGACGATATCCTGGCGGGCGGCGATCTCGTTGTGGCGGATGTGGGGGAGCAGGTGGCGGTGCAGGACGTGGAGGTCACTTCCGTGGTGGTGCCTGGCGTCATGGAGCCTGGCACCGCGGAGCCTGCAGTGCATGTTGCCGAGCCTCAGGTGAGTTAAATTTGACGCTCTCTTTTAGATTGTACGGTTCATATTTATGGTTTTGATTTGTACTTTGGTTTGTGGTTAGGGTTTTGATTTGTAGTTAGGGTTTGTACTTAGGCAGGGGCGAATCTACCGGCTATGCATCATTTTTCTAGATTGATTGAAACCATAGTTTTTCCCCTTCATCTTGTATTTATCTATTAGCCGCGTGATCCGGAATCGGTGATATGTTAGATGATGGAATTTCCTGTTGTAAGGAATTTGGTTGGATTGGATGAAAGCCAGATATTGTTAAACGATGTAACGTGATATATTTATCATTTAGGAGTTCACAGTTATTCTTAAAAATAGCGTTTGAAGGCCATTTTCGGCTATCTCTCCATTCACAGAGGAGCAAATCCCACTGTTGAACCCTCAGTAATCATAATTTTCCAATTTACCGTTAAACAAAAACTTTTTGATTATCCTATTTCCATATGTTGCTAGCTATCTAGTGTAGATACTTGTGATCTGTCTATGTAAAGTTAGATGAACTGCTGCTACAAACTTGATATAGCTAATCAACCATGTTGTTGAATTGTAGCTTGTGTTTTTGGATGTTGAATAGCCTACCTTTTAAGGTTATTGTACATCCCCTAGATATTTGGCATGTTTCCAAGTTTCTCTAGCTCACCATCTTACTGTAAATCAATTATTGGGTGTTTCTAGATTCCTTGTTTGTGTGTAGATGTGAAACCTTGCTTTCAAAGTCTCTTGTATGATGGCCAGTGTTGCTTATATGTTGTTCATGATGTTTTCTCTAGGTTGATGCCTAGATAAGTTGCATGGTGCTTGTGTGTTTGTACCACATGTCCTAGTTGTATCAAGTTTGTAGCAGCAGTGGTTTACTCATGTCCTAGTTGTATCATGTTGCATGGTGCTTATATGTTGTGATAAACAAGTTACCACATGTCCTAGTTTACTCTTTCCTAGTGGTTTGTTTCATATGATGCATGTTAATCCATCTTCAGCTAAATTTTGTGGGTTTTGAAGTGGAATATGTTATTGGTTTATTGCTTAAAGCCTGTGATTTTATCTATGGGCTTGTCAAGATTATCCTTTGATAGGAAATGCATATTGTTGACCAATTATGTCCATATATATTTGTGTTATCCATTTGTTTTTTCATATATATAGTTTATTATAAAGTCTGAAACAATTAACTTTGCATCTGTTTGTTTTAATATGGATGTACAGTACATTGATCCATATGGTTTCCAGGAGGATGGAAGCCCACTTTCGGTGATACATTCAACTTTTTACATATTATATTACATTGCACATTCATTTTGTAATATTTTTTTTGCATTTTGTAAGATTGAATGTTTTTTGTGTGCATCGTAGTTTGACTCACATGACAGTGATGAGTCTGTGGACAAGAGGAATGAAACTTCCTTCATTAAGAGGAAGTGATCCAGCCGCTAGCAAACAACCGCGGCCCATATGTGGTGAACAACAGGTACAGGTGCCCATACCATCCTAGGAAGCCTAGGGGTGGGATGCTTGTGAACCTGCTGCTGCACGTTCAGCAGCTCGCCATTGGCAGTTCGGATGGTCGTGAGAAGGCTCAGCATAAGGCTCTGTGGGAGGTGCTTGTCCAGGCAGACTTGGTGTAGTTAGTTATCTGGAATGTTATGTATGGTATGTAAGAACATCTAGTCTATGTTTGCTAGTTCTGGACATGGTAGGTATGATCTTCTGGTGCACTTTGCTGTGATGAAGGTGCTCTTTTGCTTTGGATGTTGTGAACAATCTAACGTTTTAGTTATCTATGACGGTCTGAATCTGTGCTGTTAAAATGTGTGTGAAAATACCATTTAGTTTGCACTTTTGCCATTATATTTGAATTTGTTATTTGAAAAATATGTAATGTTTTTTGAGAAACACATATGAGTTTTGAAATCATTTGATTTGAATTGAAACAGAAATTAGAATTGAAAAAACGAAAAACAAATAAGAGGAAAAAATAAATAAACGTACCTGATAACCAGGCCCAGCGAGACAATCTAAGCACTGGGCCAGCTCCCGTGCCCGTGGCAGCTCAGCATCGCTGTGGGCCGGCAGTAAATCGGCCCGTTTACGCGTGCTGCCCGCGGTGCCGATGAGGGTGGGAGTTTTAGTCCCACCTCGCTAGTTGGAGGCGAGGAGGACCAGCTTATATACCTCGTTCGATGCTCACCCTCGAGCTCCTCTCAAAAAACAACTCTGATTCACCTGCTATCCTGTCCCTGTAATGGGCTGACCTCTGGGGCCGCCAGGTTGTACTACTCTGGTCTAGTTCGCTTGTAATGGGCTTGAGCTAGGCCAGTGTGTGGAACCCAACCTCCAGAGTGTCAAAAGTTTTTTCATGATTTTTTTTGCCAATTAATGTACTGCGTATGTCGGCCAAAACAGGGCCTTTAGGGTCGTTTTCACATTTTTTTTAGTCATACGCGCAGCGACAAATATGAATTTTGAACAAGAAAACTTATAAATTTTGAACAAGCAAAATTTTGAACTAAAGCTACATAATTGAACAAGCAAACTTATAAATATTTCTCAGAATTGACTCAAACATGACAGGGAGGTGTGTCTTGGCATGGCATACATTTCATCTTTTGGTGTCTGTCAGCAAGGATGCCTTTAAATACCATTTTCCATTTTAAAATTCAAAATTCAGCTATATTTTGTGAAGGAAGTACAAAATTTATAGTTGAAACCTTTGTTTCACCAGCATGTTTAGGTAGATGGGGACATTTGGTGGGAACATAACCACTTTGGTGGTCTTTAATTTCTATCTTGGTCAATTTGTAGCACAAGTCAAAGTTTGGTCAAATATGAGAAAATATGGAAAATTTGAACCATAGCTACACAATTGGAACCTGTAATATTTTGGGAAAAATCATTTTTAGGCCCACAGGATGTGGTTTAACCATGGATCTATTGGTAGATCAGCTAGGTTCATCCCTATGGCTACTCGGTGTTCGACGCAAAATTTGACCAGACTTTGACCTGGCAGTATAAAATCACAAAAATTCAAAAAATTGTGAAACCTTGTCCATTGGTCTTAGATTGTACCCTATTTAGAATGAAAAATATTAAACCTTGAGTTTGTGGAAGCAAAGATGAGTTTGTTGTCTCACTCTTGGTTCCAAGTGTGAGTCTCATGGGTGTGTACCCAAATTTCATAGGACATGGCCAGCTCCATGTCATACTTCCTCAGAATTGACTCAAACTTGGAAGGGAGTTGTGTCTTGGCATGGCATACATTTCATCTTTTGGTGTCTGTCAGCAAGGATGCCTTTAAATACCATTTTCCATTTTAAAATTCAAAATTCAGCTATATTTTGTGAAGGAAGTACAAAATTTATAGTTGAAACCTTTGTTTCACCAGCATGTTTAGGTAGATGGGGACATTTGGTGGGAACATAACCACTTTGGTGGTCTTTAATTTCTATCTTGGTCAATTTGTAGCACAAGTCAAAGTTTGGTCAAATATGAGAAAACATGGAAAATTTGAACCATAGCTACACAATTGGAACCTGTAATATTTTGGGAAAAATCATTTTTAGGCCCACAGGATGTGGTTTAACCATGGATCTATTGGTAGATCAGCTAGGTTCATCCCTATGGCTACTCGGTGTTCGACGCAAAATTTGACCAGACTTTGACCTGGTAGTATAAAATCACAAAAATTCAAAAAATTGTGAAACCTTGTCCATTGGTCTTAGATTGTACCCTATTTAGAATGAAAAATATTAAACCTTGAGTTTGTGGAAGCAAAGATGAGTTTGTTGTCTCACTCTTGGTTCCAAGTGTGAGTCTCATGGTGTGTACCCAAATTTCATAGGACATGGCCAGCTCCATGTCATACTTCCTCAGAATTGACTCAAACATGGCAGGGAGGTGTGTATTGGCATGGCATACATTTCACCTTTTGGTGTCTGTCAGCAAGGATGCCTTTAAATACCATTTTCCATTTTAAAATTCAAAATTCAGCTATATTTTGTGAAGGAAGTACAAAATTTATAGTTGAAACCTTTGTTTCACCAGCATGTTTAGGTAGATGGGGACATTTGGTGGGAACATAACCACTTTGGTGGTCTTTAATTTCTATCTTGGTCAATTTGTAGCACAAGTCAAAGTTTGGTCAAATATGAGAAAACATGGAAAATTTGAACCATAGCTACACAATTGGAACCTGTAATATTTTGGGAAAAATCATTTTTAGGCCCACAGGATGTGGTTTAACCATGGATCTATTGGTAGATCAGCTAGGTTCATCCCTATGGCTACTCGGTGTTCGACGCAAAATTTGACCAGACTTTGACCTGGCAGTATAAAATCACAAAAATTCAAAAAATTGTGAAACCTTGTCCATTGGTCTTAGATTGTACCCTATTTAGAATGAAAAATATTAAACCTTGAGTTTGTGGAAGCAAAGATGAGTTTGTTGTCTCACTCTTGGTTCCAAGTGTGAGTCTCATGGGTGTGTACCCAAATTTCATAGGACATGGCCAGCTCCATGTCATACTTCCTCAGAATTGACTCAAACTTGGCAGGGAGGTGTGTCTTGGCATGGCATACATTTCATCTTTTGGTGTCTGTCAGCAAGGATGCCTTTAAATACCATTTTCCATTTTAAAATTCAAAATTCAGCTATATTTTGTGAAGGAAGTACAAAATTTATAGTTGAAACCTTTGTTTCACCAGCATGTTTAGGTAGATGGGGACATTTGGTGGGAACATAACCACTTTGGTGGTCTTTAATTTCTATCTTGGTAAATTTGTAGCACAAGTCAAAGTTTGGTCAAATATGAGAAAACATGGAAAATTTGAACCATAGCTACACAATTGGAACCTGTAATATTTTGGGAAAATCATTTTTAGGCCCACAGGATGTGGTTTATGTAGGGGTTCGTAGCATGGAAAACAAAAATTTTCTATCGCATACAAACAAACAAGCCAAGATCTATCTACTAGATTGTAGCAACGAGTCAATGGAATAACTTACCCTCGAAGATTCCAAAGCGGTTAACGAGAGCAGATTCTCGTGGATGATGTAGTCGTACTCTTCCGATCTCAAGATCGCGTAGACGATCCTTCCGGCGCCACGTTCCGGCAGCGCTCCCGCAGTCGGTCACACGTTCGGTACTCGACGAAGACCTTCCTCTCCCTTGTTCCAGCAGGCAGCGGAGGTTGTAGCACTCTCCTCGTGATTCCGGCAGCACAACGGCGTGGTACCGGAAGTAGAGGGGAGATCCCGCAGGGCTTCGCCTTAAGCCGGAGTGAGTATGGTGGAGTATGAGAGAGAACTATTAGTGGTCTAGAGATTAGACACACCAATTAGAAGGCTCTAAACCGCAGGCTAAAGCAATTAGAAGCTCTAAACCAAAACGGCTCTAAACCGGAGATTAGAGGATAGGAACTTGTGTGTAGAGGAGGAGGCCCTGCCCCTCCTTTTATAGGTGGAGGGGCTGGCGCGCCAGGGAAGGGGAGGGGAGTCCCTCCCCAACTCGGCCTAGGCTGGCCGCCGGTTTGGAGGAGAGGGACTCCTCCTCCAAGTTGGTTTCAACCTCCTCTTGCTTGTTTCCCACAGTTTCTTGTTTTAGCCGTTTGACTTTCAAACTGGACATTTGACTTTTCTGTTTTAGGATTCAATTTAATCCTTTATTTGGAACAGCAAGAACACTTAGTACATGATGCAATCATTCCAATATGCAATGACACATTCATGTACCCCTTCCCCCCCCCCCCCGGAGTGCCGGACATTCCGGAACCTTCTAGAACATTCCCGATGAAAACACCGGAATCATTCCCGAACTCCGAAACGGGACTTTCCTTATATGAATCTTATTATCCGGACCATTCCGGATCACCTCGTGATATCCCGGATCCCATCCGAGACTCCGAACAACATTCGGTCTCTTTCTCATAATACCATAACTACTCAAACAACGTCGAATCCTTAAGTGTGTCTCCCTACGGTTCGTGAATTATGCGGACATGATCGAGACACTTCTCCGAACAATAACCAATAGAGGAATCTGGAAATTCATATGGCTCCCACATATTTCTACGATTACTTTGCGATCGAATGAACCACTTACATACGATACCAATTTCCCTTTGTCTCACGATAGTTTACTTATCCGAGGTTATGATCGTCGGTATCTCTGCATACCTAGTTCAACCTCGTTACCGATAAGTACTCTTTTCTCGTTCCCGTGATATGTGATCCCTTGTGACCCAGTCACATGCTTGCAAGCTAATTGGATGACATTCCACCGAGAGGGCCCAGAGTATATCTATCCGTCATATGGATGGACAAATCCCACTCTTGATCCATGTGTTTCAACCAATACTTTCCGAACACTCAATGCCACCTTTATAGCCACCCAGTTACGGTGTGGTGTTTGATTTCATCAAAGCATCCATCCGGTAAAGGTGATATGCATGATCTCATGGTCGAAGGAATTAGGTTACTATGTATCAGAAAGCATATAGCAATTGAACTAATGAAATGACTTGATCTTTATGCTACGCTTATAGGAGTATGTCCATCACATCATTCTCCTAATGATATGACCCTGTTGTTAATAACATCTCTATGTTCATGATCAGGAAACCATGATCATATATTAACCAACAAGCTAGTTTAACAAGAGGCTTTACTAGGGACTCTTATTTTAGTTTACAAATCACAAAAGTATTAATGTTTCCGGTTAATACAATTATAGCATGGTATGTAAACATTTATCATAAGTGTGAAGATATGATAATAACCACTTTATTATTGCCTCTTGGGCATATCTCCAACAGTCTCCCACTTGCACTAGAGTCAATAATCTAGTTTCAAACCTTTGTGTATTCAACACCTATGGCCTTCCGGTGTTGTATGTACACGATTGCTAGTGGTCAACTGATCTCCGGATCTGACACTTCCAGGTCCGTGTGTAATTGCATGTCTTTGCGTCTCTACGCATCACTCATTTTCTAATGAGATGGCTTTGTATAAATTTGGTCTTTCGGTGTGACCTTTAGCTCTTTGGGGTTAAAACATGTTGATAATATTGTCGCACAATATATCTTCATAGTATTATCCCACTGTGAACTACACCTAGTTTGATAACAAACTACTTGACACAAATGCCCTCTTTTGCTACTAAAATAGCAGTCATATACTTAGCCTTTTGTTGTAGTATCTATCACAATGTCTTAACTTTGGAACTCATCCAAATCCATTATGGAACTCACTTTCCATTATATTGTGCCACCCTTAGTTTAGATTGAGATAAACTTAATTTGCACTTTGTGACAAAACTAGTATCAATGTAGTACTTTTACAATGAACTAACCATCTATTTGTCACTTCTACAAATAATATACTCTTAGTTCTTCCAAAAGATCATAAGAATATCCTTACTATTGTCCAATGATCATCTTACGAATCATTCTGGTATATGCTCATAACATTTAGAGCATAGGACATATCTGGATTTGTACACATCACAACATGATTGATATAAATACTCTTTGTGATCTCATACATCAAGTATCAACCTATACTTGAATCTTTGTTTCACTTACCAAATGTCAATACACTTGAATATACCATCAATATTGAACTTATTCAATCCTTTCTGTGCGACAAGAACCTTTCTTGTAGTTTCTATATTGAACTCATTCAATATCTCGTCTATGTACTTCTCGCACAACCATATTAGCGTCTATTGATGCCAAATATTTGGGTTTTGCCTAAGTCTTTCATCAGGATGAAATTCTTAATATGTGTTAATAAAAGATACATTATTTCCAATCAACAATATGTCTTCCACATAATGTATTAGAAACATGTCTTAGCGCTCCTACTTAATTTCTTGCAAATGCAAGCATCTTCATTGTATCTAATGAACTTTTAAACTCCTTTAACAGTTTCATCATAGTGAAGATTCCAACTCCGCAATGCTCACTTCAACCATTGAAGTTTGCATATGCTTTTAGCATCCTTTGAATTAACAAAACCCTATGGACCGTGTTATGCACATGTCCTAGGTAACGATTCTATTAGAAGAACTTGTTTTGTTTATTCAACTACCATATAACAAATTATATGTAGTGGTTGCTACATTAATCCGTCTAGACTAAATATCACTATGAAAGATCAAATCTTGTCATAGTCAACCTTTGAACATTGTTGTGAACTCTTTCCCAACATGTCGACTATTTCATAGATGTGAAACATCCATGTCTATTTCTTTATAGATCCAAACACAACTGTAAGGTCTTACACCTTTCTTGAGGGTCCTTCAAGTTCAAAACTTGATTTCTCGTGTATGGAACTATCACGGATTTTTATGGCTTCAAGCCATTTGACGGAGTCAGGGCCCATCATCGCTTCTTTGCATGTAGTCGGTTCATTATTCTCAAATAATGATTCAACCCTCAAATCTTGGTATTTGATTGTTTACCCGACCTACTTGTTTCAATAGTAACTTAGATCTCCGTGACCACAACCTTTGAGGCACGTGAGCCATGAGCATTGTTGCTAACTCCGGAACATTTTTCGGTGCTGCGCAACTTTGCACATATAGCTAAGGTTCTTTTAACCTTATCAAAGTTCTATTGTCCTCCCACTTAACTTTTCACGAAAAATTCCTTCTCAAAGAAACTTAACGTTCTAAGCAACAAACACTTTTGTCTCCGGTGTTTATGGAGGAATACTTAACAGTTATTCGAAATAACATACAAAGACAGGTTCATCCGACTTTGGTTGCAAACATCTTTCTTATGCATAGCATACCAATGTTTAAGAAAGGACAACTTGGGTTTTATCCCAAACCATAACCTTATATGGTGTCATTTCAACGGATTATGATGAAGCTCTTTTCAGTGGAAAAACGGTAGTCTCTAAAGCTTTTAATCTTTAAAATACAATGGCAGTTTTATGAATTACACCTTCGATCTTACCATGTCAAACAAGGTTTAATTACATATCTCGAACGCTCCATACCCTTATGGTGTTTCGGGAAATGCAAATCCACGGA
This sequence comes from Avena atlantica, assembly GCA_910589765.1. Taxonomy (NCBI): domain Eukaryota; kingdom Viridiplantae; phylum Streptophyta; class Magnoliopsida; order Poales; family Poaceae; genus Avena; species Avena atlantica. The sequence goes on from OU342738.1 coordinate 292,719,084, forward strand.
ACAATTCCTTAAATCTTAGGTATTATGCTAAACTCTGTAACTCAAATATCTTCCTTGATGATCTTTATCATAAACTATTTATATTCTTGTTACAATGATTTTGCACTTCATCTTGAAAGTCTTTGAACTTTTCAAATGTTTCATACTTCATCCTTATTAAGTAAATATTCATATATTCACTCAAATTTTCGGAGAAAGCATATGAAGTTGAAATCCATCGCTCTTGACTACACATAATGGACTTCGTACAACAATATGTACAAGTTCAAATAAGCTAGTCATTCGTTCCCTTTTGGCCTATGAACGAAGTTTTAATTATCTCTAGGAAAGTTTCACAAGTGTCATTTGATCAAAATCAAAAGACTCCAAAATTCCATCCACATGGAGTTTCTTCATGTTTTCTTTCAATATAATTTAAACGGCGATGTCACTTCCTAAGTGATCTTTCAATCAATTCGTCTTTCGACATCTTTAGCACTAGTTTTATGGATGTGATTTCTTCAACGAGATTTGCGAATCCATCTTTTATGGATTACGGCAATTATTTGAACAACCCTTTTGTTCTCATAATACCTGATGAAACAAATCTTTGAAGGCAAGCTTTGATGTTTAACGAGCAACACAATAACCCTTTATTTGTTCTCGATGAACATCATCACATATTCTTTTGCTAGTTACTTAGGCCATTGTAGTTCATGAATTGTGTTGTTTTGTATGACGATTCACACCAACAAATTCAGTATCAAATACTTAAGAACCACATTGTTTAATAAGCAAAGAATATAGCCATAACATGTATATCATCTATATACTTAAGCTGAACAATTCTAGTCTTTTCCTTTCTGCCATATATTTATGAGATTCTCTTTCAGTATTTCATTTTCTGTTTGAAAGAATCTATCAACATCAATAGTGGAGTCATACATATGACACATAGTCCAAAACGTGTATAGTTAAATACCAATGTCTTTGGACTTGCACTTTGAAGTAGATCACCATCATCAAATGTTTGGTGTTCTTTCAAATTCCTTTCTTTAGCAATCTCTTGGTGTAGTAAACATTTTACCTACATCAATTATTCATCCTTATCATGGAATCGTCCATGATCAAGCTACTTTTAGCTTATAACGATGAATTACGAGTATAATGTTGCTATCCAAAACCTTTTGGATGATTAGGACAACAAGTGTCTCCAACCTTTTGCAAATTCTCATCAAAATATGAGAACATGAACTTTGCCATATTATACTCAATCATGTTGTAACCAAAACTTCGTTTCAGATATCACAATATCTTCCACACATCATGGTTTCTGAAACAACTCTTTCAGATCCTAGATAACCTTGATATTAAGATAATCTTTTGAATATCAAGAATCATGGAGACAAACATGATACTCATATACTAACACTTTGGAATTGTCACTCTTGTTTTAATACCAATTATTAAACTTCATGGAGTAACCGGAACTTACTGAAAGTTTGCAATAGGACTTTTAAACTTTAGATTAACACTTCAAAAACAATACGATACCAGTTCGTAAAGTAACTAACCAGAATTCTATAGTTCTATCATCTCAATTATAACTAAGCGCAAGGTGGTAAACGGATGCCAATGACTACAACAACTATGCAAATTCACTTTGATTTAGTTTATGATAAATTGAGTTCTAATTAATAATTAAATTAATCTAGGTGAACTCCCACTCAAAACAATATCCCTCACATTGTTTTAGTGATCACACGAACCAAATCCACCACATCAAAACCGATCATCACGAGAGTTGATATAGCTTCAATGGCGAACAATCAACATGTTCATCATATCTACTATATGACTCATGCTCTACCTTTCGGTAATCCGTGTTCCTGAGGCCATGTCTGTACATGCTAGGCTCGTCAAGATCAAACCTTAGTTTCCGCATGAGCAAATCTGTCTTGCTCACGTTGTATACACTTGTAGAATCTAACACACCCAATCATCACGTGGTGCTTCGAAACAACAAGCTTTAGCAACGGTGCTAACTAAGGGTGAACACTCTATGACTTGAAATTCATGTGCATGAGGGATCATCTTATAATGCTACCGTCGTCTACTAAGCAATACAAGATGCATAAAGGATTAACATCACATGCAATTCATAATATGTGATATGATATGGCCTTTCTTCTTTGTGCTTCCGATCTCCATCTTCAAGCACGAACATGATCTCCATCATCACCGACATTGCATCAAGGTCAATGATGCTTCTCCATGATTGTCGTCCACCGGCTTCAACTATTACAACTACTTTGAATAGACACGCGGGTCTTAACAGAAATTAAAGACAACCATATGGCTCCTGCCGGTTGCCGACTTACAATAAGAAACATTGCATACATCATATATAATTACAATCATGGCCATATCACATCACTGCACACCCCTGCAAAACAAAGTTAGACGCCTCTACTTTCTTTGCATATTTTACGTGGTTTGGGTCTTTCAATAAGTGTCGTTCTAACTTACGAACAAGAACCACAACATTGATACTAGTTTTGTTAATCACCCGTTGTAAATTGGATCTTAACTATGCTAGGAGAAACAGGCACCCGCAAAGCCACTTATGCAATACAAGTTGCATGTCAAGCGTGGAGCAAGTCTCATGAACGATGTCATGTAAGGTTAGCCCGGGCCGCTTCATCCCAACATACCGCAAGATGCAAAGTACACAAGAAGCAATCGACAATAAAAGCATCAACGCCCACAATGACCATTGTGTTCTACTCGTGCAACAGATCTACATATAGACATGGCTCTGATACCACTGTAGGGGTTCGTAGCATGGAAAACAAAAAATTTCTATCGCATACAAACAAACAAGCCAAGATCTATATACTTGATTGTAGCAACGAGTCAATGGAATAACTTACCCTCGAAGATTCCAAAGCGGTTAACGAGAGCAGATTCTCGTGGATGATGTAGTCGTACTCTTCCGATCTCAAGATCGCGTAGACGATCCTTCCGGCGCCACGTTCCGGCAGAGCTCCCGCAGTTGGTCACACGTTCGGTACTCGACGAAGACCTTCCTCTCCCTTGTTCCAGCAGGCATCGGAGGTTGTAGCACTCTCCTCGTGATTCCGGCAGCACAACGGCGTGGTACCGGAAGTAGAGGGGAGATCCCGCAGGGCTTCGCCTTAAGCCGGAGTGAGTATGGTGGAGTATGAGAGAGAACTATTAGTGGTCTAGAGATTAGACACACCAATTAGAAGGCTCTAAACCGCAGGCTAAAGCAATTAGAAGCTCTAAACCAAAACGGCTCTAAACCGGAGATTAGAGGATAGGAACTTGTGTGTAGAGGAGGAGGCCCTGCCCCTCCTTTTATAGGTGGAGGGGCTGGCGCGCCAGGGAAGGGGAGGGGAGTCCCTCCCCAACTCGGCCTAGGCTGGACGCCGGCTTGGAGGAGAGGGACTCCTCCTCCAAGTTGGTTTCAACCTCCTCTTGCTTGTTTCCCACAGTTTCTTGTTTTAGCCGTTTGACTTTCAAACTGGACATTTGACTTTTCTGTTTTAGGATTCAATTTAATCCTTTATTTGGAACAGCAAGAACACTTAGTACATGATGCAATCATTCCAATATGCAATGACACATTCATGTACCCCTTCCCCCCCGGAGTGTCGGACATTCCGGAACCTTCTAGAACATTCCCGATGAAAACACCGGAATCATTCCCGAACTCCGAAACGGGACTTTCCTTATATGAATCTTATTCTCCGGACCATTCCGGATCACCTCGTGATATCCTGGATCCCATCCAAGACTCCGAACAACATTCGGTCTCTTTCTCATAATACCATAACTACTCAAACAACGTCGAATCCTTAAGTGTGTCTCCCTACGGTTCGTGAATTATGCGGACATGATCGAGACACTTCTCCGAACAATAACCAATAGAGGAATCTGGAAATTCATATGGCTCCCACATATTTCTACGATTACTTTGCGATCGAATGAACCACTTACATACGATACCAATTTCCCTTTGTCTCACGATAGTTTACTTATCCGAGGTTATGATCGTCGGTATCTCTGCATACCTAGTTCAACCTCGTTACCGATAAGTACTCTTTTCTCGTTCCCGTGATATGTGATCCCTTGTGACCCAGTCACATGCTTGCAAGCTAATTGGATGACATTCCACCGAGAGGGCCCAGAGTATATCTATCCGTCATATGGATGGACAAATCCCACTCTTGATCCATGTGTTTCAACCAATACTTTCCGAACACTCAATGCCACCTTTATAGCCACCCAGTTACGGTGTGGTGTTTGATTTCATCAAAGCATCCATCCGGTAAAGGTGATATGCATGATCTCATGGTCGAAGGAATTAGGTTACTATGTATCAGAAAGCATATAGCAATTGAACTAATGAAATGACTTGATCTTTATGCTACGCTTATAGGAGTATGTCCATCACATCATTCTCCTAATGATATGCTACGCTTATGGGTTTGAATCATTTTAAATGTAACTTGGAAAAAGAGAAAATACCTAATCATAGATAAATATTAAATAACAAGAAAATTATAATTGAGTGGATTTAATAACACAGTAAAAAATAATATGAAACCTACTTAAAAGGTTTCGTAATGGTTTAAAATCAAATTGAGTTTTGAAATCATTTGATTTGAATTGAAACAGAAATTAGAATTGAAAAAACGAAAAACAAATAAGAGGAATAAATAAATAAACATACCTGATAACCAGGCCCAGCGAGACAATCTAAGCACTGGGCCAGCTCCCGTGCCCGTGGCAACGCCGCATCCTGGTGGACCGGCAGTAAATCGGCCCGTGTACGCGTGCTGCCCGTGGTCCCGATGTGGGTGGGAGGTTTAGTCCCACCTCGCTAGTTGGAGGCGAGGAGGACCAGCTTATATACCCGGGTCGATGCTCATCCTCGAGCTCCTCTCAAAAACCAAATCCGGTTCACCTGCTATCCTGGCCCTGTAATGGGCTGACCTCTGGGGCCGCCAGGCTGTACTACTATGGTCTAGTTCGCTTGTAATGGGCTTGAGCTAGGCCAGTGTGTGGAACCCAACCTCCAGAGTGTCAAAAAAATTTCTTGATTTTTTTTGCCAATTAATGTATACGTCGGCCTAAACTGGGCCTTTAGGGTCGTTTTCACATTTTTTTATTCATACGCGCAGCGACGTGGTGGGTCAGATAGACACGACCGCGTCGTGGCTACATCTTCGCCCTACCGCCGTCTTCTCTGTCCCAGTTTACAACCGTGTTTCGCGTTGACTCCTTCGAGGAGCGGCCGTCTGTACGTTGCGGCGACTCGGCGGAGTGCGCCATTCGTATAACGGCGGCGCGCGGGAGAAGTACAGTGGCGGCGCGCGGGAGAAGTACAACGGCGACCGTCTCAGGTAAGATCGCATGGATCTATGATCGCATGCACCCTATCGCTTTGTGCCTAGATCTATGATCATGTAGATCTATGATCATGCTGCAGATCTATGATCGCATGGTTTCGCGGTGTGCAGAGAGGGGTTGGCGGGGCCAGGGGAACGTTTTGATCTGTGGCGGCGGAGGTAACATGGTAGGGTGCAGCGGTGGTGTGAATTACTAGGGTGCCAGGGGGACGTTTTGATCTGTGGCGGCGGAGGTAACATGATCGCATGGTATGATCGCATGGATCATGAGCAGCTGATTGAGTTGGGAGTCAAGCCTGACGACTCTTTTGGTTTTCCAATATGACCATGACGATTAGTTAGAACGAGCATACTTATTTTCTAAATTGGCATTGTTTACACTTGTTTTTAATGTAGACTTTTGTTCCATTTTTTCTTTATACCAACAATTTCCTTTACATAGTATAAACACATGCATGCACTAAGTTGACAATTGTTTTTTATTGTCATGTTGATTTTTCATGCAGCGTGATGGAACTGGATGGTGATATTGCTTGCTCTGTTGAAACATGGTGTAGACTTGTGGGAAATTTTACAAGTCAACAACGTAGCAAATTTTTGGAACCAAATATGCGAAGTATGTTACAAATTCCACCAATTCGGATGCGAGTTGTCTTGCTGCAGTACATGTTTCACATTTATGATCATGACTCTAGCACTTTTGTCCTGCATAATAAAGGCAAATTTGCATTGACTGCACAAGATGCAGAGTGCATTTATGGGTTACGAAACTATGGTCTGTCTGCTAATCGTATAATTGATGAGGAAGGTGAAGACGGAAAGTCCCGTATTCCACCACATTTTCTCAGCGCAACTACTGGCAACATTGTTATTGAAGATTTAATAGCTGATATTGTCATGAGCAAAGCTGCGGACGATGACTTCCTCCGCAAATCTGCCCTTGTTCTCCTTGGTACAGTTCTGGCGCCTATGACTAAGAGGATTGTACCGAAGGATTATTGGGTACTAGTGGAGGACATAGACCGTATGTCCACCATTAATTGGAGTGAGTTCACGGTAGATCATCTCATGGTATACTTCAGGCTTGTAACTAGATATAAACAAATTAGGCAGTGGCCTAAGGGAAATTTGTCTTTAATACAGGTATTAAATCTGTTCTCAACATTATTTTTAATATGGTAGTCTTCTCATTTTATGATGCACTAACATTACACTTGGTTCACATGCAGTATGTTTATTGGGAGAAGGTCAAGCATGTAGATGATCCTTGTAGGATAAATCCAAGTTTGTCCTTGAGACCACTCATGCGTAATTGGACAAATGATGCTGCTAGGATCAGGGATACAATGGACTGTGATCATGGTCGGGGTGAAGGACCTATTCTGGTAACGATCCATGTTTCTAATATCATCTGTATATATATCATGTGGTTATGTTAATAAACTTACGCCTCTAGTTTGATTAATAACATTGAGTTATACTAATGTGTATGTATCAGGTTGAAGATAATATAACGTTGGAGTATAGGATTGAAATGCTAAATAAACCGGCGCCTGTTTTCAAGCCAAAGGCAAGTTCGGCTAGGAAGGCTGTAGCTAGAAATTCAAACCAAAAAATTACTAAAAACATGCAGGAGGTACTGACGGAGTCTATGATGGAGCGAGTGATGGATCGAGTGATGGAGCGAACAATGAATAGGATGGAGTCAACAATGGAGAAAATCGTCAAAAAAATGATGGACTCATATGCACAGATAATCACCATGTTATTGCATGTACTATTGGGAGTTTCTATTTTTATATCTGATAGCCTACGAGTACATTATATATTTCCATTTAATTTTTCAGGAACTAATTGTCAAGTTGAATAAAAATGGCATTATGTACAAAAGCAAAGAAGTTGAAAATAGAGATGACAACCTATCATTGAATAATGGATCCTCTAGTACGGGAAAAGAATTTTGGCATGGGAAAGAGAGTGCAGGTGCTTATGCTGATCAGATTATTAAGGAAACTATTGATTCAATGAAACACACTGGGTTGAACGGTAATGCAACGCCCGAAGATGGCGCACATAAGGATGGTTGTAAAGATGCAATAGGCATCACACCTTCCAACCCAGAGTTAGTGCTTGATATTTCTACAAAAGCCGTGTCAGACCTTCCATCGGAAATGTACGGAATTAGCAAAAATGGGAAAGAGCTGGATGGAGCAACTGCGTCAGACGATTCCAACAGCATCGGTAGTAAGTTGGACGTTAACAATGAGCCGGAACAAGGTTTGGGAAAACGTAAGCGCAAAATTTCTACAAAACTTGAAGGTTTCGTGGGATATGAGCCCCCCAAACGTCGTGCACTTAAGAAAGGTACTCCCTCAGGTTCAGTTTACACGACACTTTTATTTTTCATGCAGTTTCACTAGGAATGCTGGTTTAGGCGCATAGCCATTTATTACTGAATAATTGTGGCGTTTTAGCCTAGTACTCCCTCCGCTCCGGATTAAAGGGCCCCTAGTGATTTTGGGGTTGTTCCGAATTGTATTGCATGGAAGGCGAGAGAAAAAATAATTAGCTAAGTTACTATCCTCCTAAAAACGCTCCTGTCCTCTTCTTTTGAACTCGAGCATGCATTGCCAGCATGCAGAGGTGGAAACTGTCGCATGCAATGTGAGAAATCAAGCGAGCATGCAACACACTCCATTTACACGAGCATGCATTATATGTGTACCTACTAATTATATCTGTATGTAGTTCTAACGAGTTTTTTTAACCATTTTCATAGGATTATTTGTAAACCAAGATGATGATACACGAGTCCTGAGTGCTAAGCAAATACAAGCAGCCGTGACATTGGTTGAAAACGCATGTAAGGATGAATCGAATGGTAAAAAGGTTGTTTACCAACATGCAAATGGAATTATGTTGAATTCATTAAAGCTTAAAGATGTGTTGGACCATGAGTGGGTTAGCGATCGTGTAAGTTCTACTGTGTTATGATTATTTTATATCATGCTAATACGTAATAATGTTACCACTCTGATAAAATTAATTCCTCTTATGGTTATAGTTAATAGACAGTTACATTGGAGATTTGTCACTTCGTGTGGGACATGATCGGTACCTTTTCAGTGCATTAAGAACAACGTTCCTTGTGAAGAAGGGTACAACTTTGGAAGAAGCGAAAAAATCCAAGCATAACATGGACTTCACTATGTCCAAAAGTGGCTCAATTGGAAGAGTCATGGATGAATATTTCTTGCGAAATAAGGTAATTAGAACGTACATCATTTGTATGTTGAAAAGTGTTTTGTTGATTACATTCTTCAATTTATGTAGGTATATTTCCCTCTAAATATAAATGACGCGCATTGGACGACTGTAGTCATGCACATATCGAAACAAGAATTTCAAGTTCTCGATTCTTTGTACTATTTATCTACAACGAAGAAAACAATTGAAACAATGGTAATTTATTCTCTTAACTTTATCATGTACTACCTTAATACTTGTGTACATTACAATAATTTTTGCATTTTTCAGAGATATCAAATAGCGTATGACATAAAACAAACTAACATGATTACAAAATCACAATACCCCGACGTATCAAAATGGCCTATAAAACGTTATGAATTGGCTCGGCAAACAGATGGGTGAGTTTAGTTTATTTTTGTTTTCCTTGTATATTTCATGTTATCCATCATGCAAAATAAAATTAGTTCTTGTGTTGTGTCCTAGAAATTCATGTGGCCTATTTGTGTTAGAGTGTATGGAACACTGGGATGGCGATAAAATGATTAGGGAAATTTCGCAGGTTTGCATATTCTTTTAACTATCACTACCCGACCAGCTGTACCAAAAATATTTGTACTTACTTAGATTTGTCAATGCAGTCCACAGTGAATGATAACAGAAGACTGAAGGTTGCTCAGGTTGTTCTGTCCCCTTCAAACATCTGCACTGTCAGAACCAAGGTTCTTGAGGCGGCCAAACACATGAAAACCTGAGGAACGAATTATGGCTTGTAGGTTGGGTTTTAGTCCCGTAGAAGGTTTCCCACCCTACAGGTTTTTTTGTTTCTATGTTACCATGACATGCTTGTAAAATATACTGAATATTTTGGATTTATACTCAATTATTTGTGTTTATTAGTCCATGTTTCAACAAACGGCACCGGAATCGAGAGCCTACAACCCATATACTACATCAAATATTGCATCTAAACAAACAGTTGCTACAAGCCAAAACGCTGCAACAATCGAGACCCGGTCCCCCTCTGTCTCAGGTGTTGCGGTGCCACCTACGCGCGTCCAGTTCTACACGCCTCCCTCCTCTCCACGCTGGGACGAGGGGGAGTCTGCTCCCGCGTCACCTCGTTCCCCCCAGTTCCCGCCCAGTCCTCTCCACACGGTCCCCCCACCTAGCGATGCAAGTGGGATGGGACTTCCCACCAGTCACGCGTCCCGTCCCGCCGCTGGAGCACGATTATTATGTCCATGGGATCCCGCTAAGCATCGGAGGGATCAGCTCTTGCATCGCTACCCCCACCGTACGTCGCTAGGGCCACTAGGGTGCACTCTGTCCCCGCACAGTATGTCGCCACATGCGTGGGCTGACGCAACAGACGAGGGGGACGCGGAAAATTCTATCTTTTTTCTGCACAGAAAATCCTGTTTTTTCTGCCGTGACATGGCTGCCTGGTTTTTCCGCCACGACAAATTTACACATCAAGTTATCATCATTGTTTTTTTGGAAACTTTAGCAATAACCATTCATACATAGCCATTGTTTTCTTCAAAACGGATTGCAACATTAATCCAGCTTAATTTCATGATAACCAATAAAGATAAATAAACATAATACCCACATGTCACTATTATGTCCCTAATCAAGCATTACAACCAATCAAGATAACCAAACAACGTTCTCATAAACAAGATAAAAATCTCAACTACTGTTTATGATCTTTTTCACTTCTGGATAATCATGATGATGAGCTCCCTCTCGTCAGCATACTTTGTTACTGCTGCTCACATCGAACTAACATTTCTGCAAGATACCTGCAGATTACAAACACAAAAATCATAAATAACTATATTACAATAATTAATGCCAAAATTAAATATAATGGTTACCTGTGATGGAGTTTGTATTTCACACTATTTTTGTTGTGTCCAGGCGTTTTGCAAATACTACACAACTTTAACCGCTTTTTCTCATCATACCCGAGTGGTCTACCATTTTTACTCACAACATTGCTCTTCCCTTTATTCTTTCCCTTTGGAGCACCTTTTGTGTTGACTTTAGCAGGATCACCTATTGGAGTAGTTGCACTTGCAGAAGGTCCTCCATCATTAGTGGAATTTCTTGGACCACGTACTCCTGCATCGTACGCCACTTTTTTCGATATAACTTCCTGGTACAAGGTCTTTATTTGTTTGTACAACTCAGGATTATTGCAGGCTACATGTAATGCTTCAGACGACATCACACTGAGCTCGGAATACCGACTCCGCTCCTCTGCCCCAGCAAATCCCCAGCCAAACAGATCGCTCGTGCGCCTCGAAGGTAACCCACTTCTGGCATTTTTTGAGAATCGTGCAAGAACAATACACCTTGGTAGTTCAACTAATTTCAGCTCCGTCAACACAAACAGAATATGCTTGCAAGGAATTCCTCTACGTACCATCCTCCGGCAATTGCAATCTATACTTTGTGCTGGATTGTTTGGTGTATAGTCCATAGAAAAATTATGGCATCGGTTATTTGACCATGCCACAAGATACCTTACCGAATCTTCTATTCCCACACTTTTTTCTACAGTCATCATGCCTTCAATCTTACGAAGATCATCCTGCAAGATATAAAAATTAGCTGGGGTGAATGTGCTGGCCATTGCTAACTCAATTTGCTGCCATTTGGTAACAATCACAGGCATAGTCTGTGAAGCCGTGCAGTCATCTCGCGCCTCTGTTTCCCGGATACGTACAATGGCATTCTCATAGTGCACAATTAAATCCACAAGCGTCATCCCATAATCGAGGTGAAGATGAAGGGACGAGTTGAGACTTTCACTACGCTGGTTGCTTTTCATCCCTAGCCAAAATCCATCTGCGAGGTAAGCAGCCGCCCATAGGTGCTTCTTCTTGTACATTCTATTTAGCCACGTTTTTGTCTTATCTGTCTGCCATTTTCTCACATATGCGTGTCATCCTTCCTCAAACTTGGCCTTCGTGCTGGAGTAATATAATAGAGACCGAAACTCTAGCAATGATTTGGAACTTAGGTGCTTGCACATGTTCTTTTCAATGTGCCATGTACAAATACGGTGCCACACGTCTGGTAATACACTTCGTATCGCTCTCATCATCGCAGCATCCGCATCCGTGATTATAGACCGTGGCCTCTTCTGACACATTGCTTTTAAAAAAGTTTTCAGGAGCCAAGCATAAGTATCCTCGGTCTCGTTTGATATGATGGCACATCCGAATACGGTAGTCTTCCGTTGATTGTTCAGGCCGACAAACGGAACAAAAGGCATACCGTATCGATTCATCTTGTAGGTGCTGTCAAACACCAAAACGTCACCATAATCTTGGTAGTCCTGACGTGACTGAGAATCACACTAGAAGAGACATTTCAAACGTCCCTTATCGTCAAGCTGATGATCATAAAAAAAGTCAGGGTCCTTTTCCTTCCTGCTTTGCATAATGCCGATGGCCGTGGCCGCATCGCCGCTTGAAAGTAGCTTCCTTTTCTCTCTGGCACACATGTTATACAAATCCTTCCTCGTGAATCCAACTTGATTGTATCTACTGTACTTGCTGATGAAAGAACTCATGATCATATGCTTTCTAATCCCACTAGCTGCCATTGCTAATATCTCTGCTCTTTGGAAATCTTTGATCTTCCTATGATACCAAAGAAAAGGCACCTCATCAGGTCTAGCTAAAATATGATTGTGCTTGTCATCAAACTTCTCAACACACCAAACACCTTTAGATTTATCTAGCTTCACGACCAGTTGCGCTGTGCATCCACAACGAGATTCTGCTTTCGGCTTGTATTTTCTGCCTTCCAAAGGCAAGTATTTGCTACTACGTTTCCCTTCCCTGGAGCATACGAACTGCCTCTTACGTATATCATGCGATGCCTTTTTGTTTTCCTTATACCTGCCCTTTCTTATGCTGAATCCATGGTCTTTAGCATAGCTGTTGTAAAAATAATAAGCCGCAGGTTCAGAAACAAAAGTCATATCCATTATTTTCCAATACTTCTCCCGCTCTTCACCTGGATGCCCAATATCCCTGTCACATTCCCCCTTATATTCTTTCTCTTTAAGAACATTCCCAAACACCTACAAATCCATAACATATAACACATAAGTTATTAGCACACTGGTACAACTTGGGTATATATATCACATAAAATATAAACACATACCTCAACATTATCACATGTCTCCAAGTCTGAATCACCATAGTAGTCAAAACTTTTATCACTTCCAACTATTAACTGAACAATTCAATACGAAAATAATAGTAAGTTCTATTTTCATGCAACTAATTTCATCCACATATATACCTACAATAATGCACATACCTTATTCACGTACTCACTGTCCAATACCTCAGAATCGTTCTCCTCATTAGCAACTTCTAACTCAATCTACACAACACAAATGAAAATGAACATAATTTTATTTTGTTGTCTTCATTGCAATTACTAGTACACCACATAAAATTAAGGCCACTCACATTTTCGTCTGATGCATCATCAGGATGGACGTGCCCATCTACGTGAGAATCTGATCCATGGTGGTCAGAGGACTCGGAATCTGATCCATGGTGGTGAGAGGACTCGGCCTCATTGTCCAAGTACTCGTCATCTTCTTCCATCATACTTGAACCACTGCTATCCACCATTATCTGCAATCACTAGAAACCATGAGAGTCGGAATTATCTTACGACAACACGGAGGAGTAGGAGGAGGAGCCGTCACCGAACCCTAGAAGGTGACGATATCTCACCTCTGACGCGTACTAGGTCCAGATCGTCTCCGATCTGGAAGTGCTGCGATCTAGACTCGTACGATCTGGAAGTGCTGCAATCTAGACTCGTACGATCTGGAGGTGCTCCGATCTCGATTTTTTCTAGATGACAGGAGCGGCGATGAGGTCTGTCCCGCGTCTTAGGGTGCTGCCGTGTCTAGAGGAGAGAGGAGCGACAATGAGGTGCGATCTCGTCGGCTGCTAGGGTTACGCCGCCGGTCGGATCGCCGTGGATCTCACGTGGGACGTAGAACGTGGGACCTAAACCGGCTGCGTAGAGGTTCTGAGTAACAGCACCTCTACAACGTGGGACCTAAACTTTTTTTCCCCTAAACACACCCTATACAAAACGGATACGTACACCGATACAAAAAACATACAGCGCTAAACCGGCTCCTAAACTAACCCGGGACATGCCGTCGAACCACCCAGACCCGGTTTTTCTCTTTGATTGCCCTCAGGGGGGGATACCGAAGCAAGCCTCTAGAAAATTTTGGTCTGAATTTAATGTGCCATGTATGTCACTAGAGGACATGGTATCTAACATCGCGAGGTGAAAGAAGATGAGATGCATAGTGGAGCAAAATGATGAAATAACTGTGTCAGAGTCAATTGCAGATCCGACACGTCCATTAACAAGTAATTTCATCAATGCAAATAGAAATTGTGAATTTGTAACCTACAGTGCTATTCCTATGTCAGAAGGTCTTTTTCCAGGGAGATGCACAACACGCGTGTGGGTTGGATAAGTAGACCGACAATGGAAGGGGAGCAAAGATATGCGTTCGTGTCGTAAGGTAGGCGAGAATCATGGCAACTATACCTTCATTACAAAAGATAAATTGCCCCTTATAAATGTTTTTTAAATGACCGTTATTGTTTCGTAGCAACGCTTGTTAACTGGTATATAACTATATATTAGTAATGCCCAGAGGTAATATAACAAGTGAATGAAAAGAATATAAAACATGACTGTAAATACCCCTACAAAAAGTGAAAAATAAAGGAGATAAATATGGTTGTCATCCCATGAGTTCTAACAAGCTAAGCTAGTGTTTATTCATGTTCTAAATTTGGTGGCTCACATATAAATATATGAATACCAGAAATGCGTAATAGCTTTTTTGCAGCATAAACATCATCAATTCCATGCCCAAATGGACAGGTATACTAGGTTATGACCACTTTATTACAATTTATATAATACATTCTCAGACCAAATCACCTGGTCCGCCATAGTATACATGCAAGCCATGGTTATCAACTCCGTAACCATCAGATGTATATTTGGATAAGACGCTGCTGCCAGGATTGTTAGGAATAAGCACGTCGTAGTACGGGATACGTATCCGAGTAGACACGGGTAGCCAAATAGAGTAGGAATTAGATATCCTAATCCTTCTAGGTTAGCTATACTAAATCTGCTATATATACGTGTGTAAGGTACCTGTAAAAACACCACCGTGAGCTATCAGAGAAATAAAGAAAGAAGACGCACGATATGTGCGTTTAGCTATCTAATTGATTCTGTGTGCGTTCAAGCGATTCGTGTTGTGTGCGTGAGCTATCAGCTAGGAAAGTAATCTAGCTAGGCTAGCTACGTACGTGTGCACTTGTCCGTCTCGCCGGAAATCGTCTCGTCGGAGACTTGCTTGTACGTGCGTATACTGTCGGAAAACACTCGAAGTATTGAAGCGTACAAGTCAGGGCAATTCTAACAATTGGTATCAGAGCCAAGGTTGTCGTCCGTGATCTGCTGAAAGTACTAGGAGGTCATGGCGATGGTGAAGTTTGGCGACAACTCGGCATCGGCACCGGTGACAGAGACGGTGGGGGCGGATTTGTATCCGCGCCTCGATCGCAAGGACTACGGGCTATGGGCACTCAACATGGAGGTGGCCATGGAGGCTCAGGAGGTTTGGGAGGCCGTCGATCCAGGAGGCAACGAGTACGTCAAGGGAGGCGCGAAGTACCGGAAGGATCGCCAAGCGTTAACGGTGCTCTACTCCGTCGTGCCGAAGGACGTGATGCAGCACCTCGTCGGAAAGAAATTGGCGAAGGATGCATGGGAGACGATCAAGATCTTGCACCAAGGTCATGCCCGCGTGAAGGAAGCGCATCTTCAAACTTTGACAAAAAGCTATGAAGATCTGAAGATGGAGGAGAGCGAGACGGTTGATCAGTTTGCCGCCCGTTTCGTTACCCTTGTCAACGCAATCAGGGGATATGGCAAGAAATTGGATGAGATCAAGAACGTCAGAAGGTTCCTGCGTGCGGCGCCGGCGCGCTACATGCAGATCGTTACATCGATCGAACAATGTCTCGACCTTAATACATTGACGGTTGAGGATCTCGTCGGAAGATTCAAGGCACACGATGAGAGAATCCGGATCAGCTTCGGTGATCCAAAACAGGTTGAGCACCTGATGCTCACAAAGCAGCAATGGATGACTCTTTCAAAAGAAAAGCAAGGAGGCTCCACGAGCGGCAAGGAGAAGCAACGCCCAGCGAAAAAAGTACATTGTGGGGCAGGAGGATGAAGATGACGCCCCGCCGCGGAGGAAGTTTGACATAAAGAAAGTAAGGTGTCATAACTGCGGTGAGCTCGGTCACTTCAAGGCTGATTGCCGGAAAGCACCAAAGGAAAAGGAGAGGGCTCTCATCGCCCAGGAAGGAGATGATGGACCGATGATGCTGATGCTCGAAGTAACTGAGTTGAAGGATGAGGAGGATCCTCCATCACCGGCTATGGAGATTGTGGCGCAAGTGGATCACGATCTACCGTGTGTGCATCATGAGGAACAAAGTGCCCCGTTCCCATGTGAAGCCACGTTTGAGGCAAGTGAAGCCTCGGAACTTGTTCATGGCGATCTATGCGTTGGAATCTCACCCGCAACTCCGTCTGGCAATAAGTTCTTCATGCTTGTGGTGGATGATCATAGTAAATACATGTGGATTGTGTTGCTGAAAAGTAAGGATCAAGCTCAACAAGCATTCGAGAAGATCAAGAAAGCCGAAGAGTTCAAGGTGGAGGCAAAGATAAGAGCCCTACGCATTGATGAGGGGGGTGAGCTGCATCAAACTGTGTTGACCATGGCACAGAGCATGATGAAGAGTAAAGGCTTGCCAGGAAAATTCTGGGGTGAGGCAGTCAATACGGCTGTATATTTGCTGAACATGGAATCTACTGAGAGTGGAGTTGGTACAACACCGTACGAAGCATGGTACGGATGGAAGCCCTCGGTTGATCATCTTCGTACTTTTGGATGTGTGGCGCATGTAAAGGCGGAATTGGCGGAGCAACGTATTTCGATGATCATGACAGGCTATGAAGGCTCAAAGACATACCGCTTGTGCAATCCTTATACCAATAAGGTGGTTTTCAAGGGAGACGTAATCTTTGAGGAAGGCAAGTCATGGAATTGGGGCTACAACGAACCGGAATATTCAACTTTTCACGTCACGTGGGATCTTGAGTATGAAGAAAATATGGATCAATCGAGCTTATCCTTGTCAGCAAGTTCGGGCCCAGAAGACATTGAAGGCCTAGGGGCAGCTCCAAGCGTGGACACCAGGCCAGAAGCACTAGGGATTTTCCCAGAAGACAAAGAGTTTGAAGAAAAGGCTAGTCTGTGGCCAGAAGATACGGAACTGGAAGGGTGTACAGATGCATGCGCAGCGATACCTGCACTTGTTTGCCCAAAAATTAGAGGAGGAGGGGGAGCTGAAGTGAGCCCAGCAAACAGGCCAGCAAGGCCAGAAGGCGATGGTCCAAGAGTGTGGACTGGTGGCCAGATAGATAAAGGAGAACCAACAATAGGGGGTGCAAATCCATCGAGAGGCCTTTCACGTGGTATAGAGAAGCTAGAAGAAAACCAATTTGATCTACCTCCTACATATTTGTTCTATTGCATCCAAGAGCACCGGCAAGCGGTAGATCAAATATGCGAGTCATCGATGAGAAAGTACTTCATCAAACCAAGTATAATGTCTCAAGGCGTGGACAAAAAGGATAGTCGGCGTGAAGGCATGGAGAAGGGCGCGGACAAAAAGGACTGTCGGCGTGAAGCCATGGAGAAGCCGACAAGAGCAACGACGGCGACATGGGTGCCGCAAGAGACGACGAAAGCACCGTCGAAGATGATGGCTGAAGTGGCGAAAGTAAAGCCAACAGTAACGCCTACGCGAAGTAGCTGGCGTATTTGGAATCCAGGTCGGTGTAGAAGAGAGCACGTCGCGCTTAGGGGGTGATTGTTAGGAATAAGCACGTCGTAGTACGGGGTACGTATCCGAGTAGACACGGGTAGCCGAATAGAGTAGGAATTAGATGTCCTAATCCTACTAGGTTAGCTATACTAAATCTGCTATATATACGTGTGTAAGGCCCCTATAAAAACACCACCGTGAGCTATCAGAGAAATAAAGAAAGAAGACGCACGATATGTGCGTTTAGCTATCTAATTGATTATGTGTGCGTTCAAGCGATTCGTGTTGTGTGCGTGAGCTGTCAGCTAGAAAAGTAATCTAGCTAGGCTAGCTACGTACGTGTGCACTTGTCCGTCTCACCGGAAATCGTCTCGTCGGAGACTTGCTTGTACGTGCGTATACTGTCGGAAAGCACTCGAAGTATTGAAGCGTGCAAGTCAGGGCAATTCTAACAAGGATTTGCTTTATTGTTATTTGGAGTAACGAGCTTGTTGTTCCCATCTACAATTTGGATATTTTTTATAAAAGCAGCCTTTTTATATCCTTCGGAAGCAAAATGTCCACTACCCATTTGTGGAGAGTCTGACGATGTTGTTGGGCCTTGAACATATCCACCCCAGTATGCACTATCACCTCTATCTTTAAGATAAGTGAACAATGAACTTGGCCAATATCCAATCGGTGTATTGTTTTCACCATACGCCACCCACCAATTCTTACTCTTTGGATCCTAAAAGAATCAATATGATAGGTAAATGCTTTCTCCACACATGAAAGGAATTCACTATTGAATACGCATGGAAATTATTAATTGTAGCTAATTGGTAAGTTCGTTCAAAGTCATGCTCTTGACGATTTCATAAACATGTATCAAAAGATAGCATGAGGGTGTGAGATAATAGGGAGCAAAATAACTTGTGATTATCATAATTATGTCAAGTGATGTCATAATTAACTGCCAAACATATTATGAAAATGAAATAAGTCAATTAAATATTATTTTGCACATACACGAGCTACTACATACTCCCTCAATTTCAAATTGTGAATTCTCACGTTGTGTTAACGATGGTTGGAGCTCCCATCGATTGCATGTTAATATAGGGAGCTAGGCCCGAGAGATATACACAAGAGGTTACAAACGAGAGGGAGAGAAGAGCGGCCGATCGTGATCCTCATCTGGGTGAGATCGGCCAGGTTGTTTACAACAAGGAGTAGATAACTCAAACTCTAAACAAACTCTATCTCTATCTCTAAACCGTGTTGTCTAACACCCCTCCTCAATCACAGCCTTCTTGAGGTTGAGATTGTTCTTGAATGCTTCAAACTCTCGAGCTGGTAGTGCTTTTGTGAGGCCATCTGCCACCTGATCTTTGGAGGAAATGAATCTGATCTCTAATTGCTTATTTGCTACTCTTTCTCTTACAAAGTGAAAATCTATTTCTATGTGCTTGGTTCTGGCATGAAAAATGGGATTAGCTGAAAGATATGTTGCTCCCATATTATCACACCATAAACATGAAAAAAATTTCGCTGGATTCCGAGTTCTCTTAAGAGGGACTCCGTCCAAATAACCTCAGCAGTAGCATTAGCTAGAGATTTGTATTCAGCCTCTGTGCTTGACCTGGAAACTGTGGCCTGTTTTCTAGCACTCCAAGAAATTAAGTTAGGCCCAAAGAATACTGCAAAACCTCCTGTGGATCTCCTGTCATCTACACATCCTGCCCAATTAGCATCTGAAAAGGCACTTATCAAAGTAGAGGGTGATCGCCTGAAGGTTAAACCGGTACTTCCTGTACCACTGACATACCTCAAAATTCTTTTCACAGTTGTCCAGTGTACAGTAGTGGGAGCATGAAGGAACTGGCATACCTTGTTGACAGAAAAGGCAATGTCTGGCCGTGTAAGTGTCAGATACTCTAATGCTCCAACAATACTTCTGTACCTTGTACTATCTTCAGGTCCTAGAAGTTCTCCTCTTGTGACTGAAAGTTTTTCTGAAGCTGACAATGGTGTGGGAAATTCTTTGCATATTTTCATCCCGACTCTGCCAAGTAAGTCTAAGGCATACTTCTCTTGGGTTAGCAAAAGACCATGATTAAACTGTTTAACTTCAATGCCCAAGAAGTAATGTAAGTCACCAAGATCTTTTAATGCAAAGGATGAATTAAGATCATGAAGGAGTGTTGTGATGGCCTTGTTGGAGGAGCTAGTGACAATAATATCATCAACATACACTAGCACATAAATTGTAATACCTGACTTGTTATATATAAATAGTGATGTGTCTGCCTTGGATGCCAGAAAACCAAGCTCTTGTAGTTTGGAGCTTAGCTTGGAGAACCATGCTCTTGGTGTTTGTTTGAGCCTATACAGTGACTTATCCAGTTTGCATACAAATGAGGGTGCACATGGATCCTCATATCCAGGTGGCTGCTTCATATAGACCTTTTCTTCCAGAACGCCATGAAGAAACGCATTCTTCACATCTAGTTGCCTTAGGCTCCATCCTTGTGAAACTGAAATAGCTAATACAAGTCTGATAGTAGCAGCTTTTACAACAGGACTAAAAGTATCCTCATAATCTATGCCATATCTTTGGTTAAAACCTTTTGCTACTAATCTAGCCTTATATCTGTCAATGGTGCCATCAGCCTTTCTTTTAATTCTATAAACCCATTTGCAATCTATAAGATTACTACCTTGTTTATGTGGTACTAGGTGCCATGTTTTATTTTCCATTAAGGCCCTATACTCATCATCCATAGCATTTTTCCAATCTTTGTTTGCTAATGCTTTATCTAGATTTTCAGGTTCACCTATAGTACAGGAGAGACCATACCGAACTGTACCGTCTGTATAAGTTTTTGGTTTTGAGTTACCAGTTTTAGATCTTGTCCTGTGAGGAATGTCTGCAGGTTGCGCTACAGGAGGCAATGGCGCAGAAGATCCTCCTGTGCGAGTGTCGGCGCCGTCCAGACTCGACGCAGATTCAGTTGTCAGCTCCCGATCGCCTGACGCGGTGTCTGCTGCGGTCGACGCGCTTTGCAGGTCCCGCTGCGGGGTCGGGGAAAGCGACCCAGTTCGCGTGGAGCACGTGGCGTGCGGGGAGTGGCTCGTCTCCCGAGCGGTGGACAGACGTGATGCGGGGCTGGACTCCTGCCGCGCATTTGAGCCGGGCAGGCCCGCACCAGGAGACGTGTCAGCTCCGGAAGGGTGCACGCGGACGCCAGGTTGATTCGGCGGGGATCCCGATGCAGCTCCGCTGGTACCTGCAGCACACGCGATCCAAGAAGGATTCGCGTCGTTTGCCGCATGTGCGTGTACATGCGATATAGCACACGTTGCAGCTCCGTTCTCTTCCGTTTCAGCACTGTTTTGCACGAAATTTTCGCCTCCTTCTTGCTGTACCCGAGAGGCACTAGTAATACCAGGATTTACAGATACATTAGGTGTTAGATCAGTACAATTGTTTTCCCCCTCGTGAGATGACACTGATGAATTTTGGAGAGTTTCAGGAAGTAGGAGAATTTCTTGCCGTAGTAAGGAGCCTGCATTGGGATGAAGTTCAGCAAAAGGGAAGACCGTTTCATCAAAGACAACATCACGAGAAATATAAACTCTGCCAGACTTGATATCAAGACATTTTAGTCCTTTATGCATATGACTATAGCCAAGAAAAACACATTGCTTGGATCGAAAAGCAAGTTTGCGTTTATTGTATGGACGGAGGTTGGGCCAGCAAGCACAACCAAAAACATGGAGAGATGCATAATCAGGAATTTTGTGAAAGATACGTTTCATAGGAGTATCATGATCAATAACTTTTGATGGTAGAATGTTGATAAGATATGTGGCGGTTAAGAACGCTTCATCCCAAAATTTTAAGGGCATGGATGCGTTGGCAAGGAGAGCAAGCCTGACTTCTACAATGTGTTGGTGTTTGCGTTCAGCTGATCCGTTTTGTTGATGGGCATGAGGGCAAGATACATGGTGTTCTATGCCAATTTTTTGAAAGAATGAGTTTAATTTCTCATATTCCCCACCCCAGTCGTATTGAATGGCAAGGATCTTTTTATCAAATTGTCGCTCAACAAGATTTTTGAAATCATGAAAGACTTGAAAAACCTCAGACTTTTTCTTGAGGAGGTAAATCCACACAAATTTGCTAAAATCATCAATAAAACTTACATAGTAGGATTTTCTTCCTACAGAGGATGGCGCAGGGCCCCAAACATCAGAGAATACAAGTTGTAAAGGGGCAGTGGAGACACTAGTAGATCTTACATAAGGCAATTGATGACTTTTAGATCTTTGACAAGAGTCACAAATAGACTCACTACTAGATTTATTTGAGCAAGGAAGCTGATGTTTGCTAATAATTTGTTGAACAATACGAGACGAAGGATGTCCTAGGCGGCTGTGCCATTTCGAAGCTGAAGGCTTGATGGCACTAAAGGCACGCTTATTCTTGGATGATGATGAAGAGATCATGGGGTAGAGGCCCTTGGAGCATCTACCTTTGAGAAGTACCTTTGTCGTGGCTCGATCCTTGACATAAAAATACCAAGGGTGAAATTCAATAAAAACATTATTGTCTTTGGTAAATTGATGAACGGAAATCGGATTTTTGGTGGCTTGTGGAATATGGAGAATGTTTTTGAGATGCAAATTTTTTGAGGGAGTATTAACAATTGCATGACCAACATGACTAATTCTCATACCTTGGCCATTGGCCGTGTGAACTTGTTCGCGGCCTTGATACTTCTCCTTCATGGTGAGCTTGTTGAGCTCACCAGTGATGTGGTCGGTGGCACCGGTGTCATAGCACCAGTTGGTGTCCACGCCATAGGACACTGCGTTGGCGCCCTTCTCCTCCTCTTCTTCTCCTTCTTCGTCGTCGGAGTAGCGGTGCCAGCAGCGCCATGCCTCATGGCCGGGCTTCCCGCATATCTGGCAGAGGGTGTCGTCGCGGTTCTTGTTGCCGCGTCCACCTCCACGGCATCCACCGCCGTTGCCGCGTCCACCACGACCATAGCCACGGCCGTTGCCACGGCCGCCTCCACGCCTTCCACCACGGTTGCCGCGCCCACCACGGCCATTACCACGTCCACGAGAGACGACGTTGGCACAGGAGCCTCCACTGGGTTCGTTGTTGAGGAGGGTGATGCGGTTGTCGTAGGCGCAGACTTGGGCGTACAGCTCGCCCACGGTGAGGTTTTCCGCACCGTTTAACCTGATGGCGGCGAAGAGGGGATTGTAGGTGTCGTCGAGACCGGCGAGGAGATACTCAATGAGTTCGTCCTCTTCGATCGTTCGGCCCGCTGCAGCGAGCTCATCAGCGAGGCCCTTCATCTTGGTGAAGAATTGCGTCGTTGTCATGTTGCCCTCCTTCTTCGTCTTGGCGAGAGCAACTCGCAGGTTTGACACCCGCGTCCTTGACTGAGCGGCGAACATGGATTTGATCGCCACCCACACTTCAGCCGCCGTTTCCATGCCAATGGTAGCAACAGCAACATCAGGCGACAGGTGCTTAAAATAAAAGACAGTACCTGCTGGTCTGCTTCCACCCACGTATGATACGCAGGGTTTTCCTCCTTGGTGGTTTTGCCGTCCTTCTCGACGGTGATGTGCTCCGGTGGTGGCTCGGCCTTCTCGTCGAGGAAGTTCGTCCTCCGGGCGCCACGGATGGGAGGCAGCACAAGGGACTGCCAGAGGAGGTAGTTCTGCCTCGTCAACTTCTCACTCACGCTGATGCCGGCGAAGGGATTCACCATGGCGACAGGGGGGGCGAGGCACATAGAATTGGTCTAGATGTGTTTGGGAAGAAGTGGCTCTGATACCATGTGAATTCTCACGTTGTGTTAACGATGGTTGGAGCTCCCATCGATTGCATGTTAATATAGGGAGCTAGGCCCGAGAGATATACACAAGAGGTTACAAACGAGAGGGAGAGAAGAGCGGCCGATCGTGATCCTCATCTGGGTGAGATCGGCCAGGTTGTTTACAACAAGGAGTAGATAACTCAAACTCTAAACAAACTCTATCTCTATCTCTAAACCGTGTTGTCTAACACAAATTACCCTCATTTTAGAAGTCAATATTTGTAAATTTAACCAAGTATACATAAAAAGTCAAGATTCATCTTGAAATATCTTATATGCATTTATTATTGTAGGTGTTGATTTTTTTCCCATATACTTTGAAAACACTATATGGTTTGACTTTGATCAAAACTAAAACACAAGGTAATATGGAACCATAGGGAGTATATAAGTAAATATAATTTCAGGAAAAATATAATACCTTGAAAATGAGGACATTTATTACATATTGTGGGCCATTATAGATAGAAACAAGACGTATTCTTCCTCCAAGACCAACATTGTGGCTAACTTGCACGAAACAAGGACAATTGTGATCCTCACAGGTTTGGTTTAGTGCGCCAAGTTGCTATTACACAAGTTAATTCAAATGTTAGTAAAATCATATTAGAAACTAAAAATTCTCAATATAAATATTTGTAGCTCAAAATGGAATGTGTATCTGACAAAATGTAAAGGATTACCCAGCCAACATGGAACCTAGCAAAGCTATCGCCACTTGAGCTTAGCGATACTGAAGAACCAGCACCTATCCCATCAGCAAGACCAACTTTTGGTCCCCTATTGATTTGTATCCATGATGCACTATCATCCTTATTATTTGTATTCACCCTTGGCTCATGAATACTTATAGTAGCCCTTGTTCCATATACATCATCCAACAGGTATCTGATTCCTGCCATCTACAAACCAAAGCCTAAGTTTCGGGACAAGATAAATATAATATTAAAAGCATATAGATCAGTATAGTTAACACATCATATATTATATTCAAATAATACAATTTAATGTGACCAATTGAGATATTGAGAAAAATACAGATCAACCGCTTCAAGAGAGTATTAGTTAATTGCTAACAAAAATAAAACTCCTTCACATACCATTGCAAAAAAATATTTTATGGAAGGTGCAATATTAGATATTATCTACTCCATCATGTAAATTAGATCGAAGCGCATATACTCTAAGGGTGTGTTCTATTGCCTGCAGGATGGTTGGTCTCGTACAACAATGGAGGCTTCGCTATTTGCTGGTGTTTTTTGCATGCAAGAGGCCTTAGCTGGGCTCTCTAGATGCAAAAGGAGTTCCAAAATACTACATATGGATAAACCCAAAAGTCGACTACTTTATATGTTGGACCCACATGTGACACGAAATAGTGAAGATTCCATCATTTTTTGGTTTAGATCGCCTATCAAAGATCATGCAAAACAAATTCAAAACAGCACACCAAAGCCATCCAACCTACCACCCCAACAACCACAACACTAGCAACCAAAATACTATCCTTGTGTAGCCGAGCAGTTTTGGCTGAAGGATTGATGTAGGCAACCAAATTCCTCCTAAATTTATATCTCATTGACTAAACATTGCATTTAATGTACTTTCTACAAGAAGTGCATTTACTCTGCACTTTCTTACATCTTATACCGCTCATTGGGAGGTTAAATGTTAGCATCCAAATATGAATGCACTCCAGCACCCTTGCAATTTAATTTATTATTAATGAATTTTGTAGTGGTTTTCTAATCACTAAGTTATAATTATAAATGCACCATGTCAATTAATGTAGTCAACCCATGATATCAAGAACATTCGAAAAGTATGCAAAATACTTGACCTCTTGTTGTGTACCCTCACTGATAACTTCTTCAATATTATGTGTAGCTATTTGGTTCCTTGTACTATTTTGCAGTATTGGAATTGTTCCAATTGGGCAATCAACAATTGATGGCTGAACTTGTGAGAAGCTATGTTGTAACCTGGATTTAATATCCAGTCCAACGGGAAAAGAACTTGGTTCCATCTATTGACAAGAAAAACTTGATCAACCTTTAATCAGTTATTGCCAATGCACAACAATGAGGAGTATATTTGTATGTCATATATGTATATGGATATTTAGCTTTATTTTTTCAAAGGTCAACCCAACTTAGATTTTTTAACCCCTTTTATTGGTTAACTTATGTTGTTTCCATGGTGCTTGAACTCTTGTTTTCATGAATTTTCAAAACATTTAAACCATTGAACTTCTAGCTAGCTAGTACATGTTCATACCATATATATAGTGTAATTTATTTTTTTGAAAGGTATATGTGGTGTAATTTAGTTCGTCGCCAACAAAGCACATATATCAACAAGTTACTGATTGCACTATAATTCTCATGTTTATTTAGAATGTAAAGGTTATTTATACAAATTATATATATATTCATGAAATAAGAAAAGAATAACATATTATGAGCTATGCCACATTATAACTCAACTCATCATGCTTTGTTTCCATAATTTGGAAATATCCAAAATTTATGTGAGAAAAATACTGATTCATTAATGTACTCGGCCCTGAATTTCCATTAAATTCTCGCAAACTATAAATCATATACTTATGAAATAAATTTACCTATATCTTGTGGTCTTTCAACAATGGGTGGTTAAAAGTTGGTTGCAGATCTACGCCGATGTAGTCATAGACATCTCCATCTTCATTCTGCTTTGATGCTTCTTCTACTATTAGATACCAAAAAGTATTAATATAGAAATATAAAATAAGATGAACATTAGTTCTCACCGAGATGGTTTTAACAGCTTGATGATATGAGAAGATTTGGCCGATATTTTTTCCTTCTTTAATAGATCTTATATCATTTCCATTGGTGACTATAACAAGATATGACAGAAGGGTGACTCCAAAAGCTTGCCCTCCTTTCATTATGGATGCCTGGAATAGTCAATTTGTAATTTCTGGGTATATGTAGGCTTTGGAGCCTATGAGATATTGAGCTACCATTGATGGTGTAAGAATCTAATTTGTTGGATGTGTATAAAAGCTTATTACCCTCTTCTATCTAAATTAATGACTCGGATTTTCCTAGATTCGGATGTATCTAGCGCTAAAATATGACTAGATACATTCAAATCTAGACAAATCTGGGTCCATTAATTTGGATCGGAGATAGTATTAAATTGCAAAAGATATGATACGTATAGCATTGTCTTCTTCTCATTATATTAATACCAAGCAATTAATATTGTATCAAATATATCATGTATTTAACACAGAGGAAAATCTTCATTGATTGCTTTACTTTCATCCTACTACTCCCTCCGCTTAGGATTAAAGGGCCCTTGAGCGATTGCAGCGCGACCAAGGCGTGGTGGAATTGGCTGTACGATCTGCAGATGATACATGGCAGGGCCAATCAATGATTCGTTTAGACAGGCAAAACGGTAGTGCATGCTCGCGTTTAAGATGGAGTGTGCATGCTCGTTTCAGTTTTCACATCTGCATGCTAGTTTTCACATCTGCTTGCATGCTTGTGTTCAAAAGAAGAGGACAGGAGTGCTTTTAGGAGGACATTATAACTTAATCAATTAATTTTTTCCGGCCTTCCTCGCAATACAATTCGGAACAACCCCAAAATCACTAGGGGCCCTTTAAACCGGAGCAAAGGGAGTACTTCCATTATTCCCGAATGCATAATTGTCATCTTCGCATTATATTAATTTCAAGCAATTAATATCGTATAAAATATATATTGTATTTAATGTAGAGGAAATCTTACAACATATTCAAAGGAAATGTTATTTTTGTTCATTGCTTTGATTTTATTATACTTCAATTATTCCCAAATATTTGCCATTGAATCTTTCAAAGAAAATGAAATAAATGCCAGTAGAGTGAAACATGTGCTTCGTTGCGCCATAGTCTCCTTCGCTTTCTTGATCATTTGTTTTATCTATGTGTTTTATGTAGTTTATTGTATAGTGGGATTATAGAAGCAACGTTAATTCCACTTTTGGGTGTGTGACAACCAGCCATGCAAGTACAAAAAATTTCATCCACTACAACAAGTGTTAGAGAAAAATTATTGTGAACAAACATAATTGATCACCTAATCAAACTACATGAAAAGTGACAACAAAATCACACCGCTACACAAAACTTAGGTACCTCTGGTTACAAATTTCTACGAGATGTTAGTATGGAACTAAAGTGAGAAACCTCTTGAGATGTATTTATGCATGCAAGATCTACTTTAGTATACCCTAGGAAAACAGTGTAGACCAACTGAGAAACCAACCCATCTTTGAGTTCTTCTCAAAATTTGTTTTTTCTCAAGTTCAAACCCATTATGGCTAACTCATCTGTAAATATTTTTATTTCCCTGTGTCATCGCAACAATGTTTGGTCACATTACTTGACCTTCAATTAAGATGGCTTTGCGTGTATAGTGGAATATGCAAATCCTATTGATGCCCAGGTTGCATAAACCTTGGGCCCAACTCCTTTATTCATGAACACTTGAAAACAGTATTCCAATGAAGAAAGGGAACAATCCCATAAGAGGTTAGGTGGCCTTAAGGCTTGTTTCAGAGGATAAGCTGAAATAGAAGGCTACGATGCCATGCTCAAGATAGGTTCAAGACTAATTCTTGGATCATGTGGTCTAGAGTTCCCCTTGAGATATCATGAAAACAACCCCAAAAATATTTTTCCATTGAGGGATCTACTGTTGGGAGCCTTTGAGGAGGAGGAAGAAGCACCAAAGCTCATCATGTTGCGACATCTAGATGCTATCTAGGAAGAATCGCTCTGATACCATAAAAGAAAATATGGAGTTATTCGTTGCCCAATAGGGCCAGCGTGACTTGCGTAAATAAGGACCGAGAGGTCGTTTACAGGTTACATGAGTTTGTGTACAAAACATACAAGGATACATAGACACACAAATACAACCAAAGGAACTGTACATTTAAGAAACTACACTAACATGGATATAGCTTAGTGGACAAATTATTTCCGTCACCACCGCTTCAACATGGAAACCAGCACTCTAGAGTTTGAAATTAGATATGTATAATTGTTTAGTATTTTATTGATGTTGTAAATGGACACAAGAGCCATTGTTTCATGACATGCAACAATTTGCATTTTTAGTTTTTGTGACATGTTTAACTAAATACATAATTAGTTAGTGCATGTATTGCACGTGCAAACTTACTAAGTCAAGAACCACTTGTCAGATTTAGACCACAACTACAGCATATGTGAGAATCTCAAAGAGCTTTGTCTCTCATATCGAGATGTAAACGGTTGCAGGGTCAACGCCCACGAGCAGCTCCAATTGGGCGTAAGCAACAATTTTTTCTTTTTCTATTTTTTCTTTTTTTCTTTGAAAAGTTTAGATTTTGAAAAACATTCAGATTTGAAAATAGTTCGTACTCCCTTTATCCCAAGGCTTAAGGCATATAACTTTTTTGAAAAGTCAAGCCATGTAAAGTTTGACCAAACTTTAAAAAAAAGTATCAAGAACTATTATATTATATAGATACCATGTGAAAATATATTTCATGATGTACAAAGGGTATGGATTACGTATTGTAAATATTAATATTTTTCTTTAAAAACTTGGTCAAACTTTAGGTATTTTAACTTTTGAAAAAAGTTATATGTCTTAAGCCTTGGGACGAAGGTAGTATTTCAAAATGTTTCATATGTGAAAATTTGTTTGGATGAAAAAATATTCAGATTTTAAAAAGTTCAGATTTAAAAAATTTCAAATTTGAAAAAAAATGTTCAAATTATGTTAAAAATAGTAAAAATAAAAATAATGAATAGAAATAGAAAAAAAACGAAAAAACCCAAAGCGCAAAGTTCTAGAAACTACCTAAAATAGAAGAAAAACAACAACACCAGAAACCTCTCATGGGCCGGCCCGCTTAGAAAACATTGGCAGTGGAGCCCGTAGCAGACCCTAGCGGGCGTAGCATAGGGTTGGCACTCCTTACGGCCAAGGCGCGAGTAGCTAGGGAAGTCACGACCAACATGATAGACCTATGGATTGATCCAATATAGGATCGGATTCAAACTAGACAGTGCGAAGGAGCGTTCCGATTCACCCCTTTTGCTCTCAAGGAAAAAAGCTTAATGGAAAGTACTCCCTCTATTTCGTAATATAAGATGTTTTAAGTTTGCAAAAGAGTATATCTAAACCATTTTTAGGGTGTAGATTTACTTTGAACCAATACACTAAAAAAGTCTAGATACATTTTTTTACAGAGCTAAAACATCTTATATTACGAAACGAAAGGAGCATTATCATCAACCATTAACTAGTGAATTCTAGTTCACTTCTTTTTAATTTTTAGAGTCTCAGAAAAACAATATTTCTATTTAATTTGTAAATGATTTATTAATAAAAATAAAATACTACTAACATGGACATAACCCGGCATATACGTACGGTTCAACGGAATGCCCACATACATATATACTGAAATCCATAAAATCAATGACGGTTCGGCTGATACGCAAGCCTACAAAGCATATCAACTCCAAACATACATGACAAAAAAAGTACAAGACTACACTGTATCTACTCTCATCAGTCCATTCCGTCATCCTCACGAAGCTCTTTCCTCCCTACCTTGCTTCCTTCCTTCTCCAATCCATTCCTCAGGTTGGATCGTGACAGCAATATACAACGGTGATTAATAGTTCCTCCCTAAAAATTCCCACCAATCGCATTGGTGATTAATAGTTCATCTCTAATTACTTCCTCCGATCCATATTGATTGCTTAAATTTATCTAGATTTTAATAAATCTAAACCCTATTTAGTATATAGATTCATTTAAATTTTACCAAATTAAAAGTCAATTAATATGGACCGAAGGGAAGGGAGTAGTAAATGTGAGTCCGGGGACAATAACATATACTCCCTCCGTTTAGAAATATAAGATGTTTTAGGCTTGTGAAGGAGATGTATCTAGACATATTTTAATGTATAGGTTCAACTTATTCACAAACCTAAAACATCTTATATTTTCAAACGGAGGAAGTATATCAGTCTATGTTGATTATCGCACCGGAAAAACTCGATGAGCTCTTGACACTTATACTATATAAGGATGGCATGCATAGTGCAGTACCCTACGAGCTAGTAGTAAGCCTTAGCCAGCCTGTGAACTGCTTCCAATCATCAATCTCGCTCGACCAGGCATAGGGAAGGGGGTAGAAAAGAAGGGGCCAGGGATGAGAGCTGACAGGAACGGGCTCCTCTATTCGTTGAGGAGTAACGTCAGGTAAGATACAGTTCTTTGACTTTTCTTCTTCCAAATCATGTAATTAAGGCTAAAACTATGTAAATTATTTTGTATAATATAAATTTACGCTAAGCATTTAGATTAATTACATAGAGACAAAATTATAATGTAATAAAAATAAGTTTAATTTTTTTAATGAGAAAAAACCATTGACTTTGCTTCTTACTTTCCTGTGATGTCGCTTCTCCACGTTAGAGGATCCGGTTCCAGAGATGACAAGTGGTTTAGCTTCAGCAGTGTCCATCTTCCCGATGCAGTGACGCACGGAGGCCATCATCGGCGGCGGTCTGCTAGGCGTCGCCGTGCTTGCGGTTGGGGCAATGCTCGTCTGCTGTTGCTGGTGCGCGGCGACGCGACGCCGGGCACTCAGGCGAGTCCACCCCGTGGCGGATGAGGATGACGGCGTGGGCGTGGGCGTCAACTGATCGGCCACGCTCCGACGCGTCTAGCTGTGGCGGAGGACGGCGAGGGCGCCGGCACCGGCGCCAACTTAGCGACTAGTTTTTTCATCTTTTTCGCCGTGCTTCATGGTCTCTGTGCGTGCTTGCATGTTGTACCCTCACCTTTTGTTTGTTATAATTGCGACAAGTAAATAACAAATAACGAAAACGAAATCATAGCAAGAGGACACAGATTTAACGTGGAAACACTTCTCAAACAAAGAGAGAAAAAACCACAGACACTAGTCAGCGAAACTTCACTATATTAAAAAGTGTTTATAAACGCCAGAGATTTCACAGATGCAACTTATCCCAACTGGCGGCTTACAAGAGATTTATATAACGGTGAAAACTTAGGTCTTCGACGTTTCGTAACGTACCGTGCCCCCCCCCCCCCCCCCCCCCCCCCCCCCCCCGCCTCCGGCCCCGGCCCCAGCCTCCAGCGACGGGCCTAGCTCCACTCGTCAGAAGTTGGCTTATACTTTGTAAAATTTGGTTTAACATATAACACCTTTCACGTTTAAAAAAAGAATATATCGTGTCCGTCCTTATGTTTTTGTGCGTTTTGTTTGTAAGTGTACCAATGCTCGATCGGCGTGTTCATACCCCATGACTTGTCTGCTAACACTGTTGCCGACTTGTCAATTACACGGTTCACAACTAAAAGAAAGAAAACAGGTAATCAAGCAACGTGATTACAATGCTAACAAACCTCTCCCGTAATTAAGCCCAGCTTGGGAGGCATGTATAATTTCCCACATGCCAAAGTCAACGGTTGTAGTTCGCCGTATACTAGGAAACTGGGAAGTCAACCCGGTTAAACGTGTAAAAATTGTGTGTTCGGGAAAAATGACACCGAATGTGGACCGAGGCGTACCTGGTGGTTTGGACAGGCCGAGGGGGTTATGGTATCATTTCCCTTTTTGTTTAGCCGGCAATTTCTTTGATTGGCTAAATCACGTATTTATTGTATTGGAAAAAGTCTATTTTAAACCTTAAATTCGTAGAGGTTCGGTGATTTGAACCCTAACGTCTAAACCGCTATCGTTTTCACTCTAAACTATTGAATCCTGGTCTCAATTAAACCCTAAGGCTTTGTTCGGTTAGCCCCTCCCCGGCTGGGGTCGTGGCCTAATCCACGTCAATCCCCGTGGGTCGGCCCACCTAGGATTAGTTCCCGTCTAGCAAAATTCGTTCGTTCGGTTATGCCCTGTGAGGATTCTAGCCCGACCCAAACCCTCCCGATCCCGGCAATTCTAGCAGGGAAAAAATAATCGTCCGATAACCCGTGGAACAATTCCCGAACGATTCGTCAAAACAGAAGAGCTCCCTCTTCTCCCACGACATGGAGGCGACCTGGGGCGGCGGCGGCTCCATCCGGTCTACCCCTACCACCCTCTCTCGTCCTGATCTGCATCTTGGGGCCGAGATCTTGGGGCCTTGCTAGGGCTCGAGATCTCATCTTGTGCGATTCTTGGAGAAAGTCGAGCCTAGTCCCCATGTAGTTCTTCATTTGTTCGTAGCCTGCTCGATGCGAATGCTTCTCCGCTTATCTCATGAAAATGCTCTGGCGCCAGAAACAAGGTACGGACATGAGTCCCTCTTGAAGGGGTTCGTAGCATGGAAAACAAAAATTTCCTATCGCATACAAACAAACAAGCCAAGATCTATCTACTAGATTGTAGCAACGAGTCGATGGAATAACTTACCCTCGAAGATTCCAAAGCGGTTAACGAGAGCAGATTCTCGTGGATGATGTAGTCGTACTCTTTCCGATCTCAAGATCGCGCAGACGATCCTTCCGGCGCTGCGTTCCGGCAGCGCTCCCGCAGTCGGTCACACGTTCGGTACTCGACGAAGACCTTCCTCTCCCTTGTTCCAGCAGGCAGCGGAGGTTGTAGCACTCTCCTCGTGATTCCGGCAGCACAACGGCGTGGTACCGGAAGTAGAGGGGAGATCCCGCAGGGCTTCGCCTTAACCCGGAGCGAGTATGGTGGAGTATGAGAGAGAACTATTAGTGGTCTAGGGTTTAGACACACCAATTAGAAGGCTCTAATCCGAAGGCTAGGGCAATTAGAAGCTCTAAACCAAAACGGCTCTAAACCGGAGTCTAGGGCTAGGATTTAGATTAGAGGATAGGAACTTGTGTGTCTAGAGGAGGAGGCCCTGCCCCTCCTTTTATAGGTGGGAGGGGCGGCCAAGGGGAGGGAGTCCCTCCCCAAGTCGGCCTTGGGTGGCGCGCCGGCTTGGAGAGGAGGGACTCCTCCCCCAAGTCGGTTTCAACCTCCTCTTGCTTGTTTCCCACAGTTTCCTGTTTTAGCCGTTGGACTTTCAAACTGGCCATTTGACTTTTCAGTTTTAGGATTCAATTTAATCCTTTATTTGGAACAGCAAGAACACTTAGTACATGATGCAATCATTCCAATATGTAATGACACATTCATGTACCCCTTCCCCCCTGGAGTGCCGGACATTTCGGAACCTTCTAGAACATTCCCGATGAAAACACCGGAATCATTTCCGAACTCCGAAACGGGAATTTCCTTATATGAATCTTATTCTCCGGACCATTCCGGATCACCTCGTGATATCCCGGATCCCATCCGAGACTCCGAACAACATTCGGTCTCTTTCTCATAATACCATAACTACTCAAACAACGTCGAATCCTTAAGTGTGTCTCCCTACGGTTCGTGAATTATGCGGACATGATCGAGACACTTCTCCGAACAATAAGCAATAGAGGAATCTGGAAATTCATATGGCTCCCACATATTTCTACGATTACTTTGCGATCGAATGAACCACTTACATACGATACCAATTTCCCTTTGTCTCATGATAGTTTACTTATCCGAGGTCATGATCGTCGGTATCTCTGCATACCTAGTTCAACCTCGTTACTGATAAGTACTCTTTTCTCGT
The DNA here is from genome assembly GCA_910589765.1 of Avena atlantica. Lineage (NCBI taxonomy): Eukaryota > Viridiplantae > Streptophyta > Magnoliopsida > Poales > Poaceae > Avena > Avena atlantica. The sequence goes on from OU342738.1 coordinate 292,753,333, forward strand.
TCCCGTGATATGTGATTCCTTGTGAGCCAGTCACATGCTTGCAAGCTAATTGGATGACATTCCACCGAGAGGGCCCAGAGTATATCTATCCGTCATATGGATGGACAAATCCCACTCTTGATCCATGTGTTTCAACCAATACTTTTCGAACACTCAATGCCACCTTTATAGCCACCCAGTTACGGTGTGGTGTTTGATGTCATCAAAGCATCCATCCGGCAAAGGTGATATGCATGATCTCATGGTCGAAGGAATTAGGTTATTATGTATCAGAAAGCATATAGCAATTGAACTATTTAAATGACTTGATCTTTATGCTACGCTTATCTATAGGAGTATGTCCATCACATCATTCTCCTAATGATATGATCCTATTGTTAATAACATCTATATGTTCATGATCAGGAAACCATGATCATATATTAACTAACAAGCTAGTTTAACAAGAGGCTTTACTAGGGACTCTTTTATGTTTACAAATCACACAAGTATTAATTTTTCCTGTTAATACAATTATAGCATGGTATGTAAACATTTATCATAAGTATGAAGATATGATAATAACCCACTTTATTATTGCCTCTTGGGCATATCTCCAACAGTCTCCCACTTGCACTAGAGTCAATAATCTAGTTTCAAACCTTTGTGTATTCAACACCTATGGCTTTCCGGTGTTGTAAGTACACGTTTGCTAGTGGTCAACTGATCTTCGGATCTGACACTTCCAGGTCCGTGTGTACTTGCATGTCTTTGCGTCTCTACGCATCACTCATTCTCTAATGAGATGGCTTTGTATAAATTTGGTCCTTCGGTGTGACCTTTAGCTCTTTGGGGTTAAAACATGTTGATAATATTGTCGCACAATATATCTTCATAGTATTATCCCACTGTGAACTACACCTAGTTTGATAACAAACTACTTGACACAAATGCCCTCTTTTGCTGCTAAAATAGCAGTCATATACTTAGACTTTTGTTGTAGTATCTGTCACAATGTCTTAACTTTGGAACTCATCCAAATCCATTATGGAACTCACTTTCCATTATATTGTGCCACCCTTAGTTTAGATTGAGATAAACTTAATTTGTACTTTGTGAAAAAACTAGTATCAATGTAGTACTTTTACAATGAACTAATCATCTATTTGTCACTTCTACAAATATTATACTCTTAGTTCTTCCAAAAGATCATAAGAATATCCTCACTATTGTCCAATGATCATCTTATGAATCATTCTGGTATATGCTCACATCATTTAGAGCATAGGACATATCTGGATTTGTACATATCACAGAATAATTGATATAAATACTCTTTGTGATTTCATACATCAAGTATCAATCTATACTTGAATCTTTGTTTCACTTACCAAGTGTCAATACACTTGAATATATCATTAATATTGAACTTATTCAATCATTTCTGTGCGACAAGAAACTTTCTTGTAGTTTCTATATTGAACTTATTCAATATCTCGTCTATGTACTTCTGGCATAACCATATTAGCGCCTATTCATGCCAAATATTTGGGTTTTGCCTAAGTCTTTCATCGGGATGAAATTCTTATCTTGTGTTAATAAAAGATACATCATTTCCAATCAACAATATGTCTTCCACATAATGTATTAGAAACATGTCTTAGCGCTCCCACTTAATTTCTTGCAAATGCAAGCATCTTCATCATCTCTGATGAATTTAAACTCTTTTAACATTTTCATCATAGTGAAGATTCCAACTCCGCGATGCTTACTTCAACCATTGAAGTTTGCATATGCTTTTAGCATCCTTTGAATTAACAAAACCCCTATGGACCATGTTATTCACATGTCCTAGGTAACAATTCTATTAAAAGAACTTGTTTTGTTTATTCAACTACCATATAACAAAATTATATGTAGTGGTTGCTACACTAATCCGTCTAGACTAAATATCACTATGAAAGATCAAATCTTATCATAGTCAACCTTTGAACATTGTTGTGAACTTTTTCCCAACATGTCGACTATTTCATAGATGTAAAACATCCATGTCTATTTCTTTATAGATCCAAACACGACTGTAAGGTCTTACACCTTTCTCGAGGGTCCTTCAAGTTCAAAACTTGATTTTTCGTGTATGGAACTATCACGGATTTTATGGCTTCAAGCCATTTGACGGAGTCAGGGCCCATCATCGCTTCTTTGCATGCAGTCGGATCATTATTGTCAAATAATGATTTAACTCTCAAATCTTGGTATTTGATTGTTGTGGCATCCCGCAAAACCACTACTAGAAAATCGCGTTGTTTTTGTGCATTGCATCATCATGACCGCATGCTCATGTCATCATGCCACATTGCATTTGAGCATCATCATGTCATCATTCATTTGTTTGTCGAAACCTATTTTCTAAAAGCCTATTTTGTTCTCTAGATATTCTCCTCTTTGTTGAAATCCAAACCCTAGATCTGTCCGGATCTTTTGTTTGTCTAAAACCCTTTTACAAATGTTTTGATTTAAAACCAAGAACAATAATAAAATATTTTGAATCTGTTTTGTTCCGGGAAAGGCCGCCACCGGCCAGGCCAAAAGGCCCAGCTGGCAGCAGTCTACTACCCAGATAAATATCTAAATCAGCCACCCAAAAATCCTTTTATACCTAGTCCTAGTCTACCCACCCCTCCTCCACCTCACCCCCTCCAATCGCTGGCCGCCACGTCACCCCTCCCTTTCCACTAACCAACCCCAACCCGCCACATCAGCCCTGGCCCCACCTCCTCTCTCACCTTACCTCTCAACCGCAGCCCCCCATGACTCTACACGCCACACACTCACCCCAGCAAACCGCCTGTCCCCACTCCCTGGAACCCGGCCCCACCACCTGCTCACCCCCTGGCTGCCCCGCTCTCTCCCTCTCTCCTCTCCCTCCCTTCTCCTCTCTCACGACCACGCTCCCTTTCCCCCTCGCCTCGTCTCCTTCCTCCTCTCCCTCTGCTCCACCCCGAGCCCACGCGCCGCTCCCTCACCTCGCCGCCGTCCCCACTCCGGCCTCCACCGCAGCGCAGCGCCTCGCCGCCGTTCCCCTCCGCGCGCCGCCGCCAGGCTCGCCGCCCGGTCCGGTCCTTCCGCCGCCGCTTCCCCCAAGCGCGGGCCGCCGGCCGCCTCGCCACCGCTACCCCGGCTGCCCTCCGCCGGCGCCCGCCGCGGCCCCCTCCATCGACCGCGCCCCGCCGACCCCGCACCTCCATCGTCGCCGGACACGGTCCCCGCCTCCGGCTGCCGCCCCGCAACCTCCTCTGGCTCAGCCCGTCCCCGACGCCGGCGAGATCGAGCTCTTCCCAAGGGCGCCGCCGCCGCCCGTCCCCTTCCCCACGAGCTCGGCCGCGCCGCCGCGGGACCCCACCTCCCCGTCCATCCTCTCCGGCCGTCCTCCCCTCCGCCGCGTGGGCCTCCTCGTCGCCGGCGTCACCTCCGCCACGGACCACCTCCGCCGTCCCTGCGCGCCCCGGAGCCGTCGCCGCAGCCGCCAACGCGTGCGCCGTCGGGCCCGCCATCCTCCACGCTCCTGCCAGTTCGGGTTGATCTGCCTGCTACCTGTTGTGTGGGTCCTGTGTGCCTCTGTCCTGTTCCGCACGTTCAGATGTTGTCGGTTGATGCTGCTGCTAACCGATGACCAAGGGAAACGCCAAGCTCTTTCTCATGGACCCCAAGATCGGCACGCCAAGATCGCCACACGGACCTGAAGCCCGATCCGAAGACCCCTGATTCGAAGATAGATCCCGTCGAGACCGATCCCGGCGACCGAGACCCAAAGGCCGTTTTTCGCCGAAGTCGAACCCTGGAACCCCCACCAAGATCTTCATCGAAACCCCGAGAACTCCGCCGCGGTACCCGGGAATCTCCTACATGGAACCATCGGGCCACGTGAGACCATCGACGCCACACCCGAGTCCGGCACCGACACCCGACACCTCAACATATGGCGCCAAGGTCTTCTCCCCGGAACGTCGAGTGCTCCTTTCCGGATCCAAAGCCGCCAAGATCGCCATGGAACGAAAAGCACTTCACCCCGGACGCCAAGTCCGACCCGACCCGCGGACCCGACAAGGTCTTAACGACGACAAGAACGACATCGACCAGGGCGAATCCGATGCGCCCCGACACCGACCCAAGTCCTTCCTCGCGAAACGCCAAGATCTACCTCAGTTGTCCGAGAACGATCCCGTCGAACCCTGAACCCTGAGACCGACCCTGAACCCCCGGCGAACCCCAAGATCTCCCGAACCCTAATGTGTGAACCTTTTCCCAAGCCGCTATTTTATAAATGCTAAATATAAAACCTGTTGCATATTAATCATTCATCTCGCATGCATATTGTCATGTGGTTTGGGGGCCTTATGCCGATTCACTTCCTAATTAAATATGGGGCCATATGCGGGCAAATCCAGTCTCATATTGGCCTCATTTAAATTGGTGTAGCGAACCGGTGCCATGTTTTGCCATGTTCAAACAACATTTAAATTGCGGGGGTTCTAAATAACATGAACCATCTAATTAATTGTCGGGACCCTGGTTCCGCTTAATATTGCCTAATTGCATCGCACCTTTGCCATGCCATACATCATTCATGCATCATGCCCGATCTTTTGCCGTAGTATTAAATATTGCATCCGGTGTTTATTCTAGTGTTTTGCTTCTTCGCGGATAAGGCCGTTGAGTTGAGGTGAGCTTCGCCCCGATCTTCGGATGGACCTTCGGCCATGTTTTCAGGCGAGCATCTTCCCCTTTCTACCTATCTTACTTTATAGTATTTACTCCCTCCTGTTGATCTACTGCTATCTGTGTTGCGATGCTCTAGTTTCCGTACCCGTGATATCCCTTGCAGCAATATATTGCCTTGGACACATCCTATTACCTGTTGTTTGGTAGATAGTTGGACTTGCGCGCCGTAGTCGCTTGCTCAAGTGCTGTTGCGTGTCGTCAAGTATCGCAGTTGTTGGAGTAGTGCCTTATGTTGAATGTTGGAGATGATCATAGCTTTACTTATTGTTCACTTTAATTACTGTTTAACAACTAAAATTGAAGTAGGTAAGCAGAGGCACCGGTGGGTGATAGATAATATTTGGTTTCCGACCGCCCACTTGTGTCCCGTAGGACCCCGAGTTCTTGACAACTGTTCCGAGATCGAGCGCGCTAACCACAGGTGGGGAGATATGGGCCCCCCATTGATTAGTACCTGATTTCAAAGTATTGTACTGGGGGCCACAAACTAGTTTGAGGTTTTATTTACTATCCTGTACTTATGCCATGCTTTACTGCTTTATTTACGATTGTGCGAGGAGCACACTGTACTGTTTAGGAAGCAGAGTGTTTTCGCGGTATCGACAGTCCCAGTTTTGGGATTTGCTGTCGTTTACAGCCACTGACGCAAACCCTGAGTCCGTCTCGGAGAACGGCCGACTTTGTTGCGGGTGTACTTAGTGGGGTGGGCCCCCGTGCTTGCTTTGGGTCTGGAAACGTCGTGACTTAGGCCCCGCCGACATACCGATGGGCGTATGTTAACTGATCTGGCAAAAAGGGTCGAAGTGCTTGTGGATACTTTGGTGCACCCCTGCAGGGTTAAATCTTTTCGAGAAGCCGTGTCCGCGGTTATGGACGACTTGGAGCACAGGTCTCGATCATAGACAACCATAACTAAAGTTTATTGTTATAAATTGACTTGTATCCGATATGACTAGTAGTCAGCTTCACTGCAACGGAATGGCTAAATAAAAGTACCAACAACTGCTGGGTTTCGGGTTATTTCATGCTAATTGTATCTGACTAGTAAGTGTTGCAACTATCACGGAATGGTTAACTAAAAATGCCCACCGCTTATTTTATCAGGATGATAATCTATACCTGACTAGTAATTACTGCAACGATAACTGAATAAATAAAACTGCCAACGGTGTGAGTTCCTCGGTTAACTTCCTCGTTTGGTCTCGAGGGGGAAACACCAGGATGGGTTTGTCCGATGGTAGAATCATGTTGGTTCCGGATAGGTCTTTCTTATCCCTCTCTGATAGCCGCTAGTTGTATCGAGTCTCTATAGGTTGTTTAGTACATGCTGCCGCCGCCGCTTCAGTCCACCATACCTATGTAGGCGAGGACCGCCGAATTCTAGCCTCGCCGTGTACTGGCCTTAGTACTGACGCTCCTCTTTTCCTTTGCCCTTTGTCGGCACCCCTTTTGTTTCAGCAGGTTTTGAGATCGACGCCGTTAGCAGGGTTACCCTTCCGGCTTGGCCTGGGCAGGGTTATGGACGCCATTGTTTATTCTTCAGGGCTCTTAGCCCCATTTGCATCTTGTCCGTAGTCGGACGCTCTATCATTTTCAAGGTGATTTGGATCTTTGTATTGTATATCTGCATTCTTGACTCTTCGAGTCGCTGCTGTATATATATATTTGTTCTGTGGGTCCCATCGATGACTGTTGTGTAATGTTATTACTTCGTTTTCCACCCGCACGAAAGTGCCTGGTGGGCACCTTTGAATCGTTTCTATGCGGGTTTGGCGGGTTTCGCTAAAACTTGCATAGGACCGATTCTGAGGGTGTTACAATTGTTTTACCCGACCTACTTGTCTCAATAGAAACTTTGACTATTGTAACCACAACCTTTGAGGCACGTGAGCCATGAGCATTGTTGCTGCCTCCGGAACACTTTTCGGTGCTGCGCAACTTTGCACATATAGCTAAGGTTCCTTTAACCTTATCAAAGTTCTATTGTCCTCCCACTTAACTTTTCACGAAAAATTCCTTCTCAAAGAAACTTGACGTTCTAAGCGACAAACACTTTTGTCTCCGGTGTTATGGAGGAATACTTAACAAAGACAGGTTCATCCGACTTTGGTTGCAAACATCTTTCTTATATATAGCATACCAATGTTTAAGAAAGGACTACTTGGGTTTTATCCCAAACCATAACTTTATATGGTGTCATCTCAACGGATTATGATGAAGCTCTTTTCAGTGGAAAAACGGTAATCTCTAAAGCTTTTAATCTTCAAAATACAATGGCAGTTTTATGAATTACACCTTCGATCTTACCATGCCAAACAAGGTTTAATTACATATCTCGAACGCTCCATACTCTTATGGTGTTTCGGGAAATTGCAAATCCACGGAACGATTCCTTAAATCTTAGGTATTATGCTAAACTTGTAACTCAAATATCTTCCTTTATGATCTTATCATAAACTATTTATATTCTTGTTACAATGATTTTTCACTTCATCTTGAAAATCTTTGAACTTTTCAAATATTTCACACTTCATCCTTAGTAAGTAAATATTGATATATTCACTCAAATTTTTCGAAGAAAGCATATGAAGTTGAAATCCATCGCTCTTGACTATACATAATGGACTTCGTACAACAATATGTACAAGTTCCAATAAGCTAGTCATTCGTTCCCTTTTGGCCTATGAACGAAGTTTTAATTATCTCTAGGAAAGTTTCACAAGCGTCATGTGATCAAAAATCAAAAGACTCCAAAATTCCATCCACATGGAGTTTCTTCATGTTTTCTTTCCAATATAATTTAAACGGTGATGTCACTTCCTAAGTGATCTTTCAATCAATTTGTCTTTCGACATTTTTAGCACTAGTTTTATGGATGTGATCTTTCCAACGAGATTTGTGAATCATCCATCTTTTATGGATTACGGCAATTATTTGAACAACCCTTTTGTTCTCATAATACCTGATAAAACAAATCCTGAAGGCAAGCTTTGATGTTTAACGAGCAACACAATAACCCTTTATTTGTTCTCGATGAACATCATCACATATTCTTTTGCTATTTACTTAGGCCATTGTAGTTCATGAATTGTGTTGTTTCGTATGACGATTCACACCAACAAATTCATTATCAAATACTTAAGAACCACATTGTTTAATAAGCAAAGAATATAGCCATAACATGTATATCATCTATATACTTAAACTGAACAATTCCAGTCTTTCCTTTTCTGCCATATATTTATGAGATTCTCTTTCAGTATTTCCTTTTCTGTTTGAAAGAATCTATCAACATCAATAGTGGAGTCATACATATGACACATAGTCCAAAGCGTGTATAATTAAATACCAATGTCTTTGGACTTGCACTTTGAAGTAGATCACCATCATCAAATGTTTGGTGTTCTTTCAAATTCCTTTCTTTAGTAATCTCTTGGTGTAGTAAACATTTTACCTACATCAAATATTCACCTTTATCATGGAATTATCCAAGATCAAGCTACTTTTAGCTTGTATTGGTGAATCGTGAGTATAATGTTGCTCCCCAAAAACCTTTTTGGAGGATTAGGACAACTAGTGTCTCCAACCTTTTTCAAATTCCCATCAAATATGAGAACATGACTTTTGCCATATTATACTCTATCATGTTGTAACCAAAACTTCGTTTCAGATATCACAATATCTTCCACACATCATGGTTTCTGAAACAACTCTTTCAGATCCTAGATAACCTTGATATTAAGACAATCCTTTGAATATCAAGAATCATGGAGACAAACATGATACTCATACACTAACACTTGGAATTATCACTCTTGTTTTAATACCAATTATTAAACTTCATGGAGTGACCGGAACTTACTGAAAGTTTGCAATAGGACTTTTAAACTTTAGATTAACACTTCAAAACAATACGATACCAGTTCGTAAAGTAACTAACCAGAATTCTATTGTTCTATCATCTCAATTAAAACTAAGCGCAAGGTGGTAAACGGATGCCAATGACTACAACAACTATGCAAATTCACTTTGATTTATTTTATGATAAATTGAGTTCTAATTAATAATTAAATTAATCTAGGTGAACTCCCACTTCAAAACAACATCCCTCATATTGTTTTAGTGATCACACGAACCAAATCCACCACATCAAAACCGATCATCACGAGAGTTGATGTAGCTTCAATGGCGAACAATCAACATGTTCATCATATCTACTATATGACTCATGCTTTACCTTTCGGTGATCCGTGTTCCGAGACCATGTCTGTACATACTAGGCTCGTCAAGATCAAACCTTAGCTTCCGCATGAGCAAATCTGGCTTGCCCACGTTGTATACACTTGCGGAATCTAACACACCCGATCATCACGTGGTGCTTCGAAACAACAAGCTTTAGCAACGGTGCTAACTAAGGGTGAACACTTTATGACTTGAAATTCATGTGTATGAGGGATCATCTTATAATGCTACCGTCGTCTACTAAGCAATACAAGATGCATAAAGGATTAACATCACATGCAGTTCATAATATGTGATATGATATGGCCTTTCTTCTTTGTGCTTCCGATCTCCATCTTCAAGCACGAACATGATCTCCATCATCACCGGCATTGCATCAAGGTCAATGACGCCTCTCCATGGTTGTCGTCCACCGGCTTCAACTATTACAACTACTTTGAATAGACACGCGGGTCTTAACAGAAATTAAAGACAACCATATGGCTCCTGCCGGTTGCCGACTTACAATAAGGAACATTGCATACATCAAATATAATCACAATCATGGCCATATCACATCACTGCACACCCCTGCAAAACAAAGTTAGACGCCTCTACTTTCTTTGCATGTTTTACGTGGTTTGGGGCTTTCAATAAGTGTCGTTCTAACTTACGAACAAGAACCACAACATTGATACTAGTTTTGTTAATCACCCGTTGTAAATTGGATCTTAACTATGCTAGGAGAAACAGGCACCCGCAAAGCCACTTATGCAATACAAGTTGCATGTCAAGCGTGGAGCAAGTCTCATGAACGATGTCATGTAAGGTTAGCCCGGGCCGCTTCATCCCAACATACCGCAAGATGCAAAGTACACAAGAAGCAATCGACAATAAAAGCATCAACGCCCACAATGACCATTGTGTTCTACTCGTGCAACAGATCTACATATAGACACGGCTCTGATACCACTGTAGGGGTTCGTAGCATGGAAAACAAAAATTTTCTATCGCATACAAACAAACAAGCCAAGATCTATCTACTAGATTGTAGCAACGAGTCGATGGAATAACTTACCCTCGAAGATTCCAAAGCGGTTAACGAGAGCAGATTCTCGTGGATGATGTAGTCGTACTCTTTCCGATCTCAAGATCGCGCAGACGATCCTTCCGGCGCTGCGTTCCGGCAGCGCTCCCGCAGTCGGTCACACGTTCGGTACTCGACGAAGACCTTCCTCTCCCTTGTTCCAGCAGGCAGCGGAGGTTGTAGCACTCTCCTCGTGATTCCGGCAGCACAACGGTGTGGTACCGGAAGTAGAGGGGAGATCCCGCAGGGCTTCGCCTTAAGCCGGAGCGAGTATGGTGGATTATGAGAGAGAACTATTAGTGGTCTAGGGTTTAGACACACCAATTAGAAGGCTCTAATCCGAAGGCTAGGGCAATTAGAAGCTCTAAACCAAAACGGCTCTAAACCGGAGTCTAGGGCTAGGATTTAGATTAGAGGATAGGAACTTGTGTGTCTAGAGGAGGAGGCCCTGCCCCTCCTTTTATAGGTGGGAGGGGCGGCCAAGGGGAGGGAGTCCCTCCCGAAGTCAGCCTTGGGTGGCGCGCCGGCTTGGAGAGGAGGGACTCCTCCCCCAAGTCGGTTTCAACCTCCTCTTGCTTGTTTCCCACAGTTTCGTGTTTTAGCCGTTTGACTTTCAAACTGGCCATTTGACTTTTCAGTTTTAGGATTCAATTTAATCCTTTATTTGGAACAGCAAGAACACTTAGTACATGATGCAATAATTCCAATATGTAATGACACATTCATGTACCCCTTCCCCCCGGAGTGCCGGACATTCTGGAACCTTCTAGAACATTCCCGATGAAAACACCGGAATCATTTCCGAACTCCGAAACGGGACTTTCCTTATATGAATCTTATTCTCCGGACCATTCCGGATCACCTCGTGATATCCCGGATCCCATCCGAGACTCCGAACAACATTCGGTCTCTTTCCCATAATACCATAACTACTCAAACAACGTCGAATCCTTAAGTGTGTCTCCCTACGGTTCGTGAATTATGCGGACATGATCGAGACACTTCTCCGAACAATAACCAATAGAGGAATCTGGAAATTCATATGGCTCCCACATATTTCTATGATTACTTTGTGATCGAATGAACCACTTACATACGATACCAATTTCCCTTTGTCTCACGATAGTTTACTTATCCGAGGTCATGATCGTCGGTATCTCTGCATACCTAGTTCAACCTCGTTACCGATAAGTACTCTTTTCTCGTTCCCGTGATATGTGATGCCTTGTGAGCCAGTCACATGCTTGCAATCTAATTGGATGACATTCCACCGAGAGGGCCCAGAGTATATCTATCTGTCATATGGATGGACAAATCCCACTCTTGATCCATGTGTTTTAACCAATACTTTCCGAACACTCAATGCCACCTTTATAGCCACCCAGTTACGGTGTGGTGTTTGATGTCATCAAAGCATCCATCCGGCAAAGGTGATATGCATGATCTCATGGTCGAAGGAATTAGGTTACTATGTATCAGAAAGCATATAGCAATTGAACTATTGAAATGACTTGATCTTTATGCTACGCTTATCTATAGGAGTATGTCCATCACATCATTCTCCTAATGATATGATCCTGTTGTTAATAACATCTCTATGTTCATGATCAGGAAACCATGATCATATATTAACCAACAAGCTAGTTTAACAAGAGGCTTTACTAGGGACTCTTTTATGTTTACAAATCACACAAGTATTAATGTTTCCTGTTAATACAATTATAGCATGGTATGTAAACATTTATCATAAGTATGAAGATATGATAATAACCCACTTTATTATTGCCTCTTGGGCATATCTCCAACACCTCTTTCTGCTCTTGTAGTTCTTGCATGCCTTCAAAGTATCTGATCTTGGTCCTTGCAATTTCTTGACAATTGATTCCTAATTGGCGTGATAGTTTGCAGATCCGTTGCTCTTGCTCCTCCTGCAGCTGGTCGTTCGCCCTAAAGCCAGTTACCAGGAAGATTCTCAAGCGGTCAAGCCCATCCCTTGGCCTGAGTAGTCCACCAAGATCAACATTTGTTTCTAACAAAAAAATCCATTATAATCTATATACTACCCAGTAAGGAACACGGAGGAAAACCCCAATAGTTCAAATCTTGCATGTATTAGTGTGAAATTACTGACTGTTGACGTTAAACGCATTATAGCCTTGTAATGTTTCTAGATGTACCCGTGCACAAGCCACTTACGACATTTAATTGTTGGTTATGATGGGCTCATGCTATGCCTGCCTAGTTCTTATATATCATGCATTTTTATTTCTATCATACACTTGGCAACTTCCTAAAGGAGAGATTTTCCATTGAACAATGATATACCAAAATCAGATTCAAGGAGAAGAGTCGTACATCATCTGAACTGACAAGTGACATCTAGTTTGGCCTCTAGACAAGTTCAGGTGAGTTATTCCTATGTTATAATTTGATCTGTGGAATGAGTGTACAAAAAATAGTTATTTTATAGATATTTTTCTTGAATATCATTCTCTGAACTAAATGCAGCAGTTGTTCTCTTAACAGCAATTTTCTTTAAAAAAATATTATGCTATGTTAAAAGACATTGCTCAATCGCTCTCTCGCGAGTTGCGACCCGGAGGCGACGGCAATGGCGCAACGATGGGGAGGAGAATGGCACCTGCGGTGGCCCACCTCCCCTGTTCTCCCGTGCGACCCGGAGGCGCGAGTTGGAGGAGTAACAACCAGGAGGCGTAAGGGACTGGCGCCCTCCGCATCTTCTGGCACGTGACACAGATGTGAACAGCGGCGGCGTGACACGCGGAAGAACTCGGAGGCAGCAGCATAGGTGAATCCGTCCACCCCCTCCGACGGAGGCCTTCTCAGCGGTGAGTCGCTCCTCCTACTCTTCCCTTTCCTTATCCCTGAAAAATCTAGGTTTCTTGGTTTGATTTCACATCGGCTGTCCAACTCTGGATATACAACGGTAGAGCCTGGCACTATAGATTTATCAAGAGAAGAAATAGTTTAGATTTATCAAGGATTACGTGTCGCTCGACAAGTCTAGACTTGTCGCACAACAAGTCTACGTGTCGCAATCCTGATGTCGACAAGTTGGAACGACACGACAAGTTGAACTTGTCGTTCGACAAGTTGACTTGTCGGTGACAAACCTCGACTTGTCTCTGTCAACTAGTCAATCGACAAGTTAGAGGGCTCGGATATAAAACCCCTTTCCTGAAACCCTGCTCCTCAGATCGACAAGTTCATGACTCCCTCCCACAGCCGCCTCTTCCCTGGCGCCGCCTCTCCTCTGGCCGCCACTGGCTCGGCAGCGCCGCCACCTCTGCCTCTCCCCTGCTCCAGCGTGCTCCGCCACCTCCGCCTCTCTATGCCATCAATATTCGTGTAGGCTGTTGGCATGTGGACAAGTGGTGGCCCTGCCCACTGGACGACAATTGTCACAGTATCAGGTTTCTCTTCACTCCCTATGCCATCAATATTTGTTAGTATACCAAAATTAATAGGCTAGTTACTTAGTATTTTTTAGTAATTCCTTGTCGACAACACATCGACAAGTCTATCTCTTGTCGAGACTTGTCACGACTTGTCTACTTGTCGGTACCTCAACGACAAGTTGCGACACGTCGACACGTAAACCTTCAGCTAGATATACATACATATAAACCAATGAAGAGGTGTGGGTGAGGTCTTAAGTTGGAAGAACTTGATTCATATCCACTTTCTTCCCTTCCTTAAAATATTTGTAACCATTCACTCATATGATTACTATATCATTATCACATTGAGGTGTGAGTGTGGTCTTAAGCTAGCAGCTGTTGGCAAATGAATCTGCATAGGCCTCAAATTTTGTTATGATGTTTATTGTGTAAATCCATAGAAAGTAAGCAATGGTTCTGCATTCTGATACATCTATCTAATATTGTCCTAGAGAGAGAAACTGAAACTTTCTGAGCTAGCTAACCTTTAACTTTTCCTTTAAGAATTTTTTTGGCGAAAGTTTTCCTTTAAGATTTATCACCTAAAATTTTCTGTCATGAATCTTTCCGTTGCTGAAGCTCTTGTTGACGCTCGTTGGTGCAGGCATTTCCGCCCATCTATGCCACTGATGGCTGTGTGGCAATTTTTACTGAGCGTCTCGTTACAAGATATCCCTTCAAACCGCTGATTTGGAAACCAACATGTGTTCGAAGCAAAAAAAGCTCAACACAGCTTCAGGTGTTCCATCTGATGCTTGATGAGGTCAAAAGTTGGCATGAGGCGGGCAAGCCATGGATTCATCAGTTGATACATCGACCACACGAACAGGATTGACCTGATGTATAAATCCAGAGACTCGTCGCTTTACGGCCTGATTTTTTTGTTTTTATCTTGTTCTTCTCTATCTGGTTTCTGCCCAGGTTTTGTTCTTCCTATATGATTATCAATGAAAAACCTGAGCGGACAGTGTTTTTGTAAAAAATAATATCTAGAAGGCTATGCTTGTACCACTAGAATTCTCTTGCTCATGATATATTGCCAAACTGAATGATATACTGATGTTATATTGTTTATACGGATGGTCAATCATTAGTTTATACTACTCTATCTGATGTAATGCAATAAAACAATTTGACACAGGGTTTAAACGAACGATTTTATGGTGGCAGGGATCTCTTGGTGGCAGGAGTTATTCCACGTGGGGATTGGGGGGTGACAGGCCGGGATCACCCAAATCCTCGTTGGATTGCATCCCCTAGAGGATTCAATCTCCACAAACCGAACAAGGCCTAAACATGTTTGCTACACCGGGAAAACAGTGAACCCAACCGGGATTATAGACTACTTCACTGACACGTGGACCATACTTGCCAGATCCTTCTTCTCCAATATATCTTCTCCCTCCCCTCACTCCCTGTCTCGATTCGAGCGCGTAGCCATGGCGAGCCGGCCGCCGGAGCCACAGAAGCAAGAAACACCACCACCTCGATAAGCAGCGTGCTGTGGCGGACGTAGTCCTTGCAGGGAATCGTGAACTCGTCACACGGCTCCGCAGCTACCAGCCGCACGCGATGCGAGTGGAACTCGCCAAACCAGGCTCCATGCTGATGCCTAGTCCCACGACGAGATTTTGTTCGAAAAGATGTCGTGCATGGAAGGGGTCGCCTTCAATGCCATGCTGGCTGCGCTCACCGCCTCCAGCAAAACAGCGGACACCCGGAGGCTGTTCGACTGAATTCCGGATTCTGACAGAACCACCGCCTCCTGGAACACGGTGCTGACTTGCTACCGCATGGCCAGCGAAGTCGTCTCCACTAGGAGATCTTTGAGGTGAGCCTAGGTCGATCGCAGGCAGGCAGGAACATGCATGAATAGCTAGTCAAAATGTGGGGGATCAGAATTTTACTGCAACCTCAAGCATTTTGTTTAGAGAAAACGTGAAGCTGCAGGCTGTAGCAATTAATCGAGAAAAAACTTCGAATTACTTGTGCTCGCGAGAAGACACCATGTCGCTGCTACGGTCGACCAAACCGAGTGCAAGATTCATAGAAAGGCCACCTCCGGCTGTCAATTCTTTGTCACCTTCCTTCACAACAAGTAACAGATTAATGTTGCTCCGTTCTAAGATCTAGAAGAGGGAGTTAGGGATCACATGATAGGAATAGATAATTATGCAGAGGCTTTTTTGTAAATATTTGCTTATGTGGCGGTCGATCAATTTGGTCAAACATGTTCAGGGTCTAATTTAGACCAAAATTCAATAGTTTAGGGTGCTAACGAACAGGGATTTGGACGTCAGGGTTCAAACAGCCGGACTTGTACGAGTTCAGGGTTCAAAATACACTTTTTCCTATTGCATTGTATGGAAAATTATTGCACTGAAAGCCACCGAGGATGGAAAATTTACACGAACGAGTTACAGCCTTACGTACATGCGAACTACTCTGACTCAGACACAGGCACCGCCAGCGCACGTACGGCCAATGTCCAACTCAAACATATCACGGAACGCCGGCATCTTGTCCGCAGCGATCGCCACCGACGCCTGCACCGAGCCGGGATCCCTCCCGGCGACGAGCACCATCTCGCCGTCGTGGTTCATGGACGCCAGCTCCACCCTCGCCGGCTTCCCGAACCCGAAGTCCACTCCGTACGCGGGGAACCACGGCGACCCCGCCAGAATGACCGCGCGGCCCGGCGGGATGGCCGCGAACTTGGTGCACCACCGGGCGCGGTCGCCGAGCGGGTCACGCTTCACCTCCGCGACGGCCTCCTGTATGGCCAGGAGCGCCATGGCCGGCCCGTCCGGCCCCGCGAGCTCCGACCCGCTGAGCCAGGCCGTGCAGAACGCGAGGCAGTTGCCGACGTATGCGCCCGGCACCGGCGGCGACATATGGGCCCGTAAGTCGGCGAGGAAGGCGGCGAACACCGGTGCGTCGTCGGTGAAGCCCTTGGCCCGCGCGATGGACACCCACCCGTGCGCCGCCATCGCGGCGAATGTCGACGGCGTTGTGCCGGCGTTCGCGGCGGCGGCGGCGAGACGCTGCTTGAGGCTCCGCACCGTAGACGCGGCCAGCGTGAAGGTCTGTCGTCTGAGAGGGCGCTCGCGTTCCGGCGCGGCATCTTGCTTCGGAGCGACCTGCAGAGAAATTTTTTTCTTTAAAAAACAGGCTATGTGTAGATCGGGGTGATGGAGACTCGTGCTACTCGAGGAGCTCGGTGTCTGGTGAACCAAGTATAATTTACTTGCACTGATGGAGACTCGTGCCAGATGGTACAAGTTGAACGGAGCTCGTGACCGGCAGAGTCAACTAGTGGACAATGGCAGAATAGGGACCGGCCGGCAGCAACTCAATTTTGGAAATAAGAATAGGATCTGAATTTGCCATGGCGTCGAGGAAGACTGGAAAGCGCTCACCCTGGGGAAGTCCGGCGCGAGTTGCTGCAAGAATAACCTGGCAAGATCGTCGTCCCCGTCGAACCTCACCAGCTTACGGTCATGAAGCGGCTCCGGCCCCGCCCACACACGGCCCTCCTTGAGACCAGCGGCCGTCGCCGACCACATCTCCAAGAACCTCCATAGGCCGCGCCCATCGGCCGCCGAGTGGTGCACCGCCACCCCCACCGCCACGCCACCGCCGGCTCCGACGAACTCCGTCACCTGCGCATGCACGCGTTTCATATCATTCAGGTACGAGAAACGCGGCACAACCAAAAAAAAGAAACAAGAAAATAAGGGTAACCGCACGCGGGGCGTACGTACCTGCGCCGCCATGACGGGCGCCGGGAGCTCGTCCCGGCGGATGTCCGGAGCAAGCTGGCGGAGCGCATCCTCGTCGTAGTCCTCGACGAGCCTGTCGAAGTCGAGGTCCGTCTCGGCCTCGAGGAACGCGATGCTGGAGGTGGCGCCCTCCCCCTCCGGGAGGACGATGGAGATGGCGTGCGAGTCCGGCGAGTAGGTGAGCACCCCGGCGAAAGGGTGGAATGCCGGGAGCACCCGGTCCAGTGAGGACCTGAGGGCGCCAACGACGTCCGTGAACGGCAGCTGGCTGGGCGGGAAGAGGAAGACGCGGCGGACAGGGGGCAGCGTGACCCAGTACACGTCGAAGGGAGACAGCGGGACTGTCCGGCCCGGCTCCGGGAGCGGGGCGCCGCCGTCCGGGACCGGGAGGGCGACGGCGGAGGTGTTCCTCGGACGCACCACGGGCGGCATGTCGTTCCAGATCGCTCGCTTGGCGCGTGCTAGCACTAGCAGAAGAGACCAGAGACTTAAAAAACTGTACAAAGCGGCACGCAAGTGTCTCCTTGTTCGCTTGCGTGTGTGTCAGCGTCGTGCCACCGTTGTAGAGCGAGCCTACTGGAGTATAGCGCTTTGTAACTTTGTACACGCAAGTAGCGGACAAAACTGTATTGGCAGTGTTCTCTCGAAATTCGCCTCGTTACAAATAAAGCAATATTCAGGTTTATACAAACATCCCAACACGACCAAGGCCAAACGAAAATGAAAAAGTGAGACAAGTCCACTGGGCCCCATAGCATAGCCCAAGGCCAAAAGAAAACGGAGAGACCACTACAGCACTCAAGCCACCGCCTGGGACGAGGGAGCCGGGGCTGAGAAGGGGAACGCCGCTGTCCTTAAGACCCGAAGAGTATCGTCGAAAGCCTCCCGATCACGCTGCCTCACCAATAGGGACCACTGCTGAAGGAAAGCAATAAGAGAAAAAATCGAGTCAGAGGCACGGGTAAGGTAAATCCGCTCAATCACCATCTTATTCCTCACGTTCCAAAAGGTTCAAGCTAGGGCCGCGAACAATGGTCAGAAGAGGCGGCATCCCCTCCCGGCCCGGTACGCCTCGGCCTACAGGTACTCACCGAGCTCCAGGGCCTGCCAAGATGACCCTAGCGCCTCCTGGACAAAACTCCATAGGAAGCGAGCCGCCAAACACGAGAACATAATATACGCACAGGTCTCCGGAGTCCCACAAAAGGGACACAGACCATTACCTGGCCCGTTACGCTTGACCACCTTCACCCCTGACGACAGGCGATCCCGAAGGAGTTGCCAGACGAAAATACGGGTACTAAGGGGGTAGAGGGGCCTTCCACATAGACGAGGTCCACCGCAGCTCCGGGCACTCGAAGAGGACCCCGTATGCCGAACTTACCGAGAAAATGCGGATAATAATGCGGATATTGGCAATGTTCTAGATAAGTGGGTTCAATCATATTACTCAAATCATCACATTGACACTTAAACAAGCGATCTATGTGTACAACTTTTGTGACATGAAACAAGCACCAAGGAAAATCAGAGTCTATATTGTGTTAGCTGAGAATATAATACAAAAGGTTGCACTAACTGAATAATAATTTAGAACTACATGATGCATGGTACTACACACAATACTTTAATCCATGACTAAATTACTAATTATGTCAAGCGGAGGTGCAGTGAAAGCTAGCTGTTAGCAAGAATAATTAGATGTGCAAGTAGTAGTAGTCAACCGGGCCAATTGCAAAAGATTTTTTTTTAAGAAACACAGTATAAACACAAACACTCACAATGATTAATTTAAACCAACATTTTGCGGATCCTCGTTAGTCTCCACCTAACTTATATATATGATAGATGGTATTTTCCCCCTAAATCTATACTGCAATGCTTTTTCAGCAGTGCTTAGCTTGATATGAAATTTGTCATCAATTTTTATTCAACCAAAGTTCTTTTAATTCTCTGTCGATGTCCTGAAACATTGATCTGCCAATCAAATTGGTGCACGAACTAGCATTTTGTTTGTACTCTGAGAGCAAAATACTACATTTTCCCACTAGAATAATACTACCTCCGTTACAAAGCTTTGGCTTATTTTTTAAAAAAAATCAAGCTACGAAAAGTTTGACCAAATTTTTAGAAAAAATATATAAAAAACTATGATATTATATAGATATCATGTGAAACTATGTTACATGATGTATCAAACAGTATGGATTTCATGTTGTAAATATTAATATATCTATCTATTATATACTAAAAGCAATATAAGGGTGTCTTTAGAAGACACCACGTTAAGCCACATCATCTGATTTATCTTAACAGTTAGATCTATAGTTGATGGCTAAGATTTTACAAGAATTACTGTTACATTACACCTGATTTCTGACACGTAAGTCTGCCCGTGTGGTTCCAGGAAACACAGCCCTATATCATACCGATAGTTTTTTCTTTTGCATGGCCTCTTGCCGTTAATCGTAGTAGTCCTGATCTCGGCCTCCGTGCGCGCCGCCGAGCCCAGCTATAGCAAATATACCGCCGTGGCTTCGCCGGCCGACCGATGTCCGGTGCGTTGACATTATCCGTCCAGAGGGTCATCATCTCTGATCGTCGCCTGCCTGATCGAGAGCACTGCAAGACGGCATCTCCCCCCCATGGTGCAATCCCATCTCCTTGCTAGGATTATGTGCTAATTGTGAACAGTACGGCTATACCCATAGCAAAGCTCTTATGTAAGTGTTTTATATTTACAAAAAATCTAAAACCAAATTCTGAAGAGCTGCAGGTCTACAGTAGCGAGCGTAGTATTAGATGTAGTGCACACCATACACTGAATAATATATCTTGACAAATGATTGTTTGCAAGGTGCTCGATGATCTATGTCTCATGTCGAAGGATATGCACACCAAATCTTTGATGAAACTTCAAACGTAAGACGTATTGAGGTAGTTCGTCATCAGGTAATTAAAGCAATATGTACTACATATGTTCCAAATCAAGTTTAGTACTCTCCACATCACGTGATGGAAAAGGTATGTAAATCATGAAGCCCTAGATTATACATTTAATATAAGCATGGCAGTATGCATAATCAATCGATGGCAGTTTCTCTAAGATGGAAATTGTTTATACAACCATATTGTATGCTGGGGACCTGCAAATTCTTTATGAGTATTAATTTGTAGTAATTTTTAATAGATATGTGAAAGGTTTAAGTAAGGCATAAGGCCGCTCTTTCTGCAATTTACAATGGTACAAGTGAATGCTTACCTTGATTTGTTACTTCTACAATGAAAGGGAAAAGTTGAGATCAACGTTAGCCTTTCAAAAGGATTCCAAGGATTACAGTATGTGCTGGGAGAGATAAAATAATGAAGAAAACCATGAACACATTGGGATAAATTATGGCATAATTTTTTATTCTATCATCTGTTACTTTGCTCAAAGAAATGCATGCAACTAAAGTGGAACAAGTTAAACTACGAACCCAAAAGGTGGCACTTCAACCATTCGATTTATAAGACTGCTGGTAGGACGAGAACTGCTAGAAACCATTAGACATTCCAAAGGTGTTTCTTGAACACATTCATGAAAAAAAAAGTGTACTAATAATCTTTTGTAAATTTTCTTATGTTCAATTGAGGTACATGCTAAAATTTATATAGCGCACCTAGATATTTTGCAGCTTATCACTGTAAGAAAACAAGATCACAAGAATAAGAAGTGAGAAGAGTAGAGATTAGTATCGGAATGAAAGGATGTGTAGGAACAAGATGACTCATGGTTTTGAGGGCATCCTATTCGACAATATAAAGGCACCGAACTGAATTGGGTCTCAACTCTCAACACACGGCCCCTTTTCTACCTTTTATCTTGTATTTTCTATATCATAATTATAAGAATGAATAAAATTCTTAAATTATTGTGTGTTATGTTTCAACCTATGGAATTTGGCGAATTATTATGATTTATGAAGTTTTTTATTATGTACTTATATTTTGTTTGGATTCAATAGCTTTCAATCATATAATATTTATTCAGTTGGACTTGCAAAGAACTTGGAGATATGTTAACAGTGGCGGAGGACCCATTATGGCAAGCTGTGGCATTTGCCATACCTTAATCTGGCCACACTTTTATAACTCAATGAAGTCTACAACTGATAACTTAAATTTTTTAGCTCTTTGGTCCATGGTGCACGACTTTGCCATACCAAAGTTTTAGTTTGTCCTCCGCCACTGTATGTTAATATATGCATGGCTGACTCTTAGCTTCTGAATCTTGCAAGAATTACATCATGATAAGTTCCTGTTCAAGAAAATAACCATACATGCATGACATCCAATAATTTTGAACTTTTTAATATGGTCATCTCTTGACCATTTATTACATTTTTATTTCCATTGCCAATATTTTGCAAGGTTAGGATGAAAGAATGATCTGATACATATGGCTATACACTTAAGGTGAAGTTGTATTTTGTATGTGAATTATAACTACTACAATCAGTTGTAGAGGTTTTAATTCTGTATTTGACACAAGAGGAAGATCACTCCATCGAAAAATATTTTAGTATCTATGATAGATGATCTCTTTCAAATATTAGTTATCCCCAGAACAAATCTGGCTAGGAAATCCAATTGTCGAAATTTTACTCTCTTTTCAAACATTTAGAGGTATGATATACAAATTCCCATACCTTTATTTTTATTATAAATATTGCCATGTGAAAATGATCATGCAGTAAATAATTTGAAGGTAATTTTACAAATGACATAACAATCGGTAAACCACAAGTAAATATGTCCTTGCTTATGATATTCTAAAATTAAGTTATTAACTTCCAATCTGTTAACATAAATATCTATTAAACTAGACATTTATATTCAAACTCTTTCAAGGTAATAAAGATGATGCCCTCGCAAATGCGAGGGCCACTTAGCTAGTTTTTCTAAAAACGTGGTCAAACTTTATGTAGTTTGATTTTTGAAAAAAATATAAGACTTAAGCTTTGGAATCGGAGGGAGTAAAATTTTACACTACGATCAAATACCTATGAGCAAACTTGTAAGTTCCTCGTTCAACTGAGACTGTACTATATTGGCCTGACACTCGTTGCGATGGCACTTGCCCAGCAACAGCTCAGGTTTGGCCTGCTGGCCTTGGCCAGCCCGGTGGCTCGTGGAAGAGCGAGGTGGCCCGATGGTCTTGGCTCGCTAATCTCAGCTAAGGTGTGTCAGGTGGATCCTGCCAAAATCCTACTCCTAGTAGTCGACAAATGAACTAACTCACTTTGGTGAAATTTTATTGGACACCCTAATCTGAGCTACCGGGCACCTGCCTCGAGACATCCCACTCGTTAGGCGATTATAGGCCGGATCAACTTTAGGCCGGACGAAACTTCATTTTCGATCTGGAAACACCGAGTTCATACCGTGTTTCTGCGTTTGACGAAAATTCAGACGAAATTGGCAACTTAAGACGGATTTCATTAAACTTGGGCGAATATAGGCGGATTACATTTAAAACTACATTACTAGATAATAAACTAAAAACACTAAAAGAAGACCGCCGCCTTCGCCAATGCCATCGCCGCTTCTACATGTCGAAGTTGCCGTAGAAGGACGTGTAGCCGGGATCGGCCCTGTCGTCGTCCTGGCCGCCACCGTCGTCGTCGCTCGGTGTCTGTGGCGGGCGGGAGCTCCCCTGGCCGGCGTTGCCACACCTCTAGGGCTGGTAGGAGGGGTCGTCCTCCTCGTCGTGGAGGACGAAGAGCGGGGCGCCCTGGTAGGCGAGCGTGCAGCCGGAGCACGCCTGCCGCTCGGCCTCCTCCTACAGGCGCTGGACGCGGAGGCGCTCCTACTCCTCCCAATCTTCCCTGGACTAGGCCAAGATGTCCGGCGACGACGGTTCCACCGGCGACTGCGGCGCCGGGTCACGGAGTGACTGCTCCATCGCCATCCTTATGGCGAAGGCCTCCTCGCCGGTCGGGGCCGACTAGTCGGCCAGCTCAGGCTTCGGTTGGCGAAGTCGAAGGCGGCTAGTGGGCGCCGACCTCGCCGGAGTGTTTGGTTCGCCGGAGTTGGGGGCTAGAGAGCTATGAGAGAGTGTGAGGAAGTCCGGTGAGAGGTACGGCTTTTATAGACCGAGACGGGCGGCGAGGGCGGGAGGGGTGTAGCGGCGAGGGCAGAAAAAGGGGAAACGGCAGGAAGTTAGTGCTCGTCGGTCCGTCGCGGGAGCCGAGGGGGCGGCGGTGACACGACACTACGGAGACGTGTGGCCGACGCGACAGGCAGTTATTGTCCAGCGGTCGCCGCGTGGTTCCGAGGAGGACGATGACTCGGCTTCCGTCGCTGACTCAGCGGGTCCATATGTCGCTTCCTTTTTTCGCCGAGTTCGCTTTGTCTGGTGTTTCCAGGGTGTTTCCGGAATCCTGGAAATGGCCTGGGAAGCCCGAATCAAACTTCGCCCAAATTCGGACGAAAAGAGGTTTCCGGGAACGCGACTGGGCCGTTTTTTGGTGTCCTAACCTAATTTTCGACCTGGGAACGGCGTACTGGGTAGCCAAGTGGAGATGCTCTGAGGCTGTACCCAACGGAGTCAAGTCACAAAACTGTTCGCCCACCTCCGTGAAAAATAGAGCAGGCGATCGCATCTGCCTTAACTCCACCGGGCAGTCACTGGTCCCTGCCTCCTCTGTCCGCTGCTTCGCCGACGCAAGGGGGTCGGGACCCCTGTGCTTTGGCTCCGACTTGTAGTTAGGTTGGCCTAATGCTTTTGGGGGTGCTTTTTCAATGGAGGAGATGGCCATGCGTCAGATTAATTTGCTTATGTTTTTCCTCTATCTTGGCG
Source organism: Avena atlantica (assembly GCA_910589765.1). NCBI lineage: Eukaryota > Viridiplantae > Streptophyta > Magnoliopsida > Poales > Poaceae > Avena > Avena atlantica. The sequence continues at coordinate 292,777,489 of OU342738.1, forward strand.
TCGTTCCAACTGGTGGTGTCGAGGGGCAGGTGGCCCTGTCATTTTTTCGATCTCTAGATTCAACGAGACTCGTGTCTGGTGGTCGGCGATCGGCAGTCTCGCGGGTGGCGGTCTTGTCTGCTACTGTAGTTATGTTTGTTGTCATGTAGTTGGGCACGTGGATAACGGCAAGCGGCAACGTTCCTCTTCTTCGACTACATCAGATGAAGGTGACGACGTCGGTATCTGGTGATCATGGGGAAGATCCCGTGTTTGGGTCGATGTGCCACAAAGTCTCGGTCACGTCGCTTGCGGTGGTCCGGTTCATCGGCTCAAAAAGCATCCATGTATGCGAAGGTGCTCTCCCAGATCTTGGTATGACAGTTGTTCGCCCTCTTTTTCTGGCGTTGCCCATGGCGGCGGCGGCGGAGGACAGTGGTGAATGACGGTTTGGCGAGGCACAAATTTCTCCAAAGATGAAATTATAGTTTTACTTCTTGCGAGGTTCTTTGTGCAAAGTTGCTTGAAAGGGAACCTCCGAGTCTGCCGGAGCTGTGTGTCCGAACAGCCATCGACAACCTGCGGCGCGTCGGGGCGTGGACACGCTGCTGCTCCGCAGGATCGTGCCCCACTGCACCCTGGACCAGCTGACCCGCATCGAGAGCCTCACCGAGACGTACCTGACCCCCCTCACCGACGTCCTTCTGAAGAGGTTCTACCAGTGGGACTTTGGCAAGGAGAACGCCAACCATGTCGTCGACAGGATGCGGCGGAGAGGGGCGTGTCACAAGTGGAAGGATCTGTACAGGGCGAAGACGGAGAAGGAGAAGAAGGTTGAAGACAGGATGGTCGAGGCGCTCGCGAACAAGTGTCGGGCGCAAAACGCCGAGAGGCAGAGCAAACGGACCAAGCTTTGCACCAAGGTGCCGCCATGAGGACCAAGCGGCAGCGTCTTCGGTTCCAGCTACAAGAACCCTATGCAAGAAGGCGAGGATTGAGTTTGACAGTTGGGCGCAAATGCAGACCGCTATTCGCACAAGCTCGGCTCCATTACCTAGACCGCAATTCGATCATACCAAACCAACTGTTGTAACTAGGTTCTAGATAAAGCGCCATGCTGCTCAACTATGGGGCTATCTTGAATTCTTGATCGTGCAAACTTTTTTTTTTTGCACGAGTTGGTTCTACTTTCCATTTCGTTTTTTTGAACGAGCAATGCTTGTATCTTAAGGCAGTAAGTCAGCGCTGAGTAGGTGTAGCAAGCTTCGTTTGAAGAAGAGATTAATTCCTCTAAAAAGAGAGAGTGATTTTACCCTAAAAAGAAGAGAAAAAAGTAATTTGATAGCAAAACTTTGATGGACCCACTTGTCAGCGCTTACCAGGGCCGTCTCCAGAAATTTGGGGCCCCGATGCGAGATGAAAATGAGACCATGATTTCTTTAACAAAATATCCATATAAGCAATATAACTAAAAAAAATACTTGATTGGTTTACAAATTTATTGTGTATTATTTCATATAATACATAGAGATATATTAAATTAATTTTCTCCAAGACATAATGTAAAGGATCAATCATGAATTTATTCGGAGTCTCGGGACATTAGTGGTCGATGCGAGCATAAGAACCAAAGGAGGAGGGGGGGGGGTGTCTTGCGCCGTTGGTGAAACAAGGCAAATCGTCAATCGAGGCTTTGTTGGGAAACAAAATTGTGTAAATTTACTTCTTATATGCTATTTCCTCCGTTTTAAAATAGATGTTTTAGGTTTTTAAAATTTGGATGAATCTATATATTAAATAATGTCTAGATTTAACCAAATTTTGATAAATCTGAGACATCTATTCTGAGACAGATAAGTACTGCTTGGCGGTACTCAGTGATGTTGAGAGCAGACGCACCATGAAATTAAGAGCGTGTTGCCTGCTGCCGCCATGTCCCCATCCCGGTGGCGTGGATCACATCTTTACCATGGACGAACGGCGACTGTGGACAAGGAGGCCCGCCCCCCCCCCCCCCCCCCCCCCGCTCGCCAAGGTCAGACCTTTCGTTCTGCGCAATCAATTGATCAATTTGTGCATAAACCGTCGCTCGATCTGCCTGCCCTATACTACCACCAAACTGATCTACAGTTGGACATCAGGAGATTAGGCCAGCGCTGTGATAGATAAAGGCCAGGATGACTCGACTGTGGGCATAAGGTTTGCAACATGATCAGCGGACGGATATGGATTTGGGGGCTCCAAATTTTTGGGGCCCTGTGCCCGTCGCACTGTTCGCACGTGCCTGTGGATAGGCCTGGCGCTTACCTCAAAGCTTACTTGGTCTTGATAGCAAAAATAGCGTCGGATTTCGGTCTGAAAATGTCGAACGAGTGACGGTGCTCTTTACATAGGAAGCACTGAGAGAGAGCTCATGCGCCAGCGGAGTGAGAGCAGTGTCCACATAAGACTGGCGGGTGATTTATACAGGTCAGATTTGCTATCAATTGGTTTAAGCGGGTGGTTTGTACAAATAGTTATGGTTTTATGAAAAACGACACCAAAAGTGGTGCTTTCGTTAACATTTTTTTTCTACATTGCCGTGTTCCATGCAATTTACTCAAAACGAAGCTACTCCTTGTGCCAGTCCAATAACTCGTTTGTCGCCCAACTGAGACATAGAGTTCATAGTTTATTAGCCCTTCCGCAGAACACCATTATGGCCCCAATATGACAACACGGCTCAATATTGTAAAGCGCGCCAACGGTTCAGATTCGAGGGCAAGGCACACTACCAATATTGTCGATAGAGGCTAAGTAGTGTTTCTGTGGTACACTGAGGTTGGCACACTACTCAGTCCATGTTAGCAATTTTGCATGTTTGTTTTGCTCAGTCCATGGTTTACATCTTTCAAATAGTAACATGTTGTCATTCACAGGAAAGATTGAAAAAAGTAGTGGCCTAAAGTAAATATGTGCAGAAGTCGGTTTACCACGGTAAGAACGTGTTTGCTTGCTCGGGCCGAAATTTCCCGTTTTTCCTAGTTGGTCTGACGGATGCTGCATATAGGGAGATTGGACTCGGGTCTGGATGGACATTTCATTTGGTAGCCCGTATTTTCGTTTCCCCACTACGAGAGCCTATATGGTCACTTTGTTTGGTTTTCTAGAACGGACTCGGCTGATGCAAAGGTGCATGTTTGGGAGTCGGCGTCCGGTCCGATATGGTTACCTCACACGATAAATGGTGAGCTTACCAACTACTCATCAGGATTTAAGGTCTTACATGATTGATCACATGAATCAGAACAACTGGTAGTACACAATCTACATAATCAGGCCGACGATGATGATGTCTTTGATCATACTTTTAGCCCATATAGGTGGAACCTGTTGTTGTGGATGAACTTGATGAGCTGCAGACTGCGGAGCAAAATTGATGTTTGTAACTTGTGGCGGCTATGCCTCGTGTAGACGCTCTTCTAAGAACTCAGAGTAGGCTATTTGTGAGTATTAAACCCCTTATGGAGGTTGTGCTGGTAACCCGTCTGAAAGGACTATATCTTTCCATGTTGTTTTTGGTGTTAATGATAATCCCAATTGTGTTTTAATTGTGCGCTTGAGTTTCAGGGGAAACGGTGTTGATGTCTCCTTAAAATGTGGTGGATGCTCTCTTGGGATCTCATGAAGACGGTGGCCTTTTTGTTTTCTCCTGGTTTCTCTCCGGTTGTTGTTTTTAGGTCACCGTACTATTAAGAGGGGGTCCATCTTGGAAGGCTGTGGGAAATCACTTGTTCTTGCACAAACCTATATGCACCGCCACAGCCATCCTACTATTCCATGAGAGAGTGAGTTCATGTTCTGTTGGAGCCTTCTGTGTCTCACCGGAACTTCCGGCCTGGCGCCGGAAGTTCCGCTCAGGCTTTTTCTACGGGCTGTTCTAAGCTTTGTTCCGACGCTAGTTCCGCCCCAAGTTCCGCTGGTGGATCAGTAACCTTCTGTATGAAGTGTTCTATTTGCCGGAACTTGCATCGGAACTTGTCCTGCCAAAAGGTCCTGAGCGGAACTTCCGCCCAGCCGCCGGAACTTCCGGCCAGATTCGGTTCGCGACCTAGAAATTCTGCCCCTAGTTCCGCTCCAAGTTCCGCTGCAGTAACCTTCTGTTTTGAAGTGTTCTATTTGCCGGAACTTGGTCGGAACTTGCGTTGGAAGTTGACCGGAACTTCCGGTCTGTTTTGACCGGAACTTCCGGTTGCGCTTCTAGAGCGGGCGTCAACGGTCTGATGACCGTTGGAGCCAGGCTGGGCGGAACTTCCGGTCTCTCACCGGAACTTTCGGTGAGGTCGCAGGGGCTGTAATGGTTAAGCGCGAGGGGGCCTATTTAAGCGCGAGGGGACATCAATGGTCGATGCGAGCATAAGAACCAAAGGGGGGGGGTGTCTCGCGCCGTGGGTGAAACCAGGCAAATTCGTCAATCGAGGCTTTGTTGGGAAACAAAATTGTGTAAATTTACTTCTTATATGCTATTTCCTCTGTTTTAAAATAGATGTTTTAGGTTTTTAAAATTTGAATGAATCTATATACGAAATAGTGTCTAGATTTAACCAAATTTTGATAAATCTGAGACATCTATTCTGAGACACTGCTTGACGGTACTTGGTGATGTTGAGAGCAGACGCACCATGAAATTGAGAGCGTGTTGCCTGCTGCCGCCATGTCCCCATCCCGGTGGCGCGGATCACATTTTTACCATGGACGAACGGCGACTGTGGACAAGGAGGCCCGGCCCCCGCTCGCCAAGGTCAGACCTTTCGTTCTGCGCATTCAATTGATCAATTTGTGCATAAACCGTCGCTCGATCTGCCTGCCCTATACTATCACCAAACTGATCTACAGTTGGACATTAGGAGATTAGGCCAGCGCTGTGATAGATAAAGGCCAGGATGGCTCGACTGTGGGCCTAAGGTTTGCAACATGATCAGCGGACGGATATGGATTTGGGGGGCTCCAAATTTTTGGGGGCCCTGTGCCGTCGCACTGTTCGCACGTGCCTGTGGATAGGCCTGGCGCTTACCTCAAAGCTTAGAGCATCTCCAAGAGCCTTCCTATATTTGACTAGGATTGCTAAAAACTAAAAATATAGCAATTTGAGTCAAAAACGTTGCTCCAAGAGCCTTTGTATAAGTGGTCCCCCACAAAAAAATTTAGGAAGCTGAGTATAATGGCACCTTCACTTTGTATATTTGCAAAGTCTCTGACCACTTGCTATAATTTTCAAACTCCCCTGTTCACTGCGCGGGAGACACCAAACCGCCGCCCAGGAAGTTTCCGTCCCCATCCCCGCACCCGTCGCCGGCGACTCCGACCACCGCCAAGTCGTTGTTTGCTCATGCCATCGCCCCAGCCTGTTGCCCGAGCTTCCTCGCGGCCCCGCCCCTCATTTCCCCGCCGAATCACATGCCCCCACGAAACAAATCGATCGCCGCCACGCCGCGAGCTCACGGTGGCCGATTCGGGACGGACAGAGGCCAGCGTCGGCAGGGAATGGTGCGGGTGAGCTCCGACCCGCACCCTGGTGTTCCCAGGCCCCCGCCCGTGACCCCTTACCTCTAGGCGCCTTGCAGGACGGCGGCGACCTGAGCCACCTCGTCAGCGCCACCCCGCCTCCTCCAGCGCCTCCTTGCTTCCTAATCCGCCGCCCCACCTCCTCCAGGTCCTTCCCCACCCCCGCCTAGCCTCCCTCACTCCCGTCAGTCCCGTATCGGAGCTTCCCATCGTCGCAGATACGTGAGGAAGAAGATGTCTAATGTGTGACTGGCCGGTTGACCCCACATGTCATTGTAATGTACATTGGATTTGGCTAGGAAGAGGAATTGCTATTATAGGAAGGCTATGAAAGCAAAACTTGTGTTGGATTACTAAACCTTCTCTCTCCCCTCCCTATACCCAATTTTTACCAATCCAATATACAAAGGCTGTTGGAGATGCTCTTACTTGGTCTTGATAGCAAAAGTAGCGTTGGATTTTGGCATGAACATGCCAAACGAGTGGATATGCTCTTGTGTAGGAAGCACTGAGAGAGGGCTCATGCACCAGCGGAGTGAGAGCAGTGTCCACATAAGGCTGGCTGGTGATTTATACATGTCAGGTTTGCTATTAATTGGTTTAAACGGGTAGTTTGTACAAAAAGTTATGGTTTTATGAAAAACGACGCCAAAAGTTGTGCTTTTGTTCATTTTTTTTCTATATTGCCTTGTTCCATGCAATTTACTCAAAACGAAGCTACTCCTTGTGCCAGTCCAATAACTCGTTTGTCGTCAACTCACACATAGAGTTCACAGCCCTTGCGGCGAAAACCATTATGGCCCCAATATGACAACACGGCTCAATATTATAAAGCGTGCCAAGTCAACGGTTCAGATTTGAGGGCAAGGCACAATACCAATGTCGATAGACGGCTAAGTAGTGTTTCTATGGTACACTGAGGTTGACACACTACTCAGTCCATGTTAGGCCTAGTTTTTTTTGGGCTTCTCCGAGAAGCCGTCCTTCCCCTAGTTTTTTAGGGAAGCTGGTCTAAAAAATTTGCGAGGCTTTCAAAATAGTTAAGGCTAAATAAATTTGGAAGCCTCATAATTTTTTTTAAACCGGCTTCCCTAGGAAGCTGAGGGTAGGGCAGCTTCTGGGAGAAGCCACCAAAAGAACTGGGCCTTAGCAATTTCACATGTTTGTTTTTCTCAGTCCATGATTTACATCTTTCAAAGAGTAACATGTTGTCATTTGACAGGAAAGACTGAAAAAGTAGTGCCCCGAAGGAAATATGTGCTTCTGGTGAGGTTGGTAGCAGGGGCGGAGGCATGAATACAGCTTAAGGGGAGCCAACCATGGTAATCAGCCATTAGGGGGGATGTAGGGGTTCGTAGCATGGAAAACAAAAAAATTCTACCGCATGCACACAAATAAGCCAAGATCTATCTACTAGATTGTAGCAACGAGTCGATAGAAGCACTCACCCTCGAAGATTCCAAAGCGGTTAACGAGAGCAGATTCTCGTGGGTGATGTAGTCGTACACTTGTCGATCTCAAGATCGTGTAGACGATCCTTCCGGCGCTGCATTCCGGCAGCACTTCCGCAGTCGGTCACACATTCGGTACTCGATGAAGACCTTCCTCTCTCTTGTTCCAGCAGGCAGCGGAGGTTGTAGTTCTCCCCTCGCGATTCTGGCAGCACGACGGCGTGGTGTCGGAAGTAGAGGGAAGATCCCGCATGGCTTTGCCTAAGCCGGTGCGAGTTATGGTGGATCTAGGGTTTCCTGGTGGTCTAGGGTTTAGAAGACCGGGAGGAGGAGGAGGTGTCAGCGGCGGCTAGGGCGACGGCGACGGGCCGGCGACGGCGGCTTGGGTGGAGAGGGACTAGGCTTGGTGCTTTGGGACAACCCTCCCCCTCTATTTATGAGAGGGGAGGCAGCCTTGGGAGGGGTGAGTTTGAATCCTCTTCCAAACCCAAGTTGGAAGGACTCTTTTCTACTTCCACTAGGAAACAATTGTTCCAGTTTGACTTTTCAAACCTCCCGTTTGACTTTCAATTTAGAGCTTTAATTCTCTGTCACAAATGACCACACCAAGTGACCTAGGATATGATCTAATCATTCCACTTACTCATGACACATTCATGGATCATTCTCCTTCCGGACCGGTGAACCTTCTAGAACCTTTTAGAACCTCTCCGATCAAAACATCGGAATGTTTCCCGAACTCCGGAATCGGACTTTCCTTATATGAATCTTATTATCTAGACCATTCCGGATCTCCTCATAATATCCCGGATCCCATCCGAGACTCCGAACAACATTTGGTATCCCTACTATCATTCCATATCTACTAAACAACATCGAATCCTTAAGTGTGTCTCCCTACGGTTCGTGAATTATGCGGACATGACCGAGACACTTCTCCGGTCAATAACCAATACAGGAATCTGGAAATTCATATGGCTCCCACATATTTCTACGATTACTTTGTGATCGAATGAACCACTTACATACGATACCAATTTCCCTTTGTCTCATGATAGTTTACTTATCCGAGGTTTTGATCGGCGGTATCTCTGCATACCTAGTTCAACCTCGTTACCGATAAGTACTCTTTTCTCGTTCCCGTGATATGTGATCCCTTGTGAGCCAGTCACATGCTTGCAAGCTAATTTGATGACATTCCACTAAGAGGGCCTAGAGTATATCTATCCGTCATATGGATGGACAAATCCCACTCTTGATTCATGTGCCTCAACCCATACTTTCCGAATACTCAATGCCACCTTTATAGCCACCCAGTTACGGTGTGGTGTTTGATGTCATCAAAGCATCCTTCCGATGATGGTGATTAGCATGATCTCATGGTCGAAGGAATTAGGTTACTCTATAGCAGAAAGCTTATAGCAAACGAACTATTGAAATGACTTGATCTTTATGCTACGCTTATCTATAGGAGTATGTCCATCATACCATTCTCCTAATGATATGATCTTGTTGTTAATAACATCTCAATGTTCATGATCGAGAAACCACGATCATCTATTAACCAACAAACTAGTATTATAAAGTGGCTTTACCAGGGACTCTAATTTAGTTTACAAATCACACAAGTATTAATGTTTCTAGTTAATACTGTTATAGCATGAATGTAAACATTTACCATAAAGACAAAGATATAATAATAACCACTTTTATTATTGCCTCTAGGGCATATCTCCAACAGTCTCCCACTTGCACTAGAGTCAACTAATCTAGATTACATGGTAATATACCGAACACCCATGGCGGTTTGGTGCTGGTCATATTTTGCCCTCGGGATAGGTTTAGTCAACGGATCCGCCACATTCAGATCTATGTGTACTTTGCAAATCTTTATGTCACCATCTTGGACATGCTCTCGAATAGCGTGAAAATGTAGCTTGATATGCTTCAGCTTCTTTTGTGACCTTGGTTCTTGCGCATTGGCTATGGCGCACATGTTATCACAATAGATAGACATTGGGTCCAACGCACTTGGAACCACACCGAGCTCTGTAATGAACTCCTTCATCCATATTGCCTCTTGTGAAGCCTCCGAAGCCACAACACTTTGCTTTGCACTCCTCCAGCTAACTGCTGCACCATTCAAAGTAAATACGTATCCAGATTGTGATTTAGAATCATCCGGATCGGTGTTCCAACTAGCATCGGTGTAAATATTAACAACGATTTGTTCATCACCTCCATAAAAAAGTACCATATCCTTAGTTCTTCTCAAGTACTTAAGGATGTTTTTGACCACTGTCGTCCAATGATCCACTCCTGGATCACTTTGATATCTGCTAGTCAAACTAACAGCATATGCAATGTCGGGTCTAGTACATAGCATGGCATACATAAGATATCCTATGGTTGAGGCATAGGGAGTCTTACTCATCCTTTCTCTATCTTCTGTCGTGCAGGACTTTGAGTTTTACTTAAGGTCGTATTGGGCAACATGGGCAAGAACCCTTTCTTGCTATCTTCCATTCCAAACCTCTTTAGAACTTTGTCCAAATATGTACTCTGTGACAATGATATTAGGCGTCTCGATCTATCTCTATAAATCTTTATGCCTAATATGTAAGCTGCTTCGCCAAGATATTTCATTGAGAAACTATTATTCAAATATTCCTTGACACTATTAAGAAGGTCTACATCATTCCCAATCAACAATATGTCATCTACATATAGTATTAAGAATGCTACAGAGCTCACACTCACTTTCTTGTAAATACAAGCTTCTCCATAAGTTTGTATAAAACCAAAGCTTTTGATCACCTTATCAAAACGTTGATTCCAACTCCGGGATGCTTGCCTCAATCCATAAATGGACCGTTGAAGTTTGCATACCTTGTTAGCATCTTTAGGATCGACAAAACTTTTGGGTTGTACCATATACAACTCTTCATCAATGTCTCCATTGAGGAACGTCGTTTTGACATCCATCTGCCATATCTCATAATCATAATCCTCACAGACTTTAGCTTCGCTACCGGTGAGAAAGTCTCATCGTAGTCAACTCCTTGAATTTGTCGAAACCCTTTTGCGACAAGTCGAGCTTTATAGACAGTAACATTACCATCAACATCTGTTTTCTTCTTGAAAATCCATTTGTTCTCGACATCCTTCCGGCCATCCGGTAAGTCCACCAAAGTCCATACTTGGTTTTCGTACATGGATCCAATCTCGGATTTCATGGCTTCATGCCATTTATTGGAATTTGGGCTCATCATCGCTTTCTCATATGTCGCAGGGTCATCGGTGTTGTCCACCAACATGATATTCATAACGGGATCATACCAATCAGGAGTGGTATGAGTTCTTGTTGACCTGCGAGGCTCTGTAGTTACTTCAACCGAAGTTTCATGATCAACATCATTAGCTTCCTCTCTTATTGGTGTAGGCGCCACAGGAACTACTTCCGGTGCTGCGCTACTCGCAAGTTCGAGAGAAGGTTCAACAACCTCGTCGAGTTCTACTTTCCTTCCAGTCACTTCTTTCGAGAGAAACTCCTTCTCTAGAAAAGATCCATTCTTGGCAACGAAAATTTTGCCCTCGGATCTATGATAGAAGGTATACCCAATAGTTTTCGTCGGCTATCCTATGAAGACACATTTTTCCGCTTTGGGTTCAATCTTGTCGGGCTGTAACTTCTTTACATAAGCTTCGCAACCCCAAACTTTAAGGAACGACAATTTAGGTTTCTTCCCAAACCATAATTCATATGGTGTCATTTCAACGGATTTAGATGGTGCCCTATTTAAAGTGAATGCGGCTGTTTCTAATGCATAACCCCAAAATGATAGAGGTAAATCTGAAAGTGACATCATAGAATGAACCATATCTAAGAGAGTTCAATTACGACGATCAGACACACCATTACGTTGTGGTGTTCCCGGCGGTGTCAATTGTGAAAGTATTCCACATTTCTTCAAATGCTCGCCAAACTCGTAACTTAGATATTCACCTCCACGATCAGATCGTAGAAATTTAATCTTCTTGTTACGTTGATTCTCTACCTTACTTTGAAATTCGTTAAACTTCTCGAAAGTTTCGAACTTATGTTTCATGAAATAGATATACCCATATCTACTCCAGTCATCCGTGAAGGTAAGAATATAGCGATAACCACCGCGCGATGCTACACTCATTGGACCACACACATCGGTATGTATGATTTCTAACAAGTCCGTAGCTCGCTCCATCATACCAGAAAAAATGGAGTCTTAGTCATTTTATCCATCAGACATGCTTCGCATCTCTCAAGTGATTCGAAATCAAGTGATTCAAGAAGTCCATCGGAATGGAGTTTCTTCATACGCTTCACTCCAATATGACCAAGACGACAGTGCCACATATAGGTCGAGTTATCACTCAATTTCAAACGTTTATCTTCAATGTTATTAATGTGTGTATTACTACAATCGAGATTCAATAAGAATAGACCATCTATCAAAGGTGCATGTGCATAAAACATATTACTCATATAAATCGAACAACCATTATTCTCGGATTTAAACAAGTAACCGTCTCGCAATAAACATGATCCGGATATAATGTTCATGCTCAACGCAGGCACCAAATAACAATTATTTAATTATAAAACTAATCCCGATGGTAGATGAGGTAGCGTGCCGACCGCGATCACATCAACCTTTGATCCATTTCCAACGCGCATCATCACCTCGTTCTTCGCTAGCTTCCGTTTATTCTGCAGCACCTATTTCGAGTTACAAATATGAGCAACCGAACCAGTATCAAATACCCAGGCACTACTACGAGTACTAGTGAGATACACATCAATAACATGTATATCGGATATACCTTTCTTCTTGATGTTGCCGTCCTTCAAATCCGCCAAGTACTTTGGGCAATTCCGTTTCCAGTGACCCTCTCCCTTGCAGTAAAAGCACTCAGTATCAACCTTAGGCCCAGCCTTGGTCTTCTTCGCCGGTGCGATAACTTTCTTACCGCCCTTCTTGAAGTTTCCCTTTTCCTTAGACTTGCCTTGCTTCTTGAATTTGGTGGTCTTATTGACCAACAACACTTGGTGCTCTTTCTTGATCTCCACTTCTGCAGACTTCAACATGGAGAAGAGTTCTGGCAATGACTTGTCCATGTTTTGCATATTGTAGTTCATCACAAAGTTCTTGTAACTTGGTGGTAGTGATTGGAGGACACGGTGAATCCCCAAAGCATTAGGAATCACTATACCTAAGCTTTGAAGCTCGCTTGCGTGCCCAGGCATCTTAAGCACGTGCTCACTGACGAAGTTGCCCTCTTCCATCTTGTAGTTAAAGAACTTTTCAGAAGCCTCATAACTCTCAACTGCCGCGTGAGCCTCAGATATCATTTTGAGTTCACGAACAATATCATGTGGGTCATGGTTCTCAAACCTTTTCTAAAGCTCCGATTCCAAACCATACAAGATAGCACACTGAACTGTGGAGTACGGATTCTTCCGAGTGAGGTAAACATTCTTTATTTCATCGGTAGCAGTAGCTGCAGGCGGGTCACCCAGCGGTGCATCCAGCACATAGGTCAAATTACCAGCATTGAGGACAATCCTCAAATTGCGGAACCAGTCCGCGAAGTTGCTTCCATTGTTTTTCAACTTTTCTTTCTCTAGGAACGCATTAAAATTGATGGTAGGGGCCGCCATTGATCTACAACATATTTGCAATAGTTTAGACTAAGTTTATGACAAATTGAGTTCTAATTAATAGTTAAATTAATCTAGGTGAACTCCCACTCAAAACAATATCCCTCACATTGTTTTAGTGATCACACGAACCAAATCCACCACATCAAAACCGATCATCACGAGAGTTGATGTAGCTTCAATGGCGAACAATCAACGTGTTCATCACATCTACTATATGACTCATGCTTTACCTTTTGGTGATCCGTGTTTCGATACCATGTCTATACATGCTAGGCTCGTCAAGATCAAACCTTAGCTTCCGCATGAACAAATCTGGCTTGCTCACGTTGTATACACTCGCAGAATCTAACACACCCGATCATGACGTGGTGCTTCGAAACAACGAGCTTTAGCAACGGTGATTACTAAGCATGAACACTTTAAAACTTGAAATTGTGTGCTTGAGGGATCATCTTATAATGCTACCGTCGTGAACTAAGCAATACAAGATGCATAAAAGGATTAACATCACATACAATTCATAATATGTGATATGATATGGCCTTTTCTTCTTGTGCTTATGATCTCCATCTTCAAGCACGAACATGATCTCCATCATCACCGGTATGGCGTCAAGGTCAATGGCGCCGCTTCATGGTTGTCGTCCACCAACATCAACTATTACAACTACTTTTGAATAGACACGCATGTCTTAACGGGATTTAAAAGACAACCATATGACTCCTGCCGGTTGCCAACTTACAATAAGGATCATTGCATACATCATATATAATCACAATCATGGCCATATCACATCACAACACATCCCTGCAAAACAAAGTTAGACGCCTCTAATTTTCTTTGCATATTTTACGTGGTTTGGGGCTTTCAATAAGTGTCGATCTAACTTAAGAACAAGAACCACAACGTTGATGTTTGAACTATCAAGTCCCGTTGTAAATTGAATATATATTATGATGGGAGAGACAGACACCCGCAAAGACACTTATGCAATACAAGTTGCATGTTAAGCGTGGAGCAAGTCTCATGAACGATGTCATGTAAGGTTAGCCCGGGCCACTTCATCCCATCATACCACAAGATGCAAAGTACACAAAAAGCAATTGATAATAAAAGCACCACCGCCCACAATGATCATTGTGTTCTACTTGTGCAATAGATCTACATATAGACACGGCTCTGATACCACTATAGGGGTTCGTAGCATGGAAAACAAAAAAATTCTACCGCATGCACACAAACAAGCCAAGATTTATCTACTAGATTGTAGCAACGAGTCGATAGAAGCACTCACACTCGAAGATTCCAAAGCGGTTAACAAGAGCAGATTCTCGTGGGTGATGTAGTCGTACACTTGTCGATCTCAAGATCGCGTAGACGATCCTTCCGGCGCTGCCTTCCAGCAACGCTTCCGCAATCGGTCACACTTTCGGTACTCGATGAAGACCTTCCTCTCCCTTGTTCCAGCAGGCATCGGAGGTTGTAGTTCTCCCCTCGTGATTCCGGCAGCACGACGACATGGTGTCAGAAATAGAGGGAAGATCTCGCAGGGATTCGCCTAAGCCGGTGCGAGTTATGGTGGATCTAGGGTTTCCCGGTGGTCTAGGGTTTAGAAGACCGGGAGGAGGAGGAGGTGTCGGCGGTGGCTAGGGCGATGGTGCAACGGGCCGGCGCGGTGCAAGGCGACGGCGCGGCGGCGGCGGTGGCGGCTTGGGTGGAGAGGGGCTAGGCTTGGTGCTTTGGGGCAGCCCTCTCCCTATATTTATGAGGGGGGGCAGCCTTGAGAGGGGTGAGTTTGAATCCTCTTCTAAACCCAAGTTGGAAGGACTCTTTCCTACTTCCACTAGGAAACTATTGTTCCAGTTTGACTTTTCAAACCTTCCATTTGACTTTCAATTTAGAGCTTTAATTCTCTCTCACAAATGACCACAACAAGTGACCTAGGATATGATCTAATCATTCCACTTACCCATGACACATTCATGGACCATTCTCCTTCCGGACCGTTGAACCTTCTAGAACCTTCTAGAACCCATCCGATGAAAACATCGGAATGTTTCCCGAACTCCGGAATCGGACTTTCCTTATATGAATCTTATTCTACGGACCATTCCGGATCTCCTCGCGATATCTCGGATCCCATCTGAGACTCCGAACAACATTCGGTATCCCTACTATCATTCCATATCTACTAAACAACATCGAATCCTTAAGTGTGTCTCCCTACGGTTCGTGAATTATGCGGACATGACCGAGACACTTCTCCGGTCAATAACCAATAAAGGAATCTGGAAATTCATATGGCTCCCACATATTTCTATGATTACTTTGCGATCGAATGAACCACTTACATATGATGCCAATTTCCCTTTATCTCACGATAGTTTACTTATCCGAGGTTTTAATCGTTGGTATCTCTACATACCTAGTTCAACCTCGTTACCGATAAGTACTCTTTTATCGTTCCCGTGATACGTGATCCCTTGTGAGCCAGTCACATGCTTGCAAGCTAATTGGATGACATTCCACCGAGAGGGCCCAGAGTATATCTATCCGTCATATGGATGGACAAATCCCACTCTTGATTCATGTGCCTCAACCCATACTTCTCGAATATTCAATGCCACCTTTATAGCCACCCAGTTACGGTGTGGTGTTTGATGTCATCAAAGCATCCTTCCGGTGATGGTGATTAGCATGATCTCATGGTCGAAGGAATTAGGTTGCTATGTATCAGAAAGCTGATAGCAAACGAACTATTGAAATGACTTGATATTTATGCTACGCTTATCTATAGGAGTATGTCCATCATACCATTCTCCTAATGATATGATCTTGTTGTTAATAACATCTCAATGTTCATGATCGAGAAACCACGATCATCTATTAACCAACAAACTAGTATTATAAAGAGGCTTTACCAGAGACTCTAATTTAGTTTACAAATCACACAGGTATTAATGTTTCTGGTTAATACTGTTATAGCATGAATGTAAACATTTATCATAAACACAAATATAATAATAACCACTTGTATTATTGCCTCTAGGGCATATCTCCAATAGGGGCAACCATGGTAATTATCCCTTAAAAATATTTTTGACCAAGCTTAGGTATAAAAAATTAGCTTGCTGCAGCATGCATAGGGGGGCCAAGTCCCCTGCTCATCCCCTAGCTCCGCCGCTGGTTGGTAGAACATGCTTCTGGTGAATTTTGGATATATAGGATTTAAATGACGCAATTCATACTTTTACGGGAAGCCTTAGAACAAAGTAGAGTTTGTAAGGGGAAGGAGCTACATATTTGCTACTAGTAGTTCAAATGAAGCTTTTTTGGCGAGTACAAATTAAGCATATTAAGAAGAAACATATACTTATGAAAGTTTTTGTAAGTTGTAACAAACAAAATATTAAAGGATGCGCAACACATTACCACAATATTTAACTTTTCTTGAGACCACAACTATTTTTCTTCTTACAAATAGTTCTAGGAGGACTTGTAGTTTCTCTCAATTTAGCATGATTGGTTTGAGGGGGTTGCTCTAAGAAGGGTGTGCTCGAGGGGGCACTACTACATAACAGTAGACCCAGGATCGGCCTGAGAGGAGGAGGAGGGGGGCTAGAGCTGGAGCGGCGGCCGCCCCGGGCCTCGAAAAAGATATCCAGGGCACCCGACAGCAGCCTACCCTGCCATTATATACTCGAGTCAGAAGGCGATTTCGGGTTCCATCCCCGACCCTCTGCCACACCACTATGCTCCCTTGACGAGAAATTAGAGGTGAATTGAATGGGATTCTGTGGCATCCCGCAAAACCACTACTAGAAAATCGCGTTGTTTTTGTGCATTGCATCACCATGACCGCATGCTCATGTCATCATGCCACATTGCATTAGAGCATCGTCATCATCTTGCATTTTGCTTGCATAAAACTATTTTCGGGAAAACCTATTTTTTGTTTTCTAAACGCCCGTCTATGTTCCAAACGCAAAACCAGGGTCTCCGGATTATTTTGTTTTGTCTGCTATCGGTTTGCAAAATCCCTGTTTGAAATAAATAAAATATTTAATTATTTTTAGGGGGGCAGTCGAACGGGCCGATTCGACCCAGTCGACCACCCCCAGAATAAAACGGTCCACCCAAACTCTAAATCCTATTCCTACCCAAACCTAGACTACCCACCAATCCCCTCCCTCCACCTCATCACACCCACCGCCACCTCATCAATCCTAACCTCTCTCCCCTCCCCACTCTCTCTCCAGCCCGGCCCCACCCGCAGTACACACACACGCACACCCCCCTCCCCTCCTCTCACTGTTCCCCGGGCCCCACAGCCCCGCCTCACCACTCGCCCCACCGACCCGGCCCGCCTGGACCCACCCCTCCGGCTCCACTCCCTCTCTCCCCTCCCCACCCTCTCTCTCTCCCCGACGCGCTCGCCCTCCCCTGTTCCTCTTCCTCCTCCTGCCTCTCTCCTCTCTGCCCCCGCTCGGCCGCGCCTCCCGCCGCCGGCGCGCCTCCGCCGGCCTTCTCCACCTCGCCGCCGCGCCCTCCTCTCCTGGGCCCTGCACCCCTACTTCCGCCTCGGGCCCCCGCCCCTTCTCCCTCTTCCCCGACGTCTCGCCGACCGCCGTTCGACCTCCACCGCGCGGCCTCCCCTCTGCCGCCCTCGCCTACCACGACCACCTCGCCGCCCATCTCTCCGCCTCCACCCGCAGCCAGCTCGCCGCCCTCCTTCCCTCCGCAGGGCGCCGCCACCAGGGACCCGAGCCCCGCCCCGGCGCCTTGGCCCCGTGCGTCGCTGGCGTCGCCTCGCCTCCGGCCTCCCTCCCCCGCCTCGCCGCCCAGCGCCGTCGCCTTCCCTCCGGCCACCGCCAAGCGCCATGGCTGCCGCCTGTGCCTCCCCTCCGCAGCGACTGCAGCGCCACCGCTCGGGCATGGCCTGCCCGCCCCGTGTGCCTCTCCGTCAGTCGCCTGCGCCCCCTCCTCTCCCTCCGTGGCCATGTCGACCACGCTCTCCGGCCGTCCCGTAGGCCGCCTCTATCCCCCGTGCCGCCGGTCGCCTCCTCGAGGACCCACCTTCCGTACCCGCCTCGGCATCCCTGCTCCGCTGCAGTACGGCCCAAGCACCACCTCGCCGCGCCCAGACTTGTTGTGCCTTGCAGCGCCGCCCATCGGCCCTTCTCCGACCCGGACAGCTAAACGGTGCACTTTGTCATGCTGCTGTTGAACCCGTTCCGCGTGTGTGTGCCCGCTGGTGCTCAAGCGGAAGCCAAGACCACCAATGCCTGATCCAAGTGCGTCGCCATCAATCAAAGAGGGATCCCGCATGTGTCCATCACGGTCGACAAGATCTTCGGCACGACACCCAAGACGGCGATCCCCACTACCAATATCTTCTTCAGGAACCAATGGACGAGAACCTGAGCCCGGTGTCCGAAGATCAAGATCTTTCCGAAGACCGAACCCCGGTGTGACAAGTACTCCTTCCCGGACGCCAAGCTCGCCGAGAACTCGGACCCCAAGGTCTTCATCCCGGTACGACAAGCACTTCGCCGCGGAACGCCAAGATCTTTACCCCGAACGTTAAGACCGACCTGATACGCGGGACCGACAAGAGCGACACCGACCAGGGCAAGTCCGATGCGCCCCGACGCCGAACCAAGTCCTTCTTCGTGGGACGCCAAGATCTACTTCCGATGTCCGAGACCGATCCCTTCGAACCGTTCTCCCCGTCGCCCTGAGTCCGAACCCCGAACCCCCCGGAACCCCAAGTTCGCCGAACCCTAATGTGTGACCCTCATCCGAGCCCCTACTTTATAAATGCCATATTTAAAAATTGTTGCATATTGAATTGTTCATGCATGCATCCTTGTCTGTGGTTTGGGGGCCTTATGCCGATTCACCTCATAATTAAATATGGGGCCCATATGCGGGCAAATCTAGTCTTATATTGTCCTCATTTAAATTTGCGTAGCGAACCGGTAACTTATCTTGCCCTGTTATTACAACATTTAATTGCGGGGGTTCTAAATAACTTGAACCATTTAATTAATTGTCGGGACCCCGGTTCCGCTTAATATGGCCTAATTGCATCGCATGCTTGCCATGACATACATCATACATGCATCATGCCCGATCTTTTGCCGTAGTATTAAATAATTCCATCCGGTGTTTCTTCTAGTGTTTTGGTTCTTCGCGGATAAGGCCGTTGAGTTGATGCGATTGTCGACCCGATCTTCGGATGAACCTTCGACAATGTTTTCAGGCGAGCATCTTCCCCTTTCTACCTATCTTACTTTTATAGTGTTTATTTCCCTCCTGTTGATCTATTGCTATCTGTGTTGCGTTGCTCTAGTTTTCGTACTCGTGATATCCCTTGAAGCCTTATATTGCCTTGGACACCTCCTATTACCTGTTGTTTGGTAGATAGTTGGACCTGCGTGTCGTAGTCGCTTGCTCAAGTGATGTTGCATGTCGTCAAGTACCACAGTTATTGGAGTATTGCCGCATGTGTATTGTTGGAGATGAGCAAGGCTTTAATTATCGTTTACTTTAATTACTGTTTAACAACTAAAACTGAAGTAGGTAAGCAGAGGCACAGGTGGGCAATAGATGTTATTTGGTTGTTAACCGTCCACTTGTGTCCCGTAGGACCCCGAGTACTTGATACCTGTTCCTTGAATATTCGCGCTATCCACATCCGGGAGGATTATGGGACCCCCTGAGCCAGAGCTTGATTCATTCTTATTTCTTGGGGCCACAAACTAGTTTGAGGTTTTATTTACTATCCTGTACCTATGCCATGCTTTACTGATTTATTTACGATTGTGCGATGGATAGCACCTGTACTGTTTAGGATCGGGACACGTTTTCGCGGTGTCGACAAGCCCAGTTTTGGGTTCCCAGTCGTTCACAGCCGTCCACCCAAACCTTGAGTCCGTCTCGGAGTCATCTAGCTTCGTTGCGGGTGTACTCAACGGGGTGGCCCCCGGAAATATTTCTGAATCTTGTGATTGCTTTGTCGTGAAGGCCTCGTTGGGTATTGATTTGGTTTTTCCGAGGTTGATCGAGTGTGTGTTGCTATTTGTGCATCCCTGCAGGGTAAAACTTTCTGAAAGCCGTGTCCGCGGTTATGGACGTCTTGGAGCACAGTATCTCGATCATAGACAACTATAACTAAAGTCGTGCTATAAATTTGACTTTATAATGACTAGTAATCAGCTTCACTATAACGGAATGGCTAAATAAAACCTGCCAACAATTGCTTGTTTGGGTTGCCGCTGGCCACCATTGTATCTGACTAGTAAGTATTGCAACTATAACGGAATGTCTAAATAAAAGTACCAACAACTGCTGGGTTGTGGGGTTATCTCATGCTATCTGTATCTGATTAGTAAGTGTTGCAACTATAACGGAATGGTTAACTAAAACGGCACACTGCTTATTTTATCAGGATGATTACCTCTACCTGACTAGTAATTGCTGCAACGATAACTGAATAAATAAAACTGCCAACGGTGTGTGTTCCTCGGTTGACTTCCTCGTTTGGTCTCGAGGGGGAAATACCAGGATGGGTTTGTTTGGTGATAGTATCAGGTTGGTTCCGAATAGGTATTTCTTACCCCTCTCTGATAGCCGCCAGATGTATCGAGTCTCTATAGGTTGTTTAGTGCATGCTGCCGCTGCCGCTCAGTCCACCATACCTATGTAGGCGAGGACCGCCGAATTCTAGCCTCGCCGTGTACTGGCCTCAGTACTGACGCTCTCTCTTTTTCCTCTGTCCTTTGTCGGCACCCCTTTTGTTAAGCAGGTTTTGAGATCGACGTCGTTAGCAGGGTTACCCTTCCGGCTTGGCCTGGGCAGGGTTATGGACGCCATTGGTTATTCTTCAGGGTCTTAGCCCCATTTGCATCTTGTCCGTAGTCGGACGCTCTATCATTTTCAAGGTGATTTGGATCTTTGTATATTATATCTGTATTCTTGACTCATGGAGTCGTGTTGTATATATATCTGTTCTGTGGGTCCCCTCGAGGACTGTTGTGTAATGTTATTACTTCGTTTTCCACCCGCACGAAAGTGCCTGGTGGGCACCTTTGAATCGTTTCTATGCGAGTTTGGCGGGAATCGCTGAAACTTGCATAGGGTCGATTCTGAGGGTGTTACAGAGTGGTATCAGAGCTCAGCAGTTGCGATACCCCACAAGTCCAGCCTGTAGGATAACCTAGCTAACGGCCGAAGCAGAGTGTCAAAACTATTTTGCAAAATCGGTTGGATAGTTCTGATTAGGCCTGATTTTACTCCTTACCCCTCTACTGCTCTCCTCTCACCTCTGCGTGTTTTGAATCCGCTCTCTTCTCTCTCTTCGAGTCCAGGATTTCTCGCAGTTGGGTTTCCGTCGTACCTTCAGGGTTTCGCTTACTCCCTTTTGTAACGGAGGTGCTACGATCATCAAATCTGCAACTTGTCTGTTGTACCCTTCATCCAATCTTTGTTCTTGAGCTCTTTATCTATATGTGTTCCTTGCTGGATATCCGTGTCGTTGAAAAACATATGAGAAGGACGAGCATTGGTGAAGTTGGAGTATACCTTGAGCATGTGTTGTTCATGCCAATGGAACCATCGCGGAACCTAATCATTGTGTCTTTCATACGAGTTCTGTTGTATCTTCCGGTGTTTTCCGATGTGATGACCTCATCTACATCAGATCCAACGCAGAGCTGGCATCATCCCTTTGTTCCGAATACCGCTTGTGAAGATCTTCATTCTAAATTTCGAGAGTTGAGTTGCCTGATTCTCCTATTCATGTATAGAGTTGATAGTTTGGGTACGGGATGGACTGATCACCCTACCCGACTCTTACTGTTCACTCTGTACATCGAACTGGTGGATCAATGTAACTTTTCCTTTTCTAATGGAAGTTAGAGGTGGCCTTATCGTTTGATACCTCTACCTTCGTCCTTTGTTTCTCCGGAGTGTTCTCTCGACGATCAGGAACAACGACCCTTTGTTGGTGGTGTCGCCAATTTCAATATGTAGGATGAACCCTTGTTAGTGGTGTCGCGAGGATCTACACGAAGAGAGAAGATGCAGATCACCGACCTTCTTCCGGTACCATGAGGCGGATCTCGAGGGCGAGATCCATTGTTAGTGGTGTCGAATTGTGGCATCCCGCAAAACCACTACTAGAAAATCGCGTTGTTTTTGTGCATTGCATCACCATGACCGCATGCTCATGTCATCATGCCACATTGCATTTGAGCATCGTCATCATCTTGCATTTTGCTTGCATAAAACTATTAAAACCTATTTTTTGTTTTCTAAACGCCCGTCTATGTTCCAAACGCAAAACCCGGGTCTCCGAATTATTTTGTTTTGTCTGCTACCGGTTTGCAAAAGCCCTGTTTGAAATAAATAAAATATTTAATTATTTTTAGGGGGGCAGTCGAACTGGCCGATTCGACCCAGTCGACCACCCCCAGAATAAAACGGTCCACCCAAACTCTAAATCCTATTCCTACCCAAACCTAGACTACCCACCAATCCCCTCCCTCCACCTCATCACACCCACCGCCACCTCATCAATCCTAACCTCTCTCCCCTCCCCACTCTCTCTCCAGCCCGGCCCCACCCGTAGTACACACACACACACGCACACCCCCTCCCCTCCTCTCACTGTTCCCCGGGCCCCACAACCCCGCCTCACCACTCGCCCCACCGACCCGGCCCGCCTGGACCCACCCCTCCGGCCCCACTCCCTCCCTCCCCTCCCCACCCTCTCTCTCTCCCCGACGCGCTCGCCCTCCCCTGTTCCTCTTCCTCCTCCCGCCTCTCTCCTCTCTGCCCTCGCTCGGCCGCGCCTCCGCCGGCCTTCTCCACCTCGCCGCCGCGCCCTCCTCTCCTGGGCCCTGCACCCCTCCTTCCGCCTCGGGCCCCCGCCCCTTCTCCCTCTTCCCCGACGCCTCGCCGACCGCCGTTCGACCTCCACCGTGCGGCCTCCCCTCTACCGCCCTCGCCTACCACGACCACCCCGCCGCCCATCTCTCCGCCTCCACCCGCAGCCAGCTCGCCGCCCTCCTTCCCTCCGCAGGGCGCCGCCACCAGGGACCCGAGCCCCGCCCCGGCGCCTTGGCCCCGTGCGTCGCCGGCGTCGCCTCGCCTCCGGCCTCCCTCCCCCGCCTCGCCGCCCAACGCCGTCGCCTTCCCTCCGTCCGCCGCCAAGCGCCATGGCTGCCGCATGTGCCTCCCCTCCGCAGCGACTGCAGCGCCACCGCTCGGGCATGGCCTGCCCGCCCCGTGTGCCTCTTCGTCAGTCGCCTGCGCCCCCTCCTCTCCCTCCGTGGCCATGTCGACCACGCTCTCCGGCCGTCCCGCAGGCCGCCTCTATCCCCCGTGCCGCCGGTCGCCTCCTCGAGGACCCACCTTCCGTACCCGCATCGGCATCCCTGCTCCGCTGCAGTACGGCCCGAGCACCACCTCGCCGCGCCCAGACTTGCTGTGCCTTGCAGGGCCGCCCATCGGCCTTTCTCCGACCCGGCCAGCTAAACGGTGCACTTTGTCATGCTGCTGTTGAACCCGTTCCGCGTGTGTGTGCCCGCTGGTGCTCAAGCGGAAGCCAAGACCACCAATGCCTGATCCAAGTGCGTCGCCATCAATCAAAGAGGGATCCCGCATGTGTCCATCACGGTCGACAAGATCTTCGGCACGACACCCAAGACGGTGATCCCCACTACCAATATCTTCTTCAGGAACCAATGGACGAGAACCTGAGCCCGGTGTCCGAAGATCAAGATCTTTCCGAAGACCGAACCCCGGTGTGACAAGTACTCCTTCCCGGACGCCAAGCTCGCCGAGAACTCGGACCCCAAGGTCTTCATCCCGGTACAACAAGCACTTCGCCGCGGAACGCCAAGATCTTCACCCCGAACGTCAAGACCGACCTGATACGCGGGCCCGACAAGAGCGACACCGACCAAGGCAAGTCCGATGCGCCCCGACGCCGAACCGAGTCCTTCTTCGCGGGACGCCAAGATCTACTTCCGATGTCCGAGATCGATCCCTTCGAACCGTTCTCCCCGTCGCCCTGAGTCCGAACCCCGAACCCCCCGGAACCCCAAGTTCGCCGAACCCTAATGTGTGACCCTCATCTGAGCCCCTACTTTATAAATGCCATATTTAAAAATTGTTGCATATTGAATTGTTCATGCATGCATCCTTGTCTGTGGTTTGGGGGCCTTATGCCGATTCACCCCATAATTAAATATGGGGCCCATATGCGGGCAAATCTAGTCTTATATTGTCCTCATTTAAATTTGCGTAGCGAACCGGTAACTTATCTTGCCCTGTTATTACAACATTTAATTGCGGGGGTTCTAAATAACTTGAACCGTTTAATTAATTGTCGGGACCCCGGTTCCGCTTAATATGGCCTAATTGCATCGCATGCTTGCCATGACATACATCATACATGCATCATGCCCGATCTTTTGCCGTAGTATTAAATAATTCCATCCGGTGTTTCTTCTAGTGTTTTGGTTCTTCGCGGATAAGGCCGTTGAGTTGATGCGAGTGTCGACCCGATCTTTGGATGAACCTTCGACAATGTTTTCAGGTGAGCATCTTCCCCTTTCTACCTATCTTACTTTTATAGTGTTTATTTCCCTCCTGTTGATCTATTGCTATCTGTGTTGCGTTGCTCTAGTTTTCGTACCCGTGATATCCCTTGAAGCCTTATATTGCCTTGGACACCTCCTATTACCTGTTGTTTGGTAGATAGTTGGACCTGCGTGTCGTAGTCGCTTGCTCAAGTGCTGTTGCGTGTCGTCAAGTACCACAGTTATTGGAGTATTGTCGCATGTGTATTTTTGGAGATGAGCAAGGCTTTAATTATCGTTTACTTTAATTACTGTTTAACAACTAAAACTGAAGTAGGTAAGCAGAGGCACAGGTGGGCAATAGATGTTATTTGGTTGTTAACCGTCCACTTGTGTCCCGTAGGACCCCGAGTACTTGATACCTGTTCCTTGAATATTCGCGCTATCCACATCCGGGAGGATTATGGGACCCCCTGAGCCAGAGCTTGATTCATTCTTATTTCTTGGGGCCACAAACTAGTTTGAGGTTTTATTTACTATCCTGTACCTATGTCATGCTTTACTGCTTTATTTACGATTGTGCGATGGATAGCACCTGTACTGTTTAGGATCGGGACACGTTTTCGCGGTGTCGACAAGCCCAGTTTTGGGTTCCCAGTCGTTCACAGCCGTCCACCCAAACCTTGAGTCCTTCTCGGAGTCAGCTAGCTTCGTTGCGGGTGTACTCAACGGGGTGGCCCCCGGAAATATTTCTGAATCTTGTGATTGCTTTGTCGTGAAGGCCTCATTGGGTATTGATTTGGTTTTTCCGAGGTTGATCGAGTGTGTGTTGCTATTTGTGCACCCATGCAGGGTAAAACTTTCTGAAAGTCGTGTCCGCGGTTATGGACGACTTGGAGCACAGTATCTCGATCATAGACAACTATAACTAAAGTCGTGCTATAAATTTGACTTTATAATGACTAGTAATCAGCTTCACTATAACGGAATGGCTAAATAAAACCTGCCAACAATTGCTTGTTTGGGTTGCCGCTGGCCAACATTGTATCTGACTAGTAAGTATTGCAACTATAACGGAATGGCTAAATAAAAGTACCAACAACTGCTGGGTTGTGGGGTTATCTCATGCTATCTGTATCTGATTAGTAAGTGTTGCAACTATAACGGAATGGTTAACTAAAACGGCCCACTGCTTATTTTATCAGGATGATTACCTCTACCTGACTAGTAATTGCTGCAACGATAACTGAATAAATAAAACTGCCAACGGTGTGTGTTCCTCGGTTGACTTCCTCGTTTGGTCTCGAGGGGGAAATACCAGGATGGGTTTGTTTGGTGATAGTATCAGGTTGGTTCCGAATAGGTATTTCTTACCCCTCTCTGATAGCCGCCAGATGTATCGAGTCTCTATAGGTTGTTTAGTGCATGCTGCCGCTGCCGCTCAGTCCACCATACCTATGTAGGCGAGGACCGCCGAATTCTAGCCTCGTCGTGTACTGGCCTCAGTACTGACGCTCTCTCTTTTTCCTCTGCCCTTTGTCGGCACCCCTTTTGTTAAGCAGGTTTTGAGATCGACGTCGTTAGCAGGGTTACCCTTCCGGCTTGGCCTGGGCAGGGTTATGGACGCCATTGGTTATTCTTCAGGGCTCTTAGCCCCATTTGCATCTTGTCCGTAGTCGGACGCTCTATCATTTTCAAGGTGATTTGGATCTTTGTATATTATATTTGTATTCTTGACTCATGGAGTCGTGTTGTATATATATCTGTTCTGTGGGTCCCCTCGAGGACTGTTGTGTAATGTTATTACTTCGTTTTCCACCCGCACGAAAGTGCCTGGTGGGCACCTTTGAATCGTTTCTATGCGAGTTTGGCGGGAATCGCTGAAACTTGCATAAGGTCGATTCTGAGGGTGTTACAGATTCCCCATCGGAAGTCACTGACGTGGCGGCTCCAACAGGAGCTATGGCCGTGACAGTCCCTCCCACGACTCAAAGGGCAGTAGCTCCGTTCCAACGCAATAGTGCAAACCGTTTTCTCGAACCACTGGTCATAGCTTCGGCTGGGACATCTTGAGGGAAATGTTCATGTCGCATGAAGCGCCCGCAAGCTACCGATGAGGCCTACTTGTAGTGCCACCGTGAGCTGAGCGGGAACCCCGACGACGCGGCCACACGCATCCGCCTCGAAGAAGCTCAAAAGGAGGTCAATGTGTAGAAGGTGGTCTTCCGCTCTCTCGAGGAGTGTGGGGTCTTTCATGCGGGTCCAAGGAACACGCATGACGAGGGTGTCTTCCGCTCTCTTGATATCTGAGGACGGCGCTCCAGCAATGATGATCCAACGACGACAAATAACGCTTAATTCTGTTTTAATATTTGCTTCGATAATAAATTATTCTCTTACATATGTTTAATTTCGTGTTTGCAAGAATTTGTTCTATGAGTTTAATGGCGCAAACTAGTTTATATATAAATATAAGGTTTTTTTATCAAGTGTCTGTTAAGCAAAATCCTTTTTTCCTATACAATTTATCCCGCTTCTCTAATCCGACTTTTCTGTTTACGGATTAAGTGGGATTTGCTAGAGATGCTCTGACAATTGTGCCGACCCCGTAACCCGTTTAAGAGCTCCGTTCGAAGGGCTGCTACCGGAGCCACTACCACCTTTCCTCGCCGGCCATCAGTAAGCTAGCATCACGCCCTCCTCCTCCTCCCATCCCCTCTCCGCGCGAGCCAAGAACCACCTCGCTCATGCAGCCGACAGGCCGCGAAATGCACGGCGGCGCCGGCGGCGGACAGGACGACTTCTTCGACCAGATGCTGTCCGCGCTGCCGACGGCGTGGGCCGACCTCGGTTCCGGCAAGTCTCCCTGGGAGCTCCCGGCCTCCGGCGGAGGCGGAGGGGGCGACGGCGACCCAGCGTTCGACGAGTCCGCGCTCCTCGCCTCGCGCCTCCGCCACCACCAGATCAGCGGCGGCGGCGCCGCCGGGGGGTTCCTGCCGCTGCCGCTGTTCACGGACCGGTCAAGGGAGGACTTGCAGGGAGCTAGCCAGGCGCTCTACGATGGGTTCAGAGCCGCCGGAATGCATGGCGCCGCCGCCGCGCAGCAGCCGTTCGGGCAGGTGCGCCAAGTGTCACTCCGTGTCCAGTTTTGGTTCAGGTTCCTGTTTGATCAGTCGCGCTAAGAGAACTCTGTCTTTTCCCCCCTCACGTCCAAGGCCGGATCAATGCTGGCGCCACCACCTCCGGCGGCGCAGGGCGGAGCGGCGGCGCCACCGCGGCAGCGCCAGCGGGCGAGGAGGGGGCAGGCCACGGACCCTCACAGCATCGCCGAACGTGTACGACGCCACTCTCCCCACCACCTTTCCCTTCTCCCCCAATTATTTTTTCCCACATGTTCTACTGTTCTTCACTTACACAATTGCTGGACCAATTACTTCACTTTGACCTGTCACATTCTTCCAATCTCACTGCAATTTTTGGCATTTTTAGCTCAAAATTTTGGTTTCATCAACTTTGACCTGTTACACTGTGTGCAATTTCACTGCAATTCTCTGTCCAAATTGTTTGCATCAGTAACAAGATGAACCTGTAATGGAGCTATGTCTTTCTCCTCACTCTTTCCATGTGTACTCTTGCAGCTCCGGAGGGAGAGGATAGCAGAGAGGATGAAGGCGTTGCAGGAGCTGGTACCAAACGCCAACAAGGTGACCAAAACCTCCTGCCTTTCCTCCTCCCACTTTTGCCTTTTTCTCTCTTCTTTCCACTCTCTTTCAGCAAAGCAGCAGGCTTTCCTGGAATTGTGGTGAAAATGCATCCATGTTTCCTGCATTATTGCTCTGGAGTAAAGCTGGTTTATCATAGTATAGCGTGTGATGCTATCTCGTTTGTGTGATTTGTAAAATAGCCGGTGCATGATGGAATAGGAAAGCATGGTAGTTGGTTCACTGCTCTTAACTAATTGCCGGGATAAGCTGCCCTGTCGGACCTCGATTGGAGGATCGATCTGGCTTAGTAGTTTAGTAACTTCTAACTGGTGGCAGTAACTGAAAAGCAGGATTAGTCATGGTGCCAAGGGGAATGAGAAATGTTCTGCCCATGACCAGGTCTGGGCCATGAGGCCACATGTGGTATTGACTAGTGCACTTACTGATAAATACCTACACCAAATCGAGGGGAATGGAGATTAAATTATGGACTTGATGCTCATTTCACTGAACATTAGGTTGCTAGATCTAGAATATTTAACATCATGAGGAGACTGACAGATTATTGGGGGTTCCATATATCATAAACATGTTTGAACTTTGAGACGTACCGCTTGCTCGGACTCCATGACGGCTGCAAAACACTAGAGCTGGACAGACAAGGACATTGTGTAGTGCTCCAGTATCTTGGACTCCCCATGAACCGGATGGGCAGCACTCTCCCCTCCGCCTCGTGCCATGGTTGATACTTCTGAAGCTTCCATTGGCACATGTGATGTCTTTATTTGCACGACTTTTTGTCACTGTTTAGGGTATCTAGAGAGATAGCGAATGCCGTTTGCTTGGCTTTTGGAATAGGAACTTATATCAGTTGTCACTTCTTAGCTGACACAGCTGCCACAAATGCGCAAGCATCGTTGTCACTGGAATAACAATATGGAATTTTGTTGCAGACCGACAAGGCAACGATGCTCGATGAGATCATTGATTATGTGAAATTCCTCCAGCTTCAAGTCAAGGTAATTTGGCTTTTCTACACCTAGCCTAGGTTACTACTAGTCAGTGAGTTTCTGAATGTTGCTAGTCAGTTGGCTCCTTGAAACATGGAAACCATGATCTCTCAACAGATGTGACAACTGTGCAGGTTCTCAGCATGAGCCGATTAGGCGGAGCTGCTGCAGTTGCCCCTCTGGTTGCTAGCATGTCATCAGAGGTACCTGTCTTACATGATTTTCCATTACGGCAGACTTACTTGTGAAAAGACGAATTGGGAAAACTACATCCCTGATAACAACTTACTACATATAGTTACTATTAACCCATAGCCGTACACCACAGCTTGCTTGCGGGGACTAAATTCTCCTTAACCCTGAAATCCGCTTATGACGTTATTAGATCATAGTGTATACGGAAAGTCTTAACTTTTGACCATTGGTTCGGTGCGAATACTCATTATTCTGTCGTCTTCAGAGTAGGTGTGTTGATTCTGACTCACATAACTTTTAATTGTATATGAAAAAAATGATTCTTTTTGTCTAAAGTTATATCCCTCTTGAAGTCCACGTAATAGAATATAGATATGTAGAATCTTGTTAAAAATTCTAACATTGGAATTTGGAGGACTGCAAGTCATGGAAAAGTGCTACTACAACCAATAGTATGCCTATAAAAGTCGCACTGCGTCAAATCAAAAGGATTCCATGACCTTACTTAAGGAACTGGTGAAGCATTAGTGGATGCCAACACGACAAAAAAAAGGATGAGAGGAATCTTGCTAGTTCAAGAACATGAGGGGGAAAGGAA
The DNA here is from genome assembly GCA_910589765.1 of Avena atlantica. Classification (NCBI taxonomy): domain Eukaryota; kingdom Viridiplantae; phylum Streptophyta; class Magnoliopsida; order Poales; family Poaceae; genus Avena; species Avena atlantica. The sequence continues at coordinate 292,807,265 of OU342738.1, forward strand.
AACACGCCTGAAAAGTGGCCCAATGTACCAAACTACTACTACTAACCAAGCATTTAGGCTGTAGGAGCTACCACTCACTAAGGACAATTCCAACTCCTAAACATACCCCAGCTACTACAAGGTCAACCACCTCGATTCGACAAAATACCCATCAGTTTTTGTTTCTTGAGGCTTTTTGCTAAATTGCCACTATACTACTGTGTAATTTAAGTCCACCTTGCAGAGTAACGGAAATGGAAACGGGACCAGCAGCAGTGGAGATGGCAATGCTGCAAACGGCAACAGCACCGATGAAAATGGTGGCAGCACCTTGCAAGCGACGGAGCAACAAGTGGCAAGGTTGATGGAGGAGGACATGGGCATCGCCATGCAGTACCTGCAGGGCAAGGGGCTCTGCCTGATGCCAATCTCCCTCGCCTCAGTCATCTCCTCTGCAACCTCATCGGCGCTCCGGTCCACCATCCGCTCTGTCGGACCCCTACCTGAAGGTGGTAGCCCTACATCACAGCAGCTGGTGAACGGCATGGGTGCTGGTGACTCCCTGACCATAAAGAACGGCGGTAGAGAGTGAAAGTGGACGTCCATTCTTTCTGGGCAGTTCTCGGATGATTCGGTGTTCAGAAGATTGTCTTCTAGGGGTGGGATTCAGTGTTCATAAGAAATGATGTATAATCATGCAATAGCTTTTCTAATATATTCTCTCCTTTTGGGGCTATTATTAAGTTTCTCTCTAATCTGTAGTCTTAACTGCCTCATATTAAATTTGTCTGGGAACTGTCATCCCCTTGCTGGAGAGAGTTAAAAAGGAATCGAAATTATTGGTCTTAGGGGGGCTGATCATATTCTGAGTCAAAAGTATCAAAGTAATCAGTATACTACAAACGGCACAAATGCAAAGCTCTTTCTTAGATGGCACAAATGCAAAGTTGGTCAATAAACTGAAAGATAATGTGAGAACCAAGAGAGAGAATATGATGTTTCAGGCGCTTTTTTTTGGACGACCAGATAACCTTAATTATAGAGCGATTACTGAAATTCATGAAGAAAATCGACAGCGATGACATTCCACCAATGATTGCATGCAAGCAGTGACTAAGTTAAATTATCCTTCAAGATGCAGTGTCTAAGAATCAAGTTGTAATGGCTGGCTCAATGTAATCAAAACGACAAGAGAAGAACATATGTGCATAAATTACTACTATATAGGATGAACAGATTGCAGGATTAGGATAGGAGATGCACCCATGTTGGTGAAGTAAATGAGGAGCATCTTTGACCGTGCTTGTTAACAGAAAAATCAGTGTGAACTCTGATTAACATGGACCACAATGGCAATGCACAACAAACTAACACTGTAAGATATAAGAGAAAGAGATCCCGTGCATACCTTCATACCGTGCTAGGAGGACACGTGCTTGTATTTTGGCATCTTCAAGAAAACTTAGTTTGTTGTTTGAGATACATTTCAACCAGGAACAATACCATTGTGTGTAATCATCATTAGTGAAGTTTGACTGGTTTTGTACTCTCAACAATTATAAAAGAGAAAAACGCCAATTTAGTCTATAAAGTTACCACACATGTTAAGTTTTGGTCATAAACTTGCAAATCGTGAATTTTGGATCACGAAGTTGACATGCGTGTGCATTTTGGTCAGTCCGTGAAGATGCCGTCAAAACCATGCCAGAACTTGATGACGTGGCATGTCGGTGTCGTTGGGTTAACATAGGTGACAGGATACTATGAAAAAAACACCATCCTATCTCAATATTTTGTCCCTAACCAAAAAAGACTAGGTAAAACAAACATAGCGATCCGTCTCATTCCCAATCAGAGCCAACCCACGTAGCGAGCCGACGCATAGGGAGCAACTCGCCTATGGCGATTCGAGGTCCACCACCGCCAGTCGATAGGTCGGCAATGGAGGCACATCACCGCCCTCTAGGAAGATGGCTGCCGCACCACCAGATCCCGACGTAGGCGCACCCGAGGCCAATCCCGAGCCCGTGCCCACACAGCGATGAGACCCTCGTGTCGGCTCGCCCCTGGGACAATTTCTATGAATTGCAACATCTGAAACTATGTGAGACATGTGTGCCTCAGTTTATTCTATTTTGCACACTACTATCTATATTTCTTGACTGAATTGCATATCAAATTTATCAAATGCTTGAAATATATGCACAGTCTTCTATCTACGGGTAGATCATACAAACTTTTATGTGGACATGCCTGTTATTTATCTATGGCATGATGTTACATCATTGGATTTAAAATGCTTGAAATACATTAAGCACTGAAATCTAACCGAATTTAAACCAGCTAGAAATATCCATTACATTTCTACTAAATTTAAACTAACTGAATTTAATCCAGCGGTAAAAAAATCAAGGGGTTTCCCACAACATTAAATGCACGAGTGTGGCAACTTCATGATACGGAATTCACGATTTGCAAGTTAATGACGAAAATACACATCCACGGCAACTTCATAGACCAAACTGGGGGTTTTCTCATTATAAAAACAAAACGTGTTGGAATGAACTAACTTACCATATGTGACTTATAGATGCTGGCCGGTGATATTGGTGGTGATACAATCACACATAATGGAGCAACCATTTTGAGTATGTTGAGAGTTGAGCACCCGGCATTCTCATTGTACTTTCTTAGTCACTTATATAATTGATATCACCTTTCGTCATAATCTCTTCAAGGATGCGACATAATGACATGCAGTAAACTCGTCACACCTTGTGCATGTTGATTTCCTTTGCAAGACCGTCATAGGTTGAAATATAAGAGAAATAGAAACTGCTTCTCCGGCCATTTCGATGTATTAGGTTATATGGCTAGCATCACGGAGAGAGTTTGATTTTCTTATATAAAAGTGCATCCAATATTCTGTTCCTTCCGTGCATTTACAGTCCAAACTTCTCTGATATTTCCCTCTTCCCCATCCTTTCCAAAAGATTATTGTTCTAGTAATGCACCGAAGGCTATCTTAGGTAGAGCGGTGCTATTTGAGTACCATGTACAAATCAGAAATAAGTTATCAACAGATTACTCAACCTGCTATTACATACGAGACACATATGGCCCCAGATCATTACTGTGGCATGGCAAAATGATTGAGTGACAATATCCCCTTAAATATCATGTATAGTCTAGATTTTTCTCAGTAACTAGAAATCTCTATCATGATGTCCTTTAGCTTATGATTTGGAGATACCTACCAAGATAGATAAGGTTCCCCATACACAAATATGTGCACTATATCTTTCACTTCCTGGGTGCAGAATCCGATCTAATTTATCGTAATCGATTAGTTAACATGCTAGTTAACAATATTACGAAAGGTAATAAAAATCATTGGTTTATCATAGTCCCATGAAAAAGATTCAACAGAAGATTGAAAAACTCCACTACTGATTTACGGAAAGCAATCATAGAGTAACTACCAATATATGAGTAAAAACAAGACATAATAAAAAAGGATCGACGCAGAATGTTCAGATTGAAATATGATATATTTATGCAAATGATATAAATTAATCTAACAAAAAATGTGAATTTTGTAGCATTTGTGAGTATTTAGTTAAAAAAAATTGTAAGCCCATGTAAAAGAATAATTTAATTTTTATTACACTATAAAGTTTACATATAGCACAACATATTAGGTATGACCACAAGAATGAGATATAAGCAAGTGTAAAAGTTTAGTATAAATATTTTGAGTCGCCTCGGTGCCCAAATTTTGCATGGACCATCCTTGTCGAGATGGCCCACGCAACACCCTTTGCCCCCTCGTCGGATGGAAGCATGGCCGACAACCCCACGGCGCGCCCCTTATCCTCCGCGGTGGTGTAAATTGACAGGTCACATTTTGGAGATCTTCTGAATGGTGCGACGAGGAATATCCTCCTTTCCTTCATCACCGGCCTGCCCAAGAGTTAGACGAGCCTTTTATACTGTCATCGATGTGGAGTAGAGGCATGAAATATTATTTCTCTCCCTACATGATTTTGCTTACCAAAGATTTTGCTTACCAAAAGTGATAGAAGGTGTTTCATCGTTTTTCATTTATTGAGTCATAGTGATGGTTCCATGTTAAAAGGTATGGGTGGAATCAAATCACGCACACAAGCTCATATTTGCATCCAATTAGGATTCCTATTTTGGTGTGAGAAGCACCTCATTTTCCATATGTTGAGCATGTTTTTCAAGGGGTGAACTTCCGGAAGGTGAACCTTGAAACTTCCAGTGTGTAAACAACGAAACTTCTGAAGTCGACCCCAAAACTTCTGGTGGCTACTAATCGAGCTAACTTCCGACCTACACCTCCAAACCAATATTTTGAGTTGCGCAAGATGGTGCAACTCTCTGTATAGGACCGGAGTTAGGACCAAAAGTTGTGCCAGAAGTTGCCTGGAAGTTCCAGTTGGCCGGAAATTCCGGCCGCTTACTACGTAATTTCTAGGGCCCCAAAACTACCCAACATCTAGAAATAGAGGAGACCTAAATGGACTTCCCCTTCCAAGTCTCTCTCCATTAATGTCAAGATTCGATGCACTAAATCTCTCATTCAATAAAACTCCATGCCCTTCTAGAGTTCTAGGGTTCGGGTGAGAAGACCTAGATCTACCATCCCACTAAAGAAAATTTGATTCCTCTTTCATTCCCTTGTGGAACTTGTTACTCTTGACTGTTTGGTCACCCTAGAAAGAAGAAGTTACCATGAAGCGCAATCATGGTGGTGTAAATCTTTGTGGTGTTGGGAGCCTCCAATTGAGTTGTGGAGATTGCCCCAACCTTATTTGTAAAGGTTTAGTTGTTGGCTTCAAGGACACCGCTTAGTGGATCATGGCATCTTGCATTGTACGAGAGCATGAGGAGAATACAGGTGATCCTTTTGTGGTGCTTGGTGGGCTTTGTACCGCCACACCTTTCCAACATAGACGTATTTCCCCCAAAAGGAAGGAACTCTAGGAATACATCAACGTCTCCACTTTGTTGTTACTTCTACCCTTTACTTATTTGTTATTCCATTGCTATTATTTATCTTGTATATCTTATCCACCCACTTGCATATCTGGATAATTTATTGTTGTTTCCCCTAAAATTGAAAAGGAATATAGAAATTGTTAGTTTCCTATTCACCTCCTCTAGTCGACCATACCGTGATCCTTCCAACGCCGAATCATCCAAGTCATTCTAAAATGCGATGTGTGGTCCCTTCATCATCGGCAACGCAATGATAGTGGAGAGACCGAAAAATTGACTTGAGTTCAAAAAGGTTGGGAGGCTCTAAACGACGACTAATAAGGAATCTAGGAGGCTCATTCAACTCGTGGATGAGGACATGATCCCCAACGGCAAACCATGTATCTCGTGGAGAGCTCATGGAACAGATAAGGGCGGAGCGGTGAATCGGCTTCTAGGGTTAGGGCTTCAAATGCATAGGCACGGTGTAATGGAAGCAAGTGTTTCTAGAGCTCGGGTTCCAAAGAGCAGGGGCACCTAATAGCAGTGCCTGGTCCTTGAGTGATTGGTGCTCGACGAAGAAATCCATTTCTTCTTCCAAAGTAAATCGGAAATGCTCATGTTAAGGCGCATGCTTACTTTGGAAGAATGGTATCGCATTTTCTCTTTTGTTTTGTTTTGAAAATTTGTAGATCTCGATTTTTAAAACAAAGCATAAAGAAAAGAAGTATAAAACACAAGTGCTAAGTGCCTGTTCCAAGTGATAGGATAGGCGACCCCAGACAACAATGGATCCCTGACGTTTGAGCAATCTCGCCTCCACTCGCCACTCTAACATCTGTTGGCAGGGAGCAGTTTCCCGTTTCTATTGCAATGTTCATTTGTTTCTTGTGTTTTCTTGGATTTGTGTACATGCAATGTCTATTATTTTCTTGGATATTTGTTGAGCTTCCACAAATTTCTGTTATCTTTCATGCATTATTCTTCTGCTTTCCGGATTTTGGGAGGCATTATAGATGTAGGCTATACTTCCTACAAATTTTGTTAGTTCAGATTATGCTTCTATCTTGTTTGTTGAGAAGAATAAGAGTCAAAATCTGGTACCGAACATATTTCACATTTGTTAGTTGAAGCATGGACCTAGTCAATTCAAGATTTTGATGCCAACCATCCACGGTTGAGGTCGATCATGTCATTGGTAGGTTGTGTCAATAAAAGATTTACAACAATTTTGAAAAAAGAACTTTTGATACCTGCCTAAATTGTGCAATGCAACTTGATAGTCCAGAAAGCGATGTATGTATGTGCCTGCAGTGCTGAATTACGAAGAAACTAAGATGATAAAATATGTGGGGAAACAGTAGGAGAAATGCAACAGGACCAGCATAGATATGGTATGAATGATAAATACATTGGCTATTCTGTGTACGTGTACCTGCAGTGCTGGAATCCATCTCAATAGCACTCGGCTTGCATTCGGCTGCTTAGAAGTTGGAATGTAAAGCGGAGGAGACGTGCATGCTGATCACATATTCACATGGTGAGATTCGGCGACTGTATTTTTTTAAATGGAACATAAACGGACACTAATTTGCTCAGCCATCCTCAATGCTTTGCTCTTAGCACAGTCCTCAATGTGCATAGCGCTCTCAGAGAACTGAGGATTACTCTGTTAGAAACTCAACCTAATTCACATATACCTATAATTTGCTGATTCATCAATAAATGTTCAGACAGAATCAGTCGAACACCGATATGAACCACATGGTTTATCATGATCCCATTATGTGTCAATCAACAATGTCAATAAAGGTACATACAATAGATTACACAGCTACCAAAAATCTATGTCCCAGATGGGGATTCAGGATGAGGTTCAACTGATACATTACTTCACTTCTGGTTTGTTCTCTTCCTTTTAGAAGCTCCTCCTGGCGCTTTATCTCCAGACTTGGATTTCTTTGATGATTCTGGTTCCAGTGATTCTTCTAGTTTCTTTAGAGCTGTTAACCACCCAGTCACAAGAAAGAAATTAGAATAAAAGCATCAAATATATGGGTAATTTGCACACCAGCATGATCTGATTGAAATATGACTGTTATCTCACCACTGGAAAAAGTTGGGCGAAGGCTTTCTATTGATTCCTCAGGTAGTGTGCGAAGGCTGCAGCTAGAATCATCTGCTTTCTTGAGCATTTTGTCGAAAGTTTTAACCTACACAAGATATCACTCAGCAACCCAAACAAGAGAAAGAATTACACTGAGATTAATCCAATTGCAACTGATCTAGGTATAATCCAGTTGCGATTTTGCTTTGGTAATAGAAGGAAGGCATATTTCTCAGACCATACTTATTTATACATCTAGTAGTAGAAACATATGCTTTTACTCCAAAACAAATAACCGAGTGATTCAACATTCATGCATTCGTAGGTCCTAACACAAATCAGGAAGTCTCAATGATCAGTTTTTGTTCTGCATATTCTTTACACTAATAATCATGCCATGTACATTATCATGGTGTGTGAACTAATCAACGATCTGACAGTATTGTACCAGAAATGCGTACTGTCAAACAATGCATTACCTCATGTTTCCTTAAAAACGTGAAGCAAGAACCAGATTCGCCCGCCCGAGCAGTCCGTCCTGCTCGGTGGATGTATGTTTTAACATAAGGCGGCATATCATAGTTGATAACATATCTTAAACCATCGATATGTATTCCTCGAGCCATTATATCTGTGCCAATTAGAACATCTATTTCTCCTTCCTTGAAGGATGCCAATGTCTTCCTGCAGCAGAGGTCTATTAATATCACAAGGTAAGACGTATCCAACCAGAGTTGGTTAATTGCAGTTTCTTATTAATGTGGCTATTACTATTTGCAATCAAGTACATGGAAATGAACTTGATTCACAAAAGGAAACCAATATGAGTAATTTACCTCCGAGTAGATTCACGCTGCAAACGTGAAAATTCACTAAACTTAAAGGGCAAGTCTTCGAAAAACCCGAGTAAAGTGCTTAGTCTATGACTTGATTCTATAGATGAAGTAAAAACCAAGCACTTCTCCCCACGCAACTCTTGGAGAAGAACAATGAGACACAGCGGTTTTAAGTTTGATGTACAGACCTGCAATAGCAACAGAGAAGCAAGATGATGAGAAAGTGCCGCACAGTTTCCAATATCCTTTTACACATTTGATGTATTATGAATCAGCACTGAAAAAAGGTAGTAAAACCAGTAAAGTTGCCACACAAAGATGGAGACAAACCAGCTTATATGACTCCAGCTTTGTAGGGATTCTGTAACGCTTCTTCCCACTATTCAACAGCAAGGGATGATGCAACTCAAGTTGAGAAAGTTTGCTAGGATCTTGAGTCAGTGTAGCAGAACAAACTATCTTTGCCAGTCTTGGAAAGCATTTACCTTTAAATCCCCGCTCAACACCCCTGACATAGAATAATAGAGTTCTCAAATAAACTATAAAGTAAATTAATAGGGTAAGAATAATATGAACAATTAATTTGGTAATATTAAGCCTTACGATCTTCTAATGGTAGTGAATGGATGTATTAGGGTTTGTCCAGCAGTGTCATGCCGGAGATGATCTTGACTAGTTGGGCGAGTAAACTGAATAACAGTTGGCAACCAGGACTGATATGCCTCTCTTAACATCCTGTCTGTCTCATCAACAACCTGAAACAAGTTCAGAACTAAGTATGACGCATCAACAAGATGCAAAAGATACTCTAAATGCTACGATTAGTATCATATCATATGCCAGCCTTGATAGACAAATTGTACAGTTTGATGAGACTATCAACCCAACAATACTGTGAAAACAACATATGCAGCGTATGCCAAATTATTATGTTATAAGTAGAAAAAAGATGCTCTAAATGTGACTAGTATCATAATATCATACGCCAGCCTAGATAGACAAATTATACAAACTGATGGGCCAATCCCCAACAATACTGTGAAAACAACACAAGCAGCATATGCCAAATCATGTTATAGTAGCAACTAACAGAAACACTCATATGGATTTGCATAACATCCATAGCAGGGGTCTAAAGAAGTGAATCTGGAAATAAAAATTGGTCTGCTAATGAATTGCTGCTTTTTGACGCAGGCCAAATATGTAGAACAGGTATCACATATGAACTCAGCTGTTAATTGTACAAAGAAAGACGTGTGCAAAGAGGACATGGAAATTGTTGATGTCAAACTTACCAGGTACTGAAGATGCTCCAGACTAAAACCTTTCGTCATGTTAATATGATCCATCAATCTTCCAGGAGTAGCCACCAATATATCAACTTTAGTCTGCGGTTCCATCTCCACAAATTCGTCATCAAGAGTTGGGTATAGCCCTCGTTTGGACTTCCTAATCAGATCTGAAATTTCATCCGCTATGGAAGATTGACCGACTGCTGAAGCTACTGTCAATCCCACCGCAGGAGCAATAGCATCAAAAACATCTTTAACCTGAAATAAGATAAACAGACAGAAGACAGTTTCATCATCTGTTAATATGAACTGAAGAATATGGGCTATCAGACATAAGTTTCTAATAGAAGGTACAAAAAAAACCCGGACAAACCTGGAGTGCTAAATCCCGTGTTGGTAGCACGACCAAAGCACGCAAGCACCTTACTTTCCGAGTGGAGAGCATTTGCACAATAGGCAAGGCATAAGCAAGAGTTTTGCCGGATCCAGTTGGGGAGTTAATACAGATGTCCCTCTGGAAAGCGCCAGGACCGACTGTTTCCAGCCATGTCGCTATCTGAACTGGGAAGAAGGATTCGATTCCCATTCGCTGCAACGCTTGTGCTAATCTGTAACAGTACACGCTAGTCTTCAGTTACATGCTATATGCAGAGTTAAAAGAACACACACACACAGTTAATAGGCAGCTCTACAAAATAGACCAAACTGAACATGTAAATCAAGTGAAGCTACTAGTTTACATCAGACTGGAGAAAATTGATGCTGACAATGCTAACTGCTAAGAGAACTCTTCTAGTAGGTAGCCAAAACGGGCAGGAGCACAAGCTGTTGGAAAATTGCAGAATCCAACACTAGAAATTCAGCAGGCCGTAAATGCTGAAGAGCTCAGGATAGTTAAACAAGCTAGGATTCGTACCGCAATTCCCCCCTCACCTACCAACCGCTAAATCGAAACCGAGAGCCACGCATTCAACACTGCATTTTATACTAGGACGTACATCCATATTATATTACGCCCAGGAGCTCGCTAGTTACAAATTTCAGAAACAACGAACAGGGATTAATGGTGGTACCTGGGGTCGAGGCGCGGGAGGCTGGTCACGGGGCAGCCAGAGAAGGAGTCGATGTCGACGGGGTACCGCATCCAGGGAAGGTGTGGCACGCGGTCCGACGGCACCTCATCCTCCTTGCTCTTGCTCTTCATGGTCACCATGAGCCGCCGAACCAGAGAAACAGGGAGGCGGCGGCGCCGGCGAGGAGGAGCAGCGGTAGGAAGGGGAAGGGAGAAGCAGCGGCGTCACGGCGAGTTAGGGCGGGGGAGCGGAACGAAGTGTGATGATGGCGGGCTAGGGGACGGGCTGCCTCTACCGGGCCGCGAGATGGGCCGTACGGTCTAAGGGGTTGTAGGGTGAGCAAAACCGATCTGATTTTTTCCGCAAAAAAGATAGTAACCGTGGCTTCCTTGTCACCTATGGCGAAAAAAAAAGACAAAGCGGAGTCATAGTTTTAAAAACCGAACCGATCAGTGAACTAGAAGTCTGGTTCACTGGTTTACCGGTAAGACCGTCAGCTCATCTGGTTCGTTAGCCAAAAAATAGTAACTTTAAGTAAAATTTAAGAAATTTTTGTAAGAAAAATGATCTTAAATGTATATATAGAGCATATTTTAATTAATAATCACAAAACTCTTCTAGTGTAAGTGGTATTGGTGCTTGGGTTGCGGTATTTCTCCTTGTCGAAGGTCGTGAGTTCAATTCCCGTAGGACTTTGTTCTGCCGCAAATGGGCCTCATAGATGGGGAGAAAATGTGGTGGTTCGGACCAAAAAAAAGGGGCAAACTAGGATTTGTGATAGACAGTTGGGTGTTGACATCGGTCCGGTCAGATCGTATCGGACTCACGGAGTCCATTTGCGGAGCTGTGTTGGAGTTGGCCTAAGAGCGGGGTGGTGCCGCTGCACCGGCTGCCGAACCAGCGTTGCTGGTTGCTAGGGCGGCTTCAGGAGTTAAATGGGCTGGTCTTTTCTACTGGTTTGGCCCATGATTGGTGCATTCGGTTAATTTGGTACCCTTAGACCTGATAGCGTTTTAAAAAAACTGATAGTGAGTTGACCGAGTTAATTTGGTGACCAAAATTATCGGTTCATTCTATCCAGGTTCGTCTCCGGTTTTGGTCATCGGTTTACATGCCCACACCTAGGTATGTCCTTGCCATCATCCCTAAGAATGCAGACATTGGTTCTCCACACGCATATGTCCGTGGTTTGTTGAAATGATTGATAGTACATTCATTAGTTTTTCACTATCCTTTCAAAAGAGCTACGGAAATTCATGGTTTACTAAAAGGGAATTAATTAAGTTGTTGTTATTGTTGAGCTAGTACATGAGGACCAAGCTCATAAACAATGGAGTTATTGACCCACCGAAGGACCAAGGATTTCATATCCATGCCTATCCCCAAGGTTTTATGTAAGGAACAAGGATTCGCCACGCGAAGGCTCAAAGCTTATTTCTGTTTCACTTATCTATCTTGGAATTTATGAAGTGTAATTTTGTGAATTAATTTTGTTTCACATGTGTGCAAGAAGGATAGTATGAATTTCATAGACATGGGAATAGGAGGCTCCAGTAAATACCGAAACACCACTGATATTATAGTGTGCACATTGGGTCCCACCTTGTCTGTGGTGCCTCTCCCTATTACTACACCACCTTGCATATTCTCCATCTGCCACGTCGCTCTTCTAGCCATCGGCTCTGCATACTCATATCGTCCTGTATGCCACACTTTCGTGACATCTCGAGGAAGCATTAAGGAGGTACTTGGCTATGAGGCGATTTGTTCCAACAAGCGATGATTAGAGGGTTAGTGAAAGCATGTGAAAGGTCTCGTGGTAGAGTAAGGCTTACAATATTCTAACTGTGGTAGATGGAAGTAGTACAGTGTGTCCAATAATAGTGTCACATCGGAGATGACCTTGGTTAGTTGAGCCGAGTAAACTAGATAACCGTTGGCAGTTGGGAATAATATGCCTCTCTTGGCAATGCCTCATCAACAACTTGAAATCACAAGTTTCATAAGGAAGTTCGAGGAACCGTTAAAAATAAATAATACAGTGTTATGAATAAGTTTCATGCCATCCTTCACCATCCTAAAGGAGGAATTGTTCAAAAAAAATTAGTCCTAGAACTAAGAAAATATGTGCAAACATCACAAGGATGGACATGCCAAACTATGCTACAACTAATACAATACTTGCCATATCACATGGCTATAACAGTCATTCATACCAAGGATCAAAAGGAAGATATGATTCTGGAAATTTGTTTTAGTATGGCAAAAATTCCTCTAGAATGATGTAATGTTGCTATTTGAATACATGACGGTCAAAATCATGTATGCATGCACAACATAAGTAAAACAATACATAGTACTTTTGATTAAAATTGTATGGTATTATGGCTCTATGCACACACACACACACACACACACACACACACACACACACAACTAGTACTATAATCAATCTTCCAACCGAGTATGGTGATGCCCCACATATGCATGAGAGGACATATCAACGCAAACACATCTGAAACAAGATGTCCACCTTTCGTTGTCTGTGTGCAAATGGAGCATATAAATTGTTGACAATAATCCTAGTAGGCATTGAAGATGACATGGCTACATAAAAGTGTAGACCAACAACAACGTATTTTGGTTTGTTACTCACTATATGAGGTTTGAGCAAAGTGGGTTGTTGTTTTGTCACGAGAAGTAATTGTTTTTAATATAGATGATGATTATATGGATTTTTTATTCTAGGGATCTTTGTTGTGGTTGGTTAGGATACAATCAGAGAAGTTTGACGTTCTTAATATACTTGTGGAAAAGCCATATGAGATGCTTCTTATAGCTTTATACATATGATCTTTGATGTGTCTATGTGTGATTTATCATTATTTAAGACTTTTTATATTTGATTACTTTACTTATCCATCTTCTAGTGGAGTTTATTGAAACTAGGCACTGACTCAACTTACCTTGCTTTTAGTCACGGGGGATAGAATGACCAACACTGGTTTATTTCCATGGACGGTAATAATGGAATATTATTGGCTAGGTGCATCATTTCGACCTTCCTATGGAGTTCCAAAGAGAGCAATACTATTCCTCCTTTTTCACAAAAAACACTAGGGAATTACACCATCTCTTTAAAGGATTTATGAAGCCCTCATAGACATGAATCTACCCACATACCAAGCTCATAGACAAGGGATTTTCAGCTACTGACCTACCAGGGACTAGTGAATTCATGTCATGTCACTGTTTACCACCTAAGTACGTATATATAATGAGCAATGTTTCTTTGTCTTCGAATTATACAATCCAATTTCTTGAGCACTCCTTGATGTCTCTCCACTCTCTACGGATATGAATTTTATACGTATGGGCATAGAAGGCACCGGAAATTGCCGATTCATCATTGAAACTGAAACATGCACTCGGTGGCTCATCAAGTCGTTGGCCTCTACCTTCCAACTCAATTGTCTCGGTTATTCCCTCCTCCTAGAATTTGTTGCCTTCTTAATCTACCATCTTGAAGGAGACTTGTTTTACTCAAAGCTTGATATCTTCAATGTAGTCAGTGGAAGAAATTAAGTGTGTCCACTAGTATGGCACTAGAGATGATGTTGATTAGTCGGGCTAACCAAATAAGATAAATGTTGACAATCATGATTGATATACCAAATAGAAGTTGTCGCATATCCCTGATAGAATGGGTGGACCAAATTCCGTGCTACCTGTCCAGACCCAAAGTTCTACTCTTCTCTATTAACACCCTACTAGTTAAATGCTCGTGTGTTGCTACAGAAGATCGATCAAGCAAATGCATGTCAAGTGTGACGACATGTAGTTTGTATTTATATAGCAAGGGATACAAGTTATCTCTCTTTTTTTCTCATAGGAGTCGCCTCGTATTTTCTCAACTATAATCTCTCTCTAAGAAGATAAAATGAAAATCTTCCATCTCATCCCTCCTCCATTCTCTTCATCCTATACCTGCTCTAACATTGATGTTGCTTCAAATTTCGACATCTTGCCTTACCAATGCTTTGTCACCTTTTGAATACTTAAGAAAATCTATGTGTACTAAGAGGTTAGAGGTGATGGCGTACCAAATGGGGCCACCCTTTCAAAACCTTAGCAAAATCTAAGAAATTGCTCTCACGTACCACGAGAGTGTAACATCCCAAAAATATTAAACATGGATCAACAAACTCTAATCATCAAATTAGGGTTAGCAAAAACTTTCCCATCTCAAAATATGAAAGCATTCATATGTATGTGTATTTAAATTAGGAGTTCTTTTGAATTGCCATGGTTCTATGATTCATTGCTTGTAAAATGATTCTTAGGTGAAATAAACATCATCTAAATCATGCCCAAACTTTTCCCAAAGAAAACAACTCAAAATGAATAAATGAAGTGAATGGTCATTTTTGCCAAATTAACTATCATGCCTACTTTGGCTATTCCTAGCACTCAAAACTTAACAGAAACAATTGTGGATATTTGCACCCCTTGTTAGTAAACATAATGAGGTACCAAGGCCCATTTTGTGATCTTCCAAAAACATTCAAATGCTAAGTTTAAATGACAGTTTAAAATTGAATCTATCTCATATGGGAAGATCCCACTATTTCAAAAACCACTCAAACAAGCTCAATTTTCAAAACCCAAGCACCCATAGAATATCAAGCTCATTCCTAGCACACCCACCAAAAATCTTTTCAAAATTCAAAAAGAAGTTTCTTGCGGCCATTTCATCAAACACTTGGCATGCAGAATTTAAACCAAATCAATTTCACTATTTCAAATAGTGTACTGGCCAAACTTGTCTCCCATTTAACATTCAATTGATCACATTGTCCCCCTGGATCAAACCAAGACCTAACTAACCCACCCCCTACCTCCTAGCAGCATGGCCATGGCCAAACCGAGCCCACCTCGCCGGCCAACTTGGTCGCCGCCACAGCAGACCACCTTCCCCTCTCTCGCCATGTCTGGGAGCTAGCCAGCACCTCACCACCGCCCACAGTCCCCTTCCTGAGCCAAGGCAAGCCATGGACCACCGAGAACGCCCCGCGCCCAGTGCCACAGCGACATGTCGAGCACGCGCCAGAGCGCCGCACCCCGCACGCGTGCACACGCCGCCCCTCGACCGCAGCCCGTGCACATCGTGTCGATACGACCCAAGGAACACGCCAGACACCCCCGTTCGCCGTCCAACGCCCCACAGCCACCGCTCGCTGTCGAAGACGCCGCCTCTGCCGCTCAGAGCGCCAGCCTCGCCCGACCGTTTACCACCGCCCCTAGCCCGCATTGAATTCCTAGAGCATCGCCACGAGACCGCGTGTCGATCGCCACCCTCAGCCATGCCTCTAGTAGCCCGTATCCATGTCGCCACCGTCGTCTGCCCATCCCTCTCGGTCTCACCGTCGAGCCTATAAAAGGAGGCCACCCCCAGCCGTTTGAAGCACACCATTCCACTCCCCTCACCTCACTGATCGTCCCACACCTCTAGCCGGAGCACGAGGAGGAGCAGATCGCCGAAATTGCACCGGAGCAGGCCGCCTCTGGAGGAGAAGGGCGCCGCTGATTGCGACCACTCCCGGAGCTGCCTCGACCGTCCCTGAGCTCGTCGTCGACCACACGTTCGTTATCCCGCCTCGTCGTCGTCGCTGGAGCCCTGGTACGCCCCCTATGCACCCCCACCGAGCCTCTAGGGTTAGAGCTCGCTGGCGACAGGTCTGTCGTCGACGATGATCCCTAGCCGTCGATCCCCACTCTAATCCAACGACCCACACAGCCCCGTACCGCTTCACGCGTTATGAGCCGCTGACTGGTAAACCCCCCTGTCAGCTGAGCCCCACGCTGCGGAGTGACACTAGGCCAGCCCATTAGCGTCTCCCGCGCAGCCCAGCAGTTTAAATTTAGATTTTTCCTTTTTAATTCAAACACAGTTCTGTACATAGATTCAAAAATCAACACAACTCGATTTAATGAACCAAAATGCATGAAACCAATTTTGTTAGAAAGGTACTGAAATGCTTAATCCAAGCCCGTTGGATTTAAATCATTTGGATCTGTAGATCGCCCTTGGTAAAAATAACAAGGCAGAAGCTTTTCTGCATTCAAACATTTTTCCAAATTCAACCATAAGAGCTTTTGAGTTGATTCCAACTCTCAAAATCACATTTGATCATACCTTTCAGAATATATAAAAACATATGGGTTTAGTTACAGGAATATTGTTCAAGTAATAAAAGAATGCCATATAGGCATTTCTAGTCACTTTATTTATTTAAAATAAAAGGTTAAACCTTATTAAATTGTGACACCACTTTAAATCACATTCCCATGGACTGAAATATGTGGTGATAACATTTGTCAACATGATCCCATGTTTAAGTTGGAGAATATTAAATCTTAAGTAGTTTTTCAATGAGTAGAAATTACTTTTCTCAAATTAAAATAAATAAGACAAATGCTTTAATCCTTGTGATGCTAGTGATGATGCTAGATCATCTATAGTGCATCTTTGTGTGATGATTGAAAATAGTTAAGTATTGTTTGGTGATTGTGTACCTCGTATTTATTTATAGACGCTAGTACCGACTAAGGATACGAGGAGGAAGGAGGATACTACGAGGAAGAAGCCGAGGAGAACTTCAACCACTGCTCTGCTCAAGGCAAGCTAATACATGCAAGCTTATACTGATACTTATGCAAGCCAATACTTGAAACCTTGCAAGCTAACACTTGCAACTATGAAAATTAGATAACCTAGGCAATGCATTAAGCATGCTTAGTTAGACACATTTGATGATACCCAATCCTAGTTTTACTTACAAGCTCTATACTTTATTTCTTTATCAAAGCTTTCTCTTAGAGTTTACATAGTAAATTGTAGATACTAGAAGGATATTGGAAGGTAGCATAAAGAGCATTAAATTTGGCCTAAGTTAGATAATCTTGATGGCATCCTAAGGCATGAGATTGAACTTAATTAATCTCCACCTATTGACCACCCCTCATTAGTACTTACCCCCACTTGTAGATGCTAGTGCTAAGCATAAAACTTGATCAACTTTAGATGGGAATACTTGGTGGAAATGGTTATGAAAACCTTAGAATGATGAGTCATTCTACTGAGATGTTTTGACATGTGTTCTCGAACACCAGATGATTTTGATGATGAAAATGTTGAGGCATGAGCCTTAGCCCTTGATAAAACTGAGGTTGTCTAGATGCAATACCATTCCAATTTTACCGTACAACCACAATACCCGAAAATTGGGTAGGGCTTGACTGGAAACTTATATACCTTAGTATGGGTTCCCTCGCGGCCAAGGTCTGAGCTAAGGCTACCTTGTGAAAATTGTCCACCTGTACAGTACCCAAGATGATAGTTGGTCATGGTTGGGAGGCCAAACTCACAGGAGAGGTGCCTATACTAGGGCGTGTAATTAAAAGGTTATGATTGATTATCCACATACTGAGTATGGTGAATTCAGGATTTGTTCCTCACGGATGTATCGAATGTTGTGGTGAAAGTGTACAATCTCTGCAGAGTGTCAAACTATTCGAATAGCCGCGTCCGCGGTTATGGACAGTTGGAATGGCCATACTGTTCCCCCGTCAGATGTTTTCAAAATGACTTATGAAATGAATTGAGACTTTGACTTGACCACAAAAGGGTTGTGATATAAAATTCAAGTTCCCACTTAGGTGTTATAAAACTTCAACTAGCTTTCTTTGCTTCTGAACTGGGTAAAGGTAAATCTGGCTTTTTGCAAAACAACCCTAGTGCTTAGTGTCCTACTACAAGAACCCCCTTAACTTGTTAGTATTAGTTTGCGAGTACTTAAAGAGTACTCATGGCTTAGTCCCTGGCTATTCCCGTGGCCAGCCTATGAAGAGGAGTACCAGGATGATGGACCGTAGGAAGGTTACGACAACTAGGATCATCTCCCATCGTCAGCATTGCCTGTGACCCCGAAGATGGAGCTTCACCTACGCTATCTTTACTATTACGTTATTCCGCTGCTTGAGTTGTATTAAGAACTGGATCATGAGATCCTTATTTGTGTAAGACCTTATGTATGGTTTGTAATGGATAATGTATTGTGATATCCAAATCTGTTATGTCTCGCAAAAATGGTAATCCTGGGATTGCGGTGTATGGCATAACAGACATCTGGGATTAAAAGTCCGGGTGTTGACAGAGAGATAATGGCATACTGTATGTTTACAAATAAAAATATTCTCACATCTCGCAAAAGATGATGACATATCACATACCAAATGTATTTTTGTTTACAACTTTGAATTATTCATATATCTTACTAACTACTTAGAACTTTATTATACAAATACATGCATCTCTTAATTCATCTTGCATAGCAAGAAAATTTGTTGCATACACTGCTACATGTCGATCAGAACACAATTGTCTTTTGCTTAAAATCAAGTATGAGCAGTAGGATCGAATCATTATCTTGGTAAATAATGTTATCATTGAATTATACTTGTTCTGCAATATTCTCGTCCATAGAAAAATATCAAACATTCTAATTACTTGTGTGGGGGAGATTTTCTACTTGAAGATGATTATAGTGGTCCTGGTGACACACATGATGTTTGGAAGTTCAATCTCATGTGTTGGTACCAATTTTCAATGTTGTAGCAACTCCTTCGGACCTAAAACAATAAAATATCCATGTAGTGCAATTACAATGTTTATATCTCCTTATTGTTTGGCGGAAACAAATATAAAGTTTTTATTACCGCAGTGAAAAACAAATATGTTGTATATCTAAGGAACTCGAACAAAAACAACTACCTGATTAACTAAAATGCCTTTTCCTACACCATGAATTAGGATATACAATTTTTTAACTCATGGTTGGTACGAAACCATAGTTAATATCACTTATCTGAAACATGTCCCATCACTAGACACCTCAAACACGCTATTTCTACCCATAGTTCACGACAACTTGAAGTGATACTCTGGCCAACATGAGCGGAATGTTGGAGATATGCCCTAGAGGCAATAATAAATGTGGTTATTATTATATCTTTGTGTTTATGATAAATGTTTACATTCATGCTATAATAGTATTAACAAGGAAACATTAATACTTGTGTGATTTGTAGACTTAATTTGAAGTCCCTAGTAAAGCCTCTATATAATACTAGCTTGTTGGTTAATAGATGATTGTGGTTTCCCTATCATGAACATTGAGATGTTATTAACAACAAGATCATATCGTTAGGAGAATGATATGATGGACATACTCCTATAGATAAGCGTAGCATAAAGAACAAAGTCATTTTAATAGTTCAATTGCTATATGCTTTCTGATACATAGTAACCTAATTCCTTCGACCATGAGATCATGCATATCACCTTTACCGGATGGATGCTTTGATGACATCAAACACCACACCGTAACTGGGTGGCTATAAAGGTGGCATTGAGTGTTCGGAAAGTATTGGTTGAAACACATGGATCAAGAGTGGGATTTGTCCATCCATATGACGGATAGATATACTCTGGGCCCTCTCGGTGAAATATCATCCAATTAGCTTGCAAGCATGTGACTGGATCACAAGGGATCACATATCACGGGAACGAGAAAAGAGTACTTATTGGTAACGAGGTTGAACTAGGTATGCAGAGATACCGACGATCATGACCTCGGATAAGTAAACTATCATGAGACAAAGGGAAATTGGTATCGTATGTAAGTGGTTCATTCGATCGCAAAGTAATCATAGAAATATGTGGGAGCCATATGAATTTCCAGATTCCTATATTGGTTATTGATCGGAGAAGTGTCTCGATCATGTCCGCATAATTCACGAACCGTAGGGAGACACACTTAAGGATTCGACGTTGTTTGAGTAGTTATGGAATGATGAGAAAGAGTTCGAATGTTGTTCGGAGTCTCGAATGAGATTCGGGATATCACGAGGAGATCCGGAATGGTCCGGAGAATAATATTCATATAAGGAAAGTCCCGTTTCGGAGTTGGAGAATGATTCCGGTGTTTTCATCGGGAATGTTCTAGAAGGTTCCGGAATGTCCGGCACTCCGGAGGGGAAGGGTACATGAATGTGTTATATCAAGTTGGTATGATTGCATCATGTACTCGGTGTCATCGCTGAATAAAATATAGGGTTTATTCAAATCCTAGTTTGAAAAGTCAAACGGCTAGTTTGAAAGTCAAACGACTATTTTTGGGAAGTGGGAAGGAGGAGGAAACCGAGTTGGGGAGGAGTCCCTCCTCCACCGCCGGCCCACCTCCAAGCCGAGTTGGGGAGGGACTCCCCTCCCCTTGGCCGGCCGGCCCCTCCACCTATATAAGGAGGGGAAGGGATCCCTCCTAGACACACACAAGATCCTCTCCTCCAAACCCTAAGCCGCCGGCGCCGCCACCTGCTGCCGCCGCCGCCCTAGGGCAAACCGCCGCCGCCGCCTAGCAACCCTAGCCGCCGGCCAAGCTTCCTTCTCGGCGTGTCTAAACCCTAGATCGCCGAGGGACTCTCTCATACTCCACCATACTCTCTCCGGCTTAAGGCGAAGCCCTGCGAGATCTCCCCTCTACTTCCGGTACCACGCCGTTGTGCTGCCGGAATCACGAGGAGAGTGCTACAACCTCCGCTGCCTGCTGGAACAAGGGAGAGGAAGGTCTTCGTCGAGTACCGAACGTGTGACCGACTGCGGGAGCGCTGCCGGAACACAGCGCCGGAAGGATCATCTACGCGATCTTGAGATCGGGAAGAGTACGACTACATCACCCACGAGAATCCGCTCTCGTTAAACACTTTGGAATCTTCGAGGGTGAGTTATTCTATCGACTCGTTGCTACAATCTAGTAGATAGATCTTGGCTTGTTTGTTTGTATGCGGTAGAAATTTTTTGTTTTCCATGCTACGAAACCCTACAGTGGTATCAGAGCCGTGTCTATATGTAGATCTGTTGCACGAGTAGAACACAATGGTCATTGTGGGCGTTGATGCTTTTATTGTCGATTGCTTCTTGTGTACTTTGCATCTTGCGGTATGTTGGGATGAAGCGGCCCGGGCTAACCTTACATGACATCGTTCATGAGACTTGCTCCACGCTTGACATGCAACTTGTATTGCATAAGTGGCTTTGCGGGTGCCTGTTTCTCCTAGCATAGTTAAGATTCAATTTACAACGGGTGATTAACAATGCTAGTATCAATGTTGTGGTGCTTGTTCGTAAGTTAGAACGACACTTATTCAAAGCCCCAAACCACGTAAAATATGCAAAGAAAGTAGAGGCGTCTAACTTTGTTTTGCAGGGGTGTGCAGTGATGTGATATGGCCATGATTATGATTATATTTGATGTATGCAATGTCCCTTATTGTAAGTTGGCAACCGGCAGGAGCCATATGGTTGTCTTTAATTTTTGTTAAGACCCGCATGTCTATTCAAAGTAGTTGTAATAGTTGAAGCCGGTGGACGACAACCATGGAGAAGCGTCATTGACCTTGATGCAATGCCGGTGATGATGGAGATCATGTTCGTGTTAGAAGATGGAGATCGGAAGCACAAAGAAGAAAGGCCATATCATATCACATATTATGAATTGCATGTGATGTTAATCCTTTATGCATCTTGTATTGCTTAGTAGACGACGGTAGCATTATAAGATGATCCCTCATGCACATTAATTTCAAATCATAAAGTGTTCACCCTTAGTTAGCACCGTTGCTAAAGCTTGTTGTTTTGAAGCACCACGTGATGATCGGGTGTGTTAGATTCCGCAAGTGTATACTGAAGGGAATATGCCCTGAGAGGCAATAATAAAGTGTTTATTATGTGTATTCCAAGTATATGATAGATGTTTATTTTGCATGCTATAATTGTATTAATACGGAAACGTTAATACATGTGTGTTTAATAAACAAACAGAAAGTTCCTAGTTATGCCTCTCTCATAAACTAGCTCGTTGATTAACAAGATGATCAAGGTTTCCTGATCATGGACATTGGATGTTGTTAATAACGGGATCACAACATTAGTGTAATGATGTGATGAACACTCATCCGAAGTATAGCATTACGATCAAAGTCATTGAGTTTATATTGCTATAACAACTTACGAAGTGATCCTAATCCTTAGACCATGAGATCATGTCAATCACTAACACCGGAAGAGTTTCTTGATAACATCAAACGTCACACCGTAACAGGGTGATTATAAAGATGGATTCAGAACTAATAAAGTGTTATGTTGAGGCTCATGGATCAAGAGTGGAATTTGTTCATCCCGATGACGGATAGATATACTCTGGGCCCTCTCGGTGATATCACATTGATTAGCTTGCAAGCAAGTGATTTGATCACTAGAATGTTATATCACGGGAACGAGAAAAGAGTGCATGTCGGTAACGATATCAAACTAGGTATGGAGATACCGATGATCGAATCTCGGACATGTAATATATCGTGAAACAAAGGGATTAAGATACTAGCGTAAAAGGTTCCGACGATCACAAGAAAGTCATCGTTGAATGTGTGGGAATCAGTATGGGTCTCCAGATCCCGCTTCTGATTATTGATCCGAGAGGGGTCTCGATCATGTCCGCATTATTCACGAACCGTAGGGTGACACACTTAAGAGACACCGACATCCAATTGGAGCAAAAGTTTCATGCCGAAAAGAAAAAGAAAGCGCAGGAATTTATTTCACTAGACACCGAAACTGTTTCGGTTGAAATTGCTGAAACTGGTTCTGCATGTGAAATGGAATACTAGCAAGGGGTTTTATGTGAATGTTTGTTAATTAAAGTAATTAACAAAATTCTGAATAAATAAATAAAAGAGTTTTATTTAAATGAGAGCTTGCATTAAATTTGGTGGAAATTTAATGCATGTGAGTGGATTTTTGAGTGGAGGCTTTTTAATGGGAGTGGAGGCTTTTCATTTTGAGTGGGAGCTCCACCCACATGAATGTGGAAGAGGTGGGGGCAGCCCCATGGCTGGGTGCCATGCCCCTTGGGTGCCCCCCCTCTCCCCTATAAAAGGCCCCCCTCTCCTCCTCTCACACCACACCTCCTCGTGAAGGATCTCTCTCCCTCTCTAGAATTTATC
This sequence comes from Avena atlantica, assembly GCA_910589765.1. Lineage (NCBI taxonomy): Eukaryota > Viridiplantae > Streptophyta > Magnoliopsida > Poales > Poaceae > Avena > Avena atlantica. Next base: position 292,830,678 of record OU342738.1, read on the forward strand.
CCCCATGGTCTCGGACTAGCGAGATACATGTTCCCGGTGGCTATTCGGCAAGAAAGAGTTGTGCTTCCGCTGCATCGCTGGAGCGAGGAGGTGGAGGTTGCTCGGTGCCTCGAACGTGTGTGCGAGCACGGATGCGCTGCTGATTTGCGGCGCTAGGACTTCCTCTCGATCTTGAGATCGGCAAGAGATCGTCTACATCAACCACGAGTTGAACTCGTTAAGCTTTGTCGGTCTTCAAGGGTATGTTCTCTACGGATATACATCCGCCCGTTGTTTGTATCTAGTAGATGGATCTTGGTATATAGTTCACATCGTAGGAAAATTTTTGTTTTCTATGCTGCGAACCCTACATATACAACATGAGCAAGCCAGATTTGCTCATGCGGAAACTAAGGTTTGATCTTGACGAGCCTAGCATGTACAGACATGGTCTCGGAACACGGATCACCGAAAGGTAAAGCATGAATCATATAGTAGATATGATGAACATGTCGATTGTTCGCCATTGAAACTATATCAACTCTCATGATGATCGGTGTTGATGTGGTGGATTTGGTTCGTGTGATCACTAAAACAATGTGAGGGATATTGTTTTGAGTGGGAGTTCACCTAGATTAATTTTATTATTAATTTGAACTCAATTTGTCATAAACTTAGTCTAAACTATTGCAAATATGTTGTAGATCAATGGCAGCCCCTACCATCAATTTTAATGCGTTACTAGAGAAAGAAAAGTTGAAAAACAATGGAAGCAACTTCGCGGATTGGTTCCGCAATTTGAGGATTGTCCTCACAGCTGGTAATTTGACCTATGTGCTGGATGCACCGCTGGGTGACCCACCTGCAGCTGATGCTGCCGATGAAGTAAAGAATGTTTACCTCACTCAGAAGACTCAGTACTCCACAGTTCAGTGTGCTATCTTGTATGGTTTAGAATCGGAGCTTCAGAAAAGGTTTGAGAATTCAGACCCATATGATATTGTCGAGGATCTCAAATTGATCTTTGAGACTCATGCGGCAATTGAAAGCTATGAGGCTTCTGAAAAGTTCTTTAACTGCAAGATGGAAGAGGGCAGCTCCGTCAGTGAGCATGTGCTTAAGATGTCTGGGCACGCAAACAAACTTCAAAGCTTGGGTATAGTGATTCCTAATGCTTTGGGGATTTACCGCGTCCTCCAATCACTACCACCAAGTTACAAGAACTTTGTGATGAACTACAACATGCAAAACATGAACAAGACGTTGCCAGAACTCTTTGCCATGTTGAAATCTGCAGGAGTGGAGATCAAGAAAGAGCACCAAGTGTTGTTGGTCAATAAGACCACCAAATTCAAGAAAGGCAAGTCTAAGCAGAAAGGACACTTCAAGAAGGGTGGTAAGAAAGTTACCACGCCGACGAAGAAGACCAAGGCTGGACCTAAGCCTGATACTGAGTGCTTTTAATGCAAGGGAGAAGGTCACTGGAAGCGGAATTGCCCAAAGTACTTGGCGGATTTGAAGAACGGCAACATCAAGAAGAAAGGTATATCTGATATACATGTTATTGATGTGTATCTCACTAGTACTCGTAGTAGTGCCTGGGTATTTGATACTGGTTCGGTTGCTCATATTTGTAACTCGAAACAGGTGCTGCAGAATAAACGGAAGCTAGCGAAGAACGAGGTGACGATGCGCGTGGGAAACGGATCAAAGGTTGATGTGATCGCGGCGGCACGCTACCCCTTCATCTACCATCGGGATTAGTTTTATACTTAAATAATTGTTATTTGGTGCCTGCGTTAAGCATGAACATTATATCGGGATCTTGTTTATTGCGAGACAGTTACTTGTTTAAGTCCGAGAATAATGGTTGTTCGATTTATATGAGTAATATGTTTTATGCACATGCACCTTTAATAGATGGTCTATTCTTGTTGAATCTCGATAGTGGAAATACACATATTAATAACATAAAGGCTAAACGTTTGAAATCGAGCGATAACTCGACCTATATGTGGCACTGTCGTCTTGGTCACATTGGAGTGAAGCGTATGAAGAAACTCCATTCCGATGGACTTCTTGAATCACTTGATTTCGAATCACTTGAAAGATGCGAAGCATGTCTGATGGGTAAAATGACTAAGACTCCATTCTCTGGTATGATGGAGCGAGCTAAGGACTTATTGGAAATCATACATATCGATGTGTGTGGTCCAATGAGTGTAGCATCGCGCGGTGGTTATCGTTATGTTCTTACCTTCACGGATGACTTGAGTAGATATGGGTATATCTATTTCATGAAACATAAGTCCGAAACTTTCGAGAAGTTTAAGGAATTTCAAAGTGAGGTAGAGAATCAACGTAACAAGAAGATTAAATTTATACGTTCTGATCGTGGAGGTGAATATCTAAGTTACGAGTTTGGCGAGCATTTGAAGAAATGCGGAATACTTTCACAATTGACACCGCCGGGAACACCACAGCGTAATGGTGTGTCCGAACGTCGTAATCGAACTCTCTTAGATATGGTTCGTTCTATGATGTCACTTACGGATTTACCGCTATCATTTTGGGGTTATGCATTATAAACAGCTGCATTCACTTTAAATAGGGCACCATCTAAATCCGTTGAAACGACACCGTATGAATTATGGTTTGGGAAGAAACCTAGATTGTCGTTCCTTAAAGTTTGGGGATGCGAAGCCTATGTAAAGAAGTTACAGCCGGACAAGCTTGAACCCAAAGCGGAAAAATGCGTCTTCATAGGATACCCGAAGGAAACTATTGGGTATACCTTCTATCATAGATCCGAAGGCAAAATCTTCGTTGCCAAGAATGGATCCTTTCTAGAGAAGGAATTTCTCTCGAAAGAAGTGACTGGAAGGAAAATAGAACTCGACGAGGTTGTCGAACCTTCTCTCGAAATTGCGAGTAGCGCAGCACCGGAAGAAGTTCCTATGGTGCCTGCACCAATTAGAGAGGAAGCTAATGATGGTGATCATGAAACTTCGGTTGAAGTTGCTACAGAGCCTCGCAGTTCAACGAGAACTCGTACCACTCCAGATTGGTATGACCCTGTTATGAGTGTCATTTTGGTGGACAACACTGATGACCCTGAGACATATGAGGAAGCGATGATGAGCCCAGATTCCAATAAATGGCAAGAAGCCATGAAATCCGAGATTGGATCCATGTACGAAAACCAAGTATGGACTTTGGTGGACTTACCGGATGGCCGGAAGGCTGTCGAGAACAAATGGATTTTCAAGAAGAAAACAGATGCTGATGGTAATGTTACTGTCTATAAAGCTCGACTTGTCGCAAAAGGGTTTCGACAAATTCAAGGAATTGACTACGATGAGACTTTCTCACCAGTAACGAAGCTAAAGTCTGTGAGGATTATGTTAGCAATCGCTGCATATTATGATTATGAGATATGGCAGATGGATGTCAAAACAGCATTCCTCAATGGAGACATTGATGAAGAGTTGTATATGCTGCAACCCAAAGGTTTTGTCGATCCTAAAGATGCTAACAAGGTATGCAAACTTCAACGGTCCATATATGGATTGAAGCAAGCATCCCGAAGTTGGAATCAACGTTTTGATAAGGTGATCAAAAGTTTTGGTTTTATACAAACTTATGGAGAAGCTTGTATTTACAAGAAAGTGAGTGGGAGCTCTGTAGCATTCTTAATACTATATGTAGATGACATATTGTTGATTGGGAATGATGTAGACCTCCTTAATAGTGTCAAGGAATATTTGAATAATAGTTTTTCAATGAAAGATCTTGGCGAAGCAGCTTACATATTAGGCATAAAGATTTATAGAGATAGATCGAAACGCCAAATATCATTGTCACAAAGTACATATTTGGACAAAGTTCTAAAGAGGTTTGGAATGGAAGATAGCAAGAAAGGGTTCTTGCCCATGTTGCCCAATACGACCTTGAGTAAAACTCAAAGTCTGACATCGGCAGAAGATAGAGAAAGGATGAGTAAGACTCCCTATGCCTCAGCCATAGGATCTCTAATGTATGCCATGCTATGTACTAGACCCGACATTGCATATGCTGTTAGTTTAACTAGCAGATATCAAAGTGATCCAGGAGTGGATCATTGGACAGCGGTCAAAAACATCCTTAAGTACTTGAGAAGAACTAAGGATATGGTTCTTTCTTATGGAGGTGATGAACATCTCGTTGTTAATGGTTACACCGATGCTAGTTGGAACACCGATCCGGATGATTCTAAATCACAATCTGGATACGTATTTATTTTGAATGGTGCAGCAGTTAGCTGGAGGAGTGCAAAGCAAAGCGTTGTGGCGAGATCTTCAACTGAATCGGAATACATGGCTGCTTCGGAGGCTTCACAAGAAGCGATATGGATGAAAGAGTTCATTACAGAGCTGGGTGTGGTTCCTAGTGCGCTGGACCCAATGTCTATCTACTGTGATAACATGGGCGCCATAGCCAATGTGCAAGAACCAAGGTCACACAAGAAGCTGAAGCACATCAAGCTACGTTTTCACGCTATTCGAGAACATATCCAAGATGGGGATATAAATATTTGAAAAGTACACACAGATCTGAATGTGGCGGATCCATTGACTAAACCTCTCCCGAGGGCAAAACATGACCAGCACCAAACTGCCATGGGTGTTCGGTATATTACCATGTAATCTAGATTAGATGACTCTAGTGCAAGTGGGAGACTATTGGAGATATTCCCTAGAGGCAATAATAAATGTGGTTATTATTATATCTTTGTGTTTATGATAAATGTTTACATTCATGCTATAATAGTATTAACAAGGAAACATTAATACTTGTGTGATTTGTAGACTTAATTTGAAGTCCCTAGTAAAGCCTCTATATAATACTAGCTTGTTGGTTAATAGATGATTGTGGTTTCCCTATCATGAACATTGAGATGTTATTAACAACAAGATCATATCGTTAGGAGAATGATATGATGGACATACTCCTATAGATAAGTGTAGCATAAAGATCAAAGTCATTTTAATAGTTCAATTGCTATATGCTTTCTGATACATAGTAACCTAATTCCTTCGACCATGAGATCATGCATATCACCTTTACCGGATGGATGCTTTGATGACATCAAACACCACACCGTAACTAGGTGGCTATAAAGGTGGCATTGAGTGTTCGAAAAGTATTGGTTGAAACACATGGATCAAGAGTGGGATTTGTCCATCCATATGACGGATAGATATACTCTGGGCCCTCTCGGTGAAATGTCATCCAATTATCTTGCAAGCATGTGACTGGCTCACAAGGGATCACATATCACGGGAACGAGAAAAGAGTACTTATCGGTAACGAGGTTGAACTAGGTATGCAGAGATACCGACGATCATGACCTCGGATAAGTAAACTATCGTGAGACAAAGGGAAATTGGTATCGTATGTAAGTGGTTCATTCGATCGAAAAGTAATCGTAGAAATATGTGTGAGCCATATGAATTTCCAGATTCCTCTATAGGTTATTGATCGGAGAAGTGTCTCGATCATGTCCGCATAATTCACGAACAGTAGGGAGACACACTTAAGGATTCAACATTGTTTGAGTAGATATGGAATGATGAGAAAGAGTCCGAATGTTGTTCGGAGTCTCGAATGGGATTCGGGATATCACGAGGAGATCCGGAATGGTCCGGAGAATAAGATTCATATAAGGAAAGTCCCGTTTCGGAGTTGGAGAATGATTCCGGTGTTTTCATCGGGAATGTTCTAGAAGGTTCCAGAATGTCCGGCACTCCGGAGGGGAAGGGTACATGAATGTGTTATATCAAGTTGGTATGATTGCATCATGTACTCGGTGTCATCGCTGAACAAAATAGTGGGTTTATTCAAATCCTAGTTTGAAAAGTCAAACGGCTAGTTTGAAAGTCAAACGGCTATTTTTGGGAAGTGGGGAATGAGGAGGAAACCGAGTTGGGGAGGAGTCCCTCCTCCACCGCCGGCCCACCTCCAAGCCGAGTTGGGGAGGGACTCCCCTCCCCTTGGCCGGCCGGCCCCTCCACCTATATAAGGAGGGGCAGGGCTCCCTCCTAGACACACACAAGATCCTCTCCTCCAAACCCTAAGCCGCTGGCGTCGCCACCTGCTGCCGCCGCCGCCGCCCTAGGGAAAACCGCCGCCGCCGCCTAGCAACCCTAGCCACCGGCCAAGCTTCCTCCTCGGCGTGTCTAAACCCTAGATCGTCGAGGGACTCTCTCATACTCCACCATACTCGCTCCTGCTTAAGGCGAAGCCCTGCGAGATCTCCCCTCTACTTCCGGTACCACGCCGTTGTGCTGCCATAATCGCAAGGAGAGTGCTACAACCTCCGTTGCCTGCTGGAACAAGGGTCGTCGAGTACCGAACGTGTGACTGGCTGCTGGAGCGCTGCCGGAACGCAGCGCCGGAAGGATCGTCTACGCGATCTTGAGATCGGGAAGAGTACGACTACATCACCCACGAGAATCCGCTCTCGTTAAACACTTTGGAATCTTCGAGGGTGAGTTATTCTATCGACTCGTTGCTACAATCTAGTAGATAGATCTTGGCTTGTTTGTTTGTATGCGGTAGAAAATTTTTGTTTTCCATGCTACGAAACCCTACACGGAAACCCCATGGCGGCACACAACCTACAACTAGCTATCATCAGCCAGGTCTTCCATGTATAAACATAGGATGGAGAAGCCAGACGCAGACCACCTTCGCCGTCTCTCTACTTCTCCAGACCCCTAGTCACCCCTCGCCACCGGTAGCCTAGATCTGCTGAAGGCATCCTTGTCGTCCTTAATGCTAACCAGGATTTTTTCCTCTCCACCTCGCCTCCCCACCATCCAACGTTGCTACCCCTAGCTTGAGGGAATTCTTTAGCCATCAGAATGTTCCAGGTCCCTTATCCCACATGCTCAGTTTCATTTGTGCTTTGCTCAATTAATCCATAAACCATCTGAATGAATCAATAACAATATTTAATTTCTTATTGCTTTAAATATTTAAATCTCAAATAGTTGGTAGTTCCAAAAAAATAGACTTATTCAGGCCTAAGCTAATTTGGTCACAAATTCACATGAACAAATGTTTCATATTCTATATCCCTAGGGAAAGTAAAAGTTTGATCTGAATGCAACACATGTATGACTGGAGTCTTGGATCTTACCGATTGTACAACTTACATTCTTAAAAAAAACTTAAGAAACTTGCAGTATGGGGAAATAGTAATCAAGAGAAGCATCTGCCACTTTAAAAAATAACACGTAAAAAGGTTATGTGAGTCATGATTAAGCAACATTCTCCGAAATAAAAATATGATCACTAACTCCAAACATCATGCTCACCATTGTTTTTTACATAGATGTTTGATCTGACCCATTAACCTTTGATCCTATAACAACCTGGTCATGTCGGAGGCATCCATGTTCTTCCACCTTTTGCGACAAGTCGACTCCAGACTACAAAATTCCATTGCCCCTACAACTACAAATTACACAAAATCAAAGTCATATCACATAGCTTAACCATGGGGCATAGGCGTCTTGTGTGCAAAGAGTATTATGTGTGCAAGAGTATATATAAGCCTAGCATGCCACTATAATAAGACTAACACCTGATACAAAATGTCCACAATGTTAAAGATACCAAGAAATTCAAGATAATATTATCCCCTTCACACGGTAGACACCGTGTGCATACAGTTCATATAAACATAAGCTTTTTACCGACATTATCTCACAAAAATAAACAAATATCATTAGCCAAACTTCTAAAAAGAAATTCACACCTTTTCTTCACTATTGTTTTCTTCCAGTAGACACATTTCCAGTGATAAAGCCCTCGACCCTACTTCCCACAAAAGCATTTGAAAAGAAGTACCAGGAAGAAAAATGGAACACATGATCAGCACAAAAAATTTCTGTTCATGTAGTTTGATGTAAATAGAAATGTTTGTGTACCTACAACCAGACGATACTGAGTAGTGAGAAATATGGTTAGAAAAAAGAAGGCAGTGTGGTGGTCATATTTTTTGAGATCTTGTAAGAACACTAGCTCTTTGAGCCACATGATTGTCCAAATCATTCAAAATCCTGTAAGAACAAGAAAACCTGAAATCAGAATAAAACAACCAATGAAAAGAGTATCTAGATATAGAAAGATAATTCAGAAAATGAGAGAAACTTTTAATAAAAGAAGGTAGTTATAGTAGACTCGTAGTAGATCAATATGCATGAGACAGCATGGGAAAGGAACGAACACAACACTTCCAAAATGAAAAAAAATATTGACCTCACATTTATTTTGCTACTTTTCATTCTCTTCTTTCTCGGATGCTAGAGCCATGAATATTCAATAACACAAATCTAAATATCACATAAATACTGTCAATCCCAAGATCTCTGATGACACACTAAATATTAAAGGATTGCCATTTTCTTTACAAAATATATTACCAAAATTTTATCTAACAAATAAAGTTTTCTTTTGTATGAAACTAAGCCAGCATCGAACTATTATTGATTTGTGCAAGTCCTAACTGAGAAACATGATCACACCTATGCAGTCCTAGGACTCCAAAAACCGAGCAACCGAACTTACGCCCCTGACCTTACTTGGGCACAAAAAATACACTTTTGTATAATTGCAGGACACATGGAAATATATAAATATATAATTAATACAATATTTCTCTACAAGAAACCCATTTGAAATTGAAGTGCAATAATGTGAATTTATTCCAACCCCAAATAAAGCATTGCTTCCAGAAACATATTACTCCACCCATATGTCTATGAAATTGATTTTTCTTGGGATCAGAGGCATTGCTGTTTTATTCAACCAAACTATGAAAATAATGAAAGAACAAATTCAAAATTGTATTCATCTATCTAACGTGATAAATTTCCCTATCTATAAAGTGCTTTAACTAAAATGTTAGGCCTAGCGTATGTGTCCTCTGACCAGGTCCCGTACCACGTGGACATGTGCAGCGGCGGCCTCCCTACGGCGATCTAAGCAAAAATGTTGTAACATAGTATCCTGAGATATCAGGGTAAATGTTGTGTTAGACCATTTGATCGAATGAAACCATCACAAGGAACCCCCACAAGTATGTACAAAGAGGAAAGATGGGATTTTGCTCAAATATTTGGCACCAACGCAACAGTAGTAACTCAATGGGCTGGCAAGATAACCATATAATTACGCAACAACTAAATTTTCTTGGTTCTGAGTGAGGTTCCAAAGAAGAATATATTTGATGCAAGTGTATGCTCAAAAAATTAATAAGCCTACAAAGATGTGCATGTACAAGGTTTAGATCTATCTCCGCTTCCGTAGTCATGAATTCTCATAAGCTGAACCTGCATGTAAGCTAAAGGTTTGAATCATCAACCCAAAGCAAAAAAAACATAAAAAGGTAGATAGATGAGATGCACATACACCACTCAATCACAAGATGTTAACCAACAAGAAACAATGCAACATCTAGATTATAAACTGGCAGTGGTGTTGGTCATTATGACCAACAGTGCGACAATCAAATGCTAATTGATTGACATGATGGTATCTTGGTTTGTTGCGGTGAAATGATAGAAGAGTACAACAAAGAAGACTTGGCCAAGGATGTCACGTACCACGTCGGTCAAGCCCATGGTGCCGCCTAGCAAGAATTCATCACTGATGTCGGTGACGGCATAGATCTCACTTACGAGTGCACCCGAGTGCAGCGATCGCACCCGGGCGTTCGCGTGCCGGGCTTATCACAGCCACAGGATTCGGGCAAAAGTTCTATAGTCAAAGATGCTAGCAAGTTTGCATTTTAGTCCATAAAAAAGTCTACAACTAGTCTATAGTCCATTTACCGGGAGAGAATAACACATCGTCTTTCGCGACACCGTCTTCCTACCTAATTATACAAGACCATGCGCTGCTGCCACACCATGGTCTCCTCCGTGTAAGGATCTTTTTTATTCGGACAGTTTTTTTTTATCTGTATCAAACGGGGTGTATACTACCTTGTATATTATAATTTCATGAAAACTTCTATGGATCTTGAATGTATCTCTACATTTTCTTTGATAAAATAAGAATGATGCATTGTGTATGAATATTGTGTGAATCGTATGTACGAATATTGTGTGAATCTGGTGTACGAATATATGATGGATCTTTACGTTTTCTTTGTTAAACTGCTCTGAATCTTATTTGGATCGTTGAATTTATGATAGATCTTGCATGGATTTTCTGCCAAACTATAGTGAAATATGTATAAAAAATGTATGAATGTTCTTTGAAATAAATTATATGAAACCACTTTGAATCTTGTATGTATCGTTGAATTTTATATGGAACCACTTTGGTTTGATAATGTATGAAACTTGTATTATCTTAAAAAAATCTTGGAAACTTGTATGGATATTTGTAGAAATATTCTTAAAAAAATATTATATGAAATATTGTTGAAAAATATAATTATGTAATAAATTGTTGTTGAAAAAATTGTTGCAAAATAAATGAATCTTGTACGAAACTTCTGAATCTAGGATGAAACAAAGTAAGAGTGTCTGAAAATTGTTAAATAAATAGTGTCAAAATAAAAATTATTAAATGAGTTTGTTGACACTTGCTTAAGTAGTGTTTATGAATTTATATTGTATGAATATGTCTAGAATTTTGGTTTCATCTATATCACACTTACTTGAATCTATAAGAAGGTTTCATAAATATGATGTGGAAAAAATCTAAAATTATATAAAATATATATCTATTGTATGAAACCTCTCCGAATCTGGTATGGATCGTCGAATTTATCATGATATTGTATGGATTTGGTGTTTAGTGAAACAAGTATAGAATTTCTTAAAATATTCTGTAAAAACGTTATATGAATATCTCTTGGCAGAAACAAGTTTTTTAAAAACGTGTGAATCTTGTATGAAACTTCTGAATCTAGGATGAAACAACGTAAGAGTGTCTAAAATATTTTTAAATAAAAAATGGTGATGTCACAAAAATCTGGTTTATGACTTATAAATGTATGCATAAAAAGATTCAGATTTTTTTGCAAAAGTAAAGCAGTAATTAGATAAGGAATGTGAAAGATCTGTACTAAAAATAAGAGTGTCCTCCTATCGTGAACTGGATTTGGTGGAGGGGTCTTTTTGCAACTAACATGTATGACCGGGGAGAGGATGTTTTGACCATGCACGAATCTGGAACACGGGTTGGACAAGCAGGATAAGCCGGGCACACGTAACCCCAGGCGGTATTGCTTTTTCGGAGTGCACCCATGGCCCTCTGGCCAAAGCACACGGCGTGGGCGGTTGGATACAACAATGACGCATGATGCTCGGGCAATAATATACAGTGGAAGGGGGAGTCAAATTATCCGCTACATCAAAGAGGAAAAGTTGATCTTCCTAAAATGCTGAAAATACAAACTTCTATAGTTGAGACTTAAGAAGTCATTTTGTGATGCAACTCTATTATTTTCCCTATACCAAATTATTTACACACTATATAGTTTCTTGCCAAGAACAATACCTTATACTACAACAAAATAGTTAAATAACAACCTAAAATATTCACCCATAAAAAATTCTGAATAATAGCAAATCAGAATTCAATGGCTTTTACAGGAAGTGCAGAATGCCACAAGAACTGTACCTTTTATTTCTCATCTAACACGACATTTAACCAATCACTACTCTCGATCTAAGAACCCATCAATGGAGGAAAATCTCCAAGTTACTATACAGTAAAAAAACTGAACCTCCATGGAAGTTTTGCACGCTAGATTCACTTTGTGTTAATTTTTACAGATTCACATGTATGTGAGGAGGCTGCAATTTACCATCGCATAAGTTCACTAGTCTGGTACATACTATCACACAAGAAATAGGACCAATTTTCTGGATGTCACAGACAAAGCCATCGTGCCTACAAAGGGCGCATGAGCGCAGTGGCCTGAGGTCGGCAGCGGCAGATGGCTGGCTGGCCCACACGTGTTAGCAACACATGAAGTCGCATGTTTCAAAATGAAGTTTGAGGCTGGAAGTATGGTTTCCGTGTTGCCGGCGGTGGAGCGAGACGAAGCTGGTGTCGATATACACGGTGCCCCCGTCACCTCGGCCAGATGTACCTCGGCAACGGCTGAAAGCGCTTCGTCCGCTCGCACCAGATCGAAGCGGACAACATCATCGTCTTCAAGTACGACGGTGAAGGAAAGTTCGGCGTCAACGTCTTCGACCACACCATGTGCCGCCGCTGCTACCACTCCGACTTCTCCTCCTCCGACTCCGACAAGTAGGCTAGGTTGTGTGCACGCCATGTATGATGTATGAATGTTGACATTGGCCATTTGCAATGAAAATATATATTCAAGTCCTAAAACATCGTTACACTCACGCCACACAACCAAGGGCTATGTGGGGCCGCCGGCGCTAGGGGCGGTGGCTGCGGCGGGTTAGATACACCATTCGTCATTGAGAGAATTGATGAAAGCTCGTTGCGTTTGCACCTCCTCCTCAGCTTGGTCAAGGCGGGCATGCAGGGAAGCATCGTCAGGATTGGCCTGCACCGCTTCCCTTAGGTCGCCACACACCAATCCGAGCTGGTCCAATCACTGGTATTCCGACAGGAAGACGCGTTCCGCCACCACCGTCGTGAAAGGCTCGCCGGTGGTCACGTGACGGCTGTAGAAAGGGTGAACCGCCGGTGTGCCCATCCTATAAATCCGCGGGCGCCTCGGAATCGGAGGAGGCAGCACGTCCGGCAACTCCGGCAGATCCGGACACCATGACGACAGCGGCCTCTCGGGCACCTCTTCTTTGCCGGCATCGGGGTTGCCACGGAGCTCGCCGTGTCAACGGCGGCGGCCAGGCATGTTGTTTTTTTGTGTTATATGTTGCGCAGGTATGGTCGAAGATAGCTCGGCGACCTCCCCCTTTTATGGACGCGTCCGGACGCGGCGAGAAACGCCGAGAACTCGCGGGAAGTGACGGAAAAGAAGGCGGGAGACGGCGTGGTGACGGAAAGACACTGGCAATACGCCGGCGTTGGCGATGGCCAAGCGCGAACAAATGAGTCAGACCGTTGTGCCCGGTCGGCCGGACAGGCCGGACCCCTACCCATATCGACCGCGGTCTAACCCAAACGGACAGGAACGGACTATTTTGGATGACCGTTTGGGTCGGCCCGGTGGAGATGCCCTAAGGTGTCCAGGAACGCCTTGCTGAAGGGAATATGCCCTGAGAGGCAATAATAAAGTGTTTATTATGTGTATTCCAAGTATATGATAGATGTTTATTTTGCATGCTATAATTGTATTAATACGGAAACGTTAATACATGTGTGTTTAATAAACAAACAGAGAGTTCCTAGTTATGCCTCTCTCATAAACTAGCTCGTTGATTAACAAGATGATCAAGGTTTCCTAATCATGGACATTGGATGTTGTTAATAACGGGATCACAACATTAGTGTAATGATGTGATGAACATTCATCCGAAGTATAGCATTACGATCAAAGTCATTGAGTTTATATTGCTATAACAACTTACGAAGTGATCCTAATCCTTAGACCATGAGATCATGTCAATCACTAACACCGGAAGAGTTTCTTGATAACATCAAACGTCACACCGTAACAGGGTGATTATAAAGATGGATTCATAACTAATAAAGTGTTATGTTGAGGCTCATGGATCGAGAGTGGAATTTGTTCATCCCGATGACGGATATATATACTCTGGGCCCTCTCGGTGATATCACATTGATTAGCTTGCAAGCAAGTGATTTGATCACTAGAATGTTATATCACAGGAACGAGAAAAGAGTGCATGTCGGTAACGAGATCAAACTAGGTATGGAGATACCGATGATCGAATCTCGGACATGTAATATATCGTGAAACAAAGGGATTAAGATACTAGCGTAAAAGGTTCCGACGATCACAAGAAAGTCATCGTTGAATGTGTGGGAGTCAGTATGGGTCTCCATATCCCGCTTCTGATTATTGATCCGAGAGGGGTCTCGATCATGTCCGCATTATTCACGAACCGTAGGGTGACACACTTAAGGGACACCGACATCCAATTGGATCAAATGTTTCATGCCGAAAGAATGAACAAACGCAGGAATTTATTTCACTAGATACCGAAACAGTTTTTCGGGTGAAATTGCATAAAGTGGTTATGCATGTGAAATATAATTCTAGCAAGGGGTTATTTGTGAATGTCTGTCATTAAAGTAATTGACAAAATTCTGAATAAAATAAAAGAGTTTTATTTAATGAGAGTTTGCATTAAATTTGGTGGAAATTTAATGGGAATTTGAGTGGACTTTTGAGTGGAGGGAATTTAAAGGAGATTTGTGAGTGGAGTGTCCACCCACATGAAGAGGGGAGGGCAAGGGGCAGCCCCCATGCGCCGGCCACCCCCTTGGGGTTCCCCCCCTCCTCCTATAAAAGGAGCCCCCCTCCTCACTTGTCTCTCACACCTCCTCGTGAAGGATCTCTCTCCCCCTCTAGAATTTATCCCCCATGGTCTCGGACTAGCGAGATACATGTTCCCGGTGGCTATTCGGCAAGAAAGAGTTGTGCTTCCGCTGCATCGCTGGAGCGAGGAGGCGGAGGTTGCTCGGTGCCTCGAACGTGTGTGCGAGCACGGATGCGCTGTTGATTTGCGGCGCTAGGACTTCCTCTCGATCTTGAGATCGGCAAGAGATCGTCTACATCAACCACGAGTTGAACTCGTTAAGCTTTGTCGGTCTTCAAGGGTATGTTCTCTACGGATATACATCCGCCCGTTGTTTGTATCTAGTAGATAGATCTTGGTATATAGTTCACATCGTAGGAAATTTTTTGTTTTCTATGCTGCGAACCCTACAGTGGTATCAGAGCCGGATCTATGCGTAGATACTTTACACGGGTAGTACACATATGAGTATGTGGGCGATGATGATCATGTTGTTGCTCCTTTGTTGTAATTTTGGATATTGGTGGCATAGTGGGATGAAGCGGCCCAGACAAACTTTACATGTCCTCGCACATGAGACCTGTTCCACGCTTGACATGCAACTAGTTTGCATAAGTGGCTAGCGGGTGTCTGTCTCTTACTATAGTCAATATCTATTTTGCAAGCGAGTTGTCAACAATTTGATTATCCTCGTTGTGGTTCATGTTCGTAGGTAAGAACGGTTCTATCTCGAAAGCCCTAAGCCATGTAAAACTTGCAATGAATAAATTAGAGGCGTCTAGTTTAGATTGTTGCTGGGCTAGTGTTATGATATGGTAGTGTTGTAAGTAGAAGTATGAGATGATACTCTTACAACACACATAGCGTGTAAAATCCATAGACCTTGGATTTACACATATAGGTATGATAGTTATCATACAACGATGCACATGATAGAGATCATCTGCGGGAACCATATCATTTCACTAATAAACATATGATGTTTGATAGCATCTTATATTGCTTGTTTAGCGCTTTGTTAGCATAATAAGATGATCCCTCATTTAAGTATCAAGATAAGAATGTGTTCTTCCTTTAGTACACCGATTATGTTTTCGTCGCTCCAAGACATCACGTGATGATCGGGTGTTCTTGGATCCACGACCATATTTCGGGTGTAAAACAGTTACACACGCGAATACTAAGGTTCTAACTTGGCGAGCCTAGCATGTACAGACATGGCCTCGGAACACGGACCGAAAGGTTAAGCATGAGTCATATAGTTGATATGATGCCCATTTGATGCTCGCCTTTGAAGCTATACCGACTCACGTGATGATCGGACTTGGTGTAGTGGATTTGGTTCATGTAATCACCAAAAAGGCACGAGGGATGTCGTTTTTGAGTGGGAGTTCATTCGTAATATAGATTAGTTGAACTCAATCTATCATACACTTAGTCTAAACTTTACAAATTCTGTTGTAGATGGCACCACCTGCTTTTAATTTCAATGTGTTCATGGAGAAAGAGAAACTAGCAACGAACGGTAGCAACTTTACCGAATGGGCCATGAATTTGAGGATTCTCCTCTCTGCTGCACAAAAGCAATATGTGCTAGAAGCGCCGTTAGGCCCCCCACCTTTAGATGATGCCCCTGACGAGGAGAAGAATGTCTATCAGACTCGTCAGGAGGACCACAACTTAGTTCATTGCGGCATATTGTATGGGCTAGAGCCGGAACTTCGAAAGCGTTTCGAAAACGGCAATGCATTTGATACAATGGGTGAGTTGAAAATGATTTTCGACACACATGCTGCTGTAGAGAGCTACAACGCTTCAGAAAAGTTCTTTAGCTGCATGATGGAAGAGCACAGCTCCGTTAGTGAGCATGTACTCAAGATGTCGGGTTACGCCGATAAGCTTGTGTCCTTGGGAATATCGATTCCCATTGACTTAGGCATCCATCGTGTTCTGCAGTCTCTGCCGACCTAGCTATAAGAGCTTCGTGATGAACTATAATATGCAAGGCATGAAGAAGTCTCTCCCCGAGCTTCTGTCAATTCTTAAAACTGCAGAAGTGGAGATCAAAAAGGAACATCAAGTGTTGATGATCAATAGGAACACTGGTTTCAAGAAAGACAAGAAGGGAAAACGGAAGGGAAGTAAGGGCGGCAAGCCTGTTGCCGCGCCTGAAGAGAAACCCTGAGTTGGACCTAAGTCTGATTCCGAGTGCTACTATTGTAAGGGGACTGGCCATTGGAAGCGCAACTGCCCCAAGTATCTGGCAGACAAGAAGGCCGGCAAGGCAAACAAAGGTATATATGATATACATGTTATTGATGTGTACTTGACTAGTGCTCGCAGTAGCACCTGGGTATTTGATACCGGTTCAGTTGCTAATATTTATAACTCGAATCAGGGGCTGCGGAACAAGCGACCGCTAGCAAGGGGTGAGGTCAAGATGCGTGTCGGCAATGGATCAAGCGTTGATGTGATCGCCGTCGGAACGCTGCCTCTCCACTTGCCGTCGAGATTAGTTATAAACTTGAATAAATGTTATCTGGTGCCTGCACTGAGCATGAACATTGTATCTGGATCGTGTTTGATGCGAAGTGGTTATTCATTTAAATCCGAGAACAATGGTTGTTCCATTTATATGAATGAAATCTTTTATGGTCATGCACCGATGATGAATGGTTTATTTCTATTAGATCTCGATGATAATGTTACACATATTCATAATGTTGATGCTAAAAGGATTAAACTTAATGATGATATATCCGCATATTTGTGGCACTGCCGTCTAGGTCATATTGGCGTTAAACGCATGAAGAAGCTCCATTCGGATGGACTTTTGGAATCACTTGATTATGAATCATTTGATACATGTGAGCCATGCCTTATGGGCAAGATGACTAGAACGCCGTTTTCCGGTTCAATGGAACGGGCGACAGATTTATTGGAAATCATACATTCTGATGTATGTGGTCCAATGAGTGTGTCGGCGCGAGGTGGATATCGTTATTTTGTTATTTTCATGGATGATTTGAGTAGATACGGTTATATCTACTTGATGAAACACAAGTCTGAAACCTTTGAAAAGTTCAAGGAATTTCAGAATGAAGTGGAAAATCATCGTAATAGAAAGATCAAATTTCTACGGTCCGACCGTGGAGGTGAGTATCTAAGTTACGAGTTTAGCACTCACATGAAAGAGTGTGGAATTGTTTCACAACTCACGCCTGCCGGAACACCACAGCGAAATGGTGTGTCGGAATGTCGTAATCGTACTTTATTAGATATGGTTCGATCTATGATGTCTCTGACGGACTTGCTGTTGTCATTTTGGGGTTATGCACTAGAAACTGCTGCATTCACTTTAAATCGGGCACCATCTAAATCCGTTGAAAAGACACCGTATGAATTGTGGTTTGGAAACAAACCTAAGCTGTCATTTCTTAAAGTTTGGTGATGCGATGTTTATGTGAAGAAACTTCAACCGGATAAACTCGAACCCAAAGCGGAAAAATGCGTCTTCATAGGATACCCTAAAGAAACTATTGGGTATTCCTTCTATCACAGATCCGAGGGCAAGGTTTTTGTTGCCAAGAATGGATCCTTTCTAGAGAAAGAGTTTCTCGCGAAAGGTGTGAGTAGTCGGAAGGTAGAACTCGAAGAGGTTGTGGAACCTTCTCTTCAAAGTATGGCGAGTAGCGCAGCGCCGGAAGTTGTTCCGGAGTTGGCTCCACCTATTGAAGAGGGAACTAATGATAATGATCATGAAACTCCGAAAGAGAGTACTACCGAACCTCGCAGGTCAAACAGGACGCATGCAGCTCCCGAGCTGTACGGAAATCCTGTCATGAATTTCATGGTTGATGAAAATGATGACCCTGCGACGTATGAAGAAGCGATGATGAGCCCGGATTCCAACAAATGGTTAGAAGCCATGAAATCCGAGATGGAATCCATGTATGAAAATCAAGTTTGGAACTTGGTGGAATTACCTCACGACCGAAAGGCCGTGGAGAACAAATGGATTTTCAAAAGGAAAAATGATGCTGATGGTAATGTGACCGTCTATAAAGCTCGACTTGTCGCAAAGGGGTTTCGACAAATTCAAGGAGTTGACTACGATGAGACTTTCTCTCCCGTAGCGATGCTAAAGTCAGTTAGGATTATGTTAGCAATTGCTGCATATTTCGATTATGAGATATGGCAGATGGATGTCAAAACCGCGTTTCTCAATGGTAATATTGAAGAAGAGTTGTATATGATACAACCAAAGGGTTTTGTTGATCCTAAGGATGCTAACAAGGTGTGCAAGCTTCAGCGATCCATCTATGGATTGAAGCAAGCATCACGAAGTTGGAATCTCCGCTTTGATGAGGTGATCAAAGAGTTTGGATTTGTCCAAACTTATGGAGAAGCTTGTATTTACAAGAAAGTGAGTGGGAGCAATGTGGCATTTCTGATATTATATGTGGATGACATATTATTGATCGGAAATGATATAGATCTTTTAAACAGTGTTAAAAGTTATCTAAACGGCAAATTTTCAATGAAGGGCCTAGGTGAAGCGTCATACATATTAGGCATAAAGATCTATAGAGATAGATCTAGGCGCCTAATAGGGCTATCGCAAAGTACATACCTTGATAAGATTTTAAAGAAGTTTAAAATGGACGGAAGTAAGAAGGGGTTCTTACCTATGTTGCAAGGCAAGATATTGAGTAAGACTCAAAGTCCGGCTTCGGCGAAAGAAATAGAGATAATGGACAAAGTCCCCTATGCTTCAGCCATAGGCTCTATAATGTACGCCATGCTATGTACAAGACCGGATGTGGCACATGCTATTAGTTTGACTAGTAGGTACCAATCGGATCCAGGTTCGGAACACTGGATAGCGGTCAAGAATATCCTTAAGTACTTACGAAGAACTAAGGATATGTTTCTTGTATACGGAGGTGAAGAAGAGCTCGTCGCTAAGTGTTATGTCGACGCTAGCTTTGACACCGATCCGGATAACTCTAAGTCTCAATCCGGATACGTATTTCTCATGAATGGCGGAGCGGTTAGTTGGAGGAGCTCCAAACAACCTGTGGTAGCGGGATCAACAACGGAGGCCGAATATGTTGCTGCTTCAGAAGCGGCTCAGGAAGCAGTTTGGATGAAGGAGTTCATATCCGAACTAGGAGTGGTGGCAAACGCGTTGGACCCAATGGTGATCTATTGTGACAACAATGGTGCCATTGCCAATGCCAAAGAGCCAAGGTCTCACAAGCATTCCAAGCATATTAAGCGCCGGTTTCACTCCATCCGCGAGCATGTCATGGATGGAGATATAAAGATTTGTAAAGTACATACGGATCTCAATGTAGCAGATCCATTGACTAAAACTCTCCCTAGAGCAAAACATGATCAACACCAGAACTCAATGGGTGTTAGATTTATCACTATGTAACTAGATTATTGTCTCTAGTGCAAGTGGGAGACTGAAGGGAATATGCCCTGAGAGGCAATAATAAAGTGTTTATTATGTGTATTCCAAGTATATGATAGATGTTTATTTTGCATGCTATAATTGTATTAATACGGAAACGTTAATACATGTGTGTTTAATAAACAAACAGAGAGTTCCTAGTTATGCCTCTCTCATAAACTAGCTCGTTGATTAACAAGATGATCAAGGTTTCCTAATCATGGACATTGGATGTTGTTAATAACGGGATCACAACATTAGTGTAATGGTGTGATGAACATTCATCCGAAGTATAGCATTACGATCAAAGTCATTGAGTTTATATTGCTATAACAACTTACGAAGTGATCCTAATCCTTAGACCATGAGATCATGTCAATCACTAACACCGGAAGAGTTTCTTGATAACATCAAACGTCACACCGTAACAGGGTGATTATAAAGATGGATTCAGAACTAATTAAGTGTTATGTTGAGGCTCATGGATCGAGACTGGAATTTGTTCATCCCGATGACGGATAGATATACTCTGGGCCCTCTCGGTGATATCACATTGATTAGCTTGCAAGCAAGTGATTTGATCACTAGAATGTTATATCACAGGAACGAGAAAAGAGTGCATGTCGGTAACGAGATCAAACTAGGTATGGAGATACCGATGATCGAATCTCGGACATGTAATATATTGTGAAACAAAGGGATTAATATACTAGCGTAAAAGGTTCCGACGATCACAAGAAAGTCATCGTTGAATGTGTGGGAGTCAGTATGGGTCTCCAGATCCCGCTTCTGATTATTGATCTGAGAGGGGTCTCGATCATGTCCGCATTATTCACGAACCGTAGGGTGACACACTTAAGAGACACCGACATCCAATTGGAGCAAATGTTTCATGCCGAAAGAATGAACAAGCGCAGGAATTTATTTCACTAGATACCGAAACAGGTTTTCGAGTGAAATTGCATAAAGTGGTTATGCATGTGAAATAGAATTCTAGCAAGGATGCGCTGCTGATTTGCGGCGCTAGGACTTCCTCTCGATCTTGAGATCGGCAAGAGATCGTCTACATCAACCACGAGTTGAACTCGTTAAGCTTTGTCGGTCTTCAAGGGTATGTTCTCTACGGATATACATCCGCCCGTTGTTTGTATCTAGTAGATAGATCTTGGTATATAGTTCACATCGTAGGAAATTTTTTGTTTTCTATGCTGCGAACCCTACACTTGCCACACGTGTTAGCAACACATGAAGTCGCATGTTTCAAAATGAAGTTTGAGGCTGGAAGTATGGTTTCCGTGTTGCCGGCGGCGAAGCGAGACAAAGCTGGGAGGTGTGGACTATTGGGTGTGCTGAGGCGCGTGCACATTGTGTTCTTCGAGTCGGTGCTCGAGGTGATAGTGCTGGGAATGCAAGGGAGGTGTGGCGAGAGGTGCTGCGCAGGTGCATGGTCACGTTTGGCAGAAATTCCGCTCGAGGTGCGCCGCCGTTGCGCGGCCAACGTCGGCGAGAGAATGTCACCTACGTGGTGGCCAACTGCGCAGGTCACGGAGAAGGGGCACGCGCTGGGCACTGCGGTATGGCAGGTTTCTGGTCAACCTCGAGTGGATATACGCCGCGAGCTTCCGGTGGTGCAGGCAGGACCAGTCCTGACATTTTTGGGTCCCGGGGCACAACTAAAATCTTGGGCCCCTTGAAACTGTTGCCTACCAAAACCCACCGGCGAGCAGCGACGGGCAACACGAAGAGCCGGGAGGCTCCCAGAACTGCTGGTGGGCCCTGGTCCCTCGGGCAACAGCCCGCAAAGCTCCGGCACGCGTCCTGGCTTGGTTCGAGGGCGTGCCACCTGACCTATACCTGATCAGGAAGGTGAAAGATTGCTTCGATTGGTTTCCTGCATGGCAAACAAACATGTGTAAAATTCGAGCCGTAACCGGCTCTCAGGTTTCCCTGTGAATCGGCTCCTAGAGCCGATTATCCCATGGTTCTGCATTAGATCCATTATAACATGGGGTTTCTGCTTCATCAATACAAGCTAAATCGATCTACAACAGTTTAACGTTTTCACTACATGACTGGAACATCCTACACGTAATTGAGCCTGGTAGATACAAAAGATAATAGAAAATTAATCCTAGAGATGGCCTAAAAACCAACGTAATCGTCAATTCCCGGAACACCCCCTCCTGGACTGATAAACCATATCTTACATACTACTGGATCGTTCAACCCGTTTGCAAGGCCTGATCATGTGGATATTAAACTAAACCTTGGAGAACAAGGCACAACTATAACAGATCAAATCGACTTAAATAAAGATCAAGCAAGATGCCACCCTCACACCCGGGAAAAGGTGTAAAGGCGGCGATATAAGTATAGGCAGCATAACTGAAACAATCGTAGCGAAAAGTACTGATGCTAACCCAGACAAATCTATGATAATGGTGTTACTCGCCATCAACAAGGCTTCAGTACGAGTAATACCAGATAACGCATAAGTAGATACTGCCTAGATCGCAAGATGCGATCTAGGCAGCATGGCACTTACCCGAGAAAAACCCTAGAAACAAGGGGTGGCGATGCGCCGAGATTGTGTTTGTTGTGAACGTGATTGTCCTCCTTTTCTTGATAACCTTAGGTACATATTTATAGTCCGGAGACTTTCTGTCTTTGGAATAACTCTACAACTCTATCTCTTACCTAACTCTAAACGGAACCTACTACAATATAAAGATACACGGGCAATTTAGCCCAAACCAACACGCGAGGCCGATTCAACAACACGTTATATATACGTATCTTCTAAGCCCATCTTGATCACGGCCCAACTCCTCCTTTGGTCAAAATATGGCGATAACACATGCCCCCTGGTTTTGGCAATAATAATTCCAAAACCACTCTGTTCTCTCTTTTTTTTTGTATCGGGTTGCGCGTTGACAGAACGCGTTGCAGAACAGGATCGTCACGCCACCCCCTCATCATGATGCCTTGTCTTCTCCACTTCCCCGCAGTGCATGATTTGACAACTTCGGCAGTACATCCTGGGAAACCGCTATAGCATTGAACCGCTTCATACTATTCCCCTTATTTAACTTCACCCAAGCAATCCACAGTCCTCATATTCCTCCAGTAACCAAAAGAAACCCCTTCTTTCCCCTCCGCCGAAAAAACCCTCTTTCTCCGCCATGGCCTCCTCCACTTCCTCTGGCCTGTCCTCCCAAGCCTCCAACTTGATGAGCGACCGAGAGCCGACGCCAGAACATCCGCCGATGGCGGCGTACAACGCTCTCGCCCCACAATGGTGGGACGAGAGAGACTGGGACTTCGCCGCTTGGTCGGAGGACGACGCGTCCATGACCGACGGCGAGGAGGACCTGCAGTTCCTCGCCGATGGGGAACTGGAGGCGGACAGCACCGACGACGCCATGTCCTGGGATGGCGTCGACTCTTCCGACGAGGAGGAGGAAGAGGAGGACACCTCCTCCGAGGAGTACCAGCCGGTGAAGTACTTCCGCGCCGGGTCCGAGGACACCGAAGACGAAGACGAGGACGAGGAGGCCCCCGCCGGCTTCCTCAGCAGCAGCAGTGAAGACGACGCCGGTAGCAGCGCCGAGGACAGCGAACAAGACGGCGGCGATGACAGCGACGATGACCTCGGCCTAGATTAGGAACTAGTAGTAGTAGTAATAGCAATAAGCTCCCTTTTGTAATCAATCAGCCTTCTGTAAGCAATCAGCTTTTGAATGAATGCAAATCTGTTTCCCGAAGATTGCTTTTGTCGCCCCAATTTTGTAGATAACCAAAACAGGTCGATACTCCAGGAGCCGATAACGCTGTATCGGCTTTTACCATACTGCACTTATTCCGTTAACTAAGTCAAAGCTCAAAGAGCCGATGGACATCGGCTTTCCCCAAAAACGTTGACAAGGTCAAAACTTGGTCGCGTATTTAGGCAAGCCTAAGCGGCTGCTCTCCAGTCTCAAACGGTAACCTGCGACCTTCTTCAAAAGGGCGACCTAGATCTTCAATCTCCCACTGACCAGATCGAGCTCACAGCGACAAGAACCCTCGCTCCCCCACTGCTTAGATCTATCTCCGCCGGCGAACTAGATGGCGGAATCGTCCAACACCAACCCAGAGGTCTCCGGACTGAAGGTACGCCTACCCCTCGTAGTCTGAATACGATGCTAGACTTAATGGCGAACACCTGAATTAATGCCTTATTCCACCATTGAATTTTCTAGGTTTTAGACATTCTGTTGCCGCATCCTTCTCTCCCAAACTCTCTCTGTCTTGGCCCTCGCACAGAATCCAGCCCTGCTCATCTGATTTCTTGCGAAGCAAATAGAATCCCCTTCGTAAGCCAAGACCTAGATCTGAACTCCTGGGCCGACTGTCTGCGAGCCTGGCCTAATCCCCCTGAACACTGGGTCTCCTGGTTCAGTAGAGTAGCTAGAGCTTACCAATCCCAATGGGAAACTACAAGGATAGCCGATGCCTTGCACTTATCATTGTCTCCTCTTGAGAAACATGAGAACCTTTTGAAAACCATCGGCTACTTCTGGTCTGACGCTCTGAACTGCTTTATGTTCGGTCATGGCCCTATGTCACCAACCTTGTTAGACGTGGTGATGATCACTGGCCTGGATGTCACCTCGCCCACCCCCTCTGCTTTTAAACTGCCCAAAGTCCCCTATAAGCTGTCTTCTAAAACAGACTGCACGAACTGGGGTGCCTACCTCCAACGCCATATGAAAACAAAGGGCCCTGTCTCAGAGAAAGAACATACAGCCTTTCTCAACTTCTGGCTGGAGCATTTCATATTCTGTGGCCCTTCCCTGGCTCCAACCAAGAACTATCTCTCCCTAGCCCACGAACTAGCCAAAGGTACTCAACTTGGCATCGGCAAACTGTTCCTTGGAGAGGTCTATCGATATCTCCAGCTGATGTCCGTCAAGCTGTTCTCAGGCATAGCAATCAAAACAGGCGGTCCTTGGTGGTTCATTCAGTTATGGGCTCAGCTGTACTTTCAAAACCACATCCCAGACTTCCCGCTTCTAGCGAGTTGTACCTTTCCCGATGTTAAAGGGAAGCAGATCCGATGCACTAGTTATGGACAAGCTTTGTACAGACTGCCAGGCAGTAAACTATCTCCTAAGGAAGCAGCCAAGTGGTTCAGCACTTTCTTCCAAGGCCTGGACAATCCTACCTTCTTCCCCTATATGGAAGAATCCGAGCATTTCGAAAATCCACTCTCCTTCAGGCTAGATAACTTTGCCGATGACACCAGCACTCGGCAACTCTTTTCCATTGTGATCCGTCCCTGTTTCCTTCCAGTTGGCATGAGCACCTCCAACAGAATTATCAAGCCTGGGTATGAATTCTACCAGCCGGTCATAGTGGCCCGGCAATTTGGCCTTGGGCAAGTACCTCCCCATCTCTTTCTCCATCATCTTACGGAGTGCAGAGCCGACCTGCCTGATCCTCTCACCAGTCAGAGGTGTTACTCCTTCTTTGATGCTCTGACCATCCCTATTCCGAATGACCTCACCTTCGCTTCATCAACTGACGGCTTCGAAGACTGGTGGATGATGTGGAAAACCCACGCTTTCAGGAAAGCTCTGGGACCGCTGTTGAAACAACTTGATGCCGATTATGACGTCCCCGTGGAACAGGTACCACTACTTGTAATTTTTCTCAATGTAGCTCATAAATGACTCTCCTACTAACTCAATTTCTCCCTTTGCAGCAACAAGACGGCCCTGAACCTACACACAGTGACGGCTCTCCCTTTGAGTTCTTTCCACCAGCTCCTGTGGTTCTTTTCTGCAAAAACTCGCCGCCTTTGAAAAAGGTCATAATGCAGAAACAGCCGATAACACCTCAATCGGCTTCTAAGAAGCAAGGAACTTCAACACCAGCTGCCCCCCGAGTTCCAACTAAGACAAGAACGACTACGAGGAATGTAGCTGCCAGGAAGACCTTGAGGCACCGGAGTCCTCCTCCAGAAAGCTCGCATGTAGGCTGACCCATTTCTTGGTCGACTCTCCTTATTCTTTCATTATTGCAGACGCGCTCATGTCTAACATCCTTCCTTCTTTTGCAGGCTTCCATTGAAGATTCTTCCCACGAGGACGAACAACCCGATGAGGGAGAATCGAGCCCAACGGATTCTGAGAGGACCATCACCCCGAGCCAGCCAGATGTGCCACCATCGGCTTCTAGGAAAAGGTCTGTTCCTGAGCCTGCTGCCCCCCGAGCACCAGTCGAGGCCGGGCCAGCATCGGGTCCCAAGAGAGCTCGTAAAGGACCACCAGTTTCTTCATCGAGCCAAGAGGTTCCGAAAAATCATCATCCTTTATGCTCCTGCCCCTTACTCCCCTTTTCCTGCCGATCCATCATTATTTACATTGGTAAATCACCTTTCATGCAGACAACTGATGCTTCTAGTGGGAAGGCCGGGGCCGCGCCGACACCTTTAGCCAAACCAGACCTGGCAATCCCCGAAAATGCAGATGAAATCGCTACCAATTTGGTAACGCCTCCAGATCCCAAACACAAACCGATCGCTTCGTCGTCTGCCAACCCTTCGGTCTCAGGAAAGGTATGTTAACTTCCTTCAGCTTATTCTCCCCTGTTGGACGCATACTGACGTCTTTTCGGGCTGCCAGGGCTATAACATTTCAGACTTGTTGACATTTGATCCTAACTCGATCGATCCAACTCCCTTTGTCGCCACCGATGAACCACCAGCCAGGGCTGTCCTACCTCAATTCCAACGACTTAGAGCCTTACTGTCTTCCCCAATCGAGGAGTTGATCGAGGGTTCTGAAGAAGTAAAGGGCGTTCTTGCTGAAATCAAGGACCAAATCCCAGTGGCATTGTAGGTGAAGCTTTGGCCCGTCGTAACTCTGTCCTTCTACGGGTCCAGGGTGAAGCTAGCTCGTGAAAGGATCAACCTGCGCCGCGCTCAACTTCCGCTAAAGGCCAACATTGCCGACAGATGTCAGCAGCTCAATGAGAAGAAAGCGTCCTTTGATGCCAAAACTGACACTTCTGTCAGCACAGCTGAGCTAGCATCTTTGAAAAAGGAGCTGGAAGATCTTGAAGAAAAGGTCCGGGCGACGAAACAGCTCATTCGCGACAAGGAAGCATCCATCGCCCGCTCCCAAGATGAAGCAGAAGGCCTCAGAGCTCAACTGAAGACTGACCTGGCAGAGATACGCACCCTGAACCAACAGCTTGTGATAGGCGAGGACGAGGATGACGAAGCCGAGATCGCCGAGGTGGACCGTGTTCGTGCTGACGCCCTCCACGCCTTCGAGGCATTTCTTCAGTAGTTTGTTTACGTAAACTGGCATTGGGTTGTACCAGTTTTGAACCTCTAAAGTCGATGACCAAGCATCGGCTGTATACTTCTATTGGCCGATTTCATGCATCGGCCCCCATATCTCACTGCCCATCATCCCACGTGCTTGGGAGCTACATAATAAAAAAAATTATATTGGCCGATTTCGTGTATCGGCCCCCATATCTCATTGTCCATCATCCCACATACTTGGGAAATATTTCTTGAGATGTTGACCGTTGACAGCTACTGGGAATTTCACGCCGTCCAGTTCTTCCAGCATGTATGCGTTCCCTCTTAAAACCTGATCGATCCTGTATGGCCCGTGCCAATTTGGAGACCATTTACCATATGCTGCATCCTTGGTCCCTAATGGCAACACCGCTTCCCACACCAGATCGCCAACGTGGAACTCCTTAGGTCTCACCTTTTTGTTGTATGCACGAGCTACTTTGGCCTTGTTCTCTTTGATTTTCTCAAGTGACAACAGCCTAAGCTCAGTCAAATCTTCAACACTGTCACTCATCAAAGCTGCGTATTCTTCAGCCGTTAGATCGTTCTGAAAAGTGACGCGTCTCGATCCAGCCGTAATTTCCCAAGGCAATACGGCTTCTTGTCCATAGACAAGATGGTACGGCGAGGTTTTTATCGCTCCATGACATGACATGCGGTAAGCCCATAAAGCCTCTGACAAAACCTCATGCCAACGCCTAGGGTGCTCATCGATTTTCCTCTTGATCAGCTTGATAAGGCTCTGGTTGGACGCTTCAGCTTGCCCATTTGCTTGAGCATAGTACGGAGATGATCGAATCAGCTTAATCCCTATATCCTCACAGAACTTTCTGAACTCGTGGGAAGTGAAAACCGAACCTCCATCGGTCGTGATAGTCTGGGGAATCCCAAACCTATGAATGACGTGCTCTTTCACAAAATCGACAACATCCTTTGAACTTACTGACTTCATAGGGACGGCTTCCACCCACTTGGTGAAATAATCCGTGATGGCTAAGATCCACATGTGGCCCTTGCTTGACGGAGGATTGATCTTGCTGATCATATCCATGCCCCAACCTCGGAAGGGCCAAGGCTTGATGATGGGATTCATTGCTGACGCGGGTACCATCTGGATTTTTCCAAATCTGACATGCTTGACATCCTTTGTAGTACTTAAAACAGTCCTCGAGCATGGTAGGCCAATAAAACCCTGATCGCCTGATCAACCACTTCATTTTATGAGCCGATTGGTGAGTTCCACAGGCGCCTTCGTGTACCTCGTGTAGGAGCCGATTGGCCTCGGCTGTTCCCAGACATTTGAGCAATAACCCCTCAAGAGTCCTGTAAAACATGTCATCCCCGATGAGCACATACTTCATGGCCTTGTATCTTATCCGTTTAGGTGCCCCTCGAGCCGAATCCTTCAAGTAATTGAAGATATCGGCTCTCCAGTCGTCTGCGTCCAGGAATTGCACCTGAACATCGGCTCCCTCTGCTACATCCTTGTAGCCTGAAGCCATTTGTGCAAGATCGTTGGCTTCGGTATTCTGCGATCGCGGGATCCAGGTGAAGTTTATGTATCGGAACTGTGCCATCTGCTCACGGCATTGCATCCATAATGGGAAGAGCGACTCACTCTCACACTTATATTCCTCTGTGAGTTGAGAAATAACCAGCTTGGAGTCTCCAAAAATTTCCACTGCTTCCGCTCCAGCTTCGATGAGCAGCTCCATTCCCTTGCGTATCGCCTCATACTCAGCGACATTGTTGGTGCGAGGGGCAGATAACCTGATAGAGAAGGAAAATGTTGCCCCCCGGGGTGACACGAGGAGCATGCCAATGCCGCACCCATCGTCACAAACTGACCCGTCGAAGAACATAGCCCAGGCTTGTATAGACAGTGCTGCTATATTGGTGTTGATCCTTTCAGCGATAAGGTCGGCCAATGCCTGCCCCTTAACTGCTTTAGCGGGTTGATACCGGATGTCAAACTCCGATAATGCAAACATCCATTTACCTAGTCGGCCTTTCAACATAGGAGCCGACAGCATGTGTTTTATGACGTCTGATTTGCAGATGATGATAATTTCTGCTGATAGCAAAATGTGGCGTAGCTTGGTGCAGGTGAAAAACAGGCAGAGGCACAACTTGTCGATCTCAGAGTACCTTGTCTCTGCATCCAGCATCCTCCTGCTGATGTAAAATACCACTCGCTCCAGCCCGTCATAAACTTGCACCACCACTGAGGCGATGGACGTGTCCGCTACTGACAAGTAAATATAGAACGGCCTGTCTGGCTGGGGCGGGACTAAAACCGGCGGCTTCGTTAAATATTCTTTGATTTCGTCGAATGCCCGTTGCTGTTTTGTTCCCCAGCGGAACTCCTCGTCAGATTTGATCTTTACCAGTCCCATGAACGGCTCTATCCTTCCTGACAGATTGGAGATGAACCTTCTGACGAAGTTGATCTTGCCGATGAGAGACTGTAGCTCTTTCTTCGTGGTAGGTGGCTTCATTGTTCGCACGGCCTCTTGACTCTTTAGACCGATCTCAATCCCGCGTTCGTGGACCAAGAAACCCAAGAACTGACCGGCCGTTACCCCGAAGGCGCACTTCTTTGGATTCATCCGTAATCCGAATTTTCTCGTTCGGTCCAGTACGCGTTGCAGATCGCCCAAGTGTCCTTCTACTGAGGCAGACTTGACCACTACGTCATCGATATAAACTTCCACCAGTTTGCCGATCAGATCATGGAAAATGTAGTTCATGGCTCTTTGGTACGTGGCACCGGCATTTTTTAATCCAAACGTCATGACAACGTACTCAAACAACCCCACCGAGCCTGGTACTCTGAACGCAGTCTTGTGTATGTCTTCTGGAGCCATAAAAATTTGGTTGTAGCCGGCATTTCCATCCATAAAGCTCAAGATCTTATGGCCAGCCGCTCCGTTGATTAACGTTTCTGCCACTGGCATTGGATACTCATCTTTTGGGGTAGCTCTATTGAGGTCCCGAAAATCTATGGCGACACGCCAACGGCCATCCTTTTTCTCCACAGGTACGATACTAGAAATCCATTCAGCATACCTGCATGGCCTGATTAAATCGGCTGCCAACATCTTCTCGACCTCCTTCTTGACTTCTTCCAGAATTTCGGCCTTCATCTGTCGTGCCCGCTGCTGGAATGGCCGAAATCCTTTTTTAAGCGGGAGTCGATGCTCGATGATGCTCCTGTCTAATCCGGGCATCTCTGTGTAGTCCCAGGCGAAGCAGTCTGGATATTGTTTTAACAGGGCTATCATTGGATCCCGCAGACTCGGATCCAACCTTTTACTGATAAAAGTTGGTCGTGGCTTATCCCCAGGACCAATGTCGATCTCTTCTAGTTCATCAGCAGATGTAAAACCATACCCTAGCTTTCCGTCACCTGCCAAATCGATGCTAAGCACAGGGCAAACCGTAGGTGAGGTTAACAAAAATAATTTGGGCCGATTGCCCGAATCGGCCCCCTGTTTTATTGCATTAGTCAAGGATGGTTTACACCTTACGGTTTTAACATGGCTGGGAATCTCCCTGCTACAACTGCACGATCTGCTCGTCGTGAGATTGCTGCTTTTTGTTTTTTGTGGCCGATCGCAGGGATCGGCCGTACCACGCACCGTCGTGGACTTTGTTACTCCGTCAGGCCGGTGGATAAGACCAGCCTCACCCCGTTTTTTGTAGCCTCGATGCGTTCACAGCCGTCTAGACTGATTCCAGAGATCGGCTCTTGGTCTTCTGATTCCCAGACGTTCATGCCAGCAATGGAGACCTCGACAGAATCGTCTGCGTGAATGACTTCTACCTCATCTCCATCCCACTGTATCAGGCACTGGTGCATCGTGGATGGGATGCCGCAGTTAGCATGAATCCAATCTCTCCCTAGTAAGACGGCGTAGGTGCTTTTGCTGTCCACGACGAAGAATGACGTAGGGACGGTTTTTCTGCCCACGGTCAGGTCCACGTTCAGTACACCTCGTTTTTCTGAAGTCTGGCCGTTGAAGTCGCTCAAAGTGACGTTGGTTTTGATCAGATCTGCAGTGGAGCGTCCCAGACGCCGTAGCATGGAGTATGGCATTATGTTGACTGCCGCCCCGGTGTCTACCAACATCTTGCTAACAGGTTGCCCATTGATGTACCCTCGTAGATACAGTGCTTTCAGGTGTTTGTAACCCTTCTCACGTGGCTTCTCAAAGATAACTGGCCGTGGTCCGCAGTCGAACTGTGCCACTGGTAGCTCGTTGGTTCTTGGCGCGCAGAACTCTGACGGGAGTATGAATACCATGTTTGTGCCAGCCGATGTCTTTGCATCGGCTTTTACCGGTTTGGGGCGCCACTCTTTCTTTTTCGGGTGATCTTCCGTTTCCAAGGTCTGCCTAACTTTAACGGCCAGATCGGGCCGTGCTTTCTTTAAAGCGTGGAGGTACTGTGCTTCGGCTTCCTCCAAATTACGTAGCCGCTGCACTCTACGCTTTTGGGTGTGCCTGAGTCCGTCGGGACACCACCTTGGACGGTGATACCTGTCTTTCTCTTCGTCACCCACTGGCTCCTTGAGACCTTGTGCTCGGGATGCTCCCCTGCGTCTGCTCTGTGGTGGGAGAGGCCCTAGGCGCTTGAACACTGACACTGGCTCTGTGTCCTCCTGCTGCTGTCCGCATTCCGGGCAGTTATCGATCGTAGGCAATCGGATCATTCCCGCGTCCCAGCAATACTTGAAGAACGGGCAATCCCAATGTTTGTCTGCGCCTTCCTTACCTTTTGGCGGTCCCCTAGCGAGGTGCTCATATCCTTCATCTTCTCCGTCGCGCCGGCGACGTTGGTCATATTGCCGCTCATACTTGTTAAGGAGATGCGTGGAATGTGGTTTCTGATATCGCACACTTTTTACTTGTTCCTCAGTTAAGTACCGCCTGTCGTCGTAGCTGGGCCGGTCGCGTGGACCAGCCTCATCTCTTACCCTGCGATAGAGACCGCCTCCCTCCTTGTACGTCGCATGGTGGTATCCTGGTCCTGCCATGTTGACATCGAACGAGAAATCCACCTGGCGCCTCGTGGAGTGGCTGTGTTCTACCATGTTGACGCCGGGGAATGGGTTGGTGTCTACTTTCATGGCGAATTGTCCCAGGATGAGACGGCCCTGCTCTATCGCCGCTTGGATCTGGCGGCGTAGCTCTTTGCAGTCATTGGTGGTGTGGGTGAACGAGTGATGCCACTTGCAGTATGGTCTTCCGTTCATCTCTTGAACCGTAGGGATCTTATGGCCTTCAGGTAACTTCAGCTGCTTTTCTTTCAGCAGTAAATCGAATATTTGCTCAGCTTTGGTCACATCGAAGTCGAACCCTTTTGCAGGCCCTTGCTGTTTCACCCATTTGCAGGATACGGGATCTGCGCCCCGAGCCCATTCAGCCACGGCCACCTCCTGGTCTTGCGTTGGGTCTTCTTCTTCTGTATCGACCAGGCCTATCGGACGTTTGAACTTGTCCTGGTACAACTCAGGGTGGCGCTGCTCATACATCGTCAGCTTCTGGGCCATGTGCGCCAACGAGTTATACTCTACTTGGAAAGCCATATCTTTGATGGGCGCTGCGAGACCCAACGCGGCCAGCTCGACTGCTTCCTTCTCAGTTAAACGAGCTGAGTAACATCGGTTCTTGACAGTCCTGAAGCGTTGGATGTACTCGGCTACCGTTTCTCTTCGCTTTTGCCGCACCTGTGCCAGCTCTGCAATGCCAGCCTCGGTAGCTTCTGAATGGTACT
This sequence comes from Avena atlantica, assembly GCA_910589765.1. Classification (NCBI taxonomy): domain Eukaryota; kingdom Viridiplantae; phylum Streptophyta; class Magnoliopsida; order Poales; family Poaceae; genus Avena; species Avena atlantica. The sequence goes on from OU342738.1 coordinate 292,863,748, forward strand.
GAATGTGGAACTGCTCTTCCAGTTGTTTCCAGGTCTGGATCGAATCAGGTGGCAGCGAGGTGTACCACCCAAAAGCTGGTCCTGTCAAAGATTGCGCAAAGAACCTTACGCGTAACTGATCTGATGCTGATATCATGCCTAACTGTGCTAGGTATCGACTCACGTGCTCGATCGAGCTTGACCCTTCTGATCCGCTAAATCTCGAAAACTCGGGGAGCCGATACTTGGGCGGCAGCGGGATCAGGTCAAACTCGTTGGGGTACGGCTTTGAATAGCCGATTGTCCTTCTCTTCGGCACGAAGCCGAACTGGTCTCTCAGGATGGTACGGATTTGTTCCGTTGTTTGGGTTGCAGGGGCTAGATTCTCATGGCTCGTTCCAGTGGCATACTTGGCTAGCCACGCCTGTTTATCGGCATCCATCCCAGAGATTCCTGCTCCGGGAACACTTGCTCCCGAAGCTCCTACCCCAACAACCCCTGCTGTTGCAATCTGGTTTGTGCGCGTCAAACTGTTGGAGTCTGGCACGTAGGTGCACACGTATCCATGTGGGATTTCTTTAGGTGGTTCACACAGGAATTGGCAATCGCCAGGGTCGCCTCCAAGCTTGTAGACGACGTACGCCGGTGCCCCTGGTGGCTCTGGAGCTGCAAGTGTGAATGGCAGCGGTGGCCTGGCCTGGAGCTGTCTTTCTCCCTGGTGAGTTCCTAGAGTGGGCCCCGAAGGAGAGTACTGATGTTTCATGATCTCCTGAACCACGCGAACTGCTACCCGCTCGAAAGCGTTTACCAAGCTCTCAGAATGGCGGTGAAGAGAATGAGCCACCATGTAGTTAACTTCCTGGCGCAGGGCTCTGGTGCGGTCCTCTGAAGGAACAGACAGATCTACCTCATCGAGAGCACCCTCGGGTGAGAACCCTTTCCACCTGATCCCATGCTTACGAGTCCTCTCAAAAGAGCCGATGAGATCGGCTTCGAAGAGAGCTTTGACGTCATCATACTTCGCCTTGAACTCCTCAGGCAGCTCATCGTACGTGACCGGTCTTTCGTCCATCGCAGCGTCGGATGTTGATGTAGACGTTGTTTAAATGTCCCACCGGGCGTGCCAGAATGTGTTGCCTACCAAAACCCACCGGCGAGCAGCGACGGGCAACACGAAGAGCCGGGAGGCTCCCAGAACTGCCGGTGGGCCCTGGTCCCTCGGGCAACGGCCCGCAAAGCTCCGGCACGCGTCCTGGCTTGGTTCGAGGGCGTGCCACCTGACCTATACCTGATCAGGAAGGTGAAAGATTGCTTCGATTGGTTTCCTGCATGGCAAACAAACATGTGTAAAATTCGAGCCGTAACCGGCTCTCAGGTTTCCCTGTGAATCGGCTCCTAGAGCCGATTATCCCATGGTTCTGCATTAGATCCATTATAACATGGGGTTTCTGCTTCATCAATACAAGCTAAATCGATCTACAACAGTTTAACGTTTTCACTACATGACTGGAACATCCTACACGTAATTGAGCCTGGTAGATACAAAAGATAATAGAAAATTAATCCTAGAGAAGGCCTAAAAACCAACGTAATCGTCAATTCCCGGAACACCCCCTCCTGGACTGATAAACCATATCTTACATACTACTGGATCGTTCAACCCGTTTGCAAGGCCTGATCATGTGGATATTAAACTAAACCTTGGAGAACAAGGCACAACTATAACAGATCAAATCGATTTAAATAAAGATCAAGCAAGATGCCACCCTCACACCCGGGAAAAGGTGTAAAGGCGGCGATATAAGTATAGGCAGCATAACTGAAACAATCGTAGCGAAAAGTACTGATGCTAACCCAGACAAATCTATGATAATGGTGTTACTCGCCATCAACAAGGCTTCAGTACGAGTAATACCAGATAACGCATAAGTAGATACTGCCTAGATCGCAAGATGCGATCTAGGCAGCATGGCACTTACCCGAGAAAAACCCTAGAAACAAGGGGTGGCGATGCGCCGAGATTGTGTTTGTTGTGAACGTGATTGTCCTCCTTTTCTCGATAACCTTAGGTACATATTTATAGTCCGGAGACTTTCTGTCTTTGGAATAACTCTACAACTCTATCTCTTACCTAACTCTAAACGGAACCTACTACAATATAAAGATACACGGGCAATTTAGCCCAAACCAACACGCGAGGCCGATTCAACAACACGTTATATATACGTATCTTCTAAGCCCATCTTGATCACGGCCCAACTCCTCCTTTGGTCAAAATATGGCGATAACAGTAACACAAAAGGAGGACATCGGTGTAAGGCGAGGATTGTGAACAAGCATATACATGTTGCGGATGAAAAAGGGACAAGTGTTTCTCTATCCGTGGCATGGGATCTAGTATTAGTTGAAACCACCAGGACCCTCCTGATAACCCTCCCGCGAGCAACCAAGGGGGACCCTAGTGCCTCCGCCCCTCCCTCGTCCTACCTCCCCTCCCTCCTCCTTGGCGCTGCCGGGACGCACCGGCGGCAAAGCCGCTCGGCGTCGGTGGCAGCGGAGCCCCTCTTCTCCCCTTGGTTCGCCAGATCTAGGCACGGGCCAAGATCGACGACCAGCGGAAGCGCGCGTGCGCAGGGCGCGGCGGTGTCCGGCTTGCTGGCGCGGCTCGGTGCGGTGGCGACACCATGCTGTGGCGAGGAGGGCTGCGTGGAGCAATGGTTTCGTGCTCGGGGCTGGCGGCTGCTGGACCGGGGCGACAAGGGCCATGGGCGGCGTTGGCCCGGATCTGGAGGTAGCGGCGGACGTGGTGCTGCAGGATGGAGGCGAAGGCGCGCCCTTAACGGCGGTGCTAAGCCTACGTGCTCATCGGCACCGATGGTCGGCCTGCTCGATCCGTTCTCCGGAAACCGGCTGGCGGTATGGGGATCGTTGTGTCGGATCTAATAAAGGAGGTGGTCCTTTGGTTTCTTTCGCACAAAGACGAAGATCTGTTTGATGTCTTCCCTCGTTGATCTGGACTGAAGAGGCGGGTTCCGGAAGGCTCCGCCCGCGAACTCCCATGGGTGTATCATGCCTGTAGATTGCTAGATCGGAAGGTATTCGGTCGTGCGCACCTTGTTTTTCTGGCCGTTTGGTTTCAGCGAGAGCGTTGCGAATCTCTATTGTTTGTTCCCACCAAATTTCATTCTTAGAGCCATGGTGAAGTCAGATGCAGAGAATGTTAGAAAAGCGAAAATATGAGGGGAGCGATGGTGATTTTAGTTCTTGTGGCGACGGAGATCTGGCTGCATGATTTGGGACTCGTTGCAGCGACTATTGGTGCGGAAAGACAACACATGAAAGTTTCCAATCTTAACTTGCAGGGTGAAAATCCAAGGTCTAGCCTTAACTGGTTGTGCCTGGCAATGACCTTGTTGAAGATATTGTTTTGTAAGCGAGAATTTTCTCCAGGGTGAAAACCTATGATCTTTAATCGCGCAACGACGACGCTTGGGCACTGTTTTCTTCTTGAAGGTGTTGTTATTGGAGTGGATGACTACTGGTGTTGTTCTGATGGTGTCAGTGTCGTTGCTTTGAGGATTAGTTCTCTGTAGAGGACTTTTTTTTATATATTTCTTTTGTTTTCTAGGTTGTGTGCATCCGTAGGGGCCGCTAGGGCGTGCGTTGTTGCAGAGGCTAGGTGTAATTGGTATCTCTGTGATATTAATATATACGCTTTTCTAAAAAAAATCCATGGCATGGGAGTTGAGCCGACGAACTAGGGGACACACATATCATCGTAGTTGCGGCCGATTTTGTATGAAACTAGAAAAAAACACCAACATAATCATAAAAAGTGACCATTATATGTATTTTAGGACAAGTTATGTATATTTTTAAGTTGAAGTTGCTTTAAAAAATTGGGAAATTTTGTGCATTTCAAACCATATAATTTCTTTAAGAGCATATAACTGCATGAGTATAATTTTATATGCAAAATGGACAATAAACTAAAAAAAGCTGCTCTATCCAGAAATAAGTATGAATTAGTCTAAATTCTATAAGCTAAAATGCTTTTAGATATATATAAATCTAGACAGATCAAAATCGCTTATTTTCGAACGGCTGAGAAATAAAACTATATAGAACGAGTAGAGCATCCCTTATCTGATATAGTTGGACTCACATACTAACCAAACAAAATCAATGTTACTACTACTATATCTTACTCGTGGTGTATTTCATGGGATAAAAAGCAATGTATTTCATACTGCCAGCTAAAAATATTTCTCCCGATCCATATTAGTTGACTTGGATTTACTAAAATTTAGATAAACCTATATACTATATAATGTCTAGATTCATTTAAATCTAGACAGATTTAAATCAACTAATATGAATGGGTCGAAAAAATAGCAAAATTAGAAATAAACTAGAGCCACGCTAAATTAATAGGCCACATCGCCGAAAACAAAGAGACGTGATTATCGCGTGCAGGTTTGTCGCATGCACATGCATTCGGGGCCCATTGATTTCACAGGGCCGGGACGGCTGCCCCGCGTGCCCTGCCCCAGGGCCGGGCCTGGGACCTGGGTGCAGGCAGGACGAGTTGTGTCCTTCCCAGTGGCCCGTGGGTGCTGAGCAGAGCAGAGTACGGGAACGATCCACTACCACTATGGTTCCTGCGCTTCTGAGCTAAGATTTGCCATGGCTATTTTCGTGACCTCTCGTCAACTCCATGTCGTTATCAAGTTAATGGGTTATTATTGCTTTAGCTTCAATCGGATTTTTTTACTTTAGCTTTGCTCTGTTGGGCCATTGCTGTACAATCAGGCTTTCGTCCCGCTATACCAATATAGCAACCATCAACATGATACAACCAAGATAATCTCGAAATGAAGGAAAATGCTGGGCAGCAGCAAACACACGTCCAATGGAACAAAGAAGAAGCATAATGGAGACATAGGCGGATCAACTAAACGAAGGAGACCCACAACGGTTACGCTATCCAGAGGAGTACCACCACGCTCCTAGCATCTGTCAAGTACCAAAAGCAACACCTTTAAAAAGGGAAACATGACACTGCTGCCCGAACCAGAGTATGGTCCTAAGGTTTCCTCCGGCACGTAGAGGGAAGTGGATGACATGTAGCCACAACGCCCTCCAGGAAGGAATGGTGCCACCCTCGGATGGCACCGCATCGGTGTCTGGTGAGCCGACAAGAATTTCTCTCGAAAACCTCTTGTGCCATTGCTGCTTATGCTAATTAACCTATTCTGGTGCAAGACTTGGATTAGGTATCTACGGCTAGCTCCAAACAACATTCAAGAGATTTGCATATATTGAATTTATTGATATCTTTGCCAATAGCTCGATGAGAACTACAAGAGCTCGTCCGAACCATCGAGCCACCACACATCCTAACCTTCACTAGTCATACTGCAGCCGTGAGCGAATCTCCTCTCATCCTAATTCCATCCCAGTAAAGTATAAAACTAGCACTCAGTTGCTATATTGAGATGGGATAACATGGCCTATCTGAAGACGGAAGCAAGAGTGCATGGTGCCCACTGTCAAAAAAACCATGAGGGAGGCTAGTAGATGCTTCTTACTGGCTAGGGAGAAGCACGACGACGATCTGAGGAAACGTGATAATTTCCTCATTCTTGTGATTCCTGATGCCTTCTATGCCCATTCTCACGAAGTGGTATCCCTAGATTGTAGGGACACAACAAATAATGCATGTTGTTGGGTCGCGTAATAGCAAGACACTAAAGTTAAAGGAAAATATATACCATATGCATACTTCGGCTAGGGAAAGCCTTTCTCCTTATAAGAGACATGGGTGGTAGGTAATGACATAAAGTCAATGGTCTTGGTAGGTATATATCTAAGATTCTCTTGGTTATAAGCTAGTTTGGTCCTTGGTAGCTCAGCTATGCTATGGGAGCTTTAACAAACCTATAAATAAAAGAGAATTTTATTTGCTTTGTTTAACAAAAATGTGTTGCATTTTGACACTATGTACCAAGAAATACGATGCACCTAGCCAACACAGTTCTTTTTTAGACACAATTCATGGAAATAAAGCCCGATGGTTCTTATTCCGTCTTCCAAAAAATAGCTAATTTATTAAACCAACTTCACCTAATTTCATTGAACTCTAGAGTCCATATTGAAGGTGAATAACTTACGAGGATGTCATCCATGTGGTGGCAAACGACACGGGCACAGAAAAGGTGCGGTGGGCTATCTGGAATGGCATGTTCCCGGTCAACCTTGAGTGGATACAAACCGCGAGCTTCTGGTGGTGCAGGAAGGATGACATGGACTTTCCCGATTCTTGTAGGAATTGTGAATAGGCAACAATCATGGTGGTGGTGACTCGTGAGGTCCCATAAATGTGCGTGCTTCAGAGCTAATATTTTCTATAGCGGCTTCGTGACCTCGTAATGATCCAGTTTCAGGGAAAATTTAATTGGCTAATAATTTTCATGAGAGGCTTACTTTCACTTCTACAACATTTGAACCAATGTTGCCGGTAATGACTGCAATTATGTGTGCATCCAAAGAGCCAATGCGAAAAAATGACACAAGACTTGGATTTTGTACTATCTACTACTACAAACTTCTGTTAAGGTACATGTATTGTATTCATTTATTCTTTACAAGTAACGGAACAATGTATAACACGGGTGCAAACCACAGAGTGCCTCAGTCATATATGAACTACTTTATGTGAATAGATCACTGGGAACATTATTTGTATTTGGATGCCATCTCCATTGCTATGGGGCCACAACTCGGGCTCTGTGGAAACGACGATGTTGATTACCAGCAATAAGGGCAGCTATTGTACTAACGATCTAGGTCTTCAAATGTATAATGCAATGTCCCAAGCCACTACCAAGCCTAGACATCTCTAACCTGCAACCCTGGCTAAAACACAAGCAAATATGTGGTTATACGGCCAACACTAACCACGAGTTGGTCTACCAGATTCAATGCTAGCTCGCATCTTTGTGTACGCCTCGACTTCGTGTCTCCATGTTTTCCTCTAGGGCCATCGAGCGACCACATAACCGAATTTTACTGGAACTCCTTTGTAAATTATACTACAGTGACTGAAATACTTAGATCCCCTTTCCATCCTAGCCAAGCATGATGATATTGTTATGCTACTTTCTGAAGATGGCACTATAGAACATGGTATATGGGACATCTTAAATGATCTATGCACTGGTAGAAAACGCCCCATGCGTCCCGATTGGTAAGGGTCATTAGTCCCGGTTGCCCAACCGGGACGGGGCAATCGGGACTAAAGCTCTAACCTTTAGTCCCGGTTGCCCCCACCAACCGGGACAAATGGGGGCACACGTGGTGGCATCAGAGCGCGAGGAAGGGTGGAGCATTAGTCCCGGTTCATAACACGAACCGGGACTAATAACCTGCTGCCGCGGCAGAGATTTGGCCCATTTCTCTGCCACGGCAGAGAATTCATTTTGGCACATTTTGTTGCCGCGGCAGCATTTTCGCCACTTTTTGTGCCGCGGCAGAGAATTCATTTAGGTTGTTTTATTGTTTATTTAGTGTTTTGCACTTATCAGCGAAGGAACCTTATATTACACAAGATCATCATGACAATATTACATTCAATACACGGATCGAGTTCATGCACTACATAAAAAAGTTGCTATTCGATGCTACCGGCCAATTCCTTCAAAGTTGCTATTTTTACAATCCATATTGTCTATACACAGCAGAATAGTATTCCCCTTTCGGGTCTAGGACTTCTGCATCCAAAAATCCCGCCAATTCCTCCTGAATTGCTCGTACGCGATCCGTTGGCAGAAGACCGTCCCGTAGACGTTCGATCTGATTTAAAAAAGGAGTCAGCCTATATGAATGAAACTAAACACAATTTGTTTGAAATTAGAAACTATAGAAATTGTTTACGTACGTGGAGTTGCTCTAAATTTCTGTCCTTCTCATCGCACGTCTGCCGGATGAACTCGCAAACATAGTATCCACAGAGATTGTTACCTGGTCCCTGCGTCAGGCACTTTACGAGAACAGAGTTCAATCAAAATAATAATCAAGCATGATAATAACTGTATCAAAACTAGAATCAAAGAGATGCGCGGATATAGCTAGTGGTGCTTACATCTAGTGCTTCAAATGTAAGCTCCTCTTTCCAAACACCCCTAGCCTTTTTGGTGAACCTTTTCCAAGCGCTGCCCGGCGAAGAAAACGAATAAAATAAGTTATTAAGTACTTGATATCATAAAATTCACGAACGTTGCCGATATAGTGTCGTAATGATTAGAATTACCACTGGAGAAGTATCTGCATGTCCTTCCGCGTCTCAAGGGGTTTATGTTTCGAGTCCATGACTAGTACACGCCCTTTGTCAAGTTGAATGATTAACAGAATATAGTGGTACCTGCGAATGCAGAACTAATCAATTATATACTTAACATCGAGTAAGCGAAATAGAAAGTGTATACAAGACAATAACACTCACTGGAAGTTGTAAGGAAATAGTATTTCCCTTTTGGTTTCTTGAGACCTTAACGCGTGTACTATATTATCCTCCGTATCCTAGGGCTTATTTTGAGATTAGCTTCATGAACCCAATATGGGTCAATGAAACCAATGTCATAGATTTGTCCTCTGCTGCATTCGAGAATCTTCATTCTGCATATTACAGTATGATTATATACATGCAATAAACAAAATAATATAGCTGGAGACTAAATTAATTACAGAATTAGTACTTACAGACAATAGGCACTGATGATCGATTTGTCCAAGGCGTCTTGATTGAATAATTGAAATAGTTCGTCAAATTCAATGGATATCATGTCATCCCTTTCTTTCCCATGATGCTTTTTTGTAACCCTCAGCACTATCCAGTTAGCCCCGGCTGACGTGGCATGCATGTACCAGTTATGCAATCTTCGCATTTTTGTTGAAAGATTGTTTACCTCCTCAGGTTTGACGAGAGGTTTGCCGTACTGGTATTTGTATGCTACTTCACTCATGGGGAAGAACTCTAACTGGGATAAGTACTGGGCAATACTCATACCTTGAGCAGCGACAGCTTCTCCGTATTGTGCAACTACCTATGGATCATACTGCTCTTCGGCCCCATATTTGCTCGACCCCACATTGGTTTGAGAAATCACCTTGAGAGGGGCGCAAGTCTGTTTTGCTTGTTCTCCGAGCTAGGCAACAGATTTCCCGCTTGCATCACTACTGCTCTTCGAGGCTTTTTGTGCCGCATGTGACTTGAGAATAGAACGGTCATAGTCTGATGACAGCTTTGGCTCGGGTTGATGAAGATTATTTAGCATTTTAAACACTTTGGCTTTTTCTTCTTTGGTGCTGGGGAACTCTGGCTCTTTCGGCCGCCTCAGCTTAGGGAAAAACGCTGTCGTTTCCGCATCAACGATCGCCGCAGTATCCTCTTCAGTACAGTCATAAGCTCTCTTGGGAGGAACCTTTGGTACTTTTGGAAGAGGCTCTTGTTTACGTTTCGGCGATCGCTTACGACGCACAGTAGCGGTACGCTTACGCTTTTTATCCTGAGGCGCCGGCGATGGCTCCCGCGGCGATGGCTGCATCGGAGATTGGTGAGGCGACGGAGCCGGGTGAGGCGACGAAGACGGCTGACGCGGCGGCGACGACCTCGCTGGAGACGGGTGAGGCGGCGGGGAAGATGGCCTTGGCGTGTGATTTTGAAGCACGATACATTCCTTCGGCCATAGAATGGTGACGTTTTTTGCGTCACCCAGCACAGTCACATCCCCTTCACCAGCAGGGTAGTGAAGATCCAAAACCTCAAAGGTGGGCATGATTTCATCCACGCCGACAACAGCGTAGCCCTCTGGAACCGGACGACAGTGGTAAGTTGGTGTGGGTCCAATTGGTAAGGCATAGCCGACCGCCACCTTCATTGATATGTTCACAACTTTGACATGTAGCTCGCAGTGTGTCATCTCTGTGATATCATCCACTGGGTAGCCAACAGGAGCCATCGTCGGTGCATCATCGTCATCGCCATTGTCATCACCCGGGACCTCGGTGGAAGCCACACTGCTTTTTCGATTATTCGATAGGCCGGTAGCATCGAATGCAGTGTGCTGCTGAGATGGGCCGGTAGTACTTTGCTCTTTAAGTGCGTTAATTTCATCTTGTTGTTGCTTTAATCGTTCTTCAATTAAACGCATTCGCTCTTTCTGACTTTCTGCTTCAACTGCCGCCCTGTCCTTACTCCTCTGACGGCTTCTATCAGGATATTTCTTCCTCTCTTCGGGAAACCCAGTCCTCCATGATTGGGAGCCTATTGTGCCTCGTGTTCGTCCATCATGTTCCTTATTTCCAAGGGCGAGTGTGAGCTCATCATTCTCTCTATCGGGAATGAAGTCCCCATCTTTAACAGCCTTTACTGCTTTTCTGATCCTCTCGATTGGCAAGGGGTCTTCTTTATGTCGTATGTTATATATACACCTCCCTTCCGAGTCCAACGTGCCCCCATGCCCGTAAAACCAATTCCTTGCACGTTCTACCCAATCGTCTGTCTCTGGGGTGATCTTTTTATCACGCAGTTCCTGCTCAAGTTTCTCCCACTTAGGAATGCCAGCCCTGTAGCCACCTTGCCCCATAGTATGGTGATACTTCTTGTTAGCAGCATTCAGCTTATTCGTTTCAGACATTTTCTTAGCTTTTTCTGATTTCTTGTATTCCACAAACTCAGCCCCCAGAATGGTTTTATCTTCTCAAACTGAATATTCTTGAAATCGGGAGTCTTGTTTTTCACGACATAGTCAAGGTGCAATCTTTTCTTCCAGTTGGTGAAACACTGGGCCATCTTCTTCAAAGCCCACTCCCTGACCTTAGCCTCCATGGCTCTCCCATGTTGTAAGGCGTCCTCAACTAGATCCTCCGCATTTGGATCCAGCTCTATCTTCGGTAGTTTGAAATTAACCATGAGCCTCTTCCACAGTAAATCTTTGGCGTGGTTAGGGACAAATAAACATGTTCCCTCTTCATCCGCATTAGCAGGCCTATTCCAATTTCTAATGGTGATCGGGATTAAGTCCCTAACGATTACTCCGCATTGTGCCACAAATTTGGTTGCGACAACTTCGGGAGCCGTCGGTTTGCCGTCTTCAGCGACATCTTCGATCCTGAACCTCTCATGGTCTTGCAACTTTTTGGTTGGGCCTCGTCCGCTCTTTTCAGTAGATTCCTTCGATCTGGAGGGCTAAAAGAAGAAAGATCGTCGTTACTATTTCTATATAGATAGCAGATGATTAATTAATGAATTGATTTATATTACATGCACCTCGCCGGAGCGGTCGTCTTCTTGATTACACAAGGCATCGCCTTCTCCCTCGCGGAAGGCAACACCTTCAACCTCAAACAAGTTGTCTACTCCGGTAAAAATAGGATCACCCTCACCGGAGTTGTTCAGAAACGTTGATACATCTAAATTATCTTCCCCACGGATCACACCTTGGATCAACTCTTCCTTTTCTTCGTCTCTGACGTGTGGGTCCATATTTTCTGCATAGGTGGAAAAACGAATAAGTCAAAGTGGCTAAAGGAGAAAGTTAAGGAGAAACCCTAATATATACATACACAATAATAAAAATGAAGAGAAACCCTAAACCCTAAACCTAGCTACAAAAAGGAAACCGTGTAGTAGATAGGTAACTCTAGCTAAAATCAACTAAAATCAATATTCCGGAGTTCCGAGGGGTGTAAAACCTAGTTCGGAGAAACCTCGGATGCATATGAGAGGGGAACATCAGTATAAGGCTACAAAAGGGAAACTATCCAGCAGATAGGTAACACTAGATACTAACAAAATACCATATTGGAATCGATCTCGATCTCGATATCGTATTCTACCGAGAAGAACCAAATCACCGGAAAGAAAGGGAAACAATCAACACATGGCATCGATGCAATGCTCAAGCAATGATAATGATACGACAAGTTAATGTGCATTGGAATGTAACCCTAAAGCATGCTCGACAAGTTAATCGGGGTTCCGAGGGGCGCAAACCCTAACTCAAGGAACTCCGGAATCACCTGTTAGGGTTACTAGGGTGTTCTAATTAAACTTGTCATTTAAGTTGTTGAACAATGCATGATTATAGCATAGATAGATAGTTCTCATTTTGGTATATTATTTGTATTTTTCTGAATTACAGATTAAAAGTTATTAAATTTACAAGTTTTATTCAAATTCTGAAATTATTAAATCAAATGTTTAAACCTTTTGCACCATAGTAACAACTAGCCATAGTGGCTGACAGGTGGGGCCCGGAGCCACCTCAGCAGCCACGCAAGCAAAGAGGAAACAGGGTCATCTGTCACCAGAGAAGGAGCTAGCCCTAGAGGCTGACTAGTGGGACCAGGGCCACGCGGATGCCACCTAGATGCCACGTTGGGCTCGCCGGCGAGAGCAGCCGCCGCCGCACATCTCGCGCCGCTGTCGCACCCACCCGGGCTTTGCCCGTCGGTGCCTGCCCGTGGCGGCACGGGGGAGGAGGAGGAGGGGGAGGACAGAGGCATGATGGAGGGGGGAGGACGGAGGTAGGTCGTACCTTCTGGCGGCCGATGACGACGCGCGACGACGGTCGTTGGAGGTGGTGGCGACGGTCGTTGGGCAGCCTGACGGCGGGGCGGCGGCGCGGGAAGCTTGACGAAGCGGCGGCACTGACGACCACGGGCAGCTGACGGTGAGGCGGCGGCGCGGGCAGCCTAACAGCGTCGGGGGCGGCGAGCTCGGGCAGCCTGCCGGCGTCGGAGGCGGTTGCGCGCGTGTCGGTGAAGCAGAGAAGTGATGGGGAAGGGAAGAAGAAGAGGAGGGGCTAAAGGGTTATAACCAAAGGACCTTTAGTCCCGGTTGGTGGCTCCAACCGGGACTAAAGGGTTATACGTCCCGGTTAGAGCCACCAACCGGGACGTATAGTCCAATATTTTCAGCAGACCAAGGGTTGGCGCGCAGGGGATCTTTAGTCCCGGTTGGTGGCTCCAACCGGGACATATTCCCCTGATTTCAAATTTTTTCAGGTATTTTCTCTCTGTTCCCGCCTTATTTTTTATTTTGGGGTTTAAATTTGTATTATTTTTAAATGATAATTAATTTGGAATTTAGAAAAACTTTAAACATAAAAAGTGTTTGGATTTGAATAAATAATTCAAAACCATTTTCTGTTTTAAAAAATAATTAATGTAACCATTTAAAATATGAACCATTTACAATTAAAAATGAATTAACTTATGTTTTTTTAATATAAATTTGGAATTTAGAAAAACTTTAAACATAAGAAGTGTATGGATTTGAATAAATAATCCAAAACCATTTTCTATTTTTAAAAAATAATTAATGTAACCTTTTAAAATGAATTAACTTATATTTTTGAATATTAATTTGGAATTTAGAAAAACTTTAAACATAAAAGTGTTTGGATTTGAATAAATAATTCAAAACCATTTTCTGTTTTAAAAAACAATTAATGTAACCATTTAAAATATGAACCATTTACAATTAAAAATGAATTAACTTATATTTTTTTAATATCAATTTGGAATTTAGAAAAACTTTAAACATAAGAAGTGTATGGATTTGAATAAATAATCCAAAACCATTTTCTATTTCTAAAAAATAATTAATGTAACCTTTTAAAATGAATTAACTTATATTTTTGAATATTAATTTGGAATTTAGAAAAACTTTAAACATAAGATGGACGAAAAGGTTTGAGATGTACCGGTTGGGAGATAGTCCATATAAGGTGGTCTAGTATTTTAGGAAAATGGGACGGTAGCATTCTGAAACGGCATTTTGGTGGTTACTTCACAAAACGACCCGTTTTTTGCGCTCGGAAAATGGAAAAGGGCTTTTCCCTGCGACAAAAAGGAAAACTTCCTCCTGCAACATTGTTCTCCATACCAATGTCCACACACATGCATAATATGGGCACAACATCACAAACTATGCCGTGATTCAGCACATAACATCGGTCATTTGGACCGAAAGCCATGAAACCTCGAACATGATAGGTCATTTTGTGAAGGTTTTTTCGAAACATGATAAATATACCAAGTCTGGTATTTTTCCTTTCAACTATGTAATAAAATATGACACCACGCGAAGGATTTTCATTGTTCGGATTTTTTTTGAATTTATTATGCCCATTTTGAATTATCTGAATTTCTAACTATGATCGAACCGGTGTGCATGAAGATAGGGGACGAGCATCGTTAGAACTTGCATTGGATCTCTGAAAAAACCACATATTGCGAGTCTAAAAATGATTTTTTCAAAAAATCACGGGCGATAGATCATGTACCTGTAGTACAAACCGGACCCACTTCCTGCCGATTCGGCAGACATTTGTCCTTTTTACCCGGGATGGACGAAAAGGTTTGAGATGTACCGGTTGGGGGATAGTCCATGTAAGGTGGTCTAGTATTTTAGGAAAATAGGACGGTAGCATTCTGAAACGGCATTTTGGTGGTTACTTCACAAAACGACCCGTTTTTTGCGCTCGGAAAATGGAAAAGGGCTTTTCCGTGCGACAAAAAGGAAAACTTCCTCCTGCAACATTGTTCTCCATACCAATGTCCACACACATGCATAATATGGGCACACCATCACAAACTATGCCGTGATTCAGCACATAACATCGGTCATTTGGACCGAAAAAGCCATGAAACCTCGAACATGATAGGTCATTTTGTGAAGGTTTTTTCGAAACATGATCATTGTTCGGCACACATTTAGTCCCGTATGTAGTCACAAACCGGGACTAAAAATATTTTCCGCCATTTCCCACCTCTTCCCGCCAAGTTTTCCCGCCCTTTCCTTTCTACTAGAGCTTTTAGTCCCGGATGTAGTCACTAACCGGGACTAAAGATATTTCCCACCATTTCCCAAAGCTTCACGCCAAGTTTTCCCGCCCTTTCCCTCTATATTTAGGGTGATCGTGTCATGGCTATCCACACATCCACACCTTCCTCTCTTAGAACAATGGACAACGCCTACTGGGCCATTCTGACCCTCGAGGAGACCGAGGCGCTGTGCGCCTCCAACTACCCTTGTCCGCCGGGCTACTGGCCGCCCGCCGGCTGGATGCTGAGCGCAGGAGGGGTTCCTGTCCCTCCTGTCCCTCAAGGTTTCGCACGCCAGGCGGCCATCACAAACCACTTCTACCACGAGCTCACGCCGGAGCAGCGGATGGATCCCCAGTGGGATCCTGACAACTACGACACCTGGAATGCCTTCTTCGCTAATAGGCGGGAAAGGGAGCTCGCCAGGTACGAGGGTGATGGCCCGCCATCGGTGAACCACAACGAAGCCGGCCATCGTCTGTGGTGGGCGAACCGTACTATCATCAAAGTGATGCGCTACATCACCGGGGGAGACCATCCTCGCCTACGGTGCCCACGAGTCCACCCGCCACAGGCCCCACACTGTCCCGGCGGTAGCGGCATCGTCTTCCAGGAGACCCCTCTCCCACCCGCCGTGAATCCGAGGCTGGAATGGCCCCTGGTATATGCCATGGATGGGCTGAGGATCCCCGGAGTGGCAGGTGACGATGACGATGATGATGACGACGACGATGAAGACCCTGAAGCTGCGTACTATAGGACTAGGCATGATTATGACTAAAGGGGGCGGCTTTAGTCCTGAGTGTTAGCTAGTCCCGGTTTGTCCCGGTTTTTAATATTAATAAATGTCTTGAGTGTTACCTAATAAATAGAGGGAAATTCCTATATAAAGAGAGGGTTCATATTTAGTCCCGGTTGGAGAAACCAACCGCGACTGAAGGGATTGCGGCAGAGTGGGCCAGGCAACACTAATAATAGGGGTGAGTGTCGACATTATGTCGTGCGGCTTGTACCTTGTCCCGGATGGTGTCACCAACCGGGACTAAAGATGAACCTTTAGTCCCGGTTGGAGACACCAACCGGGACTAAAGATGAGTCAGCACTAATAATAGGGGTGAGTGTCGACATTATGTCGTGAGTGTCGACATTTTGCCGAGCTGCTTGTACTATAAATATGCATCCTTGTGAGTCCAGTCCTCCAGCCAGTTTGAGGCATCTCCAAGATGGTTTTAGAGAGCAGGGACACCACTACGGCCAGTTTCAGGGAGATGCCGACGGAGCCCAGTCCTCCGGCATCTCCGAGAAACTGGTCATAGAGGCACTCCCTAATATGTGAAATTAGTTAGCTCCGAGGCGTATTGATCTAGTTAGTGAAGTTACAAGCTGCAAGATGGTTTTCGAGAGCAGGGACACCACTGTGGCCAGTTTCAGGGAGATGCCGACGGAGCCCAGTCCTCCGGCATCTCTGAGAAACTGGTCATAGAGGCACTCCCTAATATGTGAAATTAGTTAGCTCCAAGGCGTATTGATCTACTTAGTGAAGTTACAAGCTGCAAGATGGTTTTCGAGAGCAGGGACACCACTGCGGCCAGTTTCAGGGAGATGCCGACGGAGCCCAGTCCTCCGGCATCTCCGAGAAACTGGTCATAGAGGCACTCCCTAATATGTGAAATTAGTTAGCTCCGAGGCGTATTGATCTAGTTAGTGAAGTTACAAGCTGCAAGACATTTATTAATATTAAAAACTGAGACTACAAAACCGGGACTAAAGGCCACAAACCGCGAAAGATATCCTTCGGTCAAGCCACAAACCGCGAAAGACATGAACTAGAGTTACATAATATGAGCATGAACTTCTTGGCATATGTCATTCCTTATGACCGCTTCAGACGTAACCATGGAGCATCTTCTTTACTTAACGGAATGCTTGGGTCAGTTTTCACTGTGAAGGGCGGAATTTCATCAAACTTATTATAATCTTCTGACATGTCTGTCTTGTACTCGATTCCCACGATGTTTCTTTTCCCTGAAAGAACTATGTGACGCTTTGGCTCATCATATGATGTATTCGTTTGCATATTTTTTCTTTTTTTTGGTCTGGAGGACATGTCCTTCACATAGAAAACCTGAGACACATCATTGGCTAGGACGAATGGTTCATCTCTATAACCAAGATTGTTGAGATCCACTGTTGTCATTCCGTACAACTGGTCTATCTTTATCCCTTCCCCATTCAGGTTGACCCATTTGCAGCGAAACAAAGGGACCTTAAAAGAGACTCCATAGTCTAGTTCCCATATATCCTCTATGTAACCATAATATGTGTCCTTTTGTCCATTCTCGTCTATTGCATCAAAGCGGACACCACTATTTTGGTTGCTGCTCTTTTTATCTTGGGCGATCGTGTAGAATGTATTCCCATTTATTTCGTACCCTTGGAAATTCAATACAGTAGAAGATGGTGATGCGGCCAACAAGTATAGCTGATCTCCAACAGTGGTGTCATTCAAGAGATGTGTCCGCATCCAACCACCGAAATACTTCATGTGTTCATCTGTAATCCATGATTCAGGCTTCCCCGAGCGTAAAATATTCTTGTGTTCCTCGATATACGGAGCTGCCAAGGTGGAATTATGTAGAACTGTGTAGTGTGCTTTAGTGAAAGAATCCCCGTCCCTACATATCATTGCTTTCTTTCCCAGCGTGCCTTTTCCACTTAGTCTTCCCTCATGCCGCGAGTCAGAAACACCAATCGGCTTAAGGTCAGGAATAAAGTCAACACAAAACTCAATGACCTCCTCTGTTCCATATCCCTTGGAGATGCTTCCTTCTGGTCTAGCACGGTTATGAACATATTTCTTTAAGACTCCCATGAACCTCTCAAAGGGGAACATATTGTGCAGAAATACCGGACCGAGAATGGCAATCTCTTCCACTAGATGAACCAGGAGATGCGTCATAATATTGAAGAAGGATGGTGGGAACACCAATTCAAAACTAACAAGACATTGTACCACATCCTTCTGTAACCTTGGCAGAATATCTGGATTGATTACCTTCTGAGATATTGCATTTAGGAATGCACACAGCTTCACAATGGGTACTCGAACATTTTCCGGTAGAAGCCCCCTCAATGCAATCGGAAGCAACTGCGTCATAATCACGTGACAGTCATGAGACTTCAGGTTTTGGAACTTTTTCTCTGCCATATTTATTATCCCCTTTATATTAGATGAGAAGCCCGACGGCACCTTGATACTATAAAGGACTTCAAAAAGATTTCCTTCTCTGCTTTGGTAAGAGCATAGCTGGCACGACTTAAGTGACGCCCTTTATCCGTCTTGTTATATGTATGCATGTTCTTTGGGTCTTTCATAATTTGTTGGTCCTCCCGTGCTTCAGGTGTATCTTTTGTCTTCCCATACACGCCTAGGAATCCTAGCAGGTTCACGCAGAGATTCTTCGTCACGTGCATCACGTCGATTGAAGAGCGGACACGCAGGACTTTCCAATATGGCAGCTCCCAAAATATAGATTTCTTCTTCCACATGGGTGCGTGTCCTGTAGCGACGTCGTTCGGAACTGATTGACCGCCGGGACCCTTTCCAAAGATTACTTCTATGTCCTTGACCATACCAAATACATCATCACCAGCAGGGAGTTCAGGCTTCTTCCGGTGATCTGCCTCACCTTTGAAATGCTTGCCTTTCTTTCTTACGGGATGATTGGTCGGAAGAAATCGTCGATTCACCAGGTACACAACCTTCTTGCATTTATGAAAATATGTACCTTTGGTCTTATCTAAACAGTGGGTGCATGCCTTATATCCTTTGTTTGTCTGTCCTGAAAGGTTACTAAGAGCAGTCCAATCATTGATGGTTACGAATAACAACCCTCGTAGATTAAATGGCTCCTGTTTGTTCTCATCCCACGCACGTACACCTGGTTTGCCCCACAACTGTAAGAGTTCTTCAACTAATGGCCTAAGGTACACATCCATGTTGTTGCCCGGTTGCTTCGGGCCTTGGATGAGCACTGGCATCATAATGAACTTACGCTTCATGCACAACCAACGAGGCAGGTTGTAGATACATAGAGTCATGGGCCAGGTGCTGTGACCGCAGCTCTGCTCCCGAAAAGGATTCATGCCATCCGTACTTAGACCAAACCATAAGTTCCTTGCGTCACCTGCAAAGTCTGGGAAGTCTCTCTCGATTTTTCTCCACTGTGACCCATCAGCAGGGTGTCTCAACTTCCCGTCTTTCTTACGGTCTTCTTTGTGCCATCGCAACAACCTGGCATGCTCTTTGTTTCTGAACATGCGTTTCAACCTTGGTATTATAGGAGCATACCACATAACCTTAGCAGGAACCCTCTTCCGGAGGGGCTCTCCCTCAACATCACCAGGGTCATCTCGTCTGATCTTATACCGCAACGCGTTGCATACCGGGCATTTATCTAAATTCTCATACTCCTTACCGCGGTAGAGGATGCAGTCATTAATGCATGCATGTATCTTTTGCACATCTAATCCCAGAGGACAGAGAGTCTTCTTTGCTTCGTAGGTACTCTTGGGAAGTTCGTTATGTTTTGGAAACTTCTGCTTCATTATTTTCAGCATCTTTTCAAATGAGGAGTCAGTTAGACCACACTCTGCCTTCCATCGCAACAATTCCAGTGTGGTACCGAGCTTTGTGCTGCCATCTTCACAATTTGGGTACAACAATTTCTTGTGATCTTCTAACATGCCCTCTAACTTCAACTTCTCATTTTCTGTTTCACAGTCTCGCTTTGCATTAGAAATGACCCTACCAAGTTCATCAGCCGGCTCATCTGATGCCCGTTCTTCACCTCTTTCCTCTCCATTGTATTCCATTGCAGTATCACTGTATTCAGGAAACATATGATGATAGTTCTTATCATCATCTTCTTCTTCACCATCTTCCATCATAACCCCTCTTTCCCCGTGCTTGGTCCAGCAATTATAGTTGGGCATGAAACCTTTCATAATCAGGTGGCCGCGAATGATTTTCGAGGAAGAGTACTCCTTGTTGTTCCGACATTGAACACATGGACAACGTATAAATCCATTCTCTTTGTTTGTCGTAGCCACATCGATAAATTTATCCACGCCTTTGATATACCCGGCTACCCGCCGGTCACCGTACATCCATTCCCGACCGTTCATCTGCATCATATAAGTAAGTTTATCAAAAAACAGGACATCATAAATAGTGAAATAACCAATTCACACCGAGACATGAATTGTATCAATGACCTAGAAAAGATAATATTGCTAACCTCGATCGAGGGAAATAAAGAGGAGAAATAAGCTCAAGTGCGTCTCGGACACCTTCTATATTTTTGTTCTATGAGAAATTCAACGGGATTATTCACTCAAACATTTCAACAAACACCTTCAATGCATGCATGAGAAAAAACTAGCACACTCCCTCACACCTTCCACCATTCGAAAAAACAGAGTGGAGGCAGAGGGGGCTGGGGCGTTGCATTTATAGAGGGCAGGGGTCTTTAGTCCCGGTTGGAGCCAGCAACCGGGACTAAAGGTGCGTGCCACGCCACGTGGCTATGGCCAAACCTTTAGTCCCGGTTGGTGGCTCCAACCGGGACGCATTCCCCCTGGCCCCGTGCCCGCTCCAACCGGGACGCGTGCCAGCATTAGTCCCGGTTGGTGGCGCAACCGGGACTAATGCTCCGAGGGGTCGCGAACGGATAGCCCTTTTTCCTCTAGTGATGCATTAGTCAACTTTATGAAAAAACCAATCTGATGGAAAGAAAGTAGACAATATATTTATATTCAACACTCCCCCTCACGTCTAGGATATTTTAGTCTGCGTGGGTTCAGTGAGGCCGCCGATTTTTTTCCTTTTTAATACTGCGTGAGCAGGGTGTTGAACTTAAGACATCTTTGGCTCTGATACCATAAAAGATTTATGAAAATAAACTAGCTATATTCAACACAGCTGGATCAAGAGTTCATGATCATCATTGGAGAGAGGATGCCCCAGCGGCAGAGGCATGAAAATTGTTTAAGAGGGGCCGAACAAATAAGACAACTCACAAATGCCAAAAAAAATCCAAAAAAGTGGGACGGAATCATGCCAAAATATATTATTTTCATTGATTATACCACCATTTGCTGAATGTTTAGAACACAAGAATGTGCAATCTCATATACCGAAAAGCAAAAATCTAGACAACATTAGATATAGCAGCTAACACTTTTCAATTGAAGTCCACTCGTCGTGGTGCTTCATCAAACTCATCAATAATTGCATCCGTCGTTATTCCAATAGCAATCTCCTTTTCGATGTATATCACCAAGCAATATCTTAGGAATCCATCTTCCATTCTATTTCGAAGCCTTGTTTTCACAAGTTTCATGGCTGAGAATGCACGTTCAGTGGTCGCGGTTGAGATCGTTAAAGTAAGAAAAAGACGAATCAATTTGTTCAATAAAATGAGACACTGGGGATAGAGGCATCAGGAAATCTGAAATCTGTACCTCTCCCTAATTCAACAGCCAAAATCGGAGGGGGTCGTAGGTTTATAGGAGGGCTGAAGCACTGCTGAACTGTTACTGCTTGTCTTCCAACTAATTCAGTCGTTCAGAGAGAATTGGATCCATATGCCGCTGTGGACAACGGCGGAGGCGGGAAAATTGTTTAAGGGGGGCCGAACAAAGAAGACAACTCACAAATGCCAAAAATATCCAAAAAAAAAGTGGGACGAAAATGCCAAAATATATTATTTTCATTGATTATACCACCATTTGCTGAATCTCTAGAACAAAAGAATGTGCAATCTGATATACCGAAAAGCAAAAATCTAGACAACATTAGATAGAGCAACTAACACTTTTCAATTGAAGTCCATTCGTCGTGGTGCTTCATCAAACTCATCAATAATTGCATCCGTCGTTATTCCAATAGCAATCTCCTTTTCAATGTATATCACCAAACAATCTATTAGGAATCCATCTTCCATTCTATTTTGAAGCCTTGTTTTCACAAGTTTCATGGCTGAGAATGCACGTTCAGTGGTCGCGGTTGAGATCATTAAAGTAAGAACAAGATGAATCAATCCGTTCAATAAAATGAGACACTGGGGATAGCGGCATCAGGAAATCTGAAATCTGTACCTCTCCCTAATTCAATAGCCAAAATCGGAGGGGATCGGAGGTTTAGAGAAGGGCTAAAGCAGTGCTAAGATGTTACTGCTTGTCTTCCAACCGATTCAGTCATTCAGAGAGAATTGGATCCATCTGCCGTTGTCGTCTTGAGGCAATGGAGTGGGACAAATATGCACATGAGTCAAGTTATCCATGTTATCACTCGGTAAAACAATGGTAATTCCCGGTGCCTTCTACGCCCATAGATACTAGTTGATTTGTATTCTTAGTTTGTAGAGGCATATCAAATATTGCATTTTGTTGAACTTTTGTGTAAGACTATGAAGAGAAATGAGAAACAACATATTCATACCTTTTCCAGTGAAGCATTGCTCCTTATAAAAAGACTTGGGTAGTAGGTCATGAAATGAAACCACTTGACCTCGCTAGAGTCAATAACTAAGAATCCCTTGATTATCACATCTGTGCTCGTTGTTAGATCAGCTTCCAAGAGATTTAAAAATCCTCTAAACAACGATGGATTTATTACTTTTAGGAATAATTATTGTAATGTTTTCTGACCTATGCATCAAAAAAATAACACACCTAGCCAAGAAAATTTATGGAAATAAATATCAATGACTATCATTCGTTCTTGAGGGAGGAAAGGTGAACTAAGTAAAGCCAACTTTTATAGTTTCATTGAAACCTAGGGTCGATACTGAAGATGAATAAATACAACACTAAAATATCCCCATCATACAAGAGAGAAACTACATCCGAAGTAAGTACAACATGTCTTGAAAGAGAGACAATATATCCTCGAAATCCTTTTAATTTGCCGGTTGGGTACTGAAGTGATTCTACCAATTCTTGATGAATATGATGATTTAGATATTTTTCCATCAATCCATGTAAGCAAATAAACCGAGCAACCACATAAGACTATAAGATTCGTTACATCCAAAAGGATATAGACGTCAAAACATTTTAGTGTCTCTGACCACCCACAATAGTGATTGTCTGCAATAAAATTATTTGATTGATGTATCCGTTATCTAATTGATGTATCTAATAGTGATCAACCGCAATAAAATTATCTGATTGATGTATCCATTAAGTGGCAATTCACTTTTCTAAAAAACATGCATGTTAAGCAATGAAACATAGTATGGCAATTCACTTTGCTAAAAAACATGCATGTTAAGCAATGAAATATAGTTGTAGTTCTATGTAATTCGTAGTTCTATTTTTGCCAGGAGAGGTGAAATAATGTTTACCATGTGACCATCTCATATGCACTTACATTTGAATGCCAAATATTTCATTGTATAGTCTTTTTTCCCTGCATGTATGATCCATTTCTTGTTATGTTATCTGGTCTCTTGATTTCTTGTCATTTTTTTTGGCACAGTGCCTACTTTAATACATGCTCCGGGCATGAATTTGTATAGGTATTAATATTTCAAAGAAATTATTTTACCTATTCGGACCGTCTGCATTTCGTTTGCTTCTTGAAGAATGATGTGATGGCCCTCAACCAGTTTTAGTAGAGGTCTCCAAAGTCATCTCTTTATTAAAGATAAATATTGTTTTCATCCATTCACCTACAAGGTTTCATTACAGAAACAAAATTTCAATTGAGGCACGGTGCCCGCTTTAATACTATTTAGTTTGTTCTTCACAAAATTTCAGCCCTCGCGAGCGGTTGTTGAAGTGAGAAGGGTTTATGTAATTGTGAAATGCAGCCACTTTGAGCCTATCAAAGGAAAACCAACTTTTCCGCTCACTTGCAAAAACAGAACATCACAATAGACCTGTAAGAACACAATGTGATTTATTGCTTATTTGGCAAGGGTTTGACCAAACTGATTAATTGTTCTTTATGTTAGAAAATACCCTTACTGACGCCGTTCTACATTGTGGATGGTAAGGACACACATTATTCTAATATAAGTTTTGGGGCTTCACACGTTTTTAAGAGTTGGGTGAGATGGTTAGTCTAGTCTTATAGTTTTGCTCGGTGATAAATATATTTATGTGGGATATATTTTCCCTACTTGTTGTCTCTAGGTACGGTAGCTATTTATCATTAATATCTTCCTTTGGAGTGCAATTAAACTAGGCAGCCTTGGCTTAACTTAGCTTAGATTTTTTATTTGAGGACACACCAACTACAGTTTGGGATTTATTTCCATGAATTTTGTTACCTAGGTGTGTCATCTTGATCATGGTCCAAAGTTCATAAGGGAATATAGTATATTCATCTGCATAGTAAATGATAAGAAATTTATCCTTTGGTTTAAAGGATTGATATGTTCACAAAAAAAATGGATTGATACAACACACATAGCCGTCTACCGACCTGCTGAGGACCAAGCTCATAACCTAAGGATTCTTAGATATTGATTGACCTACCAAAGGACCAATTAATTGATGTCACCGTCAACCACTCTTTCTATAAAGGAACAAGATTCTCCTAGCCAAAGGATCAATATATTACTTCTCGTTCTACCTCTCCGTGTTTGGGAATATCCAACGTTATTTTGTGCATATTTGTGGTTGTCTCTGTATGTTAGGAACATGAATTTAACAAGTAGAATCATGTAGGCATAGAAGTCACCAGGAAGTATCAATGGATCACGGAAATTACAACATGCTCTCAGCCTTCAGCACCGAGTACTTCTGGTACTCCAGGTTCATCGGCAGCCGCCATAGCTTGTTTCGTGCCGCCACATTCCTTAATTAGTTGATTGTCGTAGTGTCGTGCCTTCTCGGGTTGTTCCATATGCCACACTCTCATGCAATCTCCAGGAAGTACCACCAAAGTTTTTTCTTACTTGGCAAGGATGGAATAAGGATCAGATAAAATTGGTCGGCGACAGTTATCATTTGCCCAGGAGTACTTAGCGGGAGGCTCTAGTCTGATCTACGGATCCACACATGTAAGGACATGCATGACATGGGTCAGAAATCCATACATTATATTGCAGTTAGTATGGCTTTACAGGATATATAGAGATATCCGCGCTTAGCGGAGTCTTTTAACGATTTCATCCACCTATTGATTCGCTAGCTAGTAGTTAACCGGAGGTGCTAGAAAATTTGACCTAGTCAAATAAGAGTTTAGAGATTTCATACGGTTGAAAAAAATCGTAAGTACCATTCACAAAATAGAGAAAAGACCATATATCGTACCAGATGAATGTCAATCCAGCCTCTCTCTTTGGATCTATCGCCCTTCAAGAAGAGTTGGCTACCGACGGCTTGGCCCGTTAAACTTACGGATGGGAGTGGGTAACCATTAGGGTACCTTTTACCCTAGTTAATACAAAAAATAAACTATATTTTTATAAATCATCACTTTCTAACAAAACTAATTTATTTATTTAAATTAGACTGAAATAGAGGGTGCCTAAAGGTTCCAAATTGCCATCTCTAGTTAAACTTGATCACTTTGTTGTTGTGGAAGTCAATTCATTTACCGCCTCATGTGTCAGCAACGCGTCGACTTTACCTATCAGAACAAGGTGACTCAGCTCATCCATGTAAGGTGGCAAAGCGCCTGTTTTTTAATGTTTCATTTTCCTCCATTACTTAATCGGCGCAAACCGTGTTGTGTGAAATGGTGCTTTAGAGCATCTCTAACAGAAACTGAAAGCACGCGTTCTGTAAAACACGTTTTCAGGCTGTGAAAAATGTGTTTTTAGACCCAAAAACACTCGTGTGGATTAGACAGGTTGGGTTTGTCGTGTCTATTCCACGTGAGCGTGCAACTGAACCGTAAATTGACCCGTTAATTATGATTTCACAGTTTTTTCAACCACGAGCAAACAAAGATGCGATAGTTCATAGTTTTACATCATGTTTGCAATCATCCTAGCCCACCAAAATAATGCATGTCATCATCACGTCGAACTTTAGCACACATGTCATCGGGAAACACCGATGTTGAGACCACCAGAGACACCAAACCCATCACCACCACCACTCACCGAAGAACCACCATCATCACCACCGGCGCCACCACCAAGAAGATCTAGCTTCCTCCCTCTAAGAGCTCGATCCTTGCAATTTTCCACCATTCCAATTGATATGAATCCATTTTGGTTGAATCCTTCATCATTATCTTGTTTTCTTCGGCAATGAACTCCCTCCTAGCCTTATCCTCCTCGATCTTGATTTTCCTCTCCTCCCACTCGGCCTTGCACATGGCATCTTCTCGAATTGCAAGCCACTTTGCTTGTTTCATATCTTGCTTCTCCCTTGCCAAGATCATCTTGGCATCCAAGGTCTTGGTGGCCAACAACTCCTTAGACTTCACCACCGCATCAAGTTTTTTGCCAAAATTTGTTGCTTCAGCCGCAATCCTTATCATCTCCTTTGCCTTGTTTCCCTTGGGCTTGTTCTTGTTCCTTCCACCTTCATCACTCTCATCATCTTATAATTGGATTAGTGCCCTCTCTTCGGGGTGCTTCTTGATCTCGTATCCTCCATTTCTCACTCTTATCTAGATAGTAACTTGTAGCAATGTTGATACATGAATGGTTTCCCTTTGATGCCGTCATCTCCTTGTACCTTTGTTGTGCACCGTCCTCCTACATTCACTAATATGCGAGCAATGAGATCACACTAGGGTCAAACATGCTACAAAATTAATTATAGTCACAAATTCATCGATGTTGCCACCACTTGGTGGTGCACCACACACTTTCTCCTAGCATGCCTTCAATTGGCTACAACAATCTTTTATTGCATCTCAATGCCCTTCTAGATACCAAGGACGCATGTGGCCTCGGTTTTTTCCCTTGTTCTTCTTCAAAGAGCCCCTCCTCTATCTTCTCGTCCTCGTCCTCATCATCGTCGGCATAGTCGTTGTAGTCACGCTCCTCGTTGCTCTCAACCTCGTCATCGATCACCACAAGTGGTGAACCCTCAATATCGACCGCATTTTTGTTCAACAAATTAGTGAAGCATGGTGAGCATTATAGATAGAACGAGATCTAAGGTCACAATTGGCGATTTAAAACAAAATAAAAAGAAAATGTGAGTTCATACATATCTGATGTTTGCACAAACACGTCTTGGGTGATAGCGGAGGGGGAGGGATCAATGGAGGCAGTGCCGCAGGGCTAGGAGGCACAGCCGGAGAGCGGCAGCTGGCTAGCTTATTCTTCAGCGCGGGGATGCCCTTCACACAGGGTTGCTTCCTCGCCTTTTTGGAGAGCGCTTGACGAAGGAGGGTGAGGGCGTGGCCACCGTGGGACACTCCGAGTCTCTATTTTTAGCAGAATAGGTGAAATGTTGTTTACCGTGCGACCGTCTCACATGAAGTTAGATTTCACATTCACACACGGTGTGATATCTTTCTAGCTTCCACTTATGCATGATAAGTGTAGCACCCCGGGTAAAGTCCACTACTACAAAATTGTGTGTTAAATAATACTTGTCCATCATCATGACATCAACATGCATCTAATTGACTAAAACTATTTTGTTAAAAGACCTACTTTGTTTTCTATATTAATATCCACCCCTCTTTGTTCAAACCAAAACCGTCGGTCCAGTCGGATCTTTTATTTATCTAAAATTATTTACAGAAGTTTATTTTAAAATAAAAGAAATAACAAAACTATTTTTTTAAGGAGGCAGTCCAGCCGGCCGGCCCAAAAGCCCATCCGACCAGACTACCTATTACCCAAAATAAACCCTAGACTCTTTCAAACCCTAACCCTAATCCTCCCTATCTCACCCCACCCCGCCGCCACCACCTACTGCTACCCACCCTGGAGCCAAACCCGCACACACCCTCTACTCCCCACCCTGCCGCACCACAACACACCTAGCAAGCTCTCACACTTACTCTAGCACGCAAACGACCCCACGCGCACGACCCCACTCCCCCTGGTCCTACTCCTACCGCGCGACATCACCCGCCCGTGACCGCCTTCCTCTCGCTCCCGACCCCATCGCAACCCCCCTCTCTCTCCTCGGTTCCCCACCCCTCCCTGGCTCGCGTATGGTGCCGCCGCCAGCTAGCATCCAACCCAGCCCGGCTCTGCCGCGAGCCCCTCACCCTCCTCTTCCTCGCGGCCAGTAACCCCTGCCGTCGAAGCTCCACCTCGGCTTCCTCTCTTGCCTCCGCCCAGGCCACCATGCATCCGCCCGTCGACCCCGCGCCCTCTGCCCCGTTGCAGCCCAGCCTGCGTCGGCCTCGTCTGCTTCCGGGTGTCGCGCCTCCCCCCTCTCCCTACCTCTCTGCCTCCTCTTCGGTCGGCCACGACTCGGCCACGACCTCGCCGTGCGCCGCCTCGCTTGACTCGTCCTCAGCCCACGCCGGCCGCGGCCCCTCGCCTCGTCCCCGTGAAGCCGCTCGGTGCTGTCCCTCTGGCCTCCTCGCCTTCTGTCCCGAGAATCGCCGCCCCTGTGGTCTTGTGCTTCGGTCGTGCCACCTCAACGCCGCGCTCGTCTGCGCGTCCCCAACCTGGAGCTCGCCCTTGACACCTTCTCCAACATCTGAGACGATCACATCTGCAGCAGTTTGTCCGCGATGGCTCTGGCCGGTCCTCTGTCTCCTTGACCCGGCATCGCCTCATGATGTCCCTGTGTGTGTGGCTATAATTTAGGGATGTTGGATTGCTTGTTTGAGCCCTCGAGATGGACCAGAGGGATAAGATGAAGCCGTGGCTCGACTACCCCGACTATGTTCAAGTGGTCGTCGGAGTCTAAAGCCGAAGAACCAAGAGAGGTCGACGACATGGAACCGAAGGCAATGACGCTGGATCCTCAAGTTCTCCTTCACGGATAGCAAGTTCATCGGCAAGAACCCGAAGACCAATCCAGAATGACTAGGCCTTCTACCCGGACGCCAAGATCGCCGAGTTCCCCATGTGTGACCCTTTTCTTGAGACCTTATTTTTATAATATAAAATATGTACTTGTTGCATATAAAATGTTCATGTTGCATATAAAATGTTCATGTTGCATACATGCTTGTGGTTTGGGGCATTATGCCGATTCACCTCATAATTAAATACGGAGGTCATATGCGGGCAAATTTAGTCTAATATTGGCCCCATTTAAATTGTGTAGTGAACCGATGCCATGTATTCGCCTTGTTAATACAACATTTAAATTGCGGGGTATCGAAACAACTTAAACCTATTAAATAATCGTTGGTACCCGGTTCCGCTTAATATGACCTAATTGCATCGCACCTTTGACATGCCATACATCATACATGCATCATGTCCGATCTTCTGCCGTAGTATTAAATAGTGCATCTGGTGTTTCTTCTAGTACTTTGCTTCTTCACGAGCTAGGCCGATGAGTTGATGCGAGTGTCGACCCGATCTTCGGATGAACCTTCAACGATGTTTTCAGGCGAGCATTATCCCCCTTTCTACCTATCTTACTTTTATAGTATTTATTCCCTCCTATTGATCTATAGCTATCTGTGTTGCGATGCTCTAGTTTTCGTACCCGTGATATCCCGTGCAGCCTTATATTGCCTTGAACACATCCTATTACCTGTTGTTTGGTAGATAGTTGGACTTGCGTGTCGTAGTCGCTTGCTCAAGTGTTGTTGCGTGTCGTCCAGTACCACAGTTGTTGGAGTATTGTCGTATGTTTAATGTTGGAGATGATCATGGCTTTAATTATCGTTTAATAACTAAAATTGAAGTAGGTAAATGCAGAGGCACCGGTTGATAATAGACAATATTTGGTTTTTAACCGCTCACTGGTGTCCCGTAGGACCCTGAGTTCTTGACACCTGTTCCGAGATCGAGCGCGCTAACCACAGGTGGGGTGTGTGGGCACCCCCATCGTTTAGTACCTCATTTCAAAGTACTGTACCGGGGGCCACAAAGTAGTTTGGGGCTTTATTACTATCCTGTACTTATGTCATGACT
This sequence comes from Avena atlantica, assembly GCA_910589765.1. NCBI lineage: Eukaryota > Viridiplantae > Streptophyta > Magnoliopsida > Poales > Poaceae > Avena > Avena atlantica. Next base: position 292,893,663 of record OU342738.1, read on the forward strand.
TACTGCTTTATTTACTATTGCGCGTGGAGCACTTGTACTGTTTTGGAACCCCATGCCACGTTTTCGCGGTATCGACAAGCCCAGTCACACTTTCGGGTTCCCAGTCGTTTACAGCCGTCGTCACAAACCCTGGGTCCGTCTCGGAGACCGGCCGACTTTGTTACGGGTAGCTTAGTGGGGTGGCCCCCATGTGCTTGCTTTGGGTCTGGGAAATGTCGTGTCCGAAACCCCGTCGACATACCGCTGGGTGTATGTTTTGTGATCTTGTACCTACCTGATCTGACAACAAGGGTGTAGGTGTAGGGTTCGCAGCATAGAAAACAAAAATTTTCCTACGATGTGAACTATATACCAAGATCTATCTACTAGATACAAACAACGGGCGGATGTATATCCGTAGAGAACATACCCTTGAAGACCGACAAAGCTTAACGAGTTCAACTCGTGGTTGATGTAGACGATCTCTTGCCGATCTCAAGATCGAGAGGAAGTCCTAGCGCCGCAAATCAGCAGCGCATCCATGCTCGCACACACGTTCGAGGCACCGAGCAACCTCCGCCTCCTCGCTCCAGCGATGCAGCGGAAGCACAACTCTTTCTTGCCGAATAGCCACCGGGAACATGTATCTCGCTAGTCCGAGACCATGGGGGATAAATTCTATAGGGGGAGAGAGATCCTTCACGAGGATGTGTGTGAGACAAGTGAGGAGGGGGGCTCCTTTTATAGGAGGAGGGGGGGACCCCAAGGGGGTGGCCGGCGCATGGGGGCTGCCCCTTGCCCTCCCCTCTTCATGTGGGTGGACACTCCACTCACAAATCTCCTTTAAATTCCCCCCACTCAAAAGTCCACTCAAATTCCCATTAAATTTCCACCAAATTTAATGCAAACTCTCATTAAATAAAACTCTTTTATTTTATTCAGAATTTTGTCAATTACTTTAAAGACAAACATTCATAAATAACCCCTTGCTAGAATTCTATTTCACATGCATAACCACTTTATGCAATTTCACCCGAAAACCTGTTTCGGTATCTAGTGAAATAAATTCCTGCGCTTGTTCATTCTTTCGGCATGAAACATTTGCTCTAATTGGATGTCGGTGTCTCTTAAGTGTGTCACCCTACGGTTCGTGAATAATGCGGACATGATCGAGACCCCTCTCGGATTAATAATCAGAAGCGGGATCTGGAGACCCATACTGACTCCCACACATTCAACGATGACTTTCTTGTGATCGTCGGAACCTTTTATGCTAGTATGTTAATCCCTTTGTTTCACGATATATTACATGTCCGAGATTCGATCATCGGTATCTCCATACCTAGTTTGATCTCATTACCGACATGCACTCTTTTCTCGTTCCTGTGATATAACATTCTAGTGATCAAATCACTTGCTTGCAAGCTAATCAATGTGATATCACCGAGAGGGCCCAGAGTATATCTATCCGTCATCGGGATGAACAAATTCCACTCTCGATCCATGAGCCTCAACATAACACTTTATTAGTTCTGAATCCATCTTTATAATCACCCTGTTACGGTGTGATATTTGATGTTATCAAGAAACTCTTCCGGTGTTAGTGATTGACATGATCTCATGGTCTAAGGATTAGGATCACTTCGTAAGTTGTTATAGCAATATAAACTCAATGACTTTGATCGTAATACTATACTTCGGATGAATGTTCATCACACCATTACACTAATGTTGTGATCCCGTTATTAACAATATCCAATGTCCATGATCAGGAAACCTTGATCATCTTGTTAATCAACGAGCTAGTTTATGAGAGAGGCATAACTAGGAACTTTCTGTTTGTTTATTAAACACACATGTATTAACGTTTCTGTATTAATACAATTATAGCATGCAAAATAAACATCTATCATATACTTGGAATACACATAATAAACACTTTATTATTGCCTCTCAGGGCATATTCCCTTCAGTAGGTGCGTGTGGAAACTTTGGTGCACCCCTGCAGGGTTAAATCTTTTCGAGAAGCCGTGTCCGCGGTTATGGACGACTTGGATCACAGTTCTCGATCATAGACAACTATAACTAAAGTTTACTGTTATAATTTGACTTGTATCCGATATGACTAGTAATCAGCTTCACTACAACGGAATGGCTAAATAAAAGTACCAACAACTGCTGGGTTTGGGGTATCTCATGCTAATTGTATCTGACTAGTAAGTGTCGCAACTATAATGGAATGGTTAACTAAAAGTGCCCACTTCTTATTATATCAGGACGACTATCTATACCTGACTAGTAATTGCTGCAACGATAACTGAATAAATAAAATTGCCAACTGTGTGAGTTCCTCGGTTGACTTCCTCGTTTGGTCTCGAGGGGGAAATACCAGGATGGGTATGTTTGGTGGTAGTATCATGCTGGTTTCGAATAGGTCTTTCTTATCTCTCTCTGATAGCCGACAGTTGTATCGAGTCTCTATAGGTTGTCTAGTGCATGCTTCGTTGCCACTTCAGTCTACCATACCTATGTAGGCGAGGATCGCCGAATTCTAGTCTCGCCGTGTACTGGCCTCAGTACTGACCGCTCTCTTTTTCCTCTGCCCTTTGTCGGCACCCCTTTTGTTTAAGCAGGTTTGAGATCGACGTCGTTAGCAGGGTTACCCTTCCGGCTTGGCCTGGGCAGGGTTATGGACGCCATTGGTTATTCTTCAGGACTCTTAGCCCCATTGGCATCTTGTCCGTAGTCGGACATTGTATCGTTTTCAGGGTGATTTGGATCTTTGTACTGTATATCTGTATTCTTGACTCATGGAGTCGTATTGTATATATCTGTTCCGTGGGTTCCATCGAGGACTATTGTGTAATGATATTACTTCGTTTTCCACCCGCACGAAAGTGCCTGGTGGGCACCTTTGAATCGTTTCTATGCGGGTTTGGCGGAAATCGCTGAGACTTGCATAGGGCCAATTCCGAGGGTGTTACAATAAGTGGTCTATTTCTTAGTCTATAACTATCTGATTTCTTGATATCTTCTAAAAAATGGCATTTTAGCATGATGCCAACTTCAGTATATGCTGGAAGTATGAATTTGAATAGGAGCTAGTTTTTCAAGTTCAACTAATGAAGAAATTATTGTATCTATTTGGGCAGTCCACATTTCCTTTGCTTTCCGGAGAATGTTGCAATGACATCAACCAATTTTAGTGGAGGTCTTCAAAGGGCTCTCTCTTTATTAAAGATAAATATCGTTGTCGTTGATGGATAGTATTTTGTTTCAAAAGAGTGTCGTAATGATCGTGTTCTTGACAAAACAAGTATGTGGTTTACTATTTAGTCTGTCTCACAAAATTTTAGTGCCTCCGAAGCGGTGGTTGAAGTAACGAGTGCTTATGCAATTGTGAAAGATACCGCATGCAAAATATACATTATGAAATACAACAACTTGTGATCCTATCAAATGATAACCAACTCTTTAGCTGACTTCAACACCAAATTAGACCTAGAAGAACACCGTATGCTTCATTGCTTATTAGGCAAACAAAATTGTTGTTTATATTATGAAATACCCTTATTTTCAGAGTTCTATATTGTGGGTGGTATAAGTTTGGTTGCTTCATATGTTTGGAAGCGTTGGGATCGTTCTTCTAGCCATAGGGTTGCTCAGTGATCGTTATATTTATGTGGGGTATATTTTATTGACTTATGGTCTTAGTGTACTATGGCTATTCATCATTAATATCGCCCACTTGAGCACAATGAAACAAAGAAAGGTTGGCTCAACTTAGCTCGTGTTTTCAATCTGAGGACATAATGACAACCATTTGTGATTTATTTTAGTGAATTGTGTTACTTAGGTGTAACATCTTGATCCTGGTCCAAATTTCATAAGGGGAACATTGTTATTCATCTACACAACAGAAGACAAGAAAATTTATCATTTGGTTTAAAGAATTTGATACAACACACATAGCCACCTACTAACCGGAGGACAAAGCTCATAACCTAAGGATTCTTAGATATTCATTGACCTACCGAAAGGACCAATTAACTCATGTCACCGCCTACAATCCTCTTATATAAAGGAACAATATTATCCTAACCAAAGGGTGGATATATTACTTCTTGATCTACTTCCATATGTTGGGACTACCAAGTATCATTTGGTGCATTATTGTGGTGTCTATGTACGCTAGGGACACAAATTTGACAGAAACAACTATATAGGCATAGAAGACACCAGGAATTATGGATGGATCGCCGTAATTACAACATGCTCTCTGCATTCTGATCCACGTACTTCTGAATATCCAACAACCACTATAGCTATTTTCCCTCTGCATCAACCCTTTAATTAGGGTACTGTCGTGCCCTCTTAGTCCATCCCATCATGCAATATCCGGGACGTAGCATCATGGTTTCTTCTTACTTAGTAAGAACGAGAAAAGGATTGGGCAAATCTTCCCGGTGTATTGGGAGAAAGATACCAACATGGTCGCTGGATGCGTCTTGTAACATTTTCATCCTGCCTGACTCTTCAGTAGCTAATCAGGGGTGCGAGCAAGTTTGACCCAATTCTGTAATTATAGCAGAGCATAGAGACTTCATACATACCATTCGCGATTCCGTACTTACCAGGTGAATACCAGTCCAGCCTCTCCTTTGGATCGATCGTCCTTCTAGAACTGTTGGCTACCTCCTGCTTGACCCATCAAACTTGATCTCCTTGTTGTCATCGACCTCTATTATTGTCTCGCGAGAGAGTAATTTGCTCGGAAAATCAGAGGGATTACTCAAAAATATTTTTTTGAAGTTGTACAATAGGTTTTCCTATTGTGTAGATTTTTAAGGTGTGCTTCGGTATCCTCCCCCTTATCCCAAACTTAGGAAACTGAAAACAGAAGGACGGCTAGAATTGACTATTACCTTTTAAGTTTGGAAGGCATGAGAGGTATTGACCAGTCATATCGTCCTTTTATTTTCACTTTTCTAATTTTGGAAAGAGGAGGGAGGGGGCTGTAGAGCAAAACTCATAATTTTTAATTTATTTTGGAAAAAACAGTTTATTATAAGGCATTACAAAGAGCTAGAGATTAGCTCCAAACTAACTAGGCTAAGACTAAACAAAAGCAAGCAGTCAATCTTTCATCCCCGAGTAGGACTTCCTGATAGCCTTGTAGAGGAACAACTCCATCTATGCCTTGATTTTTCTTCTGCCGTGATATAAATTTGGGGTAATGCTTTTGAAAATAAAATCATTTTACTCAGAAATATGACAAATTTCATGCAAAACCATTGGTAAAGGGGATTTAAGTCACAAACACAGAGAAAAGCAAAGTCGTAAACACATATGCAAAGCACTCTTACGTGGGCCCATAGCTATGACCGCCACTCGTGTCTTTGTGCACCGCTCATGGATCCTCCTCCCCCTTGCACCTAAACTAAGAATCCCACTCCCCTCCCCATATTATACTCCTCGCATGGCCGGCCCGGTCCTAAAAAAATAGGGGCCCAAAATATTATAAGCCAATTATACATCATTAAAAAAAATTGATTTTTTCTATTGGGCTGGTCGCCACCCGCGGAACCGCCTAACGCCTCGACTCCTAGGTAGATGGACGCGGACCGACCTGTCGCTTCCTTTCCTTTCCGATCGATCACCACTTTCCCAGGTGGCCAGGCAGGACAGGTCCCACCCAGCGTCGGTTTACTCATTTCATTTCCCGAATCCAGAGTCTCCAGGGCCTACGAGTAGTCGAGTATACGAGTCTGAAGTCTCAACTCTCAAGTATCCCGTCAGCCGTCGCTTCCCCTGGTCTGGTCCCTGCCTCCCTGGATTGGATATTCGGATCGTCGATGATCAACCGCCAGGCGCAATTGCGGCGCGAAGGCCATCGATGAGACGATGATCGACTGCCTCGGCCTGCCTGCTAGTTCGCTCTCCGCCCCCCGCTCAGCCCATGCCTCTGTTGTTTACGCTCGCCCTAATTGTTAGTTCTTAATTCTAATTAGTACCTGATTGTTGCTCTTGTTTGTAGCGAGCGAGGATAACTGATTATGGTGCCCCAATCCGATGCTAAGAAAAGAAAAATGAGAGAACAGGAGAATAAATTAATAGAATCACAGTGGGGATCTTTTCATAAATTTTTAAAGAGCAACACCAACACTTCGAGGAATCTAGATGAGTTGGTGGTAGTTCTTGTGGGGGAATAGACTAATGTTGATCTAGAAGATAATATCGGTATAGAAGATGATATTCACATTAACGCAGATGATGACAATGTGAGTAATCATGATAATAAATCTACTAATGTTGATGATGAGCCAGAACCTATTAGTGTGGATATTTATAATCTGGCAAATTGGGGTACTCTTGATAGCAAGGCAAGGGACATATTAGTGGAAAAGGGTCCTATCAGAAAAGAAAATATCACTTTTCCTCTAACTGGTAAAATACATTTTTCATATTCTCATTACTCTAGATACATGAGCAATGGAGAGGTATGATGATTGAAAATGGCTAGTTTATTTAAGACATGTTGACAAAGTATTCTATTTTTCATGCAAGTTGTTTAATCCTATTAACTGCAAGAGTTTCTTGGCACATGATGGGTTTAATGATTAGAAACATATCACCGATAGGATCAAAGAACATGAAGCTAGTGTCGAGCATATCACAAGCATGATATCTTGGAACGAACTAAGAAATAGACTGAGCAAACATAAAACAATTGATAAGGAGTTGCAGCATGAGATCACAAAAGAGAGGGAGCGCGCGAGACAAGTTTTACTAAGAATAGTTGCTGTTGTGAAATTTCTTGGTAAACGTAGTTTGGCATTTAGAGGATCCAATGGGCAGCTTAACATGATCATTATGGTAATTTCTTAGCTTGTGTTGAGATGATTGCAGAATTTGACATGGTAATGCAAGACCACATTAGACGGATTCGAAGCAATGAGATTCATTATTATTATTATTATTATCTTAGTCACAAAATTCAGAATGAGTTGATTTTACTAATGACTTTTAGCATTATAGACACTATTGTGAAGGTGGTTAAGAAGGCTAAATATTTCTTAGTTACTCTTGATTGTACACCTGATGTGAGTCACCAAGAGCAAATGAGTTTGTTGGTTCATTGTGTTAATACTTTTGATGCACAGGTAAAACTTGAGGAGTACTTTCTTGGTTTCTTGGTGGTAAATGACACATCTGGTGAAGGGCTTTTCAAGGTATTGGTTGAATCCATCAAGTCATATGGTATTCTTATTGATGACAGTAGGGGGCAAGGTTATGATAATGGCTCTAATATGAAAGGAAAGAACAAAGGAGTGAAGAACAGGTTGATTAAGGTAAATCCAAGGGATTTGTATATGCCGTGTGCTTGCCACAGTCTTAATTTTACTCTTTGTGATATGGCTAAATCTTGTAGTAAGGCTGTTTCTTTCTTTGGTATCGTGCAACAGATCTATGTTTTATTTTCAGGGTCTACAAAATGATGGAAAGTGTTACTTGACCACGTGGAAGGTTTAACTGTGAAGTCTTTGTCCAATATTCGTCGGGAGAGTTGGATCAAAAGTGTCAAAGCAAGATTTCAAGCTCCTCAGCTAAGGTCTGCTCTTCTTGAGTTAAGTGACGATGTTGATACCAAACCAAAGGATAGGAGTGATGCAAAAAAATTATTTAAAGTGCTTGATAGCTTTGAATTTATATTTGGTATGGTTATCTGGTATGAAATTTTATTTGCAGTAAACACTATCAACAAGAAGTTGCAATCAACATCCATGTGCATTGATTCTACAATAGAAATGAAGGGTTTGCTGCCGGTTTGAAGAGTGCCAAGGATATTGCAATCTGAGCTAGGTGTAGAGCAATCATTCTGTGTAAAGTGTCATGCTTCTAGGACGAAGCAATTTGATGAAACTAAATGCGAGGAAGCAATCTTCCAAGCCGAGGATGATTTTAAAGTGAACTACTTTTTGGTCATGGTCGATATGACGACCACATCTTTGAAGCGTAGATTTAAAGAACTCCAGTCGTCATTCAAAAGTATATTTGGGTTTTTAGTGAGTTCGACATCCTTAAAGGCATTGGATGGTTCTCAACTGAAAAAACATTGCACTACATGTGCAAAAACTTTTACTCGGCCTGGTACAAATGGTAAACCTGATGTATGTGATGTTGAGTTAAATGCACATATTTCTGAGTTAAGTGTTATGAAGTTCACTTTGCCAAATAAATCAATGTCTGCTATATATGGAGCTATTTGAGTTTGTAAGAGAAGCGGATTGTTATCCTAATATTTTTATCGCTTATCGAATCTTCTTTACTATGTCCGTGACTGTTGCATCAGCTAAAAAAAACTTTTCAAAGTTGAAATTATTGAAGAACTATTTAAGATCTACAATGTCTCAAGAGAGATTAAATGGTTTGGCGACTCTATGCATCGAGAAGAAGTTAGTGGACGAGATAGATATTGATTCCATCGTCACGGACTTTGCTTTTAGGAATTTTTGGAGGAAATTTTAAGGTATCATGTAAACATTGTTATTTTTATATGAATATTATAGTTGGGAGTATACTTAAAATATTTATTTTTTATCATCTTATATATGTATAAAAAATTATAATAAGAGGCCTAAAATTTGATTTTCGCCATGGGCCCTCGAAATCTCAGGACCGGCCCTAACTCCTCGTTCAGCCGTTCGACACTCTGGGCACCAACCGCGGGCCTGAGCCACCAGCGCGACCTCCTCTCGTGGCGTCTCTTTCGTCTCCGGTCGGTGCCATCCAACATCATGTATTGCAAATTAACACGATCTAACTGAACATGTCAATAGTATTTTATGTTTAAATTTTACATGATATTTTGCATACACAAAATATAATTAAAATACTCATCCTTGAAAGTAATATAGTGATGGCTCAAATATGCATCACATTTACATGGGGACGTCGGCGAGAATGTTACCCATGTGGTGGCCAACGGCGTGGGCACGGTGAAAGCACGATGCGTACGTGCTTCAGACCGGCAGGTTCCTGGTCAACCTCGAGTGGCTACGCTCCGCGAGCTTTCCGGTGGTGAACGAAGAACGAGCAGGACTTTGCCGTGGCCTGTGAGCGTTGATCATACTACTCATCTACTACTACGAAGTTAGCAAATTCTAAAAGTCTGGGTGTTTCTTTGCTCCAGCCTTTAATCGGTTAGAAATTGCTCCAGCCTCTCTCTCTTAGGCTATATTGCTGCTGCTGCTTCTTTTCTTAAGCTATTGCTTCTGAATACTAGCGAGTGCTAATTAAATTCTTCAAGTGCTAGAGTTGGATTAAATCACCATTACAAAAAAGAATCCGTACGTCAGAACGATCGAGCAACCACACAACATACTTTCACTGGTTCTCCTTTGTGAACCAATCCACGTGAATTGATCTCCTCAATCCCAGTTCCATCCCAGTAAAGCACGAAAATACTAATCTACTTCCTCCATCTCAAAATATAAGATGTTTTAGATTTGTAAAAAAAAATTAGACTTTTTTTAGTGTGTAGATTCACTCCAAACTTGAGTGAACCTAAATACTAAAAAAATATAAATATATTTATTTTACAAAGCTAAAACATCTTATATTTTAAAACAGAGCGAGTAGTTTTAAAAAAAAAAGACACGGAAACATGACGTACGGGACGGCCGGTGCATGCAAGAGTGCATGGTGTCCATTGTCCAAAGGAACGTGAGGGAGAACAGTTGAAATGGTGGAGTGGGAGGGAGTGGAAGGAGAACAGTTGAAATGGTGTACATGTTGTCATATCAGCGATCGATCTAATGGTTATTCCTGGTGTCTTCTATGCCCATTCCTACCAAAGTGGTATCTCGAGTGTATAGAGAGACACAACAAATAGTGCATGTAGTTGATTCTCTAGTTCTAAAACAATGAAGTGAAATGAGTAATAAGAGTATAAGACATGCATACTTTAAGCCTCTCTCTCCTTATAGGACACGTGGGTGGTAGGCAATAGCATAAAGTCAATCGTCATTATTTTTCCTAGCAAGTAAATATATATAAGAACATGTCCAATAAAAGAGTCCACTGCTGGCTATATAGACATACCATGTCATACAAAGCCATCACAAAAGCCCAACAATACAATAGGTTAGTTGTTATACTGGCTATTAGGTGTGGGGTTTAATTAGTATATTTAAAAAGCCCAGATGAGTAGTTCTTATTGTATTTGCTCTAAGATTCACTTGGTTAGAAACTTTGATCCCTGCAAGATTTTAGTTTGCGAAAAAATTACCCCAATTTTATAGATGAATGCATGCACATGCACATATTCCTTTCTATTCTTAGTTGTTTTTCTAAAAGCTGGGATGTTACAACTGCAACCCCTTCACTTTTGGTGAGGTGCCGAGAGGAAGAAGGGTGGAGCGGCTCTTACGGTTGGTGAGCTGAGGAAGGCGCAAGGAGCAGTTGGTGTAGATAGATCTTCTCTCGGGAGCTCAACCATGGTGGCCAGGGAGGCCACTGTTCTTGCTTAGATGACAGACGGCTACTCCCGACGCCAGATTCACGACGATTTCTCAACCTCTAGATGGGAGGCCCTACAACGACTTCTCGCCGACGCTTCCCGCTCTCCTCTCCCCCAAATGGAAGGTTACCTGATGGAGGGGATGACAGCCGACGACGTTGTCGACCTTGCAGTGGTTGCCATGGAACCGTTCGAGTTTTCTAGCAAGCTTTCTAGGGTCCTTGATGCATATTTCCAAGACTATATTGTAATATTTACTTGTCTTTGGGTCCTGTTTGTATTTTGGCTTATAACTGCCCGGATTTAATGCACCAAGTTTGGGGTCCTTCGAGATCGAAACTATTTCTATATGACCTGGTCTACAAATTTAGAGGCGTAGACCAACTTCAACAAATAACACGTGTTTAAAACAGAGGAAAAAAAATTAGCAACCATTTTCTAAATCTAAATGGTCATGTCGTTCTTGTATTTTCACTTTTCTATTTTAGGAAGAGGGGGAGGACTGCTGAGCAAAACACATATTTTTTTACTTTATTTTGGAAAAACAGTTTAGTATAAGGTATTACAAAGAGCTAGAGATTAGCTCCAAACTAACTAGGCTAAGACTAAACAAAAGCAAGCATCCAATCTTTCATCCCCGAGTAGGACTTCCTGATAGCCTTGTAAAGGATCAGCTCCATCTATACCTTGAATTTTCTTCTGTAGTGATATAAATTTGGGGTAATGCTTTTGAAAATGAAATCATTCTACTTAGAAATATGACAAATTTCATGCAAAACCATTGGTAAAAGGGATTTAAGTCACAAACATAGACAAAAACAAAGTCGTAAACACATACGCAAAGCACTCTTACACAGGCCCATAGCTATGGTGGCCACTCTCGTGTCTTTGTGCACCGCTCATGGACCCTCCTCCGCCTTGCGCCTAAACCAAGAATCCCACTCCCCTCCCCATGTTATACTCCTCGTTCGACACTCCGGGCACCAATCGCGGGCGTGAGCCACCAGCGCGACCTCCTCTCGTGGCGTCTCTTTCGTCTCCGGTCGCTGCCATTCAACATCATGTATTGCAAATTAACACAATCTAATTGAACATGTCGGTAGTATTTTATGTTTAAATTTTACATGATATTGTGCATACACAAAATATACAATAGTCAATCCTTGAAAGCAATATACCGATGGCTCAAATATGCATCACATGACATTACATGGAATATCGACCCATCGCACCTGAACTCAGCTGTCCATGTTCATAGAATTGCGTGTGCAAGTAGGACACAAAAACTATTGCCAACAAGCCTACCAGGTATTGAAGATGCTCTAGACTAAACCTTCCATCATATTGGTATGATCCAGCAATCTTCTAAGAGTCACTACCAATACATGAGCATTAGTTTGTGGTTCCCTTTTGACATAATCCGCATGAAGAGTTGATTGAAGATCCTGTTTGGACTTCTTGATAAGATTGGAGATTGCATATGGACGATTGACCATTCCATGAAGCTACTGACAAAGCCCTTCACAGAGGAATGACAAATAAAGATAAGAAACTTCTATTTTGTACAAGCAATTTAAGAATATGAAATGGAACTATTTTTGTTAAAGAGTTTTGCTTCGGTGACCTACCCGTCTTTTCAAACTTAGAATTTTGAAAACACAATGATAGCTAGGATTGACCCATACCCTTCATGCCCTCGGGGTATTGGTTAATCCTGTTCCTCCTTGTGTTTTCAATTTCCAAAGTATCACTACAGGACGCGCGCGCTACACCGAGGACAAAAAGCCGTCGGCGTAGGCTAAAATGCCCTCGGCGTATGATACGCCGACGGCTGCCCTCGGCGTAGCCTTCTTGGCAAAGGGCTCCCTCGGCGGAGCACATAGAGGCCGTCGGCGTATGCTACGCCGAGGGCATGCCCTCGGCGTAGCGGCCGTCGGCATAGCTTGTCATCAGGTTGCAAAAACATTTTTTTTTAAATAATAATAATTTTTTTCTCAATTTTTGAATCTTTGAATTGTTTGACTCGTTAATCTCTCACTTTGAATATTTTTAACACTAATTATACTTAATATTTAATTAAATTGCAGTCTCGGTCGAACTTCCCGGCCGGTCACCCATCCTAATACTACTCCAGCTCCAGCACGCTTAACTTCCTCGTTCCTTCAGAATCTGTTTCCCTTATATCAACATGTCACATGTTTGTATTTTTTGAAACTACAAACAATTATTTAAGTAAAAATATTATTGAATTCAAATAAAAATATAATCATTCTACTTTTTTGTATTTTTCTATTTAATATGGAATAATTAATATCTTTAAATCTATAAATCAGAATCTAACAAATAATATGTCTAAATTGATCAGAAAAATGAGAGGAATCCAAATATGATATCCATATCAACTAATCACAAACCCTCCGTTTTTGAATTATCTATTTGGTGGTTGCTTTAGAAAATTCCCTTTTTGCGTTCGGATAATGAAAAATGGCTTTTTGGTGCGATGAAAAGGAAAACTTGCATTGAATCTTTGATAAAATAGCATATTGTGAACCTAAAAATGATTTTTGTAAAAAATATGAGCATCGGATCATGTACATGTAGTATTTTTGTAAAATGTGGTGGTAGCATTTTGAATTAGCCATTTGGTGGTTGCTTCACAAAACCGTCCGTTTTTTGTGCTCGGAAAATGGAAAATGGTTTTTTGGTGCGACGAAAAGGAAAACTTCCTCCTGCAACATTGTTCGCCATCCCATGATGCATGTGTATGCACAATATGGGAACATTATCACAAACTATGCCTTGATTCTAGCCATAACATTGGTCATTTGACCTGAAAGGCAAGAAACCTCGAATGAGATAGGTCATTTTGTGAAGGGTTTTTTGATACATAATCAATATATCAAGTTTAATATTTTTACTTATAACTATTTCACATAATATGACACCACGCGAAGGTTTCGCATCGTTTCGATCGTTTTTGAATTTTTTATGCCTGTTTTAAACTATCGTCAAACTTTGTCGAACGACGGGCATGAAGATTCTTAGCTCGGGGCCGAGCCTCGCTAAACTTGCATTGGATCTTGTAGGGTTTCGTAGCATGGAAAACAAAAATTTTCTACCGCATACAAACAAACAAGCCAAGATCTATCTACTAGATTGAAGCAACGAGTCAATGGAATAACTCACCCTCGAAGATTCCAAAGTGTTTAACGAGAGCGGATTCTCGTGGGTGATGTAGTCGTACTCTTCCCGATCTCAAGATCGCGTAGACGATCCTTCCGGCGCTGCGTTCCAGCAGCGCTTCCGCAGTCGGTCACACGTTCGGTATTTGACGAAGACCTTCCTCTCCCTTGTTCCAGCAGGCAGCGGAGGTTGTAGCACTCTCCTCGCGATTCCGGCAGCACAACGGTGTGGTACCGGAAGTAGAGGGGAGATCTCGCAGGGCTTCGCCTTAAGCCGGAGCGAGTATGGTGGACTATGAGAGAGAGCCTCGGTGATCTAGGGTTTAGACGCACCAAGGAGGAGGGTCTAGGGCCGACGACTAGGGCTTGGAGCAGCCCAAGTCGGCGGCTAGGGTTTCCCTAGGCGGCGGAGGCAACAGGAGGTGGCGACGCCGGCGGCTGGGAGCTAGGGTTTGCGGGGTGCGTGGTGTAGGTCTTGGAGGGGCAGCCCTGCCCCTCCTTATATAGGTGGAGGGGGCGCGCCAGGGGAGGGGAGTCCCTCCCCAACTCGGATCCCAAGTGGGCCGGCGGTGGAGGGAGGGAACTCCTCCCCAGGTAGGTTTCCTACTTCCCCTCCACCTCACAAAATAGCCGTTTGACTTTTCAAATTGGCGTTTGACTTTTCAAACTAGGATTTGATTAAACCCTTTATTTTGTTCAGCGATGACACCTAGTACATGATGCAATCATTCCAACTTGATATGACACATTCATGTACCCTTCCCCTCCGGAGTGCCGAACATTCCGGAACCTTCTAGAACATTCCCGATGAAAACACCGGAACCATTCTCCAACCCCGAAACAGGACTTTCCTTATATGAATCTTATTCTCCGGACCATTCCGGATCTCCTCGTGATATCCTGGATCCCATCCGAGACTCCGAACAACATTCGTTCTCTTACTCATCATTCCATAACTACTCAAACAACGTCAAATCCTTAAGTGTGTCTCCCTACGGTTCGTGAATTATGCGGACATGATCGAGACACTTCTCCGAACAATAACCAATAGAGAAATCTGGAAATTCATATGGCTCCCACATATTTCTACGATTACTTTGCGATCGAATGAACCACTTACATACGATACCAATTTCCCTTTGTCTCACGATAGTTTACTTATTCGAGGTTATGATCGTCGGTATCTCTGCATACCTAGTTCAACCTCGTTACTGATAAGTACTCTTTTCTCGTTCCCGTGATATGTGATCCCTTGTGATCCAGTCACATGCTTGCAAGATAATTGGATGACATTTCATCGAGAGGGCCCAGAGTATATCTATCCGTCATATGGATGGAAAAATCCCACTCTTGATCCATGTGTCTCAACCAACACTTTCCGAACACTCAATGCCACCTTTATAGCCACCCAGTTACGGTGTGGTGTTTGATGTCATCAAAGCATCCTTCCGGTGAACGTGATATGCATGATCTCATGGTTGAAGGAATTAGGTTACTATGTATCAGAAAGCATATAGCAATTGAACTATTAAAATGACTTGATCTTTATGCTACGCTTATCTATAGGAGTATGTCCACCATATCATTCTCCTAACGATATGATCTTGTTGTTAATAACATCTCAATGTTCATGATAGGGAAACCACAATCATTTATTAACCAACAAGCTAGTTTTATAAAGAGGTTTTACTAGGGACTCTATTTTAGTTTACAAATCACACAAGTATCAATGTTTCCTTGTTAATACTATTATAGCATGAATGTAAACATTTATCATAAACACAAAGATATAATAATAACTACATTTATTATTGCCTCTAGGGCATATCTCCAACAAATCTTTGATAAAATAGCATATTGTGAACCTAAAAATGATTTTTGTAAAAAAACATGAGCACCGGATCATGTACCTGTAGTTCATATCTAACCCACTTCCTGCCGATTCGGCAGGAATTTGTCTTTTTCACCAAAGGTGGACGGAAAGGTTTCGGATTCCCTGTTGGGACATTGTCCATATAAGGTGCTCTATTATTTTTGTAAAATGTGGTGGTAGTATTTTGAATTAGCCATTTGGTGGTTGCTTCATAAAACCATCCATTTTTATGCTCGGAAAATGGAAAATGCCTTTTTGGTGCGACAAAAAGGAAAGCTTTCTCCTGCAACATTGTTCACCATCCTATGATGCACATGTATGCACAATATGGGCACATTATCACAAACTATGCCTTGATTCTAGCCATAACATTGGTCATTTGACCCGAAAGCCAAGAAACCTCGAATGAGATAGGTCATTTTGTGAAGGTTTCTTTGAGACATAATCAATATACCAAGTTTGATATTTTTCTAACTATGTCACATAATATAACACCACGCGAAGGTTTCGCATTGTTTCGATCATTTTTGAATTTTTTATGCCTGTTTTAAACTATATAATGTTTTATGTTTTACTTAATTTTTATTTACAAATGTGTAATATTTGAGTGTAGATAGATAGGTCTTATTTTTCTGCAAATTTTGATATATTATTTGTATTTTTCCGAATTAGAATGATTTAGTTATGATTTTTCAAAATTCAATGAGATAAAATAAAAAATAGCTACGCCGAAGACAGCCGTCAGCGTATGCTATGCCGAGGACAGCCGTCGGCGTAGCATAGGATATGCCGAGGGCAATTCTACGCCGACGGCTGCTTGGCGGAGCTGGCCTAGACGATGGCTAGCTTCCCATTCCTGTAGTGTATGAGAGGAGGGGGATAACACGAAAGCACACCTCCTTTGTTAATTGAAAGCACGAGGACCACCTCTGTTTCCAGCCATGTTGCCACCTAAATTGAGAAAAATGATTCAGTTACCGTACTCTACACTACACCACCCTTGCCAACATGTGACTATTTCTAAGATGATTGCATAGCTAAAAGGCAGACGACGAATACACTTGTAGCTCCACGAAATATACCAAACAAGGTGAAATTACTATTCCGGCCGGCACCCTTCCCCTTCTCACCAAGCTCCGGCCCTTCCTCCACGGCTTCCTGCGTACGTGAGACAGACTAGCGTCATGTTCGAGATGCCTTCAATCGGTTAGAAATTGCTCCAGCCTGCTTGTGCTGTTACGCTATTGCTTCTGAATGCTATCTAGTGCTAGCTAGAACTGGATTAATAAATCTCCATTACAAAAAGAATCCTTCAGAACCATCGACGAGCAACCACACAACATACTTTCACTAGTTCTCCTTTGTGAACCAATCCACCGTGAATTGATCTCCTTCAATCCCAGTAAAGCACGAAAATACTATCTACTCTTTCTAAAGATGGCAGGATCGAGAACATGAGAGACCTACGGGACGGCCGGCGCATGCAAAGAGTGCATGGTGTCCATTGTCGAAAGGAACGTCAGGGAGAATAGTTGAGATGGTGGAGTGGGAGGGAGAGGCATGACGGTGGTTCAAGGAGGCAAGTGCATGTTGTCATATCAGCGATCTAATGGTTATTCCTGGTGTCTTCTATGTCCATTTCTACCAAAGTGGTATCTCGAGTGTGTAGAGAGACACAACAAATAGTGCATGTAGTTGTTTCTATTTTTTTTTTTTTTGAGCAACCGGCAGGAGCTCTGCCTTTTCAAATAGATAGAGGGAAAAACGAAACACACGGTACATGGGAGCATGTTTTGGTTAAGGTGAAAACATGCGGAAAAACACCCTAGAAAAACAAAAAAGCCAACCCCTAATCAGGCTCCGCGGGAATGGCAGGCCCGAATGCTCCAAAAGCCCGGGCGCGTTGCCTGATATCCTCCCTAGCGATCTCCGCCACCTCGACATAAGTCAGACGCCGTCCGGTGAAGATTCGTCTGTTTCTCTCTTTCCAAACGTTCCAGAGGACATACAAGAGTCGACCACTTAAAGTTCTTTTTGCGTTCGATGGTATTCCGACAATCAGATTGTCCCACCATTCAGTGAGGGAATGGAAGTCGTGGCCCTGAAGCACCCCTGCAGCGTTGTCCCAAAGTTGGGTGAGGGTCCAGACGGCTTTAGTAAAAGGACAATCTTTGCAGAGGTGATTGGCCGTCTCGGGCGCGCTAAGGCAAAGAGCGCAGATAGTGTCGTGCGTCCACCCCCTAGCGGCTAAGTTATCAGCCGTAAGGAGCTTGCCATGCATGGCCAGCCAACCAAAAATCTTGCATTTGGGTTCGGCATGGGCAGTCCACAACTTTTGGGCAATGAACTTGGGGTGACTGCCGTGGAATTGCGCAAGGTACGCAGAGGTAGCACTATAGTTTCCATCCGCCGTCAAAGTCCAAACTATACCATCTTTTTGTCCTGGAGTCAGCTGCGTGCTCGCAACCACGTCCCAAACTTTGATGAACTGGGCAAGCTGTACCGGAGTGGTCAGGCTAGAAATGGCGCGAATCCAGTTTCCGTCAGCTAATTCTTTGGCCACGCTTCTGGTTTTTCTCGAAGCAATCTTGAAAAGGTCCGGCGCCCAAAGGCGTATGGGGCCATGCTGAGACCAGCTGTCGTGCCAGAATGAGGCCGTCTCACCATCACCTAGGGAGATTTTCGTGGAAGCTCTGAAGAGATCCATGTCGGCATCGTCACAGGGAAGCTTAGAACCCGCCCAGGTGCGCTGGGGGTCAGTCCACTGCAGCCAAGGCCATCGGAGTCTAAGGGCCCGTCCCGTTCGTTGCAGGTGAGGCATCCCAAGCCCGCCCAGATCTTTCGGTCTACAGAGCGTCGTCCAGCTAACTAAGGCTCTTCCTCTTGCCGCGTGCTCGCCTTCGTCGCCGGCCCAGACGAAGTTGTTTCTATAGTTCTCAAACAATGAAGTGAAATGGGTAATAAGACATGCATACTTTGGCTAGGGAGAAGCCTCTCTCCTTATAGGACACGTGGGTTGTAGGCAATAACATAAAGTCAATCGTCATTAATTTTCCTAGCAAGTATATAAGAGCATGTCCAATAAAAGAGTCCACTCCTGGCTATATAGACATGCCATGTCATACAAAGCCATCACAAAAAGCCCAACAATACAATAGGTTAGCTGTTATACTGGCTATTAGGTGGGGTTTAATTAGTATATTATTCTTATCTGTATCCTTCGTTGTTTTCCTAAACGCTGGGATGTTATAACTGCAACCCCTTCACTTTCGGTGAGGTGTCGAGAGGAAGAAGGGTGGAGCGGCTCTGACGGTTGGTGAGCTGAGGAAGGCGCAAGGAGCAGTTGGTGTAGATAGATCTTCTCTCGAGAGCTCAACCATGGTGGTCAGGGAGGCCACTGTTCTTGCTTAGATGACAGACGGCTACTCCCAGCGCCGAATTCACAACGATTTCTCAACCTCTAGATGGGAGGCCCTACAACGACTTCTCGCCGGCGCTTCCCGCTCTCCTCTCCCCAAATGGAAGGTTACCCGATGGAGGGGATGACGGCCGACGACGTTGTCAACCTTGCAGTGGTGGCCATGGAACCGATCGAGTTTTCTAGCAAGCTTTCTAGGGTCCTTGATGCATATTTCCAGGACTATATTGTAATATTTACTTGTCTTTGGGTCCCGTTTGTATTTTGGCTTATAAATGCCCGGATTTAATGCACCAAGTTTGGGGTCCTTACAGACGGAAACTATTTCGATAGGACCTGGTTTATAAATTTAGAGACGGAAACTATTTCTATAGGACCTGATTTACAAATTTAGAGGCGTAAACCAACTTCAATAAATAACACGTGTTCAAAACAGAGAAAAACAGATTAACAACCATTTTTCTAATCTAAATTGCAAAGAATCAACCGTACAAGTTGATCCACTTATAAACCAGTCCCATAGAATTATTTTCTCTTCGAGACCCCTGTACTTGTTCAAAAAGAAGAAGAAAAACCAAGCAAAACGGATCCAAGTCAGAGGCACACAAAGCCTGTGAGGCTGCTACACGTACGAGCGGGCCCCTGGCCATGGCCGCCGCCCTCGCGTGCCGGCGGCTCCTCCGCCTCCTCGCGTCGAGCCCGAACCCTAAACCCCTCTCCCTCTCCTCCCTCGCCCCCTGCTCCTTCGACGCTCCAGCCACCGGCCGCGAGCCCGACCCTGAGCGCGAGGGCGACTTCCTCTCGTGGCGCCTCCTCCGTCTCCGCTCGATGGGCTCGGTCGCCGCCACCCTCGATGGATGGGCCCAGAAGCGCGGCTGCGTCTCGCGGACGGAGCTCCAGCGTGCCTTCTCCCAGCTCCGGCGCGCGCGCCGCTACAACCATGCGCTCGAGGTCAGCACCTCTCCCTCCATGCCCTGGACTTCGTTTCAGTTTGGGCTATTCCCCTGTTCACTTCCATAAGTCGAATAACAGTAGGAGGAGCAACCCAATCTCCCAATTCCTCGGTCGTAGCTTTACATCCTACCTTGTTCATAACTTGGTTATTGAATGCCAGCAAGTATTGAGAGGTTTCTTGCCAAGGATTAATCGCAACTCTGTTGAAAATGCAGACCCTTTGCAATGCGTGTTTGCAAATAAGCACTGATCCTGTGCTCTCTATCAAAACTCCCATGTCAGGAGTAGGGCACTTTGGCTCTACGAAGGTTCTGTCAAAGTAGAACAGTCCACATTTCCAGCTACCTGGAGTTCCCCATGTAGCTCTGATGTTATTTTGTACTCGTTAAGTTCCCTGCAGCTAGTGCCTCTAGGATCTGGTTGGCGACTTTTGGCATTTTCTCCAGTTGATGTTCTTAGTCCCTTTTTGAACTTCCACTGTACCTTTTCTCCTAGATTAACTGGAAACCATTAGCCACGAAGGCCAGCTTGATGGGTTCCTCATTGGATCTATCAATTTCTCCGTAAAACTGAATCCAACTAGAGATTTTTTTCATCCTCCATTGGAATAGGACACTTTGGCTGGTTGGGAAGAGTACTTGTCATTCCAAGAACTCTTCATGATTGTTTTAACCTCTTATATGCTAGAGTTTGAACTTGAAGATTATGTTCGCACAGCCTAAGAAAGACTTTTGTTTTATTGCAGGTTTTATCGTGGATGGACTCGCGCACAGATGTCAAACTATCACCATTGAATCATGCTGCTAGGCTGGACTTGATTGGGAAAGTTCACGGTACTTCTCAAGCTGAGGAATACTACAAGAAACTGGAAAAGCCTGCTGCTAGGGAAGCTGCGTCGTTCTCTCTCCTCCATTGCTATGTTGCCGAAAGAAATGTTGAGAAAGCTGAGAACCTTATGGCTAGCCTGCAGAGTGTTGGGCTGCCAGTTGATCCTCACTCGTTCAATGAAATGCTGAAGCTCTATGTTGCAACATGCCAGTATGAGAAAGTACATAGTGTAATCAGTCTGATGAAACGGAACAATATCCCCAGAAATGCTCTCTCATATAACCTTTGGATTAACGCATGTTCTGTATCTGGTGTTGCCTCTGTACAGCTAGTGTTCAAGGAGATGGTTAGTGATGGTATGGTTGAGGTTGGTTGGAGCACATACTGTACATTGGCCAACATCTTCAAGAAGCATGGACTGAACAGTAAAGCCCTGGCTTGCCTTAGTACGGCCGAAACAAAATTATCAAGAACACAACGATTAGGATACTTTTTTATAATGACATGTTATGCGGCTCTGAATGATAACGAAGGGGTTACGAGAATGTGGGAAGCTAGTAAGTGTGTCCCAGGTAGAATCCCTGCTACAAACTACATGAGTGCTATTATATGTTCGATAAAAGTTGGCGACATTGACCAGGCTGAGTGGATCTTTGGAAGCTGGGAAGTGGAGTGCGGGAAGTATGATGTGCGGGTTTCAAATGTTCTTCTAGGTGCTTATGTGAGGAATGGATTGATTGAAAAGGCTGAGAAGCTCCATCTCCGCATGCTAGAGAAAGGCGCAAGCCCAAACTACAAGACATGGGAGATTTTGATGGAGGGATATGTTCAGAGTAATCAGATGGACAAAGCTCTCAGTGCCATGAAGAAAGCTTTACCTTTGATGAAGAGCACCCATTGGAGACCTCCACTCAAACTAGTTGAGACCATCGCAACCTTCTTCGAGGAGCAAGGAAATGCGGACGATGCAAACAAATACAGTAAGGTTCTTCAAAAGTTTAACTTGACAAGCTTGCCCCTGTACAAGTCCGTGCTCCGAGCATATATTAAATCTGACACTGTGCCAACAGATATTTCTGAGATGATAGCAACAGATAAGATAGTTATCGATGAAGAACTAGACCACTTGATCATATGTGCGAGCAAGATAGATATCACAGGCAATGTGTAACCATGAATGTGGAAACCAGTGAGACACATGAGAAGAAGAACATTTCAGCTAACCTGGCAAAACTAGAACTGCAGATTAGACCGCTAATACCACAATGAGCATCATTGCTTACTGGGGAAGGTTTTTAGCAAACTGAGTTGCTTGCTTTGTTATGAGAAATGATTGTTTATTAATTGAGACGACAGTTATATACTTATATCCCTGTGGTGACTGTTGAGGAGACAAGTTTGAGAAGTTTGGAGGGGCTTATACTTTTGGAGGAGCTAGGTGAGTCGTTCTAATGCACTTGTAGAGGGGCTAGATGATGAGCGGATATCAACCAATGGAAACTGGACCGCTGGATTGTGTGGGAAGGGGCATGATGAATGCCCATATGATGGGCTGTCCCTGCTGCAGAATATACAGAAGGAACCCTTGGTTGTGTTTGTAATTAAGGGAGAGGCCATTTTTTTTTATCTCAGTTTCAATTCGTTATTTCCTTCCTCCATAGCCGACCTCTTCTGTATTAAATGTTCCTGGCTTCTGCCAATTTATCCATGGTGCCTGCTGTTCGCATCCCACCGAAAGGTTCTCTAGTACATGAATTCTTGGGCAAATTCTTCTCCTCAATTGTTCTTTCAAATCTCCAGTGATTGTCAATATTTTGTCACAACTTATCCTGAGCTCTAGTATCTAATAGACTAATACCTTGTTGGTTTTTCGAGATTGACTAATGGCTTGTCTTAGATTTTTTTTGTTGCTGTTGTGTTAGGCCATCTACACAATTGTGTCCTCTTGGCTTAATCTATGAGTTATGCCTCTGCTAACATGGTTTTGGCCTGAAAGCCCATTTTATTTTCCTGATTACTGTAGTATAATCATCTCCGTGGTGGTTGCAGCTGTGAACGAATCAGTGAGTGAACCAAAACTTTGCATGGCTGTGCTCATATTATTGCTATTTTTGTTCGTGTGGATCCTTCCAAAATTTTCAGTATTGATAGTGCATGTTATATTGCTGCCAACTGATGGATCACACCCCCAACTTTCTGAAATATGAGATCTGCTATGAGTGCTTCGAATATCTTGAGATTACCTAGCGGTGATAATCCAACTAAATAGTGGATACCAGTTTAGGATGGTGGATGTGACGATGTGTTATGTTTGACTTGCCATTTTTTTCAGCTAAGGCACGAAAAGACATTCTACGTAAGGGCCGACACATGTCTTCTTAATTTGTTTTCGGGTATGGACTGCTTTGAATGGAAATACCAACATTAATTGTAGTTCTTACTTTGTTATTACCAGTAAAACAGATTTGTCCGTGCCCATTTATAATTTCTTTTCCTTTTATGAGTTACAAGTTCATGAAGTCTAGCAAAAAGTTACTTTAGGTCATATATGTAATATCTAATGACATTTTTTAATTCAAACTGTCATTCGAATTGTTGCTTATTTTTGCTGATCAATGTGTACTGCCTTTTGTTTAGCTCTGGAAGGACCAAGTGAAGTAACACCATAACTTCTTAAGGATGTGTTGGGATTAAAATGTAAGAATTTGGATTGTGTGTCATTGGTCCTACTGGATTATTGATTACTCAAATATTTTGGTATGTTTTGTATGTGGAGAGGTTCTCAAGCAACATACACTTTTTTTTGTCAAACTCATAATGTTTTCCTCTTTAGCTAGAGTGATGTGAAATATTAGATGGTACCTCATTCTGCTCAGATCTAGCAAGAACGAGTGGCTAGAGAAATTTGTAAGCAACATTTTTTTGAAGTACTTTTGTTTGATATGTGACATGTGGTAGTTAGAACAGTTCAGATTGGTGAAAACCACTCTCTGTGTTCAGTAACCACTCCTTTATTACGTAGGTTGCTGTTATACACGGCAATTTTTCTCTCTAGAGCACAAATTCTTATGTTAGCTTCGGTTCAGCTGATGCACTGTCTGTTACTGTATCACAGTTGTGCACGCTTTACTTTTTATGTTTGCTCTGGTAATTAGATTACTCTCTGTTATGCAGTGTTGCATCGTCCTGACAGAATTGCGCATCATGCAGGGTAACATGTTGAGCTGTAAAATTGTGGCAGCTGGTATAACTCGAATTCAAAGCTGGTGGGTATTGTCTTCTGAGGAATGCACCAAGAAATAGGTTCAGTGCTTTATTATGGTTCGCATGTTATTTGTCCACTTCTACTTCTCATAGCAGCTGATGAAGGTGCCTGCAGGAAGCCTGCGTGCAGAACGGTACCGTGCATGATGCAGACTCGGCTCTCTTTTATAACACAGGGTGTGGTGGAGCGCGCCTAGCGCACTAGTATGACCAATGGCTTCATATGACTGCCTACCCCTCAGCTCTTTTATAAGTAGTAGCAAGGCTTCCCCAGGTATAGAATGTGCGGATTACTTGTTTCTGTGTCTTCACACTAGGATATTAGTTTGATATGTATGGTCATAGAAGGCATCGGGAATAGCCGATGAACCATCAGCTGAGAAGCAGCAGCTCGCGAAGACATATGTCCGTCGCAGCCCCAGGATCAGGTCGATCCAGTCCGACGAAGTTATCGTGGAGGCCGAGCAGGCCATGGCGTTCTGCCAGCCAAGGGCATTTTACTAGTATAGTTCACCAGTGCTACACGTTGTAGTCTTGTAGCACAGGGCTGTATTTGCTTTTCAACGACATTTATTTTACTTTCTCTCGGAAGCTGGTGTTGCACATCGCAAGGTGGCGCTCCAGACCATGTCTACCGATTTACTCTCCTGCACATTGTTAAACCCTGTAACACCAATCATTTGTTATGTGCTTTGTCCTGTTTCTCTGTCTCTGCATTTTTCTCTATACTATCTCTGCCCCTTTTCGATAATTTGCGCATGCATCTTGCTCTGTTTTTCTCTTCGTTATCGCAGCAGGGTTTTACATTCTGAAATAAGAGTCATTCGCAGCAGGGTTTTACATTCTGAAATAAGAGTCATGCCAGGGAAGAGGACAAACACACACACACACACACAACAATCTTTAAAGTTATTTCAGATGCAAAACCTAACTTGCTCTACTACTTACAAGAACCAAAAATTGAAACAATATCTCGGTTCAAATCAGCACAGTTTCTCCGAATTTCTAGCGCTCAGAGGGCGCATTGGCTGGGACCTTGATTGCTGTTAACAAACGTCTATTCTCCACTCAACTGACAGAGTTGGGAAACGAGGTGATCATTGTGTCACCTAAATACGCAATGACCTGTATCACTAGGTATGTTCTTGCTTGATGATATGCTTATTTGTAAGACGTGTTGTCTCAAAGTGCTGTAGTTATTCAAGTTCAATGAAACTAGGCGACGTTCTGACTTCTAACTACTTAGCTCACCTTTTGTCTTTCTCTCTCTCTAGGGACTGAATGCATGAATGCACCCATTGGCTTTATTTTCATGAAACTTTGTAGTACTGAACTATTTCGGCTAGGTGCATCATCTTTATCTTGGTAGCGATATTAAAATTCTTCATTTTAAAAGAAGAAAAACTAAGAAAAATAATTGTTTGTTTAAAGAATTGTTAAAGCTCTCATAACCGCTGACCTACCAAGGACCAAGCTCAATAACAAATAGAATCTTAGCTATTGACTTACTAGAGGAATAATGGCTTCATATGCTTCCTACCACTCAAGTCATATAAGTAGCAAGGATTCTCCCAAGCATAGGATGAGTCTGTTATTTCTCACTCTACTTCTCTGTCTTATAATTACACGATAAAATTTGGTGCACTAGTTGTTGCTCTCTACACACTAGGATATGAATTTGGTATGCATGGGCATAGAAGGCATCAGGAATTAAAGATGGATTATCAAAATCACAACAGCCACTGATGTGCATCTCGAGCTAGGGTGCTTTTGCCTCCTACTCTAGCATCTCAGTTGTTCTCCGTCCGGCACATGCTGTTCTTGACCAGCATTGCATTCTGAGCTATCCATCCCGTATGGCACACTCTCTTGTAACATCCAGGAAATATCATATTGATGTATCCCTGCTTTCCTGGAGTTGGTTGGTGCCAACACGCCACTCAAGGATAGTTGTGGGAAATAACATGATATCGTTCACTCGATGGTTCTAGAGAAGCAACACAAATGGCTTCAGAGACGTACAGGAAGCTCCTGTAGGCTAGACTCACATTGACTTGTGACTGATGTGGGTGTGGCCTGTAGGAGAGCCATATTCACACGCAGTAGTGGTTTAGAAATGTTGCAGTCATCCATTATTGATGGTAGCATGCATTAGGATTGTGCTGGCAAGGCGAGAAACTCTTGGTTTACTTAATTTTAAAATAAATATCATGCATCACTCGACAAAGATGAGTAAAATACCAGGAACGTACCCGCTACATGAACGACACTTTAACCAAGTATAGTGTTGGCATACCGGCAAAAGATGGAAGATTATTTTGACTGTGGTATTTTTTCTCTTATCTTGTGTACTTGCTCTTTGTGGGCTATAACCGGCCATTCTTTTTGGCTGTGGTATTTTTTTCCACATTGTTAAATCTTTTTTGCTGCCAGATTAAAAATATATTTATTAATATGGTCAACCAGATGTCATGGCCTTTTGATGCTGGTATTCATGATTATTTGGTGCATTCTTGTGCCTTAACAATATTTTGCATGAATTACCTGGTCTCCATAGTATTGGTTATGGTTATGATTCCTAACTCCATAGGCTCTGAATTAGTTACTACTAAAATGAAGCTAGCTTCGGTTCAGCTGATGCACGCCTGTTAGTGTATCAGAGTTGTGCATGTTTAATTTTTATGTTTGCTCCGGTTATTAGATTTCCTCCTTGTTATACACTTTCGCTTGGTCCAGACATAATTGCACATCATGCAGAGTAACATGTTCAGATGTAATATCGTGGCAGATGGTATATCTCGTATTAAATGCTGGTGGATTTTGTCTTCTGAGAAGGTTGATATGAGTTGTGGGTGTAGCAATATGAGCAAATAGGACTGGCAAACCAAGGTTATGTTCTTTAGCCAATTTATTCGTCTAGTGTGATTCGCGCACAGGACGATACCTTTCAGAGTGCAGGCTCGTCAAGTTCTCAAACTGGAGAACACAACGTTCGGTGTGGCAGAACACAAGCGTTCCACGTGAAGGAAACAGTGAAAACATGAGTTGATTATGTCCCTTCCTATGAAGTCTTATGGGCAAAATGGATGTTTCGTTGTGTCACCAAATGGGAAATCACTTGATATTTTCCCCCTCGATGATGTACTTATGTTTGAAGACTCTTTGTCTCCGAGTGCTGGAAATTTTCAAGACCAGTGAAACTAGGCGGAGGGGCTGTCTCTGGTTGCCTAAAATCCCATTTTATTTTCCTGATTGTTGTAGTATAATCATCTTCATGGTTGTTGCAGCTGTGAATGAATAGGTGAGTGAACCAAAACTTTGCATGTATGTGCTCATATTATTGCTATTTTTGTTCGTACGAGTCCGTCCAAAATTTCCAGTATTGATAGTGCATGCTATATTGCTATCAGCTGATGGATCTTACCTACAACTTTCTGAAATACGACATCTTCTATGAGTGTTTCGAATATTGTGTGATGGACTAGCTGTGAAAATCAAACTTAAGAGTGGATACCAATTTAGGGAACTAGACATGTTATGTTTGATTTGC
Organism: Avena atlantica; assembly: GCA_910589765.1. Taxonomy (NCBI): domain Eukaryota; kingdom Viridiplantae; phylum Streptophyta; class Magnoliopsida; order Poales; family Poaceae; genus Avena; species Avena atlantica. The sequence goes on from OU342738.1 coordinate 292,921,233, forward strand.
AATTTTTGCAGCTGCAAGACAAGAAAAGAAATTGTTCTACGTAAGGGACAACACAAGTCATCTGAATTGGTTTTCGGGAATGATATCTGTTGAATGAAACACCAACATTAATCATGGTTCTTACTATTATTTGTTACGAGTAAAACAGATTTGTCCTTGTCCATTGATAATTTATTTTTCCTTCTACGATTTACAATCTCATGAAGTCTAAGCTACCAAGTTTGAAAAAGTACTTTAGATCATATATGTGATATCATATTTGCATAGATGGACTAATAACATTTTCCCATTCAAAATGTCATTTGGATTGTTTCTTATTCTTGTTGATCAATATATATGCATTTTGTTATCTCTCGAAGGACCAAGTGAAGTAATACCATAACTTCTTAAGGATGTGTTACAATCAAAATGTAAGAATTTTGATTGCCTCTTTGGTCCTACTGTATTATTGATTACTCAAATTTTGGTATGTTTTGTATGTGGAAAGGTTCTGAAGAAACATACACTTTTTGTGTCAAACTCATAATGCGTGCCTCTAGCTAGTGATGTGAAATATTAGATGGTTTTTCATTTTTCTTAGATCTAGCAAGGACGATATCCAGCGCAATTTGTAAGCAACATTGTTCTGTTATGAGTTGTGATGTTGTCATATGTATAGCTATCAATCATCATATCTTTTTATGCTAAATATGTGGAATTATCTTTTAACACCTTGTATTTAATTGTGTACACCTTTGCTCTCATTATATTCAGTAGAACTAGTTCTTATTTATATCGATATTGTGCATGATTACCAAAAAACAAAAGTCTTTGTGTACGAGACTATGTCCTCGATGGGAATTGCGTCGCTTTTCCGGTTTAGTCGAAACAACCATTTTGATCATATTCTTTCACTAAAATGTTGCATGCATTATTTTTAAGTACATTTTTTTGATATGTGACTGCGGGGTAGTTAGAACAATTCAGACTTGTGAGGACCACTCTATGTTCAGTAACCACTCCTTTATAACCAGGTGGCGCTTCCTCCGCTTGTCTTACCTTTTCTCTCTCTATGGACACAATGAGTTAATGACAACAACTATTGGCTTTATTTTAGTAACTTTGTAAGAATTAACTCTTTTTTCCAAAGTATACCATCGTTACCTTAGTATGAAGTAGGGCAATTCAACTCTTCATTCTTCTTAAGAAAATCTTAAGGGAATTATTTGTTTGTTGAAAGAATTGGTATAGCTCTTATAGCCGTTGACCTACAAAGGACCAAGATCATAACCAAGGTACCGTCAATTATCGACCTGCTCGGATGGCTTCTTATGACCTCCTACCACTCATCTCTTATATAAGTATCAAGACTTCCCCAAGCATAGGTTAAACGGCGTATTTCATTTTATAGACAGAATGGGCGAATGGCAGCCATTGGCTTTAGTTTAACTTTGTCATAATGAACTGTTTTATCTAGGTATACCACCGTTCTCGTTAGTACTGAGTAGGACAACTTTTCATTATTGTTTTAAATAAATTCCTAAAGAAAATTCATTCTTTGTCGAAATAATTATTAGAGCTCATATAGCTGCTGTCCTACCAAGGACAAACTGGTAACCAAGGGACTGTTTGTTATTCACCCACGGGAGCACTATTGGCTTAACATGACTGTCTGCCACTGAGCTCTTCTATAAAGTAGCATGGCTTCCCCAAGCGAACGATGAGTGACTTACTTCTAATTCTACTTCTTTGTACATAATCCGATTTGGTGCATTATTTGTTTTCTGTCGATTCCTATGGGCGTGGAAAGCACCGGGAAATACAGATGGATCACCGAGATCACAATGTACACTCTGTAGCTCTAGCCGCTACTGTGCTAGACCGTGCCGTGATGGAACAAGGCCATCTCATCTCCCTACCAGTAACCTAGAGCCCGAGCTGACGACTCCTGACAAGCTCAAATAGCTCGCCTGCTGCTGCGGGATCCAGTCCGACGAACAGGCCGTGGCGATCTCGGATGCTACTGCATCCAGCTCTGGGACTGGGGAGACTGTCGATCTCCTTCAATGGTGGGTAAGAAACTGTATTACTCTAGATAGTTCATCAGTGCTACACGTTGTAGTTGTAGCCCAGGGCAGTATATGCTTTCCAACCATGTTCATTTTACTTCCTTTCGATCGAAGCTGACGACGATTCACACGCTAGGTGGCGCTCCTGACCAGCATGTAGCTAGTCTACCAATTTACTTTGATGCACCTTGCTTTACCCTGTAACACCGATTGTTTGTTACTATGTTCTTTGTCCTGTTTATCTATCTCTATATTTCCCCCCTCCTATCTTTGCCTATTTCCGACCATTTTCATTCTTTTTCTTTTCGTTAGCGCAGCAGCCAGCAGGGTTTTACCCTCTGAATTCAGAGTCAATGCCGTCGAATATGCCACCACTAGGGAAGCGAGCACAGAAACACATAACAAAGTGCTTTAGAAGATATATTTCCGATGCAACGATTTGCCATGCTTATAAGAAACAAAACTTGAAAACAGTATCTCGGTTCAAGGAAGCACAGTTCCTCCCAACACATATTCAGAACTTTTTCTTACAACCCTGCGAGAGGGTGCATCGTCTGGGGCCTTTATTGGATGGAAGCAATCAATACTCCGTCACGCTTATCCAACAGTTTAACCACGCGCTGACACTAAGTGTAGAATCAACAGAGGATGGTGCTGCTTTCCAGTTAACAAACACACTCCATACGACAGAACTAGGGCCTGTCCTGAGATTTCAGGGGCCTGGGGTGAAACAGGAACCTAGGGCCCATTAACACAATCATCGAAATAATAATAATCTTTAAAATAATGCATCTAGAAATAGTACTTCCTCCGATTTATATTACTCCCTCCGTTCTAAAATAGATGTTTTAGGTTTTTCAAAATTTAAATGAATCTATATACTAAATAGTGTCTAGATTCATCAAAATTTTGATAAATTTGAGACATCTATTTGGAGACGGATTGGAGACGGAGGGAGTACTTGTCGTTGAAATGGATGTATCTAGCACTAAAATATGTCTAGATACATTTATTTTAGTGACAAGTAATATGGATTGAAGGGAGTATTAATATCAAATAACTTGTAAATATGGTTTAAAAATTACTTCTAACATATACGTTGTCTGTGCCTCGATCCGTGTGTCATAGTGGCCGATGAGTGCACTGAGATCTCCTCTCGACCTCTCGTACATCTTTACTCTCTTATCTCTGCCTATTTTTTGATAATTTTCACATGCATCTTGCTCTTTTTCCTCTTCGTTAGCACAACAGGGTTCTTTATTCTGAAATAAGAGTCACTAGCTGGGCTTCGGCGCGGCGGCACGCCGCGCCATTGTCGTTGCCGTTCGGCGCGCGCACTCGATTGAGCTGATTGTATTTGGTTAGTTTTACCTAACACAGATAGATAGATAGATTTATTAAGTACCGTCAGTTCGAGTGTGATGTTAGGAAGCCCGGCAAACCCTCTATACCTTGGCTGGTTCAAGCGAGGCATGCTAGTTAGTTGTATTAACCGCTACCGTGGAAGACTGTCGAAACAGGGGCAGGGTGTATGGGAAAAAGAGCGTCGGGGTGTAAGGACCAAAATGCGTAAGGCTAATCAGGGATCAGCAGATGGAGGAAAAAAAACGACTTTACTGCTAACAAATTTCGTAAGAATAATTAACAACTTGTCGAGTAAGAAAGCACAAAAAATGAACATAAATGTAATTAGTAAGTAGACCTCACTTGATCGGAGCAGTCAGTGAGGAAATCAGAGCGGTGTCGCTATGTTAACAAAATTTAATATGGAAGTGAGAGAACACAGTACATACGGTAGAGGCAGATAGCGGCATTAAGAAAAAAAAAGGAAGAGAGGAAGTGAGATAAACAGTGCTGAAATAGTAGATGATACAGGTGGTGGATGCATGAATAGCACATAAGATCAAGACAGTAAATTGTCCTCGGAGTATAACACTATCAAATGCATCAAATGTCATTATTGGCGGTTTCCTCATGGGCATCGCTGCTGTCGTCATCGGAGGACAGAACACTGACAAGATTATTGGATGCATTAAACGTTGTCGTTGGCGTCTTCTTCTTGGACAAGCACTCTTTCTTGGACGCAGAGGCTGATGTTCAGACGAGAGCGGCACGCTGGTCTTTGTTCATGAGCAGCCAATCAAAAAGTTGCTTGTTAGCCTTATAAAAGGGGCTGTTCTTCCATTTGTTGTCGAGGCAGCAGGTGTGCTGAGGTGCCGCCGTGGGCTCGTCGCCGGTACCCACGAGGCCTTGAGAGTTGTCGTGGTAGGTGTGCTGATGGCGCCCTTGTGTTGTGGCCTCGGCGAATTTGTCTTCCCCTATCTCAGGAAAGACAGTGCTCATGAGCTTAGCGTGCTGTTCTTCGAGGCTTGGCTGATGTACCTCTTGAGCTCCGTACGTGGACAATGTCGGGCAGCATGTTCTCGGCGCCCTTGTTGTACATTTCGTCATCTGCTCGCGGTTCGTAGTCCAGCTCCTCATCCTGCATGTACCCATGATCTTTCAGTGTTTGGGCTATGATGCCCATAGATACCGGAGTGCATGTATAGGACTATGAGGAGCGCTGGGAGTAATGTGGTCAGGACTATGGAGAGGCGAGGTAAACTCTGGGACATCAAGTATAGAGTACGTGGGTATACGCCGAGGCGAGGCATATATATATACGGATGGATACGACATATATGGCGGTGATGGGAGGCCAAGGGGAGTGTAGGTAGGGCTATCAGGAGGCGAGGCACACGGCTGGATACAACATGGTGGTGATGGAAGGCCAAAGGGAGTATAGGTAGGGCTAGCAGGATAGTATATGGGACTGTGGGGTGCCGAGGCCTATTGACAGACATTTCTGGATCTAGATTGCGAGCAAAGCGAGGCAGGGATGGATGTGTTGGTAAGATGATGGAAATAGTAGATGGGGTGGTGATCTATATATATAAAGAAGGTGGCGGTGGCAGTTGTAAGAGAGAAGTGGATGCCTGCGCGGACGCGTGTACCTTGGTTCAGTGCATGGATATAGCACGTGCACGCCGTCACCTGCTCGTTTAGACGCGTGCAGCGTACGTTGAGCAAATATAGTATGGACGGACCGGGCAGACGTTTATTTTTAATCAGCAGACGTGTATTCTGGTCGACAGACAGATTCAATTCTATTTAATCTAGCTGGCTTGTGTGGCATGTCCTGTAGTGTATGTTTGGACGTAGGCAGAGCATCCCTTTGCCTAGCATGGCAGGCTATATAATATATCTAGCTCTGCATAGTATATCCTGTGTAGTAGTACTTGCTACGGACTGAACGGCACACGCTTCAATTCCAGGTAAAGTGGTTGAACAGTGTATGATCGACCGTAGCATAATGATACGGAAAATTGTTATTTCTTGCCTGATACTCCTTCCATTCCATGGCTTTAGGCGTAAGAATATCAGCATATTTGTTTAGGCAGTAGGCGGTGGAGAGGGGAAAAGACAACCTTCCTTTATTTACCCCTCCATGCATGCACATATATTTGCTTCTGCATGCCGCTCGCCTTGTTTTCTGCGTGACTCGTTTGCTGGTTTGCATGTTTTTTTTGCATGCGCCGCTCGCCTTGCTTCACGCATGCGCAAAAAAAAGGACACCTTTGAGCAAGGCAACGCTGCGATCCGAAAATGGAGGATCCCAAGACGAACTGTGAACAAGGAAAAAAGGACCATGAAGCCACATTATTTTAATAATACATAAACAGCTAGTACCGCTTCAGGCAGTAGCATAAAGAACCAAGTGGAGAAGGGATCTAGAGATCGTACGGTTTATTTTCCTACGACGATAATCAAGTATAAAGCTCCTAACAATACGATTGTTGGCGGCAATCTCCGAAAAAACAAAGGGACAGGCAGAACTACATAATAAAGAAAACATAAGCCAAAATAGCATAACACAAGGGAAAACATTCAAATAAACACCTCATACCGCGTGGTGTAGAGCAAAAAGAGGGCCGAGATGACCAATCACTAGGACCAAAAAGACCAGTGTTTTATTCCCAAGGCAATGACGGGTGGGCCATCCAGGACATGTAGCAGCAGGACAAATTGGTATGCTGACATGGGAACGCACACAGACGATTGAAGAGGACACGTGTCGCTGGCAAACAAATCACCCGGGCTCCCAAAAATTCTGAGAAAAAAGAGACGTCTCCTGATTTAAACGGGCTCGAACACAGCAACAAACGGACAAACGACGAAGGCTCTGCCGATCGGCCAGGAAGCATACGAAGGCGCGTACCTAAAAAAAGAACCCAACAACCAGAAACAAGGAAAAACAAAGACAATACGAATTAAGCAACTTTGACTATACAAGCAGCCGACAAAGAAACGGCCGAGAAAAAGGAAGCAGACCGCGCACAGAAAGAAGCACCAGATGAATGAGACGCCACCGAGAGAGAAGAACCTGCAAGACCAATAAGAGGACGTTATCAAATCACGTAAACAAAATCAATGTATCTAAAACCAACGTACAAAAACCAACCAGCCGCAACAAGACGCTTCCCCAATCTAATCGCACGTCGACGGGAACGCGCATCGGAATCAGGCAACGGTGGAAGCAAAGTCGTCTGAGCTAGAAAGAGAGAACGGCAACAACACACATAAAATAACAAAACACACATAGAGTTAAAAACAACGCAAAAACACGCAACAAAAACACACAAAAAACAAACCAGAAGAAGAAGACGCAGCACCACGAGCAGCAGACTCGACGGGGACGCCCAAGTCTCTCCCAACAGCATCTCCATCGATAGGAATAGCAACAGAAGCAGCACGGCCACCACGACGCCAGCCAGCCTGATCACTACCACCAGCAACCGAAGAAGACGACATAAAATCATACCGATTTGACCCGTCGGAGCACGCCACACGACCGGCATGGCCACGCCGGCGAGAAACACACCGATCACCAGGGCCACCACGAGAAGAAACCAGAACCGGCGCCTCCATCCCGCCGGCCTCCACCACAACATGGAAAAGAGAGCCGCCACGGCCACGTAGCTGGCGCTCATCACGCCCACCACGGGAAGAGACCCCAACACGAGAACCAGCACGGCCGCCTCCGCGCGAAGGAACCCTAGCCATCGGGCGTGGAGAAGCAGACGATGGAATACAAGAAGAAAAGAAGAGCCTATATATAGCCACGAGAGAACATGCAAGCCGAAACGTGTACATCCCCCGTGACTCAGCATAAAGCACAGACACATGTTTAAAACAGGGCCACGCGCGTCAACGTGCCAGACATCACGCAAAGAAAAAATATAATCAGCAACAAAGAGGGAGTAGGAAGCGGTGAAAACAAGACAAATTGTCATCACATGCGGGGACAAGAAATCCATTATGCATAAGGACAAGAAATACTCATCATGTATGAACAAAGAGGCCGCGCCCTCTGTAACTGGGAGTCAAAAAACAAAAGATGCTCAGATGTTAAATTGTTATGGCAACTTGTAGGTGTGTTAGAATGGGGGATAGCACCATGTACAAACATTCAAAAGTGAATACACTATTGTTCTGCATGGTGAATAAATATCATGCTGATATTTATTTACTCCCTCCGGTCCGATTTATTAGGCACACATGTAGTTTAAAAACAACTTTAACCATTAATTTTGATCAACAAATTTACATAATGTATCATAATTATACCATTGGATTCATCTTCAAAAGTAGTTTTCAATGATACATTTTATGGGACATATGTTATATATTTTATTGGTCAAAATTGATGATCAAAGATTTTTCTAAACCACGTACATGCCTAATAAACTGGACCAGAGGGAGTAGATTAGATTACATAGCTCATTAAATGGTGGACGCTAATAAGATGCATTAAGACACATGCAGCAAATTGAACTTAAAACAGTGGAATAGATCACTATGCATGCCCAGGTGCGTGCTCTGGTTATTCCTGCCTCTTACACGATCAATTGCTTACCGGTATTGTTTTACTCATCCGAGGAGATAATGATGATGTCATTAGTTGTACATGCAAGGCTGATGAATGGCGTTGTTGCCTCGTCTTGTTACAATAAAATCCTTCAAACAGAGAATTAAAAACAAATTGCAAGCTGTGAAGCACGCCTATTTCATTGAAATATGCCCAGAAAATATGCATCAAGACAAAGTTCTAGAATATCCATTCCTGATCATGCAATATCTACTGCAGATGTCTGCAGTTGTCCCTCTGGTTGTTAGCATGTCATCAGAGGTACATGTCTTACATGATCTTCCAATTTAGCAAACTTACTTGTGAAAAGACAAATTAGAAAGGCTACATTAACTATAAGAGCCATATACACAGTTAGTATTAACCTATAATTGTACACCAGGATCAAGTATTCCTTAACACCGAAATATGCTAATGACACGGAAAGTGTTAACCTTTTGACCATTGGTTTCCCAAATACTCATTATTTTGTCGTCTTCAAAGTGGTGCATTGATTCTGACTCACTTGCCTTTTAGTTGTATATGAAAAATGATTATTTTTCTCTGAAGGTGTGTCCCTCTTGAAGTCCACATCGATTTTTTCAACCCGCATGTTGGGAGAAAGGAAGGCAAGGGAGAGGCAGCGCACTGGCCCGCTCGATGCCGGAAGGTGGAGGGGCGAGTTGCTGGTCCGATTTCGTTCAAAGCACCGCCTTGGTCTCCTCCATCCCCCGTCGCCACGATGTCGGCGACGATGTCTCCTGTGGGTGACTCCCGAGGCGGTCGCCGGCCATGGTAGGGCTCTCTTGGGGAAGAATACGGGGCAGGCCGCGGCTCGGGGCTAGGAGAGATCACGCCGCACCCTCCACTCCTGTGGCGGCTGCCGCTCAACCTGTATGCGCTAGCAGCTCGGGCCGATCTCGACGCCGCCCACCGCCTCTACCTTGTCGCCCAGGAACCGACGACCGCTGTCGCGTATGCCCGTCCTTAGTGCCTGCTCCATCGGCCGTATCTGCATCGTTGGCCGCCTGCAAAAATTGAAGCACATGCAACTGGGGAACACTTCAGATCAAGTTTACATGCAAAAAATCGAAGAGTGTTATGCAAAAAAAATCAAGAGCATGACACAAAAAAAAGGATGTGTAGGAAAGAGAAAAAATCAAGAGCACGACACAAAAAAAACCTCTTCACGCTCGACATTCTAGCATGCTCGTGCTCGATGGCAGCAGGCCCTTATTCATGCTCGAGGACGACGAAGTCCGGACTGGGTGCTCGGCGGCGGCGGCCTCCTCGCGCTCGACGCCACAGCATGCTCGCACTCGGCGACAATGGATTCCCGGCTGGGCGCTAAACACCGGCGACCTCCTCGCTCTCGCGTCAAAGCTTGCTCGTACTCGATGACGATTGACGACGGACTCCCGGCTGCGTGCTCAAGCCGGCGACCTCCTCGCTCTCCCGCCGCAGACTGCTTGCACTCCACGATGACAGGCTCCGGCTGCGCGCTCAAGCCGGCGACCTCCTCGTTCTCGCATCGCAGCCTGCTCGCGCTCAACGACGACGAACTCCTAACTGCGTGCTAGGCGCTTCTCTCGCTGGTGCGTGCTCGGCGACATCCTTCTTGCGCAAGGTGAAGGACGCGCCCGATGAAGCGTCTCGTCGCCACCGGAGCCTCCGTGACCGGCAGCCCGCCGCCCGGCCTTCTCCGCATCCGCGTCGCGTGTCGTCCGCCCGAGCTTCCCTGGCCCACTGTATCCTTGCCTCCTCGCCGGCGGCCGCGCGCCGCTCTGGCTCCCTCCTCCTCCCACGCCTCTACTCCCGCACCGTCAGCGCCTCCGCCCGGCCGTGCGCACCGCCGCGAGGTTGCGCCTCTCCTCGTCAACGCGTCCTTCGGGCTGCGCCCGCGTCGGCCTCCTCTGCGGGTCATCGTCTGCGTCGGCCCCCGCCACCACGCGCCCGTGCCGGCTCCACCGAGCCAGTCGTGGCGCCGCTCTCACGCGTGCCCATGTCGGAGCTAAGCTTGAGCTCCACCCAGTTGGACTCAGAGGACGGTGGATGGAGAGAAAAAGAATCTCATGGCTCGTTTTTGGTTTGGAGGGCAATATAAATAGGAAGCAAAAGAGACACCGGAGGTTTCCATAAAGATCGAGAGAGATGGTAGCCTGTAGGAAAATAAAATGAAGGAAACATGCAAGCCAACACGTTAGCCGTGACTATTCATTTGCATGTCTACGTGTTGAGTTGTTGTGATAAAAGAACACAAGATGCAATGATAAAAAGTAGTAGGAGTCATATAAAGACAAGTTAAAATGATGAAAATCATTCATAGAGATAAGAAAAGGAAACGGTTGTCAAGAAAAAACAAAAACAATAATACAAAAAAACAAAAAACAATTATACAAAAAACAAAAAGAAATGATGATGAATCATGCATATGAACAATTGTGAAGAAAAAAATATACAAAAAACAAAAGAAATGATGATGAATCATGCATAGAGACAAAAAAACGAATAATTGTCAAAGGAAAAAACAAATAGGGACAAGAAATCTATTATGCATAAGGACAAGAAATACTCATCATGTATGAGGACAAGAAATTCATCATGCATACAGACAAGAGAGACATGATGAAGAAAGGAGAAGACAAACCAGCTGGAAAGAAAACAATCATACAAAAAGACAAGAGGTAATCATACAAAAAAACATAAATGTGTGCATAGACATGACTGCGTTGATAAGCCGCATGCAATGACAAAGCAGGTGATATAGCTAGGTACACACCAAAAAGACCAGTGTTTTATTCCCAAGGCAACGACGGGTGGGCCATCCAGAACATGTAGCAGCAGGACAAATTGATATGCTCACACGGGAACGCACACAAACGATTGAAGAGGACACGTGTCGCTGGCAAACAAATCACCCGGGCTTCCCAAAATTCTGAGAAAAAAGAGAAGTCTCCTGGTTTAGGATATGTATATATTCCATGGAATGTGCGAGTACTAGGGGAAGAGGACAAAACACAAACAAAAATCTTTAGAGTTATTTCACATGCAAAACCTGACTTGATATGCTTACACGAAACAAAATTTGAAACAGTATTTTGGTTCAAAGCAGCACAATTTCTCTGAATTTGAAACCGGTCTTGGCCGCTCTAAGCTCAGTTTTTGATTCAGCGAATGATACAAACAAGTACATCAAGGTTTTTCAAAAGTTTAGCTTGACAAGCTTTCCCCTGTATAAGTCCGTGCTCCGAGCATTTATGAAAGCTGACACTATGCCAACAGATAGTACTGAGATGATAGCAAGAGATACGATAATTATCGAGAAAGAAATAGACCACTTGATCATATGTGCGAGTAAGATAGATATCACAGGCAATGTGTAACTATGAATGTGGCAAGCCAGAAACAGGAGAAGAAAAACATTTTAGTTGATGTGGCAACACTAAAGCTGCAGATTAGACCGCAAATACCATAATGAGCTTCTTTGCTTACTAGGCAAGGTTTTGAGAAAACTGAGTTGTTTGCTTTGTTATGAGAAGTGGTTGTATCCCTATTGTGAGGAGGCTTGCTTCGGTCCCCCACCCCAAAAGGAAGTTTTTGTGGGTTAGTTGGCGGACAGGTTGTGGGTGGTTTGTGGGCGGGCCGAAGAATTCCGTATTGCCCACTATATAGCTGTATATTATACGCAGACTCTAATAAAAAAAAGGCAGATCGATCAGCTGATATGCGTACGTACGGGACATGAATTAAAAGGCAGATCGATCAGCTGATATGTGTACGTACGAGACATGAATTAAAAGGCAAATCGATCAACTGATATGTGTACGTACAGGACATGAATTAAAAGACATATCGATCAGCTGATATATGTATGTACGGGGCCTAAATTGGAAACAGGGAGCTGACCAGGACCTGGTACCAACCGACAGACCTGAAGATGTGGTCGTTGGCGGCTGCGACCGTGTCGCCCGAGTAGCTGACCATGCGGTCGTCGGGCTTGCCGGTGCCGGAGGGCGGCCGTTCGCCGACGAGGAACTCGACGCAGTGCGGGACGTGGTGGCCCATCGCGAGATTGACGGCGTGGTAGGCGAGCTCGATGCGGGTGAAGGCCTCGGTCTAGGATCGCACCGCTCACGTCTCCTGTACAGACAGAGTACACGCGTATGTATTTGCGGATGGACAAACGGGTAATACGGGGTGGATCCGGGGCCGCGCGGGAAAGAATGTGGGCTTAAGGGCCAATTGCTAGATGATAAATGGGCAGATAAGGCATCGATGCCAACGCGGGTGGGGGGACCGAAGCAGAAGTGTATTGTGAGTAGTGAGGAGACAAGTTTGTAGTTAGGATTTTTTGGGATGATTTGTATGAGTTCTGTGGTATCCATATTGAAGAGTTTATCTCTATTGGTACTAGATGGCTAGATAATAAGGAAATCTGCAAATTAATTTTCTTACTTCAGTTGTTCTGTGGAGCATCTGGATCATGCGTAATAGTTTAGTTTTTAACAAAAAATCTTGGCTGTCTATCAAGCAGGCCTGACATCTGATGTTGCTACATATGAGGAACTGGAAGGTTCCTTTCAAGGAACAGAACTGGGTGCTGATCGACCAGTTCGAGGACAGGATAATGCGCAGACTCAGGACCCCTCTGATGATCAAGGCAAGCCGATGTGCAAGGGCTTCGAGTGGATCTCGACCTGGAAATCTTCAGCTTCGCTGAACCACGATGCACTACAGGAATAGGAAGTTACGCCGACGGCCGGTCGCTACACCGAAGGCCAAACGTCGGGGCCGTCGGCGTTGCCATCGTCCAGGCCAGCCCCGCCAAGCAGCCGTCGGCGTACAATTGCCCTCGGCATATTCTATGCTACGCCGACGGCTGCCCTCGGCGTAGCTATTTTTTATTTTATCTCATTAAACTTTGAAAAATCATAACTAAATCATTCTAATTTGGAAAAATACAAATAATATATCAAAATTTGCAGAAAAATAAGACCTATCTATGTACACTCAAATATTACACATTTAAAACGGGCATAAAAATTTTAAAAACGATCGAAACAATGCGAAACCTTCGCGTGGTGTCATATTATGTGACGTAGTTATAAGGAAAAATAGCAAACTTGATATATTGATTATGTCTCAAAAAAAAACTTCACAAAATGACCTATCTCATTCGAGGTTTCTTGGCTTTCGGGTCAAATGACCAATGTTATGGCTAGAATCAAGGCATAGTTTGTGATAATGTGCCCATATTATGTATACACATGCATCATGGGATGGCGAACAATGTTGCAGGAGGAATTTTTCCTTTTCGTCGCACCAAAAAGCCATTTTCTATTTTCCGAGCATAAAAAACGGACGGTATGTGAAGCAACCACCAAATGGCTAATTAAAAATACTACCACCACATTTTACAAAAATACTATACCACCTTATATGGATAATGTCCCAACAGGGGGATCCGAAACCTTTCCGTCCACCTTTGGTGAAAAAGACAAATTCCTGCCGAATCGGTAGGAAGTGGGTCAGATATGAACTACAGGTACATGATCCGATGCTCATGTTTTTTTTACAAAAATCATTTTTAGGTTCATAATATGCTATTTTATCAAAGATCCAATGAAAGTTTAGCGAGGCTCGGCCCCGAGCTAAGAATCTTTATGTCCGTCGTTCGTCAAAGTTTAACGATAGTTTAAAACGGGCATAAAAATATCAAAACGATCGAAACAATGCGAAACCTTCGCGTGGTGTCATATTATGTGACATAGTTATAAGGAAAAATATCAAACTTGATATATTGATTATGTCTCAAAAAAACCTTCACAAAATGACCTATCTCATTCGAGGTTTCTTGGCTTTCGGGTCAAATGACCAATGTTATGGCTAGAATCAAGGCATAGTTTGTGATAATGTGCCCATATTATGCATATACATGCATCATGGGATGGCGAACAATGTTGTAGGAGGAAGTTTTCCTTTTCGTTGCACCAAAAAGCCATTTTCTATTTTCCAAGCATAAAAACCAGACGGTTTTGTGAAGCAACCACCAAATGGCTAATTAAAAATACTACCACCACATTTTACAAAAATACTATACCACCTTATATGGACAATGTCCCAACAGGGAGATCTGAAACCTTTCCGTCCACCTTTGGTGAAAAAGACAAATTCCTGCCGAATCGGTAGGAAGTGGGTCAGATATGAACTACAGGTACATGATCCGATGCTCATATTTTTTTTACAAAAATCATTTTTAGGTTCATAATATGCTATTTTATCAAAGATCCAATGAAAGTTTAGCGAGGCTCGGCCCCGAGCTAAGAATCTTTATGTCCGCCGTTCAACAAAGTTTGACGATAGTTTAAAACGGGCATAAAAAATTCAAAACGATCGAAACAATGCGAAACCTTCGCGTGGTGTCATATTATGTGACATAGTTATAAGGAAAAATAGCAAACTTGATATATTGATTATGTCTCAAAAAAACCTTCACAAAATGACCTATCTCATTCGAGGTTTCTTGGCTTTCGGGTCAAATGACTAATGTTATGGTTAGAATAAAGGCATAGTTTGTGATAATGTGTCCATATTATGCATAGACATGCATCATGGGATGGCGAACAATGTTGCAGGAGGAAGTTTTCCTTTTCGTCGCACCAAAAAGCCATTTTCTATTTTTCGAGCATAAAAACGGACGGTTTTGTGAAGCAACCACCAAATGGCTAATTCAAAATACTACCACCACATTTTACAAAAATACTATACCACCTTATATGGAAAATGTCCCACCGGGGGGATCCGAAACCTTTCCGTCCACCTTTGGTGAAAAAGACAAATTCCTGCCGAATCGGCAGGAAGTGGGTCAGATATGAACTACAGGTACATGATCCGATGCTTATGTTTTTTTACAAAAATCTTTTTTAGGTTCACAATATGCTATTTTATCAAATATCCAATGCAAGTTTTCCTTTTCATCGCACCAAAAAGGCATTTTTCATTATCCAAGCGCAAAAAGGGGATTTCTAAAGCAACCACCAAATAGCTAATTCAAAAACGGAGGGTTTATGATTTGTTGATATGGATATCATATTTGAATTCCTCTCATTTTTCTTATGAATTTAGACATATTATTTGTTGAATTTCGATTTACATATTTAAAGATATTAATTATTCTATATTAAATAGAAAAATACAAAAAAATAATATTTTTTTTTGAATTCAATAATATTTTTACTTATTCATTAATATTTACTTAAATAATTGTTTGTAATTTCAAAAAATACAAACATGTGACATGATGATATAAGAGTTAATAGGATTGATATCATAGTATTGACACCAATGTATGAATTACTTTGCGGAAACGGATTCTGAAGGAACGAGAAACTTAAGCGTGCTGAAGCTGGAGTAGTATTAGGATGGGTGACCTCGTGGGAAGTTTAACTAAGACTAGAATTTAATCAAATATTAAGTATAATTAGTGTTAAAAATGTTCAAAGTAGGAGATTAACAAGTAAAACAATTCAAAGAATAAAAAAGTTGAGAAAAAAATAAAAAAAAAAAAAATTTCAAAAAAAAATATTTTATTAAAAAAAAATGTTTTTGCAACCGTCCGACAGGCTATGCCGACGGCCGCTACGCCGACGGCAAAGCCCTCGGCGTAGCATACGCCGACGGCATTTCGATACCCCGACGGCTTGAGTGTGCTCCGCCGAGGGAGATCTTTGTTGAGGAGGCTACGCCGAGGGCCGCCCTCGGCGTACCATACGCCGAGGGTATTTTGGCATACGCCGACGGCCTTTTGCCCTCGGCGTAGCGCGCGCGTCCCGTAGTGATGGCCGCACTTCCCTGGAGTACCTGAAGGAACATCCGGAGGAAGATGGCATGGTTCATGTGGTGATCTGAGGAAAAAATGGGGTGATCATGAGATTGTGTGCTCTTTATCTTTTGTCCTCTCCTGTTCCAGAACTTGGTTTTTAGCTGAGACTTGTGCGTTTTTCGTTTTTCCTGTAAGTTTGGATCTGTTTAGTTGTTAGGGTATGGTGTTTTGAACTCGGTGGTTTCATTTGATTAATGGAACCGGGGAGTAAAATCCCTTTTGATCTATTTTTTTGAGAAGTTTTGATGGATTTATACTTTTGGAGGATCTAGGTGAATCGTTCTTATACACTTGTAGATGAGAGGATATGGACCAATGGATACTAGACCTCTGGATTGTGTGGGAAGTGGCATGATGAATGCCCATATGATGGGTTGTCCCTACTATAGAAATAAAAAAGAAACCCATGATTGTGTTTGTAATTGAGGGAGAGGCTATTTTTTAATCTCATTTGCAATTCCTTATTTCCTTCCTCCATAGCCAACCTCTGTATCAAACGTTCCTGGCTTCTCATGTGAGTGAGACGTGCATCACCACGTTGGAACTTGGAAAAGGTTTGAAATAGGCATTTGAGACTAAGGTAAATTTAAAATTTTAATTATTGTTGTTTTAGAGTTATCTATCTAAGGTAAAATAGTAGATAATTTCATTAGGCTAATTTGTATTTATTTGCTTCAGTATATCCTATTACTTAATCTTTCTTGTTTATTTTTTTCAACTCTTGACAGTTAGATTGTTTTCTATATTTAGGTTCTAAACTGGTTTATTTATAACGTATTTGTGCAAAGTTCTTATAGCAGTACTAACAGGTATTATCTACCTTATCATCCTTAGGCTAATCTTATTTTTTTGCCTAGGGATGTGGGGTTTAGATAATATATGTTGTGTTCTTATAATAATTCCTCCTAAGTAATTTATGTGGGTATGTGCACATGGTATTGGGATATAATCACTAGGGTTCCAATTCTTAGAGTATGCAGAGTTGATTACTGAACCTGGTGCATGTGCTTGCTTCCTAGTAATCAGGTCATGTTGATGTATGAACTATTGGTGCTACAGACTCAGATATCTCCCTCTCTCTCGGGATCCAGATGATCCCTAGTTAAAAACCTTCGGAGATTCCTAAATGTGCTTAATGAAGATCTGGTGCAGATCTCTGATCCTTCTCCTCCTGTTCTTGACTTGTTCTTGCTAGTTCTCCTTTCTTAGATACCTCTCTCTCACACTGTGAGTGTGTAAGTGTGTTTGCTACATCTCACTCAGCCTCTAGCCTGAGTGTGTTTCTTATGAGCTTTGCTCTGACGTTTGTGATTTTGGGGTGCTGGTTTGGGTCTCTATTTATAGTTTTAGATGATCTCTAAAGTGTTGACACCTCATTTGCATGCAAAGGTGACTAACATGGGTATACCGCCTCGATCTCTAGTTTGTTTGTAGTGTGAGTTTTATGTTTTTAGGTGGTCAGTAATAGTCGGTTTGGTCATATGTTTATTTAGGCATGTTGGTTTAAGGCTATTTTAGTAATACTTATTTACCAATTTGGGCAACAACATTTTTTTTGTTATTTACTTTTATGATTGTAGGTGATAAGGTTTTATCTTTGAGGTATTTATTGTATATTAGCTCCTACCATACACCCTCATTAAAAATTCTAAAAAACCATTTACTAAGTAGGCATTTGTTCTTTATGTCTAAAACTTCAACTCCTAGACCCCCTTGGTATTTGGGTCTACATATGATGTTCCATGAAGTCAATCTATATTTTCTTTTTTGTGTGATCATGTTGTCAAAAAATGTGACATATAAAATTTAATCTTTTCCCAACCCCTTTAGGTATCTCTAGAAAAGATAACATGAAGATTAGAAGACTCATGAGAACAAAATAATTAGAATAAGTATATCTCCATAAGGTAATAACCTACTTTGCCAGTAGCCCAATTTCCTTTCAAATCGGTTCTCTACTAGGTTTAATTCTTTGTTTAATAATATTATGTAATGGATTGGGATTCCTAATTACAAGGAAGATAACCTGCCTCACAATTGAAGATTTGCTTATATCAAACCTCCTTCACTTTTTCTCTCTAATATCGATCTTCCTCTGGCTTGCTTTCCAGGGCAGGCTAAACACAAAGGATAACATGACAGTCAAATGTTGGTGCAGAAATGTTGGGTGTGATCTATGCCCTGCAATCGAATCGGTTCATCATATTGCACTACACTGCATGACATCCACCTGGGTTTGGGAAAGCTTGAGCTCTCACACCTATCTTCTTCTGCAAATTTTATTTCACAGTTTGTTCACACAGTTCAGAGTGAGACATAGGACAAAACGTGTCAGTGTGTTTCGCTGCATGCCTATTGGGATTGAGGAGAGCATGCAATGACCGAATCTTCAATGCCAAGAATGTGTCGAGAACGGCCCTGCTTAACCAGATCACCGAGAGCTTACCGGTCGCCAAAACATGAGCAGAAGCTGATCTATTAGGCAACAAAGCTTTCGCCTGATTGGTTGTTGTTCCTTTGTCTTTTTTTTGCCTTGTTTTCCACCTGGATCTTAACCAGTTGTAAATCCACCTTGTAAGCTACTTTGTAAGAATAAGGTAGAGGCTTTCTCTACCTTCTAATATTAAAAAATAAAAACCGATTGTCACTGGGTAGGTATTTGAATACAATGAAACTAGGCAATGTTGGCTTAGCTTGGCCTTTTCTATTTGCTGATGGATGATAGAATCACAACAATTGAACTTTATTTCGTGAAAGTTTAATACTAAGCTGTGTTGGGTAGGTGCATTATATCTTGGTAAGGAAGGGTAATACCAATTTTCCTTTTTATTATTGAAATAATGCAAAGGCTAAAGAAATGTGTCGCTTCTTTATATAATAATAGCTGTTCCTACCAAAGGACCAACGGTTTCATGTCATTTCAAGCCATCCAAGTCCTTATAAGGAGTAAGATTTCGTGCAACATAACAAAAAATAGTTCATACCTCCCTGTACTTTACATTTTAATCTTGTTGGATCTATCCAATGGCATCTCAACTATTATTTTGTTGTGTCACTCCACACCAGAGACATGAATTTGATGGGTATATGGGCATAGAAGGCACCGGAAATTATGTTTGGGTCAACAAAATAACGACGTGCACACTTCGGTGGAATCGACCGGTGTGCCTCTGCCAGCTATTACATTGCCTCCACTATTTTTTCTTTCCCTCATCCTTCGACGTAAGGGTGTGCGATTAAGCTCCATCAGTCTCGTACCCCACACTCTCTGAGAATTTTGACGCAGCCTCTTATCGTTATCTTCTGGCTTGGTTGGAATTGCATGAAGAGGAGTAGTAGCATGCATGAAGGCAGGGAGCTATGTTCAAAAAACAAAATGAAGGCAGGGAGCGAGCAGGGGACTTTTGATACATCTCGTCGATCCGTCGTGCTAGCAAAGGCCGCTCTACTTTGTCGTTCTTGCTCCTGCTGTGACCTGCGACGCTGCCATGCGCTTGTCAACACGCCTTGCATTCAGCGGCCGATCATCGCGGGCTTCTCCCCAATGTTCAAATCTAAAGGTTCAGTACAGCACATAAAATTAGATCATATGGCTAGCAATGTCGCACAGGTGAATTTTGATGCTAATGCATTGCTATATTGAAATATGTCATTTTATATCTTATTTGTAAGAACAGTTTTCTTCGCCACCCATCATACCAAAACCTTGGCTCCACCAATAGCACCGATATTTTGAGCTAAATTGTTGGCTTTGTTATGAAAGGTCATTATTATTTCTTAACAGACACACTTTTCATGTGCTTTTATTATTACAAATCCCTGTTGTAGCTGGTTAGGGAAGAAGCCTGAGATGTTCGGAGAAGGGTTTTAAACTTTTGGAAGACCTGGATGAGCGATGGTTCTTGAGCCTTATAAAGATGCTCAGTAATGTATTTATCCGGAATATAATTTCTCTATTTTAAGACTCTGTCTCCAAGTACGGTAGTTATCAAGTTCGGTGTGTGTTTCCGACTACTGCAGTTATTCAAGTTAAGTGGAACTAGGTGACACTGTCTGGCTATACGTATCTTGCACTTTCTCTCTAGGAATGGATGCGAGATTTCATTTTCAATGAACTTTGTTATAACAAACTTTGCTAGCTAGGTGCATCACCTTGGTCTTGGTACGACGAACAGAAATATAATTCTTTCTTTTGAACGGAACAAACAAGGAGTTTATCCTTTTTAATTGGATTTTGAAAGCTTTTAAAGCCATTGACCTACCAAAGACTAAGCTCATAACTAAGAGATTCTTAGCCACTGAACTACCAAAAGATCAATGACTTCAAGTATGCGGATAACGCGAGTCTTATAAGTATTGGACCTTTCCTTGGAAATGGATGAATAGCTTATATGTATACGTTATTTTACTTCTCTATCTTGTAGTTCACAATCTATTGTGCATTATATTGGCATGACTCTACAAACTAGGATATAAATATAATAGATTGGACATAGAAGGCACCGGGAAGAACCGACGCACCACCCGAATCACAACATGCACCAACACTTTCATGCCACCGAGCAACCTCTCCTACTCCATGGCCTCGGCTACTCTCCATTTGTCTCTTCGGTTCTTTGACCGTTGTTCTTGTGTGCTCTGGCCATCTCGTGTGCTGCGCTCTCTAGGCATTTCTAGGAAGCAGTGCACTGGTGTTGTTGCTGTCATAGATGTACACAACAACGCGAAATGACCACTAAGGGAAGCCGATAGATCGATCCAAGTGTCATGCTAGCTCGATGTTCGATGGTTGAGTAACACCATCAATGGCGGCTACATAGATGTACACAACAACGCAAAACGACAATGTAACTGGTAAACACTCGGAATGACATCTCTATCAGCTTTTGATCGGTGCATCAGTACATGTTTATTTTCTAATCTTGCTTCATGAATTCCAGTGCAAAATCTTCTCCTTCTCTTATCTTTCAATATATTGTGTCACAGCTTATTCTGAGATCGAGTAATATCAATTGTTTTTGAAATAGAGGTGTAATCCCCCGCCTCTGCATAAAAAAGCACAAATCCTTGTTTATTTTACTATTCAACATGATCTTATGAAATAATTATAGGGATCAAACATAGGCCACCTCACTAGCATGGGGGGGGGGGGCAGACTATTTGCAATGGGTATTCAAAGTCTGAAAAAAATCCAATGCAAAAACCTGAAGGTTCAAAAATTGTTCAACACAGCGGTACAAACACAAAGATTCACAAATTGATCAATATAAACAGAAAGGTTCATGAATTTTTTAAACAACATCACCTCAAAATATTAGATATATTACATGATAAATTGTTCGATACTAACAAGGTCGAAGAATTTTCCATTACAATGATATCATCTCAAAATACTAGACAAAATTAACAATAGGTAAACTCACAGCAAACCTTTGCAGTTCTGCAAGGCCTTGGAAACATGATATGATCTCAAAATACTAGAGTAGCGAATTCAATAACTGATCTAATTTTTTGTGGGGGAATACCTAATTTAAATTGTAAGAGCAATTGCTAACTTACTAGTTTAGAAACTGTAAAAAAATCAGTGGGGATTCAGAACCCTAACCTGCAGCGTGAAGCAAGAAATTTTAGTGTCTTGCCTCTACGGTAGCGACCAGAACGCCACGCCAGAATTCCCTGCTTCCTACTGTCTCCCGGCTCCCACTGCTACACTACATGATCGCGGCGCGGCGCCAGCGTCCGGCAGCCGCCACAAATTCGCGTCTCGGCCTCCCTAGGCTAGTTATGATCGTTTGTATTGTCTCAGGCTGGACAAAGGAATCATTGAAGTACTTTTTTTTGGCAAATTAACTTGCATTGCTCAATCCAAATATCACGTATTACAATCTCTTAGGCATGTACTTGACAACCCCTCAGGACCTAAGGCGAGCCACACTGCCGTTCGAGCATGTGTTCTAGCATATTTAGCCATAAAATGACTACTAGTATTTTGACACCTTCTAATATGAGAAATACAAGTTTGATGGGCCTTTAGTAAGGCTTTGATCTCTTCTACTATCGACGCGTAAAAAGACCGATCCTTCTCCTGTTTGTTGCATAGGCTGACGACCTCTTGACAATCTGGCTCAACGATAATCAGTTTATTACACCAGTTCAGGGCTAGGGATAAACCCTCGTGGACAGCTCTCAGCTCTGCACCTAGGGCATCCATCCAAAGAAATATCTGGCGACATGCTGATAATATGATCTCCCCTTCCTCATCGCGAAGTACCATCCCTGCACCTGCACTACCTTCAATAACAAAGGATCCATCTGTGTTTAGCTTGCACCAGCCAGGAGGCGGCAAAGTCCAGTCAGGGGATAATGTTTCTCGCGGCACACAAGTAGTATGGAACTCCTCTTCCTCTTTGTCCAGGATAAATTTTCCTTTGGCGATATCCGCTTCTGGGTGATGTTTAATATGTTCAAGTGATTCCATGTAGCTCATTAGGAATTATCTTGATGCTTCCAGTGATGGAGGATGTTTATCGTGGACGATCTCATTCCTTACATGCCATGCTCGCCATAGAGTCATCAAGACCCTGCTCCTGCTACTATCATGTAAAGTATCCAAGAGATTTAGGAGCCACTCTTTACCCGTATTTGTGATTATGGTCAGTGCCGGGATCAACCACTTTTCTGCCATGAAGTTCCAAAGCTGGATCACCATTGGACATTTAATAAAGGGATGAAAGTTGTCTTCTGGTTCGAGTCCGCAGACGGGACATTGAGCTGTGACCTCCAAAGTGCGAGTACACTTATTTTTCCAAGTAGGAAGTGAGTCCGTGATCAGGCGCCAGGTAAAGTGTTGAACTTTTGGGGGTACTACAGATTTTCATACTAAGTTCCATGCCTTAGTATATCACGGTAGCAAATCGGTTGATGCGACCATACCAGCACTAAAACACCGGATTTCATGAAAACCGCTGAAGTATATCACGGCAGCAAATCGGCTGATGCTTTTGGGCCTTGGCCCTTGGCATAGATAGTTCGGTGTGGTTCTAAAGGCCACACAGGATGACACGTTCGTGGATTTTATATAGGTGAGCTGGTTATGTACATATACGTATCCATGTACATATACTATGTATAGTAGTAATTTTTTTTGCTCTAAAATAATGGGTATTCAGCTGAATACCCATGAATCTGTGTGTGCCCGCCAGTGCTCACTAAGGATATATATTGTAGATGAAGGGGATACCTATGTCTGGGCCATTATTTCCATGACCTCACACCTACGTATATCATCATAACAAAACAGGAGGTTGAAAGAAACTGCCTAGGGGAGAGCCGGGAGAACAAACCCTTCCAGCATACCCTTCAGGCAAGCCATCTCACCCGCTCTAGAACTCGCTACCGCCATCTTCTGCCGACCCATTATGAGGATAGGGATCTAGGCATTTCCCTTGCCAAGCCTACCGTCGACACCACCACGGCGATAGACAGTGCCACCGCCCCATGCATATCCATCATCATTGGTCCGCTGTAGAGACCCCGCTGCATCGCCAAGACCCGCCATGGCCAACGTGGTAGATGAAATATCGCTCCACCTCCTTCCAACTCCATAATAACACATGCTCCAAAAAACAATGCCCTGAAGAAGAAGAAGAAGAAGAAGAAGAAGAAGAAGAAGAAGAAGAAGAGCGCCACTGAAGGTGCCGACATCATTGATCAGAGCTAGGAGACCTAGCCCTAGGGTTTCCCCTAGGGCAGTCTGAGCGAGAAGACTATGGGTGCATGGACGATGCCTTCAACAAGGTAACGATGCTAAGATGCCACCATCGCCTGCCATGAGTGGAGTTCGCAGCCATACCTCCTAGCTCGACCTCATCCGAGACTAGATGTGGAATCCCGAAATCTGCCACAACTAGCCAAAAACTGACCAACAGCCTTTGCCAAGGAGAAGTCGAGAGGGTTCGTATCACCCCTCACCTGCTTTGAGATTCGTGCGAGAGAGCTCTGGCCTCTCCCGAGCCCCTCTCGCCGGAGTAGCCGGTGGGAGGCGGCGGAGGAGCAGTGCCTCTGTAGATGTAGGTTCTAGTAGTTCTAGTAGGTCTAGGTGTTGGCTTTGTGCCGTGTCGTGGCGATATGTCGGGAGGTATCTGCTGGATCTTGCGAGTCAGATCTGGCGATTGGCGGCGGCGGTGCTCGTTGTGGTGCTCCGGTGGAAGGAGCTTGCTGCAGTGTGGCGTGGTGCCTTCGTCTCCTCCACGAATAAGGCTCGTGCTGGAGCTATGTTGCAGGCATGGCAGCGGTTCCTCTCTCCTTCTCTGGCCGGCCGTGGTGGCGGGGGGAGAAGGTGGAGAGCATGGCTGCTGGTGTCTGTGCGCTGGTGACGACGATGTATCGGTCTCGGTGGCGCGGATGCTGCTTCGCGCAGGGGATATTCAACGACGGCGCTTCGGTTGTCAACATCTTTGGCTGGAAGGCAGCCTCCCCGTCTTCTTTGGAGCTCTTCATCAGCATCGCTTCGTCGGCGGCTTGGATCCGCCTGGATGCTGGTCTTCATGGCAGTAGAGCTGCCGCTCCATCCCTTCTCACCGGCTCGCCGGTGTAGGGTGCTTTTCCTCCAGGCCTCGAAGCCTTCATGGAGGATCTTTGCTTCCGAGGCGGTTGGCTCCCGCTGCTCCACCCCAAGTGGCCAAGTCCCCGGTGGTGAAGCAGTTGACTGTGCTCGGTGGCGTCGGAATCGCGGTGGAGGAGGAGCTTGGAGATGCTCTGGACTTGATTGTGTTTGCTCTCTCTGTTCCAGGGTCTCCTTTGGAAAAATCCAGGACCTGGGTGTAATTTTCTATTTTTTCTGGTCCTCTTTGTAAGTTGTACTCCACCTCTTATAATATAAGCAGCATCGGGGTCCTTCCGGACCCTTTCCCCGTTCAAAAAAAAAAAGCCTTTGCCAAGGAGCAAGATGCCACTGCCATATATACCCGGGTTCACTACCCTGGAGTCCATGTACTGCAGGAGATCGTGCACGCAATAGATCGCGTCACCGCTGGAGGAAAATCAGAATCAGCAGGCGGAAACAGCCGCAACCCGCCAGGACCATATAGGCCGAGATCGGGCCCTCCAGCAACCTCTCTACCGCCCATCTGTGCCGCTTCCTAGGACGCCCCCTCCCCACAACACCATCGATGAGGGCTGGAGGTGCGCCGCCACACTGCGCCAAGATTGAAGCCCAAGGCTGCGGACGCACTGCACGGGCTTGACGACGTCTGTGGTGGTGGCGACATGAGAGGAGGACGCGGGGGGAGGGGTGGAGTCGCCAGCCGTGGAAGGGAGTGAGAGGCAGGGGTCTGCGTCGTGAGCATAGATGGGTCTAGTAGTATCAAATACCTTGTCCACACCTTAGAGTGTGAATGGATAGAAAGTGACAAAGTGTTGCGCATATTTGTTGAAGAAATTGGGTAGACCATGAAGGGTTTGTTCCTCTGATTCATGAAAAGACCAGAGGTCAAAAGGAAAATGAAGGATACATATGGAGCTCATTTTTTTCAAGTTTAGGAAAAGAAGTCTAATGGTTTGGTGCCAAAAGAGAGCACATCCATGCATCACTGATTTGTTTCTGCATGTGCGGCTTGCACAATGTAGCAACCATAGTTGGAATTCAGGGGAGAGCACACTAACCTTGATAGTGACTGCTATTTCTGGTACTACAATAGCAGATGCATATGAGAAAAAAAAATCCAGGGAAACATTCTTCTGCACGAGCATAACTTGGGGGCACTTATGGTTTCATGCACTGGATATGAGACCCATGTGGATCCATCGGAATTCATGCATCAATCCATTCGTACGTGTCCCTACTCCGTCTTGGTGATCCACCGCATGGCTAGGTGCATCAACTTTATATTGGCTAGGTGCATCATCTTTATACCAACAAGGAGAATATAATTCTTCATTTAAGAAAAGAAACTCGTATGGAAATTCATTGTTTGCTTAAAGGATTGTAGAGCTTTGCTTGCAGCTGACCCAACCAAGGACCAAGCTCGTAACATAGAATCCTATAGATTTACCTACTGGAGGACCAATGGCGTTACATGAATGGATTGACACATGTACACCCGCCATGATGTGAATTGTGGCACACGACTCACCGTCAGTTTGTGATTTGAGTGTGGTCGGGGAGCCATGGGTTTTCTTGCGTTCACCCCGGCTTGTACGATAGAAACATTTACACTTGGCACTAAGTCGGAGTGTTGCATCCACCCACAATATAAGGAAGCAGGTTTTCTCAGTTTGTTGGACCTGTCTGACCATAGCTTCAGTTCACTCGATGCCCCTGTGAGCACAAGCTGTCTGGTGATGTCGCTGTTGTTAAAAACTCTGTCATTCCGTTCCCTCCAGAGATGTGTCGGAACAATTTAGCGGTGATTGAATTGGCTTGTGACCCTTTGTTCGATATTCTTTGTTTTTGCCATTCATTAATATAGTAGAAGAGAGATGGCCAGTTTATGAGGGAAACCAGCTGAAAACGGATACAACCCAACACCACACACCAGCCCTGAGGCCGCGCACCACACGAGACGATGGCCTAGCCATCCAAGTGGCCAAGGCCGACACCCAAAACACCTCAAAACGCAACAAGGCGGAGGCGAAGACTCGGAGCCGCCGCTCCGACAACCACGCCGACCTCCGGGGCGGCGCACCACCTGGCCGAAAACGGGCCAAGGACAAAACCGACAAGACAGACAAACCAAACAGCAACACTTGTAGGAAAGGGCCTCCACAGTGATGCCTCCAACGAGGGGAGCGACGACCAAGAGCGCCGCCATCACCGGCATCGGCCGACCAAGAGCATACCAAACCGAAGTCATGTCCGCCAGACCGCCGAGTCGAGGAAGCCCAACAACCCGTCGACGCCAACAACCAACTCGCTCCGCTAGTCCCTCTGGCCGACGGAGCATCCAAAGCGAGGACCCAGGAGGCCAAACGACACAAGAAAGTGCCGCCCTCGCCCAATCCCAGAATGTACCTGGCTTCTCCCAAGTCATCCATGCATCTTTATCGAAAAAACCCATCCATTAATGGTGTCTACCATTCTCGCCCCATTAAAATGTTCTCTGGTACATGAATTCTTGGGCAAAGTCTTCTTCAATTTTCTTTCAAATCTATGCTTTTGCTCCCCCAATTTGTGTCCCAGAATGGCAAGATTCAGTTTCGGTTTTTGGTGATTGTCAATATTTTGTCACAAATTATCCTCAGAATTGATTGTGAATGGATCTCAATAGTTGAGCACATTTGTTTGAAGAATTTGGTAGACCATAACTGATGTGTCAGCATGGTTTGTTGGATCTGAGAGTACGAAAAAGAAAAGGAAAGGCCAAGGAAACTTTTATTCACAAGCATCACTTGAGACTAATGGCTTTCAGCATTGGATACGGGAACCATATGGATCCATCGGATTGGGAAAGAGAATCAACAATTGGTAATTTAGAAAATATAGGGCATGTTTTTAGGGAAAATACACAAATGTTCCATTTGCAGGAAACCAGTGAATAAATAAGTTTGATCATGTCACTTCCTATGAAATCTAATGACCCCGAATGGTTGTTTCATTGTATCACGGAGACTAGGTTGTCTCCAGTTACTGTAGTTATTCAAGTTTAATTAAACTAGGCGACGTTGTTTCTGCTTGGCTTGTTTTTTCACTCTTTAGGGAGGGAATGATTGATTTGGAGTCATTGGCTCTATTTTCATGAACTTTGTAATGGTTAACTGCTTTGGGTAGGTGTCATCTTAATCTTGGTTATTAACAAGGGCAATACAAAGTTAATTACTGGTTGGGTCTACTCTTCTTTTACTATAATGTAGAAATTTTTAAAAGTCCAGTAT
Organism: Avena atlantica; assembly: GCA_910589765.1. Taxonomy (NCBI): domain Eukaryota; kingdom Viridiplantae; phylum Streptophyta; class Magnoliopsida; order Poales; family Poaceae; genus Avena; species Avena atlantica. The sequence goes on from OU342738.1 coordinate 292,948,981, forward strand.
TTATTTATAGAAAACAGACCTAAGGAAATTCATTATTTATTTAAAGGATTATCCAAACTCTCATCACCGCTGACCTACCAAAGGTCAATCTCATGATGGAAGAATTCTTAGGTTTCGACAAGGACCATTATATTGGCTTTATATAACTGCATACCACTCAAGCCATTATAAGTAGCAAGGCTTCTTAAAGCATAAGTCATATTTCTCAGTCTACTTCTTTATCTTAAAATTACACGATCCAAGTTGTTGCACTATTTGTAGCTCTCTACAGGATAGTGTATGAATTTCGGCATAGAAGGCACCAGAAATTACCAAAGGATCGTCCAAATCACAACTACCACACTGCTGCTTGTCCCGCTAGCACGCCTTTCTCTCCTACTCTGCCTCAGCTATTCTCCCTCTATCTCGTCGTAACTTTGCTCTTTGCTGCTTTCCTTTTTTCCTGCCTACGTTTTATTCTTTCTGCACGTACATCGCATGGACAGAGTGAGCATATGTCTAAACAAAGAAATACTATTACGAGTAAGGGCATCCACTATATTATTTATAAGAAAAAAATAGTCCTGATAGACTTTCAAATGCATAGTGAAAGCTATCCACAAGAACCTTAAGGGTTCGGATGAGCATCATCGCAGTCTGCTCTAGCCATAAAGGATCAAGTTGGAGAGGATCTAGCACCCGCTCGCTCGTCTCGCTCGCCCCCACGGGCGACGGGGCAGGCACTCCGGCTCCCCGCTCACAGCCCCTCTCCCATCCCCCCTCCCCTTGCCGCCGTCGGCGCGCGTCTCCGGGCAAAGCCCGTGCGAGGCCGGCGGCGGCGGGTCTTCTCTCTCCCGGCGGCGGCGATGGGGTCGTGGGACTCTCTCCTCGGCGACGGTGCACCGCGGTGTCTGGCAGGGGCAAGGTCCGGCGGCGACGGCGAGCAGGGCGCGTCCGCAGTGGCGTGGCAGCGGGAGCCCCCTCGAGACGGGAGACGACGACGCCAAGGGTTCATGGTGGTGACCCTTGCAGGGCCAGATCTGGGCTAGGGCGGACCAGGATCTGGGCCTGGCGGGTACCAGCCAGGGCCTTTGGTCACCAGGCGGGGGACTGGCACCTCCCCGGGCTGTGTTGCTGCCGGCGAACTGGATCTGGATCGGGCGGGCCTAGATCTGGTTGTCGCCCGACAGTCTTGTTGGGGGACCCGTGGGTTGTACGTAGTTGTTGTGCTCGCCATGCCCGTCCCTATGCGTCCTTGCGGGCTTAGGTGGTGATCCTCAGACCGGTGACGGTCCGGCTCTTCCGGGTGAGCGTGGTGGTGGTGGTGCTACTTGGTGGCAGGGATCGACGGTGGAAGTTAGTCCCCTAGTGGACAGCGAAGTAGGGGCTAGCGTGGGGTTGTCGTGGACGATGGATCCCTTGCTGCAGTGCGGCAGCGGGGCTTCACGAGCCCCGCGGGGCTTGGCTAGGCCAGGAGGGCCTGGTTTGCCCTGCAGCTGTATCTGGTCGGCTACCGCCTTCTGGTGGTGGAGGTTGTTCCCTCCCGCACATCGTGGTTCACGCAACCCCCACCGATGCTTCCTCTTTGCTGCTCTTTTGGCCCTACTCCGCGTGTCACGGTGCGACGGCGGTGGCGGATGCAAGAATGTGGTGGCGCGCGTTAGCGGGCGACGAGCATGGTGGAGCACTGTGAAGCGTCCGGGGCTGTGGTTTTTTTGAGGGGTCGGGAGAAATCCTTGTCACCTTGACACCAACGTGGTGACGCCTGCGGGTGCCACCGTCCTCCTTGAAGGACGTCGGGTGTACCTCTTTCCCGCCCCCCGGAGCGTACCGGGGGAAACCCTAGGACTTGTCCGGGCAGCAGCGTCTTTATCGTCGCTCCCCTTCTTGGAGGTGCTGCTTGGTGCGCGGCGTTTCGGAGTGCTAGGCACGTGGTGGGACTTAGCTGAAGGACGCAACGGTTGCGAATCTTCCCCGTTTTCGTCAAGCCACTGTTTTTCGGCTTTGTTTTCTCTTCTTTTCTTCTTTGGTTTCTTTGTTTTTCTTTTGGACGTTGTGCTGTCTGGCCCAGCAGCGGTATCACATGGTGGCTATATTAATATAGCTGGGTGTATGCCTGTTTCGAGTTGCTCTAGCCATAAAGCATGCCACACTCTCTTGGTATTTTGAGGAAGTGGCAATATTGTATTTTCCTGCTTTGCTGGAGTTCTCCTTCAAATTTTGTGAACACAAAAACTGGCAAATTAATTGCAGCGCTCAGTAGACTTCTTAATTATGCAAAGGTATCCTTCCTAAATGGCCTGGTACGATGGATGGCCAAAAATACAACCTGCACTCCAAGAGTCTTGCCGCCAATGTTCCTTCCCTCCTACTCCCTCAGCTATTCTCCCTTTTGCATTATCATTCAGCCGAGACCATCGTACCAGTCAGCTCTGGCCACACTGTATGCCACACTCTCTTAGGATCACCGGGGGATGGTTGATGAATCACACGAATGGTTTCATAGGTAGGTCTATGGCTACCTAAACTTGTCAAGCTTCAGCGATATGTACTATATAAGCTCTGTTTACATACTTCTGTTATTCTAGCAAAGTACAAATAGAAAAGGAACAAGCCCTTTAAACAAAGGAAAACGATACTATTCTCCAGGGGATAACGCATCGCGATCCCCTGGGTCGCTCTCGCCTTCACGGCACGCGTCTCCTCGCGTGGAGAGAAACATGTCTCCTCGGTGGGTCCCACACACCTTATCTCTTCATTATGATTTCTTCTCAAATCAACTCCGCTGGAATAGCTCGCAGCCGCTAGACCTGCTGCACGCCATGCCGCCAAGCATCTCCTCTCTCGCCGTCGGCGTTGCGCACCTCCTCTCTCGCCGTCGGCGTCGTGCACCTCCTCCCGTCGCCCTCCGCTAGCCTTACCCACCTCCTCGTCCTTTTTTACTCGGCGGCGACCACAAGGTGGCGGCGGTTGTGCTACAGAGGCGGCGGCGGCGACCTGCTACAAGCGCGGCGGCTTTTGCTAGAGAGGCGTTCGGCTGTTTTGCTACAGAGGCGGCGGCGACCTGCTACAAGCGCGTCGGCGCTTTGCTACGGAGATGTTGGCTGCTTTCTACAACTGCGTTCGGCCGCTTGCTACAACGGCATCAGGCGCTCGCTACCACAGGCCGGGGGACCTGCTACATATGACTTGTGGTGTTGCTACATGCAGTGAGCGGTGCTGCTATAATGGCATATCTTTTGCTACAATTTTTGCTCCGGCAATGTCTCCGGCAAAGTCAGGCTTTTGCTACATTAGCATAATCATCTTGCTACATCTGTTTTCTGATTTTGCTATAAAAGCACAATTTTTTTGCTACGCGTTATCCGGCGAGATGCTCCGGCGAAAGTCTCCGGCGAGTCTCCGGTGAAATCGGTTTTGCTACATTAGTATTTTTTTTTTTGCTACACCGTCGCCGGCGAACTCTCCGGCGAGGTCTGGTCTGTTTTTCTATTTCTATATCGAACCGTTTTCTGCTACATGTAGCAAAAGCGGGACTATTTGTATCTAAAGCGGATATGTTTGTAGCAAAAGCGGGATTTGGGGGATTTTTAGAGGACACATGTCAGCAGGAGGACCCGGGGGGTTTTGGAGAAATATCCCCCGGGGGACGCGTAGTACGGCCCTTAAACAAAACCAAGTATTCTTAGTGAATATAACAAGTTGAATCGAATAAAAAGATGTTCTACCCTTCATATCTAAAGGTTGGACTCAAATTGATTCAAGCTAAGCCTAGTTCCTCTGCAGGAGATCATCTACTAGAAGATGCAAACGAATCGTGTCACAAGGGGCTAAAAGTAGAATTGAGAAGATATTGTCTCCTTCCCCGTCGCCGTTAACCTACCCATGACGCGAATTTGGCGGACATGGGTGCATATGGACCCTTTATGAACAGAAAAATCAGAAAAGATACTAAATAAAATAAAAACTCTGCATAAATTATGCATGTAGAGAATGTATGCACGTACATGCATATCAAGTTCGAAATCAAAGTACAACAGTATGTAACTTATGCGGAAAAAAATAATATTTGGCATGAAAAAAACAAAAGTATGTCCATGTTAGTTCTTCCTTTTTTTGTGTGTCCTAACTTGCCTTATCCTCTATGTTATAATGAACTTTGTTGACCTTGGCATGGAGAAGAGTAATCCAGTTCAAACCTACCAAGGAATTTAATATTTGTAAGATTTTTTTTAGGGAATATTTGGTAGGATTTCTAAAACTTCCATAGAGATACGTTCGTTTCATAAAAACTAAAACATCTTATATTTTAAAACGGAGGGAGTACACTACTAATCCTTTGTTTAGTTGAAGCCTGTATAAGACTTGGCGTGAGGCAGCCGTGACATGAAGTCATTGGTCCACTAACAGGTCAACTGGTCAAGAGTTACGGTTCCTTGGTTATGAGCTTAGTCCTTGCTAGGTCAGTGGGGCGACGATTTGGCACCAGATAAGTAGTTCATTTGGTACAAACATTGATTGGTTCTAGATTGAGATAGCACCTGCGATTGAAGATGAAATTGATGTTCCTATAGTAGAAGAGAACTTGTGCTTGATGCTTGGAGTTAATGATAAATCCGGGCATCGACGAGCTAAAACTAGAGCAGCCATCGAAGCCTCCATTGCCAATATCAAAGCATGTATGGATGATATTAATGAGGATTTACTTGCTGATGCGGCTCTTCCTGTTTATGGCCCGAGGAGAATCACTTTTGGTATGACAAAGAACATCCTGTCATAGAGGAAGGTTCCTTGTTTCCTTCGATGGAAGAGTTTAAGATGCTCTTGAGAACATTTGCTATTAGAGGCAAGTTTGACATTTAGATACAGGATAGTGACACTATTAGAGGCAAGTTTGACGGTGGTGGTAGCAATAAAGGGAAGAAAAAGATTGATGGCAACGAAAAAAGAGCAGGACCATGGCAATGAAGAGAATGCGCAAGAAAATGGTGTCAAAGGCAAGGCAAAAGAGAAAAGGAGATTTGGCACCACAAATAGATGCAAACAATGGGGGAGAGTTGGGTCATAGGAAAACACCTTGTCTAGTGGCTGTGAGGATTTATCTGAGCATCTTTTTGCTTCTTACTTGAATTTATCTGGCTTGTTCATTTTATAAAGAAGATTCAGACTATTGCTTGACAAAATCAGATAAAGAGTTGAATTGTTGTACTGAATGATAACCTAACCATGCGACAGAATTTATCTAGAGCGTTCATTTATAAAGAAGATTCAGACTGTTTCTTGAAAAAATCAAATAAAGAATTGAATTGATGTACTGAATGATAACCTAACCATGCTACAGACGCTGGGAAATTCCCAGTTATAGCACACTTCCTTCCATAAATTAGCCTCTGTCTGAAATCTTAAGACATATTTGCCTCTGTCCAAAGTTCCAAGGAAGAAGCTAGTAGAAACCTCGCAAAATTTATTGAGTAATTCTGGCCCAGCTAGCTTTTTTCATTGTACAAATCTTTATATAGTGCAGAAGGACATTAAATTCTTGTGAACAAAACGAGAAGAGCAATACTGCCTCACAATAATCGACAAGGCTGCACTAGAATTAGAGCTGCTATACATTATGGTCTTCAGATTATGTTACTGATACAAGAATAGCTGCATTGCTGGTCCAAGCCGGTCAAACCAGGGACTATCTAATAATTATACATCAAGCAATCATGCTGTAACATTCTCACATTCCCTTCCAATAATTATTGGTACAAAGAAACAAATTTAACAATACTCCCTCCGACCCATATTAGTCGACTCAAATTTGCCTAGATACGAGTGTATCTAGATGAATCTCAGTCAATAAATATGGGTCGGAGGGAGTACTAATGAGTCAATTTCACTGTTGAACTAACTTACAACAACAGGGACAGTTGCCTCAACTTGCAAGCAAGAACAAGCACACACAAAATTCAGCTTCAATCTTTGCAATATTCCAATCTTGTTTGCATGCTGCTGAGTCTGCGAAACCGCGCCCCCAACCTCTAAGAGCAAGGAGAGCTTCCTCCGTTGTTCGGTCGGTGTCGTCGGCGGGGGTTGGGGCGCCATCTGTGGTCGCTGCCGGGAGGAGGTTCAAATGCGCCTGGGCTGTCCGTGGTGTCCGGCCGCGGCGCTCCCGCCTCCCGTCGTCCACCCACGACCGCCGGCGGCGCTCCTGCCCCAGCCTCCCCGTGATTCTCCTCTGCTGCACATGGAACTAGAACTGGGGAGTCCCCTGGAGCTGGCTCATTTGGTATGGATGGAACAGCGTGGTTAGGCCAGCCAGGTACTGTATTACACACAGTATTCTTGAGTTAAAAATGCAATATACATGTAAAAGGAGAAATCAGGCAGATTAGAAAGTAATCAGTCTAATACGTGGCAAATAGTAAAAGACTAAGTAATGTTTGGCAAATTATAAAGGCCTCAAGTAATGTGTGGCAAATTATAAAATATCCCCCCAAATGATACACTTAATCAACTGGCTATACCCAATGACAAGAACTTGTTTGTGCCAAAGCATTCTACGGTCTAATATTCTAGGAGGATACAGGAGCAATACCATTAGCCTATTAAGCATTTAGATTTGTAACAAAAAAATGTAAAATTGCAGCAAGAATTCTCCTACATATTCAGTTATTGGCAAAGAAATAAATGAATCCAATGCAAATCTCTTTAATTTAGTTTGCAGAAGTAGATACCAAATTCATGTATTGCAAGAGAATAAGTCAATGAGAATCAACAGTGATAGCTCAAGAGTCAAGACAGATATACTTATTCTGATCAGCATTGCGCCATTGCATCATGAAAAAACTCGTTCAGGATGAAATTAAATTGCTGGGACTTCAAGTTCTGTACATAATCTGCCCTTGGTACAACTGGACATATGCAACAGTAAAAAACTTGAAAGAACTTCCTCATTAAATTGATTGGCCGGCACCGGGCAGAAAGTAGACACTAGAACTGATGAGTAGATATAAGAACACTTCGGCCAAAAAAATCCATAAACTACATTTTCAATCAAGTAGGCAACATTTACAAGCTGCTCTCATGGATACCAAAATCATGGTAGATCGACTAAAGCATCATAAAGCACCTTGTATAATATTTTCGGAGAGCGAAATGACAATTACCAAATAAAATCAACTACAAGATGGTACTCTAAGATAATAAGATACACTTGTTCTGATAGCAAATTATGTAATGGCATTCTCTAGGACAGTAATGTATTGGCTGGGTAGTAAAAAGAGCAGCTTGGCGAATATCTAGGGTGTCAAGTGGGATCCCGCCAACGTGCCACTTCTAAAATTTGAACTAGAATTTGGCAAATGAACTAGAAGTGGGACTTTGGCGGGATCCCACTTGACACCCTACAAATATCCATGTGAACATGTATGGTGGCACTTTCTCTTGCAGTGCTATAAAGTGTACACTTCTGGATGCTGAGGTCATAATAACTACTGAGATCTGAATGGTGCATTCTTCGGAAGGACAGTGTTTTATTTCCTTTCATGGCTAATTAAAAAAGCAGCATCAAGAAATATTGATGTGAAAATGGATGGTGGAGCTTTCCCTCATAGTGCTATGAAGTGTACATTTCAGACTGCTTATGTGTACCCCCACCCCACTCTACTGATGCAACCAGCTTCTCCACATCGATATTGTAAATAGGACAAGAAAAGAGCAAGAAATCCACATGGAACAGAACTGAAGGTGTTAATGTTAGCGTGCAAACAGAGGAGTCACTTTGTGATATTCGAAGGTGCTATTTTTTCTATTTAAATGAATGTGCAGAGAAAGCTAACAGCATAATAAGTAGAAAACGCTAGTTCAACAGCGAGTAACTGAAAACACTACATCCAAATTACATCTAAGAAATGGGATTGAGCGAGTCAACTCAACCTACAGAACTGATCATCATTTTGCCCGCTTGCTCGTCTGCAACCTCTTACTATCATAAACCAATTCATTCACAGAACTATAATCCAAAGGGAGCATCATCCGTCAATGAGCACTGACACCATTCTCTGCATTGAGCCCGTACAGCACGCCTGCATATTTCTCAGTTGACCCAGCAAAGAAGGAATCCTTGAGCTTCCAGAACGCACAAGACGTGACCAGGCTATCGGACCCGGCCTGGTGGGACTCCCCAACACGCTCCACGTCGAGGAGCTCGGCGAGCTTGTTCAGCCCGCCGTGCAGGCTGTTGCAGAATTTCATGAGATGCTTGATGTCGTAGACAGTGGGGAAATAAATCTTCATCAGCTTGAAGAAGCCGGCCTGCGAATCCGGGAGGGCGTTGCAGGTGAGTATCTTGAGCAGGTACCCGAAGTCGTATCCGGCGTGGAAGGTCACCCAGTAGACGGCGTCGTTGAGCACGACGCCGGAGGACATGAGCAGCTCGGCGAACCTGCGGGCGTCGACGCCGCGCTCGGCGTTGCGGCGGAAGTCGATGCCGCTGTGGCGGAGCAGCTCGATGGAGTCTGTGGCGTAGATGTCGCGCGCGTCGTCGAACTCGCGGAAGTTGAACTGCCACACGCAGCGGCGTCCGCCGGCGCCGAGGGCCGGGAGCTCCCCCGTGGGGCCCGAGAAGGTGAGGCCGAGCTGGATGAGGTGCAGCATGTCGACGTTGGCCTTGAGGGTGGCGTAGTTGTAGTCGGCCGGGGAGCGGAAGGCCCCGACGGGGCGGCAGACGATGCCCGGGAACTCGGTGTCCATGGCGACGAAGGGGAACTCGTCGACGACGTCCCGGATCAGCGCGAACTCCGCCTCCATGTTGTCCGCCCACACCTCCCGGATCTCCACCGTCTCCTCGTTCACGCGGCCGTTGGCCTTGGAGATCACCGCGGCCGCGAGGTCCGACATGGACATGGCAGGCAGATCTCTGCCTCGGGTGCTAGGGTTTGGTCGGATTTGGGAGGATGGGATCGGAGAAGGCTCTGGATTTCTAGACAGGGAGGGGGAGGGTGGGGTGGGTGGTAGCCAGGGCAAGTGCTGGTGCGCCGTCGCCTCTATCGCGAATCGACGGCTGGGATCTAGGATCTGAGACCGGGTGGACGGCTGGGGATCGGCCTCGCACCTGGCCGCAGTTTCAAATCTGGTACAGGAATGGGCTAGCTGACAGACCGTGATCTGCTACCAAATCCGGTGCACCTGACTGCGCTTCCAAATCTGGTGCACCTGGCTGGGGAAGGATTTTAAGAGCACATCTAAAAAAAAATGATCTTATGAGCAACTCTCGTAAGAGCATCTCTATCATGTATCGTAAAAGGGCGAATCGTAAATGTGTTCTACGGGTTTAGAAAAATGCGATTTTACGGTTTAAAATAGCCCGAGCGAAATAGACACCGTGTCCATGACTGCAAAAGAGAATGGCTTGATCCGAGACTGCAAAATATCGATTTTTCTTCAAAATCAACACACGTATCTTCAAATCAAATAATGAAACAAATAAAATCCAATAAAAGAATAGGTCCCAATACAAATAATGTTTCAAATCACACAAGAATGAATGTAAATTCAAATGAATTGAAGTCTACCACCGGCCATGTAGCTGCTAATAGTGCTCAATGAGATCATGCTGCAACTGGTCATGCGTGGTGAAGTTCTCGATCTCTTGGTAAGTTTCAAGGAAATATTGGATGCGATCTTCATTTCTAGTTGGCTTCACACGAGAACCCATATTGTCGTAGAAAAACTCCAAGTTCAAATCCCTCTCATCATCAACAATCATGTTGTGAAGAATAACACAACATGTCATTATGTCTTTGAGGGAATTCTTGTCCAAAAAAAGAGCATGGCTTCGCACAATTGCAAATTGTGCTTGCAAAACACCGAAGGATCTCTCTATGTCTTTTCGGGTTGCCTCTTATGCCTTTGCAAAGTGAGATTGCTTTTTTGTTTTGGGATTGAAGATGGTCTTGACAAATGTTGACCAATGAAGGTATATACCGTCGGCAAGATAGTACCCCTTGTTGTAAGTGAAACCATTAACTGTGAAATTGCAAGCCGTAGAATCACCACTAGCTAGCCTTGCAAATAGATAAGACCTTTGCAACACATTGATATCATTTAAAGTTCTTGGCAATCCAAAAAAAAACAATGCCAAATCCACAAGTCCACGAATGCAACTGCTTCAAGCACAATTGTTGCATCACGGCTTTTGCCACAATATTGTTCATGACATGCCTTGGGGAAGTTTTCCAATGTCCAATGCATGCAATCTATACTTCCTAGCATGTCGGGCCAGCCTCTTTTCTCATTCATCGCTATCAACCTAACTATATCCTCCTCTGTTGAAGCTCAGAGGAACATAGGACCAAAAATGTGTATCACCGCCTTGGCGAATCTGCGAACACTTTCAATTGTCGGGAGCACTAGTTGGGCTCTCGCGAAGTAGATTCGGTAAATTTTATCCATAAAACCGAATAAACACTACCTTAAAATAGGTTTTCACATTCTAGCATTTTGCACAAAAAAGTGAATATGGCAGCAACATAGCTAAAAAATATGAATGTTATATAAATCACACGACGCAATAATATTCAAATTATAATAATTGTTCAAATCAAATTACATCAATAGTTCAATGAATAAAGGGGCACTATTATTGTTCTTGCAGCTACCAGTTGTGCTCGATGAGATCATGATAAAGCTACCCACATTTTCATTGAAGAACTAAACTTGAAGTTCAATTCCTTCTCATCCTCGATGATCATTTTGAGGAGAATCACACAACATGTCATGATGTTATTGACGATTTTATTGTCATAGAAACGAGCAAGACTTCGAACAATAGAAAACCTAGCTTGGAAAACAATGCAAGCTCTCTCATTGTCCTTTTTGTAGGGGTTCGTAGCAGGAAAAACAAAAAAATTCTACCGCATACAAACAAACAAGCCAAGATCTATCTACTAGATTGTAGCAACGAGTCGATAGAATAACTCACCCTCGAAGATTCCAAAATGTTTAATGAGAGCAGATTCTCGTGGGTGATGTAGCCGTACTCTTGCCGATCTCAAGATCGTGTAGACGATCCTTCCGGCGCCACGTTCCGGCAGCGCTCCCACAGTCGGTCACACGTTCGGTACTCGATGAAGACCTTCCTCTCCCTTGTTCCAGCAGGTAGCGGAGGTTGTAGCACTCTCCTCGCGATTCCGGCAGCACGACGGCGTGGTACCGGAAGTAGAGGGGAGATCTCGCAGGGCTTCGCCTTAAGCTGGAGCGAGTATGGTGGACTATGAGAGAGGCCTTGGAGATCTAGGGTTTAGAGGCACCAAGGGAGGAAGCTTGGCCGGCGGCTAGGGCTTGGGGAGAGCCCCAACTCGCCGAGTTGGAGGGGAAACCCTAGGCGGCGGCTGCACTTGGAGGTGGAGGCGCCAAAGCTAGGGTTTGAGGTGTGTCATAGTTATAGGTGGGAGGGAGGCGGCTAGGAGGAGGGAGTCCTCCTCCAACTCCTCCTCCTTAGCCGACGGGTGGAGGGAGTGGGACTTCCTCCCCAAGTAGGTTTCCTACTCTCCCTCCACCAAGCAAACTTGTCGTTTGACTTTTCAAATTGGCGTTTGACTTTTCAAACTAGGATTTGATTTATTCCTTTATTTTGCTCAGCGATGACACCTAGTACATGATGCAACCATTCCAACTTGTTATGACACATTCATGTACCCTTCCCCTCCGGAGTGCCGGACCTTCCGAAACCTTCTAGAACATTCCTGATGAAAACACCGGAATCATTCTCCAACCCCGAAACAGGACTTTCCTTATATGAATCTTATTCTCCGGACCATTTCGGATCTCCTCGTGATATCCCGGATCCCATCCGAGACTCGAAGCAACATTCGGTCTCTTTCTCATCATTCCATAAGTACTCAACATCATTGAATCCTTAAGTGTGTCTCCCTACGGTTCGTGAATTATGCGGACATGACCGAGACACTTCTCCGATCAATAACCAATAGAGGAATCTGGAAATTCATATGGCTCCCACATATTTGTACGATTACTTTGCGATCGAATGAACCACTTACATACGATACCAATTTCCCTTTGTCTCACGATAGTTTACTTATCCGAGGTTTTGATCGTCGGTATCTCTGCATACCTAGTTCAACCTCGTTATTGATAAGTACTCTTTTCTCGTTCCCGTGATATGTGATCCCTTGTGAGCCAGTCACATGCTTGCAAGCTAATCGGATGACATTCCACCGAGAGGGCCCAGAGTATATCTATCCGTCATATGGATGGACAAATCCCACTCTTGATCCATGTGCCTCAACCCATACTTTCCGAACACTCAATGCCACCTTTTTAGCCACCCAGTTATGGTGTGGTGTTTGATGTCATCAAAGCATCCTTCCGGTTCATGGTTGTCGTCCACTAGCATCAACCGGTGTGGCATCAAGGTCAATGGCGCCGCTTCATGGTTGTCGTCCACTAGCATCAATTATTACAACTTATTTGAATAGACATGCAGGTCTTAACGGAATTTAAAGACAACCATATGGCTCCTGCCGGTTGCCAACTTACAATAAGGAACATTGCATACATCAAATATAATCACAATCATGGCCATATCACATCACAGCACACCCCTGCAAAACAAAGTTAGACGCCTCTAATTTTCTTTGCATGTTTTACGTGGTTTGGGGCTTTCAATAAGTGTCGTTCTAACTTACGAACAAGAACCACAACATTGATACTAGTATTGTCAATCACCCGTTGTAAATTGAATCTTAACTATGTTGGGAGAAACAGGCACCCGCAAAGCCACTTATGCAATACAAGTTGCATGTCAAGCGTGGAGTAAGTCTCATGAACGATGTCATGTAAGGTTAGCCTGGGCCGCTTCATCCCACCATCCCGCAAGATGCAAAGTACACAAGAAGCAATCGACAACAAAGCATCAACGCCCACAATGACCATTGTGTTCTACTCGTGCAACAGATCTACATATAGACACGGCTTTGATACCACTGTAGGGGTTCGTAGCAGGGAAAACAAAAAATTTCTACCGCATACAAACAAACAAGCCAAGATCTATGTACTAGATTGTAGCAACGAGTCGATATAATAACTCACCCTCGAAGATTCCAAAGTGTTTAACGAGAGCAGATTCTCGTGGGTGATATAGTCGTACTCTTGTCGATCTCAAGATCGTGTAGGCGATCCTTCCGGCGCCACGTTCCGGCAGCGCTCCCGCAGTCGGTACTCGATGAAGACCTTCCTCTCCCTTGTTCCAGCAGGCAACAGAGGTTGTAGCACTCTCCTCGCGATTCCGGCAGCATGACGGCGTGGTACCGGAAGTAGAGGGGAGATCTCGCAGGGCTTCGCCTTAAGCCGGAGCGAGTATGGTGGACTATGAGAGAGGCCTTGGCGATCTAGGGTTTAGATGAAGGGTTTCGCGGCATAGTAAATCAAATTTTTCTACGGAGCGAACAGAGGGAAAGCCAAGATCTAATCTAGGAGATGCAAACAACGAGAGAGATTGGATTAGATCTTCATACCCTTGAAGATTCGCACAGCGGAACGTTCGTCGGAACGTGGGTGATGTAGTCGTACTCGCTTCTCCTCCTCGCGATCCGATCCGATCTAGCACCACAAGTGGCGGTGCCTCCGTGAGATGCACACGTGCATCACCTCGACGTCTCCTCCTTCCTCGGACCAGCGAGTATGGTGGAGAGATAGATTGGATCTACAACACGATAGCGTGGTGTATATGGTGGAGAATTTCTGCTGCAGGGCTTCGCCTACAAACAGTCGGGAGGGAGAGAGGAAGGTAGCAAGGCTGCTAGGGCTTGGAGGAAGGTGTGTGTATGGGGAGGGGGCGCACCACCCCTCTATATATAGAGGGGGGGCGGCCAGCCCTTGCCCCTCCTCCAAGCCTATCTCTAGTTTAAACAATTTAAACTCTCCCTTATCTAGAAATCCTATCTCTAGTTTAAACGATTTAAACTCTCCCTTATCTAGAAATTCTATCCCGAGATTTAAACGAGTCAAATCTCTCTAGAATCGGCTGGGCCCTATGGGGCCTTGTGCCCCTGGCCCAATGCGGCCAGGACACTCCCTCATAGGCCCATGCCCCCTCCCGGAAGGTGGGGCCACGTTGGTCCCCTTTCGGAAGGTTCTAGAAGCTTCCGGTATAATACCGATTAACGCGGAACAATTCCGAACTCCAAAAACTGCACTGCCTTATATGAATCTTATTCTCCGGACCATTCCGGAATCCCGGATCCCATCCGAGACTCTGAACAAAAATTCATAAACCAATTATCCAATCTATCCTAGCGTCGAGATACGTTAAGTGTGTGACCCTGCGGGTTCGAGAATATGCAGACATGATCTTCTATCAATAATCAACAGCGGGGTCTGGGCACCCATATTGACTCCCACACATTCATCGATGATCATATCGGATGAACCACGATGCCAGGATTCAATCAATCCCATATATATATTCCCTTCGTCTCGCGATATTTTACTTGCCCGAGATTCGATCGTCGGTACCGTCATACCTAGTTCAATCTCGTTCACAGCAAGTACTTTACTCGTTCCGTAATCCGATATCACTTTGTGATTAACTCCTTAACCACATGCTTGCAAGCGGTGTTGATATCGATTACCGACTGGGCCCGAAGTATATCTCTCCGACTTGGGAGGGACAAATTCCATCTCGATACATACAACCCAACAAATACTTTCCGATCACCTGAGAGACACCTTTATGATCACCCTCTCATAGGATGACGTTTGATGACCTCAAAGCTTTCTTCCGATACCAGGGAGTTGCATTATCTCATGGTCTAAGGAATACAATATTTGACATAGGAAAAGCTTCGCAAAGACGAACACGATGACACGATCTAATTGCTCTGCTTTGTTTGGGTCTATCCACCATATCATTCTCCCAATGATATGATCTCATTATCAATTGACAACTCATGTCTATGGTTAGGAAACCTTAACCATCATTGATCAATGAGCTAGTCCATAGAGGCGTACTAGGGACACGGTGTTGTTTACAAACCACACAAGTATTAAAGTTTCCGCTTAATACAATTCTAGCATGGAATATAAACTTTATCATGAACAAGAATTATAATAATAACATCTTTATTATTGCCTCTAGGGCATAATTCCAACAGTCTCCCACTTGCACTAGAGTCAATAATCTAGTTTACATCTGGCAACAATCTCACACCCATGGCACTGAGGTGTTGATCATGTTTTACACGTGGAAGAGGTTTAGTCAATGGATCTGCGACATTCAGATCCGTATGTACTTTGCTAATCTTCAGATCTCCATCTGCTATATAATCTCGGATTATATGAAACTTGCGGTTGATATGCTTGGTCTTTGGATGATATCTTGGTTCCTTAGCGAGTGCTATGGCGCCAGTGTTGTCACACAATATCTCCAGTGGGTCCAATGCACTTGGAACCACGCCAAGCTCAGTGATGAAGTTTCTGATCCAAACTCCTTCACTTGACGCTTCTGCAGCAGCCATGTATTCCGCTTCTACTGTAGATCCCGCGATCACGCTTTGCTTGCAGCTTCTCCAGCTCACAGCTCCTCCATTCAAAATATAAACGTATCCTGTCTGAGATTTAGAATCATCCTTGTCGGTGTCGAAACTAGCATCGACGTAACCTTTTACGACAAGCTGTTCATCACCCCCATAGACTAAGAACATTTCTTTAGTTCTATTTAGGTACTTTAGGATGTTCTTCACGGCTGTCCAGTGTTCCACTCCTGGATCACTTTGATATCTGCTCGTCAAACTAAGAGCATTGGACACATCCGGTCTAGTACACAGCATGGCATACATGATGGAACCTATGGCCGAGGCATAAGGCACTTTGCTCATAGCTTCCCTATCATTTACCGTAGCTGGACACTGAGCCTTGCTCAATATCTTACCTGACAACATAGGCACTGAACCTTTCTTTGCCTTATCCATTCTGAACCTTTTCAGAACTTTGTCTAGGTATGTACTCTGGCTTAAAGCTATCAGGCGTCTTTGTCTATCTCTATAGATCTTGATGCCCAATATATAAGCAGCTTCACCTAGGTCTTTCATTGAAAAACACTTGTTCAAATAACTCTTCACATCGTTAAGCATGTTGATGTCATTTCCGATAATCAATATGTCATCCACATACAGTACCAGAAACGTCACCGAGCTCCCACTCACTTTCTTGTAGATGCAAGCTTCGTAGCAATTTGGAACAAATCCAAAGCTCTTGATCACTTGATCAAAACGAAGGTTCCAACTCCGAGATGCTTGCTTCAGTCCATAAATGGAACGCTGAAGTTTGCATACTTTACTAGCATCCTTAGGATCGACAAAACCCTCGGGTTGCATCATATACAACTCTTCATCAATGTTGCCATTGAGGAAAGCAGTCTTGACATCCATCTGCCATATTTCATAATCATGAAACGCAACAATTGCTAATAAAATCCGAATGGACTTAAACATCGCTACGGGAGAGAAAGTCTCATCGTAGTCAACACCTTGAACTTGTCGAAAACCTTTTGCGACAAGACGTGCTTTATAGACGGTAACATTACCATCCGCGTCCGTTTTCTTCTTGAATATCCATTTGCACTCAACGACCTTTC
Organism: Avena atlantica; assembly: GCA_910589765.1. Classification (NCBI taxonomy): domain Eukaryota; kingdom Viridiplantae; phylum Streptophyta; class Magnoliopsida; order Poales; family Poaceae; genus Avena; species Avena atlantica. The sequence goes on from OU342738.1 coordinate 292,965,605, forward strand.
GGTCGCTAGGAGGATCCACCAAAGTCCATACTTGGTTTTCGCTCATGGATCCCAATTCGGATTTCATGGCTTCCAGCCATTTCTCAGAGTCTGGGCTCATCATCGCTTCCTCATAGTTCGTAGGTTCACTGTCTTCTACCAACAAGACAGTCAAGACAGGGTTGCCGTACAACTCAGGAGGGGCACGCGACCTTGTCGACCTGCGACGTTCAGTAGCAGCATCGTCCGAAGCTTCATGATCCTTGTCATTAGCTTCCTCTATTGTTGGTGCAGGCGGCACTGGAACAATTTCAGGTGCTGCGCTACTCTCCAATTCAAGAGAAGGTTCAATAACCTCGTCTAGCTCTACTTTCCTCCCACTCACTTCTTTCGAGAGAAACTCCTTCTCAAGAAAGGAACCGTTCTTTGCGACAAACCCTTTGCCTTCGGTTCTGTGATAGAAGGTATACCCAATAGTTTCCTTAGGGTATCCTATGAAGACGCATTTCTCCGCTTTGGGTTCGAGCTTGTCCGGCATCAACTTCTTGACGTAAGCTTCACATCCCCAAACTTTAAGAAACGACAACTTAGGTTTAGCACCAAACCACAGTTCATACGGTGTCGTCTCAACGGATTTAGATGGAGCCCTATTTAAAGTGAATGCAGCGGTTTCTAATGCATAACCCCAAAATGATAACGGCAAATCAGTAAGAGACATCATCGATCGGACCATATCTAATAGGGTTCGATTCCGGCGTTCAGACACACCATTGCGCTATGGTGTTCCGGGTGGCGTGAGTTGCGAAACAATTCCGCTTGCTTTAAGATGCGTGAGAAAATCATAACTCAAATATTCCCCCCAAGATCGGATCGTAGAAACTTAATCTTTCTGTTACGATGGTTCTCCACTTCATTCTGAAATTCTTTGAACTTTTCAAACGTTTCAGATTTATGTTTCATTAAATAGATATACCCATATCTACTTAAGTCATCGGTAAAAGTGAGGAAATAGCGATATCCACCGCGCGTCGAAACACTCATCGGTCCGCATACATCGGTATGTATGATTTCCAACAAGTCCGTTGCTCGCTCCATCATACCGGAGAACGGGGTTTTGATCATCTTGCCCATGAGGCATGGTTCGCATGTGTCAAATGATTCAAAATCAAGAGACTCCAAAAGTCCATCAGAATGGAGTTTCTTCATGCGCTTTACTCCAATATGACCTAGACGACAGTGCCACAAATAAGTAGTATTATCACTATCTACTTTGCATATCTTAGCCTCAATGTTATGGATGTGTGTTTCATCCCTTTCGAGATTTAGAAGAAATAAACCATTCACAAGAGGTGCATGACCATAAAAGATGTTACTCATATAAATAGAACAACCATTATTCTCCGATTTAAATGAATAACCGTCTTACAATAAACACGATCCGGAAATGATGTTCATGCTCAACGCAGGCACATAATAACATTTATTAAGGTTTAAAACTAATCCCGAAGGTAAAACTAAGGAGAGCGTGCCGACGGCCATCACATCAACTCTTGATCTGTTGCCAACGCGCATCGTCACCTCATCCCTCGCAAGCCGCCGTCTATTCCGTAGCTCCTGTTTCGAGTTACAAATATTAGCAACTGAACCGGTATCAAATACCCAGGCACTACAACGAGGGCTAGTAAGGAAAACATCAATAACATGTATATCAAATATACCTTTGATGGTGCCAGCCTTCTTGTCCGCTAAGTACTTCGGACAGTTGCGCTTCCAGTGACCCTTGTCCTTGCAATAGAAGCACTCAGTGTCCGGCTTGGGACCAAACCTGAGCTTCTTCTCAGCAGGGGCATTGCGCTTGCCGCCGCCCTTCTTGAAGGGCTTCTTTGCTCCCTTACCTTTCTTAAAGGAGGGCTTGTTGACCATCAACACATGATTATCCTTCTTGATGTCCACTTTCGCAGCCTTCAGCTTTGCGAAGAGCTCGGTGATCGTATCAGTGGAACCAATCTGAATATGAGTCACTACAAAACTTTTGTAGCTGGGAGGGAGTGATTGCAGAACCCTGTCAATCTTGAGCTCCTCTGGAATTGTGCATTCCATTTGCTCAAGGCGTTGAGTGTAGCCCGACATCTTTATGGCGTGCTCACTAACGGAACTCCCTTCCTCCATCTTGCAGTTAAAGAACTTCTCAGAGATCTCATATCTCTCAGAACGGGCTTGAGTCTGAAACATGGTTTTCAGCTCCTCGAGAATCTCAAAGGGCCCGGGATAGGTTTCAAAACGATTATGAAGCTCCGGTTCCATAGCAAACAACATGGTGCTCTTAATAACACCATAATCATCTTTGCGCGACTGATAGACAGCTTTCTCATCAGCCGGTGCAGTTGCAGCAGGGGGGTTACCTAACGCTTTCTCAAGGACATAGTCCTTTTGTCCGCCAGACAGAATGATTCTTAGATTGCGGAACCAGTTGGTGAAGTTAGACCCATTGTTTCTAAGATTTTCTTTCTCAGCAAAAACGTTGAAGTTGAAGTTGGACTTGGCCATTGGATCTACAGTATTTGCAAGTACAATTTAGACTATGTTCATGATAAATAGTTCAACTTAATCAAATTACTAGATGAACTCCCACTAAATTCAACATCCCTCAAGTTGTTTAGTGAACACGATCCAAATTCACCACACCTAATCCGATCATCACGAGAAGAGATGTGGTTTCAATGGTGGACAACAAAGTGTCGATCATATCATTCATATGACTCATGCTTAACCTTTCGGTTCTTGTGTTCCGAGGCCATGTCTGTACATGCTAGGCTCGTCAAGTTAGACCCAAGTATTTCCGCGTGTGCAAAAACTGGCTTGCACCCGTTGTATGTGAGCGTAGAGTCTATAGCACCCGATCATCACGTGATGCTTGGACACGACGAACTTTCGCAACGGTGCATACTTGGGGAGAACACAGTTTTTATCTTGATCTTTAAGTGAGGAATCATCTTATAATGCTACCGTCGCGATCTAAGCATGATAAGATACATAAAAGGATAAACATCACATGCATATAACTTTATGTGACATGGTATAGCCAATCTTCGCGCAATGATCTCCATCTTGTGCGTTCCGGCATGATCTCCATCACTCCACCATGATTGCCTCCACCACGAATAGCAACTACAACTATTGCTGACTACTTAGCGATAAAGTAAAGCTATTACATGGCGTATAAGAAGTTGACTCGCAGGTCATACACAATTATAAAGACAACCATATGGCTCCTGCCGGTTGTGTACTCAACGACATGCAAGTCGTGAAACATTACAAAACATGATCATCGCATACAATATACACATCACATCTTGGGCCATACCATATCACAGAAAACACTCCCTGCAAAAACAAGTTAGACGCCTCTACTTTGTTGTTGCATGTTTTACGTGGCTTTATGGGAGTAGATGCTAAGAACGATTCTTACCTACGGAAAGCCACAACGGTGATATTATGGTTGCCAAACTCCGTTGTTAATCCCATGACAACTATAGTGAGAGAAACTGACATCCACCAGCCGCATGTGTGGAACAAGCCACACGTCAAGTGCGGAGCCGGTCTCGCGAACGACGTCGCGTAAGGTTGGCCTGAACCGCTTCAATCTCACTATCCCGCGTCATAAGAAGAACACAAACAAGAGGCTTGCAACAGAAAACATCAATGCCCGCAAAAACCATGTTGCGTTCTACTCGTGAAACTACGCATAGATCTAGCTCTGATACCACTAAAGGGTTTCGCGGCATAGTAAATCAAATTTTTCTACGGAGCGAACAGAGGGAAAGCCAAGATCTAATCTAGGAGATGCAAACAAAGAGAGAGATTGGATTAGATCTTCATACCCTTGAAGAGTCGCACAGCGGAACGTTCGTCGGAACGTGGGTGATGTAGTCGTACTCGCTTCTCCTCCTCGCGATCCGATCCGATCTAGCACCACAAGTGGCGGTGCCTCCGTGAGATGCACACGTGCAGCACCTCGACGTCTCCTCCTTCCTCGGACCAGCGAGTATGGTGGAGAGATAGATTGGATCTACAACACGACGGCGTGGTGTATATGGTGGAGAATTTCTGCTGCAGGGCTTCGCCTACAAACAGTCGGGAGGGAGAGAGGAAGGTAGCAAGGCTGCTAGGGCTTGGAGGAAGGTGTGTGTATGGGGAGGGGGCGCACCACCCCTCTATATATAGAGGGGGGCGGCCAGCCCTTGCCCCTCCTCCAAGCCTATCTCTAATTTAAACAATTTAAACTCTCCCTTATCTAGAAATCCTATCTCTAGTTTAAACGATTTAAACTCTCCCTTATCTAGAAATTCTATCCCGAGATTTAAACGAGTCAAATCTCTCTAGAATCGGCTGGGCCCTATGGGGCCTTGTGCCCCTGGCCCAATGCGGACAGGACACTCCCTCATAGGCCCATGCCCCCTCCCGGAAGGTGGGGCCACGTTGGTCCCCTTCCGGAAGGTTCTAGAAGCTTCCGGTACAATACCGATTAACCCGGAACAATTCCGAACTCCAAAAACTGCACTGCCTTATATGAATCTTATTCTCCGGACCATTCCGGAATCCCGGATCCCATCCGAGACTCTGAACAAAAATTCATAAACCAATTATCCAATCTATCCTAGCGTCGAGATACGTTAAGTGTGTGACCCTGCGGGTTCGAGAATATGCAGACATGATCTTCTATCAATAATCAACAGCGGGGTCTGGGCACCCATATTGACTCCCACACATTCATCGATGATCATATCGGATGAACCACGATGCCAGGATTCAATCAATCCCATATATATATTCCCTTCGTCTCGCAATATTTTACTTGCCCGAGATTCGATCGTCGGTACCGTCATACCTAGTTCAATCTCGTTCACAGCAAGTACTTTACTCGTTCCGTAATCCGATATCACTTTGTGATTAACTCCTTAACCACATGCTTGCAAGCGGTGTTGATATCGATTACCGAGTGGGCCCGAAGTATATCTCTCCGAGTTGGGAGGGACAAATTCCATCTCGATACATACAACCCAACAAATACTTTCCGATCACCTGAGAGACACCTTTATGATCACCCTCTCATAGGATGACGTTTGATGACCTCAAAGCTTTCTTCCGATACCAGGGAGTTGCATTATCTCATGGTCTAAGGAATACAATATTTGACATAGGAAAAGCTTCGCAAAGACGAACACGATGACACGATCTAATTGCTCTGCTTTGTTTGGGTCTATCCACCATATCATTCTCCCAATGATATGATCTCATTATCAATTGACAACTCATGTCTATGGTTAGGAAACCTTAACCATCATTGATCAATGAGCTAGTCCATAGAGGCGTACTAGGGACACGGTGTTGTTTACAAACCACACAAGTATTAACGTTTCCGCTTAATACAATTCTAGCATGGAATATAAACTTTATCATGAACAAGAATTATAATAATAACATCTTTATTATTGCCTCTAGGGCATAATTCCAACATTAGAGGCACCAAGGGAGGAAGCTTGGCCGGCGTCTAGGGCTTGGGGAGAGCCCCAACTCGCCGAGTTGGAGGGGAAACCCTAGGCGGCGGCGGCTGCACTTGGAGGTGGAGGCGCCAAAGCTAGGGTTTGAGGTGTGTCATAGAGGGGGCGCCCTACCCCTTCTTTTATAGGTGGGAGGGAGGCGGCTAGGAGGAGGGAGTCCTCCTCCAACTCCTCCTCCTTGGCCGGCGGGTGGAGGGAGTGGGACTTCCTCCCCAAGTAGGTTTCCTACTCTCCCTCCACCAAGCAAACTTGCCGTTTGACTTTTCAAATTGGCGTTTGACTTTTCAAACTAGGATTTGATTTATCCCTTTATTTTGCTCAGCGATGATACCTAGTACATGATGAAAACATTCCAACTTGTTATGACACATTCATGTACCCTTCCCCTCCGGAGTGCCGGACCTTTCGGAACCTTCTAGAACATTCCCGATGAAAACACCGGAATCATTCTCCAACCCCGAAATAGGACTTTCCTTATATGAATCTTATTCTCCGGACTATTCCGGATCTCCTCGTGATATCCCGGATCCCATCCGAGACTCCGAACAACATTCGGTCTCTTTCTCATCATTCCATAACTACTCAACAACATCGAATCCTTAAGTGTGTCTCCCTACGGTTCGTGAATTATGCGGACATGACCGAGACACTTCTCTGATCAATAACCAATAGAGGAATCTGGAAATTCATATGGCTCCCACATATTTGTACGATTACTTTGCGATCGAATGAACCACTTACATACGATACCAATTTCCCTTTGTCTCACGATAGTTTACTTATTCGAGGTTTTGATCGTCGGTATCTCTGCATACCTAGTTCAACCTCGTTACTGATAAGTACTCTTTTCTCGTTCCCGTGATATGTGATCCCTTGTGAGCCAGTCACATGCTTGCAAGCTAATCGGATGACATTCCACCGAGAGGGCCCAGAGTATATCTATTCGTCATATGGATGGACAAATCCCACTCTTGATCCATGTGCCTCAACCCATACTTTCCGAACACTCAATGCCACCTTTTTAGCCACCCAGTTACGGTGTGGTGTTTGATGTCATCAAAGCATCCTTCCGGTGATGGTGATTAATATGATATCATGGTCGAAGTAATTTGGTTACTATGTATCAGAAAGCTTATAGCAAATGAACTATATTAAATGACTTGATCTTTATGCTACGCTTAACTATAGGAGTATGTCCATCACATCATTCTCCTAATGATATGACCCTGTTGTTAATAACATCTCTATGTTCATGATCAGGAAACCATGATCATATATTAACCAACAAGCTAGTTTAACAAGAGGTTTTACTAGGGACTCTTTTATGTTTACAAATCACACAAGTATTAATATTTCCGGTTAATACAATTATAGCATGGTATGTAAACATTTATCATAAGTATGAAGATATGATAATAATCACTTTATTATTGCCTCTTGGGCATATCTCCAACACTTTTGGCATGCCTCTTGGTCCTTGGAAAAAACAGATTATTTCCTTGTCTTTGGCTCATGAATGGACTTCACAATTATTGACCACAAAGGGTATATGCCGTCAGCAAGATAGTAGCCTCTTGTGTAGTCATGGCCATTGACTTCGTAGTTGCAAGCCAAAGTATATCCACTAGCAAGCCTAGTAAAATAATGGGACCTATACAAGATATTGCTATCATTGATAGATTCTAGCAACCCAAATAAACAATGCTATATCCAAAAGTACTTGGACGCCATGAACTCAAGCATAATGGTTACATCACAACATTTGCCATAATATTATCCATGCCATGTTTGTGGACGGTTCTTTCATATCCAACGTATATTGTCAATGCTCCTAAGCATGCCCGACCAACCTCTTTCCTTGTTGATCTTCATCAACCTATTTGTATCTTCATCATTGTAAGATTGAAGATACACCATATCAAAGACCCGGATCATCACATTGGAAAACCTCTACACACACTCAACTGATGTACCTTCGCCAAAGCGATGATACTCATTTGTATAGTATGTGGGTACCTGGTTGAAGTAATCCTGTATCAACATGTTATGACCGAGAGCGCGGTTCCAAGGAATGCAAAGACCGTCGAATGTCGAGCCATGCCGCTTTTTCCTTTCTATTCTCAAACTCCTGAAGATGAGGATGACAATAAATTGTTTGATGTCTTTGAAGGGAATATGCCCTAAGAGGCAATAATAAAGTGTTTATTATGTGTATTCCAAGTATATGATAGATGTTTATTTTGCATGCTATAATTGTATTAATACGGAAACGTTAATACATGTGTGTTTAATAAAAAAACAGAAAGTTCCTAGTTATGCCATGTTGGAATTATGCCCTAGAGGCAATAATAAAGATGTTATTATTATAATTCATGTTCATGATAAAGTTTATATTCCATGCTAGAATTGTATTAAGCGGAAACATTAATACTTGTGTGGTTTGTGAACAACACCGTGTCCCTGGTACGCCTCTAAGGACTAGCTCATTGATCAATGATGGTTAAGGTTTCCTAACCATAGACATGAGTTGTCAATTGATAATGAGATCATTTCATTGGAGAATGATATGATGGACAGACCCAAACTAAGCAAAGCAATTAGATCGTGTCATCGTGTTCGTCTTTGCGAAGCTTTTCTTATGTAAAATATTGTATTCCTTAGACCATGAGATAATACAACTCCCTGGTATCGGAAGAAATCTTTGAGGTCATCAAACGTCATCCTATGAGAGGGTGATCATAAAGGTGTCTCTCAGGTGATCGGAAAGTATCTGTTGGGTTGTATGTATCGAGATGGAATTTGTCCCTCCCAAGTCGGAGAGATATACTTCGGGCCCACTCGGTAATCGATATAAACACCGCTTGCAAGCATGTGGTTAAGGAGTTAATCACAAAGTGATATCGGATTACGGAACGAGTAAAGTACTTGCTGTGAACGAGATTGAACTAGGTATGACGGTACCGACGATCGAATATCAGGCAAGTAAAATATCGCGAGACGAAGGGAATATATATATGGGATTGATTGAATCCTGGCATCGTGGTTCATCCGATATGATCATCGATGAATGTGTGGGAGTCAATATGGGTGCCCAGACCCCGCTGTTGATTATTGATAGAAGATCATGTCTGCATATTCTCGAACCCGCAGGGTCACACACTTAACGTGTCTTGACGCTAGGATAGATTGGATAATTGGTTTATGAATTTTTGTTTGGAGTCTCGGATGGGATCCGGGACATCACGAGAGGTTCCGGAATGGTCCGGAGAATAAGATTCATATAAGGTAGTGCAGTTTTTGGAGTTCAGAATTGTTCCGGGTTAATCGGTATTGTACCGGAAGCTTCTAGAACCTTCCGGAAGGGGACCAACGTGGCCCCACCTTCCGGGAGGGGGCATGGGCCTATGAGGGAGTGTCCTGGACGCATTGGGCCAGGGGCACAAGGCCCCATAGGGCCCAGCCGATCCTAGAGAGTTTAAATCGTTTAAACTAGAGATAGGGTTTCTAGAAGAGGGGAGAGTCCATGCCCCCCACTCCTTATCCTTTGGGCTTGGGGGAGGGGCTAGGGCTGGGCCCCCCCTCTATATAAATAGGGGTGGGGGTACACCAACCCCACACACCTCTCCTCCAAACCCTAGCCGCCTTGCTAGTTTTCCTCTCTCCCTCCCGACTGTTTGTAGGCGAAGCCCTGCTGCAGAAATTCTCCACCATATACACCACGCCGTCGTGTTGTAGATCCAATCTATCTCTCCACCATACTTGCTGGTCCGAGGAAGGAGGATACGTCCAGGTGCTGCACGTGTGCATCTCACGGAGGCACCGCCACTTGTGGTGCTAGATCGGATCGGATCGCGAGGAGGAGAAGCGAGTACGACTACATCACCCACGTTCCGACGAACGTTCCGCTGTGCGAATCTTCAAGGGTATGAAGATCTAATCCAATCTCTCTCGTTGTTTGCATCTCTTAGATTAGATCTTGGCTTTCCCTCTGTTCGCTCCGTAGAAAATTTTGATTTACTATGTCGCGAAACCCTTTCAGTGGTATCAGAGCTAGATCTATGCGTAGACGTGTTTCACGAGTAGAACGCAACATGGTTGTTGCGGGCGTTGATGTTTTCTGTTGCAAGCCTCTTGTTTGTGTTCTTCTTATGACGCGGGATAGTGAGATTGAAGCGGTCCAGGCCAACCTTACGCGACGTCGTTCGCGAGACCGGCTCCGCACTTGACGTGTGGCTTCTTCCACACATGCGGCTGGTGGATGTCAGTTTCTCTCACTATAGTTGTCATGGGATTAACACCGGAGTTTGGCAACCATAATATCACTGTTGTGGCTTTCCGTAGGTAAGAATCGTTCTTAACATCTACTCCCATAAGCCACGTAAACATGCAACAACAAAGTAGAGGCGTCTAACTTGTTTTTGCAGGGAGTGTTTTCTGTGATATGGTATGGCCCAAGATGTGATGTGTATATTGTATGCGATGATCATGTTTTGTAATGTTTCACGACTTGCATGTCGATGAGTACACAACCGGCAGGAGCCATATGGTTGTCTTTATAATTGTGTATGACCTGCGAGTCAACTTCTTATACGCCATGTAATAGCTTTACTTTATCGCTAAGTAGTTAGCAATAGTTGTAGTTGCTATTCGTGGTGAAGGCAATCATGGTGGAGTGATGGAGATCATGCCGGAACGCACAAGATGGAGATCATTGCGCGAAGATTGGCTATACCATGTCACATAAAGTTATATGCATGTGATGTTTATCCTTTATGTATCTTATTATGCTTAGATCGCGACGGTAGCATTATAAGATGATTCCTCACTTAAAGATCAAGATAAAAACTGTGTTCTCCCCAAGTATGCACCGTTGTGAAAGTTCGTCGTGTCCAAGCATCACGTGATGATCGGGTGCTATAGACTCTACGCTCACATACAACGGGTGCAAGCCAGTTTTTGCACACGCGGAAATACTTGGGTCTAACTTGACGAGCCTAGCATGTACAGACATGGCCTCGGAACACAAGAACCGAAAGGTTAAGCATGAGTCATATGAATGATATGATCGACACTTTGTTGTCCACCATTGAAACCACATCTCTTCTCGTGATGATCGGATTAGGTGTGGTGAATTTGGATCGTGTTCACTAAAACAACTTGAGGGATGTTGAATTTAGTGGGAGTTCATCTAGTAATTTGATTAAGTTGAACTATTTATCATGAACATAGTCTAAATTGTACTTGCAAATACTGTAGATCCCATGGCCAAGTCCAACTTCAACTTCAACGTTTTTGATGAGATAGAAAAGCTTAGAAACAATGGGTCTAACTTCACCAAATGGTTCCGCATTCTGAGAATCATTCTCGCTGGCGGACAAAAGGACTATGTCCTTGAGAAAGCGCTAGGTGACGCCCCTGCTATAGATGCGCCGGCTGATGAAAAAGTTGTTTATCAGTCGCGCAAGGATGATTATGATTTGATTAAGATCGCCATGTTGTATGCTATGGAATCGGATCTTCAAAATCGTTTTGAAGAGTATCCCGGGCCCTTTGAGATTCTTGAGGAGCTGAAAACTATGTTTCAGACTCAGGCCCGTTCTGAGAGATATGAGATCTCTAAGAAATTCTTTAGCTACAAGATGGAGGAAGGGAGTTCCGTTAGTGAGCACGCCATTAAGATGTTGGGCTACACTCAACGCCTTGAGCAAATGGACTGCAAGATTCCAGAGGAGCTCAAGATTGACACTCCTAGCTACAAATTTTTTGTAGTTGATCACAATCAGATTGGTTCCACTGATATGATCACTGAGCTCTTCGCTAAGATGAAAGTGGCGGAGGTGAACATCAAAAAGAATAATCATGTGTTGATGGTCAACAAGCCCCCCACCTTCAAGAAAGGTAAGGGTGCAAGGAAGCCCTTTAAGAAGGGCGGCGGCAAGCGCAATGCTCCAGCTGAGAAGAAGCTCAAGTCTGGTCCTAAGCCGGACACTGAGTGCTTCTATTGCAAGGACAAGGGTCACTGGAAGCGCAACTGTCCAAAGTACTTAGCGGACAAGAAGGCTAGCACCATCAAAGGTATATTTGATATACATGTTATTGATGTTTTCCTTACTAGCCCTCGTTGTAGTGCCTGGGTATTTGATACCGGTTCAGTTGCTAATATTTGTAACTCGAAACAGGAGCTACGGAATAGACGGCGGCTTGCGAGGGATGAGGTGACGATGCGCGTTGGCAACGGATCAAGAGTTGATGTGATGGCCGTCGGCACGCTCTCCTTAGTTTTACCTTCGGGATTAGTTTTAAACCTTAATAAGTGTTATTATGTGCCTGCGTTGAGCATGAACATTATTTCTGGATCGTGTTTATTGCAAGACGGTTATTCATTTAAATCAGAGAATAATGGTTGTTCTATTTATATGAGTAACATCTTTTATGGTCATGCACCTCTTATGAATGGTTTATTTCTTCTAAATCTCGAAAGGGATAAAACACACATCCATAACATTGAGGCTAAGAGATGCAAAGTAGATAGTGATAATACTACTTATTTGTGGCACTGTCGTATAGGTCATATTGGTGTAAAGCGCATGAAGAAACTCCATTCTGATGGACTTTTGGAGTCTCTTGATTTTGAATCATTTGACACATGCGAACCATGCCTCATGGGCAAGATGATCAAAACCCCGTTCTCCGGAATGATGGAGCGAGCAATGGACTTGTTGGAAATCATACATACCGATGTATGCGGACCGATGAGTGTTTCGACGCGCGGTGGATATCGCTATTTCCTTACTTTTACCGATGACTTAAGTAGATATGGGTATATCTATTTAATGAAACATAAATCTGAAACATTTGAAAAGTTCAAGGAATTTCAGAATGAAGTGGAGAACCATCGTAACAGAAAGATTAAGTTTCTACGATCCGATCGTGGAGGTGAATATTTGAGTTATGATTTTCTCACGCATCTTAAAGCAAGTGGAATCGTTTCACAACTCACGCCACCCGGAACACACAGCGCAATGGTGTGTCTGAACGCCGGAATCGAACCCTATTAGATATGGTCCGATCAATGATGTCTCTTACTGATTTGTCGTTATCATTTTGGGGTTATGCATTAGAAACCGCTGCATTCACTTTAAATAGGGTACCATCTAAATCCGTTGAGACGACAACGTATGAACTGTGGTTTGGTGCTAAACCTAAGTTATCGTTTCTTAAAGTTTGGGGATGCGAAGCTTACGTCAAGAAGTTGATGCCGGACAAGCTCGAACCCAAAGCGGAGAAATGCGTCTTCGTAGGATACCCTAAGGAAACTATTGGGTATACCTTCTATCACAGAACCGAAGGCAAAGTGTTTGTCGCAAAGAACGGTTCCTTTCTTGAGAAGGAGTTTCTCTCGAAAGAAGTGAGTGGGAGGAAAGTAGAGCTTGACGAGGTTATTGAACCTTCTCTTGAATTGGAGAGTAGCGCAGCACCTGAAATTGTTCCAGTGCCGCCTGCACCAACAATAGAGGAAGCTAATGACAAGGATCATGAAGCTTTGGACGATGCTGCTACTGAACGTCGCAGGTCGACAAGGTCGCGTGCCCCTCCTGAGTGGTACGTCAACCCTGTCTTGACTGTCTTGTTAGTAGAAGACAGTGAACCTACAAACTATGAGGAAGCGATGATGAGCCCAGACTCTGAGAAATGGCTAGAAGCCATGAAATCCGAATTGGGATCCATGAGCGAAAACCAAGTATGGACTTTGGTGGACCCTCCTAGCGACCGAAAGGCCGTTGAGTGCAAATGGATCTTCAAGAAGAAAACGGACGCGGATGGTAATGTTACCGTCTATAAAGCACGGCTTGTTGCGAAAGGTTTTCGACAAGTTCAAGGTGTTGACAACGATGAGACTTTCTCTCCCGTAGCAATGTTTAAGTCCATTCGGATTTTATTAGCAATTGTTGCGTTTCATGATTATGAAATATGGCAGATGGATGTCAAGACTGCTTTCCTCAATGGCAACATTGATGAAGAGTTGTATATGATGCAACCCGAAGGTTTTGTCGATCCTAAGGATGCTAGTAAAGTATGCAAACTTCAGCGTTCCATTTATGGACTGAAGCAAGCATCTCGGAGTTGGAACCTTCGTTTTGATCAAGTGATCAAGAGCTTTGGATTTGTTCCAAATTGCTACGAAGCTTGTATCTACAAGAAAGTGAGTGGGAGCTCGGTGACGTTTCTGGTACTATATGTGGATGACATATTGATTATCGGAAATGACATCAACATGCTTAACGATGTGAAGAGTTATTTGAACAAATGTTTTTCAATGAAAGACCTAGGTGAAGCTGCTTATATATTGGGCATCAAGATCTATAGAGATAGACAAAGACGCCTGATAGCTTTAAGCCAGAGTACATACCTAGACAAAGTTCTGAAAAGGTTCAGAATGGATAAGGCAAAGAAAGGTTCAGTGCCTATGTTGTCAGGTAAGATATTGAGCAAGGCTCAGTGTCCAGCTACGGTAAATGATAGGGAAGCTATGAGCAAAGTGCCTTATGCCTCGGCCATAGGTTCTATCATGTATGCCATGCTGTGTACTAGACCGGATGTGTCCAATGCTCTTAGTTTGACGAGCAGATATCAAAGTGATCCAGGAGTGGAACACTGGACAGCCGTGAAGAACATCCTAAAGTACCTAAATAGGACTAAAGAAATGTTCTTAGTCTATGGGGGTGATGAACAGCTTGTCGTAAAAGGTTACGTCGACGCTAGTTTTGACACCGACAAGGATGATTCCAAATCTCAGACAGGATACGTTTATATTTTGAATGGAGGAGCTGTGAGCTGGAGAAGCTGCAAGCAAAGCGTGATCGCGGGATCTACAGTAGAATCGGAATACATGGCTGCTGCAGAAGCGTCAAGTGAAGGAGTTTGGATCAGAAACTTCATCACTGAGCTTGGCGTGGTTCCAAGTGCATTGGACCCACTGGAGATATTGTGTGACAACACTGGCGCCATAGCACTCGCTAAGGAACCAAGATATCATCCAAAGACCAAGCATATCAACCGCAAGTTTCATATAATCCAAGATTATATTGCAGATGGAGATCTGAAGATTAGCAAAGTACATACAGATCTGAATGTCGCAGATCCATTGACTAAACCTCTTCCACGTGTAAAACATGATCAACACCTCAGTGCTATGGGTGTGAGATTGTTACCAGATGTAAACTAGATTATTGACTCTAGTGCAAGTGGGAGACTGTTGGAATTATGCCCTAGAGGCAATAATAAAGATGTTATTATTATAATTCATGTTCATGATAAAGTTTATATTCCATGCTAGAATTGTATTAAGCGGAAACATTAATACTTGTGTGGTTTGTGAACAACACCGTGTCCCTGGTACGCCTCTAAGGACTAGCTCATTGACCAATGATGGTTAAGATTTCCTAACCATAGACATGATTTGTCAATTGATAATGAGATCATTTCATTGGAGAATGATATGATGGACAGACCCAAACTAAGCAAAGCAATTAGATCGTGTCATCGTGTTCGTCTTTGCGAAGCTTTTCTTATGTCAAATATTGTATTCCTTAGACCATGAGATAATACAACTCCCTGGTATCGGAAGAAAGCTTTGAGGTCATCAAACGTCATCCTATGAGAGGGTGATCATAAAGGTGTCTCTCAGGTGATCAAAAAGTATCTGTTGGGTTGTATGTATCGAGATGGAATTTGTCCCTCCCAAGTCGGAGAGATATACTTCGGGCCCACTCGGTAATCGATATCAACATCGCTTGCAAGCATGTGGTTAAGGAGTTAATCACAAAGTGATATCGGATTACGGAACGAGTAAAGTACTTGCTGTGAACGAGATTGAACTAGGTATGACGGTACCGACGATCGAATCTCGGGCAAGTAAAATATCGCGAGACGAAGGGAATATATATATGGGATTGATTGAATCCTGGCATCGTGGTTCATCCGATATGATCATCGATGAATGTGTGGGAGTCAATATGGGTGCCCAGACCCCACTGTTGATTATTGATAGAAGATCATGTCTGCATATTCTCGAACCCGTAGGGTCACACACTTAACGTGTCTTGACGCTAGGATAGATTGGATAATTGGTTTATGAATTTTTGTTTGGAGTCTCGGATGGGATCCGGGACATCACGAGAGGTTCCGGAATGGTCCGGAGAATAAGATTCATATAAGGCAGTGCAGTTTTTGGAGTTCGGAATTGTTCCGGGTTAATCGGTATTGTACCGGAAGCTTCTAGAACCTTCCGGAAGGGGACCAACGTGGCCCCACCTTCCGGGAGGGGGCATGGGCCTATGAGGGAGTGTCCTGGCCACATTGGGCCAGGGGCACAAGGCCCCATAGGGCCCAGCCGATCCTAGAGAGTTTAAATCGTTTAAACTAGAGATAGGGTTTCTAGAAGAGGGGAGAGTCCATGCCCCCCCCCCACTCCTTATCCTTTGGGCTTGGGAGGGGCTAGGGCTGCGCCCCCCCTCTATATAAAGAGGGGTGGGGGCGCACCAACCCAACACACCTCTCCGCCAAACCCTAGCCGCCTTGCTAGCTTTCCTCTCTCCCTCCCGACTGTTTGTAGGCGAAGCCCTGCTGCAGAAATTCTCCACCATATACACCACGCCGTCGTGTTGTAGATCCAATCTATCTCTCCACCATACTTGCTGGTCAGAGGAAGGAGGAGACGTCGAGGTGCTGCACGTGTGCATCTCACGGAGGCACCTCCACTTGTGGTGCTAGATCGGATCGGATCGCGAGGAGGAGAAGCGAGTACGACTACATCACCCACGTTCCGACGAACGTTTCGCTGTGCGAATCTTCAAGGGTATGAAGATCTAATCCAATCTCTCTCGTTGTTTGCATCTCCTAGATTAGATCTTGGCTTTCCCTCTGTTCGCTCCATAGAAAATTTTGATTTACTATGCCGCGAAACCCTTCATGCCACTCTCATAAACTAGCTCGTTGATTAACAAGATGATCAAGGTTTCCTGATCATGGACATTGGATGTTGTTAATAACGGGATCACAACATTAGTGTAATGGTGTGATGAACATTCATCCGAAGTATAGCATTACGATCAAAGTCATTGAGTTTATATTGCTATAACAACTTACGAAGTGATCCTAATCCTTAGACCATGATATCATGGCAATCACTAACACCGGAAGAGTTTCTTGATAACATCAAACGTCACACTGTAACAGGGTGATTATAAAGATGGATTCAGAACTAATAAAGTGTTATGTTGAGTCTCATGGATCGAGAGTGGAATTTGTTCATCCCGATGACGGATAGATATACTCTGGGCCCTCTCGGCGATATCACATTGATTAGCTTGCAAGCAAGTGATTTGATCACGAGAATGTTATATCACAGGAACAAGAAAAGAGTGCATGTCGGTAACGAGATCAAACTAGGTATGGAGATACCGATGATCGAATCTCGGACATGTAATATATCGTGAAACAAAGGGATTAAGATACTAGCGTAAAAGGTTCCGACGATCACAAGAAAGTCATCGTTGAATGTGTGGGAGTCAGTATGGGTCTCCAGATCCCGCTTATGATTATTGATCCGAGAGGGGTCTCGATCATGTCCGCATTATTCACGAACCGTAGGGTGACACACTTAAGAGACACTGACATCCAATTGGAGCAAATGTTTCATGCCGAAAGAATGAACAAGCGCAGGAATTTATTTCACTAGATACCGAAACAGGTTTTCGGGTGAAATTGCATAAAGTGGTTATGCATGTGAAATAGAATTCTAGCAAGGGGTTATTTGTGAATGTTTATCATTAAAGTAATTGACAAAATTCTGAATAAAATAAAAGAGTTTTATTTAATGAGAGTTTGCATTAAATTTGGTGGAAATTTAATGGGAATTTGAGTGGACTTTTGAGTGGAGGGATTTTAAAGGGCATTTTGTGAGTGGAGTGTCCACCCACATGAATGAAGGAGGGGAGGGGGCAGCCCCCATGGCCGGCGGCCACCCCCTTGGGTGCCCCCCCTCCTCCTATAAAAGGAGCCCCCCTCCTCACTTGTCTCTCACACCTCCTCGTGAAGGATCTCTCTCCCCCTCTAGAATTTATCCCTCATGGTCTCGGACTAGCGAGATACATGTTCCCGGTGGCTATTCGGCAAGAAAGAGTTGTGCTTCCGCTGCATCGCTGGAGCGAGGAGGTGGAGGTTGCTCGGTGCCTCGAACATGTGTGCGAGCATGGATGCGCTGCTGATTTGCGGCGCTAGGACTTCCTCTCGATCTTGAGATCGGCAAGAGATCGTCTACATCAACCACGAGTTGAACTCGTTAAGCTTTGTCGGTCTTCAAGGGTATGTTCTCTACGGATATACATCCGCCCGTTGTTTGTATCTAGTAGATAGATCTTAGTATATAGTTCACATCGTAGGAAAATTTTTGTTTTCTATGCTGCGAACCCTACAGTCTTCGTCATGGAGCAAGTCATCATTGTCTGAATCATCCGAAGACGATGAGTCTTCAAAAAAAGCCGCTCGGACAGACTCAACGACTAACTCATCTACTCCCTCCGATCCATAATAAGTGTTGGTAAGATTTAGAGTTTGTACTACCTCACCGACACTTATTTTGGATTAGAGGGAGTACAAGTGAAGAATGTGCTAGATCGGACACATCTTACCGCGTTCGATGCGGTTGAATAGGGGTGACTCCCTCATCGTCAGCATACACGGCGGCATCTATTACACCTCCTAGCTTGACGACGCGGTCGAATCAGAGATCCACACTGCATCCATGGTGGTCGGGACCTCGGAGATTTCCACCCCTGAAGGGAACATGGTGAATCTATGATATTCCATGTCCTAACTGTGTGGAGTGGGCGGGACGGATGGTGGAACACTCGTCGGCGACAGGGCTTGGTAGGATGGAGCTGAAATCGATGGCAGGAGCCAAGAGGCAGCAACAACAACAGAAGACCGATGGAGGGGTTGACGAAGGATAGTTTTCATGACCACACGGCATTCTCACTTGCGAAGATAGAAAGATAGTTTATTTGTTCGGAAATCGGATCAGACCAGTAGGTTTGGATCTCAAGAACTTGGTGTAATAGAGATGATTCCCTCAGACTTTATTCATATGGTGATTGAGAGATCGTACAAGCTTTTTACAAGAGGGATCTCGACTAGTTTATAACAGTACCTGCGAGAATATGGATATAGAGTTTATGACTAAGGGTAATGGATAAAAGTCTTCCTTAGTCACGACATGTCTTTATCTTGCTTTGCATGTTAAGTTGATATTTGATCTCCCTTGGATGCACTGCACGACTGGTCTTCAGGATGCTCCAGGGAGCCGTCTTGTAGCCTGACAGGTCAGGTCGGATGAGAGCTTTTGGGGTGTGGGCCTCCAAGTCGCGGACGTCGAAGTCTTCATGCTTAGAATGTGGATTACGACATATGTAAAATACAAATACATGCTTAAATCCATCCATCACCGGTAGGGGTGGGGTGATTTTCACGCCAAGGGTTTCCGCAACCATATGGGACACCGACGGTTTGCTCTTGAAATCTAGTATATAGCAGTGGAGGAAAAAAATTATGGTTCCCGGTAAAACTTTTTAAGGGCTTGGCATTTTTATGACATCTGCGCAAAACGATTTTCTCCGTCGAAACCTAAAAACGAATATTTTAATGGCTTTGCCTTTTTGACAGATCTGCTAGAGTTGCTCTAACGCATGTAAACCAAAAAAAAATGTAGACCTTACTAATAATGTGTTCAATTAGAGAGAAGCCGTGAGTAATGTGCAGACAATTCACCTTGTGGATTTAGTTGTTCATCCCATGGATTAATTAAAGCGCAAGCAATTAAAAACATGCTAATTGTGGGTATGGTTCCTTTAGGACAGGAAGGAAAATGCTTTTGTTTCTTGGAGAACGCTGGCGAATTTCAGATAGTACATGTGGACGACTCCACCTGGCAAGAGAATGTAGAAGGTTGGAGCTGTGGAAAAGGAAAGGAGGGTGGTGGTAATGCTGGAATCACACACATTCAGAACAGCGGAACTCGTTGGAATAATGGATGGTGTAGATAGAGATGAGCCGCCTCCAACTTGAAGTTTCGATATTGTTGTTTGTTGGGCTTCCCCTTTCCCAGTTCTTCAGAGTTTACACTAATAGACGATTAAAAAAGAATTTAGACTAATGTTCCTATTTATACTTGAGAACCATCCTGTCTTGGTACTCATATAATTTATCTTAAGAACTATGGTGCTTAGTCAAGTTTAAAAATCATGGTACTCATGCTTAATAGATGTATGCATCCCTAGTTGGTGCAGAGGCCAGAGAAGTGAAATCCTCCCTCTATTTTAAGAGGACTCTCTCTCCCGACCCCTCGTGTGCGCTCCTCAGGGCGCCGCCAGGGGCAGATCCCATTGTGCCGCGCCACCGCACCCTCTCCTGCGCCTCTCGTTGTCGCTGTCTCTAGCCGCAGTGGCGGCGGGCCCGACCGATGAAGTTAGGCTTGGGCGTGGTGGTTGTCGTTGACGGCCACCGGGGCTGCTGGGGCGGAAACGACCGGCGCATCGACGAGCGGCGGTCAGGGCAGCGCCCCTGACCAGGGTGGTGGCGAAGGTCCTCCTAGGCGGCGCTTGACCGGTGTTGGGGTTTGGGCTTCGGGTCGGCAAGGGACAAACCCTATATCTCTAATCTGGATGGTTCTCCTGTCGTCTCCGCATATTCTCCTCGTTGTGTCATGGACGGATCCGGTGGAGGACCGACCCTGCGATGCCGCCTCCTTGCGTGTCATTTGCCATGGCCTTGATTGGGCTCAGTGAGGCAGATCCCGCAGGTTGCCGGCTGGTGGCGTGGGGGCTACTAGTCTGGCTTCGAATAAAGGGTTTGGTCCTAGGATCCCTCCCGCACCAAAACATGGATCTAATTGATGATGGTCTCCCTCCCTCTGGCTAGACTGTCAGGTTCTAGAAGGCTCCACTGATGAACTTCAATGGACGACATGCCGGAGTTCGCCGGATTGGATGGGTTTCGGTCGCGCGAAACCATGTTTTTATATGACTGTTTAGTTTCAGCGGGAGCGACGCGAAGCTTTGCAGTCGGTTTCCATCAAGGACATGCATTTAGCACCATGATGAAGTCAGTCGCGGAGAATGACATGGAAGCCGAGGTCCGGGAACTGGTAACGGCGGTTTGAATCCTGGTGGTGTTGAGGTTTTGGCTTGGTGATCTGGATCTTGGAGCAGTGACATCATAAAGTAGGGGCGACAATACAGGAGGAGTCAAGAGTTCAACTTGCGGGGTAAAAATCCAAGGTATGGCTTTAATTGTTTATGTCTGGCAATGACCTTGTTAAAGGCATTGTTTTATGAGCGTGGACATTCTCCGGGGTGAAAACCCATGACCGTTGATCAGGGCGATAATAGTGTTTGTGCACTATTTCCTTCTTGGAGGCGTCACTTTTGAAGAGGATGTATTTCTGGCGTTGTCTCGGTGGTGTTTGGTCTGCTTTTGTAAGACATAGATCGCTGTAGCGGAACTTTTTCTGTAATTCGTTTTTTTCTTTTTTGGTTGTGTGCATATGTAATGTCAATAGGGTAATGCGTTGTTACAGAGACTAGGTGTAATTGGTATCTTGTGATATTAATATATGGTCTTTAAAAAAATTGTGTGACAAAGAAGCACCTTGTAATTAATCCATGGTTCCACCCTAAGAATCTGGACTAATAGTTGCTTTCTAAATATTTTAGAGAAACTCTTCATCATTCCACCCTAAGAGCAAGTATAGTAGGATACTGTCAGCTGGTTGTAAGAGATAAAATATTATAGTTTTGGTGATACGAAGGAGAGATAAGAGGAGAGAGAATGTAAGTGGGTTGTAAGTTAACAGCCGGCTGTAGCGCGTGCTTCTAGACAGTTTGTGTGAGTGAAATGTGGGTCATATATTAATTAAGTAGTAGGTTTTTATAGCTAATTATTGCATAAGTGGACTATAGAGCTGGGTATAGATGACATGTCACTTTCTTATAGCCAACAATCGGCTATATTACTGAATTTGCTCTAAGACGAATGCAGTATCTGAAATCAGATATCCTCTTCGGTCAAAATCACACTTATAAGCTCCCCAACACAAATTCGACGACATGCAAACAAAACACCTTAGAGATTACTAGCAGTATTTTAAATTTTACAATCCAACTATCAAACTCTAGCTAGCAAAGGAACCATGCAATTTTTTCCACCATCGAAACATCTTGCCACTGCTATTACAATAAATACAATGTTTTTATTTTGCGGGTTCAATAAATACAATGCTATATTTTTGCATGGTAATACATGTCTCATTTATATCATAAATGTCATAGTACAAGCCACATAGATACCGACCTAACTAAACTAAAAAAAATAGTAGAACGCAAGGCTTTGCACAAAAAACCACTAACCAAGAAAGAAAATTACAATCCAGACCGAAAAATCCTCTGAGCTTGACGCCAACGCCCGTCACCTGTCTTTGACACCACAACGACAGCCACCAAAGGAAATAACGGATCACCTCCTCACCTGAGCTCGAAGCGGCTCCATCGCTGATATGCAGCTTTGAGGATCTCCAAGGTGGCTCACCCAAGGTAAAATCAGACCGGAGAAGCACCCCGGACACGCCATCGAACTCTAGATCTAACACCCCTACAAAACTAAGACGTCGAAGGAGAAAACCATACCTTCCATCCACGGACCCAGCACGCTATCCACCATCTTCCAGATGCCGTCGATACATATCACAATCTGCATCCGCTCCTTGACTACCTCCCAGGTTCCACGTCGGTGCTAGAGCAAATGCCGCCGCAGCGGTAGATCTTGTGGACACATCTCCACCACAAGGATGCTGCCACCGTCGCACCATCCTTACTTGAATAGAATGGTCTTTGAATTCATTGGATAAGGATCCAAAGAAAACTTATTCAGCGCCGCCATCGTCGTTCCCGAACCAAGACGATGAAGAGCCTAAAAACGAATCTACTTTGGCTAAAATTAGCATGGGGAGAAAAGGTCTCCAGTAAATACAATGTTAGATGGGCGTTCAACTACCGGATCGACCTATTGGTCGTGGAGGCGTATAGAGAGATCTATTCAAAAAAGAAAAAGGAAACACCACTTGACTCGACGGCGAGATGCCTCTGTGATATGGTCGTGCTCGACGACCGTGAGCTAGCTGCTCATCACCAGTAATAATACAAGACATGCGATGTGCTGCAACATTGATGGCAAGTTCTTAGGAATGGTGAATGCGGGGAAGAATCAATATTGTATGGACCTTACTCGGTTTCGCCTCCAAGAGAGCATTATTCCAATCCCGTACCATGAGATGCAAGAAGAAGACGACGAGGAACCGTTCATCGTAGGAGAGCATGTCTAAATGCTAAGGTTTGCTGATCTGCCCTTGGACTCACTCGGAGCATGTCTTTTGTCCTTGGCTCAACCTTGTTGGCTAATACTCCCTCCATTTTAAAATATAAGATGTTTTAGATTTGTAAAGCAAATGTATCTGGACTTATTTTAGTATATAGGTTCACTCAACTTAGGGGTAAATCTACACACTAAAAAAAGTCTAGATTTATTTTCTTCACAAACCTAAAATATCTTATATTTTAAAACGGAGGGAGTATTTGTTTGCTTTCGTGTGCTCAAGTTCATCCTTGTTGGTGACATGGAAAACCCAGTGGTTTCGATGATGATAGTAGTACAATGAAACCAGGTGTCCATCTCGACTGCTTCTGTCCACACAAACTGCAACTCTGCAGGTCTGCAGCTAGTTTTCTCCAGGCAATTTTACATGATGCCTTGAACTGGAGTTTTCTCCTCTCATCTCGAGGTTGAACACCCAACAACGTGTTGTTAACGGAACGAACCATGCATCCGTGATAATCATGTACGCCCTCCGATACATAATAAGTATCCTCCGATACATAATAAGTATCGTTGATTTCGTACAAGGTTGTATATGATGGACAACCAGTTTCACATGATGGATCAAAGGGAGTACATGTTTAGTTCCAATACACTTTGCACGTAATCATATATATGATGTCCGAAAACGTGAGAAGTATGCAATAACGTGAGTTCAATATACTCCCTCCGTTTTAAAATATAAGATGTTTTAGCTTTGTGAAATAAATGTATCTAGACTACTTTTAGTATGTAGATTCACTAATGCTAAAAAAAGTCTAGATATATTTTTTTCATAAGTCTAAAACATCTTATAATTTGAAACGGAGGGAGTAGTATCTTACCATTCTGCATCTTATCTAACAGCACAACTGAATTCAAATTACCAAGCATTAGTTTACACATCATCCTGATTCCTAATCATGCACAAATCACCTCGGTAACAACGATAGAAAAAAATCACAAACTCAACAGCTATGGCGACGAATCAACAACAACCAAGCCTTTTGTCCCAAACAAATTGGGGTAAGCTATGGCGACAAATCAAACAAACAAAAATAACTTCAACAACCTGAACCCAAGATGGCACAAAACATGAACCCAAACCACTAGAAAAGGTTTTTCAATGACACAAAAGGCACAAAGCAACAGAGAAATAACTAGCCAGGAAACTTGCACAAGTCAATGTTGACGCTTGCACCTGAAACTACAGACCATATAATTCCATATTTGTCCATATCTATGATTCATCATATGGGAAACGGCATGATGTAACAAAAGCAAGACAAGCAGACTACCATCTACCTAGAGGATCCCCTCCAATATATGCATAATACTGTTACTTGTAGCCACATTACATCCTCTACTGCTTCCTCTTGCCCTCCTTCTGATTGGACACAAGCTTGGCAACAAACTCGTTCAAAACAGAGGGATGCGTCGAAATCATATGGTCCCAGCCATCAGTTGCCATTACTTTATCCAAACATTTGGGAGATTGGACTTGGATAAACTTGAAGCACACCTCCTTCAATCTTTGGCAGTGGTGCTACTCAGCTAGAGCAAGAGTGGACGCAACAGAGCTGATACCTATGTGCTCGGACAACTGCTTTTCACACAAGAACTTGAGCTGTTGGATATCATATCTGTCCGCCGCTACAAACAAGTCTTGCAACCATGCTACATACTCGGTTGGCTTCATCTTCTTGCCCTTCTTCCTCAACTTCTACCATTTCATCCTCTGCTGCTACCTCTTCTTCTCCTTCGACAGCTTGTGTTTCTTCCTCCATCTCAGGAAATGAGTCTGTGTAGATGAAGCTAAGCAAACCCGCAAACACTTTTGCTTCCATGTCTTTGATCTGGATGGCACCGGATGTAATACCCTCTCTCTGTCATGGGGCCATAGAGCTGTGCCCTGAAAACTTTAGATCGGGCTGCAAGCACGCAACGGTGTGCACAGAACGTCTTACCACCGACCTCAAAATCACATCAGAACCCAACTTATCTTTAAGTAGAGTTTTGAAATGCTGGCTTATGTCAGACAGGGTGTCATTGGCATCCTGCGTGTTGAGATCGTTGCAAACCATGATGTCACACCGGATGGTGAAACAATCAGCCTTTAGATGAGCTGATTGTTCAAGCGCATCTCTCTTCATAAACTTCATGCAGCCCCAACGACTATGGGTGGCGAAGCTGCGTGTTTCAAGTGCACGAATGCGCACCGGCTTGTGATACTCAACCTCGTCGACGAAGCTAAACTGGAACTTCACCTCCACAACCTCTTCCATTTCGTCATCGCCAAGGCAAAGATCGAGAGAAATGAAGTCAGAACAACTCGGGTGGTCACCGTTAGGATAGCAGCCGATCCACCATTTATGGCCTCCTACCATGAAAGGCGCAGAGTCGATCTTCTTGCCATTGGGTATCTCTTTTACGGCACGCGAGTAGTCTTTGACCACAAACAGGTGGTACCCGTTGTCCGTGCCGGCGTCGACGGCCGGCGTGGCGTGGCGTGGCGTGGCGCCACATCCCGCTGCTGGAAATCATAGATACACCGGTGAACGACGACATGAAGAAATCTGCGATTCGAACTAAAATCCAGTCACCATTCACGTTCCGAGTTACAGAGCTGAGATAGATGAGCCGAGGGGAAAAACCTGGTCACCTCCTGCTTCTTGAACCAGCGGCCACACGGAGACTGTCGATGCAGTGCGTGGCCGCCTGTGCATTTCATGGAGAGTTAGGGTTTGGCTGTTTGTAAGAATTCATGTATATTTTGTTTATACTAGCATAACTTGTGTGCTCTCGTAACCAAAATTCCATCAACATATGTTTATACTGCACTAGAAATCAAGAACAGCGGAATACATCTGTGCTAGGCTAGCTGACGGTGTGATATATCAGTGCGCGATGCATAGCAAAAGAAAACACCAAACGGGAGATCGGCAGCTCACCGGGGGAAAGAAGTCAATCTAACCTTGAGTTTGGGACGCTAACCCCCATAAGTTTAGATTGGAGCACTTAACCCCCTTAAGTATCAAATACCAGACATATTACCCCCTCCGGCCTTAGATGGCTGTTTTGATTCATATGGACCGTGGTTTTAGCCAAACGGTGGAAATTAGCTTTTAAGATGCAACGTATTTTAAGAACAGAGACGAAGCTAGCAGGCAGTCAAGCTGAATCAAAAGATTATGTGCTAGCTAGATTATGCGCAAAAAATGCTAGCTTATTTGAATGGTGGACTTGATCTACATGGCGGCAGCTCGGCTGCTCGGGTGTTTGGCATGTTGTTCGCGGACGTGCGTGTGCTCAACCATGGCGCGTTCATGGCGTGCATGTGCTCAACCATGGCGCGATCAAAGACTAAAGGAAGCGAAGAGGAGCTCACCGCAATCAATTGGCTGTCTTGGCAAGGTCGGAGGCGCACGGAAAGAGAGGAAGGAGCGGCGCTGGGGGAGCTCGAAGTTGCCGTTGCTGACCC
Organism: Avena atlantica; assembly: GCA_910589765.1. Lineage (NCBI taxonomy): Eukaryota > Viridiplantae > Streptophyta > Magnoliopsida > Poales > Poaceae > Avena > Avena atlantica. The sequence goes on from OU342738.1 coordinate 292,992,089, forward strand.
CGTCTCCGAAGTCGAAGCATTGTTCGTCACCACCCGCTTCACCACATGAGGCTCTTCCCATACTAAGACAACTACGTAGGCCTGAGCGACATGGAGCACATGCTCCTGTCCTGCGAAACGCCGGACTGACTCCCCGCGCCGATGTGTGTCGCGTTCGCCGGGTCAGGCTCGCTGCCGCTCAGCTCGCTCCTGCTCAATGCACGCCGCATGCCGGACGTCGTCGTTCGACGGCTTCGACCGGTGCAGGTATGCCGCTTCGCTTAGAGGCAGCTCCTGTTTTAGTCCAGAGGATGCTGGACAGAGCAATCAATCATTAATTTTCTTCAGCGTGGCTAAAACCACCTATCCACGTGGACCAAAACAGCCATTACCTGCAAAAGGGGTAATATGCTTGGTATTTAATACTTAGGGGGGTTAATTGCCCCAATCTATACTTGTGGGGGGTTAGTGTCCTAAACCAAATACTTAGGGGGGTTATGTGGACTTCTTTCCTCACCGGGGAGAGCGGCGATCTCAGGGTGGAGAATCTCTTCCGGCTGGAGGAAGTGCTCGGGCTGGAGGCGTCGGCCGGGAGCGAACTTGCAAACGATTCCGGGCTGGAGGAGGCGTAGAACCAGGTCAGCTCCCGCTTGCTAACCCATGCTTGAACCGACGGCCGGACGGAGACGAAGATTCACTCGCCGCGCCGCCCGCGTCGGCGTCGATTCTCCCCTAAAAACCAGAGTGGGCGGCGGCGGCTCGTTGGTGGCGAATGCTGTTTATCGCTCACCGCGCGCGTTTATAGGGCTCGCTCACACGCGCGCATTGGGCCGGCCCACTTAGGCCCAGTTCTTTTGACGACTTCTCTGAGAAGCTACCTTACCCCTAGCTTTCTGGAGAAGTCGATTCAAAAATACTACGAGGCTTTCAAAGTGGTTGAGGATAATCTAATTTAGAAGCCTCACAAAATTTTGAAACCGGCTTCTTCAGGAAGCTGGGGATAGGGCAGCCTTCTGGAAGAAGCCGCCAAAAAAACTTTAACATTCTAATCCTTTTATGTATCTTTTTTATGTGCTTTTTTTAGGGTTCCTTTTTTTCTTTTTCTTTTTGTTTTTCCTTTTTGGAATATTTTTAAAACATGAAAAAAATTCAGATATGAACAACTTTTTAACTTGAATAGTTTTCAAATTCCAACAGTTTTTAAATTTGAACGGTTTTTGAATTTCAACAAATTTTGAATTTGCATAGTTTTATAATATGAATAGTTTTAGAATTTGAATATTTTAAACATCTGTGGAAACTGTTCAAACTTCAAAACTATTTAAACATGAAAACTGTTCGAATTTGAAAAAACTAAAAACAGTGCACTTGTTAGTTTGGGTTGGTTTGAGACGGCCCACTAAGAGGAAACTGCATGGGGAGCGAGCATAGCGCGCACGTCAGGCGAAAAATAGCAGCCCCCTCATTGGGGAAATTGATAATTATCGCTTACTGCGCGCTAATAGGCTCCGCCCGGGCGGCCTTTCGAGGCTGACCCATTTCGCAAGAGGTTTTTCTGGTTTCTTCGTTTTTTTCCTGTTTTCTTTTGGTTTTTGTGTTTTCCCATCCGTTTTTTTTGTTGCAGTCCGGGTTTTTGGAACTTGTTTGAAATTTGAACTTTTTTCCATGTCTGAATTTTTTTAGATTAAACAATTTTTAATTTTGAACAATTTCGCATGTGAACAATTTTTAAACTTGAACATTTTTCAAGCGTGAATAATTTTTAAACTTAAACATTTATAAATTATGAACATTTTTTATTTTTAATAAATATTTTAGAATTATCAAATAAATCAGGCTAAAGAACGAGCGAGAGAAAAGGAAAAGAGGCGAGCGAAAGGCTAACTGGACCGACCCATCCGGGATCGCCCTCTAGGCGATGGCTCCTTAATGCCCGCGTTAGGTGTGAAATAGCAGCTCCCCCTCGTTGGTGTAGTACTGTGTACACAGCCTGTGCATTTTCTTGCTAAGGTTACTGGGCTTTTAGTGGCCCAAGAGCTGAAAGCCCATCGCCAACGGCACTATACTGTTCCACGCAAAGCCTGATAGTATTAAATCGACCTGAATATCTCCATTCAAAAAAAAACTGTATTTCGCGACGCGAAACAAACAGCATTGGCAAAATATAAATAATCCAGTAAATTTCACCAGCTCTATGTGTCAATGCAGCCACATTTTGAAAGAACCTGGTCATGATGCATGGCCGCGACAGACAAAAGAGAATCTTCAGAACAAATTCCAGGTCGAACCCATTGATTACTTACTCACATAAGCTTACACACAAACCATCAGTTCTTCCCTAGCTGCTCAAGTTAGCAAGATAACCATCTTGTTTCTCCAACAGCTGCTGCTACCGCTACTACAATACATACAGCCCAAGCAAGGCAGATCTAGGCCTAGAGATCAGCAATCCTAGCTACACTACGCTCCACAGCATACATACCATACAGTTGGGAACATATACACAGGATGCAGAGAGATGTCGGTACAAGGGGTGGCAGCCTTTGATCATATGCAAGCCCCGAGCGAATAGAAGTCGCACCCCAGATCATCGCCAAAGGCCAAGTCATCCTTCTCCTGCATGTGCATAAGTAAAATTGCCATCAGGTAAAGTTGCCTACGATGAGATTATGACAAACAGAGATGGTTCACTAGCTTGAAGGTACTGATAATGTTCGTTAAGCAGAAGGATACAGTAAAGGTTAAGTTGCATTACCACTTTGATCATGGAACTGAGAAGACCGTCGAAACTGCAGGTGCTCGAGCTGAGCTCGGTCTGCAGCCTTGGAATGCTTGATTCCGAGGCATTCCTTGCCACTGAAGTATCTCCTGAGAAGAGGAAATCCACCTTTGTCTGCGGAACAGCCGGTGAGGCACTTGCGTTTGTCTGCCCAAACATTCTGGCACCATGGCCAATATTTATGCTGCAATTGTTCGACCTCTGGCTGATGGAATGATGATCTGCAGCATTGCTTGGCAGTTGAGAGGAGCTCCATGCAAGCTTTGGGTCAAGCAAACTGTCTGCACTACTTTCATTGGCCTTCTGTCTGAGACTGTTTCCACTTCCAAAGCTCCAGTACTTCTGCTCGGTATCTGAAGACAGATCTATCATGCCACCAAAAGAACCAGCTCCCACTTTGGCACCTCTTGCTACTGTGAGGCCATTTGTTGGACGAAAACTTGCTGAGAATGCATCACCCAGTCTGGTTGCACCATTATTGTTGAATGAACCATGCACTGGCAGCCTGCTCGCAGGAAATCCAGATAGAGGAAGAGCACTCTGCTGGGACACACGAGATTCCAACGGACCAGAAGAAGCTCCAACAGCACCTTCAAGAAGTTCTAAACTTGCAGAGGGAGCTCTAACTGAGGGCAGGATGGCCACTTTGGCTTGTGTGCACTCCACAAGATCTGGAGGCAGTAGTGGACTGCTTGTGACACTTTGGAGGGTGCGAGGCATGACATTAGCCAGGCTATTCCCAGAAAGGATGGTGGACAGATCACCGCTGTCTTCATTCATCCACTTGTGTTGCAGTTGGGCCTGCCCAATCGATGTCCCTAAACCTTGTGCTAGGTTTCCATGCTGGTTTCCTGGTAGGCTAAGATGATACTTGGTTGCATCACCAATGGAATTATTAGTTGAGCAACTGCCACTTCCAGTATGAATTGATCTGGAAGCAGGCATCCCCTGTATCACAACCGCTGCCTGATTGTTTCTAGGACTACCTAGCAATCCATGCGCACTGAAAGATGACAGAGCTGCAGGAGAGGTGAAAGCTTGATAACCCTGGAGTCCTTCAAATGCATCCATGCGCAGAAAGGGGTCTCTACCTCCCAAAGCAGCAACAATGCCAGCTTGTTGTGATGCCACAGCACTTAACCGGCGGAGATAAAGCCTATATTTCTGCATGTGCACCAAAATAAACGGTTAGACTTTTGAAGCAGGTTATAACGAGTATTTAACTATTTATGCCCATCTAGCCTCGAGTTTGTTTCAAACGAGATATAAAATCATTATAGAACTAGATTTCCAGTTTAGATACACATGCTTTTTTGAATCTTCTTAAAAGGCGTAGATAAGTGCTACAGAAAAAAGGCTGGTTTCCAGCTCTTACCACATTACCGATTAAATGTTTCAGGATTTTTTCATGAAGCTGTAGGGTTTTAAAGTAAAATACACACTTTGTTTTCGAACACCACCTTTAATATGAAGATTGAAAGAATATTTCTTCCAGGTTAATCAGGGTGGCAGAAGTGCTTTCTTTCTGAACAAATTTAATAATGTTAATCAGTCAGCATATTATATGAGAAATTGAGAATATCCTGTACCATTTGCATAGAAGAACTCAATGAAAAAATTGCAGGATATACAATGCCTAGTGCCAAATGCAGAAAAAAATATCTCTTAGTTATGACCTGTTCTATGCACTACTATCTTTTAATACCTAGCTGCTGGCTGCAGTACAGATTTACGCTCGGCGGTATGGGATGGACACGGTACTGATCTAATTACAACAGTACTGATCTAATTACAAGAGAGTAAAAAGTGCCTTGCCTGTAGGTGACTTGCAACGTTTTCCCTAGTAAGTTTCTCAACATTCATGAGCTCAAGTATCCTTTTTGGCACTGCTTCTGCATAAACAGAAAAGAGTGGCGAAAGAAGTTTCAAAAAAAGAGAATGGTAAGTAACATGAGTGCCTGTTAAAAGAAATACAATGCAAAAGGGAGGTAGGTAAGTTCTTACTGTCAATTCCTAGATGGTTGACAGCAGCGACAAATTTCCTATGCAGTTCAACTGACCAAACAACTCTTGGCCTCTTTGGAGCCGAAGGGTCATCGTTGTCTGGACCATTGCTATCATCGTCTTCATCTTCCTCCTCGCTGTGATATTCCTTCCTCTTCTTGCTGGGCCTTCCACTTTGGTCAGGCGACCCACATGTAACTTGGCCGTACGCATAGTCAGAATCCGCACTTGGTGGCTTGTTGCACTCTTCATAGGTATCAAGGTTAACACACTCACGGGTACTGAATTTCCTCCTAACAACATGCTGCCAGATGTTCCTAAGCTCTTCAATTCGAACAGGTTTTAGGAGATAGTCACAGGCACCATGAGTTATCCCCTTCATAACAGTTTTTGTCTCCCCATTCACAGATAACACTGCATGGAAAATAATTGGTTAGCATTAACATTTTCCCCTTCTCCAATTAGAAAGTATAGATCATAGGATTCTATGTGCAGAACTGATACTTTGTAGTATCTTTCAAGAATATCCATCTTTGTCAATACTTTGCACAAGTGCCTCCTGGCCTCCTATTACCAAGAACAGTAAGAACTGGGGACAACCGTGAGATGGATAAAATTTGGGAACTTACTAATGACAGGGAGGTCCATTTCAAGCCCCACAAGCTCGAGAAGCTTGAAACCGTCCATGTCTGGCATGTGGACATCACTGATAACTAGATCAAACATGTCCCTGTTTTCCCGCAGCATCCTCAGGGCGATGACTGCCTGATTCGTCGTCGTCACTGGAAACACAACACGGGTTAGCCTTCCAAGCAAATAATAACGGTAAAAGAAACGGAAATTAACTTGTACATTTTGCATGACAAAAGTCCATCCCAAAACCCAAACAGATGCAGCGAGCATCTGTTTACGCTCCAGATGAACAGTGGGAACATAAATTCAGACCATACAATCGAACGAACGTATCCATCTAGAAGTACGCAATCTTTGGCTACAGGCAGCATTTATCTAAGATGAGCAGTACACTGAATCTGCTTTTGAGCTGCGACATCCACCAACAGCATTTTCAGTGGCTGTCCTAGACACTGAGGAACAGGCAAGTTTCAGAAACAGAGTAACTGAAATTAACCACTCCTGACGCAGCGGACGGCTCCTGTACAAACTAAATCACAGCCCTGGGCTGCAAAAGTTAAAAAAAAAAAGAGTTCTCACCGTGATACTGGCAGCGCCGCAGGAGGGTCTCGAGCACCTTGAGGCACACGGGGTCGTCGTCGACGGCGAGGACCCGCATGCCGACGGGGAACTGGTCCCTCCCCGCCGCCACGCCCTTCCTCTCCTCCGGCCTCATCATCATGACCGCAGCAACCTCCAGAAACCCCTCCCTTGCTCGAAGAAGCCAAATTCGCAGGAAGAAAACCAAGAAACCGAGACCCAAAAACAGGCACCGGCTCCTCACAGGTGAAAAGCAAGAAACGAATTTCGCACAGGATGTAGGAGTTGTTGGTGGCACTGGCGCTAGTCCCCAAGCAAGAGACCAAGAACCCAAATCGAGCCAATTGCAGAGGTTAGCAGCACCGACGAGGCACCGAGACGTGGACGGGGGAGGTGGCTTGGACCCGAGGCCTCCCTCCCAATCCCCAGCAAGGAAAGGAAAGAAAACCTACCACCACCCGACCCAACCTTAGCTGAAAAGAGAAAAAATTTGGGAGGTAGAAGGGGGAGAAAGAAGCAGCTGGTGGATTTGGACCTGGGGATGGGGCTTCAGGACCAAACCCACCGCCCCACCATCGTCATTATTGAAGCGGGGGTGTGGGAAAGCAAGAGGAGGGGCCGGGGAGTTGGACGCCAAAAGAGATGGGCGGAAAAAGGAGAGCGGAGACGGCGACCGCTGGAGATGACTTGCAACCAACCAACCAATCCGGCACCGCTCCCTCAGCTCGTACGCATGGATCACGGGCTAGTAGGAGATGGTCTCTGTGCCGCGCTCGCCGCGGGGAGAGTGGAGAGGAGGGGATGGGGATTTGGTTGGAGGGAGAGTGGTGGTTCTTGTGGTGGGAGGGGGAGAGGGGCATGGGCGTCCATGGATATAGCTTGGGTCAAAAGAGTGGTGGCGTCAGGCATGGATACAACAGAAGGTGGGGCCCACGAGCCTCCAGCTGATAAATTACAAGTGTGAATGTTATCCTCTCTTTTTTTTTTGGAACAAAAATGTGAATGTGATCCTCTGTAGCGCGCAGCCACTGCGCACTTTCTTTCTTTTTTTGCGTGTGATGTATTATTACTACACCATTCATATTTTAATTTTATTTGGAGAAGATAAACATGTTGGTAACAATCTTGCAATTTATTTCCTTTTCTTCTGTTGGTTGTATCACTGAGAAAATCGTCGGAACCAAAGCATCTCCAAACAGTTTCTAGCACGCAGACAACAAGCAAATGTAGTGAAGTGGCAAGTAAATAAATGTAGGAGTGGAAAAAACCTGCCTACATCTGAGGAGAAAAGGCCTTTCATAATGGAGTTTCTCAGTGTGGCACTTTAGACAAAATGCTAATATGACATGTTAATTAAAAAAAGGAGCGTACTACGCGTTTTTCAGGGGATAATTTTCTAAAATCCACCGGTCCCCGTCCCTCAAAAAGTGCTAGAATCCCGCTTTTCCTACAAATATACCCGATTTTTCTACATATAGTCCTGTTTTTGCTACATGTAGCAGAAAATGGTTTGTCCAGAAAATAAAAAAATAGACTGTACTTCGCCGGAGATTTCGCCGGCGACCGTGTAGCAAAAATGTTATGCTAATATAGCAAACCCGATCTCACCGGAGACCTCGCCGGAGACCTCGCCGGAGAGTTTCGTCGGAGACCTTGTAGCAAAAACTTTGCTCTAATGTAGCAAAATCATAAAATATTATGGCAAAAATCCATTTCACTGGAGACATCGTCGGGACTTTGTAGCAAAAAAAATTGCTACCATAGCAAAATCTACTTTGCTAGACATCTTGTAGCAAAAATTTTACAATATAGCGAACATACAGAACAGTTCTAGCAAAACAAATACATATATGTAGCAAATCCCCATCACAGCAAAAAAAATATCCCAAAACGCAACCCTCATCGTCGGTAGCACCTCCGGACACCGTTAGTAGCAATCGGGTCGGCTTAAGTAGCAACTCTGCCAGTCGTCTGTAGCGGTGCCGGTGACAAGTGATCCTCGACGCCACTTGCAACATGTACCGCGGGAGAGGCCCGTCCTCATACAAATTGTAGTTTCACGAAAAGGATAACTGACTTTGAAATCTACTTTTCATAAACAGTGTATAGTTCAAGGGATATCAATGCGATTGTTTGACCAAAACAGCCAGCACTCGTGAAAATGTTGACAGTTTCACTCATGGCAAGCATCCTGATCATTCCGGCCACTCCATATATCCTGAAGACCTTGCAATCGGTCCTGGACGCGGCTTCCTCTGGACTTGAACAGAGGAAAAAAAGCGCTAACACCCGATTCACGAGCCGGACGAATCAAATCGAGAAGCAAGCCGCCTCTACGATTTCCCCACAGCTTCGCTGATGGTTCAGGGAGGTGTGAGTGTGACCTGGGGAGAGAGTGTGGAGGGAGCCGTTCGTGCGAGCGACGGTGAAGGCGCCGCCGCTGTTCTCTGGCGGACGAGCTGAAGGAGGCTTGGCGGCGAGAGCTGCAGGGGCACGACGGGCGGCACGCGCTGTAGCGGCGGGCGGCGCACGGCGCGCGAACTGCAGGAGCTGTTGGAGGCCGGGCTCGCGTGCTGCTAGGAAGAAGATAAGGCAGAAAAAAAATGAAAGAAGGAACTGTTCGAACCCGGCCATACCCGGACCCGGGAATAATTGCGTGCGATCCTCCGGGATGGTATCATTTTCCTTAAAAAAAAGAGGGGTAGTGTATCTTAAACTAGTTATGGTAGGAGTTACATTAGTAGTAATATTAAACTAAATATAGTACCAATTAGATTTTTTGATGAAATGGCATTGCCATTAAATGAGAATAGATGGTGCCATAGTGGTCCTTAGCTGTCGTTGTCTCTTTCTCGAACTACATGTTCAAGCCATAGTGAAACTCTTCGATCTGTCTATCTTTGCATGAACCTAGCATCGATCGTCATTCCTCTTCTAGAGCCATTTATGTTGTACTTGATGTAAGTGTCTGTTAGGTTTATTACCACCTTGTAAGTCTAATACCAATTAAATAACCCAAGATCCGATCGCCATTAGATGATTGCAAAGTTGCCAAGAAAATATCGAGAAAAGGCAAAGTTGTCAAGGCCCACATGTCATACACCCTGGCAACTCTGGGGACATTGTCGTGTGTGCACCTCAGTGCATCGGCGACGCTGGCTATGGCAGCAGTCGCGGCCCTGTGAAGGACGAGCCACCAAACGACGACGACTACATAGTATTCTACCGTTCGTGCCGGCACGCACCATGCCGTCCTTTCGCCGACGAGCTCTAAATATTAGTTTTTAGTGTTTTTAGTTAACTACGCGCCAAACTTGTGTATGTATTGACGATGCCTTGCCTATATATGAACCAATTTTGCCTAGATAATATGAATGTCGGCGAGTTTGTATGAAATTCTTCTAAATTTCCACAGATTTCTCCAAAATTTCAACGAACTCCGGCTTGCTGAACGGAGAGCCCTTGGCTCGACTCGAAACATATATACTCCCAAGACCAAATGTTTCGCTTAATCCGGCAAAAATTTCATCTGAATTTCGGTATGGGGCTCAAAGAAGTGTAGATGCTAGCTCTAAACATTCCGAGACGTGATCGATGAGCAGGAAACGACCCACCGAAAGCGACATAGCTGCTATGTGATCGACCATCACTCGTAGTATGTACATACGCATGTCTCCGCCCGTACGTATACGTACGTACGTCCGGTCACCGTGAACTTACGCCGACACGACGGCGCTCGTCTGCACGACTACGTACACATGTGACTTTGGACGACGCGGGAGTTAATTAGCAGCGAATGAAGAAGCGGGAGTATGTCGTCTGTCTACCGCTTCATCACTATATATACTAACTCTGTTTCAAGGCTTAAGACGCACACGCTTTTCAAAGCAAAGTTTGACCAAAAGAATTGAGTAACAAAATCTTGATTATATTGTACATAATTAGTACTGTTGGATTCATATTAAAAAAATACTAGTGATACCAGTTTTATACCAAAAATCTTTACGTATTTAGAGTAATTCTTGGTCAAAGAAAAAACACGCAAAACGAGGACGCCTTAAACTCTAAAACGGAGGGAGTATTAATTATTTACTTGCATTATTAATGCCTTTTGTCGATAAAATTGGTCGGTGTATGTGTTTCGAAGATCGATGTTGGAATCGGGAGGGTTAATTTTTCCTTTGGTTTGAAACTACTCCCTCCGTTTTAAAATATACGATGTTTTGGGTTTGTGAATGAAGAGAATGTATCTAGACTTGTTTTAATATGTAGGTTCACTTATGTGTGAAGTGAATCTACATATTAAAACAAGTCTAGATACATTTGCTTTATTAACATAAAACATGTTATATATTTTAAATAACCCGCGCCGCGCGCCGCGCGCAATAGCTAGCTACTACTCCCTCCGTTTTAAAATATAAGATGTTTTAGGTTTGTGAAGAAAATGAATCTAGACTTATTTTAGTGTGTGAATTCATTCCAAAGATGAGTAAACCTACATAGTAAAACAAGTCCAGATTTATTTTTTTCACAAACCTAAGACATCTTGTATTTTGAAACGGAGGGAGTAGCATGGATGTAAAACATTCCTAGACGACGTGATCGATGAGCAGGAAACGCCCCACGCCGAAATAAGCGACTGAGCTGCTCCCTAATCGATCGGCCATCACTCGTATATAGTATGTACATACGCATGTCTCCGCCAATACTTATACGTACCTACGTCCGGCCACGGGGTGAACTTACGCCGACACGACGGCGCTGGGCCGTAGGAATACGTACACACATGTGACTTTGGACGACGCGGGAGCGAGCAATGAATGAAGAAGTTGGACGTAGAGCGCCTTGTTTTGGCTCGTGGTCGCGTTTCGTCGCACCGTACGTACGTACGTGCGCTGCTAAAGACGTACTGTACGTACGGAGGCCGCGTGAGGCAGCCAGGCAGTAGTCGCCAATTGAATCCCGACACACGACGCCGCTCGGCTGTACAGATACGTACACGTACGCATCCTCCTCCAGTCGTAATACATACACGTACTCTACGGAGGTTGGGGAGCTTGGACGACACGCGGCGGGATCATCGATCCAACAAGGTACGTACGTATGGCACGGCGCTAGCTACAGCTACCTAGCTAGCTAGCCTTTGCTGCTTCCTCGTGGTGCCGGCCGTGCGTGCGTGCGTACCTGCGCCGTTAAATCGGGCGGGCCGTGGAGGTCGCCTGAATGCGCGCCGGACTACTACGCAGTACGCTAGCTCGATCGGGTTCACGTTGATCGCCGTCGCCGCCCGCCCGGCCGGCCGGCTGATCGGTCGGTCGATGTAGGAGTAGTCTAGTACGGACGGAGGATCGAGGATTGGCGGGCTGGCGACGAGGCCACGCCCACTTGACGCTCAGGCGCGCGCGCGTGGGGGGTGTTTTCCCGCGCGAGCGAGGTTTCCACGCTTTGGGCGCGCGCGGCGACCGCAGACGGGTCCACATTGGCAGTGTGGACTACCTACCTACTGATCACTACTGATGAGTATAGTATGCTATGCGGGGTGGAGTAGTAGTGTACGCTGTGCGGGGGTGCGTACGTGTCGGCCGCTCGGTCCGACACGAACACGCCGTGCTTTCGCGGTGGCCTGCTTTCCGTTGGCTAGCCTCGCACGCGCTGACGCACTATCCCCCCTCTTTCTTTTGACTTTTCTACGATCGGGGCTTGGCTGCGTTACGTAGGTGGCAAAACGCGTCACCCGTTGACACCGGCGGTCTATGGATGTCACGAGCGCAAGCTACTGTACTACTACTCGACGGACCATGAGTACTACAGTAGTACGTACGCAAAGGGGAAAAGAGGTCAACTGCCACGTACTACGAGTAACACACGACACGAGCGTCATGCATGCATGCTGCAAACACCAACGCGGAAATTCTGGTTTAATTTTCGACCGGCAAAATAAACGATCGATCGGCCCTCGACCGACCGGCACGTGCTAGACACGGCAATACTCGTACCACCAGTAACACACAACGAACCAGTACACTATTGGTCTCCACGACTGCCTGAACGCGCGCCGTCTCGTGTCACCCCCGCATGGCGCGGCCGGGGAGCAACCCTAGCCCGCCGCCGGCGAGCGCCTCTCGGCAAAGACCGCCCGGTTCCGAAGGCGACAGGACATCCTTTACCCGGCGATTGGGCTCCCTCGGCGGCTTCTGGTAGCGGTGCGGATCAGGTGGCGTCAAACTCGACCGGTGGCGGAGATTCTGGCTACAGGACCTTGATGTGGCGCGGCGGTACGGTGGTGCCCCCTCCCGTTCTCCGTGCGTCTATTTTGGCCGACGCCCGGACGGGGGCAGAGTTGCAGTGGCGGCCCCGAAGGTGGACCGCGCGGACGGCTCTTCGGCCATGTAGTTAGCGAGGAGCGGACGTTGGGACACTTTGGCATTGGCGTCTTTTCAGCTTCGACAGCTCCTGGATCGTGTGTCGGAAGCCAGACTCAGTGACGGCGGGCGACAGAGAGCGGCTTGAAGGTTTTTTCGGGCGAAAGATCAGTGTTTCGGCACCATCGACGACGATGCATGTGGGTATAGTTACCCTCTTGGGGGCCGTTGTGGCTACCTTCTTCGTTATAAGGCTCCGGGTGAAAACTCTTCGGCCATGTGGATGGTGAGGAGCGGACGTTGGAAGACTTTGGTGTTGGCGTCTTTTCGGCTTCGGCGGCTCCTGGATCTTGTGTCGGAAGCCAGACTTGGGGACGACAGGCGACAGAGAGCGGCTTGAAGATTTTTTCGGGCGAAAGCTTAGTGTTTCGGCACCATCGGCGGCGGATGCCTACGGGTATAGTTACCATCTTGGCGGCCCCGCTGCGGCTACCTTTTTCGTGATAAGGCTCCGGGTGAAAACTCTTGACTATCGGTCTCAACGGCGATAGCGCAATGCGTCGTTACACTCTCTTAGAGGCGTCGCCGTGAAGCCTACGGTTCGTCCTGGTCTCATGGCAATGTATTCGGTGGCAAGTTGTGGGCTTCCGCGTTTTATCTTATTTATCTTAATCTGTTTTGTAAAGGATTTTTTCATCAATTTGTATCAGTTCGTTCAATATAGCTTTATTTATAAAACATGACAAATCGCATGTTTCTAAGACTAGTAACAAAGCTGATCGACAAATCTGGTAAACCTGGTAATTCGACCGTGTTTACTCCATCTATCGTGGGGCCGGTCGGTCACCCAAAGCTTTTACGGCTACCCCGTACAGCTCCTACATCCATCCATTTTTTAACACGTAAAGTGGGAGTACTGCGTACAATATTAATGCAAATTTTGAATGCGCTACATGCATGTAATACTGTCGTCTGTCCTCCTGCTTTAACCCGAAAAGGTTCGTAAAGTGTAACCGTCTTAAAAATACTTGTCTCTACGTGTCGTGCCAACATAACCACTACAGCTAGCTAACCTAGTACTAGTACCGCGCCATGCACGTAAGTATAGTACTAGTACGTCCCGACCGGCCGCCGGGTGTGTCACAGTCCAATTAATCACTGCCGCGACTTACTACGTGTATGTCCTTTAGCACTAATATATCTCGAGACAGAGATTTGACCCGATCGGCCCATCGTCGTGACGTCTCTGCTTAATTATTAGCTCCCTCGCGCCGTCGTCGTATCGTACGAACATCCATGTTGATGTCGCCTCGCATCGATCGATCCACCGATGCGTCAAGTTAAGAGTGGTACTCCCTCCGATTCGTCTTCTCAATTGTGTATAAATTTATACATATCTAGTTTCGTAACTATACAAAGTTAAAAAACAATAATATAAAATGGAGGGAGTACCGATTTTGTAAAATAAGTGTGCTTCTAGCGTTTGACTAAGTCGAACTTAGTAAATTTAACAATTTTTTTAATAAATATAGAAACATATATTGCAAAAATTGATATATTATTAAAGTAAATTTGAAAACATATCTACTGATATTAATTTAGAGTCATAAATATTGCTATATCAAGTTGATCAAATTGTACTACTAACTTTAATTTAACACAAAGCTAAAAATACACTTATTTACAAACAGAGGGAGTACTGCAATACGTGTGCATACACTCCTCCAGATCTCAGATGCAAAGCCAACAGCCGGCATAATCCACTTAATGGACTTCATCAATCATCGATCAAATTAAAAATCAGTGCGCCTTTTCTCGTCGTCGAACATACTAGTAGTAGGCACATACTAATTAAGCGGTACTATCGACACTTATGACTAACTCTTATAAAATAGGCAATATATAGCTGCGAGCACTGTTTTTTTTTTCCAAAGTGTATACGTATACTCCTGTAGGAGTTTGTGTGAGCACTAATTTCTGACGCTCGTGCAGCGATAATTAAGAAAACGGGAGTTAGTTAGCTCATCTACGGTTGATAGAGTATTACTACAAGTAATTAATCATGCAGGTTAATTGTTGGTCAGCCCCCTTAACTATATGCACTGCAAAAGTCGTTGCTAGCTACTCCACTAAGCACCACAACACGTTATGTGTCGTTCGGGTGCTCGTACTAGGAATAATTTTATCTTTCAACTAAGTGATCTTCCAATCTCAGCTTACTTTCTAATTTCTCTCTGATGTAACCTTACACAAATACTCCCTCGGTCCTAAAATATTAGTAGTCTAAGAATAGGCCAAAGTCAATGTTTTTTAAGTTTGACCAAAGTTTATTTTGAAAAATATGCACATCTACAATACCGATTAATTTCTATAGATTTATAATAAAGTAAAATGTCAACCCCGTATTGTAGATTCTGGATTTTTTCTAGACATTTAGTCAAAGTTTATATTATTTGATTTTTTACTAATCGTAGATGCCTTATAGTTTAGGTCTTAGAGTATCTCTTTTAGTATGTCTAACAACCACATTATTAAGATGATTGTGGTTGCATGCATATGTACCGGTGACCAAGCATCACACTCATCTCTCTTGCGCATGCATGCATGGATAGCACAGATAAAATGACTCATCGTCTACATATTCTGGCTTCCATAAAAAACAAAAATACTGGAGCATAAATATACATGTACACTTTTTGGAAAAAAAAAAAGTGAGTGCTAGATGTACACTTAATTCACTTAAGGGTGTAGTACTTTTTTTTTGGCCAAAGTACACATATGGAAGTTTGTGTGAGCACTAATGTCTGCCACACGTGCAACAATACTTAAGCAAACGAGAGTTAGTTAACTCGTCTACAGTTAAGAGAGTAAACGTTGGAGTATCAAAACGAGAGTACAAGTAAATCATGCATGTTAATTGTCGGTCGGGCCCCTAGCTTAACTATATTCATGTACTCCAAAGGTCGTCGTTGCTAGCTAGCTAGGTTGTTAAAACCTACTCGTATTAGCTAAGTACCACAACACGTAAATGTACTATTCCGGCGCTCGTAGTGGGGACTAATTTTAGCTTTCAACTATAAGTGATCTTCGAGTCTCACACTTCTGATTCTATATGATGTGAGATCTTACACAGAGATACTTCATCGGTCCCAAAATGTAAGTTGTCCAAGAATAGTCAAAAGTCAACTTAAAAAAAACTGATCAGGTTCATAAAAAATATGAACATCCAAAATACTTGGTCAATTTCTATAGATTCATAATAAAGTACTAAATTTTCTCAATGTCCACCCAATATTGTAGACTCGGAATTTTTTCTAGACATTTAGCAGAAGCGAAGAACACACTCCACGTGATTCGCGATGTCACTCGAAATAAACAAATCAATAAACTCATTCGTCGATCTTCCCGGCTGGCCGTTATTACGTTGTCCCATTATCTTTTGTGTGGGCAGCTCGTCGCTTCCACGAGGAGTAAAACTTTTTTTTTGTGTTTGTGTGTGTGACGCTGCTGGTAAAAAAACATGTGTGTTGCAATCATGCATGGGCTTAATTAATTACCTCCTTCGAGCTGTAGGAAATCGCGCGCGCACATAGTTCCATTAATATTTTTCTCCGACTTGTGTTGCATACTAATATTTTCGGCTTGGATTGGATTTTAGTCTGGACCTCACACAAAGGAAGTGTGAACGAACCTGCAATTCGGATGTGCAACAAAGCTAAGATCTCTCATGGAAAAAGTAACGCACCTCTGCAGAGTAATACTTACGCATCTCTCATGGAAAAATCAATAACTCACCCTCTTGATTACTACATGCACCAATAGTTATGCATACATGAGAGAAGAGAAAGAAAAAGAAAACCATACATTGGATGAGGGATGATAATAAATAAGAAGTACTTGTAATTCCTAATACTAGTCACAATGGGGAGTATCATATAGTAGTATCATGCATATGATACTACTATATGATACCATCTCCACAATGCATAGTACCATATAGTAGTATCATAGTCTTGGTGTATTTATTGTTTTATAGAATCTCAATGTAAAGTTATGCGTGTTCACATGCGCGGTCTCCGTCTTTGGGGTGTGCTCTCCGGCGAGGTCTCCTGTCCGCCGTGCCTCCCTGCTCATGTGGCTCCTCTTCCGCCGACGCCGATTGTTCTTGGCGCTGATGCTTCTCAGGAGGCCAAGGATGGTGCTCAGAGTGCCGATGCTAGTGTTGTTGCTGCTTATGACCTGAAGTTCAAGCAGTACTCTTCTGATCTCGAGGCCTATCGCCACGCTCTGACTGTCTACACTCAGTGGGTCGATGAGGATTCTCGTGTTGCTGCTGTTCTCACCTCCAGTGTTCTACCCCAGTATGCTGCCGAGTTCATGAGTCTCCCTACTGTTGCCGCTCAGTGGGCACATCTTCGTCAGCGCTATCAGCCGTCTGGGGATGCTCTTTACCTGTCTGTGGTTCGCCAGGAGCATGCTCTTCAGCAGGGTGATTCCACTATTGATGAGTTATATACTCAGAGTGCTGCTATCTGGCGTCAGCTTGATTCTCTTCGTACTGCTGTTTGTGGCACATGCTCGTGCTGTCAGATTGTGCGCTCGGATTTGGAGTTTCACCGCATCTATGAGTTTCTGTCTCGTCTCCGCCAGGAGTTTGAGCCTCGGCGTGCTCAGCTGAATGCTCGTGGTCGTGTTCCGCTCTCTAAGGTGTTGTCTGAGCTTCGGGCTGAGGAGACTCGTCTTCGTGGTGCTGGTCTTCTTGCGGTTCCATCTGTGCTTGCTGCTCGTGGTCCTCCTATGCCGTCTGCTCCCTCGACTCAGCCGCGGTCCTCTGTGCCGCCGCCGATACTACCCACTCCTCCAGGTCAGGGTCAGAGTCAGCACCAGCAGTCTCAGGGACAGATTCAGCACCAGCAGGCTCGTGGTCAGGGTTGTCGTGGTTCTCTTCGTCACTGCTCTTACTGTAACAAGGATGGCCACACTTGGGCCACCTGTTATACACGGGATCCCAGTTTACGTCAGCAGCACCAGATGGCTCGTGGGCAGTCGGTTCCTTCCGGATCTTCTGCAGTTGCTCTCTCCGATCAGGATATTATCAGGAGTCTTCGCGGTCTGCTTGATGCTACAGGCTCTTCTTCGACAGGCACTGCTGTTTCTGTGACTGATTCTTCAGGTACTGCGCGACCACCATCTTCTACACAGTCAGGTACGTCCCCGTGGTATCTGGATTCTGGAGCTTCCTTTCATATGACCTCTGAGTCTTCTTTTCTGTCCGCTCTCCGTCCTCTCCCTTCTCCTGTCCATGTTTTCACGGCTGATGGTACCTCTCTTCCTGTTACTAGTCGGGGTACCCTTTCTACTTCTTCTTTCACTAGTGAAAAAAGGGCTATCCGTTCGCGACCCCTAAGAGCATTTGTCCCGGTTGCGCCACCAACCGGGGCTAATGCTGGCACGCATCCCGGTTGGAGCGGGCACGGGGCCAGGGGGCATGCGTCCCGATTGGTAAGGGGGAATACGTCCCGGTTGGAGCCACCAACCAGGACTAAAGGTTTGGCCACATCCACGTGGCGTGGCACGCACCTTTAGTCCCGGTGCTGGCTCCAACCGGGACTAAAGACCCCCTGCCCTCTATAAATGCAACGCCCCAGCCCCCTCTGCCTCCACTCTGTTTTTTCGAATGGTGGAAGGTGTGAGGGGGTGTGCTAGTTTTTTCTCATGCATGCATTGAAGGTGTTTGATGAAATGTTTGAGTGAATAATCCTGTTGAATTTCTCATAGAACAAAAATATAGAAGGTGTCCGAGACGCACTTGAGCTTTCTCCTCTTTATTTCCCTCGATCGAGGTTAGCAATCTTATCTTTTCTAGGTCATTGATACAATTCATGTGCCGGTGTGAATTGGTTATTTCACTATTTATGATGTCCAGTTTTTTGATAAACTTACTTATATGATGCAGATGAACGGTCGGGAATGGATGTACGGTGACCGGCGCGTAGCCGGGTATATCAAAGGCGTGGATAAATTTATCGATGTGGCTACGGCAAACAAAGAGAATGGATTTATATGTTGTCCATGTGTTCAATGTCGGAACAACAAGGAGTACTCTTCCTCGAAAATCATTCGCGGCCACCTGATTATGAAAGGTTTCATGCCCAACTATAATTGCTGGACCAAGCACGGGGAAAGAGGGGTTATGATGGAAGATGGTGAAGAAGAAGATGATGATAACAACTATCATCATATGTTTCCTGAATACAGTGATACTGCAATGGAAGACAATGGAGAGGAAAGAGGTGAAGAACGGGCATCAGATGAGCCGGCTGATGAACTTGGTAGGGTCATTTCTGATGCAAAGCGAGACTGTGAAACAAAAAAAATGAGAAGTTGAAGTTAGAGGGCATGTTAGAAGATCACAAGAAATTGTTGTACCCAAATTGTGAAGATGGCAACACAAAGCTCGGTACCACACTGGAATTGTTGCGATGGAAGGCAGAGTGTGGTCTAACTGACTCCTCATTTGAAAAGATGCTGAAAATAATGAAGCCGAAGTTACCAAAACATAACGAACTTCCCGAGAGTACCTACGAAGCAAAGAAGACTCTCTGTCCTCTGGGATTAGATGTGCAAAAGATACATGCATGCATTAATGACTGCATCCTCTACCGCGGTAAGGAGTATGAGAATTTAGATAAATGCCCGGTATGCAATGTGTTGCGGTATAAGATCAGACGAGATGACCCTGGTGATGTTGAGGGAGAGCCCCTCCGGAAGAGGGTTCCTGCTAAGGTTATGTGGTATGCTCCTATAATACCAAGGTTGAAACGTATGTTTAGAAACAAAGAGCATGCCAGGTTGTTGCGATGGCACAAAGAAGACCGTAAGAAAGACGGGAAGTTGAGACACCCTGCTGATGGGTCACAGTGCAGAAAAATCGAGAGAGACTTCCCAGACTTTGCAGGTGACGCAAGGAACTTATGGTTTGGTCTAAGTACGGATGGCATGAATCCTTTTGGGGAGCAGAGTTGCAGTCACAGCACCTGGCCCGTGACTCTATGTATCTACAACCTGCCTCCTTGGTTCTGCATGAAGCGTAAGTTCATTATGATGCCAGTGCTCATCCAAGGTCCGAAGCAACCGGGCAACGACATATATGTGTACCTTAGGCCATTAGTTGAAGAACTCTTACAGTTGTGGGGCAAACCAGGTGTACATGCGTGGGATGAGAACAAACAGGTGCCATTTGATCTACGAGGGTTGTTATTCGTAACCATCAATGATTGGCCTGCTCTTAGTAACCTTTCAGGACAGACAAACAAGGGATATAAGGCATGCACCCACTGTTTAGATAAGACCGAAGGTACATATTTGCATAAATGCAAGAAGGTTGTGTACCTGGCGAATCAACGATTTCTTCCGGCCAATCATCCCGTAAGAAAGAAAGGCAAGCATTTCAAAGGTGAGGCAGATCACTGGAAGAAGCCTGAACTCCCTGCTGGTGATGATGTATTTGGTATGGTCAAGGACATAGAAGTAATATTTGGAAAGGGTCCCGGCGGTCAATCAGTTCCGAACGACGTCGCTATAGGACACGCACCCATGTGGAAGAAGAAATCTATATTTTGGGAGCTGCCATATTGGAAAGTCCTGCGTGTCCGCTCTTCAATCGACGTGATGCACGTGACGAAGAATCTCTGCGTGAACCTGCTAGGATTCCTAGGCATGTATGGGAAGACAAAAGATACACCTGAAGCACGGGAGGACCAACAAATTATGAAAGACCCAAAGAACGTGCATACACATAACAAGACGGATAAAGGGCGTCACTTAAGTCGTGCCATCTATGCTCTTACCAAAGCAGAGAAGGAAATCTTTTTTAAAGTCCTTTACAGTATCAAGGTGTTGTCGGGCTTCTCATCTAATATAAAGGGGATAATAAATATGGCAGAGAAAAAGTTCCAAAACCTGAAGTCTCATGACTGTCACGTGATTATGACGCAATTGCTTCCGATTGCATTGAGGGGGCTTCTACCGGAAAATGTTCGAGTACCCATTGTGAAGTTGTGTTCATTCCTCAATGCAATATCTCAGAAGGTAATCAATCCAGATATTCTACCAAGGTTACAGAAGGATGTGGTACAATGTCTTGTTAGTTTTGAATTGGTGTTCCCACCATCCTTCTTCAATATTATGACGCATCTCCTGTTTCATCTAGTGGAAGATATTGCCATTCTCGGTCCGGTATTTCTGCACAATATGTTCCCCTTTGATAGGTTCATGGGAGTCTTAAAGAAATATGTTCATAACCGTGCTAGACCAGAAGGAAGCATCTCCAAGGGATATGGAAGTATGGAACACAGGAGGTCATTGAGTTTTGTGTTGATTTTATTCCTGACCTTAAGCCGATTGGTGTTTCTGACTCGCGGCATGAGGGAAGACTAAGTGGAAAAGGCACGCTGGGTAAGAAAGCAATGATATGTAGGGACGAGGATTCTTTCACTAAAGCACACTACACAGTTCTACATAATTCCACCTTGGCAGCTCCGTATATCGAGGAACACAAGAATATTGTACGCTCCAAAAACCCGGGGAAGCCTGAATCATGGATTACAGATGAACACATGAAGTCTTTCGGTGGTTGGATGCGGACACATCGCTTGAATGACACCACTGCTGGAGATCAGCTATACTTGTTGGCCGCGTCACCATCTTCTACTGTATTAAATTTCCAAGGGTACGAAATAAATGAGAATACATTCTACACGATCGCCCAAGATAAAAAGAGCACCAACCAAAATAGTGGTGTCCGCTTTGATGCAATAGACGAGAATGGACAAAATGACACATATTATGGTTACATAGAGGAGATATGGGAACTAGACTATGGAGTCTCTTTTAAGGTCCCTTTGTTTCGCTGCAAATGGGTCAACCTGAATGGGGAAGGGGTAAAGATAGACCAGTTGTACGGAATGACAACAGTGGATCTCAACAATCTTGGTTATAGAGATGAACCATTCGTCCTAGCCAATGATGTGTCTCAGGTTTTCTATGTGAAGGACATGTCCTCCAGACCGAAAAAAGAAAAAATATGCAAACGAATACATCATATGATGAGTCAAAGCGTCACATAGTTCTTTCAGGGAAAAGAAACATCGTGGGAATCGAGGACAAGACAGACATGT
Source organism: Avena atlantica (assembly GCA_910589765.1). Lineage (NCBI taxonomy): Eukaryota > Viridiplantae > Streptophyta > Magnoliopsida > Poales > Poaceae > Avena > Avena atlantica. Next base: position 293,013,604 of record OU342738.1, read on the forward strand.
CAGAAGATTATAATAAGTTTGATGAAATTCCGCCCTTCACAGTGAAAACTGACCCAAGCATTCCGTTAAGTAAAGAAGATGTTCCATGGTTACGTCTGAAGCGGTCATAAGGAATGACATATGCCAAGAAGTTCATGCTCATATTATGTAACTCTAGTTCATGTCTTTCGAGGTTTGTGGCTTGACCGAAGGATATCTTTCGCGGTTTGTGGACTTTATTCCCGGTTTTGTAGTCTCAGTTTTTAATATTAATAAATGTCGTAGTGATGTCCCTGCTCTCGAAAACCATCTTGCAGCTTGTAACTTCTCTAACTAGATCAATACGCCTCGGAGCTAACTAATTTCACATATTAGGGAGTGCCTCGATGACCAGTTTCTCGGAGATGCCGGAGGACTGGGCTCCGTCGGCATCTCCCTGAAACTGGCCGCCGTGGTGTCCCTGCTCTCGAAAACCATCTTGCAGCTTGTAACTTCTCTAACTAGATCAATACGCCTCGGAGCTAACTAATTTTACATATTAGGGAGTGCCTCTATGACCAGTTTCTCGGAGATGCCGGAGGACTGGGCTCCGTCGGCATCTCCCTGAAACTGGCCGCAGTGGTGTCCCTGCTCTCGAAAACCATCTTGCAGCTTGTAACTTCACTAACTAGATCAATACGCCTCGGAACTAACTAATTTCACATATTAGGGAGTGCCTGTATGACCAGTTTCTCGGAGATGCCGGAGGACTGGGCTCCGTCGGCATCTCCCTGAAACTGGCCGTTGTGGTGTCCCTGCTCTCTAAAACCATCTTGGAGATGCCTCAAACTGGCTGGAGGACTGGACTCACAAGGATGCCTATTTATAGTACAAGCAGCTCGGCATAATGTCGACACTCACGACATAATGTCGACACTCACCCCTATTATTAGTGCTGACTCATCTTTAGTCCCGGTTGGTGTCTCCAACCGGGACTAAAAGGTTCATCTTTAGTCCCGGTTGGTGACACCATCCGGGACAAGGTACAAGCCGCACGACATAATTTCGACACTCACCCCTATTATTAGTGTTGCCTGGCCCACTCTGCCGCAATCCCTTCAGTCGCGGTTGGTTTCTCCAACCGGGACTAAAGATGAACCCTCTCTTTATATAGGCATTTCCCTCTATTTATTAGGTAACACTCAAGACATTTATTAATATTAAAAACCGGGACAAACCGGGACTAGCTAACACTCAGGACTAAAGCCGCCCCCTTTAGTCATAATCATGCCTAGTCCTATAGTACGCAGCTTCAGGGTCTTCATCATCGTCGTCATCATCATCGTCATCGTCACCTGCCACTCCGGGGATCCTTATCCCATCCATGGCATATACCAGGGGCCATTCCAGCCTCGGATTCACGGCGGGCGGGAGAGGGGTCTCCTGGAAGACGATGCCGCTACCGCCGGGACAGTGTGGGGCCTTTGGCGGGTGGACTTGTGGGCACCATAGGCGAGGATGGTCTCCCCCGGTGATGTAGCGCATCACTCCGATGATAGTACGATTTGCCCACCACAGACAACGGCCGGCTTCTTTGTGGTTCACCGGTGGCGGGCCATCACCCTCGTACCTGGCGAGCTCCCTTTCCCGCCTATTAGCGAAGAAGGCATTCCAGGTGTCGTAGTTGTCGGGATCCCACTGGGGATCCATCCGCTGCTCCGGCGTGAGCTCGTGGTAGAAGTGGTTTGTGATGGCCGCCTGGCGTGCGGAACCTTGAGGGACAGGAGGGACAGGAACCCCTCCAGCGCTCAGCATCCAGCCGGCGGGCGGCCGGTAGCCCGGCGGACAAGGGTAGTTGGAGGCGCACATCGCCTCGGTCTCCTAGAGGGTCAGAATGGCCCAGTAGGCGCTGTCCATTGTTCTAAGAGAGGAAGGTGTGGATGTGTGGATAGCCATGGCACGATCACCGTAAATATAGAGGTAAAGGGCGGGAAAACTTGGCGTGAAGCTTTGGGAAATGGCGGGAAATATCTTGAGTCCCGGTTAGTGACTACATCCGGGACTAAAAGCTCTAGTAGAAAGTAAAGGGCGGGAAAACTTGGCGGGAAGAGGTGGGAAATGGCGGAAAATATTTTTAGTCCCGGTTTGTGACTACATCCGGGACTAAATGTCTGCCGAATCGGCAGGAAGTTATGTGTTGAATCACGACATAGTTTGTGATGTTGTGCTGAATCATTTTTAGACTCGCAATATGTGGTTTCTTCAGAGATCCAATGCAAGTTCTAACGATGCTCGTCCCCTATCTTCATGCACACCGGTTCGACCATAGTTAGAAATTCAGATAATTCAAAACGGGCATAATAAATTCAAAAAAAATCCGAACAATGAAAATCCTTCGCGTGGTGTCATATTTTGTTACATAGTTGAAAGGAAAAATACCAGACTTGGTATATTGATCATGTTTCGAAAAAACCTTCACAAAACGACCTATAATGTTCGAGGTTTCATGGCTTTCGGTCCAAATGACCGATGTTATGTGCTGAATCACATCATAGTTTGTGATGTTGTGCCCATATTATGCATGTGTGTGGACATTGGTATGGAGAACAATGTTGCAGGAGGAAGTTTTCCTTTTTGTCGCACGGAAAAGCCCTTTTCCATTTTCCGAGCGCAAAAAAACGGGTCGTTTTGTGAAGTAACCACCAAAATGCCGTTTCAGAATGCTACCGTCCCATTTTCCTAAAATACTAGACCACCTTACATGGACTATCTCCCAACCGGTACATCTCACACATTTTCGTCCATCCCGGGTAAAAAGGACAAATGTCTGCCGAATCGGCAGGAAGTGGGTCCGGTTTGTACTACAGGTACATGATCTATCGCCCGTGATTTTTTGAAAAAATCATTTTTAGACTCGCAATATGTGGTTTCTTCAGAGATCCAATGCAAGTTCTAACGATGCTCGTCCCCTATCTTCATGCACACCGGTTCGACCATAGTTAGAAATTTAGATAATTCAAAACGGGCATAATAAATTCAAAAAAAATCCGAACAATGAAAATCCTTCGCGTGGTGTCATATTTTGTTACATAGTTGAAAGGAAAAATACCAAACTTGGTATATTGATCATGTTTCGAAAAAACCTTCACAAAATGACCTATCATGTTCGAGGTTTCATGGCTTTCGGTCCAAATGACCGATGTTATGTGCTGAATCACGGCATAGTTTGTGATGTTGTGCCCATATTATGCATGTGTGTGGAAATTGGTATGGAGAACAATGTTGCAGGAGGAAGTTTTCCTTTTTGTCGCACGGAAAAGCCCTTTTCCATTTTCCGAGCGCAAAAAACGAGTCGTTTTGTGAAGTAACCACCAAAATGCCGTTTCAGAATGCTACCGTCCCATTTTCCTAAAATACTAGACCACCTTACATGGACTATCTCCCAACCGGTACATCTCAAACATTTTCGTCCATCCCGGGTAAAAAGGACAAATGTTTGCCGAATCGGTAGGAAGTGGGTCCGATTTGTACTACAGGTACATGATCTATCACCCGTGATTTTTTGAAAAAATCATTTTTAGCCTCGCAATATGTGGTTTCTTCAGAGATCCAATGCAAGTTCTAACGATGCTCGTCCTCTATCTTCATGCACACCGGTTTGACCATAGTTAGAAAGTCAGATAATTCAAAACGGGCATAATAAATTCAAAAAAAATCCGAACAATGAAAATCCTTCGCGTGATGTCATATTTTGTTACATAGTTGAAAGGAAAAATACCAGACTTGGTATATTGACCATGTTTCGAAAAAACCTTCACAAAATGACCTATCATGTTCGAGGTTTCATGGCTTTCGGTCCAAATGACCGATGTTATGTGCTGAATCACGGCATAGTTTGTGATGTTGTGCCCATATTATGCATGTGTGTGGACATTGGTATGGAGAACAATGTTGCAGGAGGAAGTTTTCCTTTTTGTCGCACGGAAAAGCCCTTTTCCATTTTTCGAGCGTAAAAAACGGGTCGTTTTGTGAAGTAACCACCAAAATGCCGTTTCAGAATGCTACCATCCCATTTTCCTAAAATACTAGACCACCTTACATGGACTATCTCCCAACCGGTACATCTCAAACCTTTTCGTCCATCCCGGGTAAAAAGGACAAATGTCTGCCGAATCGGAATGCTACCGTCCCATTTTCCTAAGTTAATTCATATTTAATTGTAAATGGTTCATATTTTAAATGGTTACATTAATTATTTTCTAAAACAGAAAATGGTTTTGAATTATTTATTTAAATCCAAACACTTTTTATGTTTAAAGTTTTTCTAAATTCCAAATTAATATTCAAAAATATAAGTTAATTCATTTTAAAAGGTTACATTAATTATTTTTTAAATATAGAATATGGTTTTGGATTATTTATTCAAATCCATACACTTCTTATGTTTAAAGTTTTTCTAAATTCCAAATTGATATTAGAAAATATAAGTTAATTCATTTTTTATTGTAAATGGTTCATATTTTAAATGGTTACATTAATTATTTTTTAAAACAGAAAATGGTTTTGAATTATTTATTCAAATCCAAACACTTTTTATGTTTAAAGTTTTTCTAAATTCCAAATTAATTATCATTTAAAAAACAATACAAATTTAAACCCCAAAATAAAAAATAAGGCGGGAACAGAGAGAAAATACCTGATTTTTTTTGAAAATAGGGGAATATGTCCCGGTTGGAGCCACCAACTGGGACTAAAGACCCCCTGCGCGTCAACCCTTGGTCTGCTGAAAATATTGGAGTATAGGTCCCGGTTGGTGGCTCCAACCGGGACGTATAACCCTTTAGTCCCAGTTGGAGCCACCAACCGGGACTAAAGGTCCTTTGGTTATAACCCTTTAGCCCTTCCTCTTCTTCTTCCCTTCCCCATCACTTCTCTGCTTCACCGACGTGCGCACAACCGCCCCCGACGCCGGCAGGCTGCACGAGCTCGCCGCCCCCGACGCCGTCAGGCTGCCCGAGCCCGCGCGTTCCATCCGCCAGCACCGCCGCCTCCGTCCGTGCGCGCACCAGTCTTCGCCCACGACTCCGTCTTCCTCGACCCCGACCGTGCTCGCCGGCGTCGATTCGCTCAACCTCGAATTCCCGCGCTCTCTCCGACCAACCTCACGCGCTCAGGGTGAGCAAGCGAACCTTCTGGATGCCTCCTTCCTTCCCCTCTCACTGTAGTTCATGCCTGCGCCGTTAGATCCCGTTCGCCGCCGTCAGCCGTCGTTGTACCACCTGCTCCGGCAACCAACAGAGGGCGGCGCCGCCAATTTTGAGTCCGCCTGGATGCGCTGATTCCAGCACGCCAAGTCCCGCAGCCCCGCTTGCTCTCCTCCGCTGCCTACCATCGTCGTCTGACGTGTCTCCGGCGAGCCCAACGTGGCGTCTAGGTGGCATCCGCGTGGCCCTGGTCCCACCAGTCAGCCTCTAGGGCTAGCTCCTTCTCTGGTGACAGATGACCCTGTTTCCCCTTTGCTTGCGTGACAGGTGGCCCTGGTCCCACCAGTCAGCCACTATGGCTAGTTGTTACTATGGTGCAAAAGGTTTAAACATTTGATTTAATAATTTCAGAATTTGAATAAAACTTGTAAATTCAATAACTTTTAATATGTAATTCAGAAAAATACAAATAATATACCAAAATGTTCAGAAAAATGAGAACTATCTATCTATGCTATAATCATGCATTGTTCAACAACTTAAATGACAAGTTTAATTAGAACACCCTAGTAACCCTAACAGGTGATTCCGGAGTTCCTTGAGTTAGGGTTTGCGCCCCTCGGAACCCCGATTAACTTGTCGAGCATGCTTTAGGGTTACATTCCAATGCACATTAACTTGTCATATCATCATCATTGCTTGAGCATTGCATCGATGCCATGTGTTGATTGTTTCCCTTTCTTTCCGGTGATTTGGTTCGTCTCGGTAGAATACGATATCGAGATCGAGATCGAAGACCGAGATCAAGACCATAGAAGATCGACGAACAATACTTGACCAACTATAATCAAGTCAAGTATTTTGTTAGTATCTAGTGTTACCTATCTGCTGGATAGTTTCCCTTTTGTAGCCTTATACTCCTGTTCCCCTCTCATATGCATCCGAGGTTTCTCCGAACTAGGTTTTACACCCCTCGGAACTCCGGAATATTGATTTTAGTTGATTTTAGCTAGAGTTACCTATCTACTACACGGTTTCCTTTTTGTAGCTAGGTTTAGGGTTTAGGGTTTCTCTTCATTTTTATTATTGTGTATGTATATATTAGGGTTTCTCTGAATTAGGGTTTATATCTCTCAACACCGTACTTAACTTTCTCCTTTAGCCGCTTTGAATTATTCGTTTTTCTACCTATGCAGAAAATATGGACCCACATGTCAGAGACGAAGAAAAGGAAGAGTTGATCCAAGGTGTGATCCGTGGGGAAGATAATTTAGACGTATCAACGTTTCTGAACAACTCCGCTGAGGGTGATCCTCTTTTTACCGGAATAGACAACTTGGTTGAGGTTGAAGGTGTTGCCTTCCGCGAGGGAGAAGGCGATGCCTTGTGTAATCGAGAAGACGCCCGCTCCGGCGAGGTGCATGTAATATAATTAATTCATCAATTAATCATCTGCTATCTATATAGAAATAGTAACGACAATGTTTCTTCTTTTAGCCCTCCGGATCGAAGGAATCTACTGAAAAGAGCAGACGAGGCCCAACCAAAAAGTTACAAGACCATGAGAGGTTCAGGATCGAAGATGTCGCTGAAGACGGCAAGCCGACGGCTCCCGAAGTTGTCGCAAACAAATTTGTGGCACAATGCGGAGTAATCGTTAGGGACTTAATCCCGATCACCATTAGAAATTGGAATAGGCCTGCTAATGCGGATGAAGAGGGAACATGTTTATTTGTCCCTAACCACGCCAAAGATTTACTATGGAAGATGTAGGGTTCGCAGCATAGAAAACAAAAAATTTCCTACGATGGGAACAACTATGTACCAAGATCTATCTACTAGATACAAACAACGGGCGGATGTATATCCGTAGAGAACATACCCTTGAAGACCGACAAAGCTTAATGAGTCCAAACTCGTGGTTGATGTAGACGATCTCTTGCCGATCTCAAGATCGAGAGGAAGTCCTAGCGCCGCAAAACAGCAGCGCATCCGTGCTCGCACACATGTTCGAGGCACCGAGCAACCTCCGCCTCCTCGCTCCAGCGATGCAGCGGAAGCACAACTCTTTCTTGCCGAAAAGCCACCGGGAACATGTATCTCGCTAGTCCGAGACCATGGGGAATAAATACTAGAGGGGGAGAGAGATCCTTCACGAGGAGGTGTGAGAGACAAGTGAGGAGGGGGGCTCCTTTTATAGGAGGAGGGGGGCACCCAAGGGGTGGCCGCCGGCCATGGGGGCTGCCCCCTCCCCTCCTTCATTCATGTGGGTGGACACTCCACTCACAAAATGCCCTTTAAATTCCCTCCACTCAAAAGTCCACTCAAATTCCCATTAAATTTCCACCAAATTTAATGCAAACTCTCATTAAATAAAACTCTTTTATTTTATTCAGAATTTTGTCAATTACTTTAATGACAAACATTCACAAATAACCCCTTGCTAGAATTCCATTTCACATGCATAACCACTTTATGCAATTTCACCCGAAAACCTGTTTCGGTATCTAGTGAAATAAATTCCTGCGCTTGTTTATTCTTTCGGCATGAAACTTTTGCTCCAATTGGATGTCGGTGTCTCTTAAGTGTGTCACCCTACGGTTCGTGAATAATGCGGACATGATCGAGACCCCTCTCGGATCAATAATCAGAAGCGGGATCTGGAGACCCATACTGACTCCCACACATTCAACGATGACTTTCTTGTGATCGTCGAAACCTTTTACGCTAGTATCTTAATCCTTTTGTTTCGCGATATATTACATGTCCAAGATTCGATCATCGGTATCTCCATACCTAGTTTGATCTCGTTACCGACATGCACTCTTTTCTCGTTCCCGTGATATAACATTCTAGAGATCAAATCACTTGCTTGCAAGCTAATCAATGTGATATCACCGAGAGGGCCCAGAGCATATCTATCCGTCATCGGGATGAACAAATTCCACTCTCGATCCATGGGCCTCAACATAACACTTTATTAGTTCTGAATCCATCCTTATAATCACCCTGTTACGGTGTGACGTTTGATGTTATCAAGAAACTCTTCCGGTGTTAGTGATTGACATGATCTCATGGTCTAAGGATTAGGATCACTTCGTAAGTTGTTATAGCAATATAAACTCAATGACTTTGATCGTAATGCTATACTTCGGATGAATGTTCATCACACCATTACACTAATGTTGTGACCTCGTTATTAACAACATCCAATGTATATGATCAGGAAACCTTAATCATCTTATTAATCAACGAGCTAGTTTATAAGAGAGGCATAACTAGGAACTTCCTTTTTGTTTATTACACACACATGTATTAACGTTTCCGTATTAATACAATTATAGCATGTAAAATAAACATTTATCATAAATAAGGAATACGATAATAACCACTTTATTATTGCCTCTCGGGCATATTCCCTTCAGTCTCCCACTTGCACTAGAGACAATAATATAGTTTGAGAACTTTGCGTATTGAACACCTATGGCTTTCTGGTGTTCCATATACGCAATTGCAAGTGGTTAACATAATCTACGGATCTGACGCTTTCAGGTCCGTGTGTATTTGCATGCCTTTGCGTCTTCACGCATCACTCATTCTCCAATGAGATGGCATTGTATAAATTTGGTCTTTCGGTGAGACCTTTAGTTCCTTGGGGTTAAAACACGTCGATACTATTGTCATACAATATATCTTTAGTGTTAGCCCGTTGCGAACCACACCTTAGTTTGATAACAAACTACTTGACACAAATTCCCTCCTTTGCTGCTACTATAGCAGTCATATACTTAGCCTTTTGTTGTAGTATCTGTCACAATGTCTTAACTTTGGAATTCATCCAAATCCATCATGGAATCTCCTTTCCATTACATTGTGCCACCCATAGTTTAAATTGAGATAAACTTAATTTGTATCTTGTGACAAAACTAGTATCAATGTAACGCTTTACAGTGAACTATTTGTAATTGTTTGTCACCTCTACACAAATATATTCTTAATTCTTTCAAAGAGATCATAAGAATATCCTCACTATCGTCCAATGATCATTTTATGATTCATTCTGGTATATGCTCATAACACTTAAAGCATAGGACATATCTGGATGTGTACAAATCATGGTATGATTGATCAAAACATTCTCGTGATTTCACTCATCAAGTGTCAAAGCACTTGAATCTTGTTTCACTTATCAAGTGTCGATACACTTGAATCTTGATTCAATTCCTTTCCATGCGACAAGAACCGTTTCTTACTGTTTCTATATTGAACTCCTTCAATATCTCATATATGTACGTTTGGCACAACCATATTAGCTTCACAGTCTATCCAGTATATACATTCATGCTAAATATTCGAGTTTTGCCTAAGTTTTTCATCAAAATGAAATCCCTAACCTTTATCAATAAAATATACATCATTTATAATCAACAAGATGTCCTTCACATAATGTATTAGAAATATGTCTCAGCGCTCCCACTTAATTTCTTGCAAATGCAAGCATCTTCATCGTCTCCAGATGAAAACTCCTTTTTCATCACGGTGAAGATTCCAACTCCGTGATGCTTACTTCAACCATTGAAGTTTGCATGCCCTTTTAGCATCCTTTGAATTTAACAAAACCCTTTGGACTGTGTCTTGTACACGTCCTAGGTAACCATTCTATTAGAAGAATTTTGCTTTGTTTATTCATCTACCATATACCAAATTATATGTAGTGGTTGCTACTTTAATCCGTCCAGACTAAATATCGCTATGAAAGATCAAATCTTATCATAGTCAACTCCTTGAACATTGTCGTAAGATACTTTACGACATGTCGACTATTTCATAGATGTGAAACATCCATGTCTGTTTCTTTATAGATCCAAATACGACCGATAGGTTTTTACACCTTTCCAGAGGGTCTTCCAAGTTCAAAACTTGATTTATCGTGTATGGACTTATCACGGATTTTATGGCTTCAAGCCATTTGACGGAGTCAGAGCCCATCATCGCTTCTTTGTATGTATTCGGTTCATCATTGTCAAACAATAATGATTTACTCTCAAATCTTAGCATTTGATTGTTTAACCGACCTACTTGGTTCAATAGGAACTTAAGACCTCCGTGACCGCAACCTTTGAGGCACATAAGCTATGAGCATTATGGCTGCCTCCGGAACATTTTCCGGCGCTGCGCAACTCAGCACATTTAGCTAAGGTTCGTTAACCTTATCAAAGTTCTATTGTCCTCCCACTTAACTTTTACGAAAAATCCCTTCTTCAAGAAACTTCACGTTTCAAGCGACAAACCCTTTTGTCCTTGGTGTTATGGAGGAATAACCAATTGTTATTCGAAATAACCTACAAAGACATGCTCATCCGACTTCGGTTGTAAACATCTTACTTATGTTTAGCATACCAAAATTTAAGAAATTACAACTTGGGTTTTACCCCAAACCATAACTTCCATGGTGTCATTTCAACGGATCAAGATGGAGCTCTTTTCAGTGTAAAAGCGGTAGTCTCTAAAGCTTTAATCTTTCAAAACATAATGGCAGTTTTATGAATAACACCTTTGATCCAACCTTGTCAAACAAGGTTTCATTACAAATCTCAAACACTCCATACTCCTATGGTGTTTCTGGAAATGTAAATCTAGGTGTTTTGCTAAACTTGCAACTCAAATAAATCCCTTTATGATAAATTATAATTCATTTATTTTTCTTGTTACACTTGTAACTCAAATAAATCCCTTATGATAAAACCATAAATCATTTATTTTCTTGTTACAATGATTTTCACTTCATCTTGAAAGTCTTTGAACATTTTCAAATATTTCACACTTCTTTCTCATTAAGTGAATATTCACTCAAATTTCCGGAGAAAGTATATGAAGTTGAAACCATCGCTTACGACTATACATCATAATGGACTACATACATCGATATGTATAAATTCCAATATTTTAGTCGTTCGTTCTTCTTTGGCCTTTGAACGAAGTTTTAATTACCCCGAGAAAAGTCTCACAAGCATCACTTGATCAAATCAAAGACTCCAAAAATCCATGAATATGGAGATTCTTCATGTTTTCTTTCCAATATAATTTAAACAGCGATGTCACTTCGTAAGTGATCTTTCAATCATTTGTCTTGCGACATTTTAGCATTAGGTTTTATGGATGTGATTTCTCCAACTAGATTTGTAAATCATCCATCTTATATGGAATACGGTAATTATTTGAACAACCTTTGTTCTCATAATACCTGATTCAAATAACAATTATTAAAACAAATCTTGAAGTCAAGCTTTGATGTCAACGAGAAATACAAACAACGGTTTGTTTGTTTTCGATGAACATTATCACATATTCTCTTGCTAGTTACTTAGGCCATTGTGGTTCATGAATTGCGTCGTTCCGTATGAAATTTCATACCAACCAATTCGGTATCCAATACCCAAGAACCACATTGTTTAACAAGCAAAGAATACAACCATAACATGTATATCATCCATATACCAAAATTGGATATTTCCAATCTTTTCTTTTCTGCCAAATATATTTTATAGATTCTCTTTTAGCATTTCCTTTTCCGTTTTAAAAGAATCTATCAACATCAAAAGTGGCGCCATATACATGACACATAGTTCAAAGCGTGTATATTCAAATAATAATACCTTTGGACTTGCACTTTGAAGTAGATCACCATCATCAAAATGATCGGTATTCTTTTAAAATCCATTCTTTAGTAATCTTTTAGTGTAGTAAACACTTTACATACATCTTCTATTCATCCTTATCATGACGACTTTCATGATCAAGCTACTTTAGCTTATAAAGGTGAATCGTGAGTATAACATTACTTTCCAAAACCCTTTTGGATGATTAGGATGTCTAGTATCTCCAACCTTCGCAAATGCTCATCCAATATGAGAACATATATTATACTCTATCATATTGCAACCAAAACATTGTTTCAGATATCGTTATATCTGTCACACATGATGGTTTCTGAAACAATTCTTTAAGCTCCTAGATAAACTTGATATTAAAACAATCAAGAATCATGGAGGCAAACATGATACTTAAGATACTAACACTGGAATTGTAACTCTTGATTTAATACCAACTATTAAATTTCACGGAGTAAATAGAGTTTGCTGAAAGTTTGCAATAGGACTTTAAACTTTATATTGACACTCAACACAATACGATACTAGTTCGTAAAGTATATATCCAGAATTCTATCTATGCATAAGGTGGTGAACGAATGCCAATGACTACAAAAAATTATGCAAATTTACTTTGATTTAATTTATGATAAATTGAGTTCTACTAATCCAAATTAGAAATGAACTCCCACTCAAAAACGACATCCCTCGTGCCTTTTTGGTGATTACATGAACCAAATCCACTACACCAAGTCCGATCATCACGTGAGTCGGCGTAGCTTCAAAGGCGAGCATCAAATGGGCATCATATCTACTATATGACTCATGCTTAACCTTTCGGTCCGTGTTCCGAGGCCATGTCTGTACATGCTAGGCTCGCCAAGTAAGAACCTTAGTATTCGCGTGTGTAACTGTCTTACACCCGAAATATGGTCGTGGATCCAAAAACACCCGATCATCACGTGATGTCTTGGAGCGACGAGAACATAATAGGTGCATACTAAAGAAAGAACACATTCTTATCTTGATATTTAAATGAGGGATCATCTTATTATGCTAATTAAAGCCAAACAAGCAATATAATATGCAATCAAAACATCACATGTTTATAAGTGAAATGATATGGTTCCCGCATATTATTTCCATCATGTGCACCGTGGTATGATCACTATCATACCTTTATGTGTAAGGCCAAGGTCTATGGAACTTACACGCTATGTGTGTTGTAAGAGTATCATCTCATACTTCTACTTACAACATCACCATATCATAACACTAGCCCAACAACAATCTAAACTAGACGCCTCTAATTTATCCATTGCAAGTTTTATGTGGCTTAGGGCTTTCGAAGATAGAACCGTTCTTACCTACGAACATGAACCACAACGAGGATAACCAAATTGTTGACAACTCATTACAAATTAGATATTGACTATAGTAGGAGAGACAGACACCCGCTAGCCACTTATGCAAAACTAGTTGCATGTAAAGCGTGGAACAGGTCTCATGTGCGAGGACATGTAAAGTTTGTCCGGGCCGCTTCATCCCACTATGCCACCAATATCCAAAGTACAACTAAGAAGCAATAAAATGATCATCATCGCCCACATACTCATATGTGTACTACCGTGCAAAGTATCTACGCATAGATCCGGCTCTGATACCACTGTAGGGTTCGCAGCATAGAAAACAAAAAATTTCCTACGATGGGAACAACTATGTACCAAGATCTATCTACTAGATACAAACAACGGGCGGATGTATATCCGTAGAGAACATACCCTTGAAGACCGACAAAGCTTAACGAGTCCAAACTCGTGGTTGATGTAGACGATCTCTTGCCGATCTCAAGATCGAGAGGAAGTCCTAGCGCCGCAAAACAGCAGCGCATCCGTGCTCGCACACACGTTCGAGGCACCGAGCAACCTCCGCCTCCTCGCTCCAGCGATGCAGCGGAATCACAACTCTTTCTTGCCGAAAATCCACCGGGAACATGTATCTCGCTAGTCCGAGACCATGGGGAATAAATTAGAAGGGGAGAGAGATCCTTCACGAGGAGGTGTGAGAGACAAGTGAGGAGGGGGGCTCCTTTTATAGGAGGAGGGGGGCACCCAAGGGGTGGCCGCCGGCCATGGGGGATGCCCCCTCCCCTCCTTCATTCATGTGGGTGGACACTCCACTCACAAAATTCCCTTTAAATTCCCTCCACTCAAAAGTCCACTCAAATTCCCATTAAATTTCCACCAAATTTAATGCAAACTCTCATTAAATAAAACTCTTTTATTTTATTCAGAATTTTGTCAATTACTTTAATGACAAACATTCACAAATAACCCCTTGCTAGAATTCCATTTCACATGCATAACCACTTTATGCAATTTCACCCGAAAACCTGTTTCGGTATCTAGTGAAATAAATTCCTGCGCTTGTTTATTCTTTCGGCATGAAACTTTTGCTCCAATTGGATGTCGGTGTCTCTTAAGTGTGTCACCCTACGGTTCGTGAATAATGCGGACATGATCGAGACCCCTCTCGGATCAATAATCAGAAGCGGGATCTGGAGACCCATACTGACTCCCACACATTCAACGATGACTTTCTTATGATCGTCGGAACCTTTTACGCTAGTATCTTAATCCTTTTGTTTCGTGATATATTACATGTCCGAGATTCGATCATCGGTATCTCCATACCTAGTTTGATCTCGTTACCGACATGCACTCTTTTCTCGTTCCCGTGATATAACATTCTAGTGATCAAATCAGTTGCTTGCAAGCTAATCAATGTGATATCACCGAGAGGGCCCAGAGCATATCTATCCGTCATCGGGATGAACAAATTCCACTCTCGATCCATGGGCCTCAACATAACACTTTATTAGTTCTGAATCCATCTTTATAATCATCCTGTTATGGTGTGACGTTTGATGTTATCAAGAAACTCTTCCGGTGTTAGTGATTGACATGATCTCATGGTCTAAGGATTAGGATCACTTCGTAAGTTGTTATAGCAATATAAACTCAATGACTTTGATCGTAATGCTATACTTCGGATGAATGTTCATCACACCATTACACTAATGTTGTGACCTCGTTATTAACAACATCCAATGTCTATGATCAGGAAACCTTGATCATCTTGTTAATCAACGAACTAGTTTATAAGAGAGGCATAACTAGGAACTTCCTTTTTGTTTATTAAACACACATGTATTAACGTTTCCGTATTAATACAATTATAGCATTTAAAATAAACATTTATCATAAATAAGGAATACGATAATAACCACTTTATTATTGCCTCTCGGGCATATTCCCTTCAGAAGAGGCTCATGGTTAATTTAAAACTACCGAAGATAGAGCTGGATCCAAATGCGGAGGATCCAGTTGAGGACGCCTTAAACATGGGAGAGCCATAGAGGCTAAGGTCAGGGAGTGGGCTTTGAAGAAGATGGCCCAGTGTTTCACCAACTGGAAGAAAAGATTGCACCTTGACTATGTCGTGAAAGAGAAGACTCCCGATTTCAAGAATATTCAGTTTGAGAAGATAAAACCATTCTAGGCTGAGTTTGTGGAATACAAGACATCAGAAAAATCTAAGAAAATGTCTGCAACGAATAAGCTGAATGCTGCTAACAAGAAGTATCACCATACTATGGGGCAAGGTGGCTACAGGGCTGGCATTCCTAAGTGGGAGAAACTTGAGAATGAACTGCGTGATAAAAAGATCACCCCAGAGACAGACGATTGGGTAGAACGTGCAAGGAATTGGTTTTACGGGCATGGGGGCACGTTGGACTCGGAAGTGTTGGAGATATGCCCTAGAGGCAATAATAAATGTAGTTATTATTATATCTTTGTGTTTATGATAAATGTTTACATTCATGCTATAATAGTATTAACAAGGAAACATTAATACTTGTGTGATTTGTAAACTTAATTTGAAGTCCCTAGTATAGCCTCTATACTTCACTAGCTTGTTGGTTGATAAATGATTGTGGTTTCCCTATCATGAACATTGAGATGTTATCAACAACAAGATCATATCGTTAGGAGAATGATATGGTGGACATACTCCTATAGATAAGCGTAGCATAAAGATCAAGTCATTTCAATAGTTCAATTGCTATATGCTTTCTGATACATAGTAACCTAATTCCTTCGACCATGAGATCATGCATATCACCTTTACCAGATGGATGCTTTGATGACATCAAACACCACACCGTAACTGGGTGGTTATAAAGGTGGCATTGAGTGTTCGGAAAGTATTGGTTGAGACACATGGATCAAGAGTGGGATTTGTCCATCCATATGACGGATAGATATACTCTGGGCCCTCTCGGTGGAATGTCATCCAATTAGCTTGCAATCATGTGACTGGCTCACAAGGGATCACATATCACGGTAACGAGAAAAGAGTACTTATCAGTAACGAGGTTGAACTAGGTATGCAGAGATACCGACGATCATAACCTCGGATAAGTAACATATCGTGAGACAAAGGGAAATTGGTATCGTATGTAAGTGGTTCATTCGATCGCAAAGTAATCGTAGAAATATGTGGGAGCCATATGAATTTCCAGATTCCTCTATTGGTTATTGTTCGGAGAAGTGTCTCGATCATGTCCGCATAATTCACGAACCGTAGGGAGACACACTTAAGGATTCGACGTTGTTTGAGTAGTTATGGTATTATGAGAAAGAGACCGAATGTTGTTCGGAGTCTCGGATGGGATCCGGGATATCACGAGGTGATCCGGAATGGTCCGGATAATAAGATTCATATAAAGAAAGACCCGTTTCGGAGTTCGGGAATGATTCCGGTGATTTCATCGGGAATGTTCTAGAAGGTTCCGGATTGTCCGGCACTCCGGGGGGGAGGGGTACATGAATGTGTCATTACATATTGGAATGATTGCATCATGTACTAAGTGTTCTTGCTGTCCCAAATAAAGGATTAAATTGAATCCTAAAACAGAAAAGTCAAATGTCCAGTTTGAAAGTCAAACGGCTAAAACAAGAAACTGTGGGAAACAAGCAAGAGGAGTTGGAACCGACTTGAGGGAGGAGTCTCCTCCCCAAGCCGGCGCGCCACCCAAGGCCGACTTGGGGAGGGACTCCCCTCCCCTTGGCCGCACCCTCCACCCATAAAAGGAGGGGCAGGGCCTCCTCCTCTAGACACACAAGTTTCTACCTCTAATCTCCGGTTTAGAGCCGTTCTGGTTTAGAGCTTCTAATTGCTTTAGCCTGCGGTTTAGAGCCTTCTAATTGGTGTGTATAATCTCTAGACCACTAATAGCCCTCTCTCATACTCCACCATACTCGCTCCGGCTTAAGGCGAAGCCCTGCAGGATCTCCCCTTTACTTCCGGTACCACGCCGTTGTGCTGCCGGAATTGCGAGGAGAGTGCTACAACCTCCGCTGCCTGCTGGAACAAGGGAGAGGAAGGTCTTCGTCGAGTACCAAACGTGTGACCGACTGCGGAAGCGCTGCCGGAACGCAACGCCGGAAGGATCGTCTACACGATCTTGAGATCGGAAAGAGTACGACTACATCACCCACGAGAATCCGCTCTCGTTAAACACTTTGGAATCTTTGAGGGTAAGTTATTCCATCGACTCATTGCTACAATCTAGTAGATAGATCTTGGCTTGTTTGTTTGTATGCGATAGTTTGTTTTCCATGCTACGAACCCCTACAGGAAGGGAGGTGTATATATAACATACGACATAAAGAATACCCCTTGCCAATCGAGAGGATCAGAAAAGCAGTACAGGCTGTTAAAGATGGGGACTTCATTCCCGATAGAGAGAATTATGAGCTCACACTCGCCCTTGGAAATAAGGAAGATGATGGACGAACACGAGGCACAAGAGTATCCCAACCATGGAGGACTGGGTTTCCAGAAGAGAGGAAGAAATATCCTGATAGAATCCGTCAAAGGAGAAAGGACAGGGTGGAAGTTGAAGCAGATAGTCACAAAGAGCGAATGCGTTTAATTGAAGAACGATTAAAGCAACAACAAGATGAAATTAACGCACTTAAAGAGCAAAGTACTACTGGCCCATCTCGGCAGCACACTGCATTCGATGCTACCGGCCTATCGAATAATCGAAAAAGCAGTGTGACTTCCACCGAGGTCCCGGGTGATGACAATGGCGATGACGATGATGCACCGACGATGGCTCCTGTTGGCTACCCAGTGGATGATATCACAGAGATGACACACTGCGAGCTACACCAATTGAACATATCAATGAAGGTGGCGGTCGGCTATGCCTTACCAATTGGACCCACACCAACTTACCTTTGACGTCCGGTTCCAGAGGGCTACGTTGTTGTCGGCGTGGATGAAATCATGCCCACCTTTGAAGTTTTGGATATTCACTACCCTGCAGGTGAAGGGGATGTGACTGTGCTGGGAGACGCAAAAAACGTCACCATTCTATGGCCAAAGGAATGTATCGTGCTTCGAAATCACACGCCAAGGCCATCTTCGCCGCCGCCTCACCCGTCTCCAGCGAGGTCGTCGCCGCCGCGGCAGCCATCTTCGTCGCCTCACCCGGCTCCGTCGCCTCACCCGGCTCCGTCGCCTCACCAATCTCCGGCGCAGCCATCGCCGCGGGAGCCATCGCCGGTGCCTAAGGGTCAAAAGCGTAAGCGTACCACTACCGTGCCTCGTGGTAAGCGATCGCCAAAATGTAAACAAGAGCCTCTTCCAAAAGTACCAAAGGTTCCTCCCAAGAGAGCTTATGACTGTACTGAAGAGGAGACTGCGGCGATCGTTGATGCAGAAACGACATCATTTTTCGCTAAGCTGAGGCGGTCGAAAGAGCCAGTGTTCCCCAGCACCAAAGAAGAAAAAGCCAAAGTGTTGAAAATGCTAAAGACTCTTCATCAACCCGAGCCAAAGCTGTCATCAGACTATGAGCGTTCTATTCTCAAGTCACATGCGGCACAAAAAGCCTCGAAGAGCAGTACTGATGCAAGCGAGAAATCTGTTGCCCAGCTCGGAGAACAAGCAAAACAGACTTGCGCCCCTCTCAAGGTGATTTCCCAAACCAATGTGGGGTCGAGCAAATATGGGGCCGAAGAGCAGTATGATCCAGAGGTAGTTGCACAATATGGAGAAGCTCCCGCTGCTCAAGGTATGAGTATTGCCCAGTACTTATCCCAGTTAGAGTTCTTCCCCGTGAGTGAAGTAGCATACAAATACCAGTACGGCAAACCTCTCGTCAAACCTGAGGAGGTAAATGTGGCATCCCGCAAAACCACTACTAGAAAATCGCGTTGTATTTGTGCATTGCATCGTCATCATCTTGCATTGTTTGCCAAAACTATTTTCGCAACACCCGTTTTGTTTTCTAAAACGCCCTATTGATTCAAACATCCAAAACCGGTTCGCCGGAATATTTTATTTTGGCCGCTATCGGGTTGCTTCGGCCCGTTTAAAACAAATACAAAGTTCAATTATTTTCAGTAGGGGCAGTCGAACGGGCCGAGTAGACCCGAACGACCGCCCCAGGTTTTAAATCGGGCCACCTGTATCTAATCCTAAACCCACCTGGAACTCTACCCACACACCCCAGCCACATCACCCTGGCCAATAGCCCCTCGCCACCTCACCCTCTTTCCTCACCCCCCTCCACTCACATGCTGCCACGTGGCCTCTATCTCTCTCTCTCCCACACCACACACCTGCCCACACACCCACTCACACTCCCACCAACCACCCCACACCACACAAATCCCCAGCACACACACACGCACGCCAGCAGCATACCCCAACCACCCCAGCCACTCAGCCGCCCCAGCCCTGGTCCCTGCCCCCTGGGTCCCGCACGCGCCCCGACCCCCATGGCCCCACCTGGCAGCTCCTTCTTCTCCACGCCCCCGCCCCGACCCACACGCACTCTGCCCCGCGCGCGCGCGCCTCTCTCACGCGCCGCCCCTCCCCTCCCCCTTCAAGCTTGCTGCTGGCCCAACCCCCTCCGCTTCCGCCGCCGGCCGCGCCGCGCTCACCCTCTGGCCGCGCCACCGCCTTTTCCCCCCACCGTCGGGTACCCCGCATCATCACCGTCACCAACCACCACCGCGGTCCTGCGCTCCGGCCAGGCCAAGCCGCCTCCTCGCCGGCGACCGCCAAGCCTCTGCAGGTGCCCGATTTTGGGCTTGTTCCCGTCGGTGTCGACAAGTGCAAGCTTGCTTCGAGTCCCTTGTGGAATAGTGCGTGTGCAGACCTTTGGAAGATGTGTACAATCCAAGATCGACATGGAGCAACGTAGACGACCACCCAAAGTCTCCAACCTGGAATCAACAAGATCTGCCACAAGGAGCCGAAGGTCGCGGAACGACAAGACCCTTTCCGCACCGATACCGAACCCGGCACGTTCCTAGATCCCCGACTCGAAGGCCCCCGGAACGCCATGACCGACAACATGAGCCGAGACCCCGAACCCGATCCGAAGACCGAGAACCGCGACACTCCAAGATCTCCTTCACGGACGTTTCCGGACCCGACGACCGCCAAGATCGCCACCGGTTCAACAAGCGCTCCGCCCCGGACACCAATTTCTGCACCCCGAACGTCAAGACCGATGCAATGGCGCGGACCCGACAAGATCCCCGCGACGACAAGAACGGCACCGACCGAAACGAACCCGATGCGCTCCGGCACCGAACCAAGACCTTCTTCCCCGAACGCAAGATCTGCCCCGTTACCGAGAGCGAGAGAACGATCCCGCCGAGACCGAACCGTCGAACCCTGGACCCCGAGCCCGACCACGAACCCCGGAAACCCCAAGAACTGCCGAACCCCAATGTGTGAACCCTTCCCGAAACCCTATTTTATAACATAATAACAACTTGTTGCATAGTGAATTGTCATCTCGCATGCATATCTGTGGTTTGGGGGCCTTATGCCGATTCACCTAATAATTAAATATGGGGCCATATGCGGGCAAATCTAGTCTCATATCGGCCTCATTTAAACTTGTGTAGCGAACCGGTATCATATCTTGCCTTGCTAAACAACATTTAAATTGCGGGGTAGCTAAACAACCTGCACCACCTAAACAATTGTCAGGACCCCGGTTCCACTTAATATGACCTAATTGCATCGCACCTTCGCCACGTCATCCACCATGCATGCATCATGCCGACCTTCTGCCGTTGTATTAAATATCGCATCCGGTGTTCTTCTAGTGTTTTGCTTCTTCGCGGATAAGGCCGTTGAGTTGATGTGAGCTCCGCCCCGATCTTCGGATGATCCTTTCGGCAATGTTTTCAGGCGAGCATCTCCCCCCTTTCTACCTATCTTACTTTTATAGTATTTATTCCCTCCTGTTGATCTATTTGCTATCTGTGTTGCGATGCTCTAGTTTCCGTACCCGTGATATCCCTTGCAGCCCTATATTACCTTGGACACACCCTATTACCTGTTGTTTGGTAGATAGTTGGACTTGCGCGTCGTAGTTGCTTGCTCAAGTGCTGTTGCGTGTTGCCATATGCCACAGTTGCTGATGTATTGCCGCATGTTGATGTTGGAGAGGATCATAGCTTTACTTATTGTTCACTTTAATTTCCGTTTAACAACTAAAATTGAATAAGCAGAGGCATCGGTGGGTGATAGATAATATTTGGTTTCCGAACGCCCACTTGTGTCCCGTAAGACCCCGAGTACTTGATACCTGTTCCTTGATTTATCGCGCTATCCACATCCGGGAGGTATATGGGACCCCCCTGAGCCAGAGCTTGATTCCGTCTTATTTCTGGGGGCCACGAACTAGTTTGGGGCTTTATTACTATCCTGTACTTATGCCATGTTTACTGCTTTATTTACGATTGTGCGAGGTACTGCACACTGTACTGTTTAGGATCTGTGACCCGTTTACGTGGTATCGACAGTCCCCGTTTGGGGACCTGCTGTCGTTTACCGCCGGCCCCACAAACTTTGGGGTCCGTCTCGGAGCTAGCTTACTTCGTTGCGGGTGTACTCCAAGGGGTGGCCCCCTGAAATATTTCTGAATCCTGTGATTGTTCAGTCGTGAAAGCCTCGTTGGGTTTTGATTTGGTTTTTCCGAGGTTGATCGAGTGTGTGTTGCTATTGGTGCACCCCGGCCGGGTAAAACTTTCTGAAAGCCGTGTCCGCGGATATGGACGACTTGGAGCACAGTATCTCGATCATAGACAAGCATAACTAAAGTTTACTGCTATAAATTTGACTTATAATGACTAGTAATCAGCTTCACTATAATGGAATGGCTAATTAATACTGCCCACAATTGCTTGTTTGGTTGTCGCTTGCGACAATTGTATCTGACTAGTAAGTATTGCAACTACAACGGAATGGCTGAATAAAAGTACCAACAACTGCTGGGTTTTGGGTATATCTCATGCTATCTGTATCTGATTAGTAAGAGTTACAAGTATAACGGAATGGTTAATTAAAGTGCCCACTGCTTATTTTATCAGGACGACTATCTTTAACCTGACTAGTAATTGCTGCAACGATAACCGAATAAATAAAGCTGTCAACTGTGTGAGTTCCTCGGTTGACTTCCTCGATCGGTGTCGAGGGGGAAACGCCAGGATGGGTTTGTTTGATGCTAGTATCAGGTCGGATCCGAATAGGTCTTTCTCACCCCTCTCTGATAGCCGCCAGTTGTATCGAGTCTCTATAGGTTGTCAGTGCATGCTGCCGCTGCCGCTCAGTCCACCATACCTGTGTAGGCGAGGACCGCCGAATTCTAGCCTCGCCGTGTACTGGCCTCAGTACTGACGCTCCTTCTTTTTCCTTTGCCCTTTGTCGGCGCCCCTTTTGTTTAAGCAGGTTTGAGATCGACGTCGTTAGCAGGGTTACCCTTCCGGCTTGGCCTGGGCAGGGTTATGGACGCCATTGGTTATTCTTCAGGGCTCTTAGCCCCATTTGCTTCTTGTCCGTAGTCGGACGCTCTATCATTTCAAGGTGATTTGGATCTTGTATATTATATCTGTATTCTTGACTCATTGAGTCGCTGTTATATATATCTGTTCTGTGGGTCCCATCGAGGACTGTTGTGTAATGTTATTACTTCGTTTTCCACCCGCACGGAAGTGCCTGGTGGGCACCTTTGAATCGTTTCTATGCGGGTTTGGCGAATTTTGCTCAAACTTGCATAGGTCCGATTCTGAGGGTGTTACAGTAAACAATCTTCCAACAAAAATGCGAAGATTGCATAACTGGTACATGCATGCCACAAGGGCCGGGGCTAACTGGATAGTGCTAAGGGTTACAAAAAAGCATCATGGGAAACAAAAGGATGACATGATATCCATTGAATTTGATGAACTATTTCAATTATTCAATCAAGACGCCTTGGACAAATCGATCATCAGTGCCTATTGTTTGTAAGTACTAATTTTGTAATTAATTTAGTCTCCAACTATATTATTTTTGTTTATTGCATGTATATAATCATACTGTAATATGCAAAATGAAGATCTCGAATGCAGCAGAGGACAAATATATGACATTGGCTTCATTGACCCATATTGGGTTCATGAAGCTAATCTCAAAATAAGCTCCCAGGATACGGAGGATAATATAGTACACGCCTTAAGATTTCAAGAAACCAAAAGGGAAATACTATTTCCTTACAACTTCGAGTGAGTGTTATTGTCTTGTATACACTTTCTATTTCGCTTACTCGATGTTAAGTATATAATTGATTAATTATGCATTTGCAGCTTCCACTATATTATGTTAATCATTCAACTTGACAAAGGGCGTGTACTAGTCATGGACTCGAAACATAAAGCCCTTGAGACGTGGAAGGACATGCAGATACTTCTCCAGCGGTAATTCTAATCATTATGACACTATATCGACAACGTTCGTGAATTTTATGATATTAAGTACTTAATAACTTATTTTATTCGTTTTCTACGCCGGGCAGCACTTGGAAACGGTTCACCAACAAGGCTAGGGGTGTTTGGAAAGAGGAGCTTACATTTCAACCACTAGATGTAAGCATCACTAGCTATATCTGCGCATCTCTTTGATTCTAGTTTTGATACAGTTATTATCATGCTTGATTATTATTTTGATTGAACTCTGTTCTCATAAAGTGCCTGACGCAGGACCAGGTAACAATCTATGTGGATATTATGTTTGCGAGTTCATCCGGCAGACGTGCGATGAGAAGGGCAGAAATTTAGAGCAACTCCACGTACGTAAACAATTTCTATAGTTTTTAATTACAATCAAATTATGTTTAGTTTCATTCATATAGGCTGACTCCTTTTTTAAATCAGATCGAACGTCTACGGGACGGTCTTCTTCCAAAGGATCGCGTACGAGCAATTCAGGAGGAATTGGCGGAATTCTTGGATGCAGAAGTCCTAGACCCAAAAGGGGAATACTACTCGGCTGTGTATAGACTTTAGAAATTGTAAAAATAGCAACTTTGAAGAAATTGGCCGGTAGCATCGAATAGCAACTTTTGTATGTAGTGCATGAACTCGATCCTTGTATTCAATGTAATATTGTCATCATGATGCAATATAAGGTTCCTTCATTGATAAGTGCAAATCACTAAATAAACAATAAAACAACCTAAATGAATTCTCTGCCGCGGCACAAAAAGTGGCAAAAATGCTGCCGCGACAACAAAATGTGCCAAAATGAATTCTCTGCCGCGGCAGAGAAATGGGCCAAATCTCTGCCGCAGCAGAAGGTTATTAGTCCCGGTTCCTGTCACGAACCAGGACTAATGCTCCACCCCCCTCGCCCTCTGCCGCTGCCACGTGTGCACCCTTTAGTCCCAGTTGGTGGGGCAACCGGGACTAAAGGTTAGGGCTTTAGTCCCGATTGCCCCGTCCCGGTTGGACAACCGGGACTAAAGCCCCGTATCAACCGGGACCTATAGCCCCGTTTCCACCAGTGTTTTTTTGTTCCTGATATCTCTCATGTCCCTCTTCTTCAGATGAATCTGTTCTCTGCTAGCCAGCTTACTGACTCTGGTTGTCGCGTCATTCTTGATGCTGATTCTTGTGTTGTTTAGGACCGTCGCACATAGGCCCTGGTTGGAGCTGGCCCTCGCAGCCATGATTCTTCAGGGCTTTGGGAGTTAGACTGGCTTCGTGTTCCTTCCGCTGCCACTTCATCTGCCAGTTCTTCTCCGGTCGTCGCCTCTGCTACCAGCTCCTTTCAGAAGTGACATCATCGTCTTGGTCACCTTTGTGACTCTCGCCTGTCGTCATTAGTTCATCGTGGTCTTCTAGGGTCTGTCTCAGGAGATGGGTCTTTACATTGTCAGGGCTGTAGATTGGGCAAACAGATTCAGCTTCCCTACCCTACTAGCGCGTCTGTATCTCAGCGACCTTTTGATTTAGTTCATTCCGATGTTTGGGGTCCGGCTCCTTTCGCTTCGAAAGGGGGCCATCGCTACTATATTTTATTCATCGATGATTTTTCTCGGTACACTTGGTTGTATTTTATGCGCTCTCGTAGTGAAGTGCTTTCCATATATCAACGTTTTGCGGCCATGGTCCGCACTCAATATTCTACCCCCATTCGCGTGTTTCGTGCTAATTCAGCTGGTGAGTATATCTCCCAGATGTTGCGTAGTGTTCTTGCTGAGCAGGGCACCCTTGCTCAGTTCTCCTGTCCTGGCGCACATGCCCAGAATGGCGTTGCAGAGCGTAAGCATCACCATCTTCTTGAGACCACTCGTGCCATGATGATTGCTTCTTCCCTTCCTCCGCATTTCTGGGCTGAGGCTGTCGCTACGTTGGCTTACCTCATCAATATTCAGCTTTCTGCTGCTCTGCAGGGCGGTATCCCTCTTGAGCGCCTATCTGGACAATCTCCAGACTACTCCATGCTTCGTTTGTTTGGTTGTGTTTGCTATGTTCTTCTTGCTCCCCGTGAACGCACCAAACTGACTGCTCAGTCTGTTGAGTGTGTCTTCCTTGGATACAGTGACGAGCATAAGGGTTATCGCTGTTGGGACCCCGTTGGTCGTCGGATGCGTATCTCTCGTGATGTTACTTTTGATGAGACGCGTCCTTTCTATCCTCGTCCCACCGCTGGTACCTAACCGGTGGAAGATATCTCTTTTCTTCTCTTTCCTGACACACCTCCTTCTACTCCTGTTGTGTCTTCTTCAGGATCTCCTCCCCCTGATGTCTCTTCTTCGACACCGTCTGCATCTGCTCCGTCTAGTTCTCCTAGTTCTCCTCGTTCTCCGGAGTCTTCCTCTGCTATACCTTCTTCTTCATCGTCGTCTCCTGAGTCGTCTTCCTCTGATGAGCTTCCCTCTACTCGTCCTGTTCGTCAGCGTCGTGCCCCCAACCGTTAATCTCCCAGTCAGTATGGTCTTTCTGTTGCCTCCGAGACGACTTCTTATCAGGATGCTGAGCATCATCCTGAATGGCAGCTGGCCATGGCTGAGGAGCTTGCCGTGCTTGAGCGCACTGGCACCTGGGATCTTGTTTCTCCTCCTCCCGGTGTTCGTCCTATCACGTGTAAGTGGGTCTATAAGATTAAGACCCGCTCTGATGGATCTCTTGAGCGCTATAAAGCGCGTCTTGTGGCTCGTGGTTTTCAGCAGGAGCATGGTCGTGACTATGATGAGACCTTTGCTCCTGTGGCTCATATGACCACCGTGCGTACTCTTATTGCTGTTGTTTCTGTTTGTCACTGGTCTGTGTCCCAGCTTGATGTTCAGAACGTCTTTCTCAATGGTGAGTTGCGTGAGGAGGTTTATATGCAGCCTCCTCCTGGGTATTCCGTTCCCGAGGGGATGGTTTGTCGTCTTCGACGTTCTCTTTATGGCCTCAAACAGGCCTCTCGTGCCTGGTCTGAGCGCTTTGCTTCTTTAGTGACTGCTGCTGGTTTCTCCCCTAGTGCTCATGATCCAGCGTTGTTTGTTCACACTTCTCCTCGTGGACGCACTCTTCTTCTTCTTCTTCTTGTTCTTCTTTATGTTGATGATATGATCATTACTGGTGATGATTCTGAGTATATCGCCTTTGTTAAGGCTCGTCTTCGTGATCAGTTTCTTATGACTGATCTTGGTCCTCTTCGATACTTTCTTGGAATTGAGGTTTCCTCCACTTCTGATGGCTTTTACATCTTCCAACAAAAGTATATTCAGGATCTTCTTGCTCGTGCTGCTCTTGGGGATGAGCGCACTGTTGAGACCCCTATGGAGCTTAATGTTAAGCTTCAACCTACTGATGGTGATCCTCTTCCTGATCCGACGCGTTATCGTCATCTTGTTGGGAGACTTGTTTATCTTGCTGTCACTCGTCCTGACATCTCTTATCCTGTTCATATTCTGAGTCAGTTTGTTTCTGCTCCTACCACTGTTCACTATAGTCATCTTCTCCGTGTTCTTCGTTATCTTCGTGGTACGATCACTCGTCGCCTTTTCTTTCCGTGTTCCAGCTCCCTCCAGCTCCAGTGCTATTCGGATGCTACGTGGGCGAGTGATCCTTCGGATCGCCGTTCACTTTCTGCTTACTGTGTGTTTCTTGGTGGGTCGCTCATTGCTTGGAAGACGAGTGTCGAGGCTGAGTTGCGTGCTATGGCCTTGTTGACTGCTGAGGTGACCTGGTTACGGTGGTTACTTGCGGATTTTAGGGTCTCTATTACTACTCCCACTCTGGTTTTGTCTGACAGTACAGGTGCTATTAGTGTTGCACGTGATCCGGTCAAGCATGAGCTTACCAAGCATATTGGTGTTGATGCTTTCTATACACGTGCTCAGGTGCAGGCTCAGGTTGTTGCGCTTCAGTATGTGCCTTCAGATTTACAGTTGGCGGATTTCTTTACGAATGCACAGACCAGAGCGCAGCATGATTTCTTACTCTCCAAACTCAGTGTTGTGGATCCACCATGAGTTTGAGGGGGGGTGTTAGATGTATATATTTGTATATTGTAGTTTCCCCGTAAGGTTCGGGAGTTTTCTGCATATTTGCACATGTACCTGTATTATATATTATGGCCTTTAGCCTCCAGAGAAATACAAGTTGCATATTCCTGACAACTGCGAACACTGTCAAGAGGTCAACTCTGTCTACGCGTACACGTTACGTTGTACGCAAACACGACAAGCAATGACTGGTTAATTCCTGCGCCACTACGGCGGCAAGACGTACTACTACATGTGCAGCATATACACACTCGGAGTTAATATACAAGTACACGGCACGGCGCCCACGCTTGCAACCTTGGTTAATCATCAAATCCGTCGTCTCTTGAAAAAAAAAAGTCAATCCGTCGAGCGCACCGGCGCCTTAGAGAGCACAGACTAGCTATGAAACAGCGGAAATTAGCTCTTTCACAATGGTATCTTAGCATGTTTTCATATAAGCAATTAAAACTTAAGAAACAACTAGTATAATACATTGTTTTTTATGTTGAGTCTCTATATTTAATGATTTAGAGGACATGCATGCTTGTGATTAGTCTAGCAATATTTTTTCTCATTAACCATAGTTCCACGTAAGCAAAATGGCTAAAATAAAAAGCTAAGAAATTCCCGTTATGAAAGGCCTTAAATGAAAGGCTGACGTAGCCACGTCCTTAACCAAATCCGGCACGTTTACTGTTCCCTGCCTGGGGCTAAAGATTTTGTCGCTGCTGCCACGCACTTACGAGCGCGCGCGCGCAGTAGTTTACCGGCCATACATCAAGCAAGATCAGCCAGATGCCCATGCATGCTACGTAGTACAACCTGTGAGTCATAACCGTAAGTGGAGTGGTGATCTGGTCTGGTCTGGTCTGGTCTGGTACTATGCGATTGCATGGTTTAGGTTTTATGAATTCAGCCAAATTAAACTCCGTATGGCGCAGGGCGAGGAGGAAGAAGAAGGTGGTCGTTTTGTCTTTTCCAGAATTGCAAACCAGAGAGTTTTGATTGTAACACTCTACTTTCATCTTATTACTTTCATTTTTCTGTGTTAGAAAATGTCACGGTACTCTTTGGTTTGTAAACCTGGTTTGAATAATGGTTTGCTTTATTTATATAGCGATATAAAAAAATTCTGTTTTGAGAAAATTCCATCACTCGTATATATACATGTCTCCGCCCGTACGTACGTACGGCCCATTTTTCTGTGTTAGGAATACGTGCACACGTACGTGAATTTGGACGACGCGGGAGCTACTAGCAGTGAATGAATGAATGAAGGAAGCGACGGAGAGTGAGCGTGGGCGCGAGCTACGGCAGACGACAGCTAGCACTTGCTTCGTCGTGGTGCCGGCCGTGCGTACTTGCGCTTTTAAAAATGGGCCGTGGACGTCGCCTGAATACGCACCGGACTCGTATGGGTTTTAGGGTACATCTAACCGATGTAGTACAACAATTAGATCCCGCTTGTTTCATCGTTTCATATACCTGTCAGATCCAAATATTACCGAGTATACGACGGGTTTCATATACCTGTCAGGTCTAGACCTCAATTGGTCCGTAATATTTACACCCGTTTTTAGCTAAAACTAGCACAGTGGCCCTCGCAATGCGAGGGCATCACATTTGGTGTCTCATGATATTAATGGATCAGTTAAATATTCAGATTATATGGCGACTAAAAATGTGATTAAATAGGACATCAAAATGTGATGCTAAATAAGGTATAACATGTGAGGGTGAATTTTTAGTCAGCCCTAATTCATGAAAATTTCCACCTCGATTCACTTTCTCTAGTCAAGAAAGTGTGCTTTTAATATATTGGAAATATGATACACTATGTATATATAGAGGTAAATTTATTTTTCAATGTAGAACGTTATTGTTAAAAATACAAGAGATATATGGATTTTTCGCGCAGCTCAAATTGCATCCTTTTTATTCTGCTTGGACAAGCAATGGAGAGCATACAAAGGCTTTGGAATATTATTTCTGTTCATGTGATGATAGAACCTTGAATAGTATGACTAATTACACCATCATAACTGATTGAACCGACAAATCTACTAAATCCTTAGAGATAGGTAAGGCTAACTAAACGATGATAGATTTTGTCTTACATATTCCTTTAGATAAGTCACACCATTTTGACTTACCTATTCTTTCTGATAATTCACCTCTCACCTATTGTCGTGGTTTTGGAAATTCTTGGTAATCACTTTCCACAATAAGATGCGTTACATTTTAGACTTGTAGTTGTGTCCAACATGCAAAATTGAAAAATAATTTTATGTAAATATATTACAAAAAATGTAAAAATGTTTTTAGCATAGTTATTTATTATTTGGTTTTCTTTTATCCTATTCCAGTTGTCATTTTACATATACATAGTCAAAGCAAGAGCAAGGTTTCTAGACCCCATCTATTGGACATGGGTGTCTAATAATATGTATGTCAACATCATTATCAATCATCAGTTTTACCGCGTTTCTTCGGCTAGATATTCTTTTCTATTCCCATGGTACCACCAGAATATGTCCACGGTGGCCATATGTAGGGGTTCGTAGCATGGAAAACAAAAATTTTCTATCGCATACAAACAAACAAGCCAAGATCTATCTACTAGATTGTAGCAACGAGTCGATGGTATAACTTACCCTCGAAGATTCCAAAGCGTTTAACGAGAGCAGATTCTCGTGGGTGATGTAGTCGTACTCTTTCCGATCTCAAGATCGTGTAGACGATCCTTCCAGCGCCACGTTCCGGCAGCGCTTCCGCAGTCGGTCACACGTTCGGTACTCGACGAAGACCTTCCTTTCCCTTGTTCCAGCAGGCAGCGGAGGTTGTAGCACTCTCCTTGCGATTCCGGCAGCACAACGGCGTGGTACCGGAAGTAGAGGAGAAATCCCGCAGGGCTTCGCCTTAAGCCGGTGCGAGTATGGTGGAGCTTATGAGAGAGGCTATTAGTGGTCTAGTAATTAGACACACCAATTAGAAGGCTCTAAACCAATTAGAAGGCTCTAAACCGTTGGCTAAAGCAATTAGAAGCTCTAATCCAAAACGGCTCTAAACCGGAGATCTAGAGGTGAAAGTTGTGTGTCTAGGAGGGGAGCCCTGCCCCTCCTTATATAGGTGGGAGGGGCTGGCGCGCCATGGGGAGGAGACCCTCCCCAACTCGGCTTGGTGGCCGCCGGTTGGAGGAGGTCTCCCTACCCAACTCGGTTTGGAGCACCTCCTCTTTCCCACCTTCCAATTTTGGCCGTTTGACTTTTCAAACTTGCCGTTTGACTTTTCAAACTAGGATTTGATTTAATCCCTTATTTGGAACAGCGATAACACTAAGTACATGATGCAATCATTCCAACATGTAATGACACATTCATGTACCCCTTCCCCCCCCCCGGAGTGCCGAACAATCCGGAACCTTCTAGAACATTCCCGATGAAAACACCGGAATCATTCCCGAACTCCGAAACGCGACTTTCCTTATATGAATCTTATTCTCCGGACCATTCCGGATCACCTCGTGATATCCCGAATCCCATCCGAGACTCCGAACAACATTCGGTCTCTTTCTCATAATACCATAACTACTCAAACAACGTCGAATCCTTAAGTGTGTCTCCCTACGGTTCGTGAATTATGCGGACATGATCGAGACACTTCTCCGAACAATAACCAATAGAGGAATCTGGAAATTCATATGGTTCCCACATATTTCTACGATTACTTTGCGATCGAATGAACCACTTACATACGATACCAATTTCCTTTTGTCTCACGATATGTTACTTATCCGAGGTTATGATCGTCGGTATCTCTGCATACCTAGTTCAACCTCGTTACTGATAAGTACTCTTTTCTCGTTCCCGTGATATGTGATCCCTTGTGACCAAGTCACATGCTTGCAAGCTAATTGGATGACATTCCACCGAGAGGGCCCAGAGTATATCTATCCGTCATATGGATGGACAAATTCCACTCTTGATCCATGTGTCTCAACCAAAACTTTCCGAACACTCAATGCCACCTTTATAACCACCCAGTTACGGTGTGGTGTTTGATGTCATCAAAGCATCCATCCGGTAAAGGTGATATGCATGATCTCATGGTCGAAGGAATTAGGTTACTATGTATCAGAAAGCATATAGCAATTGAACTAATGAAATGACTTGATCTTTATGCTATGCTTATCTATAGGAGTATGTCCATCACATCATTCTCCTAATGATATGACCCTGTTGTTAATAACATCTCTATGTTCATGATCAGAAAACCATGATCATATATTAACCAACAAGCTAGTTTAAACAAGAGGCTTTACTAGGGACTCTTATTTTAGTTTACAAATCACACAAGTATTAATGTTTCCGGTTAATACAATTACAGCATGGTATGTAAACATTTATCATAAGTCTGAAGATATGATAATAACCCACTTTATTATTGCCTCTTGGGCATATCTCCAACAGTCTCCCACTTGCACTAGAGTCAATAATCTAGTTTTTAAACCTTTGTGTATTCAACACCTATGGCTTTCCGGTATTGTAAGTACACGTTCGCTAGTGGTCAACTGATCTCCGGATCTGACACTTCCAGGTCCGTGTGTAATTGCATGTATTTGCGTCTCTACGCATCACTCATTCTCTAATGAGATGGCTTTGTATAAATTTGGTCCTTTGGTGTGACCTTTAGTTCTTTGGGGTTAAAAACATGTTGATAATATTGTCGTACAATATATCTTCATAGTATTATCCCACTGTGAACTACACCTAGTTTGATAACAAACTAATTGACACAAATGCCCTCTTTAGCTGCTATAGTAGCAGTCATATACTTAGCCTTTTGTTGTAGTATCTGTCACAATGTCTTAACTTTGGAACTCATCCAAATCCATCATGGAACTCACTTTCCATTATATTGTGCCACCCTTAGTTTAAATTGAGATACACTTAATTTGTACTTTGTGACAAAACTAGTATCAATGTAGTACTTATACAATGAACTAACCATCTATTTGTCACTTCTACAAATAATATACTCTTAGTTCTTCCAAAAGATCATAAGAATATCCTTACTATTGTCCAATGATCATCTTACGAATCATTCTGGTATATGCTCACAACATTTAGAGCATAGGACATATCTGGATTTGTACATATCACAGTATGATTGATATAAATACTCTTTGTGATTTCATACATCAAGTATCAATCTATACATGATTATTTGTTTCACTTTACCAAATGTCAATACACTTGAATATATCATCAACATTGAACTCATTCAATCCTTTCTGTGCGACAAGAAACTTTCTTGTAGTTTCTATATTGAACTCATTCAATATCTCGTCTATGTACTTCTGGCACAACCATATTAGCATCTATTGATGCCAAATATTTGAGTTTTGCCTAAGTCTTTCATCGAGATGAAATTCTTATCTTGTGTTAATAAAAAGATACATTACTTCCAATCAACAATATGTCTCCTACATGATGTATTAGAAATATGTCTTAGCGCTCCCACTTAATTTCTTGCAAATGCAAGCATCTTCATTGTCTCTGATGAATTTAAACTCTTTTTAACAATTTCATCATTGTGAAGATTCCAACTCCGCGATGCTCACTTCAACCATTGAAGTTTGCATATGCTTTTAGCATCCTTTGATTTAACAAAACCCTATGGACCGTGTCATGCACACGTCCTAGGTAACAATTCTATTAGAAGAACTTGTTTTGTTTATTCAACTACCATATAACAAAATTATATGTAGTGGTTGCTACATTTATCCGTCTAGACTAAATATCGCTATGAAAGATCAAATCTTGTCATAATCAACCCTTTGAACATCGTTGTGAACTCTTTCCGAACATGTCGACTATTTAATAGATGTGAAACATCCATGTCTATTTCTTTATAGATCCAAACACAACTGTAAGGTCTTACACCTTTCTCGAGGGTCCTTCAAGTTCAAAACTTGATTTCTCGTGTATGGAACTATCACGGATTTTATGGCTTCAAGCCATTTGACGGAGTTAGGGCTCATCATCGCTTCTTTGCATGTAGTCGGTTCATTATTCTCAAATAATGATTCAACCCTCAAATCTTGGTATTTGATTGTTTACCCGACCTACTTGTTTCAATAGGAACTTAGATCTCCGTGACCACAACCTTTGAGGCACGTGAGCCATGAGCATTGTTGCTGCCTCCGGAACACTTTTCGGCGCTGCGCAACTTTGCACATATAGCTAAGGTTCTTTTAACCTTATCAAAGTTCTATTGTCCTCCCACTCAACTTTTCACGAAAAATTCCTTCTCAAAGAAACTTAACGTTCTAAGCAACAAACACTTTTGTCTCCGGTGTTTATGGAGGAATACTTAACAGTTATTCGAAATAACATACAAAGACAGGTTTATCCGACTTTGGTTGCAAACATCTTTCTTATGCATAGCATACCAATGTTTAAGAAAGGACAACTTGGGTTTTATTCCAAACCATAACCTTATATGGTGTCATTTCAATGGATTATGATGAAGCTCTTTTCAGTGGAAAAACGGTAGTCTCTAAAGCTTTTAATCTTTAAAATACGATGGCAGTTTTATGAATTACACCTTCGATCTTACCATGTCAAACAAGGTTTAATTACATATCTCGAACGCTCCATACTCTTATGGTGTTTCGGGAAAATGCAAATCCACGGAACGATTCCATAAATCTTAGGTATTATGCTAAACTTGTAACTCAAATATCTTCCTTTATGATCTTATCATAAACCATTTATATTCTTGTTACAATGATTTTGCACTTCATGTTGAAAGTCTTTGAACTTTTCAAATATTTCACACTTCATCCTTATTAAGTAAATATTCATATATTCACTCAAATTTTCGGAGAAAGCAAATGAAGTTGAAATCCATCGCTCTTGACTACACATAATGGACTTCGTACAACAATATGTACAAATTCCAATAAGCTAGTCTTTCGTTCCCTTTTGGCCTATGAACGAAGTTTCAATTATCTCTAGGAATGTTTCACAAGTTTCATTTGATCAAAATCAAAAGACTCCAAAATTCCATCCATATGGATTTTCTTCATGTTTTCTTTCCAATATAATTTAAACGGCGATGTCACTTCCTAAGTGATCTTTCAATCAATTTGTCTTTTGACATTTTTAGCATTAGTTTTATGGATGTGATTTCTCCAACGAGATTTGTGAATCATCCATCTTTTATGGATTACGGCAATTATTTGAACAACCCTTTTGTTCTCATAATACCTGATAAAACAAATCTTGAAGGCAAGCTTTGATGTTTAACGAGCAACACAACAACCCTTTATTTGTTCTCGATGAACATCATCACATATTCTTTTGCTAATTACTTAGGCCACTGTAGTTCATGAATTCTGTTGTTTCGTATGACGATTCATACCAACAAATTCAGTATTAAATACTTAAGAACCACATTGTTTAATAAGCAAAGAATATAGCCATAACATGTATATCATCTATATACTTAAACTGAACAATTCTAGTATTTTCTTTTCTGCCATATATTTATGAGATTCTCTTTCAGTATTTCCTTTTCTGTTTGAAAGAATCTATCAACATCAATAGTGGAGTCATACATATGACACATAGTCCAAAACATGTATAGTTAAATACCAATGTCTTTGGACTTGCACTTTGAAGTAGATCACCATCATCAAATGTTTGGTGTTCTTTCAAATTCCTTTCTTTAGTAATCTCTTTGTGTAGTAAACATTTTACCTACATCAATTATTCATCCTTATCATGGAATCGTCCATGATCAAGCTACTTTTAGCTTATAACGATGAATTACGAATATAATGTTGCTATCCAAAATCTTTTGGAGGATTAGGACAACAAGTGTCTCCAACCTTTTGCAAATTCTCATCAAATATGAGAACATGACTTTTGCCATATTATACTCTATCATGTTGCAACCAAAACTTCGTTTCAGATATCACAATATCTTCCACACATCATGGTTTCTGAAACAACTCTTTCAGATTCTAGATAACCTTGATATTAAGACAATCCTTTGAATATCAAGAATCATGGAGACAAACATGATACTTATATACTAACATTGGAATTGTTACTCTTGTTTTAATACCAATTATTAAACTTCATCGAGTAACCAGAACTTACTGAAAGTTTGCAATAGGACTTTTAAACTTTAGATTAACACTTCAAAACAATACGATACCAGTTCGTAAAGTAACTAACCAGAATTCTATAGTTCTATCATCTCAATTATAACTAAGCGCAAGGTGGTAAACGGATGCCAATGACTACAACAACTATGCAAATTCACTTTGATTTAGTTTATGATAAATTGAGTTCTAATTAATAATTAAATTAATCTAGGTGAACTCCCACTCAAAACAATATCCCTCACATTGTTTTAGTGATCACACGAACCAAATCCACCACATCAAAACCGATCATCACGAGAGTTGATATAGCTTCAATGGCGAACAATCAACATGTTCATCATATCTACTATATGACTCATGCTCTACCTTTCGGTAATCCGTGTTCCTGAGGCCATGTCTGTACATGCTAGGCTCGTCAAGATCAAACCTTAGCTTCCGCATGAGCAAATCTGGCTTGCCCACGTTGTATACACTTGCGGAATCTAACACACCCGATCATCACGTGGTGCTTCGAAACAACAAGCTTTAGCAACGGTGCCAACTAAGGGTGAACACTTTATGACTTGAAATTCATGTGCATGAGGGATCATCTTATAATGCTACCGTCGTCTACTAAGCAATACAAGATGCATAAAGGATTAACATCACATGCAATTCATAATATGTGATATGATATGGCCTTTCTTCTTTGTGCTTCCGATCTCCATCTTCAAGCACGAACATGATCTCCATCATCACCGGCATTGCATCAAGGTCAATGACGCTGCTCCATGGTTGTCGTCCACCGGCTTCAACTATTACAACTACTTTGAATAGACACGCGGGTCTTAACAGAAATTAAAGACAACCATATGGCTCCTGCCGGTTGCCGACTTACAATAAGGAACATTGCATACATCATATATAATCACAATCATGGCCATATCACATCACTGCACACCCCTGCAAAACAAAGTTAGACGCCTCTACTTTCTTTGCATATTTTACGTGGTTTGGGGCTTTCAATAAGTGTTGTTCTAACTTACGAACATGAACCACAACGTTGACACAAGTATTGTTAATCACCCGTTGTGTATTGGATCTTTACTATGCTAGGAGAAACAGGCACCCGCAAAGCCACTTATGCAATACAAGTTGCATGTCAAGCGTGGAGCAAGTCTCATGAACGATGTCATGTAAGGTTAGCCCGGGCCGCTTCATCCCAACATACCGCAAGATGCAAAGTACACAAGAAGCAATCGACAATAAAAGCATCAACGCCCACAATAACCATTGTGTTCTACTCGTGCAACAGATCTACATATAGACACGGCTCTGATACCACTGTAGGGGTTCGTAGCATGGAAAACAAAAATTTTCTATCGCATACAAACAAACAAGCCAAGATCTATCTACTAGATTGTAGAAACGAGTCGATGGTATAACTTACCCTCGAAGATTCCAAAGCGTTTAACGAGAGCAGATTCTCGTGGGTGATGTAGTCGTACTCTTTCCGATCTCAAGATCGTGTAGACGATCCTTCCAGCGCCACGTTCCGGCAGCGCTTCCGCAGTCGGTCACACGTTCGGTACTCGACGAAGACCTTCCTTTCCCTTGTTCCAGCAGGCAGCGGAGGTTGTAGCACTCTCCTTGCGATTCCGGCAGCACAACGGCGTGGTACCGGAAGTAGAGGAGAAATCCCGCAGGGCTTCGCCTTAAGCCGGTGCGAGTATGGTGGAGCTTATGAGAGAGGCTATTAGTGGTCTAGTAATTAGACACACCAATTAGAAGGCTCTAAACCAATTAGAAGGCTCTAAACCGTTGGCTAAAGCAATTAGAAGCTCTAATCCAAAACGGCTCTAAACCGGAGATCTAGAGGTGAAAGTTGTGTGTCTAGGAGGGGAGCCCTGCCCCTCCTTATATAGGTGGGAGGGGCTGGCGCGCCATGGGGAGGAGACCCTCCCCAACTCGGCTTGGTGGCCGCCGGTTGGAGGAGGTCTCCCTCCCCAACTCGGTTTGGAGCACCTCCTCTTTCCCACCTTCCAATTTTGGCCGTTTGACTTTTCAAACTTGCCGTTTGACTTTTCAAACTAGGATTTGATTTAATCCCTTATTTGGAACAGAGATAACACTAAGTACATGATGCAATCATTCCAACATGTAATGACACATTCATGTACCCCTCCCCCCCCCCCCGGAGTGCCGGACAATCCGGAACCTTCTAGAACATTCCCGATGAAAACACCGGAATCATTCCCGAACTCCGAAACGCGACTTTCCTTATATGAATCTTATTCTCCGGACCATTCCGGATCACCTCGTGATATCCCGAATCCCATCCGAGACTCCGAACAACATTCGGTCTCTTTCTCATAATACCATAACTACTCAAACAACGTCGAATCCTTAAGTGTGTCTCCCTACGGTTCGTGAATTATGCGGACATGATCGAGACACTTCTCCGAACAATAACCAATAGAGGAATCTGGAAATTCATATGGTTCCCACATATTTCTACGATTACTTTGCGATCGAATGAACCACTTACATACGATACCAATTTCCTTTTGTCTCACGATATGTTACTTATCCGAGGTTATGATCGTCGGTATCTCTGCATACCTAGTTCAACCTCGTTACTGATAAGTACTCTTTTCTCGTTCCCGTGATATGTGATCCCTTGTGACCAAGTCACATGCTTGCAAGCTAATTGGATGACATTCCACCGAGAGGGCCCAGAGTATATCTATCCGTCATATGGATGGACAAATTCCACTCTTGATCCATGTGTCTCAACCAAAACTTTCCGAACACTCAATGCCACCTTTATAACCACCCAGTTACGGTGTGGTGTTTGATGTCATCAAAGCATCCATCCGGTAAAGGTGATATGCATGATCTCATGGTCGAAGGAATTAGGTTACTATGTATCAGAAAGCATATAGCAATTGAACTAATGAAATGACTTGATCTTTATGCTATGCTTATCTATAGGAGTATGTCCATCACATCATTCTCCTAATGATATGACCCTGTTGTTAATAACATCTCTATGTTCATGATCAGAAAACCATGATCATATATTAACCAACAAGCTAGTTTAAACAAGAGGCTTTACTAGGGACTCTTATTTTAGTTTACAAATCACACAAGTATTAATGTTTCCGGTTAATACAATTACAGCATGGTATGTAAACATTTATCATAAGTCTGAAGATATGATAATAACCCACTTTATTATTGCCTCTTGGGCATATCTCCAACACCATAAACATCCCATTAGCTTCACCATACAACTGCGATATTTGATTCAACCCAATTAAAAAATTTCCTTTCAAATTGAACGATGTACAAAGAAAAATGAAAAGACTTATGATAATACAATTGAAACAAATTGTGCACTAATATTTCCTAAGAACGTGAATTGGAAAATCATTTCAAAAGGTTCTTTGAATAAAAACGGTGAAGATATGTGTTGCTTATACTGAAAATTAAACTTTCTTGCTAAGCTCTCTTAGCAACAAACCATGTTTACCGGTATTGATATTTCAATTGTATCAATGGTCTCAAGCAATTACATGCTTAATTACTAATGACCGAGTCTCTACCTCCACCTCCATCCATCTCTTGATTTCTATTGCTCTATAAGCCTCCACTTTCTCTATCTTCTCTGAAACATCTTTTTAATACTATATTTTGTTTTCATACTATTGTTGCTTTAGATATTTATTGTGCCTATAAAATGTTATTATGGAAATTAAACATGCAATAATACTATCAAGGTAGTTTTTGAGTCAAATGTACACCTATGGTTTCTTTGTATATTTCAAAATATATAACAACGATGGAAATAGTGAGATATTTAATTCAGCTAGATGTGCGAGTAATTTTTATGTGGATATAAAGTTATTCCATCCAAACAGAGATATATTGATCTTGGGCATGGTAACTGTCAATACCATGATAAAACTTACTTTAGGTTTCCTTGGGAGTTAAGCGACTTTTCATCTTATCAATATTCAACTTTGGATTTTAGTATCTAGGATTTTCTCTCTCTTATTTGGCCAATGAATATAGGAAAGTCAAACCAATGATGTTTACGTGGAAGTAGAAAGTGAATTAAAGTAAGGAAGATATCAACTCCAAGTGGATCATGTATGTACATGGGGAGATATTAACAAATAGAAAAATTACGGACAATTTTGTTGCCTAGCTTGCAAACCCTCTCATCCAAGTCCATTTTTCACCAACTTGAGCATCGATGAAGAAGATTATTATCAAATAGCTTTTGATTCCCCGGAAAGAATCGACCCTGGAATATATATGGGTCCACCCGTCAATAAAATCAGGTAAATCATTTTGTTTGCTTATTAGGAATTCTGTGTTCACATGGAAATACGGATTGCATAGACTACCGATCAGTTTTGTTGGGCTCTCCACCCATGCATACAACACGATCACGGCAACGTATAGCTGGCCTACTCTTATTTTCAAAGTGACCTGGCTAACGTCTTGTTTTTTTTCTAACGGATTTGGCCAACTCGCCCGCCTAGTCTTTTATTTTGCAACAAACTCGTACACTTATTCTGGACAGACTATGAGGCGTGACAAACGGAACTACACTTTTACGTAATTAATAATCTTGAACTAAATCCTAGCCATAAATTATAAATCTAACTGTCAAAATAATTCAGATGATGTGGCTTAACGTGGTGCCTCGAAAAACAACCTTATATTGCTTTTAATATATAATAGATCCAGGAAACCAAGAGGAGTAAAATGCCTCACTAGAACTTAGAAGAGTAAAAGTATTTCTCTAACCAAAAGCGGTTTCTAACCGAAGCACCGAACTTAGAGGAGTAAAACACGTGATCACTCCAAAACTCAATCAAACTCAACCGAATTTTGGACGATTCGAATTGAATTTGAAACTTTGTATTTCATTTCACTAATTTGTACATGTTTACAACCAAAAGTCGGTCGGATTTCACCTAAATCTAACCTGATCCGCCTAGAGGTGCTCGCGGGCCTCTCGGTCGGAGACGAATCAAAAACCGACCGGCACCGGTCCTCTCGCCTCAAGCGGGAAATTGATCTCGTCGTAGACAGAGCCATGTAGACGGACGTTCGCCATGTCGTA
The DNA here is from genome assembly GCA_910589765.1 of Avena atlantica. NCBI lineage: Eukaryota > Viridiplantae > Streptophyta > Magnoliopsida > Poales > Poaceae > Avena > Avena atlantica. The sequence continues at coordinate 293,054,618 of OU342738.1, forward strand.
GGGCCATGCCGCCTGCTCCGGTGACTAGAAGCTGTCGGTCTAGACCTTCTGGCGAGTAGTGCGGTCGGTGATTTTGGCGACCCATGACCCCCACGATCTCTGCCGCATGCCACAGTAGACTGACGTCGGCGGCACCGGTAGGTCGAGGGTGTTGGTGGACCGTCGGGGCCGTCGTCGGCGCTTGGGCGGCGCCAATCAAAGAGAGAAATGGTGGCGAGGAGAAGGAGCGATGCGGGGTTGAGGCGGCGGGCTATCGGTGGACTCGTTTCTGTGTCGGTTGGCTGGCTGGCTCTCGCACGCGCTGACGCACCGTCAACCTTTTTTTTTTTACTTCTCTGCGATCGGGCTGGCTGTGTTACGTAGGTACTAGCGAAAGAGAAACACGTCATCCGTTGACACCGGCCGCCCGTCTGTGGATGTCACGAACTAGCGACCTGCAACTTTGTACGCAAATGGAAAAAAAAGTCAACTGCTCCACCCAGGCGGCACACGATCGCCATGCATGCATGCCAATGCGAAATGGTTTTCGACCGGCAAGAGAATGATCGTTCCTAGAACCGGCATTAGCACAGTACTCTCCCCATTCGTAATTTTTTTTTTTTTTTGGAAATGGGCGTTTTTATTGAAACTTTTCAAAGCTTACCCCCGACATCTGCATAACCAAGATGCACACAGCCACACGAACGACAATACTAATTTAAAAAGTAGATAAGCATTACACAATGGCAATATCTAAATAAATGTCTAGAATTTAAGGTAGATCAATCCTCAGATCACGTGGCCATCCATGTCGGGAGAAAATATCCCTCGCCGTATCCTCCAATCGCGTATATCCCTCCATAAATAAGTCGAGAAACTCCAAACGTTGGAGAATATTCCAAGACCGGAGGATAGCCGTGGCTCGATAGACAACCTGCAAAGGAGAAGACACAATGTTATTAAAAATCTTGTCGTTTCTACAAAGCCATAGCGACCATATAATGGCAAGCGCTCTCACCCTAAACAAAGTTCTGATTTATCAACAATTCCATGCAACCAATTACCAAATACATTGGTTACAGAACGTGGCGGAGATAAACGAGAAGCTATTTGGATGAATGACCAGTTAGAGCGAGCAAATTTGCAATGGAAGAATAAATGGCGAATTGTCTCATCTTGATGACAAAAAACACATTGTTTACTTCCATGCCAATTTCTCTTTGCAAGATTATCTTTTGTTAGAATTACCCCTTTCCGTAGATACCAAGCAAATATCTTCGTCTTAAGGGGTATTTTCATTTTCCAAATTTTACTATTATCATCATCGACCGGGATATCCGATTGGATCAAGACTTTATATAATGAGCCAACAGAAAATTTACCACTTTCTAGTAATTTCCATTTGAACACATCGACATCGTCCGACAATTGTATTATGGATAATCGTAATAATAGATTGTTCCAAGATACCAGTCTAGGACCGATGAGGCTTCTTCTGAAAGACACATTAGGAGGATAATCTTCCATCATTGTGGAAATTGTATTCCCTTTGTGTCTAACAATCGAATATAAAGCTGGATATTGCTCGCGAAGAGTAGTTTGGCCCAGCCACGTATCTTCTCAAAACCTAATATGTGATCCATCCTTAATCTCGAAAGCACCAAAACGAAGAAATGTTTCTTGGTGGCCATAAGACCCGCCCAAAAATATGAATCCCCGGGTTTCCAAACCACTTGAGACACAGCTTTGGACCCCACATATTTTCTCCATAACATGGTCTGCCAAACACCATCTTCTATAAGTAGTTTAAAAAGCCATTTGCCCAAGAGTGCGGTGTTTTTGACTTGCAAATCATGTATACCCAGTCCACCAAACTCCTTCGGGCGGCAAACCATATTCCATCTGGCCAGTCGATATTTCTTTTTCCCGCTATCCCCTTGCCAAAAGAATCTTGAACGGAAATAATCCACTTTGTTCAAGACCCCTTTTGGTAATTGGAAGAACGAAATCATATACAATACCATATTAGTGAGTACTGAATTTATGAGTACTAGTCTTCTACCAAGGGATAGCAATTTTCCTTTCCAACTATTAAGACGTTTTTGTAGCCTTTCCTCCATAAGTTTCCATTCAGCAATTGTGATACGCCGATAGTGGATCGGTATTCCCAAATAATTGATTGGAAACTGCCCCTGCCCACAGCCGAAAAGTTCAGCATATAGGTGGGACTCGTTTTGGGCCTCGCCAAAGCAATACAAATCACTCTTATGGAAGTTTATTTTAAGTCCAGATAGCTGCTCAAATGCTGATAACATTAATTTCAGATTCTTCGCCTTCTCCAGATCATGTTCCATAAAAAGAATTGTATCATCGGCATATTGAAGAATGGAAAGTCCACCATCAATAAGATGTGGAACCAGTCCTTCAATTTGACCATCAGCCTTAGCTCTCTCAATAAGGATAACCAACATATCAGACACTATATTAAATAGTAAAGGCGATAATGGATCCCCTTGTCCAGTCCTTTCTTGGTTTGGAAGTATTTGCCAGTATCTTCATTTACTTTAATGGCAACACTACCCCCAGACAAAAACGACTGAATAAGAGAGCGCCACTTCTCAGAAAGACCTTTCATTCGGAGTGTTTGCTGAAGGAAAGACCAATTGACTTTGTCATATGCCTTCTCAAAGTCAATCTTGAACAATACACCATTTAATTTTTTTGAGTGTAGTTCATGAATTGTTTAATGCAAAATTACAACACCATCTAGGATATTTCTTCCTTGCATGAACGCAGTTTGAGACATGCTAACAACATTGCCAGCAACTGAATTTAGTCTAATCGTGGCAACTTTAGTAAAAATCTTAAAGCTAACATTAAGAAAGCAGATTGGACGATACTGTTGTATACGTTCTGCATTGTTAACCTTAGGCAGTAAAATTATATTGCCAAAGTTAAGCCGAAAGAGATCCAATTGTCCGACTTGCAAAAACCCAAACAAATTCATCAGGTCCTCCCTGATAATGTCCCAGAATTTTTGGTAAAATTCCGCTGGGAAACCATCAGGACTGTAACACCCTCAGAATCGGACCTATGCAAGTTTGAGCAAAATTCGCCAAATCCCGCATAGAAACGATTCAAAGGTGCCCACCAGGCACTTTCGTGCGGGTGGAAAACGAAGTAATAACATTACACAACAGTCCTCGATGGGACCCACAGAACAGATATATATAACAGCGACTCCATGAGTCAAGGATACAGATATAATATACAAAGATCCAAATCACCTTGAAAACGATATAGCGTCCAGCTATGGACAAGATGCAAATGGGGCTAAGAGCCCTGAGGAATAACCAATGGCGTCCATAACCCTGCCCAGGCCAAGCCGGAAGGGTAACCCTGCTAACGACGTCGATCTCAAAACCTGCTTAAACAAAAGGGGTGCCGACAAAGGGCAAAGGAAAAAGAGGAGCGTCAGTACTGGGCCAGTACACGGCGAGGCTAGAATTCGGCGGTCCTCGCCTACATAGGTATGGTGGACTGAAGCGGCAGCGGCAGCATGCACTAATCAACCTATAGAGACTCGGTACAACTGGCAACTATCAGAGAGGGGTGAGAAAGACCTATTCGGAACCAACCTGATACTACAATCAAACAAACCCATCCTGGTGTTTCCCCCTCGAAACCAAACGAGGAAGTCAACCGAGGAACTCACACAGTTGGCAGTTTTATTTATTCAGTTATCGTTGCAACAATTACTAGTCAGGTATAGATAATCGTCCTGATAAAATAAGCAGTGGGCCGTTTTAGTTAACCATTCTGTTGTAGTGGCAACAATTACTAATCAGATACAGATAGCATGAGATAAACCCCAAAACCCAGCAGTTGTTGGTACTTTTATTTAGCCATTCCGTTGTAGTTGCCATACTTACTAGTCAGGTACAATGGTCGCAAGCGACACCTAAACAAGCAATTGTGGGCAGTATTAATTAGCCATTCCATTATAGTGAAGCTGATTACTAGTCATTATAAAGTCAAATTTACAGCAATAAACTTTAGTTATGCTTGTCTATGGTCGAGATACTGTGCTCCAAGTCGTCCATAACCGCGGACACGGCTTTCAGAAAGTTTTAACCCGGCCGGGGTGCACAAATAGCAACACACACACGATCAACCTCGGAAAAACCAAATCAAAACCCAACGAGGTCTTCACGACAGAGCAATCACAAGATTCAGAAATATTTCAGGGGGCCACCCCTTGGAGTACACCCGCAACGAAGTAAGCTAGCTCCGAGACGGACCCGAGGTTTGGGTGGACAGCTGTGAGCGACTGGGAACCCCAAACGGGGCTTGTCGACACCGCGAAAACGTGTCCCGATCCTAAACAGTACAGTGTGCTATATGTCGCACAATCGTAAATAAAGCAGTAAAGCATGGCATAGGTACAGGATAGTAAATAAAACCCCAAACTAGTTTGTGGCCCCAAGAAATAAGACGGAATCAAGCTCTGGCTAAGGGGGGCCCATACTCCCCATATGTGGATAGCGCGATAAATCAAGGAACAGGTATCAAGTACTCGGGGTCCTACGGGACACAAGTGGGCGTTCGGAAACCAAATGTTATCTATCACCCACCGATGCCTCTGCTTACTTCAATTTTAGTTGTTAAACAGGAATTAAAGTGTACAATAAGTAAAACTATGTTCATCTCCAACATCAACATGCGGCAATTCATCAACAACTGTGGCACTTGACAACACGCAACAGCACTTGAGCAAGCGACTACGACGCGCAAGTCCAACTATCTACCAAACAACAGGTAATAGGATGTGTCCAAGGCAATATAAGGCTGCAGGGGATATCACAGGTACGGAAACTAAAGCATCGCAACACAGATAGCAATAGATCAACAGGAGGGAATAAATACTATAAAAGTAAGATAGGTAGAAAGGGGGAGATGCTCGCCTGAAAACATTGTCGAAGGGTTCAACCGAAGATCGGGGCGAAGCTCACATCAACTCAACGGCCTTATCCGCGAAGAAGCAAAACACTAGAAGGAACACCGGATGCACTATTTAATACTACGGCAAAAGATCGGCATGCTTATGATATGATGCATGGCGTGGCAAAGGTGCGATGCAATTAGGTCAGTATTAAGCGGAACCGGGGTCCCGACAATTAATTAGGTGGTTCATGTTGTTTATCTACCCCGCAAATTAAATGTTGTTTTAGCATGGTAAAAGATAGCACCGGTTCGCTACATCAATTTAAATGAGGCCAATATATGACGAGATTTGTCCGCATATGGGCCCCATATTTAATTAGAGGTGAATCGGCATAAGGCCCCCAAACCACAGACAAGATGCATGCAAGTATGACAATTTAATATGCAACAGGTTTTATTTCATTTATAAAATAGGGTATCGAGGAAAAGGGTCACACATTAGGGGTCTCGACGATCTTGGGGTTCCGGGGGTTCCGGGGTTCGACAGGGTCCAGGGTCCGGTCTCGGGGTCCAGGGTTCTGACGGGGTCGTTCTCGAACTCCGGGGTTAGGGTCTCGGATCGGGGTAGTTCTTGTCGCGTCCGGGAAGCAGGTCTTGGTTCGGTGTCGGGGCGTGTTGAATTCTTCCAGGCCGATGCCGTTCTTGTCGTAGCGACGGTCTTGTTGGGTCCGCGCCATCGCGTCGGTTCTCGGCATCCGGGGTGAAGTGCTTGGCATCCTCGAGAAGCACTTGTCGCATATGTGTCCTCCAGGCCGAAGAATTGGCATGCTCGGGTTCTCGGCGAACTTTGGCGTCCGGGTTGGAGTACTTGGCAGAAGGTCTTGATGATTCCCTGGGTCGTTAGTCTGACCGAACGGGAGAGGCCAAACCACAGACGGAAGCCACACTACTTGTTCAACGGGGACACACGCATGATCCACAAGGCTCTGAACGGATGATGTCTTCAAACAGCAACAACATCAAACAGTGGCTCATGGCGAGGCCGACAGGGCTGCATGCAGGTGGTGGTGCAGGGCCGACGGACGGGCGGAGGGGCGAGGCGGGCGCCGGCGTCGGAGAGGCGGCCAGGGCAGCGGACGGGGCAGGAGGAGGGCCCAGGCGAGGGTGGAGGCGGAGGCCGGGGACGCGGCCGGGCGGGGAGGCGCGGTGGTGGCCGAAGCGGAGGAGGGCCAGGGCGGCGGCGTCGGGGGTCGCGGGGTTCGCGCCGCCCAGGGGGAGGAGCGGCCTCCGGCGAGCGGGGCGGCCGGCGCTGCTGCAGAAGGGGCCGGATGCGGGCTCGGGGCGGGGTAGGTGGAGGAGGCTGAGGCGCGGTTGGGCGCGGTCGGAGCTGGGAAGAAGGGGGGCGAGGGACCTGCGGGGCGTGCCGGCGCGGGCTCAGGGAGAGGTGGCCAGGGGTGGAGCGGCGAGCGGCTTGGCCGCGGCGGCGCCGGCGGCGGGCGCAGACGAGGCGAGGAGGGGCGTCGGCGGAAGGAGGGGCGGCGAGAGGCGGCGTACGGGGCCGCGCGTGGTCGGAGCGGAGGTGGGGGACGCGGTCGGGGAAGAGCTTGTGGGGGCGGCGAGCGGAGGCGCACGAGGCGGCCGGTCCGGCGGGCTTCGACGCGGGAGGAGGGGAGGAGGGGCTCGCGGGGCGACGTGCTCGGGGCCGGGGTAGGTGGAGAGGAGAGCTGCAGTGGCGAGGTGGCGAGGCGAGCAGGGAGAGAGAGGTCCGGCCGCGCCGCGCGGGATGCGTGCGCGCGGGGTGGGACCCAGGGGTCACGGGGCGTGGGGGGTTTGTCGGTCTGGCGGGACGTGGCCAGGGTCCAGGTGGACCAGGCGGTGCGGTGGGATGAGAGAGAGAGCTGAGAGAGAGGAGGTGGACCGCGTGGCAGCCTGGGAGTGGTTCAGGGAGAGGGAGGAGGTGAGGTGGCGCGCTGCCATTGGGTGGGGTGAGGTGGAGGCTGGGTTGGGGTAGATAGTTGGTAGCTTTAGGAATTTAGGAGGTGGACCGTTTTAATTTCTGGGGCGGTCGTTCGGGTCAATCGGCCCGTTCGACTGCCCCGCCCAAAATAATTTAATATTTTTATTTGATTGCGACGAACTTTGTAAGTAGTTTTGGACAAACAAAATATCCGACAGCATCCGGGGTTTTGCGTTTGAATTAAGATGGGGCGTTTGGAAAACAAATCGGGCTTTGCGAAAAATAGTTTTGGGACAAACAACATATGATGAGGACGATGCAATGCACAAATTCAACGCGATTTTCTAGAAGTGGTTTTGCGGGATGCCACAAGGACCTGGTGCCTTGTTATGTTCCATTTGAAAAACTGCTTTCTTGACCTCTTCCTCGGTATATGAGGCAGTTAGAAAGCAATTTTCTTCATGAGAGACCTGGGGAATATCGGACATTTGGGACTCATCCATAAAGAAGGAGTTTTCCTCTGGGGCCCCAAACAAGGATTTATAAAAGGAAGTTATATATGACTTCAGATGCTCCTGTCCCTCAATCATACCTTCATCCTGAATCAGAGAGTGAATAAGTTTCTTCTTATGCTTGCCATTGGCAACAGCATGGAAGTACCTAGTATTCGCATCTCCTTCCAGAATGAATTTTGCTTTAGAGCGTTGGTACCATTTGAGTTCCTCCTCGCGCAGAAGTCGGGCTATCTCCGCATTCGATTGGCTTTTGAGCTCAATTTGTTGTGCAGTTAACGGCCCAACTTACGCGGAAGCCTCCAAGTCATCAATAATAGATGTTAGGCGTAATTTTTCTTTTTTGAGGATACCAGTTGTGTGCCTGGCCCAACCCCGAAGGAACTTGCGTAAAGCGCGCATTTTGTTATTCCATCGTAGTATAGGCGTTTGGCCACTTACCGGTTTCTCCCAAATAGCCTTAACCATCTCATAAAAACCGTCACGGATCATCCAACCAAGTTCAAATTTAAACTCATTCGTAGACTTCCGTGGCGGTGATCCAAAATATAAAAGTAAAGGAGCATGATCCGACAAAGCCTCAATACGCTCTAGAGCGCGAACGGTTACCATAGGGAACTTTTGTTCCCAGTCAGTATCCATAAGCACTCTATCAAGTTTTTCGTATGTTGGCTCCGGAAGACTATTAGCCCATGTAAATTGCCTTCCTAACATTGTAACCTCCCTCAAGTCCAGACTGTCTATAACAGCATTGAACAGAAAAGACCAATGTTCATCGAACCGGCCCCGACTTTTCTCGTGAGGAAATCTGAGCAAATTAAAATCACCTCCTATAAGGATAGGATATGGATTGTCATTTGCCAAATTCACAAGCTCACGTAAAAAGCCAGCCTTATAAACCTCCTGGGCGGCTCCATATACGGTGACTAAAGACCATGTGAAATTTTCAGCCTTGCTATGGATATGGAGTTTTATAAAAAAATCTCCCATGGAACTAGGTAAAACTTCCATGGTCTCATCTCTGACGCCTAATAGGATCCCCCAGATCGACCACGCGGCGGACGTGATATCCACGTGAAGTCCACTCCACCATAAAGGCGATTGAGTAGAGCTTGTGAAAAATCCCGTCTACCGATCTCAGAAATACCCAGGAAATCCAAATTATGGTCTCTCACACAATCAGCAAATAATAAATGTTTAGCCAAGTCCCTAAGACCTCTGCTATTTGAAAACATTCCATTCATTGAGAAACTATAGGAGATTTGGATACACGTGATTTCTTACGCGACCGCTGGCTCTTTGATTTTCGACCAGAAGCTTTCAGCTCATACATAGAGGCAAGCCCAGTCTCATCAAAGTCCACCTCCGACACTTCACCGACTATGTGAGAAAAGAGTTGACCATCTACTATGGCATGCAACTCGTCCTCCTAAGTTAGTGAAGCATCAGGAAAAACACCGACCTTAGGAGTAACCGTTAGACGGTCAACCTCCATGTGTCGCAAAACATTAGAAGAAAAACATACTTCCTGTACAGAGCTACCCAAACTAATTCCAACATTGGCTAGTTTAGAAGAAATAACAGGAGTAGGAAAAGACAAAAAGGACTTCAGAGAACTCATTATACCTGGCGAATCTAAGTTCCTCTCTGTCTTACGCCGCATGGCCTTGAGCATTGAGTCCTCATCAGTCGCGGACGCCCCAGAGGCATCGACTCCATGGCGTGCGCTCCGCCTGAAGGTTGTACCACTCCCCTGCACAACAACTGGCGTAGCATCCCCTAGAGAAGAAACCCGTGGCGGAGACTGAGACAACCCAGACCCCTCCTAGGTCCGGTCGCCCCCTCTATCGCCGAAGACGCCTGACCCAACAGAGTAGGCGAGGCGTCCAAAAGCCTCCCAAGGTCCTCCCTGACCATGGAAACGCGGTCATCCACCTCGTCATGATTGGCCAACCCCGCCTGGGTCGGACCAAGCACGACAGCACCCTGGAGCTGAACACGGACGTCGCGGTCAGCCGACCCCTCCTGGTTCAGCTTCCGCGAACCCACCAAAGGAGCAACCTCCTCAAGGACAGGAGTGGAAACAGGAATAGATCTGCCCAAATATGCGTTCTGGACCTCGCTGGCGAAGCCGAAGAAGACCGTAGTACAGGAATGGAGACCGAGCGAAGAGCCTCCCGTAACTGAGCCTGAGAAACGCGAGGTGCCGAAGAAGAACCCTTTCCACGAAGAGGGGAATCCATAGGAAGAGCATCCAGAAGTTGCCGGCCTTGAGGAGTAACCGGAGTAGCATTAAAAGGGGTGATAGCAAACACCCTCTGCACCCCCTGACTAGAAGACGTAGGCGTGGAAGTACCCTGTACAGCCGAAGAAGATCCAGAACCCCCCCCCCTGAGTGGTAGCAGCAGCCTTAGACGTATCCATAGCATCCTCAAAATGCTTCCCATTGGCATCATCATCCGCGTCATCATCTCCTTTCCTCCACAAGAAAGGAACAAACTCTGGTTCCGGAATATAACCCTCTGGTTCAATCCGGAAACGAAACTCAAACACCTTATGCTTGACCACAGCATCAGACACAATAAAATGGCCAAGTGAATCTTTTGCCTGAAGAAAAATCTTCATATCAAGCATCTCCACAAGTATACGGACGACCCCCCGCTTACGCAGGCTGAACAGATCCACATCAAGAGTGTTCCCCATGAGTCCACCAACAACCCATAGGACCTGAAAGGATCGCAAAATATGGGGTATCCCCTCCACATTTAGCCAAACCTGATGCATCTCAAGCTTATGCGGCACCTCCTCCATCCTGTAAACCGAGAAGGTCAGCTAAGCGGTACTGAGCGGAACTGTCATCAGGATTCCATCCACCCTGTCCAAATGTAGGGGTTCGTAGCATGGAAAACAAAAAAATTCTACCGCATGCACACAAACAAGCCAAGATCTATCTACTAGATTGTAGCAACGAGTCGATAGAGGAACTCACCCTCGAATATTCCAAAGCGGTTAACGAGAGCAGATTCTCGTGGGTGATGTAGTCGTACACTTGCCGATCTCAAGATCACGTAGACGATCCTTCCGACGCTGCGTTCCGGCAGCGCTTCCGCAGTCGGTCACACGTTCGGTACTCGACGAAGACCTTACTCTCCCTTGTTCCAGCAGGCAGCGGAGGTTGTAGCACTCTCCTCGCGATTCCGGCAGCACGGCGGCGTGGTACCGGAAGTAGAGGGGAGATCTCGCAGGGCTTCGCCTTAAGCCGGAGCGAGTATGGTGGACTATGAGAGAGCCTTGTTGATCTAGGGTTTAGACACACCAATTAGAAGGGGCTAAACCAGCGGCTAGGGCAATTAGAAGCTCTAACTCGGCGGCTTGGGAGAAATCCCTAGGCTGTGGCTAGGGTTTAGGTTTAGAGGGAGGCAACTTGTGTGCTAGGAGGGGCAGCCCTGCCCCTCCCTTTATAGGTGGGAGGTGCGGACAAGGGGAGGGGAGTCCCTCCCCAACTCGGCTTGGAGGTGGGCCGCTGGTTGGAGGAGGGAACTCCTCCCCAACTCGGTTTCCACCTCTCCTCCTCTTTTCAAAAACTGCCGTTTGACTTTTCAAACTAGCCGTTTGACTTTTCAAACTAGGATTTGAATAAACCCTTTATTTTGGACAGCGATGACACCTAGTACATGATGCAATCATTCCAACTTGTAATGACACATTCATGTACCCCTTCCCCTCCGGAGTGTCGGACATTCCGGAACCTTCTAGAACATTCCCGATGAAAACACCGGAATCATTCCCTAACTCCGAAACAGGACTTTCCTTATATGAATCTTATTATCCGGACCATTCCGGATCTCCTCGTGATATCCCGGATCCCATCCGAGACTCCGAACAACATTCGGTCTCTTACTCATCATTCCATAACTACTCAAACAACGTCGAATCCTTAAGTGTGTCTCCCTACGGTTCGTGAATTATGCAGACATGATCGAGACACTTCTCCGATCAATAACCAATAGAGGAATCTGGAAATTCATATGGCTCCCACATATTTCTACGATTAATTTGCGATCGAATGAACCACTTACATACGATACCAATTTCCCTTTGTCTCACGATATTTTACTTATCCGAGGTTTTGATCGTCGGTATCTCTGCATACCTAGTTCAACCTTGTTACTGATAAGTACTCTTTTCTCGTTCCCGTGGTATGTGATCCCTTGTGAGCCAGTCACATGCTTGCAAGCTAATTGGATGACATTCCACCGAGAGGGCCCAGAGTATATCTATCCGTCATATGGATGGACAAATCGCACTCTTGATCCATGTGTCTCAACCGACACTTTCCGAACACTCAATGCCACCTTTATAGCCACCCAGTTACGGTGTGGTGTTTGATGTCATCAAAGCATCCTTCCGGTGAAGGTGATATGCATGATCTCATGGTCGAAGGAATTAGGTTACTATGTATCAGAAAGCATATAGCAATTGAACAATAAAAATGACTTGATCTTTATGCTACGCTTATCTATAGGAGTATGTCCATCACATCATTCTCCTAATGATATGACCCTGTTGTCAATAACATCTCTATGTTCATGATTAGGAAACCATGATCATATATTAACCAACAAGCTAGTTTAACAAGAGGCTTTACTAGGGACTCTTTTATGTTTACAAATCACACAAGTATTAATGTTTCCTGTTAATACAATTATAGCATGGTAAGTAAACATTTATCATAAGTATGAAGATATGATAATAACCTACTTTATTATTGCCTCTTGGGCATACCTCCAACAGTCTCCCACTTGCACTAGAGTCAATAATCTAGTTTCAAACCTTTGTGTATTCAACACCTATGGCTTTCCGGTGTTGTATGTACACGATTGCTAGTGGTCAACTGATCTCCGGATCTGACACTTCTAGGTCCGTGTGTAATTGCATGTCTTTGCGTCTCTACGCATCACTCATTCTCTAATGAGATGGCTTCGTACAAATTTGGTCCTTTGGTGTGACCTTTAGTTCTTTGGGGTTAAAACATGTTGATAATATTGTCGTACAATATAACTTCATAGTATTATCCCGCTGTGAACTACACCTAGTTTGATAACAAACTACTTGACACAAATGCCCTCTTTAGCTGCTATAATAGCAGTCATATACTTAGCCTTTTGTTGTAGTATCTGTCACAGTGTCTTAACTTTGGAACTCATCCAAATCCATTATGGAACTTACTTTCCATCATATTGTGCCACCCTTACTTTCGATTGAGATAAACTTAATTTGTACTTTGCGACAAAACTAGTATCAATGTAATTCATTTACAATGAACTAACCATCTATTTGTCACTTCTACAAAATAATATATTCTTATTTCTTTTACAAGATCATAAGAATATCTTTACTATTGTCCAATAATCATCTTATGAATCATTCTGGTATACGCTCATAACATTTAGAGCATAGGACATATCTGGATTTGTACACATCACAGCATGATTGATAAAATACTCTTTGTGATTTTATACATCAAGTATCAATCTATACTTGAATCTTTGTTTCACTTACCAAGTGTCAACACACTTGAATATATCATCAATATTGAACTCATTCAATCCTTTCTGTGCGACAAGAACCTTTCTTGTAGTTTCTATATTAAACTCATTCAATATCTCATCTATGTACTTCTGGCACAACCATATTGGCGTCTATTGATGCCAAATATATGGGTTTTGCCTAAGTCTTTCATCAGGATGAAATTCTTAATATGTGTTAATAAAATATACATCTTTTTTAATCAACAATATGTCCTCCACATAATGTATTAGAAATATGTCTTAGCGCTCCCACTTAATTTCTTGCAAATGCAAGCATCTTCATTGTCTCTGATGAAATTAAACTCTTTTAACAGTTTCATCATAGTGAAGATTCCAACTCCGCTATGCTTACTTCAACCATTGAAGTTTGCATATGCTTTTAGCATCCTTTGAATTAACAAAACCCTATGGACCGTGTTATGCACATGTCCTAGGTAACAATTCTATTAGTAGAACTTGTTTTGTTTATTCAACTACCACATAACAAAATTATATGTAGTGGTTGCTATATTAATCCGTCTAGACTAAATATCGCTATGAAAGATCAGATCTTGTCATAGTCAACCTTTGAACATTATTGTGAACATTTTCCCAACATGTCGACTATTTCATAGATGTAAAACATCCATGTCTATTTCTTTATAGATCCAAACACGACTGTAAGGTCTTACACCTTTCTCGAGGGTCCTTCAAGTTCAAAACTTGATTTCTCATGTATGGAACTATCACGGATTTTATGGCTTTAAGCCATTTGACGGAGTCAGGGCTCATCATCGCTTCTTTGCATGTAGTCGGATCATTATTGTCAAATAATGATTTAACTCTCAAATCTTGGTATTCGATTGTTCATCCGACCTACTTGTTTCAATAGAAACTTGGATCTCCGTGACCACTGTAGGGGTTCGTAGCATGGAAAACAAAAATTTTCTATCGCATACAAACAAACAAGCCAAGATCTATCTACTAGATTGTAGCAACGAGTCGATGGAATAACTTACCCTCGAAGATTCCAAAGCGGTTAACGAGAGCAGATTCTCGTGGGTGATGTAGTCGTACTCTTTCCGATCTCAAGATCGCGTAGACGATCCTTCCGGCGCCACGTTCTGGCAGCGCTCCCGCAGTCGGTCACACGTTCGGTACTCGACGAAGACCTTCCTCTCCCTTGTTCCAGCAGGCAGCGGAGGTTGTAGCACTCTCCTCGCGATTCCGGCAGCACAACGGCGTGGTACCGGAAGTAGAGGGGAAATCCCGCAGGGCTTCGCCTTAAGCCGGTGCGAGTATGGTGGAGTATGAGAGAGGCTATTAGTGGTCTAGTAATTAGACACACCAATTAGAAGGCTCTAAACCAATTAGAAGGCTCTAAACCGAAGGCTAAAGCAATTAGAAGCTCTAAACCGAAACGGCTCTAAACCGGAGGTAGAAGATAGGAACTTGTGTGTTCTAGGAGGGGAGCCCTGCCCCTCCTTATATAGATGGGAGGGGGCTTGGCGCGCCAGGGAGGGAGGGAATCCCTCCCCAACTCGGCCTAGGGCTGGCCGCCGGCTTGGAGGAGAGAAACTCCTCCTCCAAGTCGGTTCCAACTCCTCTTGCTTGTTTCCCACAGTTTCTTGTTTTAGCCGTTTGACTTTCAAACTGGACATTTGACTTTTCTGTTTTAGGATTCAATTTAATCCTTTATTTGGGACAGCAAGAACACTTAGTACACGATGCAATCATTCCAATATGTAATGACACATTCATGTACCCCTTCCCCCCCGGAGTGCCGGACAATCCGGAACCTTCTAGAACATTCCCGATGAAAACACCGGAATCATTCCGCAACTCCGAAACGGGACTTTCCTTATATGAATCTTATTCTCTGGACCATTCCGGATCACCTTGTGATATCCCGGATCCCATCCGAGACTCCGAACAACATTCGGTCTCTTTCTCATAATACCATAACTACTCAAACAACGTCGAATCCTTAAGTGTGTCTCCCTACGGTTCGTGAATTATGCGGACATGATCGAGACACTTCTCCGAACAATAACCAATAGAGGAATCTGGAAATTCATATGGCTCCCACATATTTCTACGATTACTTTGCGATCGAATGAACCACTTACATACGATACCAATTTCCCTTTGTCTCACGATACTTTACTTATCCGAGGTTATGATCGTCGGTATCTCTGCATACCTAGTTCAACCTCGTTACCGATAAGTACTCTTTTCTCGTTCCCGTGATATGTGATCCCTTGTGAGCCAGTCACATGCTTGCAAGCTAATTGGATGACATTCCACCGAGAGGGCCCAGAGTATATCTATCCGTCATATGGATGGACAAATCCCACTCTTGATCCATGTGTCTCAACCAATACTTTCCGAACACTCAATGCCACTTTTATAGCCACCCTGTTACGGTGTGGTGTTTGATGACATCAAAGCATCCATCCGGCAAAGGTGATATGCATGATCTCATGGTCGAAGGAATTAGGTTACTATGTATCAGAAAGCATATAGCAATTGAACTAATGAAATGACTTGATCTTTATGCTACGCTTATCTATAGGAGTATGTCCATCACATCATTCTCCTAATGATATGACCCTGTTGTTAATAACATCTCTATGTTCATGATCAGGAAACCATGATCATATATTAACCAACAAGCTAGTTTAACAAGAGGCTTTACTAGGGACTCTTGTTTTAGTTTACAAATCACACAAGTATTAATGTTTCCGTTTAATACAATTATAGCATGGTATGTAAACATTTATCATAAGTGTGAAGATATGATAATAACCACTTTATTATTGCCTCTTGGGCATATCTCCAACAGTCTCCCACTTGCACTAGAGTCAATAATCTAGTTTCAAACCTTTGTGTATATAACACCTATGGCTTTCCGGTGTTGTAAGTACACGTTCGCTAGTGGTCAACTGATCTACGGATCTGACACTTCCAAGTCCGTGTGTAATTGCATGTCTTTGCATCTCTACGCATCACTCATTCTCTAATGAGATGGCTTTGTATAAATTTGGTCTTTCGATGTGACCTTCAGTTCTTTGGGGTTAAAACATGTTGATAATATTGTCGTACAATATATCTTCATAGTATTATCCCGCTATGAACTACACCTAGTTTGATAACAAACTACTTGACCCAAATGCCCTCTTTAGCTGCTATAATAGCAGTCATATACTTAGCCTTTTGTTGTAGTATCTGTCACAATGTCTTAACTTTGGAACTCATCCAAATCCATTATGGAACTTACTTTCCATTATATTGTGCCACCCTTAGTTTAGATTGAGATAAACTTAATTTGTACTTTGTGACAAAACTAGTATCAATGTAGTACTTTTACAATGAACTAACCATCTATTTGTCACTTCTACAAACAATATATTCTTAGTTCTTCCAAAAGATCATAAGAATATCCTTACTATTGTCCAATGATCATCTTACGAATCATTCTGGTATATGCTCACAACATTTAGAGCATAGGACATATCTGGATTTGTACACATCACAGCATGATTGATATAAATACCTTTTGTGATCTCATACATCAAGTATCAACCTATACTTGAATCTTTGTTTCACTTACCAAATGTCAATACACTTGAATATATCATCAATATTGAACTTATTCAATCCTTTCTGTGCGACAAGAACCTTTCTTGTAGTTTCTATATATTGAACTCATTCAATATCTCGTCTATGTACTTCTGGCACAACCATATTAGCGTCTATTGATGCCAAATATTTGGGTTTTGCCTAAGTCTTTCATCAGGATGAAATTCTTAATATGTGTTAATAAAAGATACATTATTTCCAATCAACAATATGTCTCCTACATGATGTATTAGAAATATGTCTTAGCGCTCCCACTTAATTTCTTGCAAATGCAAGCATCTTCATTGTCTCTGATGAATTTAGACTCTTTTAACAATTTCATCATTGTGAAGATTCCAACTCCGCGATGCTCACTTCAACCATTGAAGTTTGCATATGCTTTTAGCATCCTTTGATTTAACAAAACCCTATGGACCGTGTTATGCACATGTCCTAGGTACGATTCTATTAGAAGAACTTGTTTTGTTTATTCAACTATCATATAACAAAATTATATGTAGTGGTTGCTACATTAATCCGTCTAGACTAAATATCACTATGAAAGATCAAATCTTGTCATAGTCAACCCTTGAACATTGTTGTGAACTCTTTCCCAACATGTCGACTATTTCATAGATGTACAATATCCATGTCTATTTATTTATAGATCCAAACACAACTGTAAGGTCTTACACCTTTCTCTAGGGTCCTTCAAGTTCAAAACTTGATTTTTTTTTCGTGTATGGAACTATCACGGATTTTATGGCTTCAAGCCATTTGACGGAGTCAGGGCTCATCATCGCTTCTTTGCATGTAGTCGGTTCATTATTCTCAAATAATGATTCAACCCTCAAATCTTGGTATTTGATTGTTTACCCGACCTACTTGTTTCAATAGAAACTTAGATCTCCGTGACCACAACCTTTGAGGCTCGTGAGCCATGAGCATTGTTGCTGCCTCCGGAACACTTTTCGGCGCCGCGCAACTCTGCACATATAGCTAAGGTTCTTTTAACCTTATCAAAGTTCTATTGTCCTCCCACTTAACTTTTCACGAAAAATTCCTTCTCAAAGAAACTTGACGTTCTAAGCGACAAACACTTTTATCTCCGGTGTTATGGAGGAATACTTAACAAAGACAGGTTCATCCGACTTTGGTTGCAAACATCTTTCTTATGTATAGCATACCAATGTTTAAGAAAGGACTACTTGGGTTTTATCCCAAACCATAACATATGGTGTCGTTTCAACGGATTATGATGGAGCTCTTTTCAGTGGAAAAACGGTAATCTCTAAAGCTTTTAATCTTTAAAATACAATGGCAGTTTTATGAATTACACCTTCGATCTTACCATGTCAAACAAGGTTAATTTACATATCTCGAACGCTCCATACTCTTATGGTGTTTCGGGAAAATGCAAATCCACGGAACGATTCCATAAATCTTAGGTATTATGCTAAATTTGTAACTCAAATATCTTCCTTTATGATCTTTATCATAAACTATTTATATTCTTGTTACAATGATTTTGCACTTCATCTTGAAAATCTTTGAACTTTTCAAATATTTCACACTTCATCCTTATTAAGTAAATATTCATATATTCACTCAAATTTTGGAGAAAACATATGAAGTTGAAATCCATCGCTCTTGACTACACATAATGGATTTCGTACAACAATATGTACAAGTTCCAATAAGCTAGTCATTCGTTCCCTTTTGGCCTATGAACGAAGTTTTAATTATCTCTAGGAAAGTTTCACAAGTGTCATTTGATCAAAATCAAATAGACTCCAAAATTCCATCCATATGGAGTTTCTTCATGTTTTCTTTCCAATATAATTTAAACTGCGATGTCACTTCCTAAGTGATCTTTTCAATCAATTTGTCTTTCGACATTTTTAGCACTAGTTTTATGGATGTGATTTCTCCAACGAGATTTGTGAATCATCCATCTTTTATGGATTACGGAAATTATTTGAACAACCCTTTTGTTCTCATAATACCTGATAAAACAAATCTTGAAGGCAAGCTTTGATGTTTAACGAGCAACATAATAACCCTTTATTTTTCTCGATGAACATCATCACATATTCTTTTCTAGTTACTTAGGCCATTGTAAATTCATGAATTGTGTTGTTTTATGACGATTCACACCAACAAATTCAGTATCAAATACTTAAGAACCACATTGTTTAATAAGCAAAGAATATAGCCATAACATGTATATCATCTATATACATAAACTGAACAATTCTAGTTTTTTCTTTTCTGCCATATATTTATGAGATTCTCTTTCAATATTTCCTTTTCTGTTTGAAAGAATCTATCAACATCAATAGTGGAGTCATACATATGACACATAGTCCAAACATGTATAGTTAAATACCAATGTCTTTGGACTTGCACTTTGAAGTAGATCACCATCATCAAATGTTTGGTGTTCTTTCAAATTCCTTTCTTTAGTAATCTCTTGGTGTAGTAAACATTTTACCTACATCAAATATTCACCTTATCATGGAATCGTCCATGATCAAGCTACTTTTAGCTTATAACGATGAATTTGAGTATAATGTTGCTATCCAAAACCTTTTGGAGGATTAGGACAACAAGTGTCTCCAACCTTTGCAAATTCTCATCAAAATATGAGAACATGAACTTTGCCATATTATACTCTATCATGTTGTAACCAAAACTTCGTTTCAGATATCACAATATCTTCCACACATCATGGTTTCTGAAAAACTCTTTCAGATCCTAGATACCTTGATATTAAGACAATCCTTTGAATATCAAGAATCATGGAGACAAACATGATACTTATACACTAACACTTGGAATTGTACTCTTTGTTTTAATACCAATTATTAAACTTCATGGAGTAACCGGAACTTACTGAAAGTTTGCAATAGGACTTTTAAACTTTAGATTAACACTTCAAAACAATACGATACCAGTTCGTAAAGTAACTAACCAGAATTCTATAGTTCTATCATCTCAATTATAACTAAGCGTAAGGTGGTAAACGGATGCCAATGACTACAACAACTATGCAAATTCACTTTGATTTAGTTTATGATAAATTGAGTTCTAATTAATAATTAAATTAATCTAGGTGAACTCCCACTCAAAACAATATCCCTCACATTGTTTTAGTGATCACACGAACCAAATCCACCACATCAAAACCGATCATCACGAGAGTTGATATAGCTTCAATGGCGAACAATCAACATGTTCATCATATCTACTATATGACTCATGCTTACCTTTCGGTAATCCGTGTTCCTGAGGCCATGTCTGTACATGCTAGGCTCGTCAAGATCAAACCTTAGCTTCCGCATGAGCAAATCTGGCTTGCCACGTTGTATACACTTGTAGAATCTAACACACCCGATCATCACGTGGTGCTTCGAAACAACAAGCTTTAGCAACGGTGCTAACTAAGGGTGAACACTTTATGACTTGAAATTCATGTGCATGAGGGATCATCTTATAATGCTACCGTCGTCTACTAAGCAATACAAGATGCATAAAGGATTAACATCACATGCAATTCATAATATGTGATATGATATGGCCTTTCTTCTTTGTGCTTCGATCCATCTTCAAGCACGAACATGATCTCCATCATCACCGGCATTGCATCAAGGTCAATGACGCTGCTCCATGGTTGTCGTCCACCGGCTTCAACTATTACAACTACTTTGAATAGACACGCGGGGTCTTAACAGAAATTAAAGACAACCATATGGCTCCTGCCGGTTGCCAACTTACAATAAGGAACATTGCATACATCAAATATAATCACAATCATGGCCATATCACATCACTGCACACCCTGCAAAACAAAGTTAGACGCCCTCTACTTTCTTTGCATGTTTACGTGGTTTGGGGCTTTCTATAAGTGTCGTTCTAACTTACGAACATGAACCACAACGTTGACACAAGTATTGTTAATCACCCGTTGTGAATTGGATCTATACTATGCTAGGAGAAACAGGCACCGCAAAGCCACTTATGCAATACAAGTTGCATGTCAAGCGTGGAGCAAGTCTCATGAACGATGTCATGTAAGGTTAGCCGGGCCGCTTCATCCCAACATACCGCAAGATGCAAAGTACACAAGAAGCAATCGACAATAAAAGCATCAACGCCCACAATGACCATTGTGTTCTACTCGTGCAACAGATCTACATATAGACACGGCTCTGATACCACTGTAGGGGTTCGTAGCATGGAAAACAAAAATTTTCTATCGCATACAAACAAACAAGCCAAGATCTATCTACTAGATTGTAGCAACGAGTCGATGGAATAACTTACCCTCGAAGATTCCAAAGCGGTTAACGAGAGCAGATTCTCGTGGGTGATGTAGTCGTACTTTTCCGATCTCAAGATCGCGTAGACGATCCTTCCGGCGCCACGTTCTGGCAGCGCTCCCGCAGTCGGGTCACACGTTCGGTACTCGAACGAAGACCTTCCTCTCCCTTGTTCCAGCAGGCAGCGGAGGTTGTAGCACTCTCCTCGCGATTCCGGCAGCACAACGGCGTGGTACCGGAAGTAGAGGGAAATCCCGCAGGCTTCGCCTTAAGCCGGTGCGAGTATGGTGGAGTATGAGAGAGGCTATTAGTGGTCTAGTAATTAGACACACCAATTAGAAGGCTCTAAACCAATTAGAAGGCTCTAAACCGAAGGCTAAAGCAATTAGAAGCTCTAAACCGAAACGGCTCTAAACCGGAGTAGAAGATAGGAACTTGTGTGTTCTAGGAGGGGAGCCCTGCCCCTCTTATATAGATGGGAGGGGCTTGGCGCGCCAGGAGGGAGTCCCTCCCCAACTCGGCCTTAGGGTGGCGCCGGCTTGGAGGAGAGAAACTCCTCCTCCAAGTCGGTTCCAATCCTTCTTGCTTGTTTCCACAGTTTCTTTGTTTTAGGCCGTTTGACTTTCAAACTGGACATTTGACTTTCTGTTTGGATTCAATTTAATCCTTTATTTGGGACAGCAAGAACACTTAGTAATGAGCATTCCAAATATGTAATGACATTCATGTACCCCTTCCCCCCGGAGTGCGGACAATCCGGAACCTTCTAGAACATTCCGATGAAACACCGGAATCATTCCGCAACTCCGAAACGGACTTCCTTATATGAATCTTATTTCTGGACCATTCCGGATCACTCGTGATATCCCGGATCCCATCCGAGACTCCAAAAACATTCGGTCTCTTTCTCATAATACCATAACTACTCAAACAACGTCGATCCTTGTGGTGTCTCCCTACGGTTCGTGAATTATGCGGACATGATCGAGACACTTCTCCGAACATAACCAATAGAGGAATCTGGAAATTCATATGGCTCCCACATATTTCTACGATTACTTTGCGATCGAATGAACCACTTACATACGATACCAATTTCCCTTTGTCTCACGATACTTTACTTATCCGAGGTTATGATCGTCGGTATCTCTGCATACCTAGTTCAACCTCGTTACCGATAAGTACTCTTTTCTCGTTCCCGTGATATGTGATCCCTGTGAGCCAGTCACATGCTTGCAAGCTAATTGGATGACATTCCACCGAGAGGGCCAGAGTATATCTATCCGTCATATGGATGGACCAAATCCCACTCTTGATCCATGTGTCTCAACCAATACTTTCCGAACACTCAATGCCACTTTTTAGCCACCCAGTTACGGTGTGGTGTTTGATGTCATCAAAGCATCCATCCGGCAAAGGTGATATGCATGATCTCATGGTCGAAGGAATTAGGTTACTATGTATCAGAAAGCATATAGCAATTGAACTATTGAAAATGACTTGATCTTATGCTACGCTTATCTATAGGAGTATGTCCATCACATCATTCTCACTAATGATATGACCTG